>JAUKPH010000018.1:8091428-9440000 GCA_030549335.1 Pontederia crassipes | reverse complement strand
TGAATTGTAACCTTCATTAACCTTGGCCAATTGGTGATTGATTAAAGGTGATCGGTTGATGATATGGATTATCGTCATGGTTGATCAATTGCTTATTCTCATCATCATTGTTAATTGATAATTTTTCCTGATCAATCATAGATGATTCTTAATATATTGATTCATGCTTTATATTGATAATTATTATGGGTTCTGTGTGGACCTCTGTGCATGATGGGGTGCGATCACTCAACGAGGGCGTTGAGTCCCCTAAGGGGCGAAGGATGCATGAGGCATGCCTTGGATTAATCCCACATACATAAGTCACGGGAGAGATGCTGGGTATATATAGGAGCATGTCCTTCACTATGTGTGATGCGTTTTGAGAAAACCATGCGGGCCGAGGCCCAGAGCGGATAATATCACACGCTAGTGGGAAATGTTAGTTATGGTATCAGAGTCACTCTGCGTAGACCTCTGTGGATGGTGGGGTGCGATCACTCAACGAAGGTGTTGAGTCCCTTAAGGGGGGAAGGATGCATGAGACATGTCTTGGATTAGTTCCACATGCATAAGTCACAGAAGAGATGTTGGGTATATATGGGAGCATGTCCTTCACTAGGTGTGACGTGTTTTGAGGCCCCGACGTATTGAGTTTATCTCATTGGACTGATTCTAACTCGTCTGATGGGTGACATGTACATGAATATTATTATATAGATGTAGAGCCCAAGATCCCACATGTTATTGGATATTGTATAAATAGCTTCCACATATTATAAAGTTTGTTGTAAAAGAGTCTTCCAAGTCAGTATGTTGACTAGTCATAATTAAATCATAAAATTGAATGGCGTCGCCGAGATAGCCTTACTAGACAAACAAAAGAATTTTTTTGGGGCGTTACATAAAGTATATATCTTATTGATATTGGAGAATATTAATATCTGATGAAGAGAAAAATGAGAGAAATGAATCCAAGGGGCAACATTTTTTATATGGTTATTATAGATTTAACAATGTTTAAATTTATTTTTTTAAAATTTAGCTTTATTTTTATATTTTTATTTTTTTCCTCAGGAGTAGATGTTTTTTTATTACTTTTGTAGAAATAATATTGATTGCATCTAAAGGAAAGACTTTAAATGAATAGATAAATTTATGAATTAAGTATAATACAACGAGAAGTCACTATAAAACCAGTAAAGAAAAAGAAGATAACAAAAGCGTGCACACAAGAATAAAAACAAAAATGAAAGCTTCCTAAATGTTAAAATATCATTCAAAGGAAAATATGTATTTTGTACATAATATTTTTTCTAATTTAGACCCAACTTTTAAAAGATAAAGCAAACTAATCAATCTCTGTTATAATATTGTATTGTATTTCCAGACTAAACAATCTAAACGTTTTCTAATTGACTAAATAAAATTTTATTCGATATTTTTCTAATTAACTTTAAAGGGAAGTCTAAAAATAATTTAATGTCCAAATATGTTTTAGAACCCTTTTTTTTAAGATTTGTTTACTAATAATGACAATGTAAAAATAAATATTATTATTATTATATTCATCAAGGTTGTATTTGGTCGACAAAACTTGAGCAAAACTTGTTCAAATTCTGTTAAACATCGTATTTGACCATTTTAAAGAACTTTTCAAATTCTTGCTTCCAAGTTCTTGCAGGAACTTCCCTTTTTCTTTTACTTTTTACTTTTCTTTTTTTTACTTTTAATAATTTTAACGGACATATTATTTTTTATTAATACATTATTATTAAACTTACAAATTAAATTATTCAATTTTATTGATTACAAATTATTTAGTTCTAATAATTTGAAAATAATTTATTAATTAGTTAAAATATTTTGCTTAGTATTGTAGTATAATAAAATTATAAAAAAACAT
The DNA here is from genome assembly GCA_030549335.1 of Pontederia crassipes. Lineage (NCBI taxonomy): Eukaryota > Viridiplantae > Streptophyta > Magnoliopsida > Commelinales > Pontederiaceae > Pontederia > Pontederia crassipes. The sequence goes on along the minus strand of JAUKPH010000018.1, from coordinate 9,438,115 downwards.
ATTAATTAACTGAAAAATATTATAATTACATTTATCATATTTATAATATGAATTAAATCAAATTAATGGAAAATATTATGTATACTATTATGTTTAATATAATAGAATTTTATTAATTAAAATTTTCATTTATTTTTAGAAAAAAATATTATATTTGGATCTTAATATTTATGTAAATTATAATATTAATAGCATATAAAATATTTAATGAAAATCAATATTAATATATTGCGACATGACTTTTTTTAATAAAAAATTAAATAAATAAATACATATAATATTTTTATTTAATATAATTATACACCTCATAAAATAATAAATTATATTCTTAATGTTTACTTCCTATCAAATCAACTTACTTCCTATCAAATCAACTTTTTAAATTTTCATCATTATATTTTTCATCCAAACATCCACCTAAACTCTTTTATCAAATCGATTAATACTCGAGAAACTCAAAGTCCCCGTATCAAACAAAGCCCAAAGTAGTAGAGGTGAAAGTAGTTCGGATCAGGTCGAATTTTCGATATAAAAAAATCAATCACTACTTTTCGAATCGGTTTTTAAAATTAAAAAAACATCCTAAAAATATTTTGAAAAAAATCAAAATCGCTCTCCAACGAGTCGATTTTTTCAAGTGTTTTTTCGGGACCCTACTTTTATATAATTATATTTTAAAAATATATATAATAAATTAAATTAATATAAAAATATTTAATTTTATATTAAATACAAAATATACTGTTAAAATTTTGAAGTTATTAAATTAGAGTTTGATAATGTGATAGAAAAGCATGAAATTTTATATAAAAAATATTATATCGATAATAAAAAATTAATAACATATGTATTAATTATATAAATTAAAAATGGGAGCTTCACATATTCTACGATTTTTTCATGTGGACTTTAAATTTAAGGGATGAATTTTAATTTATTAAAACTACTCTAAATCATATTTGAATAGGCCTGAGCAAACCGGGACCGGGTCCGGGTCTAAGTGGACCCGGTTTCGACCCGATTTCTACCGGGTCAAAATTTTTTTGACCCGGTACCGGACTCGAACCCGGCCGGGTCCGATAACGGGTCAGACCCGACAATCGGGAAATCAATCGGGTCGCGGCCGGAAATCGCTATGGCTGATCGGCGCGAGAGCCAAGAGGGTGAGGACCAAGGGGAGGACGAAAGAGGTCGAAATCGCCATCGTTGGCCGATCCGACGCCTGACGACCGGATCGACTGCCGATGGTCAGTTCCGATGCCTGGCGACCTAAATCCGGTGCCTGACAACCCAAATTCGGCGCTTGGGGACCGGATCGTGGCCTCTAGGGGTCGTGATCGTGGCCGCCAAGGGCACCTGGCGGCCGATCCGACCGCCAGGAGTCACGATCTGACACCTGATGGCCGGATCGTGCCGCCAGACGCCAAGATTTGGTAGCATTGGCGGCCGATCCGATCGTCAGGTGTTACAATCGTGACCATCAAGTCGGATCGTAGCGTCTGGCGGCTGATCCGACCGTCAGGGACCAGATTGTGGCGCCTGGCGGCCGGATCGGCCGCCAATGGCTAGATCCGGCTGCTAGGCGTCACGATCTGAAGCCTGGTGGTCGGATCGGCCGCCCAGGTGTCGGATCGTGATGCTCCTGACGACCGAGTAGAGAGAGAGGAGGTCGGCCGGAGATCGGAGTCGTCACCGCTGTCGCCGTGCCATCGTCGTGAGAGAGAGGGAGAGGACGAGGGCGAGAGATGGGAGAGAGAAAGTGACATGGGGAAATGAAGAAAATAAGCGGAAGTAAATTTTATATACTCATATCCGGATCTAATATTTGGATTGTAAATCCGATCTTGATTCGAAATCTACCAAATTTTTTGTTATTTGGACTCGATTCTGGGCTGAATTTATTTTCTAATTTTTCGAATTGGTGCGGTCCAGGTGCTCCCGTACGCCTTTTTTCGTACACCGTACTTTCACCGATCACCAAAACATGAACTCAAAAGGGCCCACGTCGCTCTTCGGTTGCCGATCTGATCGTCCAATGAAATTGCAGCAAATAATATTATTATGTGTTATCAATAATAATAAAATTAGGAGAGTGTGTGAAAATTGGCAACGGCAACCGGAGGCATCCAGAAGCTTCTATTTTCGAGGACCAGGAACTATTAAAAGAGGGCCACGCAAACCCCCCCCTCTCTCTCTCTCTCATTCCTCTGCCCCCTTCTCCAAGCATCATAGCAGCCGTCAGCGCCATCTTTAGCATCTTAGGGTTTTAATCTCTCTCTCCACCACTGTTCCTCTAAACCCTACGCCTCTCGAGTCTCTACCTGCGGCGTCTGCTTCGCTACCTCTCCTCCGATGCCGATCGGCTCCGTTGTCCTTTCCAGGCTCGCGAGGTCCAAAGCCCTCGCTCATGGAGCCTCTTCCGCGCTCTCTCAGGTCTCTATCCCTAACTACACTACCTTCTGTCTCTTACCACATCTCTATCTTTCATACTTACTCTACAAGATTCGAGAAGCTGGGTTTTTGTTTCATCAGTACGTTATTTATGGATGACGAGAACCTAGGATTATCATCTACCTTGATCTCGTTTGCGTCTTGTTCCGTGGTTGGGGGAGCATGTGTGGTTCGTGTTGTCCGAGCAGTTTCTTTATGCATGCATGGCATGACGAATTCGGCTTAACATGATTAGTGTATTGTGCGATTGATACTGTGTTATTGGTAATTGCTTCTATGCGTATAAGCTGTGTGGCGAGATTCTGTGTTTTTTTTTACTGTCAGAATGAAATAGAGACGATTTAATTCTCCTGAAATGTCTTTTCCTCTCTGCAACCGAGTTAGATTTCAGTGATTTAGAAGTTGTGGGTATGCAGTAGGTATTCTCTGAAATGAAGCAAGAGAAAGGGAGAATGGCAAGATGGTGATTCTTCCACCTCGTGACATTGAGCTGATTTTCTATCATTAAGGGGAAGATACTCGGAGAGTAGGTACACATTAGTATGACAGAAAGGGAAGAAGCCCTATGGTTTCTTAAACTCCAACACCACTATTCCACCTTGTTTATCATACTGAAGCCATAACAAAAAAGTTCACCTTACACTGGATATGCAAATCCTGTACGAGGCCACACAATTACTCAGCGTCTTATTATTTTCATATGTCTCTCATATTTTGTCCAGCCATGTATTGTCCTTAGCATCTTATTCTTTCATGCATGTATACATTTTATGCTGAGGAACTATTCATATGTCAGGCCATGTGCCTTGCAAATTAACTGTCATTTCTATTTGTGGATATCGGAGAAACTTGGTTTTATCTCACATTCTGTTGGATTTATTTTGTTATCTCCCCTACAATGCTTTTTGGTGACTGATGGAAAAAAGTTCTTGATTTCATTTCTTATCACACACAGAAAATAACTATTATTCATCTGTGCGAGGTGGTGCAATAGTCTGTTGTTGTTATCATTTAAATTTGATATTTCTTTCTGCAGGGCTCTTCAAATGTTTTGTCTCCTTTAGCTCGGAGGTGGACAACAACTGCAAGAGCATTCAGGTACAATGTTTGTTTGCTAAACTTTTATTACACTTTATTTACTCGAGTAAAGTTAAATGTTTCCATTGTGTTCTTTTAGCTCAAAAGCTGCTGGACCAGATGTTATTGGGATTGACTTGGGCACCACGAATTCCTGTGTGTCTGTTATGGATAGAAAGGTTAGTTCTTATTCATGACATCTCACTTTATGCAGCCTAATAGTAGTTGGAGCTTTTCTACTAAAGAATGATTCTCATTTGTGTACAATGAGTGTGCTTCCTTTTCTCTTGTGAAGTTTTGGTTGCTAATAGGATTATTGTGCTTCATTTTTCAGACTCCAAAAGTAATTGAAAATGCAGAAGGTGCTCGGACAACACCATCTGTTGTTGCCTACTCTCAGAAGGGTGAACTTCTTGTGGGTACATCAGCAAAACGTCAAGCTGTGACAAATCCAACAAATACTTTATTTGGTACAAAACGTTATATTGGAAGGAGGTTTGATGACCCTCAGACACAAAAGGAACTCAAAATGGTGCCATACAAAATTATCAAGGCACCCAATGGAGATGCATGGGTTGAAATGAATGGACAGCAATATTCACCGAGCCAGATTGGTGCCTTTATCCTTACCAAGATGAAGGAAACAGCAGAGGCCTACCTTGGTAAATCAGTTGACAAGGCCGTCATCACAGTGCCTGCCTATTTTAATGATGCTCAACGCCAGGCAACGAAGGATGCTGGGAGAATCGCTGGGCTGGAAGTTCAAAGAATCATCAATGAACCCACAGCCGCTGCGCTTTCTTATGGAATGAACAACAAGGAAGGTCTGATCGCTGTTTTCGATTTGGGTGGTGGCACTTTTGATGTTTCAATCTTGGAAATTTCTAATGGAGTCTTTGAGGTTTGTTGCTGACATTCTTTGTGGCTTCTGTTTATATAGTGCTTGCAGTTTATAACATTGTTTATCCATTCAGGTCAAGGCTACTAATGGTGATACTTTCCTTGGTGGAGAGGACTTTGACAATGCATTGCTTGACTACTTGGTGGGTGAATTCAAGAAGACAGAAAATATTGACTTGTCAAAGGACCGTTTGGCCTTGCAGAGGCTTAGAGAAGCAGCAGAGAAAGCCAAGGTGGAACTTTCATCTACCATGCAGACTGAGATAAACTTGCCCTTCATTACTGCTGATGCGTCAGGCGCCAAGCACTTCAATATCACCTTGACCCGGTCAAAGTTTGAGACTCTTGTGAGCAATCTTATTGAGCGCACACGCATCCCTTGCACTAACTGCTTGAAAGATGCAGGCATTACAGCGAAAGAAATTGATGAGGTACTTTTGGTCGGTGGTATGACAAGGGTGCCAAAGGTTCAGGAAATTGTCAATCAAATCTTTGGAAAGACCCCTAGTAAGGGTGTGAACCCTGATGAGGCTGTGGCCATGGGAGCAGCAATTCAAGGTGGCATCTTGAGAGGTGATGTTAAGGAACTCCTTTTGCTTGATGTTACCCCGCTTTCACTTGGTATAGAAACACTTGGTGGAATATTCACCAGACTCATCAACCGAAACACAACCATTCCTACCAAGAAAAGCCAGGTCTTTTCAACTGCCGCTGATAACCAGACGCAAGTTGGGGTCCGGGTGTTGCAGGGTGAGAGGGAGATGGCTGCAGATAACAAGCTTCTTGGTGAGTTTGAGCTCCAAGGTATCCCTCCTGCTCCAAGGGGCATGCCCCAGATAGAAGTCACATTCGACATTGATGCAAATGGTATCGTCAAGGTCTCTGCTAAGGACAAGTCGACCGGAAAAGAACAGGAGATTACCATCAGGTCTTCCGGTGGCTTGTCAGAAGATGAGATACAGAATATGGTGAAGGAGGCAGAACTCCATGCCCAGAAGGATCAAGAAAGGAAGTCACTGATCGATATCAGGAATAGTGCGGATACAACTATTTACAGCATCGAGAAGAGTCTGAGCGAGTACAGGGATAAGATTCCTTCAGAGGTTGCCCAGGAGATTGAGGGTTCCATCGCCGACTTGAGGTCTGCTATGAGCTCTGACGATGTGGAGAAGATCAAGGAAAAAATGGATGCTGCTAACAAGGCCGTATCCAAGATTGGGCAACATATGCAACAAGGCGGAGGAGGATATTCATCTTCTGGGCCTGCTGGAGACGAGACCCCCGAAGCTGAATACAAGGAAGCCAAGAATTAGGATTTACATTTTTGTGCTCTCAGATAGGAAATTACCCCACTCCAATTTTGAAACGCATTCCTTCGCATTTGATCACGAGGATGAGGTGTCTCTCGTGGTGAAATTTTTCATTCCCATCTTTTGAGCCTCATTGGTTTGTAATAACGAAGACTAGGCATTTGTATTCTAGAAACAATCATGGCGAACGATCCCACCTACGTGAGATAGCGAAGAAAGGTGTATCCATTTATCGCACCTTTGAGATGCTAATTTTATATATCCTGTCAAATGGCAGTCTTTTAGCTTATAAACGTCATCCGCAGTGCTGTATTTCGTTCGGCAGTTTTGGGACTGTTTTCGTCGTGGGGAAATTTTGATGTCGTCCCTACGCCTGCAATATATTCAATCATACAAGGACGTCGGATTTGACAGGATTACGTTAGAGTTTATTTTGCGTCAGAAACCTAGGGTTCACATGATTACAAACTAATGGCCGCCTTGATGTTTGCATAAAGAGGTCATTAGGCATGAGATAATCTAAATAGATTATCGATTATTTTATTTAAAATTCTCATGGTCCATTATACTGCGATTGATTATCGATAATTTTAATTATTTTAATAATTTTAATTACCACCTCTCTGATAGCAGAGGAGGTGTCTTTCAGATTATCAGCTGGTGAAAATATATTTTGACGAAAATATCTCTTTAATTAAACATTTTATTTCAGATATTTTATTAATAAATAAATATCATTTAACTTCATCTTTTTTTATTTGTTCAAATATTTTACAAATAACTCTTAATTTTACAAATAACTCTTAATTTTACAAATATATATATATATATATATATATATTCATTTTTCTATTTTTTTTTCTTTCTTTATTTATAATGATATGTTATTAAAATCTGAAATAATTATTAAGGGTATTTTGGTAATTTTGTCACTATCTGTTTTGACTATTATTTATATTACCAATAATTTATTTATACTTATCAAATATTGTAATGTAATATTATCGGTAATTTAAATAATGGTAATCTATTTAAGTGGTGATCTAATTTACTTAAATTGGTAATGCGCCAAACGGTCCCAAAAAGTATAAGAATTTGAAAAGTTAATTTGATAAATAAATTTTAGTAGTTGTTTGGATAAAATTTAAAAACTAAAGATATAATTTATTATTTTATTATGTATAAAATTATATTAAATTAAAATATGATTTATTTAGTTAAAATACTTATTTACGAAAAATATTTATGTTTATACTATAATTTATGGAAAAATAAGAATATCAATATTATAAATTTTAAAAATATTTATATTAATTTAAAGAATTTATTTTATAAATTTAATAATATTATATTAATACGTTATTATTTCAGATAACATAAAAATAGTTTGATAAATAATACCAAGATTAAGCAGTAATTGTTAATATTTTATTAATTAAAAATATAATAAAGATTTGAAAGAAAAAAAGAAAAAAAAGCAAAAAAAGTAGCACATTCTCGCTGGGGCGAGTTCTCGCCTCCAGCGGGAACTTAAAGTTCTCCAAAACGATGAACAACCATCATGTGACCAAACTTGACGGTTCCGGTCACGCATGATATTTGGCAAAAAATACCGCAACTTGACCAAAGTTTTGGCCCAAGTTCTGATCCAAGTTCTGGTACCAAACAGAACCTTCGTATCAGTCTCGTCATGATTTGTAGGGTGGAATGTGATGAAATAAAATTAGATAATATATTTTTATTTTAATTAGGAGGTTGGGGTGAAATGACTCGATCAAATATTACATTTTTAGTTTCACAAAATTTGTGAAATGAGAAAGAATAAATAATTTGACATCAAATAGTCTCTCTCTTGTTAAACAAATTCTCTTCTCTCTTTCTATTCTTCTAAATTATTATGATTTTTCGCATCTATCTCAAAATACGAAGTCCTTCCATAACTTTTATTAATTTTATTTTTTCCATTTATGAAAAGACTAAAATGCCCTTAGACGAACTCTTTTATATTTTAATGTTAAAAATGTAAAAAGTAAAAGATATAAAAACTTTCCCAATATGTTATTATATGTTAATGCCCTCTCTCAAATGAATGTTTCTAATATTTTTTAACATTAAAAGAGAGAAGGGTTCGTAGAAAGGGATTTTAGTCTTCTCATAAATAGAAAAAAAACAAAACAAACATAAATGTTAATATAATCAGATGAAAGGATTAAAGTGAAAAATGTGGTAAAATTTAGGGATATTATACTTTGGATTAGATGTGAAAAATCACGATAGTATAAGGGAGGTTTACATAAATAACCCAATATTATATTGATAAAACATTTTTTATTTACCATTATTATTTTATCAATATTTATCTCTCATTTTTTACCTTTTAAAATAGATGAATAAAATAGTTCAAAAAATAAAGAATATAATAATAAATAGAAGAAATAGGTGGAACAAAAAATAAAAGGGAAAAATCAAATTAAGTGGTAAAAAAATAAATATTTATTACTCATTAGGTATTATATAGTTTATATATAATAAAAGATAAAAATGATTTTTTAGTAAATAAAACTTTCGTTCTTCAACCCATTATTTTTTTACAACTTATTATCCAAATATGAACTTTCTAATGACATACCACACTCCACCACCCCATCTTTCAGTACACCATCACATCTTATCCCTCCTTTAGTTAATTATCAAACATATCCTTAGAAAGCAACTAACCTTATTGCCAAGATGGACTCTTTGATTTTAGCACATAAGCACAGATTATCAAAACCGAATATCACTACCACAACGTATAAGACAATTTGTAAATGACAATCCACATTTACTTTTCCATTTTGTGCGTTGGGAGGTTCCACATTGCTATTAGAAAGAAAATCGGATGGTCGACTATTACTAAATTTTGCTCATTCATGTCACGATGTCATCTTTCGGGATGACACCCCCCTCCGGGACTTGTCCAAATCTTGTGTGGTGATAATTCTAGTATGTTCAATTAATAGATAATTATCTACTTTTTCTTTTTAAAAAATGACCACCTAAGACAGACATGATAGCTCACACTCACAATATGTCAAATTTTTTGTGTCATTGATAGTGAGGTAATAGGCATTTTTAGTTAGATCTAGGTGTCATTTAGTTAGCTCTTTCTAGCATTAATACTAGTTCTTTTTGTGTCATATATATGGAAGCAAAGATGACTCCAAATCAATAATAAGAATCATTTAGGAGAAGTTTGAATTTAGTAGGAGTTGATATGTGTTTAATTTTGTTTCATAACAAAAAAATCGCATATATACTCTCTAATTTGTGTTTTGGATGTCTAAAAGTTAGGAGCAAAAGTTTGAGGTCTAATTGATCGTCCGAATCAAACACGGTCGACCAAAATATTTTGAAACAAATGGATTCGAATGTTCGGACTAGTCAGACATCCAATCATTATTCGATAAAAAAATATTAGTATTGACTAATCATATGTTTTATATGGAGGAATGTTTCATTTCCTGGATTTCTCACTATTTTATCGACCTTTAAATGTGCAAAATATCGTAGGTAATCTAAGATTGATTGGACTAAGGATTGTATTTGTAAACGATGGATTGAAATAGTCATTTATGTGATTTTACGATATAATCGATCGATCATGTAAATCAGTCGACCGGTCCATGAATTTTTCCTTGCGTGATCACTATTGTCCAAATCAGACGCGGAGTTGGATTGACTGAATGATCGACCGACTGCGAAGTCAGTACATGCCTGCTTAAATCGATCGACCGGTCCATGAGCGATCGACCGGTCCATGTGTTGTCACATGCGGAGACGTCACTGTTCACTTAAGTCGTTGCATCAGATCGATCGAATGAGCGATCGACCTTTAGTGTGGGTTGCCACTGTTTAAATCGGTCGACCGGTTTAATGAATTGGTTGACCACTCCAATGGGTGAAACAACTGCCGATAGCCACTGTTTTAATCGGTCGTGCGATCGATCGATGACCGGTCGATCGACCGACTGAAATACCTGATTTTGAAGATTGAACTCATTATTTCTTCCATTGGTTGATCGTTAATCATTACCATGCTATGTCATGCAATGTTTCATGTTGTTATTGATATGATTTTCAAGCTATTGGTTGCCTCACCTAGAATTCGACTTTGCATGCTAAGCCGTAGGTTTAAAATTAATCCTTGTATTGAAATAGCACATGAGGTTAAACATTTAGCCCTTGCTGGATGGATGTGTAACAAATGGAAATGAAAATGATACGACTTCGAGGTATCAAAGCTTGACCAGCCTATGATGTAAGGACAATCAAGTACCTCAACGTATTGGTAAAGGTTTACTAAAGATTGATTGATAACTTAATCAACTAGATAGGTTAAGTAAAAAGAATATAATATTACTGTGATATATTGGGCATTTCAAAGAGTAAATGTAATGGAATATTCTTAGCCACTATGGATATGAATAATTGGGCATTAAATGATATTAATGCAATGGACATATGGAATTGAAATATGAAATTAGGAATTGGCTTTCATGTTCTATTTTAAGATCTTTATTATGCATTGATTATCATTTTAATCGAAATGTTTTATGGATTATTGAATTTCTTAATTTATGGCTCTTACATACAACTAATCGGAGGTGGGCCTCCCCTGCATCCGAATTTGTGCAAGTATGGAAGAGTAGACTAAAGTCGATGGCAAGCTCACGACGACGATTAACACATGGTGTCGGCCTTATATTGGACCATAGTACGTTATCTTCTTTTGAGTCATGTAACAGTTGGCCTATGGGCCTTAGTATGGAGTAGGACGGATTATGTTGTATGCGTAGACTTCGAGTCTTATTGTGTATTTGGGCTATCTGCCATGGACTCTTTTATATCATTGGGATTATGGCCATATGGTCCATTATGTTTTATCACTTCCGCTATGTTTTCGAATAGATTAGTTTTTAAACATTATCATTTTCCGCTGCTTATTCTTGTCATATGTTTCGTTGACCTTGGGTTAATCATTGCATTATCCATTGTGTAACGTGCTCCGAGACCCGCACACGACATGTGTCGTGAGGTGAATTTCGGGAGCGTTACAGTTAGGTATCACCTAAAGTTCTTGGCTCCAAGGATAAGGTTTTTGGTATTGTGGTCAAGTCTAAGTTATGTTTAAGTGTCAAGTCCATGTGCAACGATCATGAGCTACCACCTACAAGTGAAGTTATGGTAAGAACTCAAGTGTATTGTTACGACTAGTTTTAAATAATTGTATGATTGGTGTTTCCTTTAAGGAAATGACTGGTAGGAGGGCTACGAACGTTCAAGGAAATGAAGAAGCACCGGCTACCTTATTCAAAGTGTAATGATGATGTGTCCAACCATGTGTTGGCCCTGTCGGGATTCATTTTCCCGTTGAAGTGAGGAGAATTCATGTCTAGGAACTTTCGTATAGTACTTATTCCTTAATTGTTAGTGTTCCTCTCTATTGCTTGTCGATAGAACAAGGCAATGGTGGAGAAGGGTGGTGAGCACCAGATTTGAAGATGAAGGATACAATCACTTGGGAGAAATTTGTGGGGATATTTGAGGAACAATATTTCCCTCAATACATGAAGGAGGAGAAGTTGGCTGAATTCCTTGCATTGCAACAAGGCAATATGAGCTTAGTTGAGTACTTCGCCAACTTCATTTAACTCGAAAAATATTGTGACTTGGTTAAGAATGAACGGATAAGGATGGATCATTTCGTCCATGGATCATTTCGTCTCAATCATGAGTTGAAGAGGCAACTACTAAGTGGAGGGTCCAAGACCTTGCAAGTAGTCATGTCAAGGGCTACCAAGTTACAAGGGAGAATGAGGAACACAATAATGCAAAGGGCAAGTCACCTAAGAAGGCAAATGAGCAAGGAAAAGAAAAGTGGGCAAGAACACCTTACAAGCCTCCACAAAAGGGCAAGTAAGGGATGGACGGGACGTGTGCCCGCATTGTGATAGATTTCATGGAGGAGATGTTTTCGCAAGATGGGTGAATGTCTTAATTGTGGGAAGCAAGGGCATTTTGCAAGAGAATGCCCCTAGAAGCGCAATGACAATCAAGACAAGGGTAAAGGGAATATGATAGTAACAACTCAGCAAGGAAGAGTCTACAATATAATAGCCGAAGATGTGCACAATTCAATGATGTAGTGCAAGGTATGCTATTCATCGCTGGACATCATGCTAAAGTTCTATTTGATTCCGGAGCAACTCTTTCTTTCATGTCCATGTATTTTGCTAACCTTTTTGGCTTGAAGGTTCAAGCTACGTTTTGCTCTTTAGAGATTATGACTACCCCGATGGATGCTATGACAACTACAAATTGGGTACATGATGTGCCCATACTTGTAGGAGAAAACAACCTTGCTGCCAATTTGGTGTTATTACCAATGAAAGACTATGTCGTCATCCTAGGCATGGATTGGTTATCCGAATATGACGTCTATGCCATGTGTAGAGAGAAGAAGACTTTGATAGGAGCATTAAAGAAGTCCCAACTAGTCATCCGAGGCAGCGCGACCAAAGGATATTAGTGTCGGCTATGAAGACCGACAAGATGCTAGTTAGAGCATTATCCGATATTCATATAGAGCATTCTAGACATGAATCATGACTTTCACATAAACTCATGAGCATCATCTTAATTAGAGCATTAAAACTAATCAACTTAGACTTAGTTTCTTGAGGTCAAAACAACAAATCGTCAAGGCTTAACTACAACAACTTTATGGATTCCAAACATTCTTAGGAATCATAAAAATTATATAGTTTTGAGGCATGCTAAATGACTCAACACTCATAAGCAAGACTTTCACGCATGTAATCAAATCATATTAGTAAAATGGCGAATTAGTTTACCCTTCCTCTCCAATTATCATCAAGAACACTTAATTCTCAGTTAAAGAACACTTATCATCTAGTTCGATTACTGAACGCATTAAATCGTCATTTTGTTCAAGCTAACTAAAATATTAATCACTATATAAGTAAGTAGCTTTTCAAGAACTCATCAAACAATTGCATAATGTAAATATTATAATATATACAGATAGATGTTCGACCTATCCATTTTATCCTTATACAAATGTCAATAAGATTTCTTCTCGGGAGTTAAAAAAAAAAGGAGGAAATGGAAGTGCTGGTGGGTGTAAAACACGCAAGCAAGGGATGGATGGAATGAAGAAGAGTGATGGCAATGTGTAGGGGACTGTAGCTAGGGAAGGGGAGGGGGGACTTCTTCTTGGTTTAAAGCAAAAGCTTCAGACTAGCATCGCCATGAGTGGAGGAGACCAAGTTGCGAGCTCTCAAAAATTATGGCAGCAGATGATGGCAAATGAGCTAATCATATCACTGTGGCAGTGTATATATATAATATCATTTCTCTTCTTGACTACCTTGGGATTTTATTGGAGCAATTAATATGCAATTTGAAACGACGAACATAAATTCTTGAGTTTCTCAAAGAGTAATGATCAACGACTGTAGACTTTGATCATGATACAAATTCTCGTTCTTGATTTAAACTATTGGCAAATTGATCCATTCACTTGCTCGGAAATTGTTCACTTCTGATGTTTATGAAAGAAAAAGTTCAATCAAACTGTCGATCACTTGAAATACTTGTATGTAAAAATTAAAGGAAAAAAAACTAAGAAAAAAACAAAAAAAAAGAAGAAATGGAATATGTTAAAATTAAAGGAGGAATAAAGTGCGGCTAATACGTTAATTGATGATATGTAACATAGCTATATGAATCACCATTATTGGTTTAGGGCCCACCGGTGTTGAGGACTATAAGCAGTTGACTGACAGTGTTTGTTGGCGGTAAATGGAATAATATTGTTCTAGGTGCATCGTCCAAACTTGCAAAGGGTCGATCGATTTTGACGATTTAATCCATTGCAAATTACGATGGATTCTCTTATCCGTCACAAACAAATTTTCGACGAGCATTTTTTCGAACAACGATGTTCTAATAATAGTTGGTTTGTGATGTTGCAATGATACGCAGTTTAATTCATAGTAGGATGCATGCAAAGATTCATTCATCATAAACGTGTTCTTGTCTTTCCTTGATTGTAACTTTATGAGAAGCCATGGTTTAACGTAGAAGATTACTTGACTTTACTAATCGATACAACAAAAAAGAGGAGGAGCACAGGGCACAGGCAGTGGACAGTGGGTGTCACGCTCCTGTCACCCACACCAAGAAGAAGGATTAGATGTTAAAGAAGAAAAGGACTGATTAAAGAAATGTTAACCTTTTCTCTTTTTTTTTCCTTTACTTTCTGGCTCTTTTTGTTAAAATAAATGTTAGGATTATGTTCTTTTAACACTCTCTTTGAACTATAATGTAGTATACATAGTTTTATAAATAAGAAAAAAATAGTGTTTTATTTATTACACATCATATATTTATTATAAAAAAAATTAATTTAATACGATTTACTATCTTATATTTTGTCCAAAAATTTTTTATTATATTTTTAAAATATATTTTCTTATAAACGTCATTTATCATGAATTTTCAATTCAAACATGACATTTTTTTAAAATCATTTTTCATGAAGGCTACTAAGTAGTTTTTTTTCTCTATTTCAATACTGCGATTTTTTTAAGTAAAAGGTGTCGTTCTTGATATGAAAAAAAAAATTACAACATAATATAAAAAATGAAAAAGATGAGAAGGTTTGATGTCTATAGTCATAGTGAGTAAATATCATATTCCAATATTTGAGGGTGTGGAAGGAGAGAGAGAGAGAGAGAGAGAGAGAGAGAGAGAGAGGAGTAGAAGCCAAGCCAACTTCTCGCCCCCCTTCAGTATGAAATCTTTTTCTTCTCTCTGTCCCCCCGCTTCTTCTTCCTCCTTGCCCAACTGTCTCCATCATTACCACCACCATCTCCTGCTCGCTCTTCCTTGCGTGCTGCGGCCCGAGTGGAGCTATAAATTTACTGCGGAGTTTTCTATTATCACTAGCAGCAGCTTAAGTTGCAAAAGAACACAGAGAAAAGATGAGGGCGCGGAGAACAAGGCCCTGCAGCTGCGCGGGGGGCAACACCTATCTGTTCCTTGCCTCAGCCGCAGTACTGTCCACCTTCGTGCTTTGCTTGGCCAACCACGTCGTGCCGTCGGTTGGCGCCTCCAGTAACGCGACTTCGAGCGACAGCAGCAGCAGCAACAGCAGCAGCACGCTCGCTTCCCAGGTTCGGGTGGAGGTGCGTGGTGCAGCCCCTGCTAACGCCAACCGATCAAAGGAGAACGACCGCAAGCAATTCACGGGTGGCGGTTGGGGTTACGGATGGGGTTGGGGTTGGGGTTGGGGCAGCGAAGGTGGAGGTGGCGGTGGTGGCGGCGGAGGAAACAGCGGTGGAGGTGGTGGCGGCGGAAACAGTGGTGGAGGAGGCGGCGGCGGCGGCGGCGGCGGAAACAGCGGTGGAGGAGGTGGCGGCGGTGGTAGTGGAGGAGGCGGAGGCGGTGGTGGCGGCAATGGAGGAGGAGGTGGCGGCGGTGGAAGAGGAAATGGAGGCCGTGGCGGAGGAGGAAATGGCGGTGGTAGGTGCTGGTGGGGATGTGGCCGCGGTCACAGTGGTGGAGCAAGTGAACACAGGCGGGTTCACAAGCCGAGCTACAGCTCGAGCTTGTACAGGGTGGGGGAGTACGCACGGTGCTCCGGCAAGGGGCGGTGCGGCGGCATGAAGCTGCTCTGCCCCATACACTGCGACGGGCCCTGTTTCTACGACTGCGAGAGCAACTGCAGAGCTCACTGCAGATTCTAATGGAGCATGAGTTGTGATAATCTTATTTCTTCTTTTTTTTTTTTTGAGTCGAAAGTTCGATTTCTTTTTTTTTTTTCTTTCTCTTTCGAGGGAGTGAGAACGTTTCGCAGTCTTTGGGGGGTTTTACATTTTGGGATTGTGTCGTGACTGATTTTAGAAAGATCCCTCTGCGGTGATCTAGTCATTTTTCTTTGATCCCTTCTTGAAATTTGCGATCGGAAAGATTCTATTTCAATCGCACTTTTCAAGGATTCACTGCTAGTGTTCTGCAAGAACTTCTCATTATGTCAGAGTTTAAGGATGTTTAAGGATGGCAGGCAGACAACTTTTAGCAATCGAGATTTATGCCGGGGTCCATCAGAAAATTTGAGCAAACGAGAAAGCATCAACAGTGGCACAATAGCAATTCTCCAACATCAACCACGTTAAGTTTGAAATAAAACATCTAAGTTGAACACACAGAACCACACAAGAAATACAAGATCTTCCATGGTCAGAAGATACCTGAGAATAAAAGTATACCAAGATATCAATGCCGACCCCATCGTCGACATTGCCTGCACTACAGTTGCCAATAGATGCCATTGGCCCCGGCCCCTTCAGTCATATGCTGCCTTGTTTATGTCATTGAAATATGGATGCTCGAGTGCCTTTTTCGCTGAGATCCGCTTTGAAGGTTCATACTTTAACATACACTGCAGGTTTGTAGATTTTCAAGATCTAAGTGACTAAGCTGACTCAAATGGAGAAACAATAAAAAAAAATCAATAACTAGGACAGTTGATGCCAATGCTCAGATTTTGGAGGTATTGTTCCCTCGTTGAAGGACTATAGATTTATGCTTTGGTTGGTGCTAATGCAGCAAATTCAGTGCCGGACAGTTAATTTGTCTTGCAACAAATGCGTAATTAAGTGTAAGTTAGACCATCAGTAACCATTTGTCATGGAAATAGATATGTACGAACTCACCGATAGAAGATCTATCCCATCAGCGTCTAGAGTAGGAACAACTACGGATAGGCTTTTTGGTTTCCACTGAGGATAATCATGCCAGTTGGGTAGTTTGCCTACTCCTGGCCAAATTTCTTCATTAGGAGTACCAAGTAACCTGTGTCATTGACATTGTCAACCAAAGGGACAATCGCAGAAGACGATGAAAAAAATGGTGGTCATGAAAGGGAATTTAGAAGAACAACAAGGATTTGGAAGGACTCCTAACCTGAAAATATGGAGGAGCTGTTGCAGCTCAGAGTCTCCGGGAAAAAGTGCTTGGGTTGTAACTAATTCAGCTGTAAATTGGAAGTATCATGAAAAGTAAAATATTTGACAAGTCTCAGTAAAGATATACACAGCATTGTTCAGAAGAAAACCTACATACCAAATATGCACCCGATGGACCACATATCTACTGGTGTTGAATAATGTGTTGCCCCAAGGAGTACTTCTGGAGCCCTATACCATAGTGTTAGAATCTGCAATGACAGGATTAATTGGAGACACCTCATTTGCAAGAGCCTTTATGCAAAAGATTGAAGAACTTATAAATGTTTGATTCAACATGTTTTAGCTCTTTTGATTCCAACATGAAGTAACTCATACCTCATGAGTATACTTCTTTAATGGAACAGTGAAAGCACGACTGAGTCCAAGATCTGCTATTTTCAGCATCATAGTCTTCCGATCCATAAGAAGATTATGAGGTTTGAGATCTCTGCATCAACAAGGATTAACCCAGACTAAGAATCAAGCGCTGTACAATGTTATACTTCAGGGCAAGTAGTAGGAAAAAATTATGATGTCACCTGTGCAGAACACCATGCCCATGGCAGAATGCCATCCCTTTGCAGAGTTGATACATCAAAATCTGCAAGAAGAATGACCAAATTCTGGTGAACAAAGCATCTTATCGAAACTATCAAATCCGCTAACATTATGTTGCATTAAATGCCTCCTTATAACTTGCATTTACAAGTTATGCCTCTGCAGCATTTTTTTGAATGAACAGTTTATTTTTCGTGCATTTACCTTGACAGTCTTAGATGGAAGCATCTCATGATTCTGACGGAATCCTCTTATGAACTTCTTGAGATCTGTGTCCATGTACTCGAAGACAAGATACAGAATCGATTGGCCTTCTTTGTTGCGGCCTTGCTTGAGATCCAATAGCCTGCCATCGACGACAAGGCAAGAAAGAAACAAATAATCTCATTTGTGAGGAGTCATAGTGGTGGTTATGCTCCAATGTATAAGCAGAGAAGAATCGGGCACACAAAACTACTGCTAATAAATAGAATGATAAAAAAATGTAAGAAAGAAAAATTGCAAGATCAAGCAGATGGAATCATCGCATCTCTTGTAAAGTAATAGACTAAATCGCCCAAAAAAAAGGTGAAGAAAACAGCGCAAGGCAACACCTACGAGCAGTACATGGAAATATGAACTTCTCAGGCGAAGAAAAGATGGTGATAAAGAACAAACTTCCGGAAAAAGGAGACACCTTTGGACCCTAATAAAGAAGCGAAATCGGAGAGGAGACAACAGGATCAAAGAAGACCAAGAATTAAAGAGAACAAAAAAAAAAAGAGGGGGGGGGGGGGGGGGGGGGGGGGGGGGTGGGAGGCCAAAGGACACCTGACGACGCGAGGGTCGACGGAGAGCATGCGGAGGAGAGAGACCTCGCGGAGGGTCGTGGGAGGAACGCCCTCGTCGTCCTCCGGGAGCCGCGTCTTCTTGAGCGCCACGATCCTGCCTGTGGCCTTCTCCCTCGCCCTGTACACCTTCCCGTACGTCCCTTCCCCGACCTTCTCCAGCTTCTCGTACAGATCCATCGCCCGCTGCTCTTGCTGCCGGGGATGCTGTTGCGCGGGGGCCATCGTCGTTGCCATCGTATAGTGGTGGCGGTGGTGGTGCTCCAAGAAGGAATCTTGGGTAGGGGCGATTGGGGAGCGGCGGAATGCAGTTTTGCTGGTGCCGCGGTGTGTGTAACGGCTAGGTTTATTTCACTCACTCACTCACTCTCTCTCTCTCTCTCTCCTCCCCCTTTCTTTCTCTCTCCCATTCGTAAGTTCCAATTTCAAACTCGTGCGCGAATCATAAAGCGGAGCGTATGATTGAGAGGGGGAATCGCACGGCAGGAAAGACAGGTCCCCAAACAACACACAGTATGATATTGTTGTCATATTACATTTCTCGGAGGGTAGTTTCGTCCGATACGCATGACAAGGTAAGCACGGGCGTATGCCAATCTTATTTTCAAACAACAATGGAATGCAAAAGGGAGAAGAAGAAGGAATAAGGGTAATAAAATGCATATTCTTCCTACTATATATATACACTCAAGATGGATATATATATATATATAATCACAAGGGATCATATAATTTAAAATTGTAAAATTGAAATAAAGATTTTACCCTTTTAATAAAAAAATATTTTTAAAATAATATTTTTTTAACAAATTTGTCACACTTAAAATTTAGATTATACTTCACTAAGTAAGTTTTTATTGAATCTTAAACCAAAATATATTTAAAATGTAGAAAATATATTAAACTTAGATCTAAATTAACTCTTATTATCATAAAAATATTTTTTATTAACATTTAAACGATTATAAGATTGTAGGATCGTGTGATTAAAATTAAGATCGTATTAAGATTTTATACATAATTTTTTTAAAAAAAAATCAAGATCGATAAGGAATAATAATAAGATTGTAAATGTAATAACTGACAAAAAAATCAACAACAAATCAAATCAAAGTAAAAACTAATCGGCCGACCAGGGAGATAAGAAATAAAGCTTATCTCTAATAAAAGATAAAGACCGAATCTGGGTGGGAATAGATCTTAGTCATATTAAGTTTAACTAGGAGAGAAGTTATAGAGGATAAAAATGTAGTCATATTAAGTTTAACTAATATGAATATGAACGTTGTCGTCTTAATCTATGATTTGAATATGAATCCTTTTACTGATTTAGTATTCAAAACGACAAATCAGTAAAAGGATTCATATTCAAATCATAGATCAAAATGACAACGTTCAAATCAGGATCAAGGGAAAACTATGAGTGGAATCAGAGGCTGTTCTGTGGCTTGGCACGACCGTGACAACCTAGTGGTACGGCCGTGCCGATTTGAGTGGCACGGGTTCTACGAAGGAAGTGGCACGGGCATGCCATAAGAGGGCACGATCGTGACAGAGGGTGAGGGCGATCGATTGGTTTAAGAAGTCGATCAACCAGTTCTATGCTTGGTCGTGCGGCTGGACACTTGATCATGGCACGACCGTTCAAGAAGGGTGGCACGGCCATGACAGTTGGGCGCTCGGTCGACCGGCATTGACCGACCTATAACTTAGCGTTAGCGGGCTAGGGCACGAGCATGCCCATGATGCAACACAGCTGTGACAGAGGCGGCACGGGCATGCTAGGAGGGCGGCACGGTTGTGACGGTAGTGGATTCCAATCGATTTCAACTCGAAATTCCCCTAAAACGTGAACATACTTTCGTTCTACCCTAATTTCTATATCCTAGCAATCAACCAAATAGAAGTATAACAACCAGACCAAATCTTAAGCAATAAATCAAACAATCAAGAATCAAATAGGGCAAAATAAGGCATGCATCGTTTCTTGATTCTTAACTTTCATCTTTCAACATGTTCAAATCATGACAGGGAGAGGAATCAATCTATTTTAAGTTGTGCAAGGTGATTTCGATTCACCCACTTGATTCATGGTTGTTCCTTGCCTTGATCCGATATCAGTTGTGTCCCCTGTCCTCTCTCTGCCCTCCCTCTCGTTCTTCGCCTGCAAGCAATCCGATGAAGAGGGCTGAGGGAAGAGGCGTGAGAATCAGATAATTGCAGCAAGGGAAGGAAGGTTCGGCTACCCTTGCACCTGGAAACGATGAGAAGGCTCGTGAGGTTGAGGGGAAAAGGAATTTGTGCCTGATTGGTTTTTATTCTCTATAACTTCTCTCCTAGTTAAACTTAATATGATTAAGATCTATCCCCACCCAGATTTGGTCTTTATCTTTTATTAGATATATGCCTTACTTCTTATCTCCCCAGTTGGCCCATTAGTTTTTACTTTGTTTTGATTTCTTGTTGGTTTTTTGTCGGTTATTACATTTTTACCCCTTTAAAAAAATTCGTTTTTGAATTTTGTACCAAATAGAGGGCTTACAAAAAACATGAGGGAATTCTAAGCGCATTTCTGACTCTCAGGTGTGTAATGAGCCTTGAAGGTCTTCCTGAACTCCTCCCATGCTATTTCCTCTTCTTCCAGTCCTCTAAACTTGGTGGCCCTTGTAGTCTTCCACCAACCCATCGCAGTACTAGTGAGCATGTGAGTGGCATATAAGACCTCGCGCCCATCAGCGTACCTCATCAACTTGAAAGTACGATCCAAAGTTTCTATCCACTCTTCGGCCTTGAAAAAGTCCGCCTTACCATCATACTGCGGCGGGTGTAGCTTTAGAAATACCTGAATCGTGTTATCTGATGCCTCATGTCGTGCTCCCTGATTACGACGTCTAGATGCCGACGGACTTCCTCCTGCCTGACTCCCCTTAGGTGGAGTAGTCTCATCAAAATGCTCCTCTGGTTGTATTCTAGCAGTGCGGCCTCTGCCTCGTCCGCAGCCTGGGGCACGACCTTGATCACGCCCACGTCCGCGACCCGGTTGGGCCCCTATCTCAGGAAGTGGACCTTCTGGTACCCCAAAAGCATTTTGGGCGACTTGGCCACTTGCTCCTGGATCCGTTCTGACCGTCGTGACATACTTATCCTCTGATCATGAAAGGAAATCATACATTAATAAACGATAATTTATCTTAAACATGAACTTGACTTACAATGCTTTTCGGTGAAGTGCGTGGCGACTGCTCGGCGATAGCACATGAACCATTTCTATACCATGCTATACATTAGGACGTCAAGAGAGTGCTAACTTGAAGCTTTGATATCATAAATGTAACACCTCCGACCCAATTAAGATATTGTTTGCTTTGGGCCTATTGACCCGCACAAATTTAAAACGCGTCTTGATAAGTGAAATTGATAGCTATATATAAGCTCATGATCACCTTTATGTTTTATCCATATGGAACTATTCATCAGACCATTTTGATCTTTAGTAGTAAAAATCGATTTCCCTCCAAACAAGGGTCATATTTTACTCCTTTTTATTTAAAGTTTCTTAATCTGATTGACAATTTTTTTATCCCATGAATGAGAAGAGGCAAAGCATCATGTCACCAAGAGGGACACACCCACATCCAAGGAGGGTATTTTAGTATGGGATTATCAGATCTCAGATCAAATAATTTGTTTTCAAGATGTTCTTCCAATGAGAACATGTTTGTTCTAGAGAGAGGAAGAATAAAAATATTTCTACTTTTTCTTGTTAATATTATAATGTCAATATATATAATGTCGAAGTCAAGTATTATCTACTGAACAAAACCCATTATAAAAGAGACGGTGACTAACTCAAATTTAAGTACAGATGGAAACACGTAATTTTTTAATATATTTTTTGTCTTTTTCATATAATATTTGAATTATAAGTATATCATATTGACTTTTCCAAGTTTCCATGCTTTAACAATGTACTCCTTCCGTCAGACTCGCTTGAACTTTTATGATGTCAAATTAACTTTTTCTAGTTTATTAAACAGCTACTTTACCCTTAGAATAAGATTATCAAATATAGTCAAACGCAACGTAAAATAAGATTATTTCGATCAAATTTTGAAAATAAAAAAATAATGTTGAGAAATGTAAAACTGTCATTTTATTTTAATGGAAAAGAATAAATGTATTCTTCCTTGTTCTTTTTTTTTTAAAAATTCGATCGTATTTTATTTTTTAAAATTTCAATCACATATTATTATATAAATATTTTTTATTATTATGATATTGAACACCATATGTATTCTAAAATATTTTAAATATAAAATATTATACTTCAAAATTTTATTCTTTATAAACCAAACGGTAAGTGAAATAAGAGTATCTTTACTTTTTTCAAAACATGATATTTAAAGATATTTCTTCTATTTTATTCTTCTTAACTTTATCCTGCATCCAAACGGTCCCTTAGGTCTGTTTAGTTGGGGTGAAAGGAAGATAAAAAAAAAAGGAAGGGAAAGAAGGAGAATCCGTTTTTTTTGTTTGGTTGAGTTAAGGTGAAAGACTCTTTCTTTTTCTTCCATTCATCTTCAATGTTTCATTTTTTTCTCTCCAAATTGAAGTGGAAAGAAAGGAAAAGACATATTTAATATGTGTTTTCATTTTTTATCAAATAAATTAAATAAATGATAAAATCGTCTAAATAAAATAATAATTTAATATTCATTCCATTCCCTTTTTTTTAATGATATCAATCAAATATGATAACTATTCACCTTCATTCTCGTTCCCCTCTCATCATTTTTCTTCTCACTCTTTACTTTTCCTTCCCTTTAATGAATTTTGAACCAAACAACAACAACAAAGCCTTATCCCACTCGGTGGGGTCGGCTACATGGATCATACGACGTCATTCCGCTCTATACAATATATTCGTTGATCCATGTTCATGCGATTCGACAGAATTTTACGCTGGCTGTCGGGGTCTAACACAACTCTCCTCCTTTATCCGGGTTTGATTGTTCTAGAAAGTGACAATAAAATCAAAAGCAGAGGCAAAAAGCTCAATCTATCCTTCAAATCAGAGGGAACCACTCTTAATAGGGCCCAAATTTATTTGGTGTAAACAAGAATCAGAAATCCTTGCATCCTGACACTAAACTCCTATATTACACATGGCACATAAGATTCATTGAAATCGTGAACTACAGTTGTCTTTTTTCTTTTTATATGGCAGTTCCTTAATAGTTGGGCACAAAGAATCATTGCATTGGCAAATGCACAAAGCTCTGCAAGCAGAAGCTGAAAAATTGGACACATGATGTGACTCGTAAACCAAATGTATCTACTTTCCTCTTATGTGATTCCCATATCTTGGCAACCAATACATGAACAAATATGGGAAATGTAATATTAGAAACTTACGAGCTTGACTAGATTGTGATGGATATTGCTGTGCAGATCCAGAAGGTCCACTTTCTGCAGGAACAACCAAAGCTCTGCAGGTAGGGCAAGTGTGTTGCCGTTCTAACCATGATCTAAGGCAATGTACATGAAAAAGATGTCCGCAGAGCAATTTCTTGGCTGTAATCATTTCTTCGCGACAAATGATGCATGTTGCATGAATTTTGAACCAAACAAATCTTAGAAAAAAGTGGGACGTTGAAAGTACAACATTTTGTTCGATCAAGTCGCGATTGACAATGTCCACTGCAAGGACAAGGATTCCAAAATCACTTTTCAAAATTTGATTGAAGAGTAAATGGTGGGCGGAGACTCCAACCCGTGACCAATGCGCATAACTCTTAGCGCCAGTTGACTTGGACGATCGGCGCCGCTTCCCGGACACTAGGATGGCAACCGAAAAAAGTTCTATTGAAGGGTAAAGAATCATTTCGCATATCACGAAAAAATTATTTAATAGAAGACTTTAACTAAGCTGGGACAAGTTTTAGGATTGAAAATGATAAATTTGTAGTTCAGAATTATTGTGTGTTAAAAAAAAAGAAGTTTATATAAGGTGTGAAACAAAAATAATCCTCAAGAAATATAGTATTATAAGGAAGGCAACAGGCAAACAACTCTGCCTTGTTCATTCTTCCACCTTTGTGATGAGAATTTATGAACCTTTCGCAAGGAGCCAAAAGCTACTCATTCCATTAATATTAACTTTATTTATTCATATTTCACATGCATACTGACTGGTCTAGAATATGAATGATCGCTAATCATACCATTATTCAATGAACTCGAAAGTTGATGTCTCCCGGGAAAAAAAAAGACAATCTGTAACACTCAGGTAAGCTAAACAACCAGTGCCGCTCATAATTTACGAGTAAATGTAAAGTTTGCACTCTACCATGCAGAAGAACAAGTTCTAAAAAGTAATGTCCTCCATAGGAAAATTGAGCTTAATGAGAGGCATTTCTAACCGGCTCAAGTTGTTTGTTTTCCTTGTCCATGGCTTCCCAATCCAGAGCTTTTAACAATTTAAACCTTTCATCTAGAGTCACGAAACCTACCTCTGGACTAATTATTCCGGTAATACCAGCTTTGTATATCAGAAGTATACTGCCACCCATGTCTGGGCCATGAAGCTTCCCAGTCAGCAACACTCGAAGAGGCATAAAGAGAGATTTTCCCTGCAAGATGTACAGAATATGGAGGTTCAGGATTACAGGTTAGCACGATGTTTCCACATAAAAGCAACTTGTAAAACCTTGAAAGTTATTGGGTTCCTCATAAAATAAGAATTTGGTTTCGCGAATGAGAAGAGTACCTTGCGCTTCACCAGCTTTCCAAAGTTCTTCACCCATTGTTTCCATCCAGCATGACCTTCCTCCAGGGCTTCACCAAGCTCTCCACTATCATATGCAGATATTAAACTGGCAGCAAACTCAGAAAGCTGATCTTGAATAATATGTTTTCCTTCATCGCTGGCATTTTATTTATTGTGGTAACATGAACAACATGAAACAGTATCAGCGGAGAAAAAGAGTTTAGTAGACTGACCAAAAAACCATGAAGCACCAATGTTTGAAAACTATACCTGGATAGAGTGGAGGATAGAGGATAAGACAGCAAGTTTGATAGAGCTGAATCAGCATCTGTTACCAAATCAATACTATCCTTCAGCAACTCCACTGCATCCTGCAGTATAGAATTGATCAACTAGTTGAAGCATGCAACATGTGTTGTTTTGTTCATGTGAAAATGTTCAGGCATCAAAGACGGGGTCATTAAGCCTAAGTAAAAGAGTTGGAACTACTCTCTCTCAAAAAGACAAAAAAGAGTTGGAACAAACAAATTCATTGACTTGTAATTTCTCCAAACCAAGAAATCAACTAGATTTGAAAAGAAATGGGATGTGTTTAGACAAAAATACTATTGGGCTTCTGTAATATGAACAAGAGGCAAGAAAAAATGAAATCAGAGAACGGTAGATGATAAGAATGATTAAGAATTAGAAATGTAGTCAATGCAGTTCAACAGATATCTACTAGCACGAGTTTTGGTCTTGCCACAGGAAAAGGAAAGAAGAATCATTAGCCAAAGCTCTCATGCGATTATATTTGTATCACCTTACACAGTAAATTACATCAATGTAATATTACTCAGGATTATAGAGCATGAAATAAAAGAAAGTTTAACTGAACTTACAACTAAAGTATAAATAAATTTTACCTGGTTAAATTTTTTTAGCTACAAAGGTGGTTTTAAAGTTAATCTAGGAAGAATGCAAATATTCAATTAATATCTTTTTCTAAGATCCAATATCTTGTAGCACCGAAAGAATGAATAATAAGTACTTTCCAAATGCTTCACTACGGCTGCTTCCTTTTATGTTGAACTAGAGACAATAAAGATGCAAACCTTTACATATGTGCCTTCAGATTCTATGAGAATTCCAGTACTTTTCCACCTATCTCCGATTAACTTGATATACTCCTCGGATGGAAGGGCTCTTAAATGTTGGCCATTCATCCACCTATTTTGATAACAATGTTAAGATAAAAATGGTAATCAAAATAGGTAAATAAACAAGAAACAAGTTCTTGTTACATTTACGAAAGACAAGAAATTGACATACATAATAAACACTGGTTACTTATTAGCAATACCTTTTATTGCCAAGCAGAGAGAATTCTGACACATTTCACACATTCAAGGAGGCAAAGAATCCCAGAATAAATTAAGTAGTGGACATATGAAAAATGAACATACAAATCAGATACCTGGAGTTACTGGCTGGTCCTCAAATGAACATTTTTCAGGAGCATCACAGATGCCATCAAGCTAAATATATGGATTCCATATGTATCTTACAGAACTAAATACATAGTAGGGATTAAAAACCTTCGTTCTTTTATTTGCAAGTATTCATTATGACAAGTAGTAGGCACAAGAAACTCATAGACTCAAGAAATTTTGAAAATTAACTTCCATAACCAAACTAGAACTAACAGTTTCCTGGTCTGGAGAACAAACACTGATGCATCTGTGATTGTTGCATAAACTAAACTGAAAGTTATTCAAAAAAAAAAAAAAACTAAACTGAACTTTAACTTTGTTGCTCCTATGGTAAAGGTTTACCTCAATTTTGTAGAATCAAATACAGCACCACTTTTGTTCACACGATTTATCGAGAACTTCTCAACTGAAAAGGAAAAGAACGAGAAAGAGAAAACAACATAAAGCTTCAAAAACATAGAGCCATCAATGACCATATATGCATGAAACAAAGAGGAAAAAGAAAAAATATAAAAAAATGAGAGAAATACAAAACTAACCAAGTTGGTCAATTGAGAAAAATTCATTTTCTGTGCCATCGCCCCAGCCCAGAAGTGCCAAATAATTCACCATTGCCTGAGGTAAGTACCCCATCTCTCTGAACTATCAACTCAAAAAAAAAAAAAAGAAAGGAAGAGAATGATTAATCTTATTAACTAAGTGGAAAATCTTTCAGGGAATGAATAAATTGCAACAATCATATTGTTCTCTCAGTAGATGATAATAAACTACCTGTCCAACTGAAGTTGCACCATGGCGTTTGGAGAGTTTGCTTCTATCGGGTGCAAGGATCAAGGAAACATGTGCAAAGGAAGGCATTGGAAATCCAAGGGCCTGCAATATCAAGATGCGAACATGTTGTGGGGTCTCAAGTTTTGACTAATGAAAAGCTTGATGTGACGAGGAACAACAAAATAGAAATGGCAGAAAATTACTTTATATATAAGTGCTTGTCGCAAGGTGTTTGGTAAATGTTCCTCTGCTCTGATATAGAATCCACAAAATTTCAGTGAGTGCATGCACCAATACATATAAGCAGGCTACACAGAATTATTGATCATTTTTGTCTTTTGAGAAATATATTTCTAGATTGTTACTACCTGATAACATGTGATATACGCATTGTAGCATCATCAACAGTGACACAAAAGTTGTAAACAGGTTGCCCATTACTTCTCATGATGACAAAGTCCCCGAGTGTGTCCAAGCTCCAACTGACCTTCACGAAACTATCAACTGAATCAACAACTGCAGACTTCCAAGTTCACAAAGAAAGGGACCAAAGAGGCAAAACAGTGACATTCAGTCATGTCCAAGATTATCTTACTTCACCACGAATGAGATCCAAAATTTTTAGATTTCCTTCTTTAGGCACACGAAACCGGTATGTGTAAGGTGTTCCTTTTGAAAGCTCTTCCTGAATTTCTTCTTCTGAGGCTGTGGCCCACTTTCCCGTATAAACTGGTGGGAGCTGTAACTGTTTTGCTTTTTCCTTCATTTGCTCTAATTCCTTTGAAGAAAGAAGTAATACATGATCATCTGATCTCAACAAATGAAAGAAAAAGAATGGGGGCAATAACCTTGTTCTATTTGATGTCTGTAAAAAATAAGAGAATTTCATAATATATGAAAGAAAAAGTTATATAAAGGATGAACATGTTACACTAACCCTTGTACTATGTCAAGATGAATAATATTTGATTCTCTATAATTACAGGATAAAAGGAGTAAAAGAAAAGTAGTTCGTAAACTACCTCACTGGAACAGAAACATTTATAAACAGCCCCACTTTCCAACAATTTCTCAGCATATTCCTTGTACATGGTATTTCTTTCTGATTGCCGATATGGACCATAATCTCCTCCAACACCAGGGCCTGCAGATTTATCAAATGATTATTCAAAATCTATGAGGGTCAAGAAAATTTAGATGCTGATTGGTGGTGTGGAGTCAACAATGTCGTGACGTCATAGTTTAGATAACAAAACTATGAAGTCTTAATAAAAAATGACACTGAAGTAGAATATGTAATTTGTGCATGACGAAATATTGCAATTAATTAAAGCACAAAGTCTATTATTACAGCATAATAATCGGAGAGTAATAAAAGTCATGCTGTAAAATTTTGCAAAATGCAACATGTGTACCACCTTCATCCCAATTAAGTCCAAGCCAAGATAGATCGTTCAACACAGCTTCTTCTGACTTCTTTGTGGATCTCTCCAGATCAGTGTCTTCTATTCGCAAAATAAATTTCCCACCTTTGGACCTAAGTCATGGTGATCGTCAATAAAAATTAGGACATGGAAAATGACACTTCCATGGCACACCAACATAATGTGAATTTGAAGAAAAAAGAAAAGAAAAGGGTAAATTCCATTTTCCTCCCCTAAACTATATCATATTTTAGGCTTCACTCGGTACACTTTAATATTACCTACTTACCTCTCCTCAACCTTCAAAGAAAACCTTATTTTATCCTCTACACATTTCTCCTAAAAAGAACCTTCAAAAGACTTTCACCTAATTCCAAATATCTAAAAGTCATTTCTTTTTCACAATGCATTTACCTCTGTACCCTTATATATATAAAATCAAATGGGACCCTCCTCATCTCATCTTCTTCAGGAGAGGTAGATGGATAATATTAAGGTTTAGAGGGTGAAGTTGAAATATGATACAATTTAGGGCAGGAATATAGAATAAAACCAAGAAATGTTCTAAGTTTTGTCAAATTAGATAGTCCAGCATTCCGCATCAGTGTTTTCTTTATGATGGATGTTCATATATGTCGTTCTATGGACTCTAAAGATTCATATGGAAGGTGCAAAAACGTTCACAGTGTGCTTCGATTGAACAGGAATTGCAATTTTTAGTAGGAATTAGAACAAGAGAACAGAAGTTCTCTATTTCACAATCCTTTCGTACTAAAACAGCTTCTTAAGTTACTAGAAAACGCGTTCTGATTCCATCTTGCAGAGTAAGTGTTCGAGAAAAGTTACTAGAAACCTGGCGAAGAGGTAGTTAAACAACGCCGTCCGCGCCCCTCCGACGTGAAGATTCCCCGTGGGAGACGGCGCGAACCGGACCCTCACTTCTCCTTCGGCAGGCCCGGCGGCGGAGAAGGCCGAGATGGAGAGATGCCTCCGTGGAATCGAGAGGCGAGGCCTGGAGACGATGGCCGGGCGAAAGAGCACGGCCGGGAGCTCAGGAAGAGACCTCAAGCGCATCCAAGGAGACCCGACGGCGCTCGCCATTTCCTTCGTTCTCTGGCCGAATCGAATCTGCAGCGTCCTCTTGCTGCTGCGCTTCTTCTCGCTTTTTTTTTCACTTCACGGCCGAGAGAGAGAGAGAGAGAGAGAGAGAGAGAGGATGATATCTGACTCTATCTATTGACGATGTCGTCTTAATATAACACTACTAGTAGTAATCTTTTTTGCGCGGATTATAAATATTTTTTTATTTATTAATAAATGTTGTTGAGATGTATTATTAATTAAGAAATTGCGCTAATCACTCTAAATCATATATGTTTAAAAGTTTTTTTTATATAACATACTTGATTTGGAAATAAATAAATTAGAAATTTGTGCTTGTCGTGGAAGAAATGTTATTTGGTCAATTTCTTTTGGAGAAAAATATATATGTAGAACGAACAATAATTTTACTCATCGCATTAATAATAAAAAATATATTAATGAATGCGACTAATTTAATGATTATAATTTATTTAACCTTATATGATATTTTTATTATGATGAATTAGTCCAATAAATATTATTTTATTTAATAAGCATAGAATTAATTTAATTATAAATTATAATTATTAAATTAATTAAATTACATTAAGAGGGCATAATCTTTATAGGTTATTAGATAATATTGTATTAAATTACATCAGCTCACCATATTATCTATTTACTTGTGACATATAATGAATAATCTGCATTGTAAGTGACAATACAGATTACTTACGGGAGGAGAGACAATCCACATTACTATCTAAGTTGCAATTTTTTTAATTTCACTTTTCACATTTGTAATTCTAAAACTCATTAAATAAATTATAATAACAATTATATAAATAAAATTAATCAAATAAATATTAGTTAATTATTATGAATATATTTTTATCATATTTTAAATATATATATTAATAATTTTATAAAATTTAATTTTATGGGTGAGAATATATATTTGTGATTTAAATTTACAAAGTTAAAATTAATTTACATATCTAAACATAATTATTTTGATTATGAGTATATTGGTAAAATCTGTATATTAACTCATAATTTTTTTCTTAATAAATAACTAATATGAATTGTGAGATAAATTATTTATGCATACTAAATAAGGTAATATACATTGCTAATAATTTAACTAGTGACAATCTTTTTTAAAGATAATCTACATTACGAGGTAATGTTGCATGATAATACAGTGAACTCACCCTAATATTTATAACAAGTGTTTTACGTATTCATTAATTAATCTCTTTTTTTATTGTAAAAGCGATAAATGGTCTCATCCCCAAATTGTGCTGCAAGGCACTCACTACCAATATTAGCATGTGTGAGATGTGATATCGTCACCATAAATATACTATTTTAGCCAACCCTCGTATTTAGGAAATGGTGTTAACAACTCAATTTGTGCGAGACTGCACTGTTTATCCATCATTGAGCACAATTAATTCGGTTATGTCACTTCACGTCGCGTACCTAACCGTTACAGGTGATATTCTTAATATGATTTTTTTTTTCACATTAACAGAAACTCAAACTTGAGACCTTACTTAAATTACATTCTTGCCGAAAAATGGTAAGATATTATGGTAGTCTTTATGAAATCACATTTTTTATCCTAGCCATAAAGAGAAAATATTTTCATCGTTTTAGTAACTGAAGAGTTACTTCCATATTGCTTAAATGTCCACTTTCTGAGTTACTTCCATATTGCTTAAATGTCCACTTTCTGAATGTAGGGTTTCAAAAGATGATTAAATTTCGTATGGTTTATGTTAATAATGCCTTGAATTCTATTTCAACTGGAAATTCATCTGGATCCAAACTCTGAAATAAAAGAAAATCTGTCTGACATGTTATATATTTCCTTATCATTAGATTGTTAAGAAATTGATTTATTTCCTTATCACAAGGAAGGTGTCCTATTTTTGGAATTAATATAGAGTCCAAAGAGAGTGCCTATATAAACTCCCTAGGGGGTTCAAAGAGAAAGTACTCTGATCTTGTGATCCTCTTTTATTTCTTCTATCTAATAAAACTCTACGTCGCCTTAAAATTCTCGAGTTTTCTCGCAGTGCATAATTTTTCTCATCCAGAAGTCCTAACAAATTGGTATCAGAGCTTTAGGGTTCACACAATGTAAACATTGAGAAATTTACGGGATGAAATAGTTTAAGTCTCTGACAGATCAAGATGAGGGCACTTATGAAACAACAAAGAGTCTGGACGCTGCTCGCGAACATGCCGAAGACCAACACCAAAGGAGGAAGACTCGAAAGGCAAAGAAAAGAAGATCGACCTCGCTACTTTGGCGGCACAGGAGGAGAAGGCGCACTCGATGATTTTGTTGTGTCTGGCGGATGAGGTAATAATCGAGGTCACAAATGAAGAAAAGGCGGTCGATCTGTGATTGAGAATCGAGAGTCTATATATGACGAAGTATCTCATTAACAAGTTGTTGTTGAAGCAACGTCTGTTCTTTCTTCGCATGCAAGAAGGTACCCCTATGAAATATCATCTTGATTAGTTAAATTCTTTGTTGATGGAACTAAGAAATATCGATGTTAAGATCGAGGATGAAAATACTGCTCTAATTCTGTTAGTTTCGCTTCCTCCATCATACGAAAATTTTGTTCAGTCTATGATTATCGAGAAGAAAACTATAAGTCTGGAAGAAGTAAAATTGAGTCTCCATACTCGTGAACTTTGACATAGGGCATCTGAAAATTCTGCAGAGATTCAGGCCATAGGGTTGGTAACAACTGCAGAGAAGATAAATCCTAAAAATGGTAAGTCAAAGAAGAACGTCAATCCGAAGGACATCTGCAACTACTGCAAAGAACCTGGTCACTAGAAGAAGGACTGTCCTAAGAAGAAGAAGAAGAAAGACACAGTTGTTGTAGTAGCTTACCAGAATAGCGAATCTGATGATAATTTGGCTCTCGTAGTGTTTGATCAGAGATGTTCGGAAGAGAGTTGGATTCTCGACTCAGGATGTTCCTATCATATGACTTCGCACAAAGAGTGGTTCTCAACTTATCAGAATAGTGATGGTGAAAACGTCATCATTGGCAATGATGTAGCCCGTAAAATAGTTTGAATCGGCTCAATTCATATCAGAACTCATGACAATCAGGTGAGGACATTGATTGAAGTCCGTCATATTCCGCAATTGAAGAAAAATCTGATATCGTTAGGAGTTCTGGACACCAAAAGATGTCGGATGGATGCCGCATAAGATGTTTTCAAGATCACTAAGGGTGATATTGAAATCATGAGAGTCAGACAAAAGTCCATGTACATACTACAAAGCACAATAATTTTTTACGTGCCGCAGTAGATAATTCGTCCAAATCAGAATCAGAAATATCCAAGTTGTGGCACATGCGACTTGGACATATGAGTCAGAAAGTGATGGACATCCTCAGGAAGCGCAATCTTCTGGATAATAAGAAGATATCTGAAATCGAATTTTGCAAGCACTATATTTTTTGCATGCAAAATCGACATCAATTTAGTAAAGTCGTGCACAAGACGAAGGCACATTCGATTACATCCACGCTGACTGTTGGGGCCCCTCTCGTGTTTCATCTCTAGGAGGTTCTAGTTGCTTCCTATCTGTGATAGATGATTACTTAAGGATGACATGAGTATTCATGATGAAGCACAAGAGCGAGGCATTCGAAACTTTCAAACAATGGAAGACTCTGGTGGAGAATCAGACATCGAGAAAGGTGAAACGCTTTCATACTGATAATGGCTTGGAGTTCTGTTCGTATGAATTTGATCGATTCTGCAAGAATGAAGGCATTGCCAGACATCGCACCGTCAGAGATACACCACAACAGAATGGTCTGAACAAGTCATTCTGGGCTGAACAATTCATTCTGGGCTGAGGCTGTTAGCACAACATGCTACCTTGTCAATCGGAATCCTACAACCGCGATCGATTTGAAGACTTCCATTAAGGTATGGTCAGGAAACTCTACTGATTATACTAATATGAAAGTCTTTGACTGTCCAGCATATTATTATGTCAGCGAAGGAAAGCTGGAATCAAAGGCCAAAGGAGTCTTTGTGGGATATGGTGCAGGTGTAAAATGCGTTAGAATCTGGTCTCCTTCATAGCAGAAGGTTATTCACAATAGAAATATATCTTTTGATGAGATGTCTATGCTCAATCAGAAAACAGATGTTGATTCAGTAGAGGAGGGTGTCAACAAACAGGTGGAGTTTGGATTAATTCTAATTCAGAATGGGACAGAAGAATCCCATCAGGCTGAACAACCAAAGTCTGAGGAGCAAGCAAAAAAAGCAATGGCAAGTCTAGCTGTTGGACGTGCACGCAGACATGTATGTCCTCCTAAGCGTTATGGCTTTGAGAACATGGTTGCATATGCATTCCAAGTAGTTGAAGATATGGAATCGCCAGATCAAGCTACAAGGATGCTATCACATGTGTAGAATCATAATAGAGGCTGGCGGCGGCAGATGAGGATTCAATTCAAGGTGGAGATTGTTAATAATGTCTTGAATCCTACTTCAACTAAAAATTCATCTGGTCCCAAACTCTGAAATAAAAGGAAATCTGTCTGACATATTATGTATATTTCTTTATCATTAAATTGTTAAGAAATTGATTTATTTCCTTATCACAAGATAGGTGTCCTATTTTTGGAATTAATATAGAGTCTCAGTTGGTCTGTAATTCCTATCATCTATTAAAGGGAGTGCCTATATAAACTCCCTAGGGGGTCCAAAGAGAAAGTACTCTGATCTTGTAATCCTCTTTTGTTTCTTCTATTTAATAAAACTCTATGTCGCTTTAAATTTCTCGAGTTTTTACGCGGTGCATAATTTCTTTCGTGCAGAAATCCTAACAATTTATGTTTAGTTTTGGGGGTCAAGAGCTTCATTTCTAACATATTGAATGTCATGATGGAATACGGGAAAATTAGTACAACCTATGTTTGGTCCATTATATTGTCAGTATAAATATATAACTAGCCATTTCTAATTGGAGATCCGACGGACGTAGATTTCATGGGCGGTTCATGGGGTAAAAAAAGTCGCCCGTAGCCGACCCGAAGTTGAACCCCCCATTGTCGAGATCTCCAATCCCCTCTCATCCCGGTCGCGGATCCAGTGGCCCTCTCTCCCTTCGGTGACGTTCTCTCCCTCCAGCGACGTTCTCTCCCTTCGACGTCCGGCTCCCTCTCCCTCTTCGTCGACTCTCTCTCCGTTCTCTCTCCCACTCTCACAATATGGCCGGGTGGACAGATCGGCTGCATGGTTGGCCGGATCTAGCCGCTCGCAATCGATCTGGCTGTAGGCGACCGATGTAGCCGCGATTGGTCAGATCTGGCCGCCCGTGGTCGATCTAGTTGCGGGAGGCTGGATTTGGCAACTCGGCGGGCGATGAAATTGATCGGAACTGGCCGCCCAACAGTTAATCTGGCTGCGGACGGCTAGATCCGGCCAACCGCGGCCAGATCGGCCGTTGGGGGGTCATATCTGGTCGCCCACAGCCAGATCAGCCGATCTGGCCGTGGGTGGCCTCATGCAGTTGGATTTGACCGCCTGATGGCCGATCTTATTGCGGACAGCTAGATCCGGCCAATTGCGGTCAGATCGGCCGCCAGGTGGTCAGATTGGCCACCCGCGAGATCGGCCGTTGCTGGCCCACGAAATCGGCCGCTCGTCGCTCCGAGGTTTCGCGGTCGTCGACACACGATCTTCTCCGCCACCCCGTGGTCATCGTTGTCGCTACACCATCTTCGCCGCCACTTTTGTCGTCGTTGCACCGTCTTCAATTTTTTGCGCTGAACCGCGCACATATTTTTTTCTCGATGAACCGAACCACTCGTTTTTCATATTGAACCACGCACGAAATCCGCGCCTGTCATCGAGCGGGCGCGGATGGGGGGAGGGGTTCCTCGCTAAGGGCGGAGGACCCCATTAAATCCTTTCTAATTATATTTTCAATTTAAGATTGCGCCAGAATTATATGAACTTAAACTACCTAGCATATCAACATGTGGAGCATATTTTTACTTCACATACAAAGTATTATTATTCTTGATGGTTAAAAATGGCAAAATAAAGTTGATGAATCCCTTCTTGACTAAAGAGTTGAATTACATATGATTTCATTAATATTGAAAATTAAAGGTGTTACATAAAAAATATTTTTATATTTCGAAACCGTAAGAAACCTAAAAGTTGCATATTGGAAAGTTCTAATCACGGACGGGCAAAAAAAAACTTCAAAGGGGAGCCAAGCAATGTTATCAAAATCGGACCGAACCGGCCGGTTCAACTGGTTCAACCGCGAACTGGCCAGAAATCCGATTCAGTTTGATGTTAAAATTGTTTTTAGCATTGAACCGGGAAAACTGGTTGAACCGAGCTGGTTGAACTGGTTCAACCCGGTTCAATGCAGATTTTGAAGAATAAAATTTAAAAAATGATAAAAAAAAGGAAAGTTAAAAAAGGAATAAGGAAAGAAATATAACAAAGGTAAGAAAAGGAGGGAATATGACATGTCTAAAATTAAATAAAAATTGAAATTAAAAAGGTAAGTTTTTAAAATTGAATAACATTAAAATGGAAAATTATAAAAGTCATAAATAAAGAAAATAAAAAGGAAAGTGTTAAAGAAAAAGATAAATAACAATAATTTAAGATGAAATTTATTAATATAGCATCTATCATCAATAAATAGATATTAAATTAATAATGATCTATATTTATTTATATGTTAATCATTATTAAAAATTTAATAAATAAAAATTTTGTTATATTAATTTTTAACATTATTAATAGGTTATTAGTACCATGTTCATATACTATATCATATAATTTATATTATATCTTTATAATTATTATAAATAATATTATTTTAATAAAATCTTGTTCAATCCGGTCGAACCCGATCGGACCGGTCTAATCGCGACCCAGTAGGGAGCCCGGTCTGATCGCCGGTCCGATTCTGAAAATATTGGAGCCAAGTCATATTATAGAAATAATAAATTATAAAATAGTACCAAATATTTATAAATAATAAATAATTTACAGTTAGGTGACCATTAATCTAATTTTTTATGGAGGGGGGAAGGGATGGGGCGAATTATTATTAAATATAGTATATAAGGTTCTGATCATAATCTTAAATATATTCATGTTTTACATCTTTTAAATTTCATGAGTCCCTAACTATGAAAATTAGATGTCTAGAGGAGTGTGTTATTTTGAATAAAGGTAGAATTCAAAAATAATATTTGGTAAATTAATTATATGCAATTTCAATTTAAAA
Source organism: Pontederia crassipes (assembly GCA_030549335.1). Taxonomy (NCBI): domain Eukaryota; kingdom Viridiplantae; phylum Streptophyta; class Magnoliopsida; order Commelinales; family Pontederiaceae; genus Pontederia; species Pontederia crassipes. The sequence goes on along the minus strand of JAUKPH010000018.1, from coordinate 9,401,071 downwards.
CCATAAGAATTACCAACGAGTGGACTCACTGAACTCCAATAACTACCTATGACATTATTAAACCCTAGAAGGTGAACTGAATTAATCAGTTTAGTAAACAACTATATGATCAAGTTCAGTCCCACGGATGTTGCCATGTTAACCACAACCAAGTACCGCTACACGTCGACCACCAGCCAATACATAGCCTTGCCAGGGGTGTTTCTCTCACCTTGAATTCATCTTTTTCATGTCCACGGTACCTGATTGGGTAAAGATGTAACCACTGTAAATAATGCTTTTGTGAAATTTCACACATGAACTTATGACCACATCGTTAGGAATATGAATACAGAAAAATGAGTAGTCTACATGTTTAACTATTGGTACATGGTTGATATCATGTAGTCCTCCGCTCTATTGCCATCAACGCAGGCATCACCTGCTCGGCAACATTCCTATTCGCGCATGGCTGGCACGATAAAAGAAAGTAAAGACTGAATAGGAACAGATCCGATGAGAAATTCTGAAATTCTAATTTCCTTTATCAAAGGAAAAAAAATCGAGGAGCAAAATCCATCCTGAAAACCATATCTGAATTTTCTCTGAGACCTGTTAAATCAAAGATCCCGCACTACAGCCCACCACAAGCTGAGATCGGAAACTCGGATGCTCTTTCTCACTCCCTGAGTGCCTCTCTAAATAAATGGTCAAATAAATGCATATACCATCAGACTTCCACATTAATGAAAAGTGGAACAAAATGTGAAGCCCACTGTAAGAAAAGCCAGCCTTCTTTCGCCTTTTAACTTGGAATTTAGGGCAGCAGCCCAAATTTTATGATGTAGTTTACATGAATTGATAAGGTGGTTGCTTACTTGTCCACTCTATCCTCGAACTTGGGATCGCTAGGGTAAACAAACACCATAGAAGATGCCACTGATGGATTCAGCGCAGCTGAATACCTCACTGAAGTGATGGTGATCCGTGGCAGCTGTAGTGAGCCAGAACCCAGTGGGGCAAGCTTGAACCGTATAAGATGCTCTGTTTTTGGTAGGATCGATGCAACATTATCATGAGGTCCAGCGAAGACAAAACTCTGGGAATCTCCAAGAGAGTATTTGATCTCCTGGAGCATGTTCGAAAGGTTTTGGATCCTCACGTAGAATGAGAAAGGGATTCCAAGAATAACATGAGGAGGGCACTCCAGACTTACAACTAATGGAGGCTTCTCCACATTCACATTGGGCAACTCCTGACTTGTGACAACAGAATCTTGAGAATCATCAAACGCCATCTCTCTCTTCCACTCCAGGAACACCGAGCCAATCTCAAGGTTTGAAGACTCAACCATTGGTGTCACAGAGAAGACCCCTTTGAATTCTTCGCCTGGAACAAGAAGGGCATCACTAGCAGAAGTTCCACCAATCTGCTTTAAGGAGAAAGAAACTTTTCCACCTTCCAAGCATCGTAATGGCACCTCACAACGATTTTGAGCACTCACAATAAGGATACTTGTCTCATTCAGCGCAAGAGAAATGTCTTGGTTTGATCCAGGCAATGATTTCACCTTTGAAAGCAGCAAGGGCTCCCGACGAAATGGTGACATGAAGCGGTGGGCAATAACAATGGGGATCTTTCCCTCAATCTGTAAGCTCCTATGCACATTAATCCTCTGAGTAACACCTTTATCATTGTTCGGAGAGTAACCTAGTGAAACGTAAAGCATAACAAACTTTGGTCTGTGCCACTTGATCTCTAGTTTGCACAGCCATATCTCTCCTACCCCCAGAGTTGGAACAGAAATCACACCAAAAGAATGTTGAATTTTCCTGATGTTATCAAGGTCAGTTATAGACTCATTATTGTCACCTGCTCCTGAGACACTGAGGAGTTCAACGTGATGGCTTTCTGAAGAAAATGATTCAGCTTCCCTTGGACTCATCAAATAACCACCACCTTTAGCATCCACAAGATTGATCTTCAACTCACCAGAATGAACAGCATGACCCTTGGGAACTACTGTAACTGGCACTACAAAGTTTTCGCCAACTAATGCAGGGCCAGATGCATCTAAAATAAGATCAATTTGTGGTTCTGGTTCTTCAACCTGAATAAACTTTTGGCCAGAAAATGAGATTATGGGGTCTTTCATTGGGAAAGTTTCCACCTGGCCCTCGTACTTCCACAGTGGTAAGTCTTCCATAGAAGCGGGGCTTTCTGCTCGACAACAAATAATGAGATGTTTGTGTATTTCAGCTTTCACTACCAAGCATTCAAGTTTTCCACTCTCTCCTGCATAATCATAAATGAACATGAGATTAGCTGTAGTCCATGAGATCAAAAGCATAACTTTCCTAAAATAAGACATAATAACTGAACAAAGACAATGGTGAGCACATGTAACATTATGATACATCATACACATAAAACACCGACCGCAAATATTCAAGTTTATACTGACAAGCTAATCAAACCATCGAATTCTCAGTCTAGCCAGTATATCGAATAATTGATCAGAAAATGATTGAACCATCAAACTAAATAAGCCAATTTCGTATTAAGAATCATCAAATATAACAAATCAAGAAACCATCCAAATCAATTAAACCAATTCTCTATGAACGTCATGCTGCCTGTGCCAATTTTTGAATGCTTGAAACAAGAAACAAGCATCTAGTACATTGAATAAGAACCCAATTACCTGATTTAACTTCATATGTCAGTCGCAACCACTTGTTAGCAGGCAAAATTAGCGATGGAGCAATTTCCATTCGGATATCTTTATCAGTATCCATCGTCTCTGAGGAACCTCCGATGGCACTGACAATTGTAAAGTTACACTTAGGCTGATTAAACTCAATTGCCAACTTATTGAACTCCAAAGGGTGGGGCAATTGTGAAAGAAGTGACAGTGTCACCATTGTTGGAGAACCTGGCTTAATAGCTTGGTCATGAAAGGCAACATAGGTCAGCAGTACCATCCTCAAGGGGCTCACAAGATCAACATCAAGACAGATGACTTGATCTCCTGTTCCAAGGAGACTGCAGGTGCCATTCCCTAGTGATGGTGCATTTTGCCCATTAAGCAACTTGAAAACCTCTGTTTGAATTTCTTCTCTCCTTGAAAGTGTGGGTGCACCTGCTGGGCTCTGCTCCCTTTCAGTATCAGGGGCTTCGAGCCCACTGTTTGAGAAAATAGGCAATGATGCCATTTCAAGAGAGTACTCTATAAAATGTTTTGTTGAGCCAAGTTTACCAGAGCATTCTCGTAAGTAACCCAAGCTTTCCCAAAGCATGGTAACCCAACCTTCTTGTCGATAGAGGGCAGCAGTAACATCAAAAAGCTGTTTTGCATTATTAAAGTCCTCCATTACAAAATATTCTCTTGCCATTCTATTGCTGCAGTAAGCAGCCAATCTGAGAGCTTTCAAGCTGTTGAATGATTCGTAAGCTTTTCTGAACAAGGCAACAATCTCATATGAATCTTGGAATCTTTGCGCTTCGGCAATTGCATAGCTAATATACTCTGCATCAGACAGTCTGAAAAGACAGGTGTTAGAATATTCAGTAATAAATCTGAATTTTGAGATTGTTACCATGGTGCAATGGCATACAATCTCGCTTTTGGACCAAAAGTTCTTGATTTTGATTCTCATTGTGGGATATTTTTGTGTTCTTATAATTCTTAATTTTATTTCATGTATTAGGCAAAAGTGCCTCCATGAGGTCAAAAAAGATTTAGCAAATTTCAAAGTATATAATTGGAAAACTTACGGAAGTACTTCAATTGCATCTCCTTCCTCAAACAAGCGGGCTGATTGACCAACGAAGACTGATGGCAAAACAGATACTGGAACACTACCAAATGAATTTGCCAATTCGGATTCTGTCAAAGATGATAAATCATCTACAAGATATCTCTTTTCTGTCAAATATCTGGCTGCTAACTTTATCAAAAAAAAAAGAGTTGAATATTAGCAGAAAGAAAAAAAAAGCTATCGATTGGGTCTGATGTAATCAAGTTTTAGTAAAACCTGATAATAATAAGCAGGTTGAAATTCCCATTCAGTCAAAGGATTATCTGGTGTGCCAAAACGGTATGAAAGAGGGTTTGGAATTGGTGCTGAGTTTGTCTCTAATAACTCCGCAAACACCAGGAACTGTCTACTGAACCAATCCCAATGAAGAAATGCAATTTCAGACGGACCCATGAGTTTTTTATAACTTGTTGTGTGCTTATTGAACCATCCAATCGCTTCTATGACTTTTCCACCATGAAATAACAAAGTTGATATCTTGAAATGCAATTGTTCAGCAACAGCCTTTATCTCAACTACACGTTGAATGGGTGGCAACCTAGTAGAGTTCCCAATCATCTGAAAGTTTGATAACAATATATATATGTAATGCCAGATATATGAGCTTAAGTATTGTAACTAGCGATGTTGTCAAATCGTAAATTGGATTTCACATCAAAGGACCAGATAAACATATAAAAATGACATTGTAACATGGACGGATGATTCTATTAAATTTCAAACTTAAATATTAAATTATAAAAAAATTGTAAAAAAAATTACAGACTTTCAAGGTACTAAAAAAGCAACATTTCAACAATTGCATATCATTTATAAAATATAAATAACGACTAATAATCTTCTAACACAAGTAAAACCTTTTCAAAAAACATGTAACAGAAATGAGCAGCATGTGAGGCTCACGAACAGAAGAGGGCCTCCTCTGCTCGTGAGCAGAAGCATCGTCATCTGCTGGCATGCAGAAGAGAGCCTCCTCCGCTCACGAGCAGATGTGTCCTCTTCTGGTCAGGTGCAAGAAGTGGAGTTATGTAACATAGAAGTGGAAGTTGTGGTGGTTAAATGTAACATTAAGTGGCAGCTGTCCTATGTTCTGGTCAGCCACCTGACCCATGACAGCATTATCCCCACTAAACCCCTGGAGCCTTGATTACTTAATATAATAGCATAAATACACCATAACCTAAATGAAGATAGTCTTCTCAAAATAAAATCTAAATGAAGATTGTATAACAGCAACATAGCATATAAGAAACTTGAAAGTTTTATAGACGAGTCATCCAACCTGATTTGTTTAAATGGAGTATCAAGCCAAACCATATGACAGAAGTGGAAAACCATGGAAGCAATCAATAATGCATGGAAGTCTTGTTGAGGGAAAAAAATAATGCATGGACATCTAGAAATGAGAACAAGCACATGCGAATATCATAGTTGGTTTAGTATTATTTTGGGTCAACGATCCAATAGGTTTCTCCAATGCATTTGAGTAGAACTCTAAAGTTGAATTATTACAGGCAAGTCCAATGCATTTGAATAAAACTCTAAAGCTGAACTATTATAGGCAACGAAGTACCTTAGATGTATGAACAGGAATGAACGATATATAGACAAAATGTAATCTAACAAATAATTTCTACTACAGATTCGGCCCTTAGATTGAAAAGGGATCTTTCCTAACCCATTCCGAACTAATGCATAGAATAGATTTGACTTTGCATGACCTGTGAATTTACACATACAATTCACATCTTAACACCCAAATGAGAAATCTTGTGATGAACTATTGTTTTGTTTAGGTGGAACTAAAGTTAGAATATATTTCTGCAATCTTATTGCCATATGTTCTCTACTTTGAGAACATCTTGCTACCATATGTATCACATGCAAAAAGTGATTTTTATAAATATTAGAAACCTTAAGAAAACTCCGCCTATATTTTATAGCCGGTCCCAAGCCCGGATAAAGGAGGAGGGTTGTGTTAGGCCCCGACAGCCAGCATAAAATCATGTCGGAATCTTATGAACATGGATCAACGAATATATTGTGTTAACCGAAAGGTTTGGTTACTAATAGAGCGGAATGGCGTCGTATGATCCATGTAGCCGACCCCACCTAGTGGGATAAGGCTTTGTTGTTGTTGTATTAGAAACCTTAAGAAATAGAAAAAAATATATGTTGACAACAGTACCACAAGAAAAAAATCTGATGCTGTGGTCAAAGAGCAGGGAGCACTACCTCACGTAAAACACGATAGGCTTCTTCATAGAACCTCAAGGCTTCTGCCCAGTCTCGTCTAAATTCAGCATATACTGCAACCTAAAATTTGAACTATGAAAATCAACTACGATTTTGGCACAGTTAAAGTAAGGAAACAGTTGGTTTACTTTGATTTTCTAGAAAACCAATGATAGAAGTAATTAGGATCCATAAAAGTTGTAAAATCTGATGTCAACACTTATTTAACATTTTTGCAAATGTAAACAAACGAATATAATTGAAAGAAAAAAGGAACTGAAAGAAGATACAAATAAATGGTTCCATTTTGAGGATCTTAGCGCGGACTGCAGACTGATCTGGCGATCCCGGATTCCGCTGAAAGTCAAGATCTTTGCTTGGCTTCTACGGCGGAAGCGGACTCTCACTCGAGTTTATAGAGCACGGTGGGCTCCCCATGCGGATACTTCATGTGTATTGTGCGGGGAAATTGAGGAGGATGTTACTCACTTATTCTTCGCATGCCGGGTGGCCCGAGAGGTGTGGTCTCGGACGAGCATTGCGGGTCAGGTCACTCCGGTACATGCAGATTTTTGGCAGTCCATGAGGGGACTTAGCAGGCGGAGACACAGCTGGAGGGTCCCGATGGTGACCTTTTTGGCCGGTGCCTGGGCCATCTGGCTTCAGCGCAACCGGGTCATTTTTTATGGGGTGAATTGTCAAGTGGATAACATTGTACGCTACATGTTTTGTCTTCTTCAAGAGTGGGGTCTTGTCTAGCGTCTGTACTTTTCTTTCCTTTACCACTCTCCGCTGGAGAGTGTGTTTCTTGTACATGACTTTCCATTTACAGTGATATATACTTGGATGGCAACCTAAGTGGTAGTCATCCTTTTCCTTCTCAAAAAAAAAAAAAAATGGTTCCATTTTTTCCGACAAAGAAAAAGCTGTCGCATAATTGGGAAATTTCAAAACTTTGAGATGGAATAATTTTTATATCAATTCCTAAAATAGAACATTTGACATGTCACATGGATATTTCATTTTGGCAACCATGCAAAATTGACATGCAAGGTTGGAGCTTGGGTCCAACATTTGCATAGACATTTCATGGGAACTTTCATGTAAATTATGTGGCAGGTGTCCAACATTTGCATAGACATTTATAAATGAATTGCATTAACAAGTCCATATAAGTTAGATTTATTCTGATGTGAATATAGTTCACAAGTCACAGTGCCCTTTGCAATAATACCAAAACACACATCCTGACACATTAGGTGGAGAATGATAGATCTCACAAATACTGGTCAAAACATTCAACAGAAAATTCAAGTTGGATGAACGCCAGAATTGTTGCTCTTAGAAAATTCATCAAAATTGTCAGTAAGTTGAACTGCCTTTTTCCTATTTTTCATACAAGAATCTTCGAGCCATTCAAAATGCTTTTATAAAGTAATACCAATAGAAGCAGAACAAAAGGTGGAGGATCTTGCCTTAAAACAATAGCGAATATTCAACTCAATTGAGGTAAAGCTTTTCTTTTCTATGCGGGCTCTTATCCTTCGCCCTTCTTCTCTATAATATGTGTTACACAGCTCAGCGAATGTACTCGCAAGCCTGCGAATTGTTGGAGAGCACTAAGGTTACAACTAGTTATTGGTAACAAATGCATAATGAATTTTGAAAGATCCTAATGTTTAATTTGAAGTTTCCAAATAACTCAGCAACAGAAATATTTTTGTAACATGAGACACCACAACAATTCAAGTTAAAAGGTATTTATACTAATTAAAGAGAAAATGAACTTTCAAGTTCCGCATCAATGCTTATTAAGCTTGAAGGAAATGAAGAGTTATGTGAACATGTCATGCTTTTACCTGTTAAGTGAACGTTTTAGTTCTGTTGCATCATTCTCGACATATGTGATCATGTACTTGGAATCAATCTCTGCACGCTTTCTCAATGAAATCATAATGTCTTCACTAACTTCTTCTGGAATAGCATACAGATAAACCATTGTCAAATTAGAAATCAAATGAAGTTTCTATATGTGAAAAGATCAATATTGAATATGAGTAAACATACTTCATTGAGAATCCAAGACCGTACAAGTGAAGATCAAGTGAAATCAAGACCTTTCTCATAAAGGCCTTATGTCTTACCATTAAACTAGAGTGTTCATTTTGTAGTTTTGAAGATCTAACATGTCCTTTTACACTTCACAAATATTACTTCGGACAAAAAAAGACTGAAATATCAATACACTTCATTTACTTACCACAAGCATTTGTAAGTACAAGAACAACAACAACTCTGATGTTTCTCCCACGAACAAGAGCTCTGACAATACAATTCATTGGCCAAAAAAAAATCATCAGTTTATTTCAATCAGGAAAGATAACATATCAGAGAAAGATTCTTTTTGGAGAAACAAAACTATGAAAAAGAATGTATATATAAAAACAAAAGACACCAAAAGAACCCTGTCAGTGAGACATGACCATGTAAGGAGAAATAATTGATATTTATCTTTCAGATATAATTTTGCAATCAAAGAAGAAAGAAGACAACAGGAAAAAGATACGATAGAAGTTAAATAGGCACTTGGACACATGTGCATTGATATGATTGAGCAATTCAACCACTATAACTGGCCATTCACAATTTTCAAAGTGCATTCCTGGAAACTGGCATAGAAGATTACTATTCCACTAGATATGTCAAATTAACTAAGAGGTCAACTAACGCTCTTTTCATCTATCTCTTTATGAAATGATAGAAGCATTTAAACCCAGTTCACTGCTGTAAAAGCCTTCGTCTTCAGAGTCATGAATGCTGCTTACTGTATTCATATTATAGGATGATATCTTTACTCCAAATTCTGATGCCAGTCGCTCTGGGAGTTAGGATCACATGTTGGGAATTCCCCTTGGAAAACCAAGTGGAGAGAACAATAAGAGGGTTTCTTTGCTGACAAATAATTGGTTCAAATGGTTAATGAGTTGAAACATGATAAGAGATCACAAGATCCAATTCCAGCAGTGTCATTTTTTTTCTTGAAAGAAACCACGATATAATTTGGAGAGTTTCATTTCCCTTCTTGATCTGGATTAGTTGGGACCCCAGGCTAACACAGAAAAAGTGATTCCTTTGACATCATGACTCAGGCAACGAATAAATGATACAAAAGTTAGTCATTCAACAACATCAAAATGCTCACATTTAGCGACTCCTTTACAATTGTAAACAAGCAACTCAGTTTATTTACCACATTCATCTTGCCAAGGTATCTTCCCTTTTGAAGTAGTTTCAAATAGTACCCATGCAAAAGGTCAAGCATCCCGAGGATGAACAGAACGGAGATATGGCCTTTAAGACTTAATTTCAGGGCAATCCATATATTATTCGATTAGAATACCAGAATTCCAAAAGGGAAGGGAATCCGTACTTTAGGTTCTCAAGGTCGGTGCAGACCTGTAGCCACTGTGCGGGATCGCCGGTGACTTGATCGGATCGAAACATGGCGGCGACGACGGCCGGGACCCTTGTCCGGTGTTTGAGCAGCCAGTCCCGCTTGAGGAACCCGCCAGCGGGCTGCGGGGAGGCGAGTGGGTCCTTCTGCTTCCTCGCGAATATGGAGATCTTGGAGAAATCCGGCAGCGCGAGGGTGTTAATGGGCGGCTGCTCGGAGTGGAGGAAGGCGGAGACAGGCTGGTGGATCTCCGGACAGCCGACGACGGAGACGAGGGAGACCGGAGGCGTGCGGAGTTCCTCCGGGAAGTCCTCCATGTGATTCCTTCGGCGATCGGGAAGGGAGAAAGGAGAGAGGGTCCGGCGATCTCGAAAACCCTGGAGAGGGTTTCGAGGCCTCGAACTCGGCAGAGACGAGATCCAAAATGGAGAGAGAGAGAGAGAGAGAGAGAGAGAGAGAGAGCGAGAGGGGCGTCGCGTCGATGAAAGAGATGATCCGATGACCTTGAGCAACGCTCGCGCCTCGCGGTGTCACTCCAGCCGTTAAATCTCCAACAGACGGCTATAAAATATTAAGGACCTTTTTTATGTGGGAAAAATATGGGGAACTTATTGTTGATAAATTCCTTTTTTTCAGTCCTTTTTACTATTGCCGCAAGAGAAGTAATGGCAGTGACCATAATAATCATGCAACCCTTTTTTTTCGTACTTAGTCCTCCATTTCGCATAATTTATTGGTCACATATTAAAGTTAGATTTATCATTAGGTTCAATTAATTTAGTGACAAGTAATGTCTTAATAAAAAAAAATTTAAATCCACGAGAATTTGAATTTGAGACCTACTTAAACGATGATAAGTCACTTATCTATCCCTCCGCATATATTATCAATATATGAAACAGTGCATGAGAAGAAAAGGTGGCAAGTTATAAGATCCACATTCAGATTGTTGTTTGTAAAAATTTAAAATTAAAATTAAGATAGAAAATCAGATAAAATTATATAATTTATTATAAGTGATTCCAATGAATTATGTTTATTATTTTATTCCTTGGTCCATAATACTTAAATAAAAATTAAATTATATAATGAAAAAATTATATAGTGATTTTGATAATAATGGAAAGAAATAATACTATTTTAGGCAAAACATTTAGACTATATTAATTTTCCTATACATTTATCTATTTGTATATAAATTTATTAATTTCATTATATGAATTTATGATAGTTCAATTGAATTTATATTATATTTTATCTTGATAATTTTAAAACAAATTGTTCTACAAATTTATAATTTGTAAAATTTTATTCATTAATTATTCATGTTATTTTAAAGTTTTATGTATTTATTAATATATTTTTATATGGTTTAAAAACTAAAAAAATAAATTAATATTATATCTAAATACTATGTATTTATGTATTGAATTTATGATATGAGTTCGCCCCCCTAAATCGAACTTAGGTAGAAATTCGAACTTGACATCCTTGAGTCTAATAGTTGGATTAAAATTTGATGGTCGATCTTAATATAAAAGTTAAAATACCTTTAATTGTTTGATATCATCATTAAATAATTTAAATGATCGTCTACTATTAAATATTAATCTAATTATGAATCCACACGTATAAATCCTTTCTAAATTTACACCTCCATCAATTTATACAACATAAAATTTGATTGTTTTGGGCCCACCCCTACCCTCATTTTCCAACAAACAGAGTTGGCTTGATTCATAGACACAAAGGTCACGCCTCCAGGAGTTGGCTTAATGGTTATTAAGAGGGTTTCATAATCATGTGCGCACCGATTTTTTGCTCAAAACAGCACTTGCCATGCACCATGGTTCATGAAATTATGATCATAACGTGTATATCTAGATTTATTTTTCCATTGAAAATATGTGATTTTAGGGCACAAGGGGAATTGCAGCATAATATTTCATACGATGGAAAATCCTTCTTAATTTTGAGAAGGATCTTTCTGTTGGTCTCAAGATCATATTTCATGTATTTTGATGATAGCAAACAAGGAAGATTATGTACTAATTATGTGTAAAGTGATAGTATAAATAGGTTTAACATTTTTCGAAGAAAAATAGCCAAAGTTTTTATCTACAATAAAAATGGGCGACCGATACTATAACGGTCGACCATTATGATAGATAATGGACGACCAAAAACAATGATGGAACGTCCGCTAATCATAGAATGGAAGAACCACTGAACACGGATGATCAATTTCTGACCGGTCGATCGTTATTGAAGATAGTGGACGACCAAAATAGAAGATGAAACGTTCGCTAATCACAGAAAGGATCAACCTCTAAAAACGGGCAACCGATCCACTATCGGTCGACCATTATTGAAGATAGTGGACGACCGAAATGGAGGATGGAACATCCGTTAATCACAGAAAGGATCAACCTATAAAAATGACTGACCGATCTTATAGCGGTCGACCGTTATGAAGAGAATGGACGACCGAAATAGAAGATTGGATCGATCGCTAATCACATAATGGACAGAACTTCAGAATCGGTCGACCGATTCACTTTCGGGCGACCGTTATGAAAGCAAGAATGGTTATAATTCTTCTATGGCCTACTATCAACGGTAAACTGCACAGAAAAGACAAAATAACGGATATAATTTTTAATTAAATGGACGACCGATTTGGTAATGGACGACCGCTGAAGAATCGACAGACAGAATAACGGTTAGTTACTGTGCAAAACGGATGACCGATACCAAAACGGTCGACTGATTCAGGGTTGACAGCAAAAGCTTTTTGGATTACTTTACAACGGTCAAATTTTCAAGAGAAGCCTATAAAAGGGATCCAAAAGATTGAAGAAAGATCATCCAAGCAAAACAAATCATTCTATAGCTCCCTTCAAATCCAAAGCATTTTTCTTGAGCCAAAGTTGCAAATCATCCCTTCCTTCTTCTAGTTTCTTAGTGAGAATACTATTTGTAAGAAGAAGAGTCTTGGAGGGAATTCTTGTTTAGATAGTTTTTGAAAGCTCCTTATAAGAAGATGTATGCCTTACCTCTTGAGCAAAAAAGAAGGAATTGTGGTGTAGAAAAGGTTATTCTCTCCCTATAAGAAAAGAGAATGCTAGTGAATCTCCGACGGACTCAAAATTGAGAAGTCGGAATGGGGACGTAGGCCAAGGAGTTAGCCCGAACCTCGTCAACATATAACGTCCTTCTCTTCTCTTGCTTCTCTTGCTTCTCTTGCTTCTCTTATGTTTTTATTACTTATCCTTTACTTGCATGTGATCGCATTCGCTCTAAATTTACTCCTACGTCTTTTTCGATTTCAAATTTTTATACACCAATTCACCTCCCCCTCTTGGTGCTTTCGATCCTACAATTGGTATCAGAGCCTTGTTGCTCTTGTTTTAAAGATTTAAACATCTTTTGAGCTATGATATCAAATGATTTTACCTTGGGTGAAGGTCAATCTACAAATCGCCCTCCATTTTTTAATGCTTTAAATTTTGCCTATTGAAAAATTAGAATGCAAGCTTATGTATGCTCTATTGATATTGATATTTGGGATATAATTGAAAATGGTTTTGACTTGCATGGAAAGTCACCTTTGGAATACACCGAAGATGAAAGTATACTTGTGAAATTAGATTGGAAAGCAAAAAAATCATATTTTTTGTACTTTAGATCCAACAGAATTTAATCGTGTTTCAAATTATCAAAGTGCTTATGAGATTTGGAGAAAACTTATCATTACACATGAAGATACCGATAAGGTTAAGGAGTCTAAACTTAATATTTTGAATCATCAATATAACACTTTTAAGATGCATGAAAATGAGTCTATAAATGAAATGGTTGTTCATTTTAATGATATTGTGAATGACAGCTTCTTTGGGCGAGCCACGGACTAACTCTCAAAAAGTGAAGAAATTTCTCAGGTCCCTCTCCTCCAAGTGACATACAAAATGAACCGTGATCGAAGAGAATGACTTTAACAAGCTAGATTTTGATGATCTCATAGGATCACTGTTGACTTATGAGATTGGAGTCAAGGAAGATGAAGAAACAAGTATTTCCAAAAAGAAGACCTTGGCGTTGAAGGCAAAGATGGATGAAAATGAAACAAGTGAAAAATATGAAGATGAGAAGAAGCTAGCCTTGTATGCTAAGAAGCTTGACAAATATCTTAAATTTGTCAAGCAAAAGAAGAAAGATGACTTTTCAAAAAGAAGATCATCAAGTAAAAATCAAGTGACGTATTTTGAATGCAAGAAGGTTGGACATTATAAGAATGAATGTCCAAATCTAGCCAAGAAGAAAAAGAAAGGAGAACACTTGAAGAAGAAAAATAAACTCTTCAAGCCACGTGGGATGGAAGTGAAAATGAAGAAAATGACTCAAACATCTCCTCAAATGATGATGAAGAAGCTTACATATGTCTGATGGCAAATAGCTATGAGGTATTATCTAACTCATCCGAATCTAGTGATAGCGAATATTTCAATATGCATGATGATTTTAGAATTCTTATAGATAAATATAGATCTCTTAAAAAGAAGAATGGTGATTTGAAAATAGAATTTGAAAATCTGAAAAATAAGCATGATACTAAAGTTTGTGAAAATTGTGATTTATTATGTGATGAAAATTCTAGTTTGAAATTTATGATTGAAGTTTTAAAAATGGAAAATAATACCTTGAAACTATCTTATGAAAAACAAACATGTAGTGTTGAAATCTTAAAAAATGACAATATTATTTTAAAAGGAAAGCTTGAAAAATTTACAAATGGTGGAAAAATACTAGATGTAATGCTATCAACACAAAGAAGGCCTTTTAACAAAAAATGGACTTGGTTTTAGCTCATTTGATATTAAGAAGAATAAAAGAATTCTATTTGTTAAAGCATCACAAAATCTTCATACAAATTGCATATTACTTATTTTCATTGTGATTATCAAGGACATTACTCTTATGAATGCAAAGTTAGAATGAGATTAAATAGTGGTATGAAAAAGATTTGGGTCCTAAAAGGATCATCACTGACCAAATTAGACCCAAGCAAGTTTGGGTACCAAAAAATGAGAATCTTAATGTCTTGCTTGTAGGGTGCTCCAAAGGAAATTGAAAGCAAATGGTATTTGGATAGTGGATGCTCAAGACATATGACGGGTGATTCATCAAATTTTGTTACATTGGAAAAAAAAATGAAGGAAGAATCATCTTTGGAGATAATAGTAAAGATAGAGTAATTGGCATAGGTAATGATGGTAAGAATGATAAAATATATTTAGAAAATGTGTGGTTAGTTGAAAATTTAAAACATAATTTAATTAGTATAAGTCAATTGTGTGATAAGAACTATTTAGTGAATTTTGAAAAGGACAAATGTTTGATTTTATATGAAAGCAAAAATGTTCTACATGTGGGTTTTAGATATAATAATGTATACAAAATTGACTTTAAAAATTGGAAAAGTGAAAAATGTCTTAGTGTTATGCATGATGATATAAATTTTTGGCATAGAAGATTAGGACATGTAAACTTTAAGTTGTTAAATAAACTTTCAAATCATGAATTAGTTAGAGGTTTACCTAAAATTAAATTTGAGAAAAATAATATTTGTGATTCATGTCTTAAAGGTAAACAAATAAAAAGCTCTTTCAAATTAAATAATGTTATTAGTACAGATAAGTCGTTAGAACTTTTACATCTTGACTTATTTGGACCTATTGATATTATAAGTTTAGGTGGAAAGAAATATGTATTTGTAATTGTTGATGACTTCTCTCGTTTTACTTGGACTATTTTTCTTACAAGTAAAGATGAAACTATAAATATGTTTTCTAAATTTGCAAAAAGAGTACAAAATGAACTTGAGTTGAGAATTGCAAAAATTAGAAGTGATCATGGAGGTGAATTTGAAAACTACAAATTTGAATTGTTTTGTGAAGAAAATGGAATTACACATAATTTCTCCACACCTAAAACACCTCAACAAAATATAGTAGTAGAAAGAAAAAATAGAACTATTCAAGAAAGGCCAGAACAATTTTAAATGAAAGTAATTTACCCAAGTATTTTTTTTGCGGAAGCCGTAAACATATCATGTTATGTTTTAAATAGAATCTCACTTAGACTCCTTGAAAAGAAAACATGCTTTGAAATCTTATATGAAAAAGGTCAAATATTTCATATTTCAAAGTGTTTGGTTGTAAACGTTATATCTTGAATATTAAAGATAAATTAGGCAAATTTGATGCAAAATGTGATGATGTTGTATTTCTTGAATATTCTAGCACTAGTAAAGCATATAGAGTATATAACAAAAGAACATTAGTTGTTGAAGAATCTATTAATGTTAAATTCAATGAAACTAATAATTTTTTGATGAGCAAACAAGTGAATGATGATGAGGAAGAAATAGTTGAAGTGGAATGACATCTTGAAGACATACAAAGTCAAAATGAAGAATTTGAAGAAAATAGAATGGATAACTCAAATGTGGAACAAATGGAAGAATCACAAGTGTAGGATAATCAAATCATTCTAAGGAATTGAAAACATGCATCATCACATCCATTGGATCAAGTTATATGTAACATAAATGAATGTATAAGAACTAAAAATTCTTTGAAAAATTTATGTGCTTTTTTGGCATTTCTTGCTCAATTTGAACCTAGTAACATTGATGAGGCATTAAATGATTCAAATTGGATAAATGTTATGCATGAAGAACTAAATAATTTTGAAAAGAATCAAGTTTAAAAGACTATTCAATAATTGGTACAAAATATGTGTTTAGAAATAAGCTAGATGAAAATGACATCATAATAAGAAATAAGGCAAAACTTGTAGCAAAAGGCTATTCACAAGTAGAAGGAAGTGATTTTGAAGAAACTTTTACTCATGTTGCTAGACTTGAGGCTATTAGAATGCTTTTAGCTTTTGCTTGTTTTAAAGGATTTAAACTCTTTCAAATGGATGTAAAATCGACTTTTCTAAATGGATTTATAAATGAGGAAGTTTATGTTGAGCAACCTCAATGTTTTGAAAATCCAAATTTTCTTATTCATGTATTTAAACTCTCTAAAGTCTTTTATGGACTTAAACAAGCTCGTAGAGCGTGGTATGAAAGATTAAATACTTTTTTTATTGAAAATAATTTTCAAAAAGGGAAAGTTGATACCACATTATTTTTGAAACATTTGGAGGATGATATTTTAATAGTTCACATTTATGTTGATGATATTATTTATGGTGCTACTAATGAAAGCTTGTGCAAAGGATTTGAATCTCTTATGCAAAAAGAATTTGAGATGAGTCTTGTAGGTGAGCTCACATTCTTTTTAGGATTGCAAGTCAAGCAAAACAAAGATGAAATATTTCTTAATCAAGAGAAGTATACAAGGGAGTTGTTAAAAAGTTTCGGAATGGATGAATGCAAACCAAGTTCGACTCCCATGAGCACCACAACAAAGTTAGATAAAGACGAGAAAGGTAAATCCATTGATCAAAAGAAGTATAGATGTATGATTGGTAGTTTAATTTATTTGACGGCATCTAGGCCGCATATAATATTTAGTATATGCTTGTGTGCAAGATTTCAATCGGTGCCTAAGGAATCTCACTTAATTGTTGTTAAAAAAATATTACGTTATTTGAAGCATACTTATGATCTAGGCATTTGGTATGATATGAACTCATCTTTTGATTTACATGCATATACCAATGCGGATTTTGCCGAATATAAAGTTGATAGGAAAAGCACTAGCGGGATGTGTTACTTTCTTGGTAGCTCTCTCATCTCTTGGGCTAGCAAAAAGCAAAACTCCATCGCACTCTCTACCGCTGAGGCCGAGTATATTGCAGTCGGTAGTTGTTGTGCACAAATATTATGGGTAAAACAACAACTACTCGATTATGGTATAAGTTGTTCAAATGTACCCATGAAGTGCGATAACACAAGTGCAATAGAAATGACTAAAAATCCAATCCAACACTCTATAACCAAACATATTAATTTGCGTTATCATTTCATTAGAGAACATGTGACACTCAAGGACATTGCTATTGAACGAAACCCTTAAGTGAGGAAAGATTTTGTATGCTTAGACGTGAACTTGAAATGTTAGGAACCTAATTGCCTATCAATTCAACTCATAAGTGACTTGTTATGCAAGCATCATTTGTGAATCGAATGGAACATCAAAATTGTGTTGCACAACACATATATTCAAATCGATCGTCCATTTTAATAACGGTCGACCGCTACTCCGCTGATCGGACGACCGTTAAGTCAGTAAACGACCGATTCTGTTTCAATTCCAAAATGGTCGCCCGAAACTATTTTGGTCGACCGATAAAAATAAAACGTATTAAGTATAAATATCTACGAGATAATGGTCACCCGATATAATATCGGTCGATCGTTTTTAATGTGATATAAAAACCAAATCAAAAATTTTTTCCCCAAATTCGCGAATTGGTCGACCTATTGAAACCTCCGCCCGATTCACGATCTCACCTGCGAATCCTTCCGTCCCGTCGGCGACCTCTTTCGCCGGCAAATCCTTTCGCCGTCGTCGTCATCTTTGTCCGGCGTACGAGCGTCGCCATCGATCATCGCCTCATCGCCGATTCAAGCCGTCATTGTCGTCGCCGCCACCGTCGCTTCGTCGTCGATCCACATCGCCATCGCGTCGCCGTCGCCACAGCCGTTGCAGTCACCATCGCAGACACTATCGTCGCCGCAGACGCCGTCGCCACCACCGTTGTCGCCGAAAATGACTGTTGTTGCAATCGTCGCCACCACCTCAACGCCGACGAAATCGATTAAGGACGATCCATAGAATCACATGTAAGTTAGAAGGCATTAACAAGACTTGTGATTCGTATTCATGACCTAAATTCAGATTCTTTTATTGACAGGTGCGAATTTGATATCGGATCTCTATCAAATCTTCTTCCATTTCTAAATCCGATCATCCAGATCTGTGAAATTGTCCAAGATCTGAATTCATATCTGTCATTCCTTCAATTCTGTGAATCTTGTAATTGAATTAAAAGATCGTTCTAAACAAATGATATATTGTTGTATTCTGGACAAAAACGGTCGATCGTTTCTCATAGTGGTCGACTGTTTCTCCATTTGAACAAATGATATATTGTGTGTTCTGGACAAAAATGGTCGACCGTTTTTCATAAAGTCAATCGTTTCTATCTTTCTGAGTCTTTTTCACCAATTATCATCTTTTACTCCTAAATTTGATTTTGTCCAAATGTCCCCACGAAAGAAGACGTGTGCTGGACCTCGCAAGAGGAAGGAAATATGGTCCTCTTCTAATTCATCGATCCACCGACCCCATCTTCTCGAGATTTCGATTCTTCTCTTTTTGTTAACACTTTCATTGCATCTACTTTTGAAGCATTATATTCTACTAAGGAAGTAGCACATGGCATGTGAGTCGATTGGTCTTTCCTTAATATGTGCATGTTTCGCGATCTCTTTGATGAGATAAGTTGGATTCCCCTCCTTAATGTCAAGGAACCAGTCTATCCTAGGTTGATCAGACTTTTTTATGCCAACTTATCTTTCTGAGAGTCCAAATCTACTATGACATATCATGTACTAGGTCATACCATCAAACTCACTGATTCCTTGATTTGTGAGATTTTTGATGTCCAAACCGAGGACTCTTAAATATTGTATTACATAGGTGGCTCACGGACATTTCTATAGACGAAACTCTTGAAATTGTCTTTCGTGGTGAAGTGCATAGCTTTCCCATAAAAGGGCTTCTAAAGAAGTTGTCTCCTCCACTTCTTGTTGCCCACCACATCATTAGTCATATCATTTTTCCTCGCTCTGACCATTTTACTGATATGACTTTCCATGACCTATGCCTTCTTTATTGTCTTCTTCGACATGATTTTCCTCCAGTTAACTTTGGTGCATATATGATTTATCATTTTATCTTCACCAAAGAGAGGATAGATTCCAGAAAATCTCACAATATGATTCTTTACTTTGATTCTTTTCTCACTCGAATATTTCGTCATGAACGTATTTCTATTCCTGAGTTTGAGTTGTCCCTTTCTGAGAGACCGGCCGATATCATTGGAAAGGGCACATTGAGACGGAAGGATCTTGTGTTTATTAATGAAGAATGAGTCTTTTCCACTCAAGACCAAGATGATCAGGACTCGGACTCCGATGATGAGGCCGACACCGAGGCTCCCACGCAGGCTCCTACACAAGCTTCTGTTATGGGTACTGGACCTTCTTGGGAGCAAGACATACTTCCTTCACGTGAGCCGACGAGAGTTTGAGACTCAGTTCCGACACGTAGTGAGTGGGATGAGATGGTGGCACGCGTCGATCGCATAGAGCATGATCAGCGTCGCACACATGAGTGCATATTTGCCTATTTCCGATCTCAGGGGTTCGACACTTCTCCCTATGAACAGGTTGCACCCCCGCCCGATGACGCTCCGGATGCCTAGTTTTTGTTTTTGTTAGTACTCTTTTTTGTTTCCTCCTTTTTGATGTTGTCAAAAGGGGGAGAAGGAATGTATGTGACGCTATGTATGATTTTATCACTATGTATGCCACTGTTGTTATGTTTATGTGATGTGAGATGTGGGTTGTATTTCATATTGAAATTTGTGATTTATCATGATTTATTTTCACTATATATGATATTCATGATATTTACAAAAAGAAGTTATGCTTTGATTAAGGGGGAGTAAATAATATATTTTTTTAAAAAAAGCAAGCATGAATTTAGGAGGAGGAATTTATAATTTTGATATTTTGATTACCTCCTCGTCACTTTGTTTGCCATCATAAAAAAGGGAGAGATTGTTGACCTCAAGACCATATTTCATATATTTTGATGATAGCAAACAAGGAAGATCATGTACTAATTATGCGTAAAGTGATAGTGTGAACATTTTTAGCATTTTTCGAAGAAAAATAGTCGAAGTTTTTATCTGCAGTAAAAATGGGCGACCGATACTATAACGATCGACCGTTATGACAGATAATGGACGACCGAAATCAATGATGGAGCGTCCGCTAATCACATAATGGAAGAACCACTGAATAATGGACGACCGATTTCTGACCGGTCGACCGTTATTGAAGATAGTGGACGACTGAAATAGAAGATGGAACATTCGCTAATCACAGAAAGGATCAACCTCTAAAAATGGGCGACCGATCCACTATCGGTCGACCGTTATTGAAGATAGTGGACGACCGAAATGGAGGATGGAACATCCGCTAATCACAGAAAGGATCAACCTATAAAAATGGGCGACCGATCTTATAGCGGTCGACCGTTATGAAGAGAATGGACGACCGAAATAGAAGATTGGATCGACCGCTAATCACAGAATGGACAGAACTTCATCATCGGTTGACCGATTCACTTTCGGACGACTGTTATGAAAGCAAGAATGGCTATAATTCTTTTACGACCTACTATCAACGGTAAACTGCACAGAAAAGATAAAATAATGGATATAATTTTTTATTAAACGGATGACCGATTTGGTAATGGGCGACCGTTGAAGAATCGACAGACAGAATAACGGCTAGTTACTGTGCAAAACGGACGACCAATACCAAAACGGTCGATCGATTCAGGGCTGACAGTAAAAGCTTTTTGGATTACTTTACAACGGTCAAATTTTCAAGAGAAGTCTATAAAAGGGATCCAAAAGATTGAAGAAAGATCATCCAAGCAAGACAAATCATTCTAGAGCTCCTTTCAAATCCAAAGCATTTTTCTTGAGCCAAAGTTGCAAATCATTACTTCCCTCTTCTAGTTTCTTAGTGAGAATACTATTTGTAAGAAGAAGAGCCTTGGAGGGAATTCTTGTTTAGATAGTTTTTGAGAGCTCCTTATAAGAAGATGTGTGCCTTACCTCTTGAGTAAAGAAGAAAGCATTGTGGTGTAGAAAATGTTATTCTCTCCCTATAAGAAAAGAGAAGGCTAGTGAATCTCCGACGGTCTCAAGGTTGAGAAGTCGGAGCGGGGACGTAGGCCAAGGAGTTGGGCCGAACCTCGTCAACATATCGCGTCCTTCTCTTCTTTTGCTTCTCTTGTGCTTTTATTACTTATCATTTACTTGCTTGTGATCGCATTCGCTCTAAATCCTACGTCTTTTTCGGTTTTAAATTTTTATACACCAATTCACCCCCCTCTTGGTGCTTTCGATCCTACACTTTCAACGGATTGAAAAATCCTTCCCAATTAATGAATGGTCCATGGAAAATAGTTTATCAACAACTTAATTTTCTTCGATAATTGCGATGAAAAAATAACCATCAAAAGTTTCGACGGTCGAAATCGTTAAAAGTTTTGATGGCTCTAATTGCCAGAATTTAAATTTAATATATAATATATTATCATTATTACAATATAAAATATCATATAATAATATTTTATATTAAAATTTTTATGGCATTGATCATCAAATGGCAAGCCCGTCAAAACTCTGGATAGCTCCAGTCATTGAAAATTCAAATTTACTATATAATGTATTATATTATTATAATAATAAAGTAAAGAGTAATAATAATATTTATATTAAAGTTGTTGGCGGGTAGGCCACTAGTTAGAACTTTCGAAGGTTCCGGCCATCTTAATTCGAATATAATATAATAATTATGTTATTTGAATAATAAAGTAACATCTAATAATAATAATTTATATTGAAGTTTTCGATAATGGTGTTAATCAAACCGGACAACTCGATCCGTTCATTGTTTGACCTCAGAAGATAATGGATCCCATCCAGTCTCAAACTCGGGCTTATACGATTTTTTAATGGGCTTATGCTTGTATTAGCCACTGCTAGGTTTTTTAGCCGTTTGCCCAATATCAATAATCTCATATCTTTCTCATACCCATCCGATAATTAATAAGTCGTTCAACAATCCGTCTATTAACGCGTTAAAATATTAGTAACATAAATATAAATACTAATTTGCTATTAAAATTTATAAATGAATCTTATAGCATCGATCCCTTGCAATCAAGAATCAACAACGAGAGAATTTTATGAAATTTGCAATTCATAACGGCTAAGACTAATTTTTTATTGTGATTATATGTGGACAATTTTGTGGCGGCCACCACAAAATGAAGCTTCATAAGAATTTCAAATTCAAATGTAGAGATTGATTGCCTATAAATACCTCTCAAATTTTAATTTCTCTCCATCAAATTTCTCATTTTTCAATTTGCAGATTACAACTTCTCAATTAATCTCTCAATGCTCTATTTCCCATTCAACCAATTGGAATCTCAAAAATCACATCTCAAATTCTTATTCAAGATCTTTCCTTGCAATTTATTTTGGTAGGACATTTTTTTATTTCTTTAGTTATTTCTTTAAGTTTTTATTAAGTTTTGTTTTTAGTTTTTACTGACTTCTGTCATATTTGTTTAAAGGGTCTTTAAGAAGAATCAAAAGGATCCTAATAACATTGCAAGGAAGTGATATCTTGGTGAGGCAATTCTAGTGCCTAAGGAGGCATATGTTCACTTTGGCAAACTTACAGTAATGTCAAATTATCAAGATTCAAAATTTGTTTCTTTTTTCCACAGAAGATATTGAAAATGTTTTTTTAGTAATGAACAAGCAAATGTAAACCATACACCTCCTATAGGACCTACACCTAATAGCACATCTATAGGTGTTCCCCCTCGGTCTCTTACTTCTACTCCTAATAATAATAGTCAAATCCATCAAACTGCCTAATAATAAAAGGAAAAAGCTTGAATTAATAAGTCATGCTTGAAATATATTTTGATAAATTTTATGATAAACATGACTCAAAAAATGATAAGCTAGTTGTAAATTATATAAACATGTTTTAGGTGTTAATTCTTGAGTGGGCACTAATCATCTTTGTAGACAAAAAGTCAGAGAGATTGAATGGTTAATATTGTATATTCACAAGAACAAATATGTGAAGGTTTAGCTAAATTATACATTAATGTATAACTTCCATTTAAATTGTTAGAGGATCCGAGAGTAGCGTATTTTATTCAAAATTATTTGCAACCTTATTGTAAAGACATGTTTAGACATACAATTAGAAATGATGCTTTGAAAATATTTATACAATATAAGAATGGTTTAATAAATGCACTTATGAATTTAAATTACACAGTTAGATTAACAAGTGATTTATGGACTGAACACAAAGGTGATGGATATATATATGCGTTACAACACATTGGATTAATTATGATTAATATACAAAAAAGAATAATTGAATTTAAGCTTTTAGATTTTTATCATATTGCCATTAATATTTCTTATTCCATATACAACACAATACAACAACAACAAAGCCTTATCCCACTAGGTGGGGTCGGCTACATGGATCATAGGACGTCATTCCGCTCTATTAGTAATCAAACTTTTCGGTATATTATTCACCAATAGATCTTGCTCTATTAGTTCGCCAAGTGTCCGCCTTGGCCTCCATCTCCCTTTTTTAATCGGACTCCAGATTATTTAATCTACTCTTCTTACTGGCGCATCTAATGGTCTTATCTGAACATGACCAAACCATCTCAAACGATTCTCTACCATTTTCTCACTAATAGGAGCCACTCCGACTCATTCACGTATATGGTCATTCCTAATCTTATCTAATCTTGTATGATCACACATCCATCTCAACATCCTCATTTCGGCTACCCCCACTTTACGTTCATGTTGTCCCTTCATAGCCCAACATTCACTACCATATAACACTGCCGGTCTTATAGCAGTACGATAGAATTTTTCTTTAACTTTATTGGATACTTTTCTATCACAAAGAACTCCAGTGGCTTTCCTCCACTTACACCAACCAGCTTGAATTCTATGATTAACATCGTCATCAATCTCACCATCTTGTCTTACAATTGATCCTAAATATTTAAACTTTGTCACTTGAGGAATTATATCCTCCCCTAGCCTAACTTCCAAATCGTCTTTAAGTTGTTTATTTGTGAAATTGCTATGCATATATTCGGTTTTATTCCTACTTAAACGAAAACCCTTTGACTCCAACGTATTTCTCCATATTTTTAATTTTGTATTAATCTCTTCTCTTGAATCCGCTAAAAGTACTATATCATCCGCAAATAGCATGCACTTAGATACCTCCTGTGATACTCTCGGTTATAGCATCGATAACTAAGTTAAATAGATACGGGCTTAAAGCAGATCCTTGATGTAGGTCAATTCCTATAGGAAATTCATTTGTCTCACCTCCAGGTGTCCTAACCCTAGTCAATGCCCCATCGTACATATTTTGTATTATCTTAATGTAGGCAACACTCACCCTCCTCTTTTGCAAGGCTTTCCAAAGTACATCCCTTGGTACCCGATCATACGCCTTCTCTAAGTCAATGAAAGCCATATGTAAGTCTCTTCTCCTACTTCGATACTTCTCCATCATCCCCTTAGTAAATAAATCGCTTCTGTAGTGGATCTTTCTGGCATGAACCCAAATTGTCTCTCAGAAATACTAGTCTCCATTCTCAATCTATGCTCAATCACTTTTTTCCATAATTTCATTGTGTGACTCATAAGTTCAATCCCTCTATAATTTGCACAATTCTGAATATCCCCTTTATTTTTGTAAATAGGAACTAATGTACTTAATCTCCAATCATCAGGCATCTTTTTCGACCGTAAAATATCATTAAATAGTTTACATAACCACAACACACCTTTTTCTCCTAAACATTTTCAAACTTCAATCGGTATACCATCCGATCCAACGGCTTTACCATTCTCCATTTTCTTAAGAGCTTCGCTAACCTCCGAGACTCTAATTTTACGATAAAATGACCTATTAAGCTCACATTCGCTAACTGTCAAGTCCTCCAAATCACAACGGGAACCTTCACATCCATCATTAAATAGCTTATAGAAATACTCTTCCCATCTGTTCTTAATATCTCCTTCAGTAACTAAAACCTTGCCAACTTCATTTTTTATGCATCTTACTTGATCCAAATCTCTCGACTCCTCTTTATTCCTTGCAATCTTGTAAATCCTTTGTTCACCAGCCTTTGTCCCTAACTCCTTATAAAACCCCTCATATGCTTTAGCATGAGCATCACTAACTGCCTTCTTAGCCTCCCTTTACGCCAAACGATACTTTTTCCAATTGTCAGAACTATTGTCCAAGTGTATCGCCTTGAATCAATTCTTCTTATTACGCACCTTTTCTTGGACCTCCTAATTCCACCACCAAGTCTCCTTATCTCGTGGTCCAAAATCTTTTGATTCTCCTAAAATGGCTTTAGCAATCATTTCAACATTTTTTGTCACATTCTCCCACATGATACTAGCATCTCCTTCTAACTCCCACACACTTTCCTCTAATAACTTACTTCTAAAAGTCTCTCGCTTCTCCCCCTTTAACTGCCACCACTTGATCTTTCGATCAAAAACTGTTCGAGATTTTAGTTTTATACATTTCATTTGCATATCAAGAACTAACAATCTATGTTGTGTAGTCACCCCATGCCCAGGAATTACTTTGCAATTAGTACAGCGTCTTTTATCAGTATTTCTTGTCAAGAAAAAATCGATTTGAGACCTATGAGTTCCACTTTTGTATGTGATTAAATGTTCCTCTCTCTTCCTAAAACAAGTGTTGATAATCTTAAGGTCGTATGCTAAAGAAAAATCAACAATAGTTTGTCCTTCCTCATTCAACTCCCCAAAACCAAAACCACCATGAACCCTTGCATGTGGTCCTATCACTTTACCAACATGTCCATTAAGGTCTCCCCCAATATAAACTTTCTCGGTTGTTGGTATACTTTCAATCAAACCCTCCATATTTGCCCAAAACTTCTCCTTGAGATGTGATTATGCTCCTACTTGGGGTATATATGCACTAATAATGTTCATAGTCTCCTTTCCAACAATTACTTTCACGGATATGATTCGATTCTCAATCCTTTTAACTTCCATAACATTCTTCCTCCATTCTGCATCCACGATAATACCAACACCATTCCTTCCCTTTACCTTACCCGTGTACCAAAGTTTGGAACCATTTAACCTAATCTCTTTACTTCCCTCTCCTACACATCTAGTTTCTTGCAAGCATAAGATACTAATCTTACGCTAGTCCATTACTTGTGCCACCTCGAGGCGCTTCCCATTCAACGTCCCAATGTTCCAAGAACCTAATTTGACCTTAGTCTCATGAACTAGCTTCTTTAACCGCCTCCGTCCATTAGAGTGTGATAGCCCTTGCTCATTTAACACTGCATTCAGGCTAGGATGCAGCGGCTCTTGCTCTCTTATCACTATGCCCGAGCTGTACAGCGCATTACTTACGGGTAACGACCTAGCATTAACACAATATATTCGTTGATCCATGTTCATAAGATTCGACAGGATTTTACGCTGGCTGTCGGGGCCTAACACAACCCTCCTCCTTTATCCGGGCTTGGGACCGGCTATAAAACATAGGCGGAGTTAATTTAATTTAATTTAAAGGATAATTTTTTTCGATAACAGCTAATAATGCTGTTTCAAATGATTCAGCAAACAAGTGAAAAGTTTTATCATTTATGATTAAGTTGTTACTCAATATATATCATAACTTATAGAGATGTCCCTTAGATGAATGACAAATTATTTTGGCTGGAAATTGACTCGTGGTGTGCGTGATGTGAGGCGAATGTCGTAAAATGACACAAAAGACACGATCCTATGGGAAACTCACGACTAAGGGATTAAATGCCACTATGTCACAAGATGCCCCCACGTGTGGACATGTCCCATTATGTTGAAAATCTAGAACAAGATCTAAAATTTATAAAATTGTTAGCACACACGGCGAGGTTGCAAATGCGTGGTACTTAAGGTTCGTCCCAAGTGAGTACAAGCGAAATCCAATGTGAAAGATGACTGAAAATGAAAAAACCCGAGTATATCGAATCGATCATTTTTTTCTAATCATTGGGTTTCGAATCAATCATTCCATTGCCTTGATCATCTCTTCGATGATCGTTACGTTGGTCATTCCTATCAGGATAACTTGTCTCTTTTCATAATGATTTATATATTGGTCACCGGATGTTCGATTCTATTGCTTGTCACTTGTTTTTATCACCATATGCTAGGTAGATAAACTCTTTAACAAATTGGGGGTCGAATAGTTTTTTCCTTTCACTCTTTCTCGAAGGACCGGATTAAGTCCCTCTACCCAACGTTTCATGCGGTCCATTTATGTCTACTATAATGGGGTGTACCTTTTCAAGCTCAAGAACTTGATCAAGTACTTTATCATCATACCATTCTACTACAGTGTGAGGTACTCCTACTTCTTGCCTCTCTCATAGGCAAGTACCTGTCTTTAAAAGCCTTTTTGCATTCTCCCCAGTGATCATGGCCCGTCCGCAGAATGTAGTGGCCTTGACAACTTTCCACCAATCTCTTGCTTCGGCAATCAACTTTCATGTGGTATAAATTATCTTGCGATCTTCATTGCAATCCATCTCTAGGAAGTTCTACGCCATTTCTTCAATTCACTTCTTTGTATTCTTGAAGTCGTCCTTCCTGGAAAATTGAGGGGCTACAAATTCATAAATCTCTCTATAGTATTTCTATGATCATGATGAGGCAACTCCTATTTTCAGAGTGCTCAATATTCACTGAGTGGGACCCATGTGATGGAAGAGTGTCCATTGACAAGCGCTTTATTCCCTTAAAAGCCTTGAGCCTGTGGATTTGCTCGTTGGGATCCACTCCTTGATATTCTAGGAATTCGGTGCGAGATAACTATTTGAAGAGGCATCTATATCCATACATATAAATAAGAATGAGTCCTTTATCCATAACTTGTCCTATTCTTACCTTATTTGGGGATAATCTCCTTACGACTTGGGTTATTCTCTCTAGAATAACCTTTTTAGAACTTTGGTTATTCCAAAAAAATAACCTCATTAGACATTGCCTCATACCATTCATGAATCTATTTTCCATACAAATCTATATCATCTATAGCTTTGTCCATATCCTTAAAAGGTCTTATGTTCCATATCTCTAGGGGTGTTCACGGGTCGGGTTTAACCCGACCCGACCCCGAATCCAACTCGACCCACCTGATTTTGATTGGTCAGGTCAGGTCACCCCATTTTTTAAGGTTGGATTTGATCCAACTTGACCCGGTTCGGGTCGGGTTGCATCGGGTCGGGTGGTCGGTTACCCAACCACCATTTTTTCTTTTTTTCTTACTTTATCTATTATTTAATATAAAATATTATATAATATTTATTTAAAAAGTATAAAATAACTTATTCAATATTTAAACATTATTTTACACATTTAAAATATTTTATTTTAATATATTTTTATTGTTTTTATACATAAATATAAGCTTAAAACTAAAAAAATAAAAAATCGGGTCTTTGGGTCGGATCGGGTTGGCTCGGGTCGAAAAATTCTGACCCATACCCGGCCAGACCAGACTCATGGTCGGGTTCACGGGTCTACCCGAGCCGCTGAACACCCCTACATATCTCATTTACCTGTATAAGACAATCATGGTTCAGAAAACTTATTTGACCATTTCTTTATGGTGTGGTGGTTGCTCATGAACTCTATTTTATTAGAGACAACTAAAAAATGTCTCTCATTAGGATCTAATACCTTTGTAATGTTCCGAGATTTTTTTTTGTCACTCAATACAATATTTTGACTTTGATCGGTCAACAAATTGGCTTGCATTAGGGAAGACTTAAATACAATAAACTTTACAATATACAAAAGTTATTAAAACTCTATATAATGACCTGTGGGTCAGGGCCATATCTATATAATAATAGATCTTATACTTATGTGCATGTCACCCGTCAAAGGAGCCACTGTCCATCTCACCATCGTCATCATCTCATCCTGCACGGATCCATGTCCATGGAAAAATCCATGAGTATAAAAATACTCAGTATGTAAGGTCTAACCATGATCATATGAATAATAATCAATGCTGTTCAAAGGTAGAATAATTAGAATAATAATTGAGCAAATGAATAATAAACAATACTGTGCAATAAACAATAAATCAATATAACACTGATCAATATATCAATGAATCAATTTATTAATTAATAAATATAACAATGGATTGGTGGATCAACATAGCAATAGTCTTAGTATGATGTTATAATGGATCAATATGTCAATAAGTCAAAATTAATCAGACTAAAGTTGGAAAATCAATCAATAATGATAACAATTTATCAATAATATCAACAAATCAATAATGCTCAAGATAGAACTAACAATCAATTGAGCATATGAACATTGCGATATGATAAACAATAAATTAATATACAATGAGTCAATATGATGATGGAACAATATCAATGGATCAATAGATTTATCTGATGGATGAGGCTAAGGTCATAGGATCAATTAATAGCGATAATAATTAACAATTGTCTGATCAATATGGCATTGCTCAATTAACAATAGAGCATTGAATCGATGATTCAATATAATAATAGGACAATAAAGTCATAGATCAAATATGAAGGATCAGGAAAAGGTCAAATGACCGATCAATATCGATTTAATAATGAATAATATCAATGATGCCTTATCACCATGACACTATTCAATTTAACAATTTCCAATTCAATATGAATGATAATTGGCCAATAACAATTCCATTTGATTCAACGCGTGGAGGCAATGCCAATCAACGCCAATATTCGAATGACCATGATCTATTCGATTCAATTTATCAATGTTCGGGGTTATCCAATATAATATGGAGCGCTCAGTCAATTAGAGGAAACTCCATGTCTCTTTCATGTATGTCAGTGGGGGATCAAACCACGGTAAGCCACCCTTCAATAATAGCGCTAACAATGATTCGTGAATGGCAGAGAATAATGACCAAACACAAGATAGTCATAGTTTCTCTGATGATGTCTCAAACATTTAGGTACTCCACCCCATTCAATTCGACCCATGGGACTTAAAGATAATCAGATAACATGAAGATCTAACAATTTTTATCTATCTTTGACAATTTACTTTAGATTTAACAAGACTCAATAAAAAAAATTACTGGATCAATACTATAATTAATGAAATAATTGGATATGATAATATATTCATTAGGATGACAATAAGGTCTAATATGATCATACTATGATCAAATATAAGAATCATGTCATCAGAAATAGTCAACCGTGATAATCACTCAATCAGGAATAATCAAGGTTGCTAATTCAATACTATAATCATTATCATGATTGGATGTGGTAATAACAATAGAGCCAATGATTGTGACAATGACAATTTGATCATATAGGATTATACTAAAATCAATCATATGATCAGATGGAGTAATATATCCAACATCAAAATCAGATCTAATAATAACAATGTGACCATATATGATAACAATATGATTAAGATGATGTGATCAGATACGATGATATAATCACGTATGATGATCATGAACAATTAATAATGATAACAATCCAATTAACTATGATCCAATATATCATAATAGGTTTTCTGCCCGTGTCGGGTGGAACTAGTACCGTGTTCAGAGACGTCCAATCTGCTTCAGCCACGATAAACTCGAGCCAAGTATGATATGAATCCGGGCCGAGTTGATCGATGTGCCGCAATCTAGGCCGTGCCAACACTAACCCAGGCCGAGCTATAGGGAACTTGGGCCGGGTTCAACAAAATCGGTCTGATTTTGATTCGGTCTAGATTCTATGGAACCCGGGCCGGGCAAGTCAGAACTTGGGTCAAGTTCTTCCATCGTCGAAAAATCGCATTCTGACATGATTTTTCGGCCACCATAATTATACCGTACGATATTTGATCGATGCAATATCTATACCAATGAAATCTCAGTACAAGGGAGAGGAAAATATGGTTCTATGTAGCGAAAAATCGACGCCACGAGGATCCCCCTACGTAACTTTAGTTGGTTGAAAAATTAACTATGTTCCTGTTGTCTGTGGATTACACTGACGTCGTGACTTTAGCCGACGATTCCTCCCTGTTGACGTTCAGAAACCTTTGGCTACTATTTTGATCTTGTTCTCCTCTGTCGAAATTTCAAAACGATATATCGCCCATGTTCTCAAGTGCCTCAGTTTGTGAGAAAACGAATGAGAAAGAGGAGCTTTCATGCAGAAATTATGTGGAGATAAATAATACTTTCTAATCACCCTTTATGTCTTATTTGTAGCTCTTAAGTAAAGTTTTTGACTCATATTGGGCCTTGAGCTATTTTTTCATCAATCATGACCATCTGTCATTAATTATCATCTCTTAGATATTCAAATTTAATTAAATTCGAATTTCACTAATTTATTCCATAATCATGCTTAACAAAATCCATCTTTATTCAAATTCCTTTTTATCCTTTTCATAACTTCTCTCAATCCAACTCTATCTCTATATTTTATAAATAACTTATGTTAATCAAACTATACCTTTATTTTATCTTTTTATTTTCTTCACCTATCAATATAATAATATTTTATCACATAATTTTCAGATTAAAATAATAATAAATATTAAAATAATAATAAATATTATTTTAATGACTGAAATATTTTTTAAGCCATAGAATTCTCAATCTTATCTTATTTGGGAGTCCTATAATCATTAGACATTCTTTTGGATATCAAATCAAATTGAAATCTCTAATCACAATTTCTATTCCCAATAGGATTAAATCTTTCTTTCTTTTGCTTTTTCCTTTCTAACCATACTTTTAATTTGCAAATTACTTTATTGCCCCTATTAAAATCTTGGAGTGTTACATCACCTATAATGTATTCGTCACATTCTTACGGTGTTGAAGCATCCTAAATGTTGAATACTTGGATGGGACATGTAAAGAAATACATTATAGGTCTGCATTCTGGGACATCCTAAATGTTTTGGGATTTAAAGGAATTCAAAGTCATAAGTCTGCATTCAACCAACCTCTCGACTCACATTGAATCTCGACAAATGATATTCCCTATCGGTTGGATTCCTTTAGATTCAGTTTGAAAGAAAATAATGATCATTGCATGCAAGGAAGCTCCAAGCAATCCTCTCGTCTCTACTTGACATTGATCATTGGTGGTCCCCTTCGGCGTAACCCAACCATCACTCCACCTCTCGACACACATGCAATGGTTGAGGAATAGATTACCCTCTCGTGATAGGATCACCAACACCTATAAACTAAAGAAACAGTTTGAACAAGAAAAAAAACATTAATAGAAAACACAAGAAATGCTTTGAGAGGTTGCCTCTTCGCCTCGCTCGACGTTGACCAAAAGCACCTATTAGTTGTAATCCAACAGTCACCCCACCTCTTGGCACGTAAGCGATCGTTGAGGAATAATGTACCCTCTCGGGCAAGAGGTGTTGGCGTCTAGATGCACATCGAAGTTCAATTATAGAGGAAGCTTGGCCACTTCCTCTTAGCTAACTCCTTGGCGAATGATGATCCCTTGGCATATCTTAGTACCGACCCAACTTCTAGGCTCATATATCTTATATAGAGAATCATATTATCCTCTCGTGTGGGAATCACCCATGCCAAGGAATAAGAGTTGTTCGAACTGAACATAGATGCTTCGATAAAAATAAAAAATGAAAAACGAAATGTCTAGTCGCAATGTATCTTTTTGAATGAACTCATCTCAAACTACTCACCTCTCGACCTTGAAGTTTGAGTTGAGGGAGATACTACCCTCTCGGGTCAAGACGTAATGGACAAATCCATAAGGAAAAACACATTCATCGTTTCAAGAAAATATCATAAAATTAAATCACACAATAGAACAATGAACACACATAATAAGGTAGATGATTGCTACTTGAACACAAAGATAAAAAAGTCCCTTCAGCCGTATATGGCAGGTTTAGTCACATATTGGTAGTGATGGATCCTATTTTTGAAACCATTATAGGCAATGTTTTGAAAACTGGTTTGTACCGCCAGTTCAATCGATCCGAACACGAACCAGTTTCAAATCCGGTCCGGTTCATCATTAGAATTGGAAAATGGTTAAAAATCGGATTGGCTCGTATTAAATCGAAAAAATCGGGTTGAACCAGTAAATCGAGTTCAACCCAATTTTTTTATTTTTTTAACTACATATATATGGATAACTAAGGAGAAAGATAAAAAAAGTGTCACTAATTAAGGAGGGGATTACCAGTTTCATATTACATAAAGGGAGAAAAAGTGCCACTAATTAAGGAGAGAGAGAGAGAGAGGGACCACTAGTTAAGGAGGGGATGATGTGAGAGACAAGAGTCCAATTTAATATATAAAATCTTTCCTTATATCTTATATTAAAAATTTTATATGAAAATGGAATATTCTGACAAGGAGGGAGAAAAAGGAAAGAATTTAAAATAAGAAAATAAAAGAAAAGAGGTTAGTGAAGGAAATAAATAAAATGGAAATATATTATGAAGATAATAATAAAAATTAGAATCACGGATAAAAAGAGAGTAAAAATATAATTATGATTTTAGGTTAAAATTAAATTTGGATGATTATATTATTAATAATATATCGAATAAAATAAAATTACTATTTAATTTAACATATGTTAATATATAATAATTAGTAATTTGATTTAATCATTTTTGTAGTAAGTTATATATTATATTACTCTTAAATAATTATAAATAATATTATTATATAAAAATTCGGTCCAACTAGTTAAAATCCAGTTGAACCGGTCGGACCTTGACTCGGTTAGCTTGCCGATCTGATTTTTAAAACATTGGTTATAGGGTTAAGTATGAATGGAAAAAGGCAACATTTTGGATACAGAGGAGGAGCAAGCTCTGGCTCGAAAGTCGAAGAACGTTAGGGCGATTTCTATTTTTTCACTTGAAACTCAAAGTCGATGCAATTGAACAAAATTATAGTTAAAAAGCTAGTCTTGAAAGCTGGGTGCCGAGGGAAAAGCGTTGCAATAGGATCCCTACTTCTTTCAGTAGCAAACATTGATGCACGAAAAATCACGCATTAGTTTATATCACTTAATTTGCATATTAAGAGTACTTTGTGGTTACGAAAGGAGAGAATTTAATCATTTTTATAAAATTATTTTAAGATTTGATTTCTACCTAAGTTTGGAAAATTTCATTACAGAAAATCAAAACGATAAGAGAATGACCGGAAACATAATGAAAATCCAGCAATAGCCTCTGTTATGACCGTGCCTAACTTGGTCACTATCGTGCCTAACTTGGTCATGGCCATGCCTCTAAGAAGATTCCCTGCAGGTAAAAGCACCACTATCACGACCATGCCACATTGTGTCACGGACGTGCTTGTTTTCCAAGGCATGAAAACATGGTTCTGTCATGCCCATGAAAGATGTTGTCACGATCGTGATGGCGGGTAGTTAGTCGATTTGAAGCAAATTTTATTTACTTTTTGGTTAGATTTTTTATTTCTTCCTTTGGAAGATGAGAAAGTCTATAAAAAAAGGCAGAAGATGACCTGAAAAAGTATTCCTGTTGCATAGACTTAAAACCTAAAGAAAGGAGAAGAGCGAGAACAATAGCGAAGCTTTGTCGGAAACTCGAGAAAGCACATGCACAATGGCTCCTTTATTAGGGCCATCTTAGTTAAGTCATATTTATGTTTTAAAGTCTTTCTTAATATTAGTTTAGTTTGAATCTTTATTAGCATTACAATTTCATATTTAATGCTTTCTTTTGATTTCATGATTTATGATTTGATTGCTATATGAGAATAAGTGATTATTTTCATAATAGTTTCTAAGATTGATTTTGTTTATTACATGTCACAATTAGGAAAATGAAAGAGACCTAATTTATGTACTTATTAAGGTGACTTGAGAAAGCCCTTAATATTAATTTCATTTTAATGCATCTTATTATTAATTAGATAAGTTAAAAACTGAGAGGATTAATTTATTCCAATTATTCTTAGGATAGTAGTTAAAGCCTGAAACATTGGTTGACTAATTTTGGGAACTCACTTTATTATTGATTTAACTAATTGTAAGTTGAGAAGATCCATTACATTTTAGTGACGATAATTAGGTGCCATAATCATCAAATCCTTATTTATCCAAGTAATCATTTCCTTTATTTTTATTATTTTGCACTTGAAAACAAAACTTTTCTTAATTTTTCAATTAACAAGGTTAAAATAAAATCTCGTGGAAACGATAACTTTACTCATTCAGTTTATTACTTGAGCGACTAGTGCACTTGCTAGCGTTTGCTATCAATTTTACACGCATCAAACATATTAAAAGTAATCAGGCGAAACACACCTTTGGTACTTATGTAGGGCAAGCAAGCATTTCGATAGTGACTTCTTTCTTTTCTTAAGGTAGGGTGATGAAAGGCTACTTCAATAATGAAAACGTTATAGGGTTGCCTTTGGAGGCTTTGAAACAATCTAGAGGAAATAATTGATGTTGTAAGGTAAGGAGGAGAAAAAGGCAACAAAGAACAATACTCAAATTCAAAAGAGCAAGCCTTCGAAGCTTAATACTTGGGAAAATCCTTTGAACCGAATGGCTTTTTTCCTTAAAAAACCTAAAAGAAATAGTAGGGACGACTGGGCATCTATGATGTGGAAAGGTGCATTCTTATACATGAGATAAATACATATTGAACATGAGTAAAAATTATACATAATTTTTACATATTAAACTTTTTAAACTTAAACATTTGCTTGTACTTAAGTAAAAATTAGGGATTTATGGTTGAAAATTTTTAAGTTTCCATGATCATATTATGCATAATACTGTATCTCGTGTATCTCCCTAGCCTGATACTTCACATACCTGAACATTAATTAGACACTTAAAAACTTTTAACTCTTGATCAGTGGCGGAGGCAGAACATTTTCTCAGTGGATTCACATTTTCATAAAATAATTTTATAAAGATTATTTATTTTCATATTATTAATTCTAATTGTTAATAATAAATATTAATAATTTATTAGGATTTTTAATTTTTACATTAATTTAAAAACAAAAAAATTATACATTTGACAATATTAATGCATGATTTCAAGATCAATTAATTATATTTAGATATTTTAAAATTAAATAGATAAAATGATAAATAGAATGAAATAGTTTTATCATGGAATTCGAATTTTCATATTATTAATTCTAATTGTTAATAATAAACATTAATAATTTATTTGGATTTTTTAATTTTTACATTAATTTAAAAACAAAAAAATATACATTTGACAATATTAATGCATGATTTCAAGATCAATTAATTATATTTAGATATTTTAAAATTAAATAGATAAAATGATAAGTAGCATGAAATAGTTTTATCATGAAATTCGATAGTTAAAATATTTAATTATGATTTACTAAAATATTTTATCATGATTTTAAATATAAGAGCGCACAAAGGAAATAAATTAATAATTTTATCTATATGAATAACAAGGACAATTGCTAAATTGGAGTTAATAAAAAGATGAAAATAATGATTTCTATCAAGAAGCCGAAAAAACACTGCCATGACTGAATTTCGATCCTTGGGTACCCAATAGACAAATAGTGATCAAACCATTCTGCCTACTCCATGATTGTGTATCACTAACGCATTGTTTTTATTTGTCCAGTGCCTGAACGTGCAGGCAGGTGAAAGCACCTGCCTCCGCCCTTGCTCTTGATTCAAAAGCCCTAGAAACTTATGCATAGATGGGTGACATAATCTCCCATAAGAATGTACACTTTTCCTCAATTCACATCACACTAAAAAGCGTTCATGGATTTTCAATTATGGTGATGTTGGAGATAATATTATTTTAAGGTAAATTACATCAAATGCCCTCCAACTTTCAAATTTGTTCAGCGATGCCCTCCAACTTCACTTTGTAACAGCGATGCTCTCCACCTTCAAACTTATTGCATGGAATGCCCTCCCAACCGGGAATAACCAATTTTTCGATCGGTCTGCTGACGTGACGATGCACTCTCTCCGTCACGCAGGAGAGCATTTGACGTGGCACCGCCTCATCAGCAAATTAATAATAATAATAAAATATTAAAATAATAATAAAATATTAAATAAGTCATTTTCTCTCTCTCTCGCCCTCACTTCTGGCGAGCCCGCGTCGACGAAGCGTAAAGGGGGGGGGGCCTTTTTGCTATTCGCCGGCGCGGGCAAAAGGAGGGGCCTCACCCCCTTCTACGACCTCTGACGAACAGCAAAAGGGGGGCCGGCCTCGCCCCCCCCTCTGCGACCTCCGACGAGGTCGCAGATGGGGGCCGAGCCCCCCCTCCCCCCTTTGCTCGCGTCGACGAACAACAAAAGGGGGGACCCTCTGCGATCTCACTGGCGCGGGCTCGTCAGAGGCAAGGACGTGAGAAAGAGAAAATGACTTCTTTAATATTTTATTATTATTATTTTAATATTATTATTTATTATTAATTTGCTGATGTGACGGTACTACGTCAAATGCTCTCCTGCATGACGGAGAGAGTGCATCGCCACGTCAGCAGATCGATAGAAAAATTGGCTATTTCCGATCAGAAGGGCATTCCATACAACAAGTTTGAAGATGGAGGACATCACTATTACAAAGTGAAGTTGATAGAGCATCACTGAGCAAACTTGAAAGTTGAAGGCATTTGGTGTAATTTACCCTATTATTTTAGTTTAGTGTAAATTATATTTTATTATTTTGCATGTTTCTACCCTTCCTTCATTGCCATAACAAAATTTTCAATGTTCAATATTTAATGTTTCTGTCTTAGAAAAATATTTATTATAATTTTTGAAAATATATCAAATGACAAATTGCATAACGTAATTCATAATTTAATTTTAAGAATAGGACATGTTAACATAAAAATATCTATCATATAATCTTGACTTAATCCTCATAATGTGCAGCGTAATAACTTGATTAAATCAATGCGGCCATCGATCCGGATTGTCTAACGAGTTAGATCGGACCGATTGTACCGAGTTGAACCGAATGGTTGGATCGGATAATATAAATTAATAAAAAATAAAATAAGTTAAAGTGATCATTATAATATTATTAATATGTAATATCTTATTTTATATAAAATATAATATAATAAAATAATTCAGATAAAATAATATACTAAAATAAGCATAAATCAAAGCATCAATTGAATATTTTATAAATAAAAAATCATGCAAGATAATTATAAGAAATAAAAATATCGATGAAATTTTACATATGTCATAATGAAGAATGTTGAAACATAGATTTAAAGATATATATACATAATATTTTTAAATAATAATAATAATTTTTGTATGTTTTATTTATTTTTAACATTTTACAACTTAATCCGGTCGGATCGACTGGTTGATCTTAAGTTTTGACCGAATCAAAACATGTCAACCACATGACCAAAATTTACATGACCTATATTTTAATGCCCGGACACTAATCAGATTTGCCCAATTAGGTCTTACAACACTAGAAAAAATAGAGGTCAATTTTTGAAATTGAAAACCGTTATATCAGTCGCTTTGGATTCTATGTTATCAACCGGTCAAACCGATACCGGTATATGCTTCCTGCATCGCTGGTTCCGTGCGCTTGCTACATACAAACTCCCGCATAGAATCGGGCTCTGAGGATCCAATCTTTCCCGTCAATATCCCTCCGTATTAGAGCCGGACCGTTCAGTCGAAGCATCCATGTGGTCGCACAAACTGTCGCTCTCCAATAAACTTCCCCGGAACAGCTTCCCTTTCCATCCCTCGTGCTCCGTCTGACCCTCCACCGCTCGCCGGCCTTCACCTCCGTCTTCGGCGGCCGCCGACGTGGTTGCTCTCGTTCCTCGCGTTAGGACCCTCTGCGAGGTTCCTTTTCTATCCCCCTATGGTTGCTAATTGCGTTGGAGGATCCGACTCACCTCGTCTCCTGGTGATCGAGATCCCTTGCCTTGCGATTTGTATGATGTACTTAGTTTTTTCCTTTCAATTAAATGCCAAATTCTTTTCCCTTTGTTTCTTGGATGCTATTGCAGGAGGATTGAGGGGTGCGCTCGGGGTTTTCGGTCCAAAGTGGATAGCTTGGTTTCTCAAGCATGGTAGCTTCCCTTTCTTTGTTGTATTTTTTGTCTCATTATTTGCTTGATTTCTTGGTGCGGATCACTCCCGACACAGGGGATAGATGAGAAATTTGTATTGGCAATTAGCAAAACAAATTAGACTCGAGATGGGGGAATAGATCTCTTTGTCAGTTTCAAATGAAAGGTTATGCATAAGCAATCCGCTGGAGGCTGAAACGTTTTTCGAACTCTGAATCAAAATAGGTCTTTTTCGGGTGGAAGATCACACTTATTTAGTGAGAAGCCTGAGTCCTGTTTTCTCAGTTCCCTGACATGCCAATAATTTAGCAAGGCAGATCTGAGTTGAACTCGTGTTATATTTGATGTAGTCATATAATCCTTCCAGTGGTTCACATGTCCTATCTCTAGAATACTATTATATTTAACAAATAATAGCCAGTGAGGAACCCAAATATATATATATATATATATATATATATATTTGTATCATGGTTCGAATGTAATTTTCAGTTTGTTTTGCATATTTCAGAATTTCATTGTTGGAGCATTTAAAGCGCCCTGCAACATTTCAATCACCTTTTCGGATGGAAATACTAGGAAGCAGGTAAAATATTTAATATACTTATAATGTTAGTATTTTGCAGCAATATAAATTAGACTTCAACAATCATTGATCTGATGGGACTACGTTACTTATGAAGTCTATCATGATTGCACTCATTTATTGATCATAGCTTGTGTATAAGGCCTGTGTGATCTTTGTACTGTGGTTTTACAACATCCCTTGTTCACATCTTTAGAATCTAGGTTTTCACATCTAGTAATTGACCACAATGGTCTGAGTATTTCTAAACCTTTTTTCTAGGTACCTATAAAGAGGGACAATGGGAAGACCGCAATGGTCCCACTTTTTCAAAGTCATGAACACATTTCTGGGGAGGTAATTTTTATGCTTAATGTTTTTTATATTTTCTTTTACTTTGACAATGTGTTGGTAGGCATAACACCCATAAATATTCATGCAGGTGTTTATCGAACCTCTCCAAGGAAAAAAAGTGGAACATACTGGCGTAAAAATTGAGCTTCTTGGACAAATAGGTTCATGTGAAAGTTCATGCTAACAAATTGTTAAGACATATCTCATTGCTTCACATACACACTTGTAGATGATACTGCAAATGATAGTCAACAGATAGTACAGTATTTAACAACAACAACAATAACAAAGCCTTATCCCACTAGGTGGGGTCGGCTACATGGATCATACGACGCCATTCCGCTCTATTAGTAACCAAACCTTATATTCGTTGATCCATGTTCATAAGATTCGACAGGGTTTTACGCTGGCTGTCGAGGCCTAACACAACCCTCCTCCTTTATCCGGGCTTGGGACCGGCTATAAAACATAGGCGGAGTTGTAGTACAGTATTTAAATTGACATTATTCTTTATCGATTTGTACTGAGAGCACAAATGATTGAGGCCTCCATTAGAAGTATTCTTGTATCTGAAAGGGAGTTTGCATACTGTAGTAATGCTCATTTATATGCAGTTAATCAAATTGTCGTCATCACAGTTTTACATTAAGTTGTGTGTATCAATTA
Organism: Pontederia crassipes; assembly: GCA_030549335.1. NCBI lineage: Eukaryota > Viridiplantae > Streptophyta > Magnoliopsida > Commelinales > Pontederiaceae > Pontederia > Pontederia crassipes. The sequence continues at coordinate 9,359,852 of JAUKPH010000018.1, read as the reverse complement.
TTCTATTTTCTTCAAACAAATATGTCCTCCATAGCAAAATACTTGGATCATTTGACATACATGTACTTTTGCCTGTAAAAAGGTGTGGGCTTTCAGTTTAATATAATTCTACACGCTCATCAAGACTCCATACTTCATGTTTGCCTATTCCAGATTAAATAAATTTAATTTTCGAGAAAAAAAGAGGAAGAGAGATGCGATAGTGAAAGCCTTCATCTTACAACATTTCATGGATCTTCATATCAAGAATGCTCTCCACATTTTATAATTTTATTGTATCTGGTTCGTTATGATCTGGCATAGAAAAAGCGGAGAGTTATTTGGGTTTTTCTGATCTGATATAAAAAAAGAAGTGGAGAATTAACTGGTTCTTACTGACCTGGTATAAAAAAAAGGAGAATACATCTTATGTTTTAAATTTATAATACTGCTTATCCTCTATGCCCTGTAATAACTTAGTCATTCTGTTTGTTTTTTGCAGAATTTTATTTTGACAGGAATAATTTTTATGATTTTACATCTCTGGGTAAGTTCTTCTTCTTCTTATTATTATTTTTTTCATTTTGAAAGTTGAACAACTTCAATGTTATAGTTTGCTGAAGTGCATAAATCTAATAAGTAATCTTTCCAATTATTACATGTTATGGAAATCCTTTAGATTTGTAAGGCATTAATTATTGTTTGATATCAGCAAGCTGTATCTTTTGGTTTTCTTTTTCTCTGTGGTATCAGTAATATTTTTCTTATGCAGTGCGAGAATTGGATGTTCCTGGTGAGATATATGAGAAGAAGTCATATCCCTTTGAGTTCTCTACTGTTGAAATGCCTTATGAATCATACAATGGGGTTAATGTGAGACTCAGGTAAGCCCAACTCTATAGTTATTTGCATGGTTCAGAAATGGTTGCAAAATCCTTAGATTTGACTAGTGCTCTGATTAAATCGAATATTATTTCATGAATCATCTTTTGTGTTAAAAGTTGAAATTGTACAAATTATCACCTCGAATGGTGCTAGAGATGGATTCTGACGCTATTTTTCCTTTCAAGCTCCCAGGTACATCTTGAAAGTAACAATTAGCCGTAATTATGCCAGCAAAATTATGGAACAACAGGAATTTTGTGTAAGTAAATCCCATCTGTCTGCATTTGAAAGGATTTAATTAATGGCACATGTTGCATAATCATTTTTGACGTCTTAGGCTCAGTCCTAAGCAGTTGTGTCCCTTCTGCTTTGAGAATTGTAAATTTATCATCATGTTTATATAGTCTATACTCTATAAAGTGAGGAAATTTTTAGTTCATCTAGTGAAACAGGATTCGAGTATTAGAAACATGATAAATCTCATCTACAATTCCTCTTTAGATTACAAGATTAACAGATAATGATTGGTAATGATATTCTTGAGTGGTGGTGGTGTTGGTGTTGGGGGGGGGGGGGGGGGACATTTAGCAATGTTTAAGTTGCCCTCAAGTGGATTAGAGGTCGATACAGCAATAGCTTCTCTGCGTATCAGGGGGAAAGCTGCATTACTTGAGCTGTCTTGATCAGACTTTTCTCCTTTCTTGGTCAGTAGGAATGTATCTTGATTTGCCATGTTTTTCTTGAGAGTTAATCTACAGAATGTGAAACACTAAACCATATTCAAAGGCTTTATTTGCACGATTTTACATGATACAATGCACATTAGATTAATTTTTAACTTTCTGGTTTCATCAGGTCCGCAATTATACTCCTCTTCCAACAATTAACAACAGCATCAAGGTTAGTGTTTTTTCCTTGTTTAACTGGTATTTCTCTGTTGGATTGGTGAATTATCGACTGCAGATGTGCTAACAGTGTTTCGTTATACAATAGGTATTTTAGCCAGTATATCAACTTAGTATATTAGTCTCAGTGAGATATATGAATTAAAACCGTGACATATAAGAAAGGGAAGTATGGTGTATGGACGTAATAACAAGATGCGCACTTGCAGTTTTTTTATGAGTGCATTTTGTTTTGAAGTGTTCAGGTTTAAACTTCAAGATTTATTCTTATTTGGCTTTTTGATCTGTATGTTGATTAGTTTGTTAGTTTCCGAAGCTTTGCATTTTTATTTAGATGACAGGAAACAAATGGAAACATGTGGATAATGTGATAATAGCATGCAAACTTGTTTGAAATTTTCAGGTTTAAACATCAAAGATTAATCTTGCAATTATGACAATTGTGAACAAATTTTGAATTGATTGGATAAACTTAATTGTATAAATATCTGAGTTTTATTACTCACTGCTTCCAGATGCTGGCCACAGATTGGGGTGATGCTCCTAACTGAAAATATCTTTCCGTTTCCTCATTTTTTATGATTGGTTGTATTACTGCTTTTTGAGCTCTGTGACGCTTTGATTACTTTGATCTTCGCAATGAGAATTTCTGGATAGCTACTGTCTTGTTAGTCATCCTTCTTTTTCTGAAAAAAAAATCTGAATTTTAACCATTTACTAAGCTAATGGACTTTCAGATACACCTAAAGTTTAAGTGATGTAGTAAGAAGAGAAAACTAGCAAGAATAATGAGAAATCAAACTAGAAAATTGGAAGAATTGATAGAGGAACTATTAGGGTTTATAAGAAAATTACAAAATATTTGTAATATTGATAAAAAAATAGAAGATGACGGCTGCAAACTCTGTTTCCAGCCTTAAACACTAGGGTTATAAGGATTTAAAACTCATAATCAACCTCCACCTTCGATTAATCTACTTTTAATCATGATTCTTATAATTAATTAGAAGATCATATGCCTATCACATGATGACTAATAGACTAAAACACCAGTTTTAATTAAAAATAACTAATATAAAAAGCTCCTGTGTCATTAGGTCACAAAATTGTCTTTTACAAAATGCAATAGACTGTTGTATATAGCTTCACCTTTTTTCAGTCATTACTCTCATTGTTTTGGCTGAGGTGTGATATGTTGCGCAGATGGAAGTTGGAATCGAAGATTGTTTGCATATTGAGTTTGAGTATAGCAAAAGCAAGTAAGTTATGATTGAGTTTGAGTATAGCAAAAGCAAGTAAGTTATGAATGTGTAATGCAGATTTGCTTGAGTTGATGGTGCCTTGATGACCGCTTTTTTATTTTATCAGATATCATCTGAAGGATGTCATCATTGGCAAGATATATTTTTTACTTCTAAGGATTAAAATAAAAAATATGGAGCTTGAGATAAGACGAAGAGAATCTACTGGGTCAGGGTCTAATACCTATGTTGAGACTGAGACCCTTGCAAAATTTGAGTTGATGGATGGTGCCCCTGTAAGAGGTAAAGGAGAAATTCATCCTTGACCTTGTATTCTGCTTTGTACGTCAAGAATTTTTCTTGGTTTTCACATGCATTCTTTTTTGGTGTCATATCCACTGGTCAAATTTCACATATGCATCAAGTAACTTGAGTTTTGCATATGATTAACAAACGCTGTATCACCGCCCCCGAACTTTGATGACAGAAATGCCAAATCCCTGACATCTTTGATATTTTCAGGTGAATCAATTCCAATTAGGTTATTCTTGACCCCTTATGAACTGACGCCGACATATCGCAACATCAACAATAAATTTAGCGTGAAGTATTATCTGAATCTTGTACTTCTCGATGAAGAGGACAGGCGATATTTCAAGCAGCAAGAGATCACCATGTACCGCCTCCAAGAGACATCGTAGACCTTGTCGCACAAAGCCTTTCAGTTATCTAGTTCAAAGGTTGTGGTTGTCTGGGGTATTGAATAATCTGATTCAAAGATTATTATTATCATTGCTCTTTTACCTGCACTAAAATCAAAGGCTGGTTTTGTACATATATGAGTTGGTTTTGTTGTACGAATTGTTTATTCATGTGAGAAGTTGGATTCACTAATACTGCCCCATATCTTATGGTTCGAAACTAGTTTTTCCTTTCGTGAATATTGCACCTCAGATAAAAGTTCATTATAAAGCAACGCATGTAAAAGTGAAGTTAAAGACAAAATAGAAAGAAAAAATTGAGGGACTCTCCTGGTGTTCGAACCAAGAGTGTACATATTTCCGAACAAACAAAAGTAACATGCAATGGGGAGAGAGAGAGAGAGAGAGAGAGAGAGAGAGAGGATTTTTCTTTCTATACACAATCGAAATTTCCATCCTCCAGGAGAAGAAGTATATATCTACTTCATGGTTCTACTTTTTTGCATCAGTTAATCTGAACGATGAAACGGCCTGCAAATATTAGCAGAAGCTTGGTTAAGCGTGTGCCGGAACAGAAGTTTGTATTCGTTCTAACCTGATGCAACGAATGTATGGAGTAAAATTAAACGTACCTTCTCGATTTGGGGTTGAAATTTCTGAGCCTCTTCGTCCATGAACTGCAAAAAATGTAGAAAAATGGCTTATCACAGCAAAGTGAAGAAACTAAACGCAAACTGTGAGGTTGGGCAAAGAACCCCGCCCACCTGTCCGGTAACTGTGTACAGCCTCTTGACCCAGCCATTCGATGCGACCCCGAGAGCTGTCAGTATGTGCCTGCGCCTTTCTCCAGGATTCTGCAGTGTGTATTCTATGTAGTACAAACCTGCCATGGATTTACATATGGAGCAATCAATCTCTTCTTTCTTTTTTCCATTTTCTGTGGTATTAATTTCAGGATATAAATCAATCTCGTGTGGACTGACAGAAAGATACACCTTATGCATTACCATTGGCAGCCCTCGAATTTATGAGTTTTGCTGCAACGCCAGGGGGATTTTTCCAGCTCCTGTCCAAGCCGCTTACCTGTTCATTTCAGATCCAGTTTACTGGTAATAATTGGCCCTTTCGGTGGTGATTCGTTCTATTAGAGTGTTGTTAGCAGAATTCATGCCTGAGACATACCAGAGTCTCTGCAAAAGCGTCTACTTGGCCGAAGGATTCCAATCTGGTGAAATCGGGACCGAGCCCTGTGATCACGACGCTGACTGAAAGAAAGAAAGAAATAACCAAGCAGGAATTCCTGTTCAGCACAAGTGACCAACGATTCTTATAATCTCATATCAAGAGCTCTGGGAGGTTCACCATTGGAATCCGAAGCTTCTTCCGGGTAGAACGCTGTCACGGATTTGAACTCATCAGTGTCGCCTGCGCCCATCAACCAGTCTGCGAATAGCATGCAGAATGACTTTAGCAACCAGTCGAGCATCGAGACATGGCAGAGCAGAGAAATCATCACCTTTCGGAATCGATATCTGGAACTTATTTGCATCGTCTTCGTACCTGCGGAAGTTTTCCTGCGGATCTGCGCATACCACAATGCCTGTCAGATGCAACGGTGATGGCAACTCCTCTTACATTCTGCAACATGGAATTAGCAGTAGGTACCGGTGGCCTCAGCCGCGGCGGCGTCCTGTGCCGCCCACGAGAAGGAGAGCACCGGGACGAACAGCATCCGAAGCAGTGCATCCCTCCTACTGCTTCCGCGCCGCTCGTCCAATCTGAATATTTCGAAGGGGTGCACCGGTAAGCCGAGAGGAAGCAATTGGACAGCCAAAAAAAAAGCAGTGACAAGTAAACAAAATATTGTTCCTTCGAGGAGTCGGAGGATTTGCCTGTTAATTTCGTTGTCCTGGTCGTCGTGGCTTTCTTCCACCGACCCCTTGGCTCCAGCTCTGCATCGGAGGGCTCCCTGGGGAGTAAGCCGGAGGCATCCTCCGGAGGGACGGAGGAGACGGCTAGGAGGAGCAGAGGAAGGCCGGAGACGGAGAAGAGGAAGCGCAGGAGGAGAAGCCGCAATGGAGGCCATCGGGTTCGGATAGTGGTCGGTGGTGCGGGCGTTTAAATTGGATTGGGTGTTATATTGGGACTCCCGCGACACTTAGATATCGGCGATATAAATCACCGGAAAAAATGGTGACAGGATGAGTATCTCGCCACGGTCTCTTTCGGGCGTTACTTCGCTTACCAAAATGTAACGGACACTAATAGCACCACGAACATAATAACCCCTTTACAATTCAAGGCCCATGTCATGCAGAGATATTGCAAAAAAATAATCATTATATAATTAATTTTAATCATTAAAAACATGATATTGTAATTATATAATGGTTAATTTTAAGAATTATTAAAATAACTTTTAAGAATGATTGAAATAACTTCTTAAGTAGTTAAAACTGTTAAATGAGTGAGACAACTTTGTTAAGAAAATATTAACATGAAAAATAAATTAGAAGTAAAATTTGAAACATGATAGTTCAATTATATTAATCCGCACACCCACACACTCTCTCTCCCGTTTGTGTATAAATATAGATAATATTTTTTATCATTATATTTTATTTATATATTTTTAAAATGAAACTAAATTTAATTTTCTTAATAATAAATAGGTTAGTTTAATGTAGGTTAGTCTACTATTATTTTTGTTAGAACATTTTATTGTATCCATTTATTTAAAATGACTTGATAATATTTTTTATAATTATATTTTATTTATAATTTTTAAAACAAACTAAATTTAAAAATGATGAATAATAAATAATTTAGTTTAATTTAGATATTAATGTTTAGGACTTTTTATTATATCAATTTATTTAAAAAGATTCGACACTGTTTTCTTGTTTAAATTTGATTATTATTATGATTGTTAGGGGTACTATTGGTCAATGAGATGATAACAAGATAGATTAGGAAAAGTTCACATTAATCTTTTTGAATCAAATAATACATTATTTATTTTGAGAAAGTCATAGAGTTATGAATTGTAACGTCCCGAAATTTGACCCCGCATGTGGCAAGATTTTCTCTCGGTAGTTACTTTTTTTCGGTCTTTCTTTGATTCTTTCGTTGACTCGAATAGTTAAGAAAAATGATACATAAGCGAAAGTCTTAACAAATAAAATAATATAACAATATAAGAAAAAAAATGTGAAAGCAAAATAGATAAAGATACATCCATATGTCTCTGTATGAAACTACATGTGGAGGCTAAAAAGAGGGTACATCCAATGTCTCAATATGGGGCATACAAAAGTAAAGGTAATAATGCTAAACATAGAAAAGCCTACCGTCAACAACAACTTGGTAAGTTCAATTCAAATAAAGGTACAACTTAATATAGCGCAAAAATAGATGACTCATACTGGACTCTATCATAACCGTGCACACCGCAGTCGTCGCACACACATCAACACATCACGCATCATCATCATCATGTATCTGTGGGGATCACATAGGGGTGCAAGCTCAATCGTTAGCATAAAGCTAAGTGTGAGTTTATATAAATAATAAATTAGTTCCGTCAGAATAAGCATGAGGAAAATATGAAAATTAAATGTAAGAGAGAATCATACATATGAGTCGATAAAAGATATCATAATTCATGTCTTTTTATTCTCTTTCTTTTTTGTATTCGTGTTCATGTTCATTGTTCATTTTCGTGATTCATGTTCATATTTAGGTTTATAAAGACAAAGTCTTTCCATCTTTTGGCCATTCATTCTTTCATCATATTTATACATTGTAAGAGCTCTTTCTTTCTTTCTTTCAAGGAAATATCATTTCAGGCATGCAAGCGTGCATGTGCATTCAAAATACAACATATAATTAATCATGCATTTAATCACATTTCGATTCATTTTCATATAGCATGCATTATTTTATGGCCTCATTTGCTTTAATTTTTTAAAAATAGAAATCTATCCAAATTCTATGTTTTATTGCAAAAAAAAGAAGAAAATTAAATTACGAAGCTACTACAGAAAATGACACCCAAATAGGAGTTAAAACAGAGCCAAAAAGTGAAAATTAGTGGAGACTGCCAAGGTATAAATGAATATAACAGACCGTGAGAGGATCGTAATAGTCGTAATAGTGGGGCCGTGAAATGGCTGTAATGGACCATTAAAATGCCAAATTTCACACAAAAACTTGCTCGAGTTATGGGCCGTGAAAACATAATTTTTACTTCGATTTGGACACTGTAAGGGACGTGAAATACATTTTACAAACCGTTACAGAGCTATTATGGGCCGTTACAAAGGCTGATTTTGATATTTTTTCGACTTTTCTCGCGGATTTTAATTGCAAATCAACTCCAAATCGTACCATAAGTTCCAAGAATCATTAGAAAACATATTTACTAAGATCTAAAGAAGTTTTGGATGGTTTTAAAGCCCAATCAAAGTTTATTTCAAATTTTTATTATTTTGACATAAAAAAACTCTCAAACAAATTAAAACTTTATCAAAACCTTTGGGACACCTAGGGCTATAAATAGAGGCCCTAAGAGATAGAAAAATGTATGTTGTGGTGTGCTTGATAGTGCTTGAGACCCTGGGAATTGTGCTTATTGCGGAAGAAACAGATTCAAGTTGAAGAAGATTGCTGCAAAAAAAGAAGGAGCAACTCAGCGGTAGTGCTCCGAGATCGTTCCAGATATCATATAAAGGAAGAATTCTTGTCCTCTCATTGTTGGATGCTATGCTACTTCATCCTTTTTATTCTAATCCTTTAGTTTGTGATAGAGATTTTTATTGTATCGAGAAAACTACATGAACTCGATTGTTAGATTTGAATTAATATAGTTATTTCAGTTTCTTTTGATTATGATTGTTGTGCTTAATGTTTTTTTACTGAGATTATTATATTCTTAAATAAGACTACAAACTAAGTGTGGAGTGGTTAGTTTTAGGATTTGATAATTATCAGCGAATTGGTTTTTTAACTCGAAGTTGAAGCAATCATAACACGAAACTAGTAACTCATAGTTCGTGCTATATTTTGTGTGGTCTATCAGTTTTTACCCATCGAGGATAACCGTTTAGTTTAGGACTTACAACTTAATTATCTTAATATCTTTCTTAACTGAAGATTAACTCAGCATTTTGTGATCCTAAGTTTTGTGAGATTTGAGATAATTTGATTTACTCAGCGTAGAGGTCATTAATTTAGGTAATCCTAATCCATCTCAAGAACTGAACCTATTTATCATTGTTATAATTCAATCTTTATAGTTGTTCATGCTAGTTCAAACTTATCTTTGATCATCCATCATCCTTAGGTTCAACACCTATTTATTTTATTTTCTATTATTTTATTTTCTACATATTCATTTTTGTTTTCATATCACAACACCCTTTTCTTCTCTTAGTGGATTATTGAGATAGATTAGATTTAACTAGTTTCTCGTGGGTTAGACACTGTACTATCTACTTTATTACTTGATATGACTAGTGCACTTGCTAGTAAATTTATCTGTTACAAATTCAACGCATCAGTGCAACTATTTAGACCATGGTGGGCCAGTGGAGGATTGCCACGGTTAGCCCCACGAGCAAGATGACCTCGTGCAAAGCGGAAATCGATAGGGGAAAACTCCCATCTAGATAGAAAATTGGTAATCCCTTATAATCTATGGACCTCTCTTTCAATCCGTGGATTGATCAAGGCCATATGGAGCATAGCTCCATTCCAACTTTAAATTCGTATCATTCGATTTCAATTAGGTGGATGAAAACTTGTCAAATCAGGGGGTTTGATTAAAGCCGAATTCTTCTTGTCCACATATCAAATGTTTGAAAGTTGAGCAATCGTCCGATTGAAGATCTTCTAGTGGTCATTCCTTATTATTCGTTTCATAGAGATTCATAATGATTCATAATCATTATTCATGATAGTTCATAAGGATCATGGTCATTCTTTATTCATGTTTCGATGAGGGGACAAAGTCATAACAAAATGACAATCCATTGGTTCGGTACAATAATGAAGGTAAAATAATGATCTAATGAGCATAATTAACATTACAATCAGAATAGGTAGCAATTACTTAAATTCATCGTTCTATTAATTAGAACTTGGATCGAGTGCAGATCGAATTTGGGCCGAGTTTCGATGAGAATTACCCTGAAAAAATATGATAAGAGCCCGGCCCTTGGGCCGGGTCGAGACATGATGGGGTCGGAAGGGTCATTCTGCCCGAACTCCTCCTTCAATCGATACCTAGGCCAAGTCTGGCAAAGCCCGGGCCGGGTCTGTCATGTAGCCACAGCTCCGGGAGCTCGGCCATGGTGGATTCGGTCGAGTTTCAAGTGAACACAGTTCGAGTTGGTTCATCCGAGCCGAGTTATGGGCAACACGGGGCGGATTCTCATTCCGTAGAAAATCGAGTTTGAATAATTTTGTTCTCTTAATTATTTTAGGTGACATACATAGGTGTTTCAAGATCGAAAATACAAGGTAAACATTATTTGATCATCTAATTCGTACTAGATCGAACTAAGCATGCATCATCTAAACAAGTTTGAATTTAACATACACGTCATCGGATAATTTTCTAAAAGAGTTCACGAAAAAATCAATCTAAGTTTCAGGAATTAATATGCTACGACCTCTAGGCATGCAAGCAGAGATTTTCGCCAAATTAAAACCTTAGAAACATGCTTCAATTCATCTAGAATTGAACTATGAAATAGATCCCGAAATCAGACCTTTTATCCTACGATTCTCGGTTTGTTACTTCATCACTGTAGGTCCTCAGCTTCTTGTCCTCTGCTCTTCATCATTGTTTACACCCAGAGTCCCTACCGGAATCACCTTGTCGCCCTTTGCTTGAGACCAATTGCAAGAACACAACCGGATGAGAGGAAAATGAAGGAAAATTGAAGAGGAGGAAAGTGATGGTGGCTTTAAGGGGGTTGATCTACCCCTTTGGTCTCCCATTTCATGGGTGGCAACCGGTGCAATGAAGTGGGTAGAGGAAGGGATTATTCCCTTTGGCCATTATCAGATGGAGTGAAGAGAAGAGAGAGAGTGCAATGAGGGGGAGAGAAAGAGTTTGGTCATTTTCTCTTCAGTTTCCGTTTTTCTAAATGGTGCATTACATTATAATACCCATAGACAAAGCATTCGTCCCTGAAGCCTATAAGGAATAGAGCTTACCGAATAAGTGTGGAAACTATTTGCACATCTCGGACTTGAGTTCCCATGTCGCTTCTCCCCCGTGATGATATTTTCATGCGACCTTGACTAGTGGTACTTCTTTGTCCTTTCAAAATTGGACCTTGCGGTCTAAGATCTTCGTCAGGTACTCTGCGTAGGTCAAATCTTCCTTCAGATTTGGCTCTTCGATCATCGCCACGTTGGCGTCGTCGTGCTTATACTTTCGGAGCATGGATACATGGAAGATGTTGTGGACTTCCGTAGGAAGGAGGTAGAGCCAATATGCAAGATGCATCACCGACTAACTCGAGAACCTCAAACGGACCAACAAACCGAGGGCTAAGCTTCCCTCATTTGCTGAACCGCATCATGCCCTTCATCGGAGAAACCTTCAGCAACACTTGGTCTTCGTCCTTGAAAATTTGCTCTCATTGTTTCTTGTCGGTGTAGCTCTTCCGTCGGGACTGTGCAGTCTTCATTCTCTTCCAGATGGTGTCCATTGTATCCACATACTCCTAAGTTCGGACTGCTAGCTCTTCACTCATGGCTATCCTCTCGCCGACCTCGCCCTAGTGCACGGGCGATCGGCAAGGTCTCTCGTACTTCATCTCGAAAGGCGCCATGCCAATGCTGAAGTGGAAGCTAATGTTGTAAGAGAACTCGATCAGTGGTAGATGCTCGTCCCAACTGTAGTGCCAATCCAAGGCACACGCTCGAAGCATGTCCTCTAATATTCGGATCGTCCTCTCTGACTGTCCGTTTGTTTGTGGATGGAAGGCAGTGCTATAACTCAGTTGTGTGCTGAATGCCTTCTATAGACTCTTCTAGAACCTCGATGTGAACCATGGACCACAATCCAACATGATCGAGTAGACTCTCCACCTACTACTTCCACGTAATCAGAATGAAATGGGCCACCTTCGTCAACGCGTCAACCATGATTCAAATAGCATTGTGACCCTTCTGTGTCTTGGATAGACTTGAGACGAAGTCCATTGTGATGTTCTCCCACTTCCATTTCGGTACTCATAGCGGCTTCATGAGTTCTACAGTCACCGATGCTCGACATTCACCTGCTGGCATACCAAGCACTTGAAGATGTAATCAGCTATCTCCCTCTTCATGTCATGCCACCAGAAGCTACATTTGACATCCCTATACATCTTCGTGCTGCTCAGATGTTTCACAAACTCCGACTTATGGCCTTCGTCGAGCACTTCTTGTCTTACCGCAGCATCATTTGGAACCCAAAGGCAGTTCCGATATCTAATCTCTCCGTCATTTCCAACCTTGAAGTCTTCGGGCTCATTCTGACACCTCTTGAACATCTTCGTGTATTCTTCATCTGCCATCTGTGCCGTGATGATCCTATTGATGAGGTTCGACTGTAGTTGGTGCATCATCAGAATAGCCTTGTGTCCTGTAGCTTGAGGATTCCACTAGTTTAGTTTCTCAATCATCTCATACATGCATAGCTAGAAGATTGCTAGTGAAGCCTCCCATTTTCGACTAAAGAGTGTCGGCCACTGAGTTTGCCTTTATAAAAAGGGATGATAGTTGATTAAGAACTCATAGTCTTTGAGGAACTTCATCCGTCATCTCTGTCTCATATTCAGGTCCTTTTGGGTGAAGACGTATTTCAGGCTCTTGTGGTCGGTGAACACCTGAAACTCTTTACCGTCAAGTAGTGCCTCCATATCTTCAGGGCGAACACGATCACTGCCAGCTCTAGATCGTGTGTTGGGTAGTAATTCACCTCGTGCTTTTTTAGTTGTCTCGAGACATAGGTGACTAGCTTCCCCTGCTGCATAAGGACACATCCGAGGTCGGTGCCTCAAGCATCGCTGTAGATCATGTACCCTTCGCTCCCCGATGGTAGGGCGAGGATCGGAACGAAGATCAATTTGTTCTTCAATTCCTGGAAGCTGTCCTTGCACTTGTCCGTCCAGACAAACTTCTCGTTCTTCTTCGTCAAGTGAGTGAGTGGGGCTGAAATCTTCAAGAAATCCTGGATGAAACGTCTGTAGTAGCTCGCTAGACCGAGGAAGCTACGAATATCCATTGCGTTCTTCGGTCTGACCTATTTGGTCTGTCTCGACCTTCGTTAGATCCACTGCAGTGCCTCGTTTGGATACAATGTTCCCTAAGAACATCATCTGCTCCATCCAGAACTCGCACTTGGAAAACCTTGCGAAGAGTCGATGTTGGCGCAATGTCTCCAAGATGATCCATAGATGCTCTCGGTGCGGCTCCAGGCTGGAGGAGTAAATTCATCCATGAAGACAATCACAAACTGATCCAAATGCTGCTTGAACACCCTATTCATCATATCCATGAACGTTGCTGCGACATTCGTCAACCCTAAAGGCATGAATGCGAACTCATAGTGGCCATAACACGATCGAAAAGTAGTCTTCGACACATCTTCTTCTATGACTCTCAGTTGGTGATAACCGCTCCTTAGATCAATCTTCGAGAACATTGAGGCATTGGACAACTAGCACTATAAGAAAATTGACGATTAGTAGCGTCGCAAATTATCGTGATGCTAAATTGACGCCACTAGCACCATCATGATGTCCACGTTGCATCCCAAATGAAAGACGCTATTTGCCTCTCAATAACGTCTCATTAGCGTGTTCTTAGCTATTCAGGAAATAGATGCTAAATAAGGTGCCTTGGAGAGGCCATGTAGACGTTATTACGCGGCGTAAGCGAAAATGAGCGGGAGAACCTAGCGCTGTTCTCGTGTCGAAATCGCTCGGCGCTAGCTCGTGTCGCACACATTGCGACACTAGGGAGACACAATCTGGCGTCATAGTTGAAACAGCGCTATGTAGACGCCAATAGGCTATCTATATTTATATCACTATTTGTTTTATATTTAAACCCTATATATTATCTATACTATATGTTAATCAATAAATAAATTAAATATTATATATGTATCTTCAACATATATATGTATTCATACATGATTACCTATATTATATTTATGTACTACATGATTACATATATATGTATTCCTACATGATTACCTATATTATATATATGTACTACATGATTACATATATATGTATTTCTACATCATAAGAGTGTTCCTAAATATATAATTTGTTACCTACATTATATATGTTATTTATACATACAATATATATCATATCTTAATTATGCATATATTATTTTTATATTATTAATCATGAAATTATGATGGCTTCTTAAGAGAGTGATTTGCTACAAATTATCCCATTTTAGCGTCACCGAGGAGACGCAATAGCGTCCATTTAGCGTCCAACTAGAGTCGCCGACATTGTCGAAGCCATGGTGACACTATTGGCGTCTCTATAGCGTCGCCATATTGAGACACGAATAAGCATTCGACGCTAGTGCGATGCTATGGGGTCACTAAACAACTCTAGCGACTCAATAGCATCTGTATTGCGCTGCAGTAGCCGAATTTTTATCACACTCACTTAATCGGACACATATAGACATATAAATGCACGTATATACTTATACTTATATATAATAAGTACATATATACATATTATTATCATAATCTCACACATATAAGCATATACATACATATATACACTTGGAATACGTATACATATACACATTATCTATAATTGACTCGCACATGTATATACATATATATACACGTATATACTTATAATACATATAGATAAACACATTGTTGTGACTTAATTTCCCACACATAGACATATACATATGCATATATATACACAATTTTGTTATAGATATATACATATATACTTATAATTTTATATACATACATCATAGATTGTCGGAAGGGAATGAAACAACTGGAATGGGGCACAATGCGATGAGACACTATATTGATAAATAAAATTACATACATAATAGAAAATTAGAAATAGAAAAAGAATTAGCGTCTCTCTGGCGTCACAATTTTAGGACGCTGAATCTGAATAGACGCTAATGCGACGCTATGATGTCGCTACATATGCTTAGCGTAGCGTCGCTTTAGAATGAGACGCTAAAGAATTTACTTAAATCCCTAACCCCTCTTTTTTGTTTTCTCTGTTTACTGTTTACTATTACCCCTCCGACGCTCGACGCCCGACGTCCGACGCTGACGATCGACTCCTCCACCGCCTCTACCTCTGCCATCTCCGCCTCCTCTGCCACCCTACGCTGACCTCCACCGCCTCCTCTGCTGCCATTCGTCTCCACCTCCACCGCCCTCCGCCTCCTCCGCCTTCAGCCTCCTCCGCCTCCTCTGCCTCTGCCTCCTCCGCCTCCTCCACCGCGCCCCTCCACCTACTCCACCGCTCCTCCACCGCGTCCCTCCGCCTCCTCCACCGCGCCCCTCCGCCTACTCCACCGCCTCCTCCACCGCATCCCTCTGCCTCCTCCACCGCTCCCCTTCGCCGCCCTCCACCGCCGCCTCCGCCTCCTCCACCGCGCTGACGTTCGCCTCCTCCTCCTCCCCCGGCCTTCCACCGCCTCCTCCTCCTCCTCCGCTGCCGCCGCCCTCCGCCTCCTCCTCCACCGCGCCTCTCCGCCTCCTCCACCGCGCCTCCCTCCGCCTCCACCGCGCTCCTTTGTCGGCCATCGCCCGCCGCCTTCCTCCACCGCTGCCCGCCGCCATCCCTCTCCAGTTAAGAAGGTACGAGCCCACCACCATGTTAAGTTAATTACTAATTCATGTAAGTTAAATACTACTTAATTACTTGAAACTATTGTTGTTAAGTTAATTACTAATGTATGTTCAGTTAAATACTATTTAATTATTTGAAACTATTGCTGTTAAATTAGTTACTAATGCATGTTAAGTTAAATACTACTTAATTAGTTAAAACTATTGTTGTTAAGTTAGTTACTAATGCAGGTTAACTTAATTACTAGAACCTCTTTTTGATAAATTTTTTCATAATTCTAGAACATCTTTTTGTTCATGTTCTCATAAATTTTACTAAGGATGTACTTCGAAATTCTTGGTGATAAAATGAGATTATGATTCGACGATGAAGTACTTGAAACATGTGATTTGGACTTCATAAGTTTAAAATCACACATTTCAAGTACACGAATTTATTGACATATGGCTTAATGTTGTCCGTTACAGAAATGATAAAGCCAGATCGTAGTTGGATTCGTCGATGGAAGGATAAACATGACGTCATAACTGAAGAATATAAGGATGGTGTTGATGAATTCATTAATGTGGCATATCAAAATGAAGGTGTTGCATCTTCGTATGGCAAAATCTTATGTCCATGCCGGAAGTGCAAATGTTATTAGTGAAAAGTAAGATATAATGTGCAGAAGGATTTATATTACACCGGTTTCTTACTGACATACACAAATTGGTTCTTTCATGGCGAAGAAAGATGGGCTAAAGAAACAACTAATGTAGATATTGTTGTGGGTGACTCGAGCAATCCGTATAGGGACATGATACGAGATGCAATGTTAGGAGAAAATGTTGGTGAAACATTGATTGAAGAAGACTCGAATCATTCGGCTTCTAAGTTTTATAATCTTCTCGAAGAAGCAGATGAACCTTTATGGGATGGATGCGTGAAGCAAACTACACTTTCTGCAGTGGCACAACTAATGAAATTAAAATCAGAATTTAATATGAGCGAAAGTTGTTTTGACCGGATGCTTGCCATTTTTAAGAGTATGCTTCCAGCTTCAGAGAAATTACCAGGACATTTTTACAAGTGCAAACGGTTGATGAGAGATTTAAGGTTGGAATATCAGAAGATTGATGCATGTCACAATCATTGCATGTTGTACTACATGGAGAACAACTCACTTATGAGTTGTTCTATTTGTGGCGAGCCTAGATTCAAGTCGAAAAAGAATTCGCAAAGTTCGAAAAAAATGTGGCAAATGCAATATTTAGATACTTTTCGATTGTTCCAAGATTACAATGACTATTTCTTTTTGAAAAAAATTGCATCATTTATGAGGTGACACAGAGAAGGGAACGTGAGGATCAAAATTCAATTACACATCCTTCGAATGCGGAGGCATGAAAACGGTTTGATGCACTTCATTCGGCTTTTTCTGTAGAATCACGCAATGTTAGATTAGGACTTTGCACCGATGGCTTCAACCCATTTGGCTCATCAAGTATTGCTTATTCATGTTGGCCAATTTTTGTGACACCTTATAATTTGCCTCCAAGCATGTGTATGAGACAAGAGAATATATTGTTTACCTGTACCCGTGTCCTCGATCTCCTGGTAAAAGTTTAGATGTTTACTTAAGACCTTTGATTGATGAACTCAAGATGTTGTGGGAGGATGGCGTGATTACCTATGACAAATATAAAAAGCAAAATTTCATCATGAGAGCCGCATTACTGTGGACCATAAGCGATTTTCCTGCATATGGAATGTTGAGTGGTTGGAGCATAAAATGTAAACTTGCTTGTCCCATGGTCGAGTAAGTCGTCGATCCTGGGTAGCGGGTACTTGTTCTTTATCGTAACCTTGTTCAACATCCGTTAGCTGATGCACAACCGTAGCGATCCGTCCTTCTTTTTGACAAACAAAATCAGAGCACTCCAAGGGGAGATGCTAGGTCGGATGAACCCCTTGTCGTGTAACTCATAAATTTGTTTCTTCAGCTCTAGCATCTCCGTCGGGGTCATACGATAAGGAGCCTTGGAGATTGGTGCCATCTCAAGTGCCAAGTCGATCTCCCTCCTCGGAGGCAATCCGGAGATGTCCTCTGGAAAGACATCCGGAAAGTCTCATACTACGTCAATATGATGCAGCGCTGGTGTCTGTGCGTTGGCTACCGTCACACTCGGCAAGTACCCTCGGCTTCCCTTATGTAGCAGCTTGTGGGCCTTCATGGCGAACAATATGATTCCGCTGTTCGGTTTCGATGTGCCTCTGATCACCATCTTATTTCCACCATGGTTACCGATAATGACTTTCTTTTGTTTACATACAATCAATGCATCATTCCATATCTAAAATGACATTGTAGTCCACCATGAGGATTACAGTTAAGTTAGTAAAAAATTCTTCCCATCCATAACCACTAGTACCTCACCGTGTGGAGGGCCCTCATTGGTGTCTTTACATTCATACTATGCTCCATTCCTTTCATAGGTACACTAAGGGTGGAATCATATGCATCAGAAATGAGTGAGTGTGAAACACCCGAATCGAAAAGTACAAGCATACGCAAGCCTGCGATAGAAAGAGTACCTCGGATAATATCGTTATCCTGTGGAGCCGCATCTGCTTGGACGTTGTAGAGACATCCCAGTACTCCTCTCGCACCTCTACGATTCTTCGTGGGGCAGTCCCGGATGAAATGTCAAGCTTTTCCGCATTTGATGCAAGTGCCATTCTTCATGCGGCACTCCCCTATGTGTGGCTTGTGGCAGTAAGCACAATTCGGCACGCCATGCTATTGGGGGTGTCGATGGCTGTCGTGGAGGCTACGGTGCAAGTGTCTATCGCTGAGGCTGTGGTTGAAATTCATGTTCATCATCTATTAGCATCATTTCATACTCATTCTTACATCATTAACTCGTCTCTTTATTTCACCTAAGGCTGGCGAGGTGCTGGCTGACGGGGAGCATCGCTTTGTGGCAAGTGGTAGGGCTGATGGCGGTGGTCGCGGTGTGCATTTTTTCAAGTTGGGCGACGGTCCTCCCACCTCAATTTCGCCAGCTCAGATGGTCGTGTCGGCTCCTTCAACTCCTCACGCCGCGTCTAGATCACAGGCTCGATTCTGTTCGCCATACAAACAGCTCCATGCAGGTCGATCTCCGCTCCGTAGATGGCTCTCTCTCGGATAGTGTGATGGAGGTCGTTGAGCAACTGCTCAATGCACTCAATCTCGTCCATGCAGTCCTTACTATAGCTTTAGTTGGATGAAACATGCATGGTACTCTGCAATAGTCATATTGCCTTGACGCAGGTCCTTGAACTCTTTGGACTTCTCCTTCCTTTGATAGGCTGAGTTTATTGAGCCTCGAAAAGTTCCCTGAAGCTCGACTAGGGAATCACCTCCTCGCCTGAGAACTTAGTTTCTTGCGCCATCTTCCATCAATCACTACCTCGACCAGTGAGCATGTGGATCACATAGAAGACCTTATTGTCCTTGTTGCATCGAGAGATGCGAAGTAACCTCTCCATCGTAGTTAGCTAGTGGATGGCCTCCTCGTAATCCACTGCTCTGCTGAAGTGGGGTGGGTGCAGCTTTAGGAAGGCATGTATCGTGTCCTCGTGGTGTCATGATGAGGAACTGTCGATGGTGCTGGGAGAGAGAGTGGTGCTTGGTACATTGGCACCGAATACGTCGGCTTCTGTGAAGGTGGCTGGAGCTCATGTGGCTGCACAGGAGCTTCTCCCCTACTTGACTCTCAAGGGCAGAGTTAAGTCCAACAATAGTAATCCCTGGAGTGGTCGCTACGTGGTCACCTCCACGTCTGTGCCCACAGTCTTTGCACGTCAGGCCGCTGAACGTGTCGTGGGAGCCATCTATAAAAGCATAACTAAACAATTCAATAACATAGTCTTATTCATGAAAACAACATATCTTACTTTCTTTTGCGATGGTCGAGTGTGGCGGTAACTCTGGTGGGTGCACATGAACCATACTTAATTCATACTCTATAACTAGGACGTCAAGAGAGTCCTATCGCTTTGATACCATAAATGTAATGCCCCGAAATTTGACCCTGCTAGTGGCGAGATCTCCTCTCGGTTGTTACTTTCTTCGATCTTTCTTTGACTAGTTCATTGACTCGAATGGTCAAGAAAAATGACATGTAAGCGGAAGTCTTAACAACAACAATAGAAAAAAAATGCAGAAGAAAAATAGATAAAGATACGTCCATCTGTCTCTATATGAAACTACATGCGGAGGCTAAAGAGAGGGGTACATCTAACGTCTCAGTATGAGGCATATAAAAGTAAAGGTACTAGTGCTAGACATAGAAAAGCCGACGGTCGACCACAGCTTAATAAGTTCCATCCAAATAAAGGTACAACTTAATATAGTGCAAAAACAGACGACTCATACTGGACTCTATGATAACCATGTGCACACGCCACTCGAACCGCAGTCGCCGCACACACATTAGCACATCACGCATCGTCATCATCATCATCATGTACATGTAGGGAACACACAAGGGGAGCAAGCTCAACCGTTAGCATAAAGCTAAGTGTGAGTTCGCACAAATCTTAGTTCCGTCAGAATAAGCATGTGGCAAATATGGAAATTAAATGTAAAAGAGAATCATACAGATAAGGTGATAAAAGATATCATAGTTAATATCTTTTCATTTCCTTTCTTTTTCATGTTTGTGTTCATGTTCATTAATTTGGAGAAATTATGTATACTTTTCATCTATGTTCAATATTTCTCATGTTTGAACACATGCTTTATTATTTCTCCACATCCATCTTCTAAATAATGTATTTCTGGATATTATTACTTGTGTTGATTACTTTCCATGTAGAAATCCCAATCAATAATTCATAGGGGTATTCAGGTGTGTGCCCCTCACACACACATATGGGGAACGAGAGTGTGTTCCCCCAACCCAGACACTTAAACAAATTTGAAGGCAGACGACACATTTCACCAGCCCAGTTGTAGCAAACAACAAAGAAAATGATATTTTTCCATGTCACCCCTAGCAAATTCCTTGCAGTAGAGGAAGGTACACCTTTATGTGCAGATGTGAACAACAAAAATGCTACAGGACAGTGGATAGTGGACAGGTGGCAAGCTAAGAAAAAGACAACAAAGAAGGACCACCAAAAGATTCCTTTTTTGCTGGGACAAATGGACAGGTGACGAGCTGAAGGAAGGCAACTATGTAGGACCACAAAGACACCTTCTTTGGCTGAAAAATCTAAAGAAGAATATCACAAAATAGCTGGAAAAGGTGGTGGACAAATGACACAATCCCTTGGATTATAAAAGAGTAAGAGGATTTTGGAGAAGGGGATCCAATTAGTTCCGAATTTGGACTGAGTTTGGTTCCTTTTTGCTGTGGAAGGAGGTTGGAGAGAAGACTGCACCAGTAGTCTCCCTTCTCTCTTTATTTTCCTTTCTTCTTTTCCTTCTTTTCTAATTTTTGTAATGTGTAACTGACCAGCCAACTAGTGGCTGAGGGATGTTGATCATGACTTTCGTACTCTATTCTTCTTTGATGCTTTGATGACTAACTGAATGTCGAGTTTCACTTTTATTTTGACGACATCTGTTTTGATCATTGTTTCATTGTATAACTCTTTACTTTTAGAATATGTATTTGGATTTGAGCTCGTGAATCGTCTTCCCTTGCACCCCGACCATAGGGATGTTAAAGGCTCTACGAGATCGAACGTAGAGAAATCAAGCTTTGGCATGCAATGGTTTGTAGTTCCAATTTTTACAGAGTTAGCAATGGCAGTCCTTAATGATTTGATTTAGATGTCGTTCACTTTCTGATCTGCGACCTAAAAAGGTTATGCGTATTCCGAGTTTCTAGCAATAAACGACCGCATTGAGTTGGAGATTCACATAATCTTACACGGATTCAAAGTGTCCATTCTTCGTCCTTGTTATTTTCATTTCCTTTTGATTCTGGAAGGTTCTGCCCAAGAGGGAACATCTCTGATCCTCATTTGTTATTGGCGACTTGAGTAGGGCGAATGACAAATGAGTTATTTCTGAAGTACTTTCAGTAATCCTTAATCATATTTTTCGGTTTGATCTTTTCTTCCCCTCCAAATCGTCTAAACAGTCTCAGTGATACACTAGTTTCCTGCATTCTGCCTGGGAGGGTTGTCCGTATTCCACTCAGGTGAGCATGAGCCGATCGTAGCTGTTTCGCCTTAGGTGTATTTCTCTTGAATGCTTAGATGCTTAGTTGTCACGAAGCCTTAGCTCAATCCAAGAAAGGAAATGTCAATTTATAAACCGGAACATCGTGCACGAGAGTGATGATCGCACCACTTCTATAAACCCCTTCACGTGTACAACAATGATTGACTATATACACGTGTGAAGGGGCATTCAATCATTTTTATCCTAAATGAAGATTAGAGGATGTAAGTTCCAAGTGAAAACATTCCCCCAGCTCTAGTATTTAGCTACTCTCTTCTTTGTCTACTTTGGCATAAAAAACCTATAAAAATAGTGTAATCTTATTTATTGTGATTTCTAGTTTATAGCATTTCACTTTCTTATTTTGAACAACACTTATAGACTTATGCTTTTTCTTCAAACAATTTAATTAAGTGTGAACATTTTAACTTTGTCTCTATGGATCGACCCTCAAACTACAATGACATGTCGTAAACTTTAGGTTCTCGTAGTAATAGTGTAGACAATTAATAAATTTAAAACTTCATTCAATATTCTTCTGTGTTTAACGACATACACACTTCATTCATTGTTCATGTTATTGTTCATATTCGTGTTCATGTTCATTGTTCATTTTTGTGATTCCTGTTCATATTCAGGTTCATAAGGACAAAGTCCTTCCATTCATCTTTTAGCCATTCATTCTTTCATCATATTCATACATTGGAAAGAGCTCTTTCTTTCTTTCGGGGAAATACCATTTCAGGCACGCAAGCGTGCAACTATCCAGACCATGGTGGGCCAATGGGGTGCCACAACCAGCTCCGTCGGGCAAGATGACCTCGCGCAAGATGGAAACATCGATAGGAAAAAACTCCAATCTAGATAGACAATTGGTAACCCTTTATCATTTGTGGACCTCTCTTTCAATCCGTGGATTGATCAATACCATATGGAGCATAGCTCCATTCCATCTTTAAATTCATATCATTCAATTTCAATTAGGTGGACGGAAACTTATCAAATAGGGGGTTTGATTAAAGTCGTATTCTTCCTGTCCACATATCGAACGTCCGAAAGTCGAGCGGTCGTCCGATTGGAGTTCATCCAGTGGTCGTCCGAGAGGGAAACAAACGCCCCTTTATCAGTGTTCTTTGGTCGACTGAAAGGGAAGCGCTCGACCATTCTGTGTTTATTCTTTATTCATTTCATAGAGATTCATAATGGTTCATAGTTATTCATCGCTGTAGTTCGTAAGGATCATGGTCATTATTCATTCATATTTTGATGAGGGGACATAGTCATATCAAAATAACAATCCATTGGTTCGGTACAGTCATGAAGGTAAAATAATGATCTAATGAACATAATTGACATTACAATCAGATTAGGTAGCAATTACTTAAATCAGGCTCAAATTCATGAAAATCACCATTCTGTTTAGTTAGAACCCGAGCCGAGTGCAGATAGATCTCGGGCCGAGTTCTGACGAGAAATACCTCGGAAAAATCCGATCAGAACCTGGGATTGGTAGGGTTCATTGATATATCATTGTTTATGTCATTGTTTATTGGTTGTTTCTTACAAATCACTGTCTTTCTTTTATTACTTTGTTTTATTATATTTATCCTTTCTTTATGTGATAGTTCCTTAAGAAGGGAGATATATTATGTTCAAAGTGGTGATGATCCAAAAGGTAACCAACTGATAGAGAGGGAACAAGTCGCAATCTTTTGAAGTCCAAGTACCGATCCAGAGGTTGTGACTTAAATATATTTTATGGATCTTGTTTTTTATTTAGTCCTAATCTGGTACAAAAGTGGAAAAAACTAGAGGATTTTCATCATGAGAGTGGATAACCCGCTGCAAGAAAATCGAATAATGGCGACCCAAGTAACGAGACGCTACGAAGGCGCTATTGAGTCTTCGGAATATACAACGTCACTTTAGCGTCCAAATAGCTCCGTTTAAATGCGACACTTGTAGGCAATGGCTAACGACGTCGTAATAGAGCCAACAAAAGAGAAGACGCTACTAGCGCCAACAGTTGTCGCTATCTCAATGTTACTAAGATGCATGGTGTCCGGTTGGGAGTAGTAAACAGACGCCACTAAGTTGACGCTAAAGTGGTGCTACAAAGTAGGCGCTATTCCGGCGCTCAAGAGACACTAACATTATGCGTTAGTTGACACTATTTCGGCGCTTCTGTGAGGTCAACATCATGTTGTTGCGTCACCATTGAGACACTAACATGACGCTAAGGATGATATATTTAATATAGCGTCGACTATTTTTGCGATGCTAGGGTGATGTTATGGAGGCGCTAATTACAAATTTTTTGACCCATTCCAACCACATTTATTTCCTTCCCACACCATAAAATTATATAATGCATTGATGCATTAATATTCATCACAGACATAATATGAAAGGCGAGGAGAATGGCGACGGAGGAGGCATAGGAAGCGGAAGGCAGCGGAGGCGAATGGCGATGGAGGAGGCGTAGGAAGCGGAAGGCGGCGAAGGCAGATGGCGGTGGAGGAGGCGGATGGGCGGCGGAGGAGGCGGAGGCGAATGGCAGCGGAGGAGGCGGAGGGCAGTGGAGGAGGCGAATGGCAGAGGAGGCGGAGGCGGAGGAGGCGGAGGCGAATGGCAGTGGAGGAGGAAGAGGCGGCGGAGGAGGCGGCGGAGGTCAGCGCATGGAAAATCGAAGGAAAATGCAGCGAGTTCGATCAGGGCGGGGTCGGGCATCGGGCGTTGGAGCAGCGGGTGGAGATGGCGAGTTCGACGAGGGATCAGTGTCGAGCATCGGACATCGGAGCAATGGGCATTGGAGCAGCGGGGCGTATCGATCGTCGGGCGTTGTCGGTTGCAGTGAAAATCGGCGAGCGGTAACAGTAAATAGTGAAAATGCAGAAGAGGGGTTAGGGATTTAAGTTAAGTATTTAGAGCCTCATCTAGACGTGATGCTACTTAGATGCTACGGAGGTGCCAGAGTCAAGATGCTATTTCGAGGATGTAGGGATGCTATATCGAATTTTCTTCCTAATTTAACATTATATGTGCGAGATTAAGTGATAATATATATGTGCACGAGTTATATATGTATATTTATATGTCAATACGTGCCTGATTAAGTGAGAATAATAAAAAGTCGGCTAATGCGGCGCCATAGAGAGGCTAATGCGTCGTTAAGACACTGTACCGACACAATAGCATTATAGTAGCATCTCCGCTAACCTAGACGCTAGGGCGACGCTAAGTGGTTTTCTATATTCTAATTTTCTATTATATGTATGTAATTTTCTTTATCAAGATAGCGTCTCATCGCATTGTGCCCCGTTCCGGTTGTTTTGTTTCCTTCCAACAATCTAAAAATTATGGAATGCATATATAATTATTCATGTATGTTTATAAAATTATAAGTCTACATGTATATGTGTATATAATAAAATTGTGTGTATATATATATATGTAATATATGCGTATGTATATGTCTACGTGTGAGAGATTAAGTCACAACAATGTGTTTATCTATATATATTATAAGTATATACATGTATGTATATGTCTATATATGTGCGAGACATATATAGATAACGTGTATATGTATACGTATTCCAAGTATATATATGTATGTATATGTTTATATGTGCGAGATTAAGTGATAATGATATGTATATGTGTACTTATTATATATAAGTATAAGTATATACATGTATTTATATGTCTATATGTGCCCGATTAAGTGAGTGATAAAAAGTAGGCTACTGCGGCGCAATACATATGCTATTGAGTCGCTAAAATGTATAAACGACATAATAGCGTCGACGTAGTGTCTCATTCATTTTAGCGTCTCAGTAAGGCGACGCCAGAGAGACGTCAATAGTGTCTCCCTGGTGTCGACCAAGATTGCGGCTCTAGTGTGACGCTAAGTAGACGCTATTGAGCCTCACGGAAATGCTAAAATGGGATAATTTGTAGCAAATCATCACTTAATTCAACCATCATAATTTCATGATTAAGAATATAAAAATAATATATGTATAATTAATATATGATATATATTGTACGGATAAATAACATATATAATATAGGTAACAAATTATATATTTAGGAACACTCCTATGATGTAGACATATATAAGTAATCATATGGGAATATATATATATATATATATATATATACGTTGAAGGTACACATACAATATTTAATTTATTTATTGATTAACGTATAGTATAAATAATATATAGGGTTGTGTCAAAATAGATAACATATAGCGATATAAACATAGATAGCCTATATATAGTTATCTATTTCATAATTAACATATATAGTTACGAGATGCCAATTAATCATATTGGCATCTACATAGCGTCATCTTAAATGTGACGCCAGCTAGCGTCTCCATATCATCTTAGAATGTGCGACGCTAGG
Source organism: Pontederia crassipes (assembly GCA_030549335.1). Taxonomy (NCBI): domain Eukaryota; kingdom Viridiplantae; phylum Streptophyta; class Magnoliopsida; order Commelinales; family Pontederiaceae; genus Pontederia; species Pontederia crassipes. The sequence goes on along the minus strand of JAUKPH010000018.1, from coordinate 9,333,653 downwards.
TTCGCGTTGAAAGCTATCGACGCGAGAATAGCGCTAGGTTCTCCCGCGCACTTTCGCTTCATGGCGCGCAATAATAGCGGCTACCTAGCTTCGCTATGGCGCCTTCGTTAGTGCCTATTTCTGGAAACGCTAAGAAAACACGAATGAGACGATATTGAGAGGCAAGTAGCATCTCCTACTTGGGACTCAACTGGGATGCCATAACGGCGCTAGTGGCGTCGATTTAGCGTCACCATATTTCGAGACGCTATTTTGCATCGCTAATCGCCAGTTTTCCTGTAGTGACCTATATTGCAGTCATTGCAACATCATCATATAAGTAGATTTAATTGAGTAAACCAATAGTAATTCTTGCCCGAAACAAATATCCAAACCCTAATGGTTATCTTTATTGGATTATCTTGATCTTCCTCACATTAGTTACTTTTTTGCTTTGCAGATTTTCAATTGAAAAAATACATCATAAAAAATATTTTCTATTTTGTATCTAAAATTTATTTTTCTATTTTCATTGGAATTTAATCTCATTTCTTTTCGAATCAAATTTTACTCATAAAAAATCTATTAGTCTAGAAAACAAAGCTACTTTTTTTGTAGTTTGACCCCAAAATATACTACAAGGGAAGCCATACACTTGCCACAAGAGTTTTATAAGTTGTGAGTAATAAATTTTGAAACTTGAACGTTGATGTGAAAAATATGTAACAATTAAATTACTTGCAAGGTACTAGTCGCATTAAGTAATAAATTAAAGAGTAGAGTGTTGAACCCATTAAGTTTAATCTACCCCAATAATCTACTAGAAGAAGTAACGATTTAACAATAATTGAAACATAAAATTAATGGTGTAAAAAATAATGATAAGGAATTAAAATAATTTGGTGTCGAGTCTTAAAAATTATGGATAATTAATGTAAAGATAAAACATGTATGACCCTCTTCAATAATTGAATTACAATAGTAAATATTAATTTCAATTCCTATGATGGATTAAGAGTATGTAGTATCTAATATTGATTTATCTAATACGAGTAAATCAAACATATTAACTTTCATTAAAACTAATAATCACAAACAATGAGTCAATTATCAATTTTATACAGAACTAAGATGCACTAATATGCATCTCCTAAACTATTAACCACCACTATATTGGACAGAATAAAAGACCTTACAAAATTCGACACAAATAATGAGTTACCATACACGTGCTATGTATGCTTCAAGGTAAAAGTAAAAGATGAATTCTCAAAGGAATATTAATTATGAAAATTAATCATCCCTCTTACAAGTTTGTAATCTATAACTACAAATCAAATTATTTATCAAAAGGCAATGAACTCAGCATACATGATCAAAAGGAGCCTCGAAAAATTTAATTAACTTAACAATTTACAAGGTTCAAATAGTGTTCCCTTCTAATAGAATATAAAACCTCTATTACAACAAGATAGAACATGAAAAATTAGGTAAAAGAGCATACAAGTAAAAGATAAACTCATAGTTGTTGGGATATCTAGACGGTTGCACAACACAAACGATGAATTACTGTGCAACCTTCTCCTTCAAGTGACTTTCAAGCTTTGAAATTCATCCTCAGTAGATTGGCATGGTTCGAAGTCTCAAGCACTAAATTCCCTCCAACTTTGATGCTTTCTCAACGCTACCTTCCAACTTCGCTTTGTACCCAAACTGTGCTCCAACTTTTAATTTATTTCATTAGTTGCCTTTTTGACTGATGATCGACTATTTTCCGATTGCTCGATCAACATGGCAATTTTCTCTCTCTTCCACACGAGCAAATGGGTGATGTAGCATCATTAAAAATAAATAATATTAAAAATAATTTAAAAATTAAAAAATGGGGCGTCGTTCCTCTGCGATCTTCGATTGTGGGCGTGAGGAGCGGCGCCCCTCTGCTGGTGTAGGGGACCGCTGAAGGTCGCAGAGGGAGGGGGGGGGGGGGGTGCTCGCCCCCCTTTTCCCTATGCTTGTTGGTGCTCAACCTCCCATTTTCCTTGCGCTTGCCGGCGTAGGTGGGTCGCCCCCCTCTACGACCTCTAGCGTGAGGTCGCGGGGTGGGGTGTGTTGCCCCCCTCTATGACCTCACACCGAAGGTCGTAAGGGGGCGTCACCCCTCCTACACCGACGAGCATAGCGGCAGGGGGGTTCACCCTCCCTTTGCGACCTCACGCTGGAGGTCATAGAGGTGGCCACCCCCCCCCCCCCCCCCCCCTTCCCTCACACTTGTAGAGGGGTGTCACCCCTCGCTCTGGTGGTTAGAGGTTGCAGAGGGGTAGCACCCAATTTTTAAATTTTTTATTGCTGTCCCATCGCCTATTTGCTCGCGTGGAAGAGAGAAAATTTCCACGTAGACGCCACGTCGATCAGGTAACGACCAATCATAGGTCAAAAAGGACAGTTAGCGAAATAAGTTAAAAGATAAAGGGTAGTCTGGTTACAAAGTGAAGTTAAAGGATAGCGCCAAAAAAGTAGCCAAAGTCGGAGGGTAAATTTATCCAATATTTCTAATTTTTTTTAAAAAAGATAGATTCAGATTTGACTTCTATTTGACTTGGAAACCACTCAAAACTTCTTGAATTCTAAGTAATTATGATTCCATATAATCCTTGAAAGATTTGATAATGTTTGGAGTCCTTATATGATAAAAATTCTTTCGAAATATCTACGAATGAGAAAAGTAGGCAAAATTAATGGTCATTAATAGGGATTTCACAAGCCTAAATAGACTTTGAATTAGAATAAAATTGTTCTATCATGGCCCTTGATATCTTGGGTAACGACTTGTGACTCCGGTTGATTTTGGTTGAACACTCTGCATGTACTTTTACTTCTGGTTGATGATTTGCAAGTTTTGACTGTCACGGAACTTGCATGAGTGCACGACCTATAATATTCTCTTTCGGGTCTCTTCTATTTCTTCACGGTGTGTTATATCATGGATTGTTGTAATATATCTTATCACGAGCTATTACGGAAGCTTTATGACCCATGGTTGTAACATATCTTTTCCATGTGCACTTGTGACCCTTTTGTGAGCATCGTGATAGTGACATCATGCTCCGTAACGTTCACGTACTATGCTTTTAACGCATTGTGGGTGTCGTGATTGTCTCATAACAGTCCATGATATTCAAATTTTCATTTTACAAGTTTTTTGTATTCGTCATGAATAGAGTAGAATGGCATGTTACTTTGTCATGCATCTACGAGTTGGCTACTGTGAGTCGGGGTATTCATAGGTCGGGTTTGACCCGACCCGTGAACAAACTCGACCCAACCCGGCCGAGTTTGGTCAAGTCGGGTTGGGTCGGGTTTCAATTTTTTTATGACCCGACCTGACCCAACCCGACCTGGCCCGGGCTAGGTTGGGTCTTGTCGGGTGGTTGGGTTATCCGACCACCTTTTTTTTCTTTTTTTTTAAATCTCTTTTTAATTTTTAATACAAAAAGAATTTACTAATTTATTTTAAATACAAAATAAAATATTTTTAAGCATAATTATTTTAAATATCTACATATTATTCTCTATTTAAAATGCATTATTTTATATATATTTTTTACTTTTAGATGGTATAAATACTTAAATTAAATTAAAAAAATCATTTAAAATTCAAAAAAATAAAATAAAAAATCGGGTTGGCGGGAGAGTTCAAAGAAATTCAAAGAAATAAAAGAAAATAATAAAATAAAAATGATGGATGCTATGCAAAAATTAGTTAAAATAAATTGAATGATAACATCATTTTATGTTATAAAATGCATGCATCAAACATTTTATGTCATTAAAGAAATTGAGTTGAGTTCGTATTAATGTAAAAACGATCTTAAAAGTTTCGAACATTCTTTTTTGGAGATTTCTTGAACAATTTAGAGTTGAATAATACGTTTTAAGGCATTTCATGATACTTTATAAGTCTAAAGCATCATAAATAATTCACATCAATAGCTTAATAGGAATGATCATAGAAAAAATTTAGGGACATCTAAAACATGTGAGAACTGTAAAAGTATGATTTGATACATATCATAACTATCATAAAATTTAGGATTTTCTCCCAAACACATCAAATCTAGATTTAAAAGCATAAAACCCATTAGATCTAGTGCATATCAAAATTCCTATCAAGAACAACATGTCATTGAATCTCTCAATCCAATCAAAACACCATTGAAAAGGGAAAGATGAGTTTGAATCCCCTTTACATACCTATGATCATAATATCTTTCTTCCAAGTTAGTGTTATCCATTTTTCTTTGCCCATTTCTTCTTCTTAGTATCAGTGATCTCATCTTCCTTCCTTCTTCTTCCTCAAGCCTTTTTCTATAGTCGTTATGTGAGGAAAGAAATTAAAAAAAGAGAGAAAAGAGAGACAAGAGAGAAAAGAGAGAGAAGGTTTGAACTTCTTATAGGGTCCATCTAGAATTTTTTGGTAAGAGGTCAAATTTGCCATTATCCAATTTTTTAAGTTTATTACATCCTTCCCTCCTTAAAAGGAATTCATCTCAAAATTCAATCATACTTATGCCCTCACAACAAAAAAAAAAAATTCATTGTCCTTTAATCATTTGATTGGAAAATTGTTTTAATGTGTGAACAATCATATAATGAACTACAACATTAGCATAATGATCATTACCTAAAGGGTCATGTTAGTAATAATCATTCTTGTTTTGAATCTCATCAACCTCCGTGGTAGGCTTGACCCATAGCTCTCTATTGTCCGCCAGATCATTTGCCCTTTCCCTTGTCTTTATAGTCATCACACTTTTATGAGCAATCTATAATGTAGTGTCTCATATTGTCACATACGATGCATTCTCCTAATTTCATATGACATTCTTCATTATGAAACCTATGATAGTATGGACAAGGTAGACGTTATGTCCTTCATTTTTTAAATGTTTAGAATCCTTAACTGTTCTTTCTTTGTCATATTTTTATTCCTTCTTGGAATTCCTTACCTTTCTTCAATTGCTACTATGCTTCATACTCTCCTACTAACTTTGATGAGAGTATAACATCTTTGGTCATGGTTTATGGGTCGCTATTCTCAAGTATAAATTGGGTTTTTATCATTATCCTCTTGTTGTCGTTACTTGCTTCCTTGCTAGAGATTCATGAGCTCTTCTTACTTCTATTCTTGAACATGCATAGAGAGGTAGTGGTTTTTTAATGTCTTCTTGGAACCCCTCCAAAATTTCTCATTATTATAAGAGAACTTGGTATTCATCGTAATCCTCCCCAATTGCAAAATTGCTCAACCAGTTGGTGTGTAGAAAAATTGACCATATGTCTTTTCAAGCAATTCATCACTTGAAACTTCTTAACGATTGTGTCCAATCCTTTTTAGACTTATATGACTCTTTAGTTTTATAAAAAAATTGAGAATTCAACTTTAGGGTTTTAAAATTAATGTGACCAAAGTGACTTGAGTGTCTTGCATTCTTATCCGTTACTTGAACCCATCGTCTCTTGATTCCTTTGGAGCCTTGCCTTTTGATGAGCCTTTTACTTCCATTTTTAATAATAATTAATTATTCATAGTTGGCCAATTATAAACAGACATAGGAAACACAAATATTACATGCTCTTGAGTTTGATGACATGATGATTGCACAAAAACTTAAAATTATTAGGCATATCATACCTAGACTTGAACCCTAACTTTATGTAAGGATCCAATACCTCTTAAATTTTAGGGTCTTTTAGAAAAAAAAATTAATCTTATCCCATTCGTCATACATAATTGTCAATTAGCAATGAAAACTTTTAATAATTTAAAGAAATTCATAACTTATAAAAAAAACTTTATGTCTTGAAGCACATCTTCAACTAATAGTTCATAGAGTTTTAAATGCCTAAAAACTTTATTACATAATTAGCATAGAAGTTCTATCATTGTCATATAACTTTAATGATTATGTAACATCTTAGGAGTTACTTTATAACTCCTTCATCCTTATTTATTATTTAACATTTTTATTTTCTTTCTTCTCATTCATTGTTTTACAGTTTCTTAGAATCATTTTATAACCTTTTGAATCTTCTTTCAACTTCATTATTTTATCATGTGAGTCATCAAAATGATATTTTACATCTTTCACCTTTATCTAATGATGCCATTATTTTTGTCTTAACCTAATTTTAAAAATCACATCTACATCATCACAATAGCTACCTAGACCACATTTTTGGGAACACACACATACACTTCACTTTTAATCATCTTTATGGAAGACACACCATTGTTATGAGATACTTTGTTTTCTCTGAAGTGTATACATAGATGTCGGACTTTATTTCGCAAGCTTTGTGTTCTTAAAGGACATACATAAATATAATTTTTTACTTTCCAACTTATTTTGATGTGTGACAAGAACTTATTCTTCAACATTAGATACATTATGCTTTACCAATACTTCATACATTTATCTTATAAATCTAATTATGACTTAGCATGAATACACTATCTAGGCAATACATCAATCATAGTTCATAAATAATAATAAGCATATCTTCATCATAATAGACTTATGGCACTAAAATACACCCATATTGAGCAAATAAGCGCTAAATATAAACAAGTCAAACATTAATAATATCAGTTTTAGATACTTTATAAATTGTTACATTGGATTTTAGTCTTTCATGGTTGTTACAAGAAAGTCATGGTTCATCATAAAGCTTGTCACGACTATGAAAATTAAGTCATGGAGTATGACATTATCATCACGGTTGTGAAACTTAATTACACACCCATGAAATCATATTTTCTTTCTGATGTTTGGTCATGGTAGTTAAATCATCATCGTGTTTGTGATTTTTCAAGTTACACCCATGAAATTCATTTTGACAATTGTAAAATCCATACTAAGTTTCCATTATTCAAACAAGGTGATGACTGTGGGTGTCACACACATAATGTTTCATGGGCGTGAAAGACTTGTTTTCGCCCTTTTTCCACTGGTTCAATCATGATTGTGACTAGGCTTGTAACGCTCCCAAATCGACCCCCGCCACATGACGAAGACCAACTCGGAGACGCTACGACATGCTATGACTTTGACCATAATATTGACCATATCTCAGTCAAGAACTGAGACACGTCAGTAGAAGAAAGAAAATAAGGAAATAAAGATAAAAGATAACTTTGATTCGCAGAAGTCTAAAAGTGGCTATATCATTACTAAGAAATAAAATAAGTTTTACATCATGAATCTAAAATGCGGAAGGTAAAGGAAAACTAATAAACACTCTAAAAGCCCTATGGTTTTTGTGTTGTCCTATCGCCAGAGTTTCATCACCACATGCCTACTCCACCGCGTTACTGACCTGGTCTTGTGGAAATCAGACACAGGGGAGGAGGTCCTCTCGTAAGCTTTACAATCTAGTGAAGAACCATATGATATACAATGCATGACATGAATATAATAATCAACAATAAATAATCATGCTTAATTTGAACGTGAAAAGGATAACATGTATGGATCATAATAGGAATGAGAGCATATATCATGAACCATGAGAATTGAATGATACTTAGTAAACTTGAAATCATAGCATACTTGACTTGACTTGAACATACTTCTTGATCTTGGATTATTATTAGAATCAGGGTGACTTTAGGTACCTTTAGTTCTTGGGGTATGCCGAGCAAATGATACGGCCTTGTGCGGATCAATGGGTGATCAAACCATGACCAAGGGAGCTACCCTTATCATGCTGCACTTGGCTTGAACTGACAACCCATGATTAATCTTTCATATGAACTTATTAATCACTTTTAACAACTTGTGGCTCTTTATTCTTAATTCAATAGATACGACAAGATCAATAAGAAATAAATCAATATGAGAATAGGTCTTGAAACTCAGTGAGGGATCTCCGTGGGGTCAGAAAATTAGGATCAATTATATATAAGTAATATCTGGATAAAAAGGAAAATAATTAATAAATATAGTAAAAGGTTTTTTGGGGAATCGGTCAACCGGTTCAGGGGAACGGTCGACCGGTTGTCTACGGGTCGGACCCCCGATATATTAAGATCATTCGACCGGTAGGTCAAGTCGAGTCTAAATAGGTCGGTTGATCCATTCAGTTGAACAGTCGACTGGTGGGTGAGGATCAGTCGACCAGTGACAGGGATCGGTCGACCGGTTGACATATGCAAAAATCAACGGCAGGTAAGTTATCGGTAGACCGATTGCTGGCAATGCCTACGGACTGGTCGACCAGTCGACGTCCAGAAAGTTGCAGAACTTTCGGATTTCATCCATTATCCAATGTAATTTCCACCTAAACTATTTTCTATCTCCTAATAAATCAATCACACAACAATAGCACAACAGAAAATGAATTATGCATGCCAATAAACAATCAATCAATGAATTCAAGAAAATCAAATAAGGCAAAATAAGAAACTTGAATCCTCCTTTTCTCTTCTTCTTTACATGTATGATTAGGGCATGATTCAATGTAATTCAGAGGTCATGCAAGGTGATTTCGATTCACCCACCTCTATTCGCGATTAATCCGTTCCTCGATTTGTCGAAAATCAATTAACGATTCCCTCCCTTGTTTCTTCCCTGATTTCCCCATTTTTCCTCTCGGTTCTCTTGCTGCCCGTCTGCACAGCCCGATGGAGACGATGTGAGGAAAAGAAATAAGAACCGGATGCTACAGCAGGAAGAGTACCCTATGGTTACCTTTGCACCTAGAAGCAGAGGGCGAATCTCTTTGCCTCTGTTCACGTACGAGGAGAACAAAAAGATGGATAGGGGGAGAGGTCGTGAGGGTTAGGAGAGGGGTTTTAATTTCTTTGGTTTGATTTTTATCTAATACATCCCCTCTTCTACTCTAGGTCAGATTTAATTAATGGGATAAGGTTTTATCTCTAATTGGGATTTAGTTTATGTTTTTATTTCTTTCGTGATCAGCCTGGCCGTTCCAAGTTGAACTCAAATTCTTTTTTTATCTGATTGGGCCTATTATTACATTCTTAACCTCTTAAAAAAAAATTCGTTCTCGAATTTTGCACTAAGTAGAGGGCTTACCGAAAAGATGTGGAAATTCTTGGTGCATTTCTGACTTTAGCTCCCAAGTTGCATCATCGCCATGATGGTGACGCCAAGCTACTCTGACCATGGGCACATCCTTGTTCTTCTGACGTTGTACTTTGTGTTGGGTACTTAGCGAAGGTCAAGTCTGCAGCTATATCTGACTCCTCTATCCTTAGAACATTTGCAGCATCGTGCTTGTACTTCTTGAGCATGGATATATGGAATACATTATGCACTCTCCCATAAGATGAAGGTAAAGCCAGCCTGCATGCCGTCTCGCCTACCAGCTCGAGTATCTCGAAGGGGCCTACATATCGAGGACTGAGCTTTCCTCGCTTGCTGAATCTCATGACTCCTTTCATAGGAGATACTTTCAGAAGAACTTGATCACCAGCTTGGAAGATTTGCTCTCGTCCGCCTTTATCAGCATAACTCTTTTGCCTTCCTTGAGTAGTCTTCATTCTCTGCTTAATCAATTCTATCTTTTCAGCATACTCCACTGCCTCCTTCACTTCTTCCTTACTCATAATCTTCTCCTCGCCTACTTCAACCTAGTGGGCAGGTGAACGGCAAGGTCGGCCATACAAGGCTTCGAAAGGTGTCATATCAATACTAGAATGGTAGTTGTTGTTATAAGCAAATTCAATCAAATGAATATGCTCATCCCAGCTACCCTGTCAATCTAGTGCACATGCTCGCAACATGTCCTCCAGCGTCTGAATGGTCCTCTCCGACTGCCCATCTGTCTGAGGGTGGAAAGCTGTGCTGAAATTGAGTCTCGTGCCAAAAGCTTCCTGCATGCTCCTCCAAAATCTGATAGTAAATTTGGGATCTCGGTCAGACACTATAGATGCTGGAATACCATGGAGTCTGACCACTTCTCTCACATACAGGTCCAACAAGCTCTCCATTTACTGTTTCCATCTGATGAGGATAAAATGTGCTGCCTTAGTGAAACGATCCACGACTACCTATATGACATCATGTTCTTGGTCCTAGGCAAGTTGGACACAAAGTCCATAGTGATCTTACCCCACTTCCATTGTGGGATTTCCAGAGGCTTCAACTTGCCATATGGTCGTTGATGCTCGATCTTGACTTATTGGCACACTAGACATTGGGAAACATATTCCGCTATTTCCCTCTTCATATCCGGCCACCAGTAGCTGCGCTGTACATCCTTATACATCTTGGTGCTACCAGGGTGGATAGCGAACTCCGACTTGTGGCACTCATCTTCGGACAGTAGCATCGGTGGGTACCCATAGCCTATCCCGATATCTAATTCCTCCATCTCCAGATATCAAAAAGTCTGCAGACTCATTTTGACATCTTTTTAGGACCTTCAGATATTCTGGATCTTTCTTCCGAGCTGCTATGATCCGGTCAATTAAGCTGGGCTTCATCTGATGCATCATCCATAAAGCTCCATTCGTGTTCAGCTTGGGACACCATTGCTCAATTTCTTCCAGCATCTCATACTCGCGTAGTCTCATATAAGCTAGTGAGCCTTCCCACTTCCGGCTTAATGCATCGATGACTGAATTTGCTTTACCCGGATGGTAATTGATATCAAATTCATAATCCTTAAGGAGCTCAAGCCATCGTCATTGCCTCATGTTAAGATCCTTTGATCGAAGATGTACTTGAGACTCTTGTGGTCAGTGAAGATCTCGAACGTCTCTCCATACAAGTAATGCCTCCAAATCTTCAAGGCAAAGACCACTGTCGCCAATTCTAAGTCATGTATGGGGTAATTGACCTCATGTTTCTTTAACTGCCGTGAAGCATAGGCCACTACTTTTCCGTGTTGCATCAGCACACAGCCCAATCCTGTCCCACATGCATCATTGTAGACCACGTAACCTCCACTGTCTATCGGTATGGTGAGATTTGGTGCCAAAGTTAGATGGTCCTTCAGAGTCTAAAAGCTTTGCTCACACTTATCTGTCCAGATAAACTTTTCCGCCTTCTTTGTGAGATTTGTGAGAGGTGCAATAATTTTAGAAAAGTCTCGGATAAATTTCCTATAATAACCCACTAAATCAAGGAAGCTGCGAATATCAGAAGCATTCTTCGGTCTTGTCTAGTTCGTCACCGCCTCCAGTTTTGCGGGGTCTACTGCAATCCTCTTCTTGGAGACTATGTGTCCCAAGAACATGATCTACTTCAGTCAGAATTCACACTTTGAAAGCTTGCCATAAAGCTTGTGTTGCTTCAGGGTCTCCAATACTATCCTGAGGTGCTCTCGATGTTGCTCTGGACTGGAAGAATAGATCAGAATGTCATCCACGAACACGATGACAAACTGATCTAGATATGGTCGAAAGACTCTGTTCATTAAGTCCATGAATGCGGCGGGAGCATTCATCAGTCCAAATGACATGACCAGGAACTCGTAGTGGCCATATCTTGACCGAAAGGCAGTTTTCGATATGTCCTCTTCAGCCACTCTCAACTGGTGGTAGCCACTACGCAGGTCGATCTTGGAGAACACCGATGCTTTGATAGCTGATAAAAAAGGTCATCTATCCGGGATAGGGGGTCCTTATTCTTCACTGTCACTTTGTTTAGCATCTTATAGTCAATGCAGAGCCGCATGGAGCCGTCCTTCTTCTTAACAAACAAGACTGGTGCGCCCCAGGGTGAGACGCTCGGTCTGATAAATCCTTTATCTAGAAGCTCTTGTATCTGCTTCTTCAGTTCTTGCATTTCGGCAGGTGCCATGCGGTAGGGTGCCTTAGAGATGGGTGCTGTCCCTGGTAGGAGCTCTATCTTAAAATCGATTTATTGTTTCAGTGGTAGTCCAGATGTGTCATCAGGAAACACATCTGAAAATTCTCGCACCATATCTATCTGTTGGAGTGATAGTGATATTTGGGTGTTTGAGTGATAACTTGCTGAAATTAAGTAAAGGGTCAATTTTTCAATTTTTGGTCTCCCAACTCACTAGCTACAAGTGCACAGGTAAGTTGTAGTAGACTCAGGTTGTCGTATCCACAAAAATTTGAAGTCTAAGACATCCTAAAACAATCTAGATTAGTTCTATTCAAATGGCCAAAAATAGATTTTTAATGGAAAGTGAAAACATATTTTTTAATAGAATGCAGAATGATAACTGAATTTTGGGTTTTGGAAATTTATAAAAAAATGCTAGATCGAAGTCTAAAAATGTTTAACTATCAATGAGGAAGGTTCTTCTAGGAGTTGGGGTTCATCTAAATTAATTAAGGATGGATTGGATCAAGTTATCATTAAATATCCAATTTTGATTCAACCTGAAATATAGCTGCTCTCACAGCTCAATTGGCCTTTAACTAATCAATATATTGTCATATAGTTGTTAGTTAAGTTGAATCAGAAGAGGATCCTCACTTAAAATCTAGTTATCATATGATTCAAATGAAGGTTCAATGCTGATTTTTACAATTCCAGGAAATTCTGAAATGATAACTTGTAATTTCAATCTTAAAAAGATAAAATCACTTCAATTAATCAAACTAGGATGAAGTCTACCCAATAATAGTACTTGTGCTCCTTGTTTCATCTCTGAATTCAAGGAAGATTTAAAATCAACCTCTCGGTTGCAAAGGAAAATGAAATCCACACAATTCCAATTAATTGGGTTTAAGAAACATCCTATTTAATATGGGGAATTCAGTGATTATCCAATGCTCCTTGGTTCATCTCTGAATCACAAGGATGACCTAAAGACTACCTCTCAGCAATGGATTAAAGTGAGGCTTAACATTGGAAATCAGAATTCAATAAAAAATCAGAAAATAGAATCAGCAATTCAGGAAATAAAAATTATTTATCAATGGAATTAGACTTGCCAATTGCTTCTTGATCCATCTCTGGACTTCAAAACATCCCTAAGGTTCACCTCTCAGTGAATGAATGAAATCAGGGGATTTAATTGGTAGGACAGACTCCAGCAAGAAATCAGAAAAACATAATTTAGGAATTCAGTTCAGAAATCAGAAGGACAATCTGATTTGAGTCAAAAGTATGCCAAACTTCCTGATTCATTTCTGAATAAGATGGGGGCATTAGCAATCTCTCAGTTTCCCAATAAATCAGATTTAAAATGACTAACAGATTCAATCAGCTTTGGAAATCAGATTAAGGAAACTTCAGAAAACCAGAATATCAGGAAACCAAAATCAGAAATCAGATTTGCAATTAAATGGAATCCAGAAATCTGACATTATCTTTTAATTCATTTCTGAAAGATGATTAGATCAAATAATTGCTTCTTAGTCATAGATTACACATGGATCTAATGATAGCATGAGTCAATGCAGAATAGTTCTGAAATCTGAAAACCAGAATTGTTGCAGTGCAGGATTATGATTCAGTCCATATCCATGCAAAATTAATCTAAACCACTACCCTATCCTAGAAGAAATGGAGTTTAGCTTCTCATGTTTACAAAGCTTGACATCAAATGGAATGAAGAACAATTACAAATCATTCTTGCTTGAAGTCTCTCAGTCAACAGCTCCAGCAGCAGCAGCAGCTCCAGCCTTGGTGCAGAAACCCTTTCTCCAATCCATCAATGTCCAGCCCCCTCTCTCCTCCAAAAATTCCAGCTTTTATATGATTCCTCTCCACCCTTTGATCCTCATCAGAATGTTCTATTCCTTTTGATTGTAGCCACCTATCCACTGGTTTGAAGATTCCCTGACTGCACAGCCTTCTTTTTGGCAGCAAACTAGTGGTCCTCCCACCTTTTTCTACTTTTTGGCCACCTTTTCTCCCTGCTACAAAATCCAAAATAGCAAGCATCAAAGCCCTTGAATGGTATTTTGACAAATAAAGATTAGGATAATGCTGGTGGCTAGCTCAAACATCAAATGGGATTAGGTGTTGTGCAGGAATGAAAACTTATATCGATATTAATGATTTTAGGGGCCCGGAATGATAACTTTAATTATATCTTGGAAAATGTCCAAATATGGATAGCTCAAAGCATTTCAGGCATCAAATGGATTAGAGTGACAAGTGAGTGAGGTTAGAAATCAAATATGAATAAGATTTCAAAGGAGTGATAACTTGGGTGCCAAAAATGATAACTTATATGCCTTAAAAATGATAACTTGTGATAACTTGAGTTGTGGTTATCCAAATATGATGAAATTTGAACAGCAATGAGTTAAACAATAACAAGATGATTGCTTAAGCTCTTTGTGCATAATTAATGGTTTTGCATGTCAAAATGATAGATTGCCCTTTAACGATAACTTGGCAAAGGAAAAATGATAACTTATTCAAATGGACTTAAAATTTTGCACAAGTTGAGATGTGACCATCCAAATATGATTTATACATGATAATAGTGGATTTAGGGCAAGAAAACCATTGAAAATCAGTTCAATCAAAATAATGATAACTTGACATATGAGAATGATAACTTGTCCCAAAAATGATAACTTGACATAGAATTTAAATATTAATGGATTTTGGCATTTCAGAACTTTTATGCACATGGAATTAAGTATGAAATGAGGAATATCAACTAGTTATCACAATGTATGCATTCCAAGTATAATTGACCAAAAGATAGGCAAAAGTGGAACTCGATATGAATGAAATGTATCTAAAATGGGCTAGAAACTTATAGTGATCAGCAAGTGATCATGGAGCTCAGTGACATGTGCATCTGTCTTGACCACACTAGCTAGGTACCCACAACATCCTTTTTCTAATAGCTTCTATGCCTTAATAGCTGAGACGATGACCTTGTTCCTTGTTGATGGAGTGCCTCTGATTACTGCCTTGGGTTTGCTTTGCATCCCTATGATGATCTTCTTCTGTTTATAGTGCATGGATGCATCGTGATACGAAAGTCAGTCCATCCCCAAAATAACATCGTAATCCACCATGAGGATGACTATGAGGTTTGCAGAAAAGTTTTTCTTGTCTACATTGACAAGTATATTTGGGATGTACCTGGCAGCATGGAGAGTACCCATAGGTGTACTCACACGCATAGCATGGGCATCTGCTTTAGAGGTAAATTAAGAGTTTGGGCACACGACTCCGAAATAAATGAGTGTGTAGCCCCAGAGTCAAATAGAATAGTAGCAGACAAATTGGCGATAGGAAGAGTACCTCTAATGACATCATTATCATTCTGGGCTGCCTCTGCTTTCAAGTTGTGCACACGGCCTTGCACAACGGGATTTGCACCTCCTGCTACCCGATTCTCTCGACCTCCTCTGGCAGCCTGTGGGCAGTTTTGGATAAAGTGTCCGAACTGTCCACACTGAATGCAAGAGCCGTTCATCCTACGGCACTCTCCATCATGGTGATGGCCACAATGAGGACATAATGACTTCTGCGGCACTTGTGGCTGGCGCGGCGGCGGTGGCAGTTGTCTCAATGGTTGCGCTTGCAGTGGCGCAGAGCGTGGCTGAGCTTGAGCCCGTCGTGGAGCTTCCCTCTGCTGGTATGGCTTGAAACGGCGGTCACGGCGATCGTTCCTTATAAATGTTCGCTGGTCTTCCGTCCGAGGCCTGGGCTGCTCTATTGCTTTGGCTGGAGCTTTGGCCTTGCGTTCAACTTGATCCTTTTCCATGCGTGTGGCCAACCTCACAGCCTTCTCCAAATTCTCATAGTCTCCAGACAGGACTTCAGTCTTCAGTGCTTGCTGCAGCCCATCAATGAACTTGTTAGTCCGAATGCGCCCTTCAAATAGCATCGGGCAATACTACTCCAGCTGGATGAACTGGGTGTGATAATTCGCCACAGACATAGTTCCCAGCTGCAGTTGCAGGAACTCCTCTTGCTTGTTAATGCGATCATGCTCGGGAGTGTAGCGAGTTATAAAGGCATCCTTGAATTCACCCCAAGCAATATTCTCTTCCTCTAATCCTCTGAACATGGTGGCCCTTGTAGTTCCACCAGCCCATTGCAGTACCAGTAAACATGTAAATGGCATACAAGACCTTGCGTCCATCAGCTTGAAGATGCGGTCCATGGTCTCTATCCACTCTTCAGCCTTGAAAAAGTCCGCCTTCCCATCATACTGAGGTGGGTGAAGCTTCAGGAAGGCTTGAATGGTGTCCTCAGATGCCTCATGGCATGCTCCCTGATTGCGACGTCTAGACGCCGGCGGACTGCCTCAAGCCTAACTACCCTCAGGTGGAGCAAACTCATCCACGTGCTCCTCTATTGCCGCTTTGGCTGCGCAGTCTCTGCCCCGTCCGCGGCTGGTGCACGGCCTCAGTCACGACCACGTCCGCGACCCGGTTGGGCCCCCATCTCAGGGAGTGGGCCTTCCGATGCCTCATAAATATTCCGGCCCGCTCTGGCCATCTGCTCTTGAATCCGCTCTGATCGTCGTGACATGCTTATCCTCTAATCATGAAATAAGATCATGCATCAATAAATAGTAACTTAACATAAACATTACTTGACTTACAATGCTTTTCGGTGGAGGGTGTGGCGACTGCTCGGCGATAGCACATGAACCAATACCATACTATACTATACATTAGGACGTCAAGAGAGTTCTAACTTTAGGCTCTGATATCATAAATGTAACGCCCCCAAATCGACCCCCGCCACGTGGCAAAGACCAACTCGGAGATGCTACGACATGCTATGACTTTGACCATAATATTGACCATATCTCGGTCAAGAACCGAGACACGTCAGCGAAAGAAAGAAAATAAGGATAGAAAGAAAAAAGATAACTTTGATTCGCGGAAGTCTAAAAGTGGCTATATCATTACTAAGAAATAAAATAAATTTTACATCATGAATCTAAAATGCGGAAGGTAAATGAAAACTAATAAACACTCTAAAAGCCCTATGATTCATGTGCTGTCCTATCGCCAGAGCTTCATCACCACACGCCTATTCCACCACGTTACTAACCTGGTCCTGTGAAAATCAGACACAAGGGAGGAGGTTCTCAACCTAGTGGGGAACCACATGATATACAATGCATGATATGAATATAATAATCAACAATAAATAATCATTCTTAACTTGAACGTGAAAAGGATAACATATATGGATCATAATAGGAATGAGAGCATATATCATGAATCATGAGAATTGAATGATACTTAGTAAACTTGAAATCATGGCATACTTGACTTGACTTGAACATACTTCTTGATCTTGGATTATTATTAGAATCAGGGTGACTTTAGGTGCCTTTAGTTCTTGGGGTATGCCGAGCAAACGATACGGTCTTGTGCAGGTCAATGGGTGATCAAACCATGACCAAGAAAGCTATTCTTATCATGCTGCACTTGACTTGGACTGACAACTCATGATTAATCTTTTATCTGAACTTATTAATCACTTTTAATAACTTGTGGCTCTTTATTCTTAATTCAATAGATACAATAAGATCAATAAGAAATAAATCAATATGAGAATAGGTCTTGAAACTCAGTGAGGGATCTCTGTGGGGTCAGAAAATTAGGATCAATTATATATAAGTAATATCTGGATAAAAAGGAAAAAAAATATAGTAAAAGATTTTCTGAAGAATCGATCAATCGATTCAGGGGAACGGTCGACCGGTTGTCTGCGGGTCGATCGACCGGTCTGTTAAGATCGGTCGACCGATAGGTCAAGTCGACTCTAAATAGGTCGCTTGATCCGTTCAGTTGAACGGTCGACCGGTGGGTGAGGATCGGTCGACCGATCGACATATGCAGAAATCAACGGCAGGTAAGTTATCGGTCGACTGATTGTTGGCAATGCTTGCGGACCGGTCGACCGGTCGGCGTCCAGAAAATTGCAGTATTTTCGAATTTCATCAATTATCCAGTGCAATTTTCACCTAAACTATTTTCTATCTCCTAATAAATCAATCACACAACAATAGCACAACCTAAACTGTTTCTTCCCTGATTTCCCCATTTTTCCTCTCGGTTCTCTTGCTCCCCGTCTGCACAGCCCGATGGAGACGATGTGAGGAAAAGAAATAAGAACCGGATGCTACAGTAGGAAGAGTACCCTATGGTTACCTTTGCACCTAGAAGCAGAGGGCGAATCTCGTTGCCTCTGTTCACATACGAGGAGAACAAAAAGATGGAGAGGGGGAGAGGTCGTGAGGGTTAGGAGAGGGGTTTTAATTTCTTTGGTTTAATTTTTATCTAATACATCCCCTCTTCTACTCTAGGTCAGATTTAATTAATAGGATAAGGTTTTATCTCTAATTGGGATTTAGTTTATATTTTTATTTCTTTCGTCATCAGCCGGACCGTTCCAAGTTGAACTCAAATTCTTTTTTTTTTATCTAATTGAGCCTGTTATTACAAGGCTAACCACGTCTATGAAAGCGGGTTCGAATCCAATTTTTAGTCATAAATATCAAGGAAACATATATAGATTTATATTATCATTCTCAGACATAATAGATGGATATCTAAAACACGTGAGAATTATAAAGCATGAGTTGAGACGTATTAATCATTAACTTTCACATAGAACTCAGATTTAGAATTAAAAATATCATAACCAGGATATCATCTAATGGAACTCTCAATCAAAATTTTTTTAATATCAAAATGTCCATAAATCTCTTTACATATATGAGATACTGATATCTTTCTTCCATTATAGCATTAACTCTTTTTCTTTCTATCTCTTCTTGTTTCTTCTCTTTGTGTCCTTGATCTCTTTCCTCTTCTTCTTCTTCTTCATCTTCCTTCTCCTTCTTTCTCAATTCTCTTACTTGCCCTTCTTTCTTAGTTCTTTATGTCTAGATCTCTTTCTTCCTCAATTCTTTGGTTGCAGGAAAAAGGAGGGAAGATTTATGCTTGCTATGGGGTCCACCTAAAGTTCTTTTGGTAAAAGGTCAAAATTATCCTCATCGAAAAAATTTTAGACTCATTACGATTCATATATATATATATATATATATATATATATATATATATATATATACGAGACAAAATATTCGTTTTATAGGTACCAAATCTTGATCTAATTGTAAAATATGAACTGCAAAAAATACTTAGCATACAGCTTGATTTATATATGCCGCACACTGAAATGGACTAAATCAACGGGCATGTCAATTTATGTGATGCTTATATATTTTTATTCCTTCCGTGAAGAATCAATCTATTATCTATGCTCCTCTCAGATCATATATTTGGATTGCAACATGTCATATATATGTGTTATCTAATTAAATACACGACCTAACAACTTGATTAAGTATATAATTATAATTTTCACTGTAATCGTGAATTCCTTTCAATTCGAGATTTTGAACAAAGACGAGAGAATATATTTTATATTATATAAAAAAACACCCCAGTAAAATAAACTCCTCCTTCTATCGAAGATTTTAGTATTTTAGTTTTATTTAGTAATGTTTTGTTTGACAAATTTTATAATTTGGATTTATTGATTTGAATAATAAATAGCGAATATTGATTTAACATCTATGAACAATTATTTTATTATTATAAATTTAATATAAAAAAATTGAGAAATATAACTATTCGAAAAATTGGTGATTATGAAATGACATATATATAATAGTAAATTTACATATTTTTCTTATAATTTATTCTGAATTAGAAACAGTATTTTATCATTGAAATTATAAATTATTAATTGATTTCTATGAAAGAATATTTTTATGTTGATAATAAAATTAGAGATATGAAATAAATTAGGCATTTAATTTTTTTTTAAAAATATGCTTTATAAAAAGTAAATAAAAAAATAAAATATATGACCGGTTCAATTTTAATCTCCATAAATTAGCGAGATATGTTTAATTACCTCGGACCTCTCTTGTGTCCTATGTCTTATGTAACTTCTGTTTAATTTTCTCTATGATATGTAATTGAGAATAAACTCAACCACTCAAATCAACAAAAAAAAAAAGATTAATTCTCCAACTTTCATAAAAAAAATCTTCAAAACGAAATTTAATATGGTACCTTGTATATTTTATTTTGTTTGCCCCTTGTGAATAAAAAAGTTGAGGAGAGAGAGAGAGAGAGAGAGAGAGAGAGAGAGAGAGAGAGAGAGAGAGAGAGAGAGAGAGAGAGAGAGATGCTTGCAGTTGCACCCTTTAGCCCCAAGCCAGCTCCATGGCCAACCAAACAATTTCGGATCCGTGTCTCATGGAAACAAAAAGTTGAAGATTAGGAGGAACAAAAGAAAACAAAATGAAGAAGTCTCCTTTGAGCCAATGACCTCTTGCCAAGTCAGCCGGATTCCATGCTTAAACTCCCCTCTAACTTTCCACTAATTAAATTAATCACAACTTAAAAAAAATCAAAATCACATGAGATCATCATCATCATCATCCTCATCCTCTCCTAGGGGCTGCATGGATGCATGCATGAAAAGGCATCCAACCAGACAACACCACCCCTTTAAATTAATTAGGTAATGCCCCTACTACTAGTCCACCATATGGTTAGAATAATAAATGGCTAGGTGTGCCACTATTTTCATGAGAGAGAAACAGGCCATGCTACTAGTAGTAGTAGTAGCCTTTTGCTTTTCTAATATCTTTTGGCCAGCAAAGGCAAAAAAAGAAAAAAAAAAGTTTGCTTGTGAGTATATGTGAACTCCTCTGGCCAATATGGAAATTGAAGAAATTGAAATGAAACGAGGTGAGAGGAAGTGGAGGGGAATCACATGTGTGCTACTTGTCTCTTTGCCTTGGTTAACAACAATCAAGCATCAAAATTTTCTTTTCTTTTTTCTTTTTTCCTCTCTCTCTCTTTCTCTCTCACTAATGGTATTATACCTAACTTACTTACAGTTGCACTCTCTCTCCCCACCTTTTTGACATGCTTCCAGTATAATCTTTTTCCTTAGAAGGGAAAACAGTGAAGAAGATAAGGTCTTGCCATCTCCCAATAATTAAATGCACGAGGTCTTTATTTTTATTTTGAAAAAAAGTTACGTCCATTAATTCTCGTCCTTTTCTTTATTGCTTAAAAGATTCTTTTTTCTCATTAAATATTTTATTATATATATATATATATTTCAAAGAGAAGAAAAGAGGCGGTCCTACTTTTGGAATAAAATAAAAAGAAATTATTTCATACTTATCCGTTGGAGGGGAGGGGTGTTATTAATATTATTAATATAAGAGTTTCAAATTTTCTGATTACTTTTTGCAGGATAAGCCTCTTTGTATTATTATAATATCACGCTTAAAAAGTCAGATAAATATTCTTTTCTTTTTCTATTTTTTTAGAAAAAGGAGGTGAGAGCCGTATCAATTCGGCATTTGTTGATATATATATATATATATATATATATATATATATATATATATATATATATATATATATATATATATATATACCACATGGCAATATTAATTGCACATTCCTTCCTACTTCAAGTCACCAAATCCAAATATTGTTCTTTCATCACGTGTTTTTTCTTAGACTACAACTTAATAAGACACAAGAGCAATACAAATTTCGAGTTAAAAATATTTAAAATATTATAAAAAAATCGAGGGCCCAAAATTCTTGATATTTTAAGTTGAAAGTCTTAATATGACATTTAATTAGGTTTATTTGTGCTTTTAAAAGAAATAATTGATTATACAAAACACCTTTACTTTTATTTTAATATTTATTTATTTTATAATTACCTTTAACTAATTTAATAAATATTATATTATATTTTAATAATTTAGTTTAGAGATTAAAAACAAGCAATCCACATATATTATCATATGATGATTTTTTTTTAAAAAAAATCTACAATAAATAGTTGTACAAAGACACCTCTAATATTTATTATATCACTACAAAAGGCACCTCCCCTGTTTTATCAAGTCTGTCATGTAGCTCACATGCACTAATAATTAAAAGTCCATCCACCTAACTCTTTTTCCTGCACAATTATTCCTAAACGGAAAAAAAATTATACTCTAAAAAGAGTGCAATGATCAATTAAGCTGCTCAATTGCTTAATTAAGCAGAAATGCTACAAAACAGTATGATGCAACACTGACACAGAAATGCAATTATTTAAAATCTTCCTAAGAAAATTGCACGACAAGCAAAACAAATATAAAAATGAAAAAAAGTTTAATGTACAAGTAATATCAATTGCTTGATAAGCAAAACAACTAAAAAAGAACAAAAAAATAAGAAACAAGCACTTGTCCACACAAAAAGAGACATGGCAAATAAAAATATTAGTCCTTTTTCCTGTTCCAAGATTCGTGTCAAAGACCAGCGGACGGTCCACACCGTGGATCGCGAGGGGCGTCTCATAATTAGGTAGAAGTCCGAGGGGGTTTCTGTCACAACTGAGTGCAAATTTTTGGCATCATATTGCTATTATTGAAATATTAATTTGTACGCCTGCTTTATACTTCACAGCCCATTTTTTTATATTATTATTATTTACCTTTTCCGGGCAATTTTTTTCTTTAATTTTAAAAGCAAGCACCCCCTCACAGGAAAAAAAAGCGAGAGACAAGAAATATTTAGGGTTCCATTCCTTCCATTTTTTCTACTCTCACGGTGCTGGTCGTTCGGACAAGGTGTTTGGTCGTTTTTTTTTTGTGTGTTTTTAATTTTCTTTCAACTCTCTCCCTTTCCCCTATTTTCCGTATTTCCAGGTCCTTTTCTCTGAAATTTCTGCTAATTCCTGAATTTTTCACAAAATTTTGGGAAAAAAGGTGAAATTTTGGGGAGTTTTCTTGTTTTTTTTTTCTTTGATCCAATTTGTTTTTAGCTTTTCTTTTGCTTTTCTATCGGCTTCTTGTCTTTTCTTTTATTTCGTATTGTATTTATGACTTTAAGTTAATATTATTATTTTTTTTGTAAATCTTGTTTAGTCTTTTCTCTTCTTCGTACTAGTCTTTGCTTAATTTTTCTTTGTTGTTGTAAATTCTAGAATAAAGATCGGATTTTATTCGAGGTTTATGGTTTTAGGAGTAATCTGCTGTCAAGTTTGCAGTCACTGTATCTTTCCTTTCATCTTTCCGGTGGTCGTCGGAGTGATAGTGTGAAGTTGAGGTGGAAGTGTCTTTTTTTCTTCAAAATTTCGGGGAGTGCATTGTCATCCTACTCTTTGTTCTGGCGTTGAGTTTCCAGCATGGAAGTGAGATCAGAGACTGGGATTTTGTCCGGCAGAGAACCTTTCACCATCAGCATACAAAAAAATCCGGTGCAGCCGCAGCCGGCGACGCAGAACATGCGCCTGGCGTACGCTCTGGACGGCACGGCGATTTACAAGCCCATGACCAGTCCCAGTGCCGCTCCGGTTCCTCCCTCCTTTCAAGGAGGCGGAGGCGGCGGCGGAGGTGGAGTGGGAGGAGGCGGGAACGCCGGCTCCGGCGATGGCTCTGCAGCTTCCATGCCGGCTCATGGCCTCAGCATAGAGCCCTTGAAACGTAAGCGAGGGCGTCCGAGAAAGTACGGTCCGGATGGCACCATGGCCCTCTCTCCGAACCCTGTATCGAGCGCCTCTCCCCTAGCCGGTGGAACCTTCTCTCCTTCTCCTACTGGGGCGGATTCCAAGGCCTCGGGTGATTCTTCCAAGAAGAGGGGCCGGCCAGCAGGCTCCGGCAAGAAGCAGCAGATGGCCGTGCTAGGTTTGTTTCTTTTGTCCCGCTCCTGGCTCTGTCGTCGAAGCGGCGATCTTTTATGTTTCAGAGATCTGATGAGTTCACTTCTTTTTTCCTTCTCTTGTTTTTCTCATAATTGAATCTTCACAGAAGATTCTGCCATGGGTTTTTAATTGCTTTGGCCATCGGTTCTTTTTTAATGGAATATGTTGGGAGAAAAAAATAGGCGGCCTTTTGTTTGATAACAGAGTGATTATGCTAAAGGGTCAAAACAAAGCTTTTGGGTTATGCTGGGAACTTGAATTTCTGGTGGATCTCAGAGGAAGGGAACTAATTGGTCCAAAATTACATTAGTACCCTCTGTCTTGTTATCTTTTGATTTTGTATTCAACTAAGAAATTACAGTAGTGAAATTTGCATTATCTATTTCAGTAACTGTAAAAATTATTGTTTTTCAAGAGTTCATATTTTTGTTTAGAAGATTCAGTAGTTTAAGTTATTCCTTAACTTGAAAAATTAAGAGTAATGCATTTTCTTTAGTTGCATGATTTGTTTCTTTTGTCTGTTAAAAGAATCGGAAATTGATTAGCACAAAGTTCGAATTTTGTAATCTAATTAAGACAAAGAAGGTTTTCATATATTGCTTTTATTTTCCTTGTTTAGGTAAAATTTGGTGTTCTCTGTAATTTCGGGTTAAGATTTTCTCTTCGATTGATGGGCAGAGTGAAGCCACTTAATATTGTAACTACTGTCAGTTCTTGGATAATCCTATTCCAACTCTATATATCCTGACATGAATTTTGAAATAACAAAAATGATAGCTTTTCATTTCGTTTATGTATGAACATCTGATTCCCTGTAATCTTCAGGAAGATGCTGATGTAAACTGCTGATATAATCTTTTATCAATTTTTTGCTATTATCATTCAAGCTCTTACATACAAACTTGCTTTCAGGATCAGCAGGGATAGGTTTCACGCCTCATGTTATCACTGTGAAGGCTGGAGAGGTATCCATTTGCAACAACAACAACAACAACAACAAAGCCTTATCCCATTAGGTGGGGTCGGCTATTGATCCAATAAGATTCGACATGATTTTATACTGGCTGTCGGGGCCTAACACAACCCTCCTCCTTTATCCGGGCTTGGGACCGGCTATAAAATATAGGCGGAGTTTAAAAATAATGACACAATGCTAATAAAAAAATATAATATTGATGGAAAAGGTTTGCTTACCAGGCTTCATCAAGAAGCGAAATGATTCCACCAGGTTTTTTTTCAATTAGAAATGGAGGTATCCATTTGCATCTCAGGAAAAAATGAAAACTGAATAATCTTTCTTGTGTACTGGCAAATGATATTTCTATATTTTGGGTTTTAGTAACATCATTTTCCTGGTTGCCTTTGTTGTTTCTTGCGGATTCCCTAATAGATAACTTTTGTGCAATTGTGATTCACTTTTTTATAATTTCTTTCTCTGGATTATCCAAAGAAATATTTCCTTTGTTCCCACAATGCATTTTCATTTATCGTTTCTTACAATATTTGGAATTATGTTGGAAATCAGTCATAAATTGATGCTTATGCTATAGGTAATATATTCTTGTGGAAAGCACTGATATTTTAGCACGTCTAACTGTTGAGATTGTACGTAGATGCAATATTAGACAGGATTCTTTTATGGCCTAACAGGAAAGAATATTAATTAAAACGATACTCCTGATATAGATTTTTACTGCTTTTTATCTTAGATCTCTTTAGTTTAATTGACAGTGATGGCAGGGGAATATTTGGAAACTGAATAGTGAATGCTTGCATTTTTTTCTGTTTAGGGTTTGCTTTTGTTTTCCATGATAAGTAACACATTATTGCAGTTTTATCTCGTAGGTATTAACTCAAGTCCTGAAATTGTGCAAATAACTTGTGGAAATATAGGTACTCCATATGTATCAGGATATGTATTCCAATTTCCTAATAATCTTGCCTTTAATTTATATATGTCTGGATACATTTCAATAGTTGCAAATTAAGTTTGCTAAATGGAAGCATTTTTGAAAGATTAAGTTTTAGCTGATGTACTTATGTTTCCTTATAATGGATGTGAGCACCTGGCTCACATAGTTTATGTTCTAAAAAGAAAGTTTCCTTATCAGCATTGATCCTGTCGTTCATGACTTGCTTTAAAACCTGAAGCGTCTACTCCTGATAAAGAAAGAGCAGTTTCTTAAAAAAAGAACACTGGAAGGCATTATTCTATGCACGCAAACTAAAGAGAAGTTTCCTAAAATACAAACACTGGAGTGCCTATGCATAAAGTTTGTTTAATGTTTAATGTTGGTAAGAGGCTAATATGTGTTTCTTGAGTTGCTAATTAATGACTTAACACCTAGCTTAAGAAAGATTATTTATAAATTTTTCTTTTGCAAAGTTCATTTATCACTAACACTAGAAATATCCTTGTTTCAGGATGTCTCCTCAAAAATTATGTCATTCTCTCAGCATGGACCACGAGCTGTCTGCATCCTTTCAGCCAATGGCGCTATATCAAATGTAACTCTTCGTCAAGCAGCAACCAGTGGCGGAACTGTAACTTATGAGGTCTATATTTTCATATAATTATTATAAATTGAATTTCTTTTTTTAAGGGAATAAATTGAATTTCTTGCCAACTGTTGTACCTTTGATAAACTCCGCCTATGTTTTATAGCCGGTCCCAAGCCCGGATAAAGGAGGAGGGTTGTGTTAGGCCCCGACAGCCAGCGTAAAACCCTGTCGAATCTCATGAACATGGATCAACGAAGTCGTATGATCCATGTAGCCGACCCCACCTAGTGGGATAAGGCTTTGTTGTTGTTGTTGTTGTACCTTTGATAAGTACGAACTCTAAATTCTCCTGTCTTGTTGCATTTCTATGCATCACCAATCCATGGGTCCTTTCTAGAATTCTTACCATGGACCTACATGCAATCAGGAGTAACTTCTCTTCCATAATCACAGTTAGTTCGCTTGTACTGGATTATTTTTCTTGATGTTACTCTATGGAAAGCTTGCTTCTTATAATCAGCTTGACTTTTCATAGTAGAATTCCAGTTATGCTTGTCTCTATATGCAAACTTGGAAACCACATTATTAGTTGAATAGTATCCATACTTTCTGTTAGTTTTGGAGAATGCACTTCTACAAAGAGGCATTTTAGAAATTCTGAAACCATTTTATCCTATCATCAAAACCAACAAGGTCTTGTTCTGGTAGATTGGTGTCCTACTTCAAAGTTTTCCAGTTTTAAGCATTGGAAATGCTATAAAGACACGAAAAAATTTATCAAATTTATCCTTCCTAGAAGATGGGCTACAACTAGGAGTATTGTGTGTTAATTGTTTTAGATGAATTTGGATGGCAAGTCTGATGTTATCCAATCCAACATGTGTGAAGTGCTAATGTGGACCATCATCTGTTTTATAGAGCTTTTTATTTGCTGTCGTGATTTCTCACATGTTTCCATTTACAGGGGCGGTTTGAGATCTTATCACTTTCTGGATCATTTCTGCTTTCTGAGAGCGGTGGCCAGCGTAGTCGAACAGGTGGATTGAGCGTTTCACTGGCTGGTCCTGATGGACGAGTTCTGGGTGGTGGAGTTGCTGGTCTTTTAACGGCAGCATCGCCTGTGCAGGTTGACCTCTCTTCATTTTCTGGATGCAATATGCATATACTGCTAAAAATATTTGTTTTCCTTTTATTCTGCTTTCACTTAAAACTTTGAGTTATTTTTTTAATGTATTTATTTATTCCCTCAGCTTCGTATGATCCATGTAGCCGACCCCACCTAGTGGGATAAGGCTTTGTTGTTGTTGTTATTAATTTATTCCCTCAGCTGCTATATATTTTAGGTCATATATGCAACATACCTAAAAGTTTAGGTTATCTTTTTGGTATTAGCTGCTAGTTATTTTTAGCATTGGTTTCCTTTGCTGTTGTTAAAATCATTCTAAGCAAAGTTATATACACTGAAAATAAAGCAGTATTTGGTGGATGCACATGCTACTGTTTATCTCTATAGACGTATCTAGTTAATTAGGACAGTGAATGTCACATGGCAGCACAGTCACTTTGGCTGTCTTCTTTGTACCAGTACTTGTGTCCCAATCCTGCTGTGTAAGTTGCAACACTTCCACTTGTACAAAGTGTATCCAGTGCTGTTTAGAGTTTAAAAAGCTCTTGTGCTGATGGTGCTTGTTATTAACTTTGGTAAATAAATGCTGCTTGCATTTGTGAAGTAAAAAAAAAAAAACCTCGGATTATCTGAAAAAGTTATGTACACTTTGCAGGTGGTTGTAGGAAGCTTCATAGCTGATGGGAAAAAAGAGCCAAAGCAAGTGTATTCTGTAGATCCTACTTCTACTGCTGGAAGACCTGTCCCAGGTGGGACAGCCGGAGCGAATAGCCTGCCTTCACGTGGCACCTTGAGCGAGTCCTCTGGAGGTCCTGGGAGTCCACTGCATCAAAGCACGGGGGGCACATGCAATAACAGCAATCAACAGAACTTGTCTAATATCTCGTGGAAATAACTCAGTAGTCTTAGTCCTTATCCGTGTTCAAACCTTTCTCCCTTGTGGGGGAGCGTAGTTTCTAGTGCAGAGGTCAAAAGACTTGTTAGCTTCTTGTTCTTGTTGCCAAATCTCCACCACAAAACATTGTGATGTTAGCTTAGGTAATAACATGTTTTAAACCTCAGCCAGCACCACGTAGACTTAAGTTTGGTGTTCTTTTTTTGTTGTTGTTGTTGTTGTATTAGCTTATGAAGAGTATGTAACAAGGTGCTCTATGTATGAAATTGTTCTAATGGTGCCTTATGGTGGCTTCTAATTGTTGTGATTTTTAGTTCTTTTTGTTGCTGGCCGATGTAAAGTTCTTTTGTTGAAACACCTCGCTTCTCTTGGTTCAAAATTTTTTTTTTGTGGTAACCTTTTAATTCTTCTCGTAAAGGTTCAAATTTTGAATGTTTCTTTAGGCTTAGGGGCCTTTCTTTGTAATTGGGAAAACAATATATGTTTCAAGTATTCAATTTTGCTAATTATTATTTAATTCATTGGAGATATTTTGTACGCATTTTGGCACATTTTACTGCATATCAGTAAAACGTATGTGTATCAATAAGTTTGTACACACATTTCAGTAAGGAAAAAATAAAGAGGAGATTTTATTCGATGAATAATGCATGGCAATTGCACCATGCCACATCGCATTTTACGTGTATCCGTAAAAAGTACCAGTCTTATGGACGAAAATAAAATTTTTTTTAATAAATTAATATTAATATTAAAAATACCAGTCTTATGAAAATTTACTTCAAAACCAATCACATACTCATTTGGCATTGTTCCAAAATTGTTAATGAAACCACATGTCACAAACAAGTTCAAATTTACTTGGAATCTAACTAACCATGGCTGGCTTGCAAGTTGCAACTAAATGTTGAAGAAAAATGATTGAAATATTTATATAAAATTATTTTTTAATGCAAAAAATCAAATAGGATGATGATAATAATATCAAGGAATTAAATCATATGAGAAACACAAAAAACGTTGCATAGAAAATTCCTCAACATAAGAGAAAAAAAAACTATGGAAATAAGAAGCAATTAACTATAAAATAATAATGGATTACACAATTTCTTACTTGAACTACGTAAAGGAAAATAATAATAATAATAATAATAATAATAATAATAATAATAATAATAATAATAATAATAATAATAATAATAATAATAATAATAATAATAATAATAATAATAATAATAATAATGGATTACACAGTAGAAGAAAGAAAAATATAATAATAATATTAAGAATTAACCTTGGATGCCACATAATAATACTTTTAGAAAAGAGATAAGAGTCACAACAATCTCAGTGAAATATGAAAAAACTGATGAGAAGACTACTAAAAATTACTATTGTGTTTCATCAAGAACGGATCAAACATCTTGACTCTTTCGTTGATCAATAGATCAATCGAAGGCTTAATGTAATAAAATATGTACACAATATACATATCAAGATAAAAATACATAAATGTGAAAACTCAATAGTCATCTAATAAATGACGTAATATTCTAAATATATTACACATCAATTAGCATATAAGATCCGGTGCTTTAATACAACCAAATGATACAAAACATAATGACACAATTGATAAGATAAAAATCTATGTGCACATTGCAATCCGAACTATCTCATCGCGCACACACCATAACTAATTGAGCGAATCATCGTGTACTTGTGGAAATACATGATAGGATAGTCTGTCTTCATCCACTTATTCTTACTCACATATGATATTTTTATTCTTTCAATATTTAACATTAATTAGTCTTTTATAAGTGTGAATTAAGATTTCTTTTAAACATTTAAAAAAATTCAAAGATATGAAATGTTACATCCCAAGATTTTACCTTATAAATAATTAACTCAATCAAGTATTAATTTAGTTGCTTTATATTAGTTAATGTAATTTGATGCTAATAAGCAAATTACTTTAAGATAATTGTAAATAGTTAAGATTAATCAAGAATTTTGTTAGTTAATGACTTGTTGACTTGAGTTCAACCAAATAACTATATTAAAATATTATTATATATAAATTAATTATTTAACCTGTATAAAAATTTTCATAAGTTAATGAAAATGATTTACCTGAGTAATTATGAAAATAATTTATTGTTCTCCAGCGTATTGTTTAACTCATAGGGGACACTTATAGAGTCCACCTATCGCTATTTGATCTATTCCCTGAAAGGAATGAGATAGAATGAAGCTAAGTATTATATTATTTTTCATTATGTAGTTCACCTCTAGAGTTCACCTATCGATTATATAAACTGACCAATTGATGATTCGTGCATTTATATGAGAGTGTTGCATATGCATACACATGTTTGATATGTTTAAATGATAATGATTGCAAAAGAGAGTGATGCTTATATAATTATAAATGTATAAAAATACTTATTTTGATATTATGAACATTTAATGTATTTATATATTTCTCCAAATTGATTAGATGATAACACATAGACTATGAATTATCAACTTATTGTTTCTAATATTTTTCAAATTACTATAATTACTTCGATGCGCGCGAGCTTATAATCTTAGCAGCGTTTAGATACTAAGGTATTGAGGGGAGTTGTTACTCCTGTTTCCTTTTATTAGGATGTCGAAAAAGTTTGTTATGTGTATTATATATATGTTATTTTGTATCTTGTAAGAAGACGAAATCATTTTATGAAATGTAGAACTTAAAGGAGTATTTGTATATTCTAAAGGATCAAATAATTTAGATATTTGTCTAATAATATTTTTATTTTTATATTATATAAAAAATAACTTCAAAAATGTTTTCACAATTTTTTTCAATTTTATCTAATCATCTATAATGAGTCGCGAACTCCGAATTAAACCACGGTTTAAATTAAAGTCGTAACATAAAAATTGTTTTACTATAAAATAATTTCAACTATAAAACAAACTTAGTGGTTCATGTAAAATAAATAAACTTCTGTTGAGATATCTAACATGATTCATCGGATTTGATTTTTTAAATATGTTGATCAATTAATGGTCAATTTTAGTGGGACCAGCTTGTATTACACCAATCTACTTGAATTTGGTCCATTTAACTAAGTATGTGTTTCATAGTGTCAAAATGTTTGATCAATTAATTTGTATAATAACATATAGAGAATCAACGAGCAATAGAATATCTAAAGTTATGCTCATTTATGCCCAAACTTAACATATATGCTCATTTATGCCCAAACTTAACATAATTAGATCACCTATGCACATAATATATTTACCTTTTTTAAAATATTACTGGTATTTGGATATATATATTTTTGTTGGAACAAAAGTTTTTTATGCACTATTTAATTATATTTTGATGGTACAAATCTCGAATAATTGTAGTTATATATTTAAAGTGCAAAAAAAGTTCAATTTAGAATGGATTATTTTATGCACTAAAGTTGAAGTTAATATTTGAGTATGTTTGGACTATCATGTGAATATGAAAGTTGTAGATAATCTTGTTAGCTTTCTAACAAATAAAAAATAATCTTACTCCAAGAACTATGCAAAACGATATATTCAAAATAGTGTAGGATGGTCGAATAGTCGGCTCGGTAATAGGTCGATCGGTCAGCATGGTAAACATGATAATCAACAAAAAATTGAAGACGGTAAACTGGTTGGAGCCAACGATCGACCAATCGATCGGTAATACTAGTGTTGATGTTGGATGAAGTTAAAATACCGAGCAGTCGACTCAAAAAGGAAACTAGTCAACCGACGTATGACCAAAAGTTTGTGAGAGTTTAAAAAGTTTGAAGACACAAGATCGGTCAATGAACCGGTCGATCGACATATTGACTGAAAGATTGTGAGAGAGGTTGAAAATTTACAAGAGCATAGATTGGTCGAGTGTCATGCTACATTCGTGGACGTGGCACAAAGAAATGCCATTCTTCTCATGCAGCGATCAAGAAATCGAACTTGCGACCAGAAAAGTATGAGATAGTAAAAACATTTGAAGACATATGAGCGATCAATCAGTGAGCATAGCAGTCGACCGGTCTGGCCGCAGAATGCACAATAACAGCTACTTTTTGACATCAAAATCTTTGGAACATTCTTGCAATGGCTATATTTCGTTAAGAGTCCTATAGAAAATGTTAAAGGGGTGTAGAATCAATGAAGTATGGAAGTGAAATACCAAACATCAAAGGAAAACCATTTCCTAAAATTTTAAAGCCATATTATTGAATCTTCTTTTATTTTTTTCTCTTCTCTTCATGTGAGCTTGATATTGTAAAAGCGATAAACATTTGTTTTGAGATTTGGGTGTGAGATCTTGTGTAGAAGATACTTTATATCACCTCTCGGGCTAGAAAAAAAGATTAAGAGTGCTTCTTTATGAAAAAGGCATATCTGAGAGAAGAATCAAGGTTAAAAGCTTCCTAAGAAGAGGTGTGTTTTACCTCTCGAAGCAGAGAAAAAGTGATGTGGTGTAAATGGTTTCTTCCTTATCCCATTTGGAGTGAAGGAAGAGTTAGTTAAATCTTCGGCGATCTCGAGGTTGAGAAGTCAGATCGAGGATATCAGCCAAGGTCAATACAAGAAAATTGAGATTTTTCGACGGGCAGTTTGCGATGGACGCAAATCCTTCGCAATTTGTGACAGATTTTACGACGGATACGGTTCCGACGAAATTTTCGACGGTTACAACCGTCGGAAACTAAAATAATAAATTGATAAATCTATAATATTATTATTTTATTTTTTGACATTTATAAATGTTGAAACTTTCGACGGTCCAAACCGTCGATAACTGGAAAATAATATAATATAAATGATATTTTATTAATATAATTATCAACCATTCAGACTGTCAAAATTTCAGACAGTCCAAACAGTGGGTAACATAAAATTAAATATTATATTATGTACGTATATTGACATTATATTTATCGACAGGCTTAAGACCGTTGAAAATTTACTAACGGTCGAGACCATCGAAAATTTTGACGGTTCGGACCGTCGGTAAATACTTCTGACGGTTCCGACCGTCGGTAATTATAAAAAAAATCTCCCACACTTTTTTTTCATTTTCCCGCTTTGATCTTTAGTTTCTATCTCCTTCATATGTCTTTATCTCTCATCTCTCACTCCCTCTCCACGATTCTCTTTGTCGGCACGACGAACTTCTAACGACGACTCGCCGGCGACCCTCTTTCTCTCTCGATCGGCTACCAGGCGGCGGATCTAGCTGCGGGCGGTCGGATCGGCCGCCTGGCGGCCGAATCTAGCTGCGGGCGATCGGATCCGACCGTCGGCTGTCGCATCAGCCTCCTGACGGCCAGATCTGGTCGCGGGCGGCTGAATCCGCCACCTGGCGACCGGATTTGGTGGCCGGATCCAGCCTCGGGCATCGGATCTGGCCGCGAGCGACCGGATCTGCCGCCTCATAGTTCGATCTGGCCGCCGACGGTCGGATCTGGCCGCAGGGGGCAGATCGGCTGCTAGTAAGCCTGATCTAGCCGCTGGATGCCGAATCCGGTCGCTGGCGGCGGGCTAATTGATGCGTGCAAATTAAGCGCAAATATACTAGCAAGTATACTAGATCGTATCAAGTAATAAAGAGTGAATATAGTGTCGAACCCACGAGGACTAATTTAGATTCTTATCTTTCTAACTTAAGTTTATTAATTGAGAAAGTAACAAGAATTTATTTGAGATAAAAGTAATCCGAATTGATGACAATGAGAGATAATGATGCCTTTAATTAATGTGAGAGACAGTTAGAACTCAGACTTCGTATCCCTATCGTATTATCTTAATTATCAATAATTAAGTATAGACTTCTTGTAGAAAATAAACGGATAAAAGGTATATGACTCAAAAGCTTGAGGACCTAACTGATAAGGAATATAATCAAAGCACGTTGAAAACTCAATCCACTTTAATATATTCTAAACTAAGATGCATTAATATGAAATGTTGCTTGAAGTAAATGACTCAAAAACTTGAGAACATAATTATCTTAAATAGAAGTAAAATCAAAGACGTCGAAAATTCGATCAACTTTAATATACTTTATCTAAGATGCTTTAAGTTGCAGACCTCTGTTTAATGATATAATTGTTAGCAATTAAAACTAATTTACTAACAAAAATATCAAATTAACATAAATCGGCCCGGGTCAGAAGGAACTTGGCCTGGGCTAACTCAAAACTTTATATTCATTAGAAATAATGAAGGAACCCGGCTCGGGTTGTATCCAACTCGGCTCTGGAAGAATTTCGATAGATTTTTCTTGCAGAATTTATATGAAATTATATGCAATTAATGCAAGAAACTAATAAACTCAGATTAAGCATGAAATCCACATCATAATCATGTCCTCAAAAGTCTAAACAATAAAATATATTAAGAGAAAACTAAAGTTCAACGTAATCTTCCTCTAACAACTAAACTAATCCATAATCGGAAGAATTTAACATCAAATTCGAGGGAGAAAATATAAAATAAAGATTATAAATTGTAAATCAAACTCCCAAGAAGTGGTGTACGTCTCTGGAACAAGCTTTGGCCGAAACTATGCTCCAAACGATCGCCCGAAACCACGAAGTCTCTACTTCTATGATTGGTTTGCAGTGGCACACAGTAGAACTTCGTCTCTCGTTTCTGGTGCGGCTAGGGCATCAAACTCCGAGATTGCCTCCTCCTTGGCTTCGTGGTACATCCATATTTATAGGGGTGGCAGCCTTTTTGGATTCCGAGTTGAGTTCGCGATTTAAATCCAAGTTAAAGTCGGCCGAAAAACCACGCGATCTACCAATTTGGTTGATTTGTACTAACTCGGGCCGGGTCTGATCCAACTCGGGCCGGGTTCAGTTCAGATTTTATTTTCGAGTGAAAATCGATTCGGATTCGGTTTTTAACGTCAACCCGGTCCGGGTATGATGCGAGCCCGGCCCGGGTTTCTCTTGAACTCAATTATATGTGATGTTTGTGCTCTGTTTTGCGTCCTTTTCCGATCCGAACACTTTGCACCTCCAAAATGATGATCCTGAGAAGAAAACAAATCGAAATGTGGGTAGCTTTGGACTCAAAAGAAATTAAGAAAATAAATAAGAAATTAGATGCGTGCAATAGTAAAAACTATGAAAAATAACATAAATGATGCATGTAAAATATGTATGAAAATGCATGCATCAAATTCCCCCGAGCTTGAACTCTCGCTTGTCCTCAAGCAAGCTTCAAGGCAAGACTCAAGAATCATAAATGAGCCATCATAGTCTCCACCCCATGACTAATACTTTTCCACTACTATCGTTTTATAAGTCCATCACCAAAGTATCTAACCACAATCCATAACCCAGCCTTATAAAATTTTTAGATCTTAAACAGTTTAAACTTATTCTAGTTCAGCTCCGTGCAAGAAAACATATAGTCTATCTGTTACGAAAAGGGGGAGAGAAGGATCGCACAAAATACAGAAGAATGTGAAGAGGAAAAAACGGCGGCGGCTCTTTGTTATGGAATAACGATGATTACAAGGATGAGTCTCTGTCTAGACCCCTAGGGAGTTTATATAGGCACTCCCTTTAATGGATGATAGGAATTACATACGGACTGTGACTCTAAATAAATTCCTTGAAAATAGGACACCTATCTCGTGATAAGGAAATAAATCAAATCTGAATCACAAACAGAATACCCCTAAAAATTTTGCTAAACGGAATCAAATCCGGGCAACGAGACCCTTGTAGGGGAATTCTACTAAAGCGCCTGATTATGTAGGGGGCCAACTGTGTTCAGATTACATCAGATAGCCTACTCCTGATGTAATCCGAGATCTCCAACTAAGCCTTTTAACCAGATGTCTTCCTTGGCAGCTTCTGTCAGTGCCATGTATTCAGCCTCTGTGGTGGACAATGTAACTGATGGCTGAAGTGTAGCCTTCCAACTAATAACTGAACTGCCCAAAGTGAAGACATAGCCTGTCATAGATCGTCTTCCATCAACATCTCCAGCATAGTCTGAATCTGAGTACCCAGCAATCAAACACTCTTTATCACTTCTGTAGATGAGGCCAATATCAGATGTTCCTCTCAGATACCGAAAGATTCGCTTCACTACTTGCTAATGCTCTTTTTATGGATCACTCATGAACCTGCTGACAACACTGACTCCATGAGCTATGTCTGGTCTTGTGCAAACCATGGCATACATCAGACTTTCAACTGCACTAGAATATGAAACTCGAGACATGTACTCCTTCTCTACTTCTGATTTTGGTGCGAAGGCAATAGAAAGATGAACATTTGCAACTGATGGGGTATTCAAAAGTTTCGCTCCTGACATTCCAAATCTGGATAAAATCTTCTCAATATAACTTTTCTGAGATAAGAAGAATTTACCCTGTGTGTGATCCCTTAGAATTTCCATCCCCAAAATCTTCTGTGTTGCACCAAGATCCTTCATATCGAATTCTGCACTGAGGAGCTTCTTCAGATTCTGAATGTCTGTTATGTCTCTGGCAGCAATAAGCATATCATCGACATACAAGAGCAAATAGATGGTGGAGCCATCCTTCACCTTCTTATGGTATACACAGCAATCATAGGAACTTCGACTGAATCCCTTACTGATCATGAAGTCGTCGAACCTCTTGTATCATTGTCTGGGAGACTGCTTCAAGCCATACAGAGATTTCTTCAGACTGCAAACTTGATTCTCCTTTCCTGGAATGAGGAATCTCTCTGGTTGGCTCATAAGAATGTCTTCTTCAAGTTCTCCATGGAGGAAAGCAGTCTTTACATTTAGTTGCTCGAGCTCTAGATTCTGATGTGCTACAAGAGCAAGTAGCATCCTGATAGAAGTATGTCTGACAACAGGTGAGAATATTTCATTGTAGTCCACACCTTCTTTCTGATTATAACCTTTAGCAACCAGTCGTGCTTTGTATCTTGTGCCTTCAACTTCAGGAATTCCAAATTTCTTCTTGAAGATCCACTTACAGCCAACAACCTTTCTGTCTTTAGGCAGCTTGACCAGCTCCCACGTCCGATTTTTGTGAAGAGATTTCATCTCCTCACCCATAGCAACGATCCATTGTTCAGATTCGGCACATGTGATGACATCCCTATAAGAGGACGGCTTCAGGGACTCCACCTCTTCAATTGCCTGTAGTGCATAAGCAATCATGTCCTCGAAATCATATCCCTTAGGAGGACCCACTTCTCTGCGAGGACGTCTAGCAATAATTGACTCCTCTTCAAGTTGCTCATCAGATTCTTCACCTTTTGGTTCTGCTTCTTGATGTGATCCTTCAGCATCATCCTGAGTTGGAGTGATTTCAACATCCACCTGTTTACTGACACTCTCTTCAGCCTCCACCTTCAACTGAAGCATTGATGCTTCATCAAAGGTCACGCTTCTGCTGTGGATGACTTTGTATTCTGAAGGAGACAAGATTCTGTAGTCCTTCACTCCTGCACCATATCCCATGAACACCCCCTTCTTTAGCCCTTGGCTCCAACTTCCCTTCACTGACGTGATAGTATGTTGGACAACAAAAAACTTTCAAACAAGTATAATCAGCAGGATTTTCTGACCATACCTCAGTTGGAGTCTTGAGATCAATCGCAGTCGCCGAACATCGATTCACTAAGTAGCAAGCTGTGTTAACAGCTTCAGCCTAGAATGTCCTATTCAAGCCAGCGTTAGAGAGCATGCACCTTGCCCTCTTCAGAAGTGTCCTGTTCATTCGTTCTGCAACTCCATTCTGTTGTGGAGTATCTCTGACTGTGCGATGCCTGGCAATGCCTTCATCTTCGCAGAAGTGGTCAAATTCAGCAGAATAGAACTCCAAACTATTGTCAGTGCGAAGACGCTTCACTTTCTTCGAAGTCTGATTTTCCACCAGAACCTTCCACTGCTTGAAGGCCTTGAAGGACTCACTCTTGTGTTTCATCATGAATACCCAAGTCATCCTCGAGTAGTCATCAATTACAGATAGGAAGTACCTCGCACCTCCTAATGATAGAACACGAGAGGAACCCCAACAATCGGTGTGGATGTAGTCAAGTGTCGCCTTTGTCCTGTGCACTGCCTTGCCAAACTGAGACCTTCGCTGTTTGTCGAATACGTAGTGCTTGCAGAAGTTGATTTCAGATATCTTCTTGTCTCCTAGAAGACCTCTTTTGCTGAGGATATTCATCCCGTTCTGACTCATATGCTCAAGCCGCATGTGCCACAGCCTGGACCTATCTGATTCAGATGAACTAGCCACTGCAGTAACGCCAGAGACTGTCTTGCCTTGTAATATATACAAGGACTTCTGTCTGACTCCCTTCAGAACCGTAGCATCACCTTTCATGACCGTGAGGATGTCTCTAGCAGCATTGATCTGACACCCTTTAGAGTCGAGGACTTCAAGTGATATCAAATTCTTCTTCAGTTGCAGAACATGACGGACATCTGTCAGCGTCCTCACAAGATTGTCACGAGTCCTGATCTGCACAGAACCGATCCCAACTATCTGACAGGCTGCATCATTGCCCATGATGACGTTTTCACCATCAATCTTCTGATAAGTTGAGAACCACTCTTTATTCGGAGTCATATGATAGGAACACCCCGAATCCAGAACCCAACTATCTGCCAGACATCCTTGATCAGAAGCAGCCAGAACCAAATCGTCTTCGGAATTCCTAATTTCCTGTGCCACCGCAGCGACGGAGGCCTTCTTCTTCTTCGGACAATCCTTTTTCCAATGACCTGGTTCCTTGCAGTAATTACAGATGTCTTTCGCAGTGATTTTCTTCTTCTTCGGCTTGGATTTCTTCGAATTCGAGGACTGTCCCTTCTCTGCGGTCGATATCAAACCCGCGGCCTGAGTCTCTACAGAATTTCCAGATGCCCTATGCCGAAGTTTACGAGTATGGAGACTCGATTTTACTTCTTCCAGACTTATAGTTTTCTTCCCGATAATCATAGACTGAACAAAATTCTCATATGATGGAGGAAGCGAAACTAACAGAATTAGGGCAGCATCTTCATCCTCGATCTTAACATCGATATTTCTGAGTTCCATCAACAAAGAATTTAACTGATCAAGATGTTCCT
Source organism: Pontederia crassipes (assembly GCA_030549335.1). Lineage (NCBI taxonomy): Eukaryota > Viridiplantae > Streptophyta > Magnoliopsida > Commelinales > Pontederiaceae > Pontederia > Pontederia crassipes. The sequence continues at coordinate 9,294,319 of JAUKPH010000018.1, read as the reverse complement.
TCAGAGGGGTACCTTCTTGCATGCGGAGAGAGAACAGACGTTGCTTCAACAGCAACTTGTTGGTGAGAGACTTCGTCATATACAGACTCTCGAGTCTCAACCACAGACTGGCCACCTTTTCTTCATCTGCGACCTCGATTATCACCTCATCCGCCAGACACAATAGAATTATCGAGTGTGCCTTCTCCTCCTGTGCCGCCAAAGTTGCGAGGTCGATATCTTTTTCTTTGCCCTTCGAGTCTTCCTCCTTCGATTTGTTCTTCGACACATTTGAGAGCGGCGCCCAGACTCCTTGTTGCTTCAGAAACGCCCGCATCTTGATCTGCCACAATCCGAAACTGTTCCTGCCGTTGAACTTCTCCACGCTCACGTTGTGCGACGCCATCTTCCTGCTGATCGAGAATTGCAGACAAACCCTAAGGCTCTGATACCAATTTGTTACGAAAAGGGAGAGAGAAGGATCGCACGAAATACAGAAGAACGCGAAGAGGAAAAAAATGACGGCGGCTTTTTGTTATGGAATAATAGGCACTCCCTTTAACAGATGATATGAATTACATACGGACTGGGACTCTAAATAAATTTCTTAAAAATAGGACACCTATCTCATGATAAGGAAATAAATCAAATCCGAATCACAAACAGAATACCCCTAAAAATTTTGCTGAACGGAATCAAATCCGAATCAAATCCGGGCAGCGAGACCCCCGTAGGGGAATTCTGCTGAAGCGCCTGATTATGTAGGGGACCAACTGGGTTCAGATTCAAGGCATTATTAACACTATCAAATAATAGCATTAATGTTGAATGCAAATAGTATAGAGTGAGCTTAATTTTACTTTATTCACCTTCTTATTGATTTATAGAATTTATTACTCATGTGCTTCTCCATATTACGCAAGGTGGTTCATGTAGCGGGCTTTCGACCGACGGATCCTAGAGCAGTTGCCCTTAGGTCACCAGGCAAGAATCCCCTACGAATCTAATCACCCGAACACACCCAGGTTCCGGATAACACAATTATACCTTCTTATTACTTTTGGAGTTTAACTAACCCTCTTTCAGATTTATTTGTTTTAAGCTCACAAAACACTTTATGCACTCAATAAAAGGCTACTACCATCAAGACATAAAATAAAAATAAGAAATGAAATGAGAGCATGAACAAGAATCAGTGGTCTAAGTATCCATAATTTTACTTGGCAACATACACTTTCCAAATTACCCAATACTAAGGTGATGGAACAGATAAAATTATAGCAATAGAATTTCATAAGTACACAGGGTGTCCTTAAATTTTATTAAGTACAAATAAGAAGAACAAACATTGAGGTAAAATGATGGTGAATGGTATTTTTGTGATTTTTGAAAATTTTAAATTTTTATGGATTTTCATAAGATGCAAAGATAAAGCAAACATGCAATACTAAAATCAACGAAACGAAAGCAAACATGATGATGCAATACAATAAAGCAAATATGATGCATGAAATGCAATCTCCCCTAAGCTTGAACTAAACACTGTCCTCAGTGTTAGCCAGATAAGGTAAGGAATACAAGATGAAAGACTAAACAAGATAGAAAAGAAGAAAGGAAAAGACACGACCAGCTAGCCCATCTCTGGAGGCGGTGGAGGTGGTGGATACTGTCCGAAGTAGTCCTGAACCAGTTGCTCAAGTTGATCCTGGCAGTCGTTAAGCTATCGAAACTGAGCCTGAGTCTCCTGATGGTGCTGCTGCATCAGCTGGTACTGTCGCTTTTGTCCCGCAAGAAGTGCAGCTAATGTATCCTGCAAAGCTGAGACATCAAAACTGACAGAAGCTGAAGCATAAGTCGGTTGAGAAGTAGACCCGTGCTGAAGTGGTGGACTCGGAGCCATAAAGGATGGCTACGGGTGCTGTGAAGGCCCCTTGTCCTGCAGAGGTACTGGATCCTCATCATCCGGATCTGGGTGTGCTTGAGGGTCTGCTATGTGGCGAGGCTCCACCTGTCTCAAAGAAGGAAAGTAGGTCCAGTTTGCATGATCAAAGACAGTGAAACGATCAGCATCAGAGCACGGTAATGTCTCGACCCTATTGCGAAACTTGAAGACCAGACCACCTGAAGTCCTCTCGACAAGGTTCATCTGAAGAACTGTGGTCATCCCAATAAATGTAGGCTCGATGGGCTCAAGAGATGACAAGTCAAGGCCCAAATAAAGGGCTATAGGAGTAATCGGGCCACCATTAATAACTTTGCATGAAGATGGATGCCTGTCTCTGAAAATTATCGATAAGATGGCGTCGATGTTAAGTTGCCTTCATTCCACCATAGCCTTTGTGCGGGAAGGAAGGAAGGGCTCATCATTTGTTATTACCTTCCAGAAGACAACTCCCTGAGACTCAGGAGAGGAAGCATAAGACTCCATTAGGGGAAATCCATAGATAGAGTTAAACTTCGGCATAGAAAAGCCATATTCATTATTAAAAAGCCGGAAGCTAACTCGATGGTGCAGAGCAGAGCACTCATAAGCATATGAACCGAAGAATTCATGGCACAACTTCTCGTACGTCGGCCACTGTTGATCCAGAAAAGTTCGCATCCCCACCCGGGTAGGAGTAATAGTGAAGAAGAACGTATGTCGGTAGCGTTTGCGTTGGGTAGAATCCCTGAACTCCAGACTGGTGGGTCATGGCGGTCGGTCTTCCTATTGAGTAGCTTCATTATTAGCCGTCGAAAAAGCATGGGAGCGCTACGAATTTCCGGCGAGGCTACATCGTAGAAAATTGTGATCGGAAGAACACTGGGCAAGGAACCCGGCCTGAGTTTAAGAGAGCTCGGCCCGGGTCAGAAGATATTGCGGAAGATGCTGTCGAATGAAGTACTCGGCCCAGGTTAAAGGTAGCGCGGCCTAGGTTTGTTGTAGATGCAGCTGAAAGAAAACTCGGCTCGGGTATACTGTCGACGCGGCCCGGACTAGCGCTAGCGCGGAAACTGGTGACTGAACGATGAGCCCGGTCCGGGTATACTGAGGGTGCGGCCAGGGTTTCAGAGAAACACGATCGCTGCTCGGGCTGAAGAGAGGCCGGACACGTGCCGAGTTTCACAGAGCGCGGCCCGGGTAGTGGCGGTGGCGTGAGTCGGGAGCTGTGCAAGGTGGAGCCCGGCCGGTGTTTTACAGCAGATTCAGCATTCGGGCTTGCGGATCGTTGAAAGAGGGGATGATGGCAGTGTTGCTGGATGGCGGATCTGGAACAGAGGTGGCGGCACAGCGGATCTAGAGCAGAGGCGACGGCGCGTGATGGCGCGGCGGGTCCGGGAAGAAGAGGCGGCGGTGTGGCGGGTCCGGGGAGGAGAGGTTGAAGAAGATCGAATGTGCCGACGTCGGAGAAGGTGAATGACGGTGAAGTTGCCCCGGGTCGCCTGTCCACCCGAATTTTGTAGACGGATCCGCCCCAGGTGGGTGGCCGTTCTACTCCGATAATCGTGGCGAATCAATGCCACATCATAAAGACGGGTGGTTGGCAGTTCAACGGCAAGATTCGCTGTCATTAAAGCAGCCAGATTTTGCGTCCAGTCAACTGGAGAACATGATGCCGACGAAACCCGGCCCGGGTAAGAGGAGCGCGGACCGGGTTCGGTGTGTGATTGGTCCGGGTGCTGACTTCTATAATGGCATCTACCTGGTCCAGGTGTATAATGACCTGGCCCGAGTATAGTGTTCCTGACATGAGCTTCACGAAAAAAAAAAGCGCGGCCCGGGTTTCATGGCGCTCGGGCCGGGTTAAGAAATAGAAAAAGGTGAATAATCAGTTAATTGTAAAGTTAAGATCATCCGATTATGGGCTAAAGATGAGACTTTAAAATAAAGAATTAATGGACTAAAACTTACTAAATTATGACTAGGCTTTGATCTAAAGAAACCAAATCTAAGAAATCAAAAGAAAGGTAACAATTCATCTAAGACTCGACGACCTAGACTAACAAAAGGATAATATTAAAATAAAATGTGCACCAAAGAAAAATTTCACCGCGATTAGTTGATGTGTTCGTGAACGTCAATACGGTGACCTGATTAGATGCGAGTGAATATGCACCCAACCGACTCCAACTTTTGGTAACCTTGATCAGAAATTTTGGCCTTACCCTTCAAGTCAATTCGTGATTTTTCCATATTTTGAATTGCTTTTGGTCTCCTTGGACGCCATTGTTGAGATGTGGTTGGTGCTTTCGATGATGATGCTATGAATGATGCGGCTCCCTCTTTTTGTTGAAGCAGAATTGGAGACAAGTTCATAGTTGGGGTTAGAACTTCCGAAGGTCAGCTCCTCCTTCGAACGATTCCATGTTCAATTACATACTCACTTATCTCCTTTATCCTCCACTCTGTAGTCCATGTTCTTCTTTGATAATTTCTTCATGGTCGCCATCTTTGATAAGAATTTTGATAGTGGTATGGACATACAATAATTGGAAGAAAATTTTCTGAGCAAGGCTTTTGAGACGAGTCAATTTGAGAAGAAAAATCTGCAACCTGCTTCTCTAAAGTTTGGATCCTTGCCTCCATCTCCTCGAATTTTCTTTGAATCTCGAATGATTGTGGAGGCGGAGGAATATCATTATTGACTTTAACTTGAGATGTCAACTGAATAAAGTGTGCCTCTAAAGATTGAATAAGTTGATCTTGTAGGTTAATCTTGTTCTCAATGGTTGAAATAAATTGACACAACATCTCCTCTAGATTGGTCCTTGATTCCGGTGAGGACTTTTCTTCTTGTAAAGATGAGAGGGCATCATCCGTATCTTGGCCATGTTGCTTCAGATTTGATATTTGAACCTCCATACTCTGTATGAATTCATCTTGCATGGAGATCTTCGTCAGCAACGTCCCCATCATGTGAGTAAGCAAGACGAGTGGGTCTTGCGATGTATTGCTTTCTTCTACACATGCATGGGGTGGCGTGATTGTATTTTGTCCTGGAAAGTTTACACCAACTTGTATAATTTTAGACGCAGAAACGCCTTCGTGATGAGGGCTAGATAAAGCTTCAAGTTGTTCTTCTCCAGGAGCTTTGATAATCTTGCTACCTTCAATCGGCTTGGGTTGTTGTTTGGATTTATTCTTCTTCGCCATTGAAGATTAAACAATTTGTCTTTAGAACAATTTCTTGAAACACACAGATAGAAACCCGTGAAAGTATATGAAGTGAAGAATTCCAAATAAAAATATGCAATAAAAATCTTCAAATGCAAGAATAAAAATAAAATCAAGTTAACAAACAAAAGTAGAAAAATAGAATTAGAAATAGTCCCTAGCAACGGCGCCAAAAATTTGATGCATGCAAATTAAGCGCAAATATACTAGCAAGCATACTAGATCGTATCAAGTAATAAAGAGTGAATAGAGTGTCGAACCCATAAGGACTAATTTAGATTCTTATCTTTCTAACTTAAGTTTATTAATTGAGAAAGTAACAAGAATTTATTTGAGATAAAAGTAATCTGAATTGATGACAATCAGAGATAATGATGCCTTTAATTAATGTGAGAGATAGTTAGAACTCAGACTTCATATCCCTTTCGTATTCTCTTAATTATCAATAATTAAGTATAGACTTCTTGTAGAAAATAAACAGATAAAAGGTATATGACTCAAAAGCTTGAGGACCTAACTACCCTAATAAAGAATATAATCAAAGCACGTTGAAAACTCAATTCACTTTAATATATTCTAAACTAAGATGCATTAATATGAAAGGTTGCTTGAAGTAAATGACTCAAAAACTTGAGAACATAATTATCTTAAATAGAAGTAAAATCAAAGATGTCGAAAACTCGATCAACTTTAATCTGCTTTATCTAAGATGCTTTAAGTTGCAAACCTCCGTTTAATGATATAATTGTTAGCAATTAAAACTAATTTACTAACAAAAATATCAAATTAACATAACTCGGCCCGGGTCAGAAGGAACTTGGCCTGGGCTAACTCAAAACTTTATATTCATTAGAAATAATGAAGGAACCCGGCTCGGGTTGTATCCAACTCGGCTCTAGATTTTTCTTGCAGAATTTATATGAAATTATATGCAATTAATGCAAGAAACTAATAAACTCAGATTAAGCATGAAATCCACATCATAATCATGTCCTCAGAAGTCTAAACAATAAAATATATTAAGAGAAAACTAAAGTTCAACGTAATCTTCCTCTAACAACTAAACTAATCCATAATTGAAAGAATTTAACATCAAATTCGAGGAAGAAAATATAAAATAAAGATTATAAATTATAAATCAAACTCCCAAGAAGTGGTGGACGTCTCTGGAACACGCTTTGGCCGAAACTATGCTCCAAACGATCGTCTGAAACCACGAAATCTCTACTTTTACGATTGATTTGCAGTGGCGCGCAGTAGAACTCTGTCTCTCATTTCTGGTGCGGCTAAGGCTTCATACTCCGAGATTGCCTCCTCCTTGGCTTCGTGGTACATCCATATTTATAGGGGTGGTGGCCGTTTTGGATTCCGAGTTGAGTTCGCGATTTAAATCCAAGTTAAAATCGGCCGAAAAACCACGCGATCTGTCAGTTTGGTTGATTTGTACTAACTCGGGCCGGGTCTAATCCAACTCGGGCCGGGTTCAGTTTAGATTTTATTTTCGAGTGGAAATTGATTCGGATTCGGTTTTTAACGTCAACCCGGACCGGGTATGATGCGAGCCCGGCTTAGGTTTCTCTTGAACTCAATTATATGCGATGTTTGTGCTCCGTTTTGCGTCCTTTTCCGATCCGATCGCTTTGCACCTGCAAAATGATGATCCTGAGAAGAAAATAAACCGAAATGTGGGTAGCTTTGGACTCAAAAGAAATTAAGAAAATAAATAAGAAACTAGATGCATGCAATGGTAAAAACTACGAAAAATAACCTAAATGATGCATGTAAAACATGTATGAAAATGCCTTGCTTATTGTGTGTGATTTGATTATTATTATATTGGTTTAAAATTTAACGAATTGTTTTTAAACTTCTACGATGCATTTTGTGAAATCGAATTTTTTATTTAAACATCAATTCACCCCTCCCCCTCATAGTGTCTTGTGATCCAAAGTTTTATGGTGAAATATACAGAAAGTGCGTGAATATAAAATATTTAAAAATTTTATTGTTATTTGTTTCTACATGTCTAATCTATAGAGAAATAGTAGAAATTAGTTATGTATACATCACAATAAGATATTTTAAGATGCACATGAAATTGAAAAGGACAACTTAATATAAAAACGTTTTTGTTATATTCGTCAACTAATTTGATAGCGATGTTCACCAAACATTCATTTTTTTATTTTATAACTAATTCGTTAAACCAATGTTTTCTGAATTGGACCAGCGACCTGACCGCCCTCACTAACAGGATGCAACTAGACGATATGATTGGGTTTAATCGATTTTTTTAAAATAATATTATTTATAATATTTTCAAAGATATAGTATATAAATATTATATTAATAACTTATTACTCGTAAAATATTAATACAATATAATTTAATTTATCTAAAATCCTAATAATGATAAGTAGAAATTGTTAACATATAAATATTGATAGGTTATAATTGATTATGAATAATAATGAGTTGCATTAATATATTTTACGTTAAGTTAATTTTGATTTTTAGTATTTTCCTTTTTATTTCCATTTTTACGCCCTTTAATCATTTCCTGTGGAATATTATCAAGATTTTAATACTTACTATTTTTATTTTATTTCTATTTAACTTTTTTACCTCTTATTCTTTACATTATTTCAGTTTTCCCTTTTAATACTTTCTTTTTCTTCTCTTATATCTCCTATGATTTTTCCTCAAATTTAAACTTGAACCGGGTTGAACCAGTTCGCCGATTCTACTAGTTCGATCGATTTTTGTTCGGTTCAATGTCAAAAATAGTTTTGGCATTCAACCAAATTGGATCAATGGACATTTCATGGTTGAATTGACTAGTCTGGTCCAGTTTAATAACATTGCAACTCTACAAATCAATACTTAATCCATTAGGTTATTCATTGGACAATTATTGTCCATTTATCTAACCATTATTTTTGCCAAGCAAAATTTCATAGTATAACTATACTATCAAATAACATATTTTTGCTTGCATGTGGACAGATCAAATACCATACTTGTTTATATTGGCATAAGAAAAATTTCACGTACCACTCGTAAATGTATCCATATTTTGGTTCTCCATGTTTGTTTTGTCAATAACGTGTTAATTTTGAGGATGAAATTCTTTTAAGGAAGGGCAGAACGTAATATTCATGATTTGATCAATATAAGATTATATCATTTAAGTATATATTAGACGGTTAAAAAAATGTGCTTTAGTCCCATATATTTGAACACTGAAATTGAAGAAAAATGACTAAAGACATGAAAAATATCTTTAAAAAATATTAGAATTTAGAAAATTAAAGTCATGATAAATATTCCTATACGTAAAAGTAGAGAAAAAAATATTTTTAATAGAAGTGTTAGTTAGCTTTAATGATAGTGCAAAATCTGAAATTCTGTAAAACTAGGATTTTTGTTCTTCGGACAAAAGTTCATATTTCGATTCTTTGAGAATTTATTTTCTAAATATTATTTCCATGGAATGTCTTAATTAATTAATAAATAAAATAAAATAAAAGGCATTTACTTAAATGATATTTAATGTAAATAAAGTCAACTTAAGGGGGTAAAGTGGGGAGTTCATTAAAACCGACCTTAGTAAGTCGGTTTCTCTATTGATAACCTTTATCCACTTGCCCCCATTTCACTTGGTTATTCAAGTTTTAGAACTCTCAAACTTAAAAACCTAGAAGGGAAGCAAGAGTGGAAAAGGAAGGGAAAAGAACTTCAACTTCAAGGAAATTCTTGGAGTCTTCATTTAGATAAGTTGACTATTCATTTCCTACGAATTATCCCTATGAAATTCAAATAAAAACTATTCTTTTAAACCTCCATGATTTCCTTGTGCTTTTATGTCCATGTCCTTGTGATGTACATCAAATCCTAGATCACCTAAATGAAGTTTCACCTTTGCTAGACATGAAACAACATTCGAAATTTGTCAACACTATATCAACATCTTAGGGTTCTTAAGAAATTGTGAAATTTGTTAGACTGAACCTAATTGAGTTCATTTTTCATAGGATATGGAATGAGGTTATTTGGATTTATATAAGAAAAGTTATTCATCAATGATTTCGCCCCTTCTATTCATTGGGATGATATGATACACTACATGGTGATATAATACCTCTAACCAATTGGTATTATGACCCGTTCATTATGCATACATGAAATGATACAAAAAATGATATATGAAATATAAGAAATATGTGATATGTTATATTAAAGATGTTATTTTCATTGATATCGATTTATATTTTGTCTTACATAATATGATATATATATATATAAGTATAAAAATGTTAGTTTGCTTCCTATAAGTCTATCAAATGCTAATTTATTTTATGTGAATAGAATATGTGATAACACACAAGTTGTGAGTTTTCAACTTATTGAATTGTTATTTGCTCGTAATATTTAACACTTTTCATTCCGGGAGACCAATCATGTGACTGTGCTTGAAAATTCCTTATCGGATTACATAAGAAATTTAGTTCTTTAGTTGTCATTTATGAGGTGTGTAACTCCCCTTAGTATATCATATGATGTCTAAAAGTTAAATGTTTGAAAAAAAATAGAGTGTGTATTTCTCTAAGGTAGAATTTAAACTAAGAATTAGACCAAGGTTTGAACTGGATTGCATGATATTATTCGCTATGTGCCTTGGTGCACACATTTTATTAAAACTTATCACACCTATTCAAAATTATGTTTCATATTAGACTAATCCTCATGCTATATATTCCTTTAACTTAATGTCAATTATATCATCTTAGTTAGATAATGCAGTGAGCGAGGCTGTTAGGAAAACTTCATTGCTGAATAAGTAGGTCATATTTGCTCTCAAAGAGATGATTAAAACCAAAATGAACAAAAGAACGAAGATATATATTATATTTTTTTTAATCTCTGAAAGTTGTCTAGAAGAAGCTGCTGTACTTGTTGAACACGAGACTTCCAGTCGCATATGCCGCACTTAATATCTCATTCTGAGCAGACCAGTAGTCCGCTCTCAGCCCCACCCTTCTCAGTGCCCTGAGCACTTTGCTCCTATTCGCATACCCCGTGATCACAACCTTCTGAATGCTGGCGTCCACCTCCACCTTCTCAATCCCTGAAGAACAGCAAAGGAGAAAACTCGTATGATTTTGTTTCTTGTGCCAGAGAGAGAGAGAGAGAGAGAGAGAGAGAGAGAGAGAGAGAGAGAGAGAGAGAGAGAGAGAGAGAGAGAGAGAGAGAGAGAGAGAGAGAGCTGACCTTTTACTTTTGACAGGCATTTCCTCAATCTTTTCTCATGTAATGCTACCAGATCAACCTTGAGCTCAATATTCTGCAAACGATTCATGATAGTGGGATGAGAATTATAGATGAAAGGACTAGATTAAGTTTATTGTTGTTCCTCTGATCAATTTTCTCAGTAGTGTTCAAAAGGGTGACCAGGTGAAAATGCTTCTACATGCAAAATGATATTAAATGGAGGTTAAATTTATTGAAAAAAAAGTCCTCTTATAACTCACAAGTAAATAGAGTTTATGAATATTGAATCAGTTTGACTGAAACTAAAGCTAGGGGCTACATCGATCATTTCTGATTGATGATGAACTGAACTAATCTGGGATTCATGAGTTTATAATGGGCACTTGGAATGCCAATAACATGGGAAACTGTAATGAATCACATAGTTAAGTGATAGCTAAATTGACCTATCAACACATATATGAATCCAGCTATATCTGTCCTCCAATCAATAAAAAGGGTAACAAATCCTGCAAAGAATCATTCAGCCATTAATCAACTGCAAATCTTACCGATTTCCGGAAAGAACAATCATTTAATTATGAGCATGTTATGATATGAAAGAACGAACAAGATTTCATAATACAGAAACACTCAACAATTCACAAGCAACACCTCCTTCAGCATTAGCACAAATTGTGAATACCTCCATGAATTAGACCCAAAACTTGCAGAACGATATGAGTGATTATGGAAGAATGCTGCAGAAGAAACAACCACATGAAAGCTGAGGGAATCAATAAAATGGGCACACGGGGGATGCTTGCGCGTATATATAACAGCAGCAAAAAAGCAGAGAATGGGAGGGGGGGTCGACCTGATTCTTCAGTTCAGAATTCAATCAAGGGAATGAAGTTTCTTTTGCTGCTTTTGCAAAGGAAAGGAGGACATATAGCTAGAAACAAGAAAACGTTGATCGAGGTGGATGGGGGCTTCTGTCTCAGCTCAAGGATCAAGGGCCCAAGGCTCACACATTGGAAAAGAACAAGGAGAGAGAGAGAGAGTGTGTGTGTTACGTATAAGTGATGATGGCCTGTTGACGGGTCCAAGTTGCTTTTGGGATCTTTGGGGCATGACAAAAGTGCACTCGAGAATGTTTAGATGAAAGAAAATGGGAAAGGAAAAGAGCAAAGAGGAAAAATAAATAAAGGAAAAGAAGAGGGTCGTCACTTGGCAACAAATGAACCATTTTGCAAGTTTGGTATTATCTTGGTGTGGACATTGCTTGAGACAGGTAAGTTGGCGAGGACTGTTATCATGTAGCACTAGTGACTCGTGAGGCCTGAAAGAAGACACTAATTTTTATGCCATATTTATCACTTGATAATTGGACCTGAAATTATTTACACATTTTATTTCAACTTTGACTGACCAAAATAATATTATCAAATAAAAAAAACTAACTTATTATATTGAGTGGGAGAGTAGAATGACTTTTGTTAATATAATGCGAAAACGAATTAACATTTTAACATCTTTTCTTCCTAATCCTTCGAAAACTTTCTCATGTGCAACTTTGCATTTTTTAAAACATTACAGCCACATATGTCTCCTTCTCTATTTTGCAATATCAATCATCTATATGATTCAATCAAACGAAATTAAAAATTTCGTGAACAATGCTCAGGAATAATATAAAATGATATACATTCATAATAAAAAAATTAAACTTAATCATGAAACAATTATAAAAAATGATAGGTAATCATATTATTTTCTTTACTTATCTTGTGCTTTTTCTTATTTTTTGCCTTGATCTTCTTCATGTGCATGTTGATGTTCATGCTTTTGTTTATATTTATGTTCATATTTTTGTTATTCGGTGCAGTGCACTACATCTTTTACTTTATATGCATGTGTGTGTGTCGTCAGGAGAGCTCTTCAACTTTTATGAATGATTGGTATATACTTTCATGCAGTTCATGAGCTTTTCAACCAAGGTACTTTTGACCCTCCATGTTAGGAAATTATTTCGCAAATGTCAAAACGTCCATATGTAAGTATTTTATATCACAATGCTTAAGTGTCGTATAAAATTTTAATACCTCAAGTCTCAAAGCATCCATATTGTTGAGTATGAGCAATCAGTAAACATGACTTTCAACATTTTATAACTTTTATTTTGACATCTAATTATCTATCTTTGAAGACTTCGATTTAACATATCAAGGATGGGGGGCAAAAAGGTCATTTTTATGGAAATAATTGAATTCAAGCCAATTAGGGTAAATATGGTTCGGATACTATAGAGACATAGGCCGAGCTCCATTGAATGTGGGCCAGGTCATGATTAATACTTTTCAGCGCACCCTCCAAAGCTCAGGTCGGATTTCATGGAACTCGAGCTGAGTTTATGTGAACTCAGTCCAAACTTCTACTATTAGGTAATATTTAGTGGCATGAACAAGGTGCGTGTTGGATATAACCTTACCTCCTACTTCATGCAACATTGGGTCGGGGATGCTTGGACCATGTCATTAGGACATTAACAAATGCTCGTGAAATTCTATTCTTGATCAAATGCAAAACTTGGGGCGAATTTTCTTAAGTCCAGGTCGAGCATGCACTGGTCGATGCTAGGCTTGAAACTTGCTGAAGAATCAAGTTGGGTTCTTCTAGCACATGCCAAGTTTTGGCTTTGTGGAACTCTGGTGACTTTTCTTTTGGCCAAAATTTTGGGTATTAAAACAACATGATTTCCATACATAAATCTATGAAAAGTATTCCTTGATCATAGAAGAATATGAGAGTAATGGTTGCTCTTTTTAAACTTTTGCAGCCGAGGAAAGAGAAAACATGACACAAAGTTAGAGGAAAACTCAAGCAGAGAAGTAAAGAAAAGTGGGTGGATAACATCCCTCGTAATCCTATTTATAGATAAAGGATATCTAAGTTATAATCTAATTAGAACAATTAATCACACTTCTAAAGAATAATTTATCTTTATTTTTTCTAAATTTTTGGATTAAATAATTAGTTATTATAGTTATTTCTTAATTTTTGGATTTAAGTAACAAATTATTATTATATTTACTAAATATTTTGAACATAAAAATCTCTAGTTTAAGTGTTATTTGGAGTTTTAGTTTCATCGTACTTCAAACATCATCCTTAATCCTCTTCTAAGCATTGTTTTCTTTATTTTTTTTTATTGTATCTCTCTTTAAACTCCATTATCTTATTTTTAAAAAGAACTTTAAGGTTATTTCCTTAGACCCCCTAAACTATCGTGATTTTTCGCATCTAACCTAATATATAAAAGTTTAAAATGATATATAATAAATATTTTAAAAAAAGGGAGGGGCATCGCCGGAGGGAGGGGGTGCCCCCTCTGCATCTCCGGCAAGGGCAAAGGGTTGGGGGCGAACAACCCCCTCGTTTCACTCCGACAACGAAGCAAAGAGGGGGAGGGACCTTGCCTCCACCCCCCCCCCCCCCCCCCCTCTTTTAATATTTATTATACATTATTTTAAACTTTTAAATATTAGAAGAGATGAGAGAATGGTAGTTTAGTCATTTAGTAAATAAAAAAATTAAAATAATGAGAAATTAATAAAATTAGACGGATGGGCTAAAGTGAAAATTGTGAAATAATTTAAGTGTTACGGTGAGTTCATATATTAGAGTTAGATGCAAATCGTGATAGTTTAGGGGAAGTATAGGAAAATAATCCAAAAATTTAAAATAAAATAATATTATTTTATCTTTTGATTTTTGTACAAAAAACTCTTAATTTAAGTCTTTCTTTAATACATAAACTTATTGTTATAATCAAAATCTAAGTTTGAATCCCGAATCTCAATACAATTTCATTCCTAATTCAATTAAAATTTATCCTCTTTTTCCAATCTTCTTTATGTTTGAACAAAGTTTTTATACTCTATATAATTATATTCTAATGATATAAATCTCAAAAGAGTTAAAGTTATATTTGAAATGCCAAAAAAGTCTAAATAAAAATTAGTTGCTTCATACACTAAACTTTTGATTATATAAAAGTTATAGTTAATTCCCTTATCTTTCTAGAGAATCATCTCATTTGGATAAGCACATACACAATTTTGTTTAAACAAGTGAAGCTCGAAAAGTTTAATTTGAATTTGATATTTTTATGTGCTAAATGTGGACTTAATATTTGATATTTTATCATGAGATTTGGGTAAGAGATTATGTATAAAAAAGTTATAGATAATATTGTTAGCTTCTCATAGAATCAAATATCATCTCATTTGAATACTCATATGAAAAATTATGCTAAAAGACTAAAGGTCTAAAAAATTTAATATGAAATAGACAACTTTATATACTGAACTTTAAATTAATACTGAACTTTAAATTTTGGATGAATGATGAATATTAAATTTGTAAAAAAAATTAATATATTTTCATAAAATAAAAAATAATGTCGATTGTGCAAAATGTTATGTTCAAAATAGTGCAGGATGCCCGATCAATCATCTAGTGAACCAATCGACCGGTCAAGGTAAATCAATCGGTCAGTATGAAAAATGTGAAATTCAGCCAATTTTGAAGACTGTAAAGCAGTGCTTGACTGGGTGACATCAATAGCCTTGTTGGTCAAACCATCGATCGATCGAATCGATCAGTACGCATAATTCAATATAATGATCATATTTCGTCTCAAAAAGTGGGAAAACAAATCCAACTGTTAAATGAAGTTAAGAAGGCTATAAAAGATTTTCCAAGGGTATATAAATGGCCAAGTCTTTAAAGGAAGAGTGGGAAGAACATTTATGAAGTCCATTTGAGTTTCAAGTTGTAAATCTTTTATTTCTTTCTCTTACTCTTGTGTGTGATTCCAAATTATAAAAGAGTGATTTGGAGTATTTTTGTGATATTACAATAGTTATTTAGCTCGAGTGAAAAGATGTTATGTCTTACCATTTGATCGAAGAAAAGACGAGTGAAAGCTTCCGAGTGTGAGAATGTATCCTACCTCTTGAAACAAAGAAAAGACAAGAATTGTAAATGGTTTTCTTCTTTTTCCTATTTGGAGCGAAGAAAGGGTGTTAGTGAAATCGACGTTCTCGAGGTCGAAATGTCGAAACAGGACGTAAGCTAAGATGTCACCGAACATTGTCAATAAACCATCACATCTTGTGTTTGTCTTTCTCTCTCTCCTTCCTACTTTATTATGTACTTGATTTGATAGCTCTTGTGTTGGTTTAAAGTTTAACTAATAAATTTTCGTAAAATCGGTATTTTCAATTTAATACTAATTCACATCCCCTCTTGGTGTCTTGTGATCATACACTTTATTTCTCTTAAATATTATTATTCTTGAGTTTTCACAATTAAAATAATTGATTATTATTATTTTCAATATTCTTCAACCTAGGATTCTTCTTCTAACTCATCCTTGAGGGTTCTTTATAAACTAAAGTTATAGTTAGATTCAAAATTTGAAATTTCTAATCTTAATCTAAACCTCAATTTCTATTTCACTTAATACTTATTTTTTTTCTCATTTACCTATTTCTTATCTAACTATATTTTTATTTCTTTCAAACTTTACTTTAATTATTCCTAATAATAAATAGTTTTAAATTTATTTAATTGCAAAAAAAATATTTTCTATATTTTGAAAATTTTGAGGTGATACATTTTTCATGTGTATGGAGCTATTGATGGAGGTAAGAAAATGATGTAATCCAAAAATGATGCTGTTGCAGGAAGATAACTGTTCGAGTGCACGCAGGTCATTCTTTGGTTGCCCTTGCAAACGAATAAATCATTTCAGGAATAGATCCTGGAATTCAAGGTAAATTATACGAATGGTCCCCCAACTTTGAGTCGATTTTCAATTGGTCCCCAAACTTCAATTTATAATTAAAACGTCCTCCATCTTTCAGTTTCTTGCACGCTTAGTCCTCTTGACCGGTGATAGTGGGTTTCCCGGTTGCTTTGCTTACATGACGGATTTTCTCTCTCCTCCACATCATTTTATGCTCGCCACATCATTATAAAAATTAAAAAATGATAATAAAAAAGAATAAAATTTCCACGTCATTAAAAAATTTAAAAATAAAAAAATCGAGAGAGCTGCTCTCTCTCTCATTTTTTTTATTTTTAAAATTTTTAATGACGTGGAAATTTTATTCTTTATTGTTATTTTTAATTTTTATAATAACGTGGTGAACATAAAATGATGTGAAGGAGAGAAAAAATCCGCCACGTAAGCAAAGCAACCGAAAAACCCACTATCACCGGTCAAGAGGACTAAGCGTGCAAAAAACTGAAAGATGGAGGACGTTCTGATTATAAATTGAAGTTGGAGGACCAATTAGAAATTGACTCAAAATTGAGGGACCATTAATTTACCCTGAAATTCAAGATCACATCCCGTGTGGGCTCAGAGAAGCATTCTGCTGATGTTCCAATTTGGGCTCCCATACAAGTAATCATTTCTAACAGTGCAACGGATCCGTCTACAACTTCCTTCTGATAAAGGAGAAAGGAATTTCAATATCTCAGTCATAGATAGTTAGAAGAAATAGCATAACTGCAACCTTCACAACAAAATTAAAACGAAAAAAATCAGAAAATTTATTTACTTTTTAATCTATTTCTGTGGAACTAACAACCAACTCATGCAAAACTGCAGCTTCATTGTCAGCAAAAAAGGCCAAACACAGTCCCGGGTTGACTTATACATTGATCTAAAATGTCCCTGTAAAATGTAAATGTCAACTTAAGCCCAAAAT
This sequence comes from Pontederia crassipes, assembly GCA_030549335.1. Classification (NCBI taxonomy): domain Eukaryota; kingdom Viridiplantae; phylum Streptophyta; class Magnoliopsida; order Commelinales; family Pontederiaceae; genus Pontederia; species Pontederia crassipes. The sequence goes on along the minus strand of JAUKPH010000018.1, from coordinate 9,277,150 downwards.
GTTTCGACTGGGAAAAATATCTTTCAAAGGTACCAGATAGATCAAGTTAGCAGGGTTCTCATTGTAGCGGCTGCTGCTACAGTTGGTTTTCTTGATGCAGCTGTCAGTGATGATTCTGCTACAACTGAATTCACTGTCGTTGTCGCAGCTGGACTGACTGCAGAGCACCTTAGTAATGTGATCTAGCGTGCCTTCACGGTACACAAGGATCCCTTCTTCATCAATATTCAGGTCTTTCATGGGGCGATAAGCCTTGTCAAACACTCGATCCTGCGCCCGAGTCAGAGACATAGTCCTGAACCATAATAACAAAATCCTGGAGTTAATTCAATGACATAAGAAAATAAAAGCAACTAATGTTACTTGTCAACATCAAATGGGAGTGTGATGAATGCATGAAACCCTATTCATGCTTTTCTTTTACTGTGAATGGAAGTTCTTCTTCCCTAACATACAAGTGTAACGTCCCTAAAATTTAGTCCTAATTTAAATTTTGCCGAACCTTGGACGGCGTTACTTCGACCTAATTTCATAAAACTTTACAACGAAAACATAATATATTAACATAAAACATTAATCATCGAAATAACAGCGAAAGATTTCATGGATAATTAAAATAAAAATCTAAGATAACATAATCTGGCCCATAGGCCTAGTAGGCTCTAACGTATACCCAACAATGGATTGTTACAACATAATGAGTTCAAGTAAATTACATGACTCTATAAGACCCATAAGCCATACATAACAGACTCTTATAAGAGTTCAACATATGACGTAACATAAGAAAGACAACTTAGGTCATAGCCCGACTCGTCCATGTGCAATGTCTTCGTCAAGAGGACTTCACCGCCGAACCTAAGCCTCATCCATACCTGCACGGATCCATGAGGTGCAAGGAATTTTTCCCGTTAGAGTATGTTGAGGCCCATGCATGCTATGACTTTATAACGTAAATTCTACATGTCATGGCATATACATATCATCACATGGAAAATATATTATATGCATACTATGAGCTACTTATGCATACTACATGGTATGTGATCATATCATCATGGCAATATAAGATATCAAGTAATATCATAATTTTTAAGTCGTGCATATCATAACTTATTATGATATGCTAATGCAAATCATAATCTTGTCTTACTTTACTTGAGTATTTTTCATCATGTCATGATATGATGTGACAAGTGAACATTTACATGGCATCCTCATAGGTGCATACTTCATCATACTTCTTTAACATTTTTAATTTATGTCCCAAGTCATTCATCATTCATCTTTTCATCTTTACTTAGATATTTTCTTATCTTGTTTGAATGGGAAGACCATGTTGAAGCTCAAGGGAAAAATGACTAGCTAGGCCAACATGTTGAGTTCGCGGGAGGCCAATAGAGACGCCACACTTGGGGTGGAACTCGCCTCCTGGTTCCGCGTAGGACCAATAGAGATGCCGCACTCGGAGTGAAACTCGCCTCAACTTATGGAAACGCCACGCTTGGGGTGGAACTCGTTTCCACGAGAAATGCCACGCTTGGGGTGGAACTCATTTCCCTGTTCTTTGAATGCAACAAGTCACCTTCACGCCAATTCGTCTTTTACTTGCTTTCATCAATACATACAATCAGTCACACATGTTACTTGTTTTAATCCTATTTAAGGTCATAAATACTTCAAATCATACTATGTGTGGTCATTCAATTATAGCAAATTAGTCTCCAGAACGGACGACCGTTTTGGGTATCGGTCGACCGTTGGTAGGATATCGGTCGACCGGTCGGATCATCGGTCAACCGTTATGGTCCATTCGGGTGACCGAAATCAGACTTCGGTTCGTCCGCTAATCATAAAATGTGACACACTTCTATATCGGACGATCGTTATTAAATTGGTCGACCGCTCATGGGTCCTTCGAACGATCGAAAAGGGATTTCAGTTCGACCGCTAATAACAGAATGTCCCGATTGTTTTATCATCACATATCGGACGATCGCTTATAAATCGGTCGACCGGTACTTGACTTTTCGGACGACCGAATCGAAGTGTTCGAACGACCGCTAATCACAGAATGTGTCGAATATTTTCGACCACCCATATTGGACGACCGTTAGAAAATCGGTCGACCGCTACATGTCTTTCGAATGTCCGAAATAGAGTTTTCGAACGACCGCTAATCACAGAATGTGTCTGCCCTTCCGGAACGGTCAACCAATTCAGAATCAGTCGCCCGTTCTGGGACGGCAGACACCTGATTTTACAAGGTTTCTTTCCCAAATCTTTTATACATTAACATATTGAATCAAACCTCACTTCCAAACATCACATAAGACCTTTCTTGATATTCTTAACATTCTAATCATGAAACATAATGAGATTTCCATATAAGACATTCAACATGCTAATCACACTTATAGATTGTACATAAGCTTTACAAGATTTCATAGTGAGCTAATATAAATGGTAATGAACATCATAATCTTAAACATGATTAGTAATATGACAATAACATAATAGCAATACATGAAGCATCTTGCATTCAAATCATGATTAGCAATAACATAGTAATCTAATGAAACATGAAGTAAGAAATGCATAATCCCTAATCATACTTTAACAAGTTCTAAGGTGGTCTTAATGTCTCTTAATTCATCCAAGCACACATCATTAAGAAGGTGATTAGAGTTTGGATTCCTTCCAACGTACCTTGCTTAGTAATGTCCTAAATCTAGCTTCTTCCCTCTTCCTCTAGCTCCAAGGAACCTAATAAGACTGCCATAGTGATTAAGAGAGGAGAAGATGAGCTAATCATCTTGCTAATAACTATTTAAAGAAAAAGAAAAGGAGTTGAAGGAGTACTGTAGCTTCAATGGAGCCTCTCCTTGCTGGTTGAGTGAAGGAGCTTGGGCGGTCACTGTAGCTACAGTGAGAGAGTTTGGGAGTTTCGGCCGAACAGGGCAACGAGGGAGAGAGAGTAAGGTAGTTAGGTGGGAAAAAGGATCTTAGGGCATGAGTTTGGGTGAGTGGGCTGTTGGACTGTGCGGGTGTGGGCTTCTCTTTACTTCTTACTTGTTTTTTTTTAATTAACAGGACGTTACAACAAGACTCATGGCCTGTACTCTAAATCATGTAGAACCCAACTAAATCACCTAATGAAAAATATGACATAAGTTGCTTTTCTGAAAGTGTGGCATTAACCATTACTCTTCGGTCAGGAACAAATGTAAAAGGAAAGATAAGCTTCATCTGGGTGTCATAGGATCTTATAAATATGACTATTCGAGTCATTGTGGATACATCCCAAAATCGAATCCCTATCATATGCAACTTCCTTTAAGATACAAAAAGAAAAAAGAATCTTCCTTATGATATATCTGATATTTGTTTCCGGAGTCTATAAGCACAAATTCCATAAGAAAAACATAAAAGCCAGGAAGCAAGCTTCTAATGTAGCTCCTGGAGAACTGATTCTGGTGTCAGACAACTTTCAGGTTCATCCACAGGGAACCAAACAACCAAACAAAAAATAAAATGAGTTAGAAGTCGACAGAGGATGTTAACATTCCACCAAAACAGTGAACCAACTTTGTCACAGAGCAACAATGGGACACGGAAACCGTACTGCAGTGGCCTCGACAGAATGAAAGCTCCCAGAAGAATTCCAGAGTTCAGGACATGAATTTCCGAACTTTATCTTTGAGCCATCACTGAAACAACTGTACAGTGCATAATGCCGACAAAGTTTCTTTGAAGCTTCAAAATTCGATAGAACATTTGTTTGTTTGGACTGCCCTCGATTCACGTAAGAGACAAAAAAAAAGACAAATGATGAGATCGATGTACCTGACATGGAGGAGGTTGGGGACGGCCGTAGGGCCCAAGAAGAACTCGAGGGCCCCGAGGAAGGCCTTGTAGGTCATCAGGTGGAGCCCGTCGACCCGGGGATACGGCAGCCGTGGCCGGGGCGGCGGCGGGGCCTTGGCCACCCACACCCGCCCGCTCTCTGCCGCCGACGATGCCGACCGCAGGAAGGCGTACTCCCTCCACAGCACCGACGCCGAAGCCTTCTCCTCCGGCGCCGCGGAGGAGGAAGGCGGGAGCGGGAGGGGCGCGAAGCCGACGGAGGCGAGGATGGGTTCGAGCTCGTCGTGGGTGATGATGGGCCGGAAAGTCCGGGTGTGCCAAAGCGCCAGCTTCTTCGGCACCATCTCCTCCACACGCGGCGGCGGCGCCTCCCTGCCGCCATTGCTGTTGGCGGTGGCCTTCTTCATCGTTTTTGCACCAGAAGGCCCAAAGAACGGATTTTTTCACTCGAGGGTGGGCTCTGGGGGTTCTAGTAGTCTGGGAACGCAGAAGATGGAGAGAGAGAGAGGGGGTAGTGATGGAAAGCGTGGGAGGAGGAGGTGACTTGAGGAATCATGAACAGGAAGGGCGCGGGCGCGGGCCCGACTCGCGAGGAGACCGCTTCTTTCTGCGTTCCACGTTTACGGGCACTGGAAACGTCGCCTTCCTCCTCCGCCGCGAGATCTTGGTGCCACGCCTCCGTCTCGTACGGATACGGCAGCCTCATTGATTAACTGCTTGCTTTCTTTCTTTTCCTCGTATTTATTTGCGAATCCGAACGGCCGTGGCGTGCTGCTATGGAAACCGGCGACCCATTTAATGCAGCCGTTTGTCCTACCAAACAAACTCCCGGCCCCGGGCATTTATTTATTTCATCCGGACAGTAATAAACATAATCTTTCTTAACCACTACACCAAAAAAAAAAAAAAATACACCGGAGATAAATAAATCATGAATTTAATGAGTGTTTCCCTAGTTTAAATTGTCATACGAGGACGAACGGTTAGATGGGGCGCGGTTCAATCGTCTCATTGACATTATAAGCGGATAACAAATTAATAGCGAATAACAATTTAATTAATGAATAGTGAGTAGATTAAATGTTGTAACAAATAAATGTTAAATTTAATCGTAGAATTAGTTGATGAATATAAAATGATATAATTAGACATACGACAAATTATTCAATTTAAACACTATATAAATTTTATTATAATACAATAAATAAATTATTTATATCTCAATTAAATAAAATAAGATTTTATGACTAATTTTTTAAATACACAGAAATTTATACTGATAATAAATTTTATATAGTGCACTCATAATATAAAAAATATTAATTACGAAATTATTTTTTATTCATTGTAAACATATAAATAATTTAAAATTGATTAAGCATGAATATAAAAAGAAATATAGTTAAATGATTATAAAATAAAAATAAAAAAATAATAAGATAAGTTAGAAAGAAGTAATATATTTGAATAAGGGTAAAATTGGAAAAAAATTATAAAATGCTAACATCTAATCGTTAAACAATAGTAGAAATAGCTTTTCAATATTTTTCATACGAAACGTTAAACGCTAATTATTTTTATCATTTACTAAATAAAAAATTAGCATTTAAACCTCTAAACGTTATTTGAAACACTAATTTTAGTGTTGTCCTTCGGTCTAAACAAAGGTGATCCAATTTTAATAAGGTCTAAAACGTCGACAGATTCATGCCAACCCTCTACGTCGACAACATCCTCCCTCTATGCCCTAGAGATCCTCCTTGTATGTCGCCTACCTCCTCACTCTACTCGGCCGCCAATCATCGTTTTTGTGCCTCTTTGCCTCTTATGTGAACCGTGTACCCTCCGTCATTCTTCTCGATTGACCTCGTCCCTCTTCGCCGTCGATCTCCTCGCTCTATGCCATCACCGACCTCATCTATCTTTGTTGTTGTCTACCTACTTTCTTGGGTGGTGTTTGGTTGGGGCCTGGGGTTAATTGGTGGAATACATGGATATTCTTCGGATTACAGTCAAACACACGTTTTATTCTACATAATCTACAAAGGGATAATTTACCATTTTTAAAAGGTTAACCTTATAAATGGTGAAAATATGAGAGTGAATGTATTCTTTATAAAAGATAGAATATAGGTAAACCGGTGCAAACTTAAAAAAATGGCTAATCCAATGAATTTTATGCCTTAATCCGATGCATCTTTAAACCCCCAATCAAACAATGCCTTGGTGTCTCACGCCAGTTCGAGGTCGATGGCGCGCTGGTTAGGTGTGGGGACCTTGCGTTGGTTAGGAGTTGGGACCACGCACTATTCAAAGTTGATGGCGAGCGGTGAGGTCAAAGGTTGACGAGATCTGCGAGGTTGAGGCTGACAAGGAGCGGACAAGTTCGAGGTTGACAGCGGCGACAAAGGAGGCAAGCGGGAGAGATTTCGAGGGCGGCAGTAGTGGCGTTCAACGGGCTTTGGTGGATGTCTCCCTCTAGGGTACGCCAACATTTTACCCAAACTCGAGCGAGCACACGAGGTCAGACTGGCTGCTAAACTTGGTGCTGAAGCGCACCTAAGCACCAGGTGTCGATATGTCATATGTGACTAGTAGGATAGGAGGGAGAGTCTACCCCTTTTCAGTAGACACCCATTAAATTCATAAATCATTATTTTTAAATATATTATTATATATCATAATAAATAAATTGTTCTAGGAACATGAGTAAAGGGTCATTTCCCTCGTTGAATTAAGCCTATAAATGATTTGTTTCCTTAAAAAAATAGATCTAGAATTGAACTTGACTTGATCTTAGTTATGTCACACAAGTACATGAACCTAAAGCATTAAGAATTATGCAAAAAATAATTATAGTTGAAATATATCATCCTTTTCAATGTTTTCAGCCTATGCTATTTTTTTATTTTAATCTTATATTATTACATAAATATTTTTATATTGTAGTAGCGAATAATAATTCAATTTCCTTGAACCCAAACTCAATCTTGATCCGATTATAATCGAATTCAACTCATGAGATAGATATGGATCGAAACAAATGAATAACTTCATAGAATTTTATGGTTTTGAATTTAAAAAGTTCATGAATTTGCATACAAGTTATTCTTGTCTTCAATGTCGACATATAACAATATATTTATTATATAATTATTATGTAAAGAGGAACTAAGTTAAGAGTTTGGTGGGCCATCACTATGCTATAAAAGTTGAATTTGTGAGTTGTTTTCTTTTTTATAGATCTTAGCATTCTTATTGTAGTTCTCTTCTATATTATCTTGTTTGACCTATTGTATAATTTGTAACAAACTACCTTTTTCTTAACACATACATTATATTTAGTAGTTAACAAAATTTAAAATAACACATTTTTTGGCTCTTTATTTTGTCTATACATTTTCATACATGCTGTTTTGTCTTAAATAACACATTTTTTAAAATAAAGATACTACTTACTATTGAAATAAAGAGGAGAGTTGTCTTGGTAGATGATATTGAAGAGTCCCAAAGGTGGATCATCCTCCCAAAAAATATCCGAGCCATGAAATCGGCCAAAATTAGCTAAGTAGTCAGTTGCTTGGTTTGTCTCTCTATAAATGTGTTTACATTGAAATTCTTGTAAAAGGGAAATGGAGTGCCAAACATGTTCATATGATGTTGAGGATCCACCAAGGGCAAGTGGTGCCATAGCCACAATGTTAGCGAGGACAACCGAGTATGTGCCACAAGTCACCTTCGTGTAGCCCATCTGAACACATCGCTCAATTCCTTTCCATAACCCCCAAGCCTCTACCATCATGACCGACCCAACATTACAGCAAAAAAACTCTGCAAGAAGAAGACCACCATTAGGAGAGAGAATAATGAAACCTCACCCCTTTGCTGCCCAGGTCCCCTGAAGGATCCATCCAAGTATAGGCATACCCGATTGGGGGAGGGGGATCCCATTGGTCCTAGATCGGGTCGGGGGGAGGAAAATGGTGCCTCAGACATCACGTGTCTAACATATTCAATGTGCCCTGCCATAGCCCTTTCAAACACTATCGAAATGGGAGCAATCTTGGACTGAAAATGAGCCTCATTTCTCAAAATTCCAAATGTTCCATAAGACAAAAGCTAGGAGCGATATCAAGATAGACCTGGAGTGATCATCCAGACCAACACCCTCCTATATCCATTTACCGATATGCTAGACACTACGATACTGAAAATGATAGTGGATTTTGCAAGCAACTAAATTCCACAAGGAATTTGCAATAGAACAATAGAAAAACAAATGAGAGGATGTTTCAATGGAAATGTCATAGAAAATACAAGTAGAGTTAATATTTGGGTTAAAATGAGTGATAAATCCATGGTTGGTAGTCTATTATGCTTGAGTTTCCAAAGATAAAATTTAATTTTTTGAGGAACAAGAATCTTCCATGTTTTAGTCCAAGAAAGCTCTCGGTCCTCAGGTAATGGAGTTGCTCGGCTGCAACAGTAATTATAAACAGTTTTTGTGGTGGATAAGCCATGGGATCTATGGCATCATAGGCAGAAAAGGGTAGCAACATGCGCACAATAGCAAAAATTAAAGTAGGCCCAAAGTAGTCATAAAGTAAGGCACACTCCAAGTTTGTTGTGAGACAAGGTCCGCAACACATAAATCATGCAGGGAAGCATTAGCGTTCAGAAAAGTATGTATTAAGTACAAAGGAGTCGAGAAGACCCAAGGATCCACCAGAACACTTGTGGAAACACCAGTACTAGTTAGTTTGATAATATCTTCTTTAATTTCGTTTAGCGACATAAGAATCGTGCACTAGCTCCAAGCTTGGGTCTGCCTTGAAATAGTGGACTGCCAAGGATGTAGCACCCCATATTTACTAATGATCAACCTGACCACGGGTAGTTGACCCCATTCAAAACATCAAAGATTTTTTGTTTTCCTAAAATGGATGTTTTAACAAATTTTATATCTCTAATGCCTAGACCCCCATAAGCCAAAGGGAGTTGAATAGTGTTCCACCCAATAAGATGCAAACCCTTTTTTTGTTCAATAGAAGACCACAGAAACTTCCTGCTAGGTTTTTCTATCATAGCCACCATGAACCTCCGTGATGTAGGACGAACCAAAAGTGTGAGAAGTAAGAGCCCCAAAACATATTTTATTAAGGTCGTTCTCTTAGCTTGATTTAATAATTTTCCTTTTCACCCCGATAATCTATTAGAAATTTTCTTAGCAATTAAGTGATTTTCTCTAGGAATATATTTGTTGGAAATAAGCACATCTAGATATAATAAGGCAAAGGAGGCAATACTAATGTTAAGAGCATTGGAAATTGCCTACTTCTAATTATTCGGTTAGTTAACGCATGATAATGCTCTAATTTTTTTTTATGTTCCTACAAATTTTAACATTTGAAGCAACATAGATAAGAAGATCATTAGCGTAAAGTAAATTACTCATAAAAAGCATTAATTTTGAAAGGTTGAATTTTATCCAAAGTAGTATTATCATTTAGTAAGGTTGAGAGGACTTGTGTAATTAAGACAAACAAATATGGGGTGAGGGGATCTCCCTAGTGAATTCCTTTGAGACTCGATGCAACAACGTCGCCGTAGCATCATAAGAAGAGTGACACAGATAGCCTCTCTTTTGACTTGGTTTAGCGTCGCCTTCATGTTACAATAATGTGACACCATGTTGATTCTTTTTTATGCTACCGCGACACCACTAGTGCATGCACGAACAACCAAACGTGTGGTAAATATTAGCGATGAACTAGCATGATGTTGCACTATCTACGACACCCCAACGCCTATGTGACGCTAACTTGAGAGCTTATTGTAACGCCCCCAAATCGACCCCCGCCACGTGGCAAAGACCAACTCGGAGACGCTACGGCATGCTATGACTTTGACCATAATGTTGACCGTATCTCAGTCAAGAACTGAGACACGTCAACGGAAGAGAGAATAATAAAGAAAATAAAGAAAAAGGATAACTTGCGGAAGTCTAAAAGTGGCTATATCATTTCTAAGAAATAAAAAAAGTTTGACATCATGAATCTAAATGCGGAAGATAAAGAAAACTAATAAACAATCTAAAAGCCCTATGGTTCATGTGCTGTCCTGTCGCCAGAGCTTTATCACACACACATACTCCACCTCGTCATTGACCTGGTCCTGTGGAAATCAAACACAGGGGAGAAGGTCCTCCCGTAAGCTTTACAGCCTAGTGGGGAACCACATGATATACAATGCATGACATGAATATAATAATCAGCAATAACTAATCATGATTAACTTGAACGTGAAAGATAACATGTTAGTATCAAGGATCATAATAAGAATAAGAATAAGAATTATGATATATCATGAATCATGAGAATCATATGATGCTTAGTAAACTTGGAATCATGACATACTTGACTTGACTTAAGCATGCTTCTTAATCTTGGATTATTATTAGAATCAGGGTGACTTTAGATGCCTTTAGTTCTTGGGATATGCCGAGCAAACAATATGGCCTTATGCGGGTCAGTGAGTGATCAAACCATGACCAAGGGAACTACCCTTATCTTGCTGCACTTGGCTTGGAGTGGCAACCCGTCGTTAATCTTCCATCTGAACTTATTAATCACTTTTAATAACTTGTGGCACTTTATTCTTTGTTCAATATATACGATAAGATCAATAGGAAATAAATCAATAAGAGAATAAATCTTGAAAATTAGTGAGGGATCTTTGTGGGGTTAGAAAAATAGGATAAAATTGTATATAGGTAATATTGGGATTAAAAAGTGAAATTAATTAATAAATCTAATGACAAGGTTACTGGGAATCGGTCGGCCGGTTCAGGGGAACGGTCGACCGATTGTCTGCGGATCGGTCGACCGGACTATTCAGATCGGTCGACCGGTGGTTTGATTCGGGCTAATCGGATTAGTCGATCCGTTCAGTTGAACGGTCGACCGGTGAGTAGGGGTCAGTCGACCGATGATAGGGATCTGTCAACCGGTCGACATATGTAGAAATCGGCTATAGTCATGTTATCGGTCGATCGGTTGCTGGCAATGCCTACGGATCGGTCGACCGGTTAGCGTTCAGAAGGGTTGCAGAATTCGACTTTTCTTGAGAATTTCTAGCACCAACTCATCCTAATCTAGTTCCTAACTCCTAGCAATCAATCCAACACAATGGAACAGAAAGAATTAATTTAAGCAATCAAAATCAGGGATCAAACAAATCAAACAAGATTCAAACAATCAAAGGATAACCCTAAGAAACCTTCTTCTTGTTCTCTTTCATTCCATAATCAATTAGGGCATGAGTTAGAATAATTCAGAGGTCATGCAAGGTGATTTCGATTCACCCACTTGTTAAGCGTGATTAATTTTATTTCCCCGTAGATTCATTGCTGTTCCACGTCATTTGTACTTTTGCGTGCTCCTTCCTCATGGTGCTCACTGACTGCAACAATCAGCAGCGGCGAGAGAAATCTGAGGGACGTAGGTTGGGCATGAGCAAGAGGGAAAGAAAAAAAAGCACCTTTGTTGTTCCTTGAAGGGGGCGTGTGCATGGGGTATTGGAGCATGGAGGGATGCATGTTGTACGTGAGGAGAGATGAAGGAGAGGGGGGGGGGGGGGGAGGGAGAGAGGATGTTGTATTGGAAAAAAAAAATGTCGTGCGACTGATGAGAAGAAGGGGGATTTGGGGTAGGTTTATTTAAATTATGATTAATGGGATGTTAAACAAGTCCATTAGTTTATGTGTCTCTTTTTTTTGTGGTTGTTACATTATAACCTCCTTAAAAGAAAATTCGTCCTCGAATTTTGCATGAGGTGGAGGACTTAGTGAGAAGATGCAGAAACTCTTGGCACATTTCCAACTTGAGCTTTCATGTTACCTCTTCGTCATGGTGGAACACAAGGCCACTTGGACTGTGGGTACATGCTTATTCTTTCAATATTGTACCTTGCGTTCCATAATATGAGTCGGACACTTGACAAAGGTAAGGTCTGCGACTAGATTATAACCTTGGCATCCTAGTGGCGATACTTCTTAAGATTGGAAATGTGGATTGCAACATGACCCAGAAGAAGAGGGTAATGACAACTTATATGAAGCCTCAACAATGCATCAATTGTCAACATAGCAAGGGCTGGTTTTCCTCGCTTGTCGAATCTCATGATTCCTTTTCATAGGAAATACTTTTAGTAGAACTTGTTCACCAGTCTGAAGGCCTGATCTCATCTACATTTATTTACATAACTTTTCTATCTACCTTGTGCAGTCTGTAACATCTTCTTGACCATTTCAATATTCTTTGAGTACTCCACTATTTCTTTTATTTATATCTATACTTATGATCTTTTCTTCATCCACTTCACCCAAGGAGTAGGTGAGCGACAGTGTCACCCATACAAAGTTCCAATTAGTGTCTTGCTGATATTTGAATGATAACAATTATTACAAGGGAAAGTTGATCCAACATAACGGATCATCTCTTTTAACATGTATTTCTTATTCTACTATTCCTCATTGTATAACGTTATAATTACTAGAGCCAATAACCTCCTTAAAAGGAGTGTTAGTGGATATTCTTATCATTATTTTCAATCACATTAATAAGTCTGAGCTTAATGAGCAAGCACTAGATCCGCTCCTATGAAATTTCGTTCAATTAAAATTTCCACCATCACATGCACTTACTATCATTTCTTCTTTTTATTTATTTTATTATTATTACTATTATTATTATTATTATTATTATTATTATTATGATTATTATGATTATTATTATTATTATTATTATTTTCACTCTAACCTAAGCCTATGATAATTGTACTATAGATATAAATAATTTGTTGCACTTTGTTGTCATCTTGGGCCCTTATACTTACCATTAATTAAGTCTTTCATCCTTCTTATGAAATATTTATATTTCTTAATTGTTTAACATTAGAATTGACATAAAACTTTATTACAATTTTCATAATTTCGTAAGCTCTTAGAATTTATTACCTCATAAGATAACTATTGGTCCAATGATATACATATGATCTTCATGAGATTTTAGGACCTTGTGTTTGCAAATCATTTGGATTCAGTGTTTAACATCGTCCAGTGTCGATGTTCTTGTGATATAGTGTGATGACAATCGTCTAAAGTTATGGTCACTTGATCTTCGTCTTAAACCATATATTTTGAGGGATTAAACAAAGTATAAAAAGAAATAATTGTCAAATGAGACAATATGCTTGGTATCAATCAAGAGTCCTATAAATCAATTGAGGACGGATCGTTCTTGGCATTCTATGTCATTGGAACAGGGTGATTTCTTAATCAATGTCATTCGTTATCCTTTTTATGTCTCGACACATTGTGCCAATGTTTTATTTGATATGGTTATAATGGGAGTTGCCCTCAATCTTAACTTCTTGGCTTACATTGATTTGTTTCTTGCAATGTCAAATCATATAATTTCATAGGAGGACAGTGGTTATATTTTACCACAACAAGTTCTTTCCTTGAGTATCTTGAAGCACTTTGAATCAATGTTAAGGTTGAACGATATCTACGATGAGGGCGAATGTTAATCCATAATGAACAGAACAATTTTATATGCACTACATAACATAAGTCCTTAGTCAAACATCATGAATGCAGGTGAACACATGGAATGAATTCAAACAATAAGACAGGAAAATAACACAATCAACAAAATAGAAAACAAGCAATCATTCTTCTTCTTTACACATCGTTTTGTTGTCCTTTTTATTAACAACATCTCGTAGCAGATAGGAGAGGGTCGGGATAACTTTAAGGTTGAAAAGGGAAAACCAATCCATATATAAAACTTATGATCAAGTCATGAATGGTCCACTTGATCATGACAAAATCTTGAGAGTTACTTCATTACCATTTGCCTTAGCGATGTTATTCATTACTTTGAAGTTGATAAGGAGCATCATCCCTATAAAACTTTAGGATTTCATTTGATCCCTTCTTTAACATATCACTGTATGAATCTCATTTGCACCCCCTAATGGCTTACATATTTTACAGATCTTCTTTTTCCATTCTAATTATCAATCATTAATATATAGTTAATTTTCCTATACAATGCGACATTATTATGAAAACTATAAATATATCAATAATCAAGATAAATCAATTAAAACTTACATAATCATCCCTCGCAGGTGCATAACTTGTTTTTCCAAAAATTTTGTAGAGGACTTATAAAATTTCTCATACTTTACCTTAATCCTCATACTTTCTAAAATTCTCTCACTTGATGTCTTGATCGTTTAATACTTAATGGTTGGGGGGCTCATATCCTTCTTAAGCATATCTTAGTTAAGAGACTTTAAATCATTTCAAAATTTCTCACATTAATTTAACCCTTTCATGCATTGCTTATTCTTATATAATTTATTTTTTTATCAACCATATTAGTCTATTTTGAAAAATATATTTACATTGCGATGATAGAGAATTCACTCTTTAATAATGTCTATATAAAAATATACTTCATATTAATAAAATTTCAAATATATTATATACTAAACTAAGTTAATTAAATCTATTTATTTATTTATTTATTTATCTTTATATATTTATAAGTATACTATGTTATATGTACATACGCGTATGAGTATGCTAGATTTAAATGTTCGATTAACTCAGACAGTCACTTACTTATTGAAAATTCCTTCTAACATTTATTCAAGCCAAAGTGACTTTTGAACCCTTTAAGCTTCTATATTTGTCCATCCATACCTTATACATGATTCATGGACAACCCACTAATTCTTAAAACTCCTGTATACGTATATTACATAACTTGAACATAATTAATAATTTTGATTCTTATTTTTTTCCACATAAGGTAGTCCACTAAGAATTTCGTATAACTAGTTTTGGCTTAGGACTTTTATCAACATAATATAAGGGGGCCATATGAAGTCTAAGGCACAACGAGCATTATGGGTTCACACTTATCAATATAAACATATAAAATAATTTATTAAACCCCTATATTGGCAGACCCATGGAACCACATAAGTCATAATGATAAATCATAATTAGCACTTCTACTATTTGAAATCATCTCACACCTACGTGTTGTGTGAGTCGAATCCTTTAATTACTCTTATAATTCCCTCGTTTCTTTCTTAAATCTAAATCTCTTTGCAACTGATATGCCTACTCATTTTCTTCTTCATACTGCTACAGTCAGCAGAAGAAGTCCGTGAATAAAGCGATCATGAAAGAGATGGAAAACAAGAATTATAAGAAACATAATCGTTTCTTATATTTTATTTTTTTATATATCTGTAAGACTCATTCTTCATGTAGGTATACTTGTCCACATGTTTGTTACTAATTCTTGTTTTTCCAATTTGTTCGTAACCTTTATAACCCTTTTTTTGTCTAATCACCAATAACATTTAAGTTGATTCCTACCATACAGAATAACCTCCTTAGGAATCAACCACTCTTGTGAAATACATATCAATACATCGATAAAGAATAACTCAAAACAAGAAAGATCTTACTTGTACTTTACGGTGGAGGGTGTGGCGACTGCTTGACGATAGCACATGAACCAATACCATACTATTCTATACACTAAGACGTCAAGAGAGTCCTGACTTTAGGTTCTGATATCATAAATGTAACGCCCCCAAATCGATCCCCGCCACATGGCGAAGACCAACTCGGAGACGCTACGTCATGCTACGACTTTGACCATAATTTTGACTGTATCTCAGTCAAGAATCGAGACATGTCAGTGGAAAAGAGAATAATAAAGAAAATAAAGAAAAATGATAATTTGTGAAAGTCTAAAAGTGGCTATATCATTTCTAAGAAATAAAATAAGTTTTACATCATGAATCTAAATGCGAAAGTTAAAGAAAACTAATAAACAATCTAAAAGCCCTATGGTTCATGTGTTGTCCTGTCTCCAAAGCTTTATCACACACCTACTCCACTTCGTCATTGACCTGGTCCTGTGAAAATCAAACATAGGGGAGAAGGTCTTCCCGTAAGCTTTACAGTCTAGTGGGGAACCACATGATATACAATGCATGACATGAATATAATAATCAGCAATAACTAATCATGATTAACTTGAACGTGAAAGATAACATGTTAGTATCAAGGATCATAATAAGAATAAGAGTAAGAATTATGATATATCATGAATCATGAGAATCATATGATGCTTAGTAAACTTGGAATCATGGCATACTTGACTTGACTTAAGCATGCTTCTTAATCTTGGACTATTATTAGAATCAGGGTGACTTTAGATGCCTTTAGTTCTTGAGATATGCCGAGCAAACAATATGGCCTTATGCGGGTCAGTGAGTGATCAAACCATGACCAAGGGAGCTACCCTTATCTTGCTGCACTTGGCTTGGAGTGGCAACCCGTCGTTAATCTTCCATCTGAACTTATTAATCACTTTTAATAACTTGTGGCACTTTATTCTTTGTTCAATATATACGATAAGATCAATAGGAAATAAATCAATAAGAGAATAAATCTTGAAAATTAGTGAGGGATCTTTGTGGGGTTAGAAAAATAGGATAAAATTGTATATAGGTAATATTGGGATTAAAAAGTGAAATTAATTAATAAATCTAATGACAAGGTTACTGGGAATCGGTCGGCCGGTTCAGGGGAACGGTCGACCGATTGTCTGCGGATCGGTCGACCGGACTATTCAGATCGGTCGACCGGTGGTTTGATTCGGGCTAATCGGATTAGTCGATCCGTTCAGTTGAACGGTCGACCGGTGAGTAGGGGTCAGTCGACCGATGATAGGGATCTGTCAACCGGTCGACATATGTAGAAATCGGCTATAGTCATGTTATCGGTCGATCGGTTGCTGGCAATGCCTGCAGATCGGTCGACCGGTTAGCGTTCAGAAGGGTTGCAGAATTCGACTTTTCTTGAGAATTTCTAGCACCAACTCATCCTAATCTAGTTCCTAACTCCTAGCAATCAATCCAACACAATGGAACAGAAAGAATTAATTTAAGCAATCAAAATCAGGGATCAAACAAATCAAACAAGAATTCAAACAATCAAAGGATAACCCTAAGAAACCTTCTTCTTGTTCTCTTTCATTCCATAATCAATTAGGGCATGAGTTAGAATAATTCAGAGGTCATGCAAGGTGATTTTGATTCACCCACCTGTTAAGCATGATTGATTTTATTTTCCGTCGATTCATTGTTGTTCCACTGCATTTGTACTTCAGTGTGCTCCTTCCTCATGGTGCTCACTGACTGCAACAATCAGCAGCGACGAGAGAGATCTGAGGGACGTAGGTTGGGCATGAGCAAGAGGGAAAGAAAAAAAAAGCACCTTTGTTGTTCCTTGAAGGGGGCGTGTGCATGGGGCATTGGAGCATGGAGGGATGCATGCTGTATGTGAGGAGAGATGAAAGAGAGGGGGAGAGAGAGAGAGAGAGGATGCTGTTTTGGGAAAAAAATGTCGTGCGGCTGATGAGAAGAAGGGGGATTTAGGGTTAGGTTTATTTAAGTTATGATTAATGGGCTGTTAAACAAGCCCATTAGTTTATGTGTCTCTTTTTTTTTGTGGTTGTTACACTTATTCTCAGCGACAATGGCATCGCCCGTTTGTGGCGCTAAACCTATTGCCGTATATTGTTATGACGCTAAGATTGGTGAAATTTAGCATCCGCATTTTGGCCGATGCCAACACGACGTTGATGCACAAGCTAATGTTCAACATCGTGGAAGCGGCGGCTAGTGTGGCACTAAACGTGTTGCGCTGCATTTATTATGATGCTATTGTGGCACTGCATGCATGTGTCGCTAACACTAATGAGGCACCAATTAATACATATACACTCCCTACACTAAACTTTAAATCATAAATTAATGAAATATTAATTATTATTGTATTCGTAGAAGTATAAGAATTACAAATATACATGTATGTATACAAGTATAAGAAAACAAGAGACGCTAATGTGACACTACATAAATAGAAGTACACATATATATGTTTAAATAGAAATGCTAAATACGTCACAAGTTGTGTGGTGCTACTGTGACTTTTCTCCAATGTGTCTCTGATCACTTGCTGATCACTATATGTTTCTAACCCATTTTAGATGCAATTCATACATATCAAGTCCCACTTTTGCCTATTTTTGGGTCAATTATACTTGGAATGCAAATATTGTGATAACTAGTTGATATTCCTCATTTCATACTTAATTTCATGTGCGTAGAGGTTCTGAAATGCCAAAATCCATTAATATCTAAATTCTATGCCAAGTTATCATTTTGAGGACAAGTTATCATTCCTAAATGTCAAGTTATCATTATTTTGAATGAACTGATTTTCAATGATTTTCTTGCTCTAAATCCATCATTATCATGTATAAATCATATTTCGATAGTCACATCTCAACTTGTGCAAAGTTTTAAGTCCATTTGAACAAGTTATCATTTTTCAAGTGCCAAGTTATCGTTAAAGGGCAATTTTGTCATTTTGACATGCAAAACCATTAATTTTGCACAGAGACCTTAAGCAATCATCTTATTATTGTTCTAAATCATTGTTGGTCAAATTTCATCACATTTGGATAACCACAACTCGAGTTATCACAAGTTATCATTTTTAAGTCATATAAGTTATCGTTTTTAGCACCCAAGTTATCACTCCTTTGAAATCTTATTCATATTTGATTTCTGACTGCACTCACTTGTTACCCTAGTCCATTTGATGCTTCTAATGCTTTGAATCACTTGCATTTGGATAATTTCCATGATTTGTGACAAGTTATCATTTCCGGGCCCAAAACCATCAAGTTTTTATATAGATTTCCAATCTTGCATAACACCAATTCCCATCTGATGTTTGAGCTGGCTAATATCATTATCCTACTCTTTATTTGTTAAAATCTCATTTAAGGATCTTGATGCTTGCTGTTCTGGGTTTTGTAGCAAGGAAAACAAGTTGGAAAAAGTTGGAAAAAGGTGGGGGACCACTCTTTTGCTGTCCTAAAGCTGCTGCAGTCAGCTGGCCATTGCAGGGACCATTGGACAGGTGGTTGACATCAAGGAGAATAGAACATTCTGTTGAGGATCAAAGGATGGATAGTAGTCATATAAAAGCTGGATTTTTCTGGAGGAAAAGGAGGGCTGGTCATTCAGGGGTTGAGGCAAGGGTTTTGGAGCAAGGTGGCTGAAGGCTGCTGCTGGAAGTTGCTGCTGGCCGAGACATCATCAAGAATTATGATTTGTATCTATTTTCCATTCCATTTTCTGTCAAGCTTTGTATACATGAGGAGCTAAACTCCATTTCTTCTAGGATAGGGTAGTAGTTTAGATTAGTTTTGGATGGATATGGATAGAATTTATAATCCTGCACTTTAATCAAATCTGTTTTCAGATTTTAGAACCATTTTGCATTGATTCATGCCATTGATAGGTCTTATTTATAATCTATAACTGAGAAGTTATCTTTAGATCTAACTCTTGTTCAGAGATGAATTAGGAATCAATGGCATGTTACTGGATTTCATTTTATTGCAATCTGATTTCTGAATTCCAGTTTTCTAATTTTCTGGATCTTATTCTGATTTGTATGGTTCTGAATCTGATTCCTGTGACTATTAAATCTGTTCTTCATTTCTAACTTGATTAATTGAGTCCTTGGGAAGTTGATATTGTCCCTATCTTGTTCAAAAATGAATCAAGATTGTTTGGACAATCATTTGACTCAAATCAGATTTTTCCACTGATTTCTGAATGAAAACCAGAATTCTGATTTTTTTCTGATTTCCTATTGGAATCTGTTTTACCAATTGAGTCCCCTGAATTCTTCCAATCACTGATAAGTGAACTTTAGGGATGTCTTGTAGTCTAGAGATGGGTCAAGAATCAGTTGGCAAGCTTGATTTCCATTGATTTAAAATTTTGATTTCTAAAATACTGATTTCCTGGTTTCTGGTTTCCTGAATTCCAAAATCTGATTTCCTGAGCTTTTGGATCTAATTGTCATCAAGGATTGGATTAATTGAATAGCTGAGAGGCTAATATTTGTCCTGATCTTATTCAGAAATGAATCAAGATGTTTGGCAACTTAGGATTCAAATTTGACTTTTTCCAAAATCTGATTTCTGAGTTTTGATTCTAGATTCTATTTTTGATTGTTTGGAATCTGACTTGCCAATTGTCAATCCCTATTTTATTCAAACCACTGAGAGGTGTACTCTAGGAATCTCTTGCAGTCCAGAGATGAGTCAAGAGGCATTTGGCAAGCCTGAATTCCATCAATCTACATTGCTGATTTTTTTTGAAATGCTGATTTCTATTTTCTCATTTAAATAACTTCTGATTTCCATTGTTAAGCCTCATTTTAATCCACTACTGAGAGATAGTTTTAAGGCCATTCTTGAGAGTCAGAGATGACCCAAGGAGCATTGGATAATCACTGAATTTCCCATTAAAGTTTGAATGTCTTTTAACCCCAATCAAATAGAACTTTGTGTGGATTTCACTTTTCCTTGCAACCGAGAGGTTGATTTTAAATCTCCCTTGAATTCAGAGATGAATCATGGAACACAAGTACTATTATTGGGTATATTTTATCCTGGTTTGGTTGATTGGAATGATTCCATCTTTTTATGATTGCAATTGCAAGTTATCATTCCAAAACTTCCTTGAATTGCAAAAATCAGCATTGAACTTTCTTTTGAGCCCCAATGATAACTTGATTTTCAGTGAGGACCCTCTTTTAATTCAACCTAGTTAACAACTATATGATCATATATTGCTTAGTTAGAAGCCAATTGAGCTGTGGGAACAGCCATTTTCAAGTTGAATCAAAAGTTGGACATTTAATGATAATATGATCCATTTCATCCTTAATTAATTTAGATGAACCCCAACTCCTAGAAGAACCTTCCTCATTGATAGTTAAACCTTTCTAGCCATTAATTTAGCATTTATAATTCAGTTTTGCAAAAGTTTTCAAAATCCCAAACCTGTTATCATTCTGCACTAGTTAAAAAATCTGTTTTCACTACTAATCAAAAATCTATTTTTTGCTACCTTGATTAGGATTAATCTAAATTGTTTATAGGTAATCTAGGACTTTAAATCTTTGTGGATACGACAACCTGAGTCTACTACAACTTACCTGTGCACTTGCAGCTAGTGAGTTGGGAGACCAAAAAAATGAAAAATTGACCATTTTCTTAATTTCAGCAAGTTATCACTAGAAAATCCAAATATCACTATCGGTCTCTACTTTAGATAGTGCCTATTTTGCGTCATCGTAGAGGTGCCTACGTCGTAGAGGTGCCTATTTGTTGTAAAATTAAGAATTAGGTGTACACTTCCATGGTAAAGATCCAAATTGATGGAATTGCCAGAAAAATTTGTCCTACTATAACCAAAGCTACCAACATCCAACTAAAAATTGAAATTTGATTCAGAATTCGTATTCACAACTGAACCAGGTGGTACTTACTTTTCCATCCCCAAATGTATACTTGTAAACATGCATATAATCTCTTGAAGAGTTTAATATTAATATTATGATGAAAAATGTCATAAGTTAGTAAGAAAAGTAATGCAAAATGATAAATAAGTTGTTTGTCAAACTTCACGCACAATCAATACTCCTACAAGTAAAATTCAGGGATCTACCCTTGAAAAACATATATGGATTCAACTCCAAACTATCAAAACTATCACTAATTGCAAAGGCGAGCATTTGTATAGACAACATATCAAATTGAAACTAATTTCTATATAAAAAATTTAAAATATCTTCTTATTATATATTTTGATTACATATGCATATCTTGAAATCAAATATGAAATATATCATACTAAGCATAAAGAGGAATAAGATCACTTATATTTTATAATCATGACAATATATTTAAACATGTAAATAAATTCATATTTGCAATTTTAACTACTCAAAATTTCTGACTATTATAATTTACATAGACTTCTTATTACGTAGCATAAAGAAAGAACACGTCGGTATAGAAAATTGGACATTCACGTTATAATTTCTTTTATCAAAATAATTAATAAGTATAGTTGATGCGAACTTTGAGCAATATTTGATTCACAATGCAGATTAAGTTACACTACAAAGCACACTTATCATTCAAGTAATAAAGTAATGAATAAACATTGTTTCCACAAGGTCAGGTAATAATTATCAATCTATTCTACTTGTTAAACGATAAGAATGAGAAGTTTGGATTTTTGGAATAATTAATAAATAGGTAAAAGAGGAAATAAATAATTAAACAGATGATCACTAGATTTAAAATTTAAAATTTAATTGTCACGGTCGTGCTCCACAAACATCATTTATATGTAATCATGCATCTAATTAGCATATTAAGTTATTATAGATGTCTATATAGTCATGATTGAATGTAGCAATTAACTTTTGGATTAAAGCATAATCATAATTAAATTATCGATGAGCGTTATAAATAAATTAT
Source organism: Pontederia crassipes (assembly GCA_030549335.1). NCBI lineage: Eukaryota > Viridiplantae > Streptophyta > Magnoliopsida > Commelinales > Pontederiaceae > Pontederia > Pontederia crassipes. The sequence goes on along the minus strand of JAUKPH010000018.1, from coordinate 9,254,759 downwards.
ATAAGATTATTAGGAATAAATTATCATAATTAGATTATCGATAAGCGTTATAAAGAAATTATATAGGATTATTAGGAATAAATTCTAATATTTGTAAATTTTATAATAAACATGTTTAACTATGATTAACTATGGTTAATTAGAGGTTTAACATTAATTTTTAATCAAATAATATGATTGGACTTTTATTTCAACCAATAGGGTTTCAAGCAGCTGAAGCAGGCGGCTCACCAGAGGCTTAGAAAAAGATTTTTCCAAAATGTCATATGACATTTTAAAATTATGAAACAAATATATAAATCATTTATTCTTATTATCTACAAGCCGAAACATTTCCAAGATCAGATCCATTGCCGAACAGCCTGAGGAAATTCGACAAGTTTGCTGAGTTAAGGTGAATCTGCGGATCTGAAATTGACCTTTGACTTCATATGATCATATCTTCGTGAGTAGTTTTTCATAAATCCTGAACTTTTGCATGATTCCGCCTATTGATGTTATCTTTCCATGACCGCAAGAATCATATAAAAAGGACTTCGTTAGAGAAAGTTATGAACCCAGCACCATAGGTCGCTCACTCTGTCCCGAGTCAAAGACAGATCCAACATGTAAATTAGGGCATGATTGAGATAAAATGAATTAGGGTTTGAAATTTATATATGTTTAATTAGACTTCGTAATTGTTTGGTGAGAAGTCAAATCGTCCAATTTGGATGTGTATATGTGGAGAAATGAATTTGTTATTTCATAGTGAGTTTTCTGTCAGGTTTCAGGACATTAACAGAACACGACCCGAAAAGTTAAATTCTCTAAGGTTTACGACTAAATAAATAGTTTTCGGAAAAATTATGATCTAGGTAAATATGCAAGTGTGAAGAAACATATAAATCAATCTTTCAATGACACACAGTCTACTAGTACACAAACCCTATGTCAGATTGAATTGAATTTTATGGCTTACTCACTTGGAATTAGTTAATGATATTTGGGAATTCAAAACCTTAGTAAGTCTAGTTTCTAATTTATCTAGAATCATAAGATTTGCACGTAAGGTTAAGAAGTTATGAATTATTTATTGATAATCACTCAGTCTGAAATTGAATAGTTGGGAGTGTGAAGTAGCATATGAATATAAACACCTGATTTACACATTAGTATTAGAAGGGATTATATGCATTTTAAGGTGAAAAAATGTTCATGCATCATGATCATGCATTGCATATTATTCTTATTAGTAATCGAAAAGTGAAATAACATTATTGCTTGTAGGAAACCAACAATCTACAAGTGAAAGGAGGAAAATCTAGTAAACCTCTTTGAAAACATAAAAGTATAAGGTAAGTGGGTAAATTTGCAACATAGCAAAATGTTATATGTTAATTCTTTTATCTATGATATTATCTCAAGCAAATATTATTATTATTATTTAGATAGTTATGATATGTTTCAAGAATATCATATGAGATACAGTAACCTTTTACACAAAAATATTTTTCGAAAATAATGCTTGTGAAGTTAAAATAAGTTTTATTTGATAATGATATGAGATTATGACGTGTATTTTGATATTGTTAAACTCCATGTGTTCATTAGCCATGCTACTTGAAAAAAGTCTTTAGGACCGCATTCGATATATATGAAGCCTTAGAGCGTATATCGAGTGTCTTTGCTCTTTGGGGGCTGTTCTGCGTGCACGTATTGATCCATGATATGCTCTGCGTATCTGAGAATCATGATTGGGTGACACACAATCATGATTGGAATACGTATTGACCCATGATTTGCTCTGCATATCTAAGACTCTTTGATTGTGAGGCTCTGTTTAACTGTATGACATACAATCATGGAGGGATACGTATTGACCCATGCTGCTCTGCGTATATGATTCTCTTGATTATGAAGATACTGTATTGACCCATAATCATAAAGGGATATGTATTGACCCATGATGAGTATGTGCAATGATACATGTGTGGAGTTTAACTGTGATTATGATGATATTTTGGATTACACTACAAAAAAATGGGCTATTGGCGACGCAAAGTAGCATCTCATATGTGGTGACGCTATAGAGACGTCACTAGCGCCTTTATGGCGTCTACCTTTCGTCTCAATAACGAAATGTTGTTGCCTCTCGATAGCATCTCATTAGCGTGTTCTTAGCTATTGAAGAAATAGACGCTATAAATGGCGCAATGGAGATGCTATGTAGACGCTACTATTGCGCGCTGCGACATGAAAAAGCGCGGGAGAACCTAACGCCATTCTAGCGTCGACAACAAGCGATGCTACGATAGCGTCTCAACATTTGCGGCTCTAACGAGATGCTATCTAGCGTCACACGCTTACGCGATGCTATGTAGACGCGAATGTCATTACTTCACAAATATTCTTAGATTATCTCTATTTATATCATTGATTTATATTTAAACCCTAAACCCTATATATTATATATACTATATGTTAATCAATAAATTAATTAAATATTATATTAGTATTGATATTATATTAGTATTATCAACATATATATGTATTCGTACATGATTACCCATATTATATATATGTATTACACGATTATATATATATATATATGTATTTTTACATGATAGGAGTGTTCCTAAATATATAATTTGTTACCTATATTATTTATGTTATTTATACATACTAAATATATATACTTAATCATAAAATTACGGTGGTTGAATTAAGAGAGTGATTTGCTATAAATTATCTCATTTTAGCGTCACCGTTGAGACTCAATAGTGTCACCTTCGCGTCTAACTAGAGCCGCAGTTATTGTCGACGCCATGGTGACACTATTGGCGTCTCTCTAGCGTCGTCAAATTGAGATGCCACAATATTTTAGACGCTAGTTCGACACTACATGGTCGCCAAAAGTCCCTAGCGACTCAATAGCGTTTGTATGACGCCTGCTTAACCGACTTTTTATCCCCCTCATTTAATCGGGCACATATAGATATATAAATACGCGTATATACTTATACTTATATATAATAAGTACATATATACATATTATTATCACTTAATCTCACGCATATAAACATATACACATATATATTCTTCGAATACGTATACATATACACGTTATATGATTCACACATATAGATGTATACATAAACATATATATTTATAATACATATAGACATACATACATGATAGATTTATAATACTTAATCTCCCACACGACATATGCATATATTATAGGTATATATACACACACATACACACACACAATTTTGTTATAGACACATATACATTTAGATTTATAAATTTATATACATACATGATAGATTGTCGAAAGGAAATAAAATAAAGCGGGACACAATGCAATGAGATGCTATATTGATAAATAAAATAGCATACATACTAAAAAAAATTGAAAAAGACATTTAATGAGCGTCTCAATGGCGTCTCATCCTTGGGACGCTACCATTATGGAGGTGCCCCTACGATGCTATAGTATCGCTACGTTAGCTTAGCGACACAATAGCTTCTCCATAGCGTCGCACTAGACAAATTTTGATAGATACGATGCCTATATTCTGTCGACATAGCGTCGCGTCCTTTGGAGATGCTAAAAAATTTACTTAAATCCCTAACCCCTCTTTTTCGTTTTCACTTTTACTATTTTACTTTCTTCGTCCGACGCCCGACCTCCGACCTCCGATGCCCGATGCCCAACGCCTAATGCCGGACGCGCGACGCCCGACGCCAGACCTCCTCCTCCACCGCGCCGACATCTGCCTCCGCGGCCCTCCGCCTCCTCCACCGCGCCCCCAGCCGCCCTCCGCCTCCTCCTCCGATGTCCGCCCTCCGCCTTCGCCTCCTCCATCGCGCCCCTCCGCCTACTCCACCGTCTCCTCCACCATGCCCATCCACCACCTCCGCCGAGCCCCTCCGCCGCCCTCCACTGCCACCTCCGCCTCCTCCACTGTCTTCCGCCACCGCGCCGACGTCCGCCTCCGCCTCCACCGCCGCCTCCTCCTCCGCCGCCTCCTCCATCGCACTGACGTCTGCCTTCCGCCACCCCCCGCCTCCACCGCATCCTCCTCCGACGTCTGCCCTTCGCCTCCTCCACCGCGCCCCTCCCCTGCCCTCCACCACCTCCTCCACTGTGCCCGTCCGCCACCTCCACCGTGCCCCTCCGCCGCCCTCCATCGCCGCCTCCGCCTCCTCCACTGCCCTCCGCCACCGCGCTGACGTCCGCCTCCACCGCCTCCTCCATCGCACCGACGTCCGCCCTCCGCTGACCTCCGCCTCCTCCACCGCCCTCCGCCACCACGCGGATGTCCGCCTCCGCCTCCTCCTCCCTCTGCCTCGTTCGCCCTCCACCACCTCCTCCTCCACCGCCCTCCGCCACCGCGCCGACGTCTGCCTCCGCCACCGCTCCTCTATCGGTCGTCGCCTATCGCTTTCCTCCACCGCTGTCCGCCGCCATCCCTCATCGGTTAAGAAGGTACTAGCCCGCCACCATGTATCTTAAGTTAATTATTAATGCATGAAGTTAAATACTACTTATTACTTAAAAGTTCTATTTGTAGGAGGCAAATTAGTTTCTATTTGTAGGAGGCAAATCAGTTTCATTCGGATCTTAGTTTAGGGACGATCCGGAGAGCTTTTGAGGAGGTTGCTACGAAACGCCTCTCGTCACGTCTGCCGGCCTCACTTTGGAGCAAGGCATACAAAGATGCCCAAGACATATTAGGCGCTCAATTTGGGAGTCCCTCTGTAAGAAGTGGTATGTATGTTTACTTTTACATTATTTTTATGAAAATTATAGTTTTTTGAAGTGTAAGTTTTTTATGTTAACAAAGGACGGATGAACGATGGCAAAGGAAGTCGGAAAAGGCAAGAGTTAATCGTCTTTCGAAGTCCGATGCCCACATCCACATAGGGGGATCGATGCGATTTGACGAGCATCGACGGCGCATGATAATTTACATATAAATTTAATTTATCAAACTTTTGACTTATACTTATGTTATCAAATTTGAAACTTTATTGTAGGAGGAGAAAGAAGGCGGTCCCGTAGACTTTTGTATGGTCTATGAGGCCACGCATAAGTGCAGGAAGACAAACGACCTAGTCACGCCCACTGCTAGTAGGCTTCTGGTAAGTCTCATGATATGGTCATTTGGTTGTTGTCGTTAGTGCACTATTTTTTAAATACATAATGTTTAAATTTTATAGGATGATTATAATGCGAAAATGGCTAAAAAGTATGGAGATGATCCGAGTACTCAGCCATCAGATAATGTTTCTTCGTTGGTTTTGTCATATTTTTAATTTGTGTTTCTTGATATATAATTTATATATTATATGATTGTATGATTTTTTATTTTGTAGAGGACCCTGTTGTTTGGGAGGAGGTGGCCGGCACGACACGAGGGGGGTACTTGCGTGGCCTCGGCAGAGCCGCTCAGATACCTAGGAGGATCGGAGGATATGCAGGAGGTGCATCTGCTCTGAGCTCATCCGCTGCACCTGATATGACGCAGCTATCGCAGTAGTTAACAGCGCAGATATCGCAGCAGGTGTCGCAGCAGGTGTTGCAGCAGGTGTCGCAGTGTCGTAGAAGTTGGTTCCGCTATTGTAGGCGATTCACGGATTGATTCCGACGCAGAATCCATCCCCGCGAGGCCATGGACCGAGCACGATTGGGTCGAATATCCGGAATGATAACAATAACTCCCAAACTTAGGATAGAGACAACCCATGAATACAAACAGAGCTTTTGTTACTTATAGATTTAGATATACATATAGTTTGTTAGTTAGGTTTATTACTTTTCGTATTCTTATGCTTTTATATTGCCTGTGATGCTCTTATATTGCATGTGATGCTCTTATACTGTCTGTGATGCTTTTATATTGCCTGTGATGAATATCAATGCATTGTTATATGCATTATATAATAGTATGGTCTGAGAAGGGGAAAAATGGGGATTGAATGGGTAAAAAAAAATCTGAAAGTAGCGACTCCATAGCTTCCCATTAGCGCCATATTCGCGTCTCATTGGTGACGTATACACCATCATATTTGCGTCACTTCCGCGCCTTCCTAACGCCTACAGTAGCAACTTGTGGGCGCCGGAATAGCGCATCATGTCTAGCGCCCCTTGCCGTCGACTTAGAGACGCGCTTCTTCTATGCACAGCCGCAAACATCACGTCTTAATAACATGAGATAGCGTCAACAGGTGGCGCTAGTTGCGTCTCATTTTCTTTAACTCTAGTGCGACGCCACTAGCCACCGATTTTTAGTGTCCCACTTTTGTGGCGCTAGTTGGACGCCTTCAAAATGGAGACATAATAGCGCCTCCCTAGCGTCGCGTATCTTAGGTCGCTAATCGCCAATTTTCTTGTAGTGTTACTTTTATTTGTGTAAAAGTTCATATGATTTGGCAACTTATGTTATATGAGTTATGCTTTAAATGTTCTCACACGAAGAACCTAATTATTTAAATGTTATATGCACTCGTATTGTTCCCTTATGTTGTACTTTTATTTCACTCACTGAGCAACAGTAAACATTTTAAATTTTTTAGATACTCATAAGTTCTCGAGTTGAATCGACTCAGAGCTTGTTTTGCTGCATATAGAAGAGGTCGAGCTATTGGAGCAATTTTATTTCTTCCTTCACTTTTGTTTTTGGAAGCATGCATGTAATAGATAATTCTAGATGTTGTAGTTAAGGTTGTGAGAAACTTTTTGTAAGGTTGTATAAAATTTCATCATGTGGGGTGTTATATGTGAACTTGTTTGTGAAATAATAATGATAATGTGCGAGTGTGATGTCTTATAAGTTTTATTTAAACTTTGATTAATATATATATATATATACATCATTTGTATGTATTGGTAAATAATATAAGATATGTAAGGGAGGAGGTTTTGCTAATTTTATGTATAGAATTACTAAAAATAATTAAGGAAGATAATAGTTAGAATTAGAACTTAATCACAGAGTGGGTGTGACAGGTTTTTGTTTATTTACACCACTATCATATATGGGTCCTTAAGCATGAAATTTGATTCATCATAAAGTTAAATTCCAAAAATAAATGAACTAATATTTCAGGCTTTAATTCCTATCTTGATAATAATAAAAATAATTATCATTTCAATTTTTAATTTAAATTATTAATTCTCAAAACGCATTAAACCAAAATTATAAATTTGGGGCTTTTGTCAATCACCTTAGTACTACATAATTGGATCTCTTTCGACTTTACAATTATGATATGGATGATATTCAATAATCCCAAGCAAATCAAATGAATTTAAGAATATATTTTTAGATAATAAATAAACATGATAATAGAAACTTAGAATCAAATTTAAAAACATTCACACATGATATTGAAAAATCAAATTAAGAGATAAATAAGAATCTTATACATGGATAGGTTTTAACCAAGATAACTCTAAAATAAATTATTCCATAACACTAAAACACAGCATCAAACCTAATGGTTGTTTCAAGAAAAAGGACAATAAAAGAATGAGGACAAGTACTCTCAATATTATGTCATCCTCTAGTGAGTTTCAGGCAGAATTCTATTTTACCTTCAAAGCTTCTTCACAAGCCTTTAACTCGTTCTTGTGAAGTATAGAGATGCCTCTCAAAGTCATCTTCCTCCTCTTTTATAGTTTTTTCGTGTGTCAAAGGAAGAAACATAATTTCCAACCGAAAATTGGATAAAATATCCTCCATAACCACCTACCACACCGTTGTCACGACTGTGATAAAAAATTAGGTTACAACTTAGGGAATGGTCTTGAATATGACTTGGCATACTCGTACCCTAACTAGTAATTTTTAGTACCTTTGATTACCGTGTGAAGTTGTTGGGCATGACTGTGACAACAATTTTCTTTTATTTCGTTCATGGTCATTCTCAAAGGCATGATGACTTGTTCCATACTGTGAAAGGCATGAAGTTGTTTGGCATGGCCATGATCGAACATAAAACTTCTTTTGTTCTCGATTTTTGGTCGAATCATTGAAAGTTTAGTTTCCTATCACAAAATTTCGCAAACTTGGATAAAAATTAAATCTTTAAAAGATTCTTCTAAATAAAAAAAACATTTCTAACTTCCCCTAAAATTCTACTAAATGCCTAAACTAATGCATAATTTTTTCGTACATCAATTCATAATGATGAATATGGCATTTAAAATTCTCATAAATCATATTATCAAAATATGATATCCAATACATCTTATTTGGATTATAATTTTCATAGGCATGCAATTTTGATCAAGTGTCACATATGTCATTAAATGGAATCACAACGAATATATACAAATCTAAGCATGCAATGTCAATTTTGGTTTTCAAAGAATATTTTGGCTTAGCTTATTTTTTCTCTATTTCCATATGACACATACTTCAAACTTTCAATTACAAAGTTCAATATTTAAATTGACACAAATAGCATATTCAATATTGATGTCTTAGGACATAATTAATCACACAAGCACATGAACCTAAAGCATTGAGAATTATGCAAAAAATAATTATAATTAAAATATATCATCCTTTGCAATGTTTTTAGCCTATGACATTTTTATTTTTATTCTTATATTATTATATAAATATATTTATATTTTAGTAGTCAATAACAACTATTTTATAATAAAATATTTTAATTATAATTTTTTATACTCTTTAACTTAAATACACCATTGAGTAAGAATATATCTATTTTTTAATAATAAGAAATCCTTTTATTCAATCCATTGAAATTTGTTCTATAATCAAAATCAAATGACATTTTTAATATTCATAATAATTGCAAAAGGATTGCGAGTTGCCTCACTCACCTATTTGTTTATTTCTTTAACATAGATGAAAAATCTTGACCATTTTTAATTGTTGTTTTCAAGCTCATCATCTTGTCTAAATTAGTATGAAACTATCAACTTGTTGGCTGCAATGCGTTAGTAGGAGAGGTTATAGATGTCCAAAAAGATATTATTGCTTCTCCATACAATGAGCTTTAAGTAATTTTATCCTTAGTTGATTTTATGATTAATCTATCTCTTGGTTAAACATTTTTACAATTTGACAAAAACAATAAACTTCTTTAAATTTAAACAGTACGATCACTCAATTAATATAATTAAAAGGGATCACATATGGACATACCAATATTTCTATATATGATTCACATCTTTTGATATTGTAATAAATTTAATTTCCCATTATACTTTAACTAAAATAATATTTTGAAAATAATATAAAATATTCAAAATAAAAGAAAAAATAAAATCAAGAAGAAAAATTAATTTTATTGTTTATTAGAAATATTAATACTAATACAATAAAGTAAATAAATTATAAAGATAATATATTGAGAAAATTTATTATGAATTATCATTTAGTTGGGGGAAAAGGAGAAAAATGAAAAAATAAAGGTGCTTTTAGGACGAATCATTATTAAAAAATAAAAACTAAAATAATTCAAACAAATTAATGAGGAATGCCAATTTTCTTGAATGAAATACACACAAATTACAAAATATAATTTTACCAAAATATTTTAACATGTGATTTTATCAAACTGAATGTGTAACGCCCTCAAGATTAGTGCCAATTATAATGACAGAACCTTAAGCCACACTACATTTACACTCAATTCGATATTTCGTAAACCCTTACAATGGAAAACATAGCACAATAGATAGTAAATTTAACATCATGACAATAGAAGAGTAATCACACATTAATTGAAGATAGCATAATCTAAGATCAAGGCCATATCAGCTCTAACAACATGACTCAATATTGGGTCTGACATAATACAAATAGCACAAATGAGTTCATATAAGATTCATGTCACAAGGGTCCATATATATGCCATACATACATGACGCACCATAAGAGTTCGACATAGAAATAAAAAATAAGATAACTTTGGCTCTAAGTCATCACTATGACACATGCAATCTTCCACCGTGAGCCCACCACCATCGAGCCTAGGCCTTCTCACTTGCACAGATTCATGGAGTAAAGAAACTTATGCAAGTATAACTAACAATAATGCACACAATGAACTAATTACACATGCATCCTACATGACATTTCATGCAATCATCATGACAAGAGAAGACTTAACATATAAAATGAAGTATTAAGCAAGAGAAGACTTAACATGTCATGCAATCTTACTTATCTTTAACATCTTGAGTATAAAACATCTTATGATAATGGACATACATTTGTTCACATATTTAATAAGGCAAATATTAACATCTTCATCTTTATATCCAAAACATTGCATCATATTCAAATCACATGGGTATCATCATCTTCTTCATCTTTCATCTTATACTTAGGATAATTTATTATCTTGGTGATTGAGAAGGTCATGTAGATTCATCGCTATTAGCTATTTAGGTCATAGGACCATCATTTTATCCTTGGGAACTTTACACTATCGCTAGCGTAAACTTCATTTTCCATTAGGCTTTGCACATCACATTGGAGCAAACTTCGCCGTTCTTGAATGACAACAACAAGTCATGTTCTTTTAATTACAATTATTAATACACAAATCACGTCAGACATTTGGCATATTTTAATGTGTATAATGTTGGTGTGCTCATCTTTAGTGAGCACATTGACACTCGAGCTTTGCCAACCATACGATCAAATTTTGATGGTTGTCATGTAAACCCAACTTTTCAAGAGCATGAGGATATTTTCATAAGTGATTTTTTTAGCAAAACCATTGTATTACTTCATTTCCTCTTTTTTTTTGGTGCCAACCTTGCACCTTTTTTTCCTAACACTAGTGCCTGTAGGATCTCAAAGGGCACCAAGAAGGGGGGGGGGGGGGTGAATTGGTGTACAATCGAAAATGTCGATTTCACAAAAATACGTTGCGGAAGCACAAAACTAATTCTTTAAAACTTTTAAAATAAAGCAATTCAGTTCATACCAAACTCAATGTGAGAGGGGGAGAGAGAGAATCAAACGCAAAGACACGGTGGTTGTTGACGAGGTTCGGCCATACCTTGGCCTACGTTTCCGCTCCGACTTCTCGACCTCGAAACCGTCGGAGATTCCACTAATCCCTTCCTTTGTTCCAAATGGGGCAAGAAAGAAAGCCCTTTACACCACCGTCTTTTCTCCGCTTCAAGAAGTAAGGCACACCTCTCCTTCAATGAAGCTAATATATTTCTCTTGCTCAAGAGGTAAGATTTTGAGCCTCTTTTACATAGGAACACTCTCAATTTTTTTTAACAAAAGTGTTTCCTCTTTTACAATTCTATGATCATAAGAAGAGAAGAGAGAAAGAAGAGAAAGCTATGAAATGAAAACTTCAAGAAATAATCTTTCTTTGATAATTTGAAGTTTTTCTTCAATGAGTGAATGTGTAAATTTCCTTTGGCTTTGGCACTCCTTTTATAGCCTTCAGTGTGTGAGAAATTCATCCAAAATTTGCTCCACAAATTCCTCTTTTAAATTTGACCATCACTATTCATTTGACTGAGGCCGATCAACCGCACATATGCACTGTTTTGATCATAACTTTCTGCACAGATATCCAAATTAGATGATCTTAGAGTCTATGGAAAGCTAATAACAACTTTGATGTGTATCATTCATCCAAAATATAATTATATCATAGTCAATTATGTAATCAAAGTTCGTGTATAAAGTTATCTCTTTTTCTTAAACTTTTTTAGCATTTTAACTTTAATCTTTTGAGGTTTGTTTCATCAAAATATAATTTTATATGTCATTAAACTTTGACCCAACAGTGACATCTTAGGTTATTCCTCCTTGTAAGCAAATATGAAATCAAGATTATAATAATATTAATAAGGATCCGTTCCGTTACCTCGTAAATGCTATCCAACGGACAGTAAGTTCGCCGGAGAGGATCGTAAGTGCCATCCCTCTAACGGTATCCATACCAAGATATCAGGGAGACTTGCACACACATCTAACACCACAACTATTGTGGAGAAGAAGATGAAAAGTGGAGAACACGAATGGAAGAGAGAGAGCCACACATTCTTTATAACTCATACATTATTATATAATGAATAGAGAGAGGAATTTTGTAACTTCTCCCTCATTCATGATGAAGAATAATAGGTTATTATGGAGAGCAATACCATTATGGTCATCCATTATACCTATAATCATATAATAACTTAAATATCAACGTCCTCAATTTATTCGATCATCATTGGTTTGATTCAATCGAGATCGTCTGATTGAGTTTAGGGCATACATTTTAACTATTGTCCAACAGCTCCCACTTGCACTAAACTCAATACACTTTCAGTGCATATACTCGTTTATCTTCTCAAGACGAAATAGTGATTTAGTTAGTGCATATCATATGTATTAACTTTTAATACACATTTATTTTTATTGATCTAATCAATCGATCTTCCACTATTAGTGTGCAACATGATCAAGTTAGGCATTGCTAGACACCTAATAAGTTTGATAAACTTGGAATCAATTAATCCAAAATCTTCTTAATAATCTTGTTTGCGTGTGACCCATTAGGTTCTTATTACTATAGCCATAAGTGTTCATTATGAATCAAATTCATCACACAAATTTGATAATACAATTTATCAATATTCCCAAAGAAATTGTGTGAACTCTTATAGATCAAGAGTGACACCTAGCAGTATGTCTTGGCCCCTACAATAGTAAGAATATCAGTGAACCTATAATATGATTTACATACACGTATAGTCCTTCTACATTTTCTATGCCCTGATTGAGATTAATAGGTCATTGTGAAATGTTAGATCCCTAATCTCAATGCATAATTATATTGATAAACATTTTGTTCAAAGAACATTGAGAACTCATTCTCGTATTGCTGTATCCACAAACTTTGTTTATCAATCTTATTTATTATACTGGACATCTCTCTTTGTAAGAGTTGCAGATTCCATTTTGAATACTTATATATCTTCATGTTTTTGAATATACTCAATAAATTTCATTATATATTGATTTTTCAATGATCTTTTAACATTATCAAAGAATATTCATAAACACATAAGATATCAATGGTATCTCAAGTCAAAGGACCACGTGTACAATCGTATTAATGAAAGAATTTGCTAAGATTCCAACCAACAAGTCTTTCATGCGGGTCAGTTCAGTGAACTTATTCTCTAACAAGCACTTGTGTATTCATTATGATGCGTAATGAGAACTAGTATCATCAAACCTTTTGATCAACGAACTACACAATCACCTAACTGGATTAAAGTCGTCCTATCATCAATCCTTCAGGTGACGAACAAACTTTTGAAGTAGACATAATGTGTCTCATGTTATGATCATATCATATTACATTTGTCATATTGCTACTTCAAGGACAATGTCATGAATTTAATATTCTGACATATTATGGGAATAATGCCAATAATTGTATAAACTTGATAAATTTAAATTTGTGTTATGATCATATCATAAAATAGGAGAAAAACTTACACCAAATGCCCTCCAACTTCAAGGTTTGCTCAGCGATACCCTCCAACTTCACTTTGTAACACAAATGCCCTTCATCTTTTAACGTGTTTCACCCGATGCCCTCTTTACCTGAGATAGTCGGTTTTCTGATTTTTCATCGACGTGGCGTCCACATGGCCATCTCCTCTCTCCTCCACGCAAATAGTCGTCCGACGTGGCATGTTCTGATATGCACGTAAGATTACACCAAATGCCCTCCAACTTTAAGATTTGCTCAATGATACCCTCCAACTTCACTTGTAACACAAATGTCCTTCATTCTTTAACTTATTTCACCCGATGCCCTCTTTACCAGGGACGGGCGGTCTTTCGATTTTTCGTCGATGTGGCATCCACGTGGCCATCTCCTCTCTCCTCCACGCAAATAGTCTTTTGACGTGGCACCACATATTAAACCATTTTACTTACCGTAAGTTGATCGACTCACTGTTAAATTATTTTCTTATTTCCCCTTTTGCCATCGTTCACATGAAACCTCCTTCGTCGTTCGCTCTTCTTCGTTGTTTGCCTCCTCCATCATTCACCGTTCATGTTTGTCGGCCGCCGTCTGCTCATGAGCGGTAGCGGCTCCTACCGATCTGCAGGTGCGATGATCATTAGTCCCAGGTGAATGTTGCCCCGCCCCATCGGTGCCCACGATCGAGCACCGACAATCACTATAGGTGAGCGGTAGTGCTGACCTACGAATGTGACGATCGTGCTTCGGTTGCACCGGTCGGCCTCCTGGTGCGACGATCGCACTTGGGTACGGTTGGTGGCGACATGGCCGCTCGAGGCAGTTTTCGGCGTCCACCATTGGCCGCGAAATCCATTAGTGACGTGATGATGGCCACGCCTGCACGACCATCGCGCAGTGGCGGGCTTGTCTTGGCGTTCGCACCAACCATCGTGCGATCGACGTCTCACGCCTGCGGCCAGCGCGATCGGCATTCCACGCCTGTGGCCTTCCTTTTTATTTTTTAAATTTTAAACAGATTAACATAATATATATAATCATATATATTACTATTTTAATCCAATTAAAATAGTTGCAGAATATTCAACGACAACATCTATTATAATCAAATATCATTAATAAAAAAATTAAAATCTTATTTTAATCTAATCTTGATTAATGATCATATTCTTTCTTATTGCTCTGATACCACTGTAAGCAAATATGAAATCAAGATTATAATAATATTAGTAAGGATCCATTCTATTACCTCGTAAACGCTATCCAATGGACAGTAAATTCGCCAGAGAGGATCGCAAGTGCCATCTCTCTAATGGTATCCACGCCAAGATATCAGGGAGACTTGCACACACATTTAGCACCACAATTACTGTGGAGAAGAAGATGAAAAGTGGAGAAAAAGAATGGAAAAGAGAGAGCCAGCTCATACATTATTATATAATGAATAGAGAGAGAAATTTTGTAACTTCTTCTCCCTCATTCTTGATGAAGAATAATAGGTTATTATGGAGAGCAATACCATTATGGTCATCCATTATACCTATTAATCATATAATAACTTAAATATCAACGACCTTAATTTATTCAATCATCATTGGTTCGATTCAATCGAGATCGTCCGATTGAGTTTAGGGCATACATTTTAACTATTGTCCAACACTCCTTCCCTTGGCCTTACTACTATGTTCGTCACAACATAGATCATCTTAACAATTTTGTCCTTCCAGCAGTCCGCATCTTCCTTGATATGTATTTCCTTTGATCCACATGTCATTTGTACAAGGTGGGTCACTCCCCTATCCAATTTGTTTAAGTTTGAGCATAGAGTCACCTCCAACAAAATGTTAGTTTAAGTTTGAGTTTTGCAAACATCCAACCCAGAAAGTGGTCTTTAGAGAATAAATCAAAAAAATATTTGAGATTTAATCTCTTTCAAACAAGAAAATATATTGCATCAACTTAAACATTACGAGAAGGTTTTATACACTCTACTTCTGAATCTTTCACAAACAATCATGTCAAATCTTTCTTAGAGCAAAAAGTGCACTTATCTTAGACTAACTATGAGCGACAACTCTCTGTAATGCTATTAATGATCTTCATCTACGAAAAATTCTAGAAAGGCGAGCCCAAATAGGAGAATGGAATGATACTATGCCCCGACAATGTTGATCTCTTGAGAATAGGAACAAATCATCCTGCTAGCTTTGTGATTGCAGTAGTTTCTTGGTTGAGAAGCGAGTGAGGTGATGATCATCTAGGTGACAAGCTAGGATGTAGTTATGGAAGGACAAGAGGAAAAGTGGTAAATAAAGTACAAGAGGAGGATAAAACCAATATGAAAGGTGGTTTTCATTATTAGCACCATGATTTAATCCAATGGTTGTTAGAAGTTTGAACGCGCAATGTGCACTGGAAAAAGTCAAGGCACCAACATTATTCCCTGTTTTAATTCACTAATTTCAATTTTTCATGCAATCTGTACCTATGTGAGCATATCATAAACAATCATTAAAATAGTCTTAATCATTGTCATAATTGCACAAGAATTACTTGGGGTATAACTAAAATAATCTAAACATCGATTACTGTTCATCAAATCGACCCATTGGCCCATTAAGATCAATGTATGGGTGTTAGGGTTGAATAAGTCGTGCATGGTTCACTCATAGGGAAAAGGTAAAAGTTTCATTTTCGAAATCCTCCACCATGGTTTCTATTCATGTGATACGGCTTGATCAAGCTTGCTATGACCTTCTTGTAGGCAACCTCCCAAACGGTTGCATTTTAAAACTCGCCAGCTATGGTTCCATTTGTGCGCTATGGTGGTCGTTGGCATGGCCATAGTGGACTTTTTCTATTGCTATGATTAAGATGTATCACTATGGTTCTAAAGGTCCTTGTTATTGTCCCAACAGTTAGAGCTACAATCTGGCGTGACACACTATGACAATAGCGCATGCAATTTTGAATCATAGCACAACCATTCACAACCATAGTCACCATCCTTTATAGAGAAATATTCATATAACACTATTATATCCAAGTTCCATACAATCATGTGATGTTTATATAACCTAGTTAAAACACCAATATATAGGGGCACATGCATTGACATTTCTTTTAAAAGATAAAATTATACGAATATGACAATAAATATTTATTAATATATGCGATATATCATAACATATTAAGAATGAACTCTAGCTAACACAATCGTAATATCAATGAAGATGGCAATTTGATTAAACAATAGCTATATGATTGGGGATAACAAGTAGCAAATTCAATGAAAATATTTGGTAAATAGAACAATTGAATTATGAATACTACTAAAATGATGTAATTGTATTTTTTAAATTAAGTTGAATAATTTGTACATTTAAAGTCATTTGTAATATCATATACTTTGTAATCCATGTAATCTACATTGATGATGAGAGTGCATATATAGGGTCATTTCAGTCAAATAAGATGATCTTTGTAGCAAAATCATAATGATCAAAGCATTAACATAATGCTATGAGATATGCTTCTTTCCTATTATCCATTCCATAAGAGTCTAGTTAATCCTTAAGCACTTTAATTCAGTCATTCAATTTATCATTAATGGAGGAGTTGATATTGGATCCCCTCAGCATAATTAGGGCTTGAGAAAACCTTAATCTTGTTGTAGCATCCTCTCTACTCTCTTCTTTCTTTTCTTGTTATAGTCTTTTGCTTGCTCTTTTTGTCGTAGGTCCTCTTCTTGTCCTCCTAGTCCTCCTTGTGAAGTTGTCACATTGTGAAGTAGTCATACTGAAGCAGTAAGGAAGAGAATGATTTAGACCAACATTATTGTTGGTGGTTTTTTAACGAGGTTACATGAAAAATGAGGCAACTAAAGCTTTTACACTTTGGGTTAATAGACGATTATGAGTTATGGACTATTGGGACTTATATGGTGATGCAAAAAATTATAATACTGCACTAGATGCTCAAGTAAAAAAGTTACTAGAAGTACAGAGTTGTCAATCTCACAAGAAATTAACTTACATAACTATCTAACTTTAGAGTCTAATAAAAGAAGACATAATTTCAAATAAAAAAGTTTCAAAGATATAATTACATAAAAGTAGGGGATAAACTAATCTAATGATATCTAGAGTTCTAGGATGAAATAGTTAAAAACAAACTGATTTAATTTATGTAGTGATTGATTTAATCATGGATAATCATGTTTGACTTTTTTATGAATTAGGAATCTCACATATTAGAGAAATCAACTATTTTTAATCATAATAAGATGAGAATACTCTAGTTCTACCATAAATTATATTCAGATCAAAATACTATGAGATATAATTCCTATACTACCAAATCGCCCTTATCGGTCAATTTGGCAAACCACACAATTTTATACTCAATCCAGCTCTACTAGACTATGTCATGAATTGCTTCAACTTAACAATTAATAAATAGTTTTGTAGAAAAATAAAATGAATTAATAGATTGATCACAATGTCCAATTATATAATCAACTAATAATCCAATCAAAATCGAAAAAATTCATGATCACAATAAGTACATTCTTCAAAGCTAATAAACAAACCATGATTAGCACTAACACGATTAAATTTGCCTTAGCAGTAAATTATCGCAAAATTAAAGGTTGAAAGGTAAAAATGATACTAATTTTTTTTATTATAGAGAGTATAAAGATATAGTTTTAAAGCCTAAAATGATGCATCCCAATGAAAACAAAATAAAAGTACTATCCCGAAAGGAAGAACTTCTGCACATATTCACCTGAGAACACCATACATAAATATTCTTAATCATTCTTCAAGTTTTTTTTTCACATTTTTATCTTCAAAACATAAGTTACAGAACTTAACATCCATTTCTCAAGCTATGAAATGCCTCTATTTAAAGTGGGTTCGAATTTTCATGTGACAGAAAGAAAGAAAAACATTTTCATATCAAAATAAGGAAGTTTTGGATCTGAATTGGTATGAGATTTTATCCTTTTCAAACTTTGAAAAATTAGTCATAAAATATTTTCAAATAGTTCAAAAAACATATCATAAGTGTAAAGCTTTGTGCATTTGAAAATTTCTGTGAAATATTTTCTAATATCAAATTTGGTGGAATCATGATCCCATGAAGCTTTGTTTTTGGTCGGAGCAATGTTCGAATCAAACTCAGCGTGAAAAGTCATGACCCATGAATAAATGTCACGGCTCGTGAATCTCGATTGATTTAATTCGATTTTCATAACTTATCAATTTCATGGCCATGAAATGAGAGTAATGATCCGTGATATTCAATTGCACGATGCAATTCTCCTATGAAAGTAGTTATAATGATGTCAAGATTGGGTTCAACCCTTCAAAGAGGGGCGATCAGACTTGATTCAATCCGACCAAAATTAGTCGGGTCAAGTTTGACTCGTGAACACCTGTAAAAGCAAATTACTGATTCAAAGAATAAATAAAGCTTAAAATTAATCTATGTCATGACCAAATTAATTAAAATAATATAATTGTAAATCTAATTATCTGTTAAGAAATGCATACATATTTATTTATTTTTAAGAAAAAGTGTGTTACAAATGAGTCTAAAGTTCTTTACTGTTCCATGTCGAATAGAAAATGTTGAAAAATCTGAATAAAGTTAACTATCAGATTAACAATAGTAAAAGAAAAAAAAATTATTCACAATTTTATCTTTTGCCTTCTAAAAAAATTATTCACAATTTTAAATACTTGATATTGTGATAGTATATTAAACGGTAAAATAACAAGAGAGGCTTCTTGTTCTAGAAGCTTCGAGCACAAACAACTCATGTGATGCCATCCACACGGCACGTGATACGTTGCCTCCTATATCTACGCACTTCGACATCAACACCTGCAGCCGCCTTCTCTCTTCGACCCTTAAACCCTAAACGTCGACCCTTCCTTCCGCGATCGTCCACTCTGTATCGCCTCCGTCTCTGCACAGGTGATCCAAATTACGGGCTTCGTGTTCGATCTGAAGCATTGAGTGTCTTCTTCGCATTCCCTTTCCGCGCGGTTTTGTTGTTGATTTGCTCTGGATTTGCGTTTTGCATCCGTTCGTCATGAGTTTGGTTCCGGGCACTAGTCAGGCATCAGTTTCCGATTCCGACGGCTGATGCAGTTACATGCCTCGGCAGACGGACGCCTCTCCGGCGGGCGCTCCTTCGTGACACGAGCGGCTCCCTCTTTTTCATGCCGTCGCGTGCTCCATTTGGGCGCTACATTGCCTTCATATCCTCTCTTTTTCTTGATATGCAAGCATTCCTTTTTCTATTGATTTTGTTTGCTTCTTTTTTTTCGACGAGGTTGATTATTTTTTCTAAGGATCGTTTATGTAAAAAACCCGGCAAGTTTTTGTTTAAGATTTGCGAAAATGTTAAGCGATCAGTGACAATAATAACTTGCAGCAATCCGGAGTTCTGTAAAATCAAAATAATAAAATGAAATAATATGGCTTTATTAAATTTTTATTTCATGTCTAATTTCTACCGATTTTTTTTTTTTTGCGATATCAATCTTGCTTTCCAATTGGTTTATAATTTTGTTTTCTTTAACTACTTAATGATGGAAAATTTTCTAAAAACATGTTCCATGTTTTATTTACATTCTATTTCTTTTTTTTTGCTTTGAATAGATTTATTTAACTCATCTTCATTATGAATAATACTTTCAGATAAACAAACATTATTTAAACTTAATACTTAATGCAAATAAGCAATTATGCTTTAATGAAAACAGTTAATGGGAATATGTTAGTGTGATTATGTAAACTTAATTTATTACATTAAATTATTATAATTATTCTTAATATTTGATCGGATCCCTAATGTTATCAAATAAAAACTTTTAAAGACGACCATCCGGTGCAAAATCCCCAATCAGCCTCTGAAATGTTGCCAAAATATGTATTCGTACTTGTTTACCAATTAACTTTTTTTTTATTTTAAATAATTTACATTACTATCTTCATTCAATTTTGTTGTAATTTTTTTAAAAAAAATTGAGATAACGTATGATGCCCAAATTTTGCGACAAGAAAATATTAGAAAACATATTACATTTAACAATAAGAGGGAAAGATATCAAGTGTGCCCCAAATATTTATCATTTCATTTAGTAATTATATAATTTCAAACTATCATTGTTCATGTGTTATTGAAAAGTTAATCCCATCATAACTTAATATAATAATTAATTGTTATACGATAACAACGCAAGTAAAAGCCAAGATCAAATTTAAAGAAAATGGGCTAATAACAAACAATTCGAGTAGAAGTCAAGCTCAAACTTCAAAACATGACATGACAATTTATTTATAAGAATTTTATTCAGTGGTAATTATTTTGAAGAGTTAGAAAAATGGTCATGGAAATGATTTTTTATGGAATAATTTTTTTTGGATGTTTTGATGGAATAAAAGCCGTCACAAATTCTCCGGCATGTCGGAGGGGAGCTACTCGGAATTTTTTATGGGTGCGTGGAAAATTTATTTGAGAAAATAAAAAATCGATGTGGGCCGACTAGATCGTTGACATGAGTTACATCTGGCTAAAGAGGTTGTTGCAGGATGGCTGCAACCACATTTGACCTAAATGTTTTGTCTTCCTAAAAATTTTGGTTATTTAGAAGAATTTCACATGGTTAGTATACTCGTCATATATCAATTAATAGCGGAGGACTTTATGAAGTCATAATAAATAAAACTTTATTTAATAGTATCTCAATTCTAGAGTGGACGCGTTATTTAATTTCGTCCTTGGGGATTAAAAAATGGGCGAAGAGCATAACAAAAAAGAAAGTAAAATCTTACGGGAAAGAAATAACATTCCGGTAAAATTTTCAAAGGAGTTGCAAATGGATCCGCAGGTTCCCCAATCATTGACGGTTCTAGAACCGCTAAAACTATGAATTTTTCTAGAACATTTTTCTCTTGAATATGATTAAAAAAAGTTTCGGATTGTCTGGTATTCCACCAATTAGTAACCCAAGGTTCCAGACATTTATTAAATGAGAGAGATAATATCACAATCTGACAAATCGGTCCAAATGGGCTTACTAATAGGATGTCCAGATACAGTACAAAATTTAACTTTAGACAATGAGTCGTCAAGCGAGAAAACTCCGCGCGTGGAGGCTTTCGAGGATAGGTCTTAAAAAAATTCACTACATTATTTTTTTTATCAAAATAAAATAAAAATATACATACTTTGCTTTTTTTTTACTCTTTCGAACAAAGGAAAGGGTCTTCTTCGGTGAATCCCTTACTTGACCCTCAAAATTCACTATCGAGTTGTAACCGATTAAGACCCCCGGGGGAAAAAGAGAGATGTCTCCTACGTTACCCGTAATATGTGGAAGTATCGACGTAATTTCATAGAGTCATTCGGTCTGAATGCTACATGAAGAACATAAGCCAGATGAAAAAACAAGTAAGTGTTATTCCCCCTAAGCAATAAAATATGTTGACATGAGGAGGAACATATTTACTAGTTATATCATCTGCAATCGCTTGAATCTCGAGACGTTCCTCAAACCAATCATAGACTTCTTTTATATAAAATTTTTTCGACTAATAAGTCATGAAATCTCAAACGATAAAGACTTCGGTACATAGCATTAATGTTCAACTAAAACTTATTAGACCTAAGCATGAGTAATACTTCATCATCAGTTTGAGTTATCATCCGTCAATTAATTTTATAATCTAGAGTGTAGAATTTCCAAGTTAGAATATGTAAAAGGGTATACATGTCATGCTATTCTATCACATTACATGTGATGCATCATAATAATAATAATAACATATGCCATTATACCATTAATTATATCATAAATCTTATATGACATTATATCATACTTACATTCATTATTCATATAATATCCGTGAACATAAATATAATGTCATACTTGCTTAACTTCAAATCCATCATCTGCAAGTAACATGCAATAGAAACATACATTCATATCATTCATAAATAATCATGATTTAATATTTCATTTTTCATTGACATGTACATCTTAGGAGTTTCTTTATAACTCCTTGATCTTTACTTAGTTATTGACTTTTTTCATACTTTACATTTCCTTTGATTGCTTTAGAACTTTTTGGATTTTTCTTTCATTTTTCTCTTCTTTCTTTCACATAATACAATATTATGGAAACATAATATTAACTTTCATTCCATATCACAAGTCATATACTTAGAAACACACATCATAATAATGGGGAACTTTATTCCCAATAATCTTTAGGAATATACACACTTTATGATGATGGATATTGTTTCTTAGAAAGTAGATGCATAGTTGCAAGACTTTACTTCTAAGAATTAGACTCCTTGAAAACATACATAAGTATAGAACTTTACTTTCTATCTTTACTTCATTATCTTGAAGTTAAATTTCACTTTTATTCTTACTTTATCTTATAACATTTTTTTACCTTAATTTAATTGGAGAATCATGTCAACGTTATCACATTGACTAGCTGGTCACATCATTGGGAACACGCACATCATAATATTGAGGGACTTTATTTGAAGGAATACACACATCATAATAGTGAAAGACTTTATTCTAAGAAATATGCACACTTTTTTATAAGGGACTTTGTTCTCTGAAAAGTACATAACAAATGTAGGACTTTATTTCTCAAGTTTAAGTCCTCTTGAAGTACATACATAGATGCAAGACTTTGCTTCCCACCATTGATGAGTAACAAAGACATTCTTCAACTTTAGGTGCATTATGCTTTGCAATACAACAATCATTGATATCAGTCATTCTTCATCTTTTAGTCTAATTACATCTGATCATGTCTAAACATGTGTCTAAATGATCGTCGATATATCAATCAATGTTTCATGAATAACATCATATATAAAATATATGAAACATCATAAAGCATTATACGTCAATAAATAAATGTATTTGGAATGTATATAAACATTTAAATAAAATGCATAATATTAACATAACAATTGTTGACATAAACAATAATATGTCAACTTTACTTATTTGACAATCTAACACATTATCAATAAAAAATATATCTCAATAAATAGTCATTCATTTTAATTGATTCTATTTTTTTTTTTTGCAAACTATACTTTCATAAGGAATCACATATAAAATTTATGATTTTTATCTTTTTGGCATTTAATCCCAGAAATTCATACAGCTATCGAGATCTATTCTTTACACAGTAGACACTAAAATATTAATAATTTAATCTATATTTGTTCTTTTCATATGATTCCAATTTCTGCAAAATGATAATGCAAACTCTTACGTTGTGTATAAAATTCAAATCTTAATTCAATCTTTTTAAATTAAGATAGACTTTACAAATTTGTCTCGTCGCTACTTGAGACAGCATGATAGTAGTCTGATTTTTGGATCATAACTATTTTTACACATCTTCCAATTCAGTGAAACAAACTTATGTAAAACTTAGACTTGGAGGGCTTTCCATCCATATATTATTTATAATTTTTTGATAAGTAAAACCTAGTATCAAAAGGCAGCCACAAATTTAACAAATTATGGAACATAAATCATGAAACCCTTATTTATACAACCCTCAATCAAAATTTCCTATGAAAACAAGGTTTTCTTGAAACTCTCAATCCAAATACAAAAAGAAAGAAAGGGGTTTGGATCCCTTTTACACACCTTTAGATCTGAGATTTAATACCCCTTTTTCCTAATCCTCTTGTATCATTCTTCATCATCTATAAATCTGTATGTCTTCTTGTCCTTTTTATAGAAATCTTGATCTTGTTTTTGTTGATCTTAAAACATAGTCACCATAAAAAATGGGACTCTAGATCTCCTAATCTTAGAAGAAAAGAGAGAAAAAGGAGTTGACGGGTAGGTTTTGGGGGAATTAATAGAACTTGTTGGTCCTTTATATATGATTTACATTAGGGTTTTGATCAAAATGCCCAAATACCCTTGGCCCAAAATGTCGGATTATTACAATCTAGATGTAGCTTACGATTGGATCCGATGAGAAAGTGAGAGTGAGGATGAGGGTGGTCCTCGGGGTTGATACGCGTCGGAGTGGGTGGTCGTCGAATGTTGCCGAAGTTGTGAGAGAGTGAGGGAGAGAGTAAGGGGGAGAGAGACTCGAAGGGAGAGAATGAGGGGTAGCGACTAACGAAAGCGTAAGAGAGTGGAGAGAGAGAAAGTGAGAAATGGAGAGAGTGGAGAGGGAGGGATGGAGAGTGAGGAAAAGTGAGGAATGATGAGAGGCACGTGCATGTTAAAGAAATATTTTCGACTGATAGACAAATGTCTCTTTGAAAAAATAATATTTAAATATTAGTATCTAATATTAAAAACAAATGTCTTCCTAATTCATGTGCGATCGGGCAGACGAGAGGGAGAAAGAAGCTATAAATTCTTTCTCCTCCCAATTTTTTTTGACCAAATAACCTTAATGCCCTTTGTTTAGCTTTTAAATTTCTCTTTTTCAGGTGTTCTCATTTCAATCCTTCATTTGTCCTCTCAAATAATCTAATCCTCCAAGATCTGAATCTTAGACTAGTTAACAAAATCAGATGCCTTAAGGCCTCTACTAATTTGAGGTCGATTTTAATTGGTAGTGTAATTTTTAGCAAGAAAAAAGTTTGTGTACTATAAAATTAGGTAATTAAGAATATGTAATTTCCATTATGCGTTGAAATGATGGGTTACTATATCATATCTTAATTATCAGTTAGTGTGATAATTACTAGTGCTATTAAGTTATTAATAGTTAAGTTAAAGTACATGTTATTTTCATTTTTAAATTAACTTTATTTACATACTTCTTGTATTCTACTCAATTTTTTCGACAATAGCCAAACTAAAATTTCTTATAAAGAATGTTACATCTTGACATTATTATTTTATTATTACTAACTATATAGACTAATTGATTATGATTATGAAAATCTAATTAGAATGTAAAAACATGAGTTTATTATTTTTTATATAATAATATATTTTATTATTAGTCCCCGTGGTGCCATCCTTTAGAAAATAGTACAATATAACACAATTCTATCGTTTCCAATTTTTTGAAGTAACTCAACATATGGTTATATCTTGAATTAGATTCATGAAATTTTAGAACCACTTTGATTACTCGTTTTATGACAAAACAATAGCTTTTACACTTTTAAATTGTTTTGAAGGAGTTGAATAATTTGAATCCCCTTGTTGCATTGCAACCCTATAGTTAGGAATTTTTTTGAGATATGATAATAAGAAATTTTTTAGTTGAATGGTACTATCCTATGAATAAATTTTATATATCTAGTGCAGTATTTATAATATTTATTCAGAAATATTATATATGTTTTTAATTAACTATGAAGCATTAATACTTTTTTTTATAACTTTTTCAAATCTAGTATATATTTATATATAGGGTGGCTTTTTATTGCCACTTGAAAAATATTAATGCCACACCCTTTTATTAATGTTGAACATTTTTACCCCCATCTAATAAAATAGAGTGACAATAGTATTTTTTGCAATGACAATGGAGGCACCCTATATATATTATAAAGTGAGAATACTTTATAAGAGACAAAGATAAAATAATGAAAATAAGTTTACCTGAGATCTTTTAGATATATTTCTTTACTTGTTATTCCAATTAAAATATTTTATACAATTATAATAGACAACCCTAATAGACATCGATATCTCAAGTAATGATATTCCAATCTTCTTCTTCTTCTTCTCTCTCTCTCTCTCTCTCTTCCAGAAAATAAAAAGATAAAATATAAGATAAGATGGGATCGACAATGAGGAGGAGAAGGTTCATCATTGGGGAACATTGAGGATGAGCTTTGTTTAATATCAAGATATATTTTGTTGGATCCGCTAATCAATATGACATCCATAATAAATTGATCATTTTAAGGTTTTTAAGATCCATAAGTTGTTAAGGTCAAATCCTAATTTATATTATAGGAATATGATTGGATCTATGTATGGATCTTCCTGTGAAAAAAAAAATGTTCCCCCTTTAAGGATCATCAGGTATGATGTCCATGAAGGTTTTATGATATATCCTAAAAAATAGAAAGATGCTGAAATCAACTTTAAAAAAAGCAAGGGATTAAAGTTAAAACAGCCGACTCTGAAAATATGTGTTAGATGCACCAAAATGGGGGGTTCCAATGTAATTACTAGCTCAAATGTGGTGTTCAAATGTCAGATGCGTCATTACCCTTGATCATCGAAAGTTGTCCCATTAGTTATAATTACCAAATATTAATTATTCATTATTCATGTAATATATTATGAATTTCATGTTCTCTATTTACGTCCTTTAATGGGCATAAAAGCTCATGCAAAAATTTGTCTCCTTTGCATTTGTATCATGCAAACGAATGATTTAAGAACAATAATATGTGCAATGGTTGATGCTCATGATTAGATAATTCACACATGAATTTAGAGTCATTTAGATATATTTATTCCATAGTAAAATTGGTTAGTCATCAAATTAATTATTTTTAAAGAATGATGTAATATGTTTTTGCACTTATTGAAGATTACTCTTCTAGTTTTAATTGTCATAATATTTAAAGTCAATCAAAGTAGTCAAGATGTTAATAATTTCTTTGTAGAAGTGCCAAATTATTTTATATCATGAGAGTATTTCTTGTGGGAATTATAGCTAGTATCATATGTAAACATTAAGATTTTCTTTCACGTTCCAAAGTAGATAAAGGTCCATGTCAAGAGAGAATGTAAATTATTGCAAGATGAAAATGACAACATCACAAATATTTTCATAATAGAATATAATGATATTATGACACAACCACAATCAAATAAGTAGTAGGGCATCAAGATAAAGAGAACATGTTAAGCAATACACTAGGTATAACAATAGCTACATAGTAAGTTACCAAACTCATTTAATAAAATTTGTAGCATAAATGGACCCTTTGATTTGGTGGTTTACAAGCTTGATATTTTTTTTTGCAGAGGTCATGAAATCAATACTTGGCTCCATCATATTTTGTACTTTTTATTTTGCCACCTCTCATTTCACTTTGGTCCACCCCTATTGGTCTAAGTCCCAATAAGACATAATCCTTAAGATGGATTCGACATGAGTTTCCAATGAACTAACCTGGGTTTGTTAGACACTTGACTCAAGTTTTTCTCACTCTGATTGAAGTTTATTAATTTTCCATCTATCTCATCAAAATTGGAACATGAACCGAGTCACCTTGACCCAACCCATGTTATCACATAACTCGACTCAAGTTTTGTCCAACTCCACCTATGTAATCCATGTGCACTATAGACATTTGATTGATGCATCAACAGGAGTTGGGAGGAGTGGTAAGCGGCTCCTCCCCGAGCAAGGTCTCGAGTTCGACTTCTTGTGAATGTAGAATATTTATGTTGAGAGCTCCACCTATCACTCTCAAGTACGCGACACAGAATGAAAATAATCGGATTAGTTGGGCTCAATGGTGGGCGGACCTCCAACCTAGGAACAATGCACTCTTTAGCACTGCACGAGTTAGGTTGTCGGCGCCGCTTCCCGGACACCGAGGGCTGGCCACCCCAAAAAAAGACATTTTATTGATGCATTCTCACCATTTTGACATTCTATTTTAAACATATCAATTGAAGTTCAAATAATCAAATAGGTCAGTTAGATAAAAAGTATCATTTTGGAGAGACAAATAATGTAAAACTATTGATTTTCAAACCATTATTCTTGTTGTACATACTATCTTTTATATGCATAACGAAAATTATTTAACCAAAAAGGCCTACCATAAAAGAGGACAACCATCATGACTTCATCCATCATTGTCAATTAAACACAAATGTATCTTAGCATATACTAATTAAATAGCTTATATTAAAACAACAAATATCAAAGTACTTATGTAAAAAATGTAGGACATCATATCAAACAATAATATAAAATAAAATAATGTATTGTATTATCAAAGCAATGAAAAACATCGAATTGTTAAAGCCAAATAAAGCATTGTATTGATTGAACGAATGTCATAACATTGATGTTGATTATTGACAATTGTTCTACTTGATTATCCTACGTTGAGATTAGCATATTGATTTTATTGACATTGATTATTGAATATTATTATAACACTCCAATATTTCAATAAGGGCAATAAAGTAATTAGCTCAAGTTAATGGATAAAAGGGAAATTTAATAAGGAATAAGAATATAATTAGAAATAAAATATGAATAGAAAGAAAAGTTAATCCTACTTGGAGAAGGAATTAGAATTAGAGTAGGATTAAAAGTATGGTTAGAAAAGAAAAAAAGGAAAAGAAAGAAAGATTAAATCTTATTGGAAGTAGGGATTATAATTAGATTGAGATTAGCGATATCAATTTGATTTGAGATCCAAAATAGGATATAGGACTCCAAAATATGACAGAATTAAGTATGATGTCTTAGAAATATTTCAGCCATTAATTAAATATTTACTATGATTTTAATCTAAAAATTAAGTGATAATATATTATGGTATTAAATAATTCCAAAAATTAGATGATAAAATATTATCATATTAAATAATTAAAAAAATTAGAGAGAAAAAAGAAATATAATGATAAAATAAAAATAGAGTTTGATTGAGAGAAGATATGGAAGAGATAAAAAAGAATTTGAGTAGAGATGGATTTTGATAAGTATAGTTATGGAATAATTAGTGAAATTCAAATTAATTAAATCTGAATATTTAAGAGATGATCATTAATGATGGATGACCATGATTGATGGAGAATAGCCCAAGGCCCAATAGAAGTAAAAAACACTTTGAGAGCTATAAATAGGGCCTATAATTATAAACCATTATTTGCCTCCACAAAATTTCTACACGAGAGGCTTCTTTTTCTCCTCCATTTTCTCATAGACTGAAACATCTGATAGTGTGGCCAACATATTATTTTCGACGCTCCAACATAGGAGAACAAGATTCAAATGGTAGGCGCGAGTTTCAAGGTCTCATCGTGGAGAAATCGACCAAAGTGTCGACATTCGTGCAGCCAACAAACCATAGAATTATTAGTTGATTTTTCAACTAACTTGAGGTACGTAGAGGATCCCATGGCGTCAGTTTTTCACGACATGGACCCTAAACTCTTCTCCGTTATACAAAGATTATACTGATATATTATTAACATCAATTGGATATCATATGACATAGATATGATGACAAAAAATTGTGTCGAAAATGCAATTCCTGATGGTGACAAAATTCGGCCCGAGTTTTGTTTGACAAAGCTGGGTTCCATTAAACACGGCCCCGATAATGATCGATGCAGCCCGTGATCGAATTGAATGAGAAAATGGATCATGTTCGATGAACATGACCCGTGTTACTGACTTAGTCTGGGTTGTAGCTAGACACGACCCAGGTTTAGTCTTAAGGGATGGATTGGAATGAACCGGGCCAATCCAGCTCGGGTTCACATCATACCCGATCGAGGCATATTAGACCATTCGGTACACGTCTCGGGTTCCACCCGACGGAGGTCGAGTTCTGGGGATATAATACATATTTTTACAAAATTGATTTATAGTTTATTGGATTGTTATGATTGTTAATCATTATTGATCGTTTGATTAACATTCTTAATTTTAGTATGATCATATATTATCATATTGTCATCATATTGATTATTATTATTACCCAATTATGATATTGATTAAGGTATTGATCTATTAACCTTATTAGGGACTAATCCTGATCAAATTGTTATCTATCCGATTGATAATCATCATATCCGATCATATCATTGTGTGTGTGTGATGATTGTTCTGATTGGATCATATTTAATTTAAGATAAATTATTAAAGATAGACATCTTACGTAATTGAGATAAAACTAGAAAATTATTGGGCACATACTTACTGATTGTCACTGGGACTAATAGAGCCTTCAGGTTAACTGGGCCTTTGGTCTGATAGGGTCTCCGGGCTAATTGTGCATTCGCGTTGATGGGTCTCCGAGTTAATCGCATCTTTAAGATGATGGGGCCTTCGAGTTAATCGCATCTTCGGGTCAATAGGGCTTTCGGGCTAATTGCGCCTATGGGCTGTGGGCCTCCGAGCTAATTGCTCCTTAGGGATGATAAGGCTTTTGGGCTAATTGCGTCTTTGAGCTGATTGGACATTCGGA
This sequence comes from Pontederia crassipes, assembly GCA_030549335.1. Lineage (NCBI taxonomy): Eukaryota > Viridiplantae > Streptophyta > Magnoliopsida > Commelinales > Pontederiaceae > Pontederia > Pontederia crassipes. Next base: position 9,224,029 of record JAUKPH010000018.1, on the reverse strand, counting down.
CTAATTGCACTTTCAGGCTAATGGGACCTTCGGGTTAATTGCACCTTCAGCCTAATGGATTGGTAGATAGCGTAAAAACTATAGCTGTTCTTAGTATGGTCCTTCATCCCTATCATATCAAAACTTATTGATTATATGAAGTGGCATGGTGTACCATAATAATAGAAAACTCTCATATTGCGTACGAAAGGGTTGATTGTAACTCCCAAGATTGAATTGATAATTGGTTGCACTCTAGTGGCTGATGGACAATTGATTTTGCCCTAATGATTGATAGACTATTAATTTCATCCTTGTGATTGATGGATAACTAATTCTCCCTCGTGGATGATGGATAATCAAATTGCACTTTTGTGACTGATGGATAATAAACTACGACTTTGTGCCTGATAGATGAATTGATAAATTGTTAATAAAATAAAATTGGTAATTATTATTGTGCCCTTCATTGACCTTTGGCAAATTGAAAATTGATCAATTGTTAATTTTTGAATTGTGACATTCACTGATCTATGGTCAATTGGTGATTGTTTAAAGGTAATGGATATTGAATTGACAATCATTATTGAATTGAATTGAGATATCATTGATTAACGATAATCAAATTGAATTGTTAATCGAATTAAATTGAATTGTTAATCGAATTGCACACTAGTGGTGGATAGATAATTGATTTCATCCTAGTAGTTGATTGATAATTAAATTACTCCATAGTGGATGATGAATAATTGAATTGATAAATTGTTCATAGAATTAATAATTGATAATTATTGATTGTGGCCTTTGTTGACCTATGGACAATTGATAATTGATTTAAGATAACTGAATTGAATTGGATGTATATTGATCATAATTATTATGATTGATCAATTCATTGTTATTTGTTTTTAATTGATAATTGTCCTAATCAAGCCTAAATTGTTTATAGATAATTATTTATTAGTAGAATTGATATTGATGTTGATATTGATCCATGATTCATATTGATAATTATTATGAGTAATTCTATGTACTGAGTTATTTTATTGGGCTTTGTCTTGTACTTGAATTCGTACATGTAATGATGACGATGATGATGGTGAGACGAATGGTTGCTCCTCTGACGGGTGACTACATATGGATATATAATCCATTATTATATAGATGTAGGGTTCTAACCCACATATTATTGAATATTGTATAAATAGCTTCAACATATTATAAATGTTATCTTATTTTAATCTTTCACTATTGTACAATATATTGACTGATGTTATAGTATTGAGTGGCGTAGTTTTTTTGGACAGGTAAAGAAAAAAATCTCGAAGCGTTACAATAATAAAAATTAACCGCTTCTTATGATTATAAAATGCTAATCAAATATAATTTATTTTATGATGATTGTTATATTCATTATTTTTTGTATTTTATATTAGTCATAAAAAATACAAGAGAATTGACTCCGAATCTGTAGGGGATTTATCTTATTAGATACAAATGATGATGTGTCATGGCTGATGCTTGTGATGACACAAATTTCACACGAGTTTAGATTCGTTTATATGTCTTTTATATTTTATTTCATAATGTAATTATTTAATTATCAAATTGGATATATTTCAAGAAGGATGTATGTTGTTTGTACACTTATTGAACATTAGTTAATTCTTTATTGTTCTTAATTATTATTAAGGTTAAAGTAAAAGTAGTAATCATGCAGGTAGATAGGAGTATTCATGAGTCAAATTGGATCCCACTTGTGAACAAACCTGATAATCCTCTTTGGGGCAACAGATTCGTGGATCGGATCGGGTCACCCAACCAACTTTTTTATTTTTTCCAACTTTTCACATTATTTAATATTTATTTTAAAGCATTAAAATAAGTTCCTTGAATATTTAAATATTATTTTCATAGTTAATTTGTTATAAATTTAAATAAAATATATGACTAAAATTGAATTAGAAAAATAAATTTTTTTAGGTCATTAGATCGACTTCGGTTGAGATTTCTCAATCCGTACATGACCCAAACCCCCTTCAAGTTTGGATAAGGTCCAATCCGTCCAACGACCCGACCGACTCAAACTAGGTCGGATCGGATTGGGTTGCCGGGTTCACCGGCCCGACTCGGGGCGGGTCGTCAGATTCACTAGGTCGACCATCCACACGGGTAGTGTCATCTAAGAAGTGACTAATTGCTTAGTGTCATAAGGGTATTTTTTTAGGAGAGTTCCAAATATTTAATCATTTGAATCCAATTTAATTTAGCCAAGTATGAAGGACCTAATGAGATTTCATTAATATTTATTTCTTTGATTTATCAAAGTCGTGTTTTCTTATTAATTATATACCAATTTTACCACCTTAAAATGTATTAAAAAGTCTAATCCGAATCTAAATATAAAACAAGAAATCACTTTTCACCATTTCGCAAGCACTGCTGGGTGCATTACTGGCAATGCCCTTTAATTGTTAGGCTTCCCTACAATGTTTGGACTAACAAAGCTTCATACACGTTCCTGCCTGGTCTGCCTTGAGAACCCATTCGGCTGCAGGTTCCATGTCGTCACTCCATTAAAATGCTCCTAAAGCTTTGTATATAGATATGTATGATGTATATGCTTCAACTTGTTAAACATCTGTTCCAAGCTGTCCACAACATGAGCCTTATCGCATATTTCTGCAAGTCGAAGTTGACAAGGGTGTCAACCTTTGTCCCAGATTTTGAGAGCGATCGAGTTGTCACTGGTTTTGGAATCTTTGGATCAGTGTGTTGGAGAAACCATTTAGGCATGCAATCAATATTCCTCTCAGGGGCGTTGTGTTGATTTAATTGGCATGTGAACAACAACGTGGCCCTGTTTCTTGGTCCTTCAAGATAACAGATTAGGTAGAATATGATGAACTTGCCAAGTCCAATCACTGAGATCAGTCTCTACTCTGAAAGTACACTTGATCATATTGAATTAGTTCATGTCTCTGGAACTTTTGGATGTGAAAAGAAAGAAAGAAGAATATGGATGATGAACTTCTTGGCTGTTCTTCTAATCTGGTTGTTCTTTCACCTGCCACTCTTCCTTTTGATTTATTCTTCTCTCTGTAAACAGCTGCAGACTGCATTAATCTTTCCAAGTTAATACTGGTTATTTTTTGTTTGGCTTTTTCTTTATACGACAATGCAGATCTGTAAACTTCTGATGTTCAACAACTTGTTGCAGTGCTTCAAGTTTTCTCATCACTATTAATCATCTTTGTTGCCAGTTGCTATTCTGAAAACAAATGGGTTCAAATCCTATTTTATTTTAGTGATGGTGGTGTGGTAGGATCAAGCCATTGTTAGGTTGCCATATGTTCCTTAAGCCCAGCAATGCATCCATATATGCAGGTAAAAATTCATTATGCAAGGGAACTCTTTGATATATTAATTGAAAAAATAGACTAAATTTCCGATTTCTATTTTGGAGAGAAAAAGGTTTTCATATCTGAAACATCATGCACTTGAAGGGATCTGAATTCTGAATCTGATAATATATAGAGGACAGGATGTCAGAGTCAGAGAGGGTCTAACAGAATTCAAAACCTCGCCACTGGGAAAAAGAAAAAAATGTGCTTTTTAATATATCATCCTTTTGAGGCTTCTATTGAGAGTGTGCCAGCATCAATTTATGTGGTTCAAGTGGCGCAGGTAGCAATTGTATCGTTCCTCACCTGTTTTTTTCACCCTGATAGAAGCTGCAGTTGAACACATGGTGAAAAACATATTGAACTTGACTCCCTACACCAAACTTTCTTGCTGATCACTGAATTGAAACACAAGGCTAAAAAAGATGGGTCGGGGAACAAAATTACTTCAAAATTGTAGGCCAAGTAGGTGAATATGATTACACCAAACTTTCTATGCTTTTGGATTCAGTCTCCATCTCTGCAGCATCCATTCTATTTTTCACGCAAGAAAAGACACGTGAATATGATGCTGCATGTTTCCTTCCGATAACTACAAGTCGGGCAAGACAGCCATCACACACAGTGGTGTCATCATCTGAAAGTTTATGAAGCTTGTTATCATGCCATAAACACCAAAATCAATCTTGCAAAATTTCTCAGTAAGATTTTGATTTCCTGCCATAAAACTATTTTATCTCTGAGACGAGCAGTTGACATAACTAACTTTGATGCTTGAATGATGAGATTGCCTGCAATGCATCATCTCGGCTGGTTGTCTGTGCATTCCATTGTAGAAGATGGAGCCTGAAAAGAAGGGGGAGTAGATAAGATTGGAAGAGGAGGGGGTCTCTGCTCATTAATGTTTGGCCCCATCAAGCCACAGGGTTGTGCTGGTGGATCCATGACAATGTTGGGACCATACACCTTCGTTGCCCTCCTCCCTCTTCCATGTTGCTTCTCTTAAATGACATCACACACTCTCTCTCCTCCTTTCTGGAATTAGGATCATCGAACTCACACAACCCAACCTCTTCCAGCTCTCTTCCTCCTCATCCATTATTACTTTATTATTCCAACCCCTGATCTCAGCATTCAAAAACAGCTGGAATTTGGAGAGAGAGGGAGAGAGAAAGAGAGCTTTATTGCACTACAGTTACTGCACCTAGTTTTTTTTTTCCCCGTTAACTTTTTGTTAATGGCAGGGCAGTGCGAGCGAAGCCCCCCCAGTTCTTAAGGGCATTATATTATACCCAGTGCAGCGAGGAAACATTGCGCCAGTTTATGTAAAAATCCAATCTTTATTATCCTCCTCCGTCTTCTTTCTTCTGGCTCTCTGTTCCACCAGGGCATCTCACATCTCACAAATCGCGACTTTACTGGTTCTTTGAGCTCATTGGTGAGATTTCATGTAAAAATAAGGAGAATTCGTGGAGAATTTGTGGAGAAAGAAGAGTTTTTGTTGGCCCCGAGGTGAGAAGAAGCGATTTTGCGGCGGTTCTCTTCGGTGAATAGATCTCTCTGAGAAAATTTTACCATCTATTTGCAACACTTGTAATTCCTTTGCTCGCCATTTTCGTTCAAATTGGTTCTCTTCTCGCGATCCCACTCGAAAGATTAGATCTTTATCGGTCTGTCGTGGAGAAGATGACGCGTTTGCTTCCTTTTCCTGACTCCTTATCTGAGTTCGGCTCTGGTAACGCGAGGGAGCTCGTGAGATTTGGTTGTGCAGCGCTATCCTGATGCGGGTTTCCACTTGTCGGCCCGTGAATCTCTTCTTTTTCAGCTCCCCAAGAGTGCCTCCTGTTCTTGCTCTCTGAAGGAAGAAGCGACGGAATGGGTCCTTCATTGCTTTCGGTCGACGCCGTGGTCGAAGAGATCATGAGGACTCACCGGTCTCTTCCAACGCGTCCCAGCATCGACGAGGTCGAGGCGGCGATGACCCTGGTCCGCAACGTCGACAAGGAGGAGCAGAGCCGCATCGACGCTCTCCAGAAGCAAAAGAAGGGACTCGAGGTCCCGGAGGAGCTCTTCTTCATCGTGCAGGAGATGCAGAAGAGTATAATTTATTATCAGAGCAAAGACCAGAAGAGGGAGGCTCTCAAGCTGCTGGATCTGGAGAACATTCACGTCTTGTTCGACGAATTGATTCAAAGAGCGTCCAAGTGCGTGCCTTCGAGCTCCACCGGGTCGGCGCCTTTGGTCTCTTCTGGCTCCGGAAGAGCTACCAATTCCAATTTTAAGGCACCACCCCCTGTGTCCAGTCTTAATGGTCCTGCGATTTCTTCCAGCGATGACTCCTCGGCCATCTACCCACAGAAGGATGTCGGAAGGTTGTCTAACCATGTCAGCAAGGACGACAGCTACGTGAAGAAGGTCAAGTCCACGATGCATGCAGATGGAATAGTAGGCAACTCTCACCCAAGAGGCTTTGCAATCAACTTGGCAGTTAAGCCAAATGTTCCTGCTGGTGAGTCTGCTGTTCTGTTTTGAACTCTTCAGTGCACCAGAACACAAAAAGAACAATAGACTAAATAACATCCCTTCGTGGTTTCTTAGACATCTGATGGAGAACATATGAGAATAAAAGCATGAAAGTTTTCTTAGTACGACAATAAAATCATGTTTTCTGTCAGCTTTATTATACTTCATTTTTCATGTGCTTATCATTCGTAAATGTCACACAGGTGAAGAGAGCGGAAAGTTGAGCCTTATTAAACTTGCTAGTTTGATTGAGGTTTCTTCTAAGAAAGGCACACGTGATCTCAATCTTCAGGGAAAGCTGACTGACCAAGTAGAGTGGCTCCCTGATTCAATTAGAAAGCTGGCCGGTCTGGTGACCCTTGATCTTTCAGAAAATCGGATCATTGCCTTGCCTACGACGATAGGTTCTCTATCTTCACTTACAAAATTGGACCTTCATTCGAATAAAATCTCTCAGCTTCCTGATTCTCTTGGCGAGCTATGCAACCTGTTATGTTTGGATTTGAGGGGTAATCATTTAACTTCTTTGCCCTCCACTTTTGGCAAGTTATTGCGCCTCGAGGAGCTTGACTTAAGCTCGAATCAGCTTGCTTCAGTTCCTGACGCAATTGGAGATCTTATACATCTAAAGAAGCTAAATGTTGAAACCAATGACATTGAAGAACTCCCACATACTATTGGCCATTGTGTTTGCCTTGTTGAGCTTCTAGCAGATTATAATCGTCTAAAGTGCCTACCAGAAGCTGTTGGAAGACTAGAGTCGCTGGAGATTCTCTGTGTACGGTATAACAATATTAAGGGGCTCCCCACGACAATGGCATCGTTATCAAAATTGAAGGAGCTTGATGTTAGCTTTAATGAGCTTGAGGCAATCCCTGAGAGCTTATGCCTTGCAACCACACTTGTCAAACTCAATGTAGGAAACAATTTTGCTGATTTACGCTCTCTTCCACGTGCCATTGGCAATCTTGAGCTGTTACAAGAGCTGGATATCAGCAATAACCAGATCAGGGTCCTTCCTGATACGTTTGGAATGCTGTCTCAGCTCCGTGTGCTTCATGCTGAAGAGAATCCTTTGGAAGTACCACCGAGAAATATAGCTGAAATGGGGGCACAGGTAATTGTTTTCTGCTGGAACTTTCTATCTGTCACATAATGCTCGTTTAACAAATTCATTTTTGTGCTTCTAAAGGCTGTTGTCCAATACATGGCTGACCTTGTTTCAAAGAAAGATATTAAGGTGCAGCCAGTGAAGACTAAGATGAGTTGGGTTCAGCTTTGCTTTTTCTCAAGGCCCAACAAAAGGAAGCATGATGGGCTTGACGATGTACACTGATTAGCCGTAATAGGTAAGGAAATGTAATTATTCTTTTGACAAATCGGCAACTTCAAACTTATTGATGGCTTTATGATTGTTCAGTGTTCATCGTCTTTCCCATGTTATCCACTGAAACCTAGATGTAAACATTTCAGGTGGCATCTCTTCCAAAGTGGATGTGTGATCATAACAGTGTCTTATCGGTATCATCTAACAAGCATCTCCAGAAATGTGGTTTAGTATGTCTCTTTAAACTTGTGCATACATATCCTCTTTTGAGTCTTGCAGAATGTTGATGTGTATTTCAATCTGTGAATTTATATGAGTTCTACCATTAGTTTATCACGGCCACTAGAGGACATTCAAATTCTTTGTTTTCTTTTATATTGTTATTTTGTATCAAAAGTCAATAGTGTAGATTAACATTTCAATGACAGGATTAATGACTTCAGTGCCAATAACATTAGTTTGTCATTCTACAAAGCTGCGTTCTTTTTCCAACTTGAGCGTCAATATCTGAAAATCTTCAGTTGATACACTGATGTGGATTGAGTTCGTGCTACCCGTCTTTGGAAGAAGAAATATCCATTTGTCAAATGCTATCATAGGGTTATGGAGTGGTAAAGTGCTTCTGCTGTTCTATTTTAATATTTGCAAGAAAAAACAGATTAAGAGAACTTATGAAATGGTGGATCCTTATTAGTGTGTCCTGTATCAAATATTTAATGTTTGTTGAATATTGCCTCATCCCTTATCAGCTGTTAAGCCAAGAGTAAATAATCTTGGTAAATGATGACTCTATATATGTCGAGACTCGAGACTGATACACGAGAGACTTTTGAACCTTCTTGTAAAGATAAATGCATATGATGAAGTGACAAACAGTTCAGTAAACTTCAGTTCTCAGAAAGGTAGAAATTTGATTCTCTGGAAAGTTGGTATTGCAGCAACACATTCTGTATGTAGTCTGAGTTTTTTTGGTTATTCTCTTTTGGCACATTTGATGCTCCAACAATGTCAAAGCTGCTTCTCAGTTCGCCATTCTTTTGACCTGAAATATTTATTCACTCTAAGGTGGTTCTTTTTAGGTATATTCATATATGCATCCAAGACCACATTTTTTTTTCGGGTGTCAATTTATTTGTTTGACTACAGAAAGATACTGATTACTAAGGGGGATGATGGAGAAGTATCGAAGTAGGAGAAGAGAATTACATATGGCTTTCATTGACTTAGAGAAGGTGTATGATCGGATAGCAAGGGATGTACTTTGGAAAGCCTTGCAAAAGAAGAGGATGAGTGTTGTCTACATTAAGATAATACAAAATATGTACGATAGGGCATTGACTAGGGTTAGGACACTCGGAGGTGAGACAAATGAATTTCCTATAGGAATTGACCTACATCAAGGATCAGCTTTAAGCCTGTATCTATTTAACTTAGTTATCGGTGCTATAATCGAGAGTATCACAGAGGAGGTACCTATGTGCATGCTAATTGCGGATGATATAGTACTTTTAGCGGATTCAAGAGAAGAGATTAATACAAAATTAAAAATATGGAGAAATACGTTGGAGTCAAAGGGTTTTCGTTTAAGTAGGAATAAAACAGAATATATGCATAGCAATTTCACAAATAAACAACTTAGAGACGATTTGGAAGTTAGGCCAGGGGAGGATATAATTTCTCAAGTGACAAAGTTTAAATATTTAGGATCAATTGTAAAACAAGATGATGAGATTGATGACGATGTTAATCATAGAATTCAAGCTGGTTGGTGTAAGTGGAGGAAAGTCACTGGAGTTCTTTGTGATAGAAAAGTACACAATAAAGTTAAAGGAAAATTCTATCGTACTGCTATAAGATCGGCAGTGTTATATGGTAGTGAATGTTGGGCTATGAAAAGACAACATGAACGTAAAGTGGGGGTAGCCGAAATGAGGATGTTGAGATGGATGCGTGGTCATACAAGATTAGATAAGATTAGGAATGGCCATATACGTGAACGAGTCAGAGTGGCTCCTATTAGTGAGAAAATGGTAGAGAATCGTTTGAGATGGTTTGGTCATGTTCAGAGAAGACCATTAGATGCGCCAGTAAGAAGAGTAGATCAAATAATTTGGAGTCCGATTAAAAGAGGGAGAGGGAGGCCAATGCAGACACTTGGCGAACTAATAGAGCAAGATCTATTGGTGAATAATATACCGAAATGTTTGGTTACTAATAGAGCGGAATTGCGTCGTGTGATCCATGTAGCCGACCCCACCTAGTGGGATAAGACTTTGTTGTTGTTGTTGTTGACTGCAGAAAGATACCGAAACATTGAAAAAAAGTCGTTTTAGGGCTGTCAAACTCGATTAGATTAGTATGCTTTTCTTTCCCCAATATTGCAAATTGCCAAAACGCTAGATGATGGATGTAGTAGAATCTAAGGTCGTCAGTAGGTTGGGAGTTTTTTAGGTGCGAATAGATGATGGATGCAGTGGACGAGGAAGATGTTATGCAAATTGCCAAAACGCTACATTTGATTGAGCTTTTAATAGTAAAATTGGATTCTTATTAAATTTATAAGATTAATTAGTGCATGATCTTCGAATATTTGGACTAAGATTAATTCATTGGACATCGAATCAATTTCAACAAACAACAATTTAAACATGGTGTCTTTCAAGTTATTTTTATATTCTGCATTTTTTTCCTCTCAGAAATTTAAACTGGAAATTTGCAGGAGAAAGCTTCTATTTTGATATTTACTATACATATGGCCTAGTTTTTTTTATCGAACAAAAAACACTAGTTTAAATTTTTACTTATTAGATCACACTAAGCATTTTTATTTGACTAATAGCCACAATGTTTCAATCTTTTCTCTTTTTTTAACCTGAGATTATTAAGCCTAATATGATAATTTCATTTGGACGAACCAATTTTTATAGACTATTATTTATACATAAAAAACTATGAAGATATATTGAATAAAAAATATAATCGTATATCCCATGTGATGATCATTATTGTTAAATATGTTATTTAAAAGAATAAAGTTTGTAATGATCATTATTGTCAAATATGTTATTTAAAAGAATAAAGTTTGTCAACAAGAAACATGTGAAGAAATTAATAACTGGTCTGTCTTTGACAAGAATCCTTCATTTTCCCAATTATATATTTATAACTTTTGAATGAATCATATTTCTTGATAATATGCAAACTAACTCATATGACCCTACTGTACTAACCCAAATTTAAGTGGAGGGTATTACCGGTAATAATAGCTTTCATGTCAATCTATATAAAAGTCTCAATCTTCTATGCTTCTTATTCTTCCTCATGTGACCATTCTAATCTAGAGATTGAGGAGGAAGGAGCAAGAGGCAATCCAAGTAGAGGAAGAAAAAGAAGGAAAAAAAAAACACGTAGCACATTCAAAAAGTATGTCAAGTCGATTGAAATTTCTCTTTTCCCTTTTAATGATTTTTGTGACAGATTGAGAGCAACTCACATTCTCATTAAAAATTGATTGAGGCTGCATTTGATTAGACACATTGTTTAGATCCACTATGATTATTGATTCTTAGGGGATGAACCTTGTTTAATTCTTATATATAATATTGTTTTAGTGTAGGCTAAAACACTATTGTTTTAGTCTATATCAATGTGCAAGGCATTCGTAATCATGTTAGGGGTGTGCTTCATAGTCATGATAGCTTGATAGGGGAGTCGCGTCACAGCCACAAGCAAGGGGGAATCAATTTTGGGAAAACAACCACTCATGATCCTGAAACCTTTCATGGTCGTGACTTAGATCATTCATGGGAGTGACACCTCAATCATTGCCATAAACAGGCGATAAATTTTAGGAATGAAAAACGTTTACCTTTCTCATGAGCGTGTGAAGTGATTCTTCACCTTGACAGAAAATTTATGGCCTTAACAACATGTTTCAAGCTTTTGCTCACAACCATGAAGAACATCTTCATGGCTGCAAATGGAATCCGATCGAACGTGAAAAATAGTTCACGACCGTGGCCGCCCACTAATCAATTGTAGTATCCATGTATTTACGCAAGACATTGCTCATTTTTTGGTCATGTCCTACATAGTTTAACAAAATGGATTTTCTAATACCAAAGTAGCACACCAAGTCCATTACCCATTATGATCTTTATACTCGACAAGATACGGTCCGTTTCGTCCTTGGGCTTATGACTTTTTATCACATCCTGCGTAGACAAGGTCATTTTCCTTATATATACCTATCATTTCTGTTATGATTTTATTTTTATGCATGTGAGGCTATTTGTACATCTTACCATGTACAAATATATACACGGAGTAGGTTTGAGACCGTACATAATATTCTTATACTTGCATAAGATATTGTCCATTTTAGTCTTAGCCCACATGATTTTATCAAAACATGCTCTCTAGTATTAGAACATTATGTTTTCCTTATTGAAAATCCAAAAAATAAGAACATTGTGTTCTTTCCATTAGAAAGAACAAGAGTGAACAAACTTTTTTCATTTTCCATTTTTAAATAATTCAAAATGATACAGAACAAATTTATTCCAACACACAGTTGCCTCCTACCCTAAGGAAACTTTAACCCCATAACAAATAGCCCCTAAATAGGCAGCGGGCATTCAAAGCCCTCCCTCCACTCTTAATGGTGTTCATATTTTGGATCAAGAGGCATGAACGTTGGATCACAAAGAACTGAAATGGTGAGATGGTGAATTGGTGATTTACCAATAAAACTGATTACGCCAAATCAATCATCAAAGTACAAAATTGATTTGTGAAACTTAAAGTGTAACACAATAATGCCTAAATCACAAACATAATAGAGTAAGAAAGAGAGAAAGAAGGAAAGAGAAAATACAAAGGCGATGTGTTTATTGATGAAATTCGACTATAGTTTGACCTATGTTTCTGTTTCAACTTTTCGACCTCGAGATCGTTGGAGATTTCCTCACCAACCTTCTCTTTGTGATACTATGTGTTGGATGTATAAAAATATGAAGGATTTATCTAGATATTGATATGAACACAAAGCTCAAATGATAGCAATGCATCACAAATAGTGATGGCAATATCCCGACCTTAGGAATTTTTGCCCCCATGGGAGCAAGGATGGGGAGCATAATGCCCCGAGCCTATATTTTAGGGATGGGGTGCAATATCCCAAACTTAGGAAATTTTGCCCCTACGATGCACTTTGCAGAAGGTGGTAGCGGCGATGTGCCTTGCCGAAGGATGGTGGCGACGCTCGATGGAAGTGGGGCGGCAACTCGCAACATCTTTTCGTTACCAACCAGGCGGGAAGCAAGGTCGTCTTGAAGGAGAAGGTGACGACGATGCACGGGGTGGTGGTGGTGATCAATGGAGGAGGAGGGGTCGCGGCGCTTGGAACGGGGCGCCAATGATGATCGATGGAGGAGGAGGAGTTGCGGTGCTCGGAACGGGATGGCTACGATGATCGATGGAGGAGGGATCATGACACTCGGAATGGGGAGGTGGCGATAATCGACGAGGAGGGGTCATGACGCTGGGAACGGGGTGGCGGCGATGATCAATGGAGGAAGAGGGGTCGTGGTGCTCGGAACGAGGTGGCAACAATGATCGTTGGAGGAGAAGGCCCTTGCTAACGATGGCCAGACACGAAAGGAGCCAACACTCGCGATGACGACTGGAGTGCTGGACACCAAGGAGAAGGCGCTCTCGATGATGTCTGTATGTGGAAGGAGGCATTGCTCACCGACGATGGCTGGACACGAGAGGAGGGCGACGATCGTGATGACGGGCGTCTGGTTGCTCAAAACTTGCAATACTTAATGCGTAGATAAAATCTTAAGAAACAATCATCTTTTCATAGTTCTCGAGTCCTAGATGATTGTTTAGATATACATCAACATGGATAAAAAATATTGACATCACAATTCAACATCATATCAACTACAACTAGTTCATAATGCGATTCAAAAACAAAAAAAAGAGCAAAAACAAAAGTAAACTTGGTAGAAGTCTTCAACTCAACACTTTATCTCAGCTTTTCTTCCTTGAAAAAAATGATTGAACTTTCCAAAAATGAGAAGGAAGAAAAGAGGAAGAGAGGTTCCTTGCAACAACCACTTTTCTATTTATCCTTTTAGGATTTCCTTCATCTTTTTTCTTTAGTATTTCATCCCTTTCTACCTTCCTATCCTTTATGGAACCTTCCTACTACTACAAAAAAGGACTCTGCAGTCGTAAGATAGGTCTTTTGTCTTGTAGTGTGAGTTTCTACCGAAAGAGGAGAAATGGTGACATGCTGTACGAAAAATTATGTATTAATTTAGGTCATTTAACATATTAGGAGTATTTTGTGGTTAATAAATAGGGAATTGATTTATTTTTATAAAATTTTTTTAAGATTTGATTTCTACCTAAGTCATGGATAATTTTATTACAGAAAATCAAAACGATGAGAAAATGGTCAGGAACACATAACAGCCTATCACGGCCGTGCCTCACGCGCGTCCAAGCCATGCATGGTCATGGCCGTGCCACTTGATTGTCACGTCCATGCCTCTATCCACGGCCGTTCCATTGGGTTCACCGTCGAGCACACGAAGCTGCTCATCGTCTCGGTCACAGCCGTGTTGTAGCCCGTCATGATCATGAGCGTGAGTCGCCAAACATCATCTCGGCCGTGATTTATGTTGTCATGGTCATGAGCACGAGTTGGAAGCCGGACGAAAATTGTCTCGGTCACGGCCGTGACGGCGCTTGTCACGACCATGACGACGGATGGTTGGGCCATTTTGGAGCATATTTTATCTACTTATCGGATAGATTTCTAGTTTTTTCCTTTGGGGAACAAGAAAATATATAAAAGGGGACAAAAGAGAACCTGGAAAAGCATCCTGGAGCATATATTTGAAGCCTAGAAAGAGGAGAAGAATGAGATTAATAGCAAAGCTCTGTCGGAAACTCGAGAGAGCACGTGCATAGTGGCTGTAAGAGTTCTTTGTTTTCTTTTCCTATTCTTTTATATTTATATTTGATGTTAGTATTCTCATATTTATTCCTTTATTAGGGTCATTCCAATTGAACCCTATTTATGTTTTGGAATCTTTCTTGATATTATTTTAGTTTGAATATTTAATGACATTGCAATTTCATATTTAATGCTTTCCTTTATCCCTATATGAAAAAGCTTACTATATGAAAAGAAGTAATTATTTTCATAATATTTTCTAGGATTCATTTTATTTATTGCATGCCACAATTAAGGAAATTAAAAGAGACCTAATTTGTGAAGTTATTAAGGTGACTTGAGAAAGCCCTTAATCATAATTCCAATTTAATATATCTTTTGATTAATTAGGTAAATTAAAAACCGAAATGATTGATTTATTCTAATTATTCTTAAGATCAAGGTTGTCAGTATCGCTTTTCGAGGTAAGATCGGGAGAGATTCGAAGGATCGAGGATCGTAAGATCCTACCTTCTCAATAAAAAAATATTTTTTAAAAAATACAATAATAGTGATAATAATAATAGTACCAATAATAATCATTATTTAATATTTTACTCTCAATATCTACATTATACTTAATTTGTAACTTTCCTGGACTACATAACAATATAGAAAGTTAGAAATTAAGATAAACTAATTATGATAATTAATAATGGTAAATCAATTTTCTCATTTTAATTATAAAAAATAAATAATTTTTTGTTTTCTAAATATCATTTTTACATAAATTTATTAATTAATAATAGATCACTCATAAAAATTGGATGGAGAAATGAAGAGGGAGAAAATGGAGATGAATTTAACCTAATGCCTTGCTAATTTTTATTCTTAATATTCTATTTTTTCTTTTTTAGACAAATAAATTTAAATAAATAAAATCATAATATGATAGTATAAGAAAGTTACATCCTTTGTTGCCAATTTTTTTTAATTTTAATATTCTATTTTTTAGTTTTTCTCAATAAAAATAAATTAAAAAAATAAAATCATAGGATAGGTAAGATCTTACGATCCTACCGATCTTACGATTCAACGATCGATCCTCATATGATCTTACATTTCCGATCCCCAAAGTGAGATCAGGATCGCTTGCCCACTATTGGATCGTAGGATCTTACTATCCTGCAAACGATCCTGACAACCTTGCTTAAGATAGTAGCTAAAGTCTGAAACATTAGTTAATTAATTTTGGGAATTCAAATTTATTATTGATTCAACTAATTCTAAGTTGAAAAGATCCATTGCATTTTAGGAGTGATAATTAGGTGCCTTAATCATCAATCTTTATTTCTTCAGGCGATCATTTTCTTTATTTCATCATTTTATTTTATTCACTCTTGAAAACAAAACTTTTCTTAATTTCTTAATTAACAAGGTTAAAATAGAATCTACGTTATTAATCATCCTCGTGGTAATGATAACTTTACTCATTCACTTTATCACTTGATCGACTAGTGCACTTGCTAGTGTTTGCTATCATTTTTACACGCATGAAGAGTTAGTTAGCAAATCTAATTCTTTTTACTTTACAACACAATGTCACTGAACTCCTACAAATGCAACAAAAAGACATGCAAAATGAGTAATTATTATCACCAAAGATCATAAATTTTGAGAAAAATACAAAACTGCATAAGAGGAATTCATAAATCATGCAATTCATGAATTAACTACATAGCATGCAAAAAAATAAATGAAATAAGAGTAAAATGCATGTTATATGTGTGAAATTCTTCTATATCACCTTTCTTAGTTTCAAATGGGACAAAGAAGGAACTATTTACACCACCTTCTTCTGTACTTCGAGCGGAAAGACAATTTCTCCTCTTCAAACACTACAAGAAAATGCCATTTTTCGACGGTCACGATCGTCGAAAGTGAGAAGAAATACGTCGGGGAACACCATTTCCGACGGGTTTATCAACGACAAAAATTCATTCCAAAATAAGGCATCACAAAATTTTTTTCGACGGGTATGGAACGACCATTGGAATATTTGACGGTCACTCTGGCAGTTTGAGCCGTCGAAAAAATCGACGACGCAAATCGTCAAAAAGTTCTGATGGCTCGAGCCGTTGAAACTATCGACGACTCGAGCTGTCAATAACTTATCGACGGCTCAAACCGTCAAAATGTTTCGACGGCCCAAGCCATCAGATGTTTTAACGGTTTGAGCCATCCAAAGGTTCGACGACTTGGACTGTTGAAGGTTTTGACGGTCCGAGCCTTCAGAATTATTTAAAAATAATAAAAAAATTCTTTTGCATTATTATTGTAACTTTTAATTTTATTACATAAATTTATTATAATTCTTACATTTTTAGTTTTATTTCGAAATTAAAATTATTTTGAAAATAAAAATGAAAATCACTATATTATAATTATGAAAATGTCATTACAAAATTATAAATTTATTTAAATCATCGTCGTCCTCATCGTTGTTCAGCTCGCCATGCATCATCTGACACATCATTTTTTTTCATATCTTTCCTTTGAGCTCTTGCCATGTGTCTGCTCTCGTTCTTCTAACTCTTGTTTGAACTCCTATCTAAGCTCCTGAGTGACTTCCTGTCTGAGCTCCTATCGGACATCCGATAAGCGTTGTTCCCATATATTGTTCCCACATATTGTCAAATATTCATTGCATATCTTGACTTGGAGTACCAGATATTGATTTACGGTCATATCCAATATTTGTACTACTAACAGATGATCCAAGATCGTAAATGTGGCCCTTATTGACGTCGATGTGATCCGTCTAAAGTTGTCGAGCGGTCAGCGGTGTCGTCCCCTCCTGCGTAGCCTGCGTAATATGCTCAGCTTTTGTTGTTTTGTAATTATCCTAAAAATTAGAAAATGACAAGTCAATTTCACATCACGAATTTAATATCGTACGTTATCACCTACTTTCTTAGCCATGTTTCCCGAGCAAACAATAAAATTCATTCTTTATTTTTTTTGTAGTGGGTTCTGAGAAATATCCCATCTCTTTCTCCTGTAGTTAAAACAATCAATTAAAGTATTTTCACTTAAATATAATAATTTATTCACAAATTTTATCATTCTTTTTGCAATTGTGGTCGTAGATATATATCCATCCACATGCAAGCAGGCTCCCTGGTCGGATCCTTGATTTATCTTTGCTTTTTCACAAATTTAAAGCTTTCACCCACACATATTCTTTGCTAAAGAGGTAAGGCACAACATTAACACTTAGAAGGTTATGCACCGACTACAATGATACTACAACACTCTCCAATCTTTTTTTCATAATTTAGAATTTTACGCAAGAAAGTAAGAGAGAAATAATATAATATTTGCAACTTTAGACTCAAATGAACTCACAAATGTTTTGTTTAGGTTTCTTGAGAAGTCGTGACCTCCTTAAAATATTTTGAATATTTTTTGTAGTCTCCAACCTTCCCCATAACTATTGCCCTTCAGAAATAATCATTTTCACTTGTTAGAAAATTTTCCTACGAAGCTTTTACTGAACATCCACATCTTTTTTTTAACTAGCTGTTTATAGTTGTTGGAGGAAAAAAAATTGGATGCTAAAAAATAACTATCCTTATATATCATGCATGCATTATGTAAAATTTATTATAATTAACCATAATTTTTTTTATTTTGAAAAAAATATTTTATAAAATTTAGTGATTGTGAGACTTTTACTTGATTTGATATATAATAAATATAAAGAAATTATTTATTAAATTATAATAGAATTTTTGCAATGATAGAATTGAATACTTTATCATATGTCCAATTATATTATTTTATGCTCATCAACTAATTATAGTGTTAAATTTATTAAATATTTATTTATTAATAGCCTAGATAAAACTCTAACTATCATTTGTTATTTCGGGTAAATTATGTGAAATGCCCTTCAACCTTGGTCGTTTTTTTAGCGTTGTCCTTCAATCTTACTTTGTAATAAGACGGTCCTCCATCTTTTAACTTGTTTCACGCGGTGCCATGTCTATCTGCGATCGACCGTCTTCCGGTTTCCCCACCGACGTGGCGTCCACGCGGCCATTTCCTGTGTCCTCCATCCATGTAATCGTCATACGTGGCGTCCACGCGGCCATTTCCTGTCTCCTCCATCCATGTAATCATCCTACGTGGCAAGTGAACCTTCTCTCTCGTCCACGTGAGCGAGTTATTTCGTGCGATTTAATCGTGTGTTCCCCTTCGCGTTCGCCGTGTCAATTTCCTCATAGGTGGTCGACGATTGTAGCGATCGGATCAGTGGATGCTTCATCGGTGATCCTTCGTCGTCTTTCTCTGAAGTCATTTCCTGTTGGCCGGCGACCCTTACTATCGATTCCAGAGGTTTTTCTACGTCGGCAGCTCACTAGGGTTTCAGAGACTGTGGAATGGAATCATGGAAGGCCGTATGGAGGTGCGACTGTGGAGAAGAAGCAATCATTAGGACGTCGTGGACAGAAAGTTCCTGCAATGTTTTTCCTTTTTTGTTTGGTTTGTTCTTGTTGTTTCATTCGTGGATACTTTCAGAGGATTTAATCTTGCGACTGCTTCGATTGGCTAGATTCACCCATCGATACAAGAAGTGGGATGATGATCAGTGGAATGTTGTGGAAGATCGAGAAGCTGGACCGTGCGCTCGACGAGGAAAAAGAAAGGAATCGATGGTTGGAGTTACAAATAGAAAATAGATTAGAAGATTAAAAATCGAAATTGAAGCTGTGAAGGAGAAATGTTATCCAATTTTGAAAAAAACATAATTGTATTTTGTTTATCATCCTTCTTTTGTATCTTGTGACTTATGTAGACAATAAGATTGTATTAAGTTGTATCTTCGAATTGTATTAATGGCATGTTCGGAGATTGTGTTAGTTGTATCTTCTTTTCAATGAAAAATCTTATTGTTTGTGCCACTTCTTGTTTGTGACACTTATTTTGAAATTATCTTGTTATGTGTTCCTTGTATACGTTTAGAATATATTGTTGAATGCGATTTGTGGAGTAGCTTGACTGTCTGAAACACTGATGCCCCCCAACTTTCTGAAAGAAAAATGAGCTACCCTCCAACTTTCTGAAAGAAAAATGGGCTACCCTCCAACTTTTAATACGATATATGCACTACCCTCCAACTTTTATGACTAAACTTACGTTGCCCTCCGTATTTTTGAAGAGATAGTATACTGCCCTCCAACGTTTGCCATGTTAAAGACAATACCCTTCATTTTATTTAAAGTTACGCAATTGCCCTTGGACTTTATGATTTTCCAGCAATACCCTTCACCTACTTCTGAGCTCAAACGATTCAATACAAATGATTTAACGCGCTGAGATAGCAATTTTCACATCTGTATCATTTTGCGAAAGAGGAAATGTAGAAACACATGAATATAAATTTCAAGTTGCTGAAGCTCCATAAATTATAACATCCAAATATTGCTCACATCCAAAATGATAACATCCAAATATAACTGTAGCCCACATCCACATCCAAAAGATAACATCCAAATATAACTATTTGCCCACATCCACATTCACAATGTACAAAAATAGCTAAATCAGAAGAAGGGTTAAGGATTCTTTGTCGTCAAGTGTGACGTCTTTTCCCAGCTTTCCACTTTTTCTCCATGGTTGTCTGAGAAGCCTGAGCATCATTCATTGCATCCTCACATTCAGCTCGAGCTTGAGTAACAATTGACTATTGAGAGTTTGGAGTTGGTGTGCTTTGGCTTCTTTTTTACTGCACAAGAGAAAATGACATTAGTTTTCAAGAAGCAAACAATAAAAGATAAAATTTTCTATTAAGCTTATACACCCTGAGTCTTAGCTTCATTTTGCGCCGCCTTATACGCAACATATGCCCTAGCTTCAACTTCCCTTGCCTTTCTCTATTTAGCCTTCTGAATATTCTCTTGCAAGTCATCGCCATTCTCTTCAATGTTGTAATTTTCATCATGCTGCTCATCTTCATCCTCGGCATTAGTGTCATTCCTAATGTCTTCATTTGGTATCCATAATGTGACATCCCGCCTTTGGATCATTCACCCTTGCATAGCTGAACTAGAACTTTCTACGTTTAGGTTGCTCTATTTCTTCGATAACAACGCTCCTAGGAGGTGTAGGAGGTGGTGGCATAAAATGCCCTATGTCCTTCTCTTCCATATGCCACAAATACAAATCAACCTACCCCACTTCAGCTGCTTGGGCACACATTTCCAAAACCCTTCCGTCATTCACTACAAGAAATTAGATCATTAGCGAAAAGATATGTAGTCGTTAAAAGTTGTCATCTTGCCGTTAATACTCATCAACGACAAAAAAAAATTGGTCGCGACTCTTCGCTATAGGTCCCGCCGTTAAAAAGTTTTAGCGTCTAGTGTGAATAACTGGCCGTTGATTCTTTTTAAGGACCACTATAATTCTCTTCCCTAAAAATTCAATAGCGACTAATATGCTGGTCCCTATATAACTTATAAGGACCACTCACCTAGTCGCTAAAGACATCACCGATTGAATCACATTTTGGATGAACCGACCAATTTTTTAAAGTTTTTTTTTGTGAACAAATAATCTGATAAAAAATATTATTTTAGATTTAGAAAAGATCCAAAGATGGACCTTCTCCATAAAACTCTACATTAGTCCATTAGTCTCCTCCTCTATTAATACTTTTCTCTTTGCTCTCATCATACTACTATAATGAATGTGAAACTATATTTATTTACCTATTTGTTCTTTTCTTCTTTCTTATTTTTAACGACAAGATGATGGTCGTTAATTTGAATATTAAGGATCAGATTTTTTTTGGTCCTTATTGTTGACTTTTAACGGCCAGTCATAAGAATATTGAGGACTAGAATTTTTTTGGTCCTTATTGTTGACTACCAAAATTTTTTTTAGTCGTTAAAAATGATGTTTAACGACCATATTTGAATCTCTTCGTTAATTATGGTCGCTAAAAGTCACTTTTCTTGTAGTGATTGTCAATGCTTCTAAGTCATGTTGCCCAATCCTTCCCTGGTTGCACCCAGTTATATCACACTTGCCCCTCCACGCCAATGGTTCTAACCATGTCGTTGAACTCAATCAAGGACATCAAGTCAGGGTCAGTAGGTCTCCACCTCGCCATTGTGGTAATCCCATTGACGTTTTTCTCCGTTGTAATGAATGTGCAAATTAAACAAACCTGGGACTGTAATAAGTACACAATAATCATAATTAGAAGTAAATACAGAGTGTACATAATTAAATAATAAATAACATGGCAAAAGTAATTACGATTATCTTGCAAATTACATGTTATCTTGCAATAATCATTGTGCAAATTAAACTCATATAGAATTGGAAGTAAGCAATTACCTCTCGTCTTCCTCCTTCCATCTATTGTCATTGTGGTATGGTACAACTTTATTAGACACAACAAAATCGTACAACTACAATAATGCACAAATTTTTGTCGGCTAGGGATAGAGATATTGTCGGACTCAACATTTTAAAATTAAGATTATGGTGGGACCAAGAAATTAGGGTTTCAAGACCATAGGGATTCGAAATTTTATACTCATAAATGAAATGTATATAAACGAAGCTACATACCTAAAAGCAGCGGACGCTGGCGTCGCTTCTTCCTCGTGGCATTTCGTCTTCTCCCTTCTCGCGTTTCAACTTCCCAAATGTTCCTCCCTTGCGCGATGGCCGCTAGCTGTGGACACCAGCGAGCAACGAACTACCTCAAGTCGCCGATGTTCCTCCCTTGGGTGAAGATGGCGATCGGCGAACGCGAATGACGAAGGGGACAGAAGCGAATGCGAACGGCGAAGGGGAAAAAGGGAAGATAAATTAACTTTTTGGGTTGGGTTAGGTGAGTTAGTAAATATGTTATGTCACATCGGACGAGTGCCTACGTAGAGGAGAGAGAATGTCGGCCCGTCAGCTATGTGATCGAAAAAGGATGATCGACGGTGTAAAGGACATTTAATACAATGAGTTCAAAGATGAAAGACATTCTAAAATTCGAGGGCATTTGATGTAATTTTTTCTATATCAAGTAAAATCAACAAAATATATTCAATCCTTCACCACGAATGAAACCAAAATCAAAGAAATGTTTTCTTAAAGATTACAGATGAATGATTGAAAATAACAATAAGATAACTATCTCATTCGAATCTTTTAAGAATTAAAATTAGGTCCCAAGAATGATGCCTGTAAGAAGAATACAATTTGGATTTAACAAGGACACGCTTGAAGGCAAAGCCTTCCAAAAGATCCAAGCCTTGAAGCATTGGCATGTATAGGTCGACCAAGAGCCCAAATTATTATGTTTTTATATAATGTAACTCAAGTGAGCCATCGCTTAGAAGCAATCAGCAACGTGTCCGAAGACCACCACACTCGATATTGTATATATAAACACACGGACTGCAAACTACAAAGTACAAACGCTCCGATCTCATTCTCTCCCAAGTAGGGAACGAAAAAAAAAAAAAAAAGCATTCCACGTAGTCGGAGCCGGAAGCAAAATGGAAAGGGCCTGCAGCACTTTCTCTCTCCTTCTGCTCACCTTCGGACTCCTGGTGGGAGCATGCTCCGCGGCACGTCGACCCCGAGACATCTTCTCCATAGTGGGCTACGCAGAGGAGGACCTGAGCTCGCAGGAGCGGCTGGTCGGCCTTTTCGAGAGCTGGGCGGCCGAGCACAACAAGCACTACGCGAGCCTCGAAGAGAAGCTGCGGCGGCTCGAAGTGTTCATGGACAACCTGAGGCACATCGACGAGACCAACAGGGAGAGGAGAAGCTACTGGCTCGGCCTCAACCAGTTCGCCGACATGACCCACGACGAGTTCAAGGCTAAGTACCTGTACGGTGGTATCAGAGCCGCCGACGCTGATGCGGATGGAGAACGCAGTGGGGCGTTCCGGTATGAGAACGCCGGGAACTTGCCCAGGGCGGTGGATTGGAGGAAGAAGGGCGCCGTGACGCCAGTCAAGAACCAGGGCTCCTGCGGTACGTACGTAGCAATTAACGCCATGCAAAAAATAAAAAAAGAAAAAAAATGACTGTGCGTATGTTTTTTTCATTTTTTAAATAACTTTTAATTTTCCAATTTATGAAAGTTTAAACTTGTGCCGCTGCTATTTATATATGCAAAAGCATTCAATTCGCTCTCTACAAAGTCTATACAAATTCCTCTGTGCGATGTGCCGTGCAGGAAGTTGCTGGGCTTTCTCTACCGTGGCCGCCGTCGAGGGCATAAACCAGATCGTGACCGGGAACCTGACGTCCCTGTCGGAGCAGGAGCTGATCGACTGCGACACGGAGTCCAACAACGGCTGCAACGGAGGACTAATGGACTACCCCTTCGCCTTCATCGTCGCCAACAATGGCCTCCACACAGAGGAGGACTACCCGTACCTCATGGAGGAAGGCACCTGCGACCAGACGAGGGTATAATAATATAACATAATATATATTCAAATTCCTGTACATATATCTCAATTGTTTACAGAGAGACGAAAGAAAACAGAGAACTACATTTGTTCTTGCAAATTTTTAGGGCGATCTTGATGTGGTAACCATTAGCGGCTACGAGGACGTGCCGAGGAACAGCGAGCAGAGTCTGCTCAAAGCCTTGGCACATCAACCCGTCAGTGTTGCCATAGAGGCGTCCGGGAGGGACTTCCAGTTCTACAAAGGGGTAAAAGAAGCCTCGTTCCCTTTTCCCCCTCGTAGTAGCCTCGGAGATCATTAACTTAGCTTGCTTGAAATAATAGAACAAGTGAGCTCCTTCGTCTTGATCTGGGCATAAATACTTACTAATCAGAGAAGTTGGCTTTGCTGGCACTTGCAGGGCGTGTTTGATGGACCTTGTGAGACTGAGCTTGATCATGGAATGGCGGCCGTGGGATCATTGAACGACCAAGGGGCAGGACTACGTCATCGTCAAGAACTCATGGGGCCCCAAATGGGACACGGGTAGGGCAGAGCAAACCCGGGACCGGGTCCGGGTCTAGGCGGACCCGGTCCTGGCACGACTTTTGCCGGGTCGGAAATTTTCCGACCCGGTACCGGACCCGGACCCGGCCGGGTCCGAGACCGGGTCAAACCCGATAGACCGGGAATCGAACCGGGTTTGCGTCCGGGAATCCGAAATGCTGGCAGGTGGCGGCCGATCAGATCCGATCGCTGGCGGCCGATCCGATCACTGGCTGTCAGATCCGGCAGGCGCCGGATCTGGCCGCCAGCGATCGATGAGCGGCCGGATCGGGCACTGACGCGGCCAGATCCGGTTGCCTGGCGGATCCAGCAGTCGGATCTGGCCGCCAGTGGCCGATCCGGCCGCGCGAGCGGCCGATCCGCGTCGCCAGATCCAACCGCGCGGCCGATCCGGATCCGGCCGCCAAGCGACCGGATCCGGCCGCCAGGCGACCGGATCCGGCCGCCAAGCGACCGATCAGGCTGTCAAGCAACCGGATCTAGCCGCAGGCGGCCAATCCGGCCGTCAGGCGACCGGATCGGCCGACATCTGCCAGATCCGACCGGATCTAGCAGCTGTCGACCGATCGACTGTCTGGCGGCCAGATCCGGCCGATCCAGCCGCCAGGCGACCGGAGTAGAGAGAGAGAGAGGAGAGAGGAGGAGAGGACGGCCGGAGTCGAGGGTCGCCGCCATCATCGCCGCCGCCGCCGTCGTGAGAGAGAGGGAGAGGGCGAGAGAGAGGGGGAGAGAGAGGGAGAGGGCGAGAGAGAGAGGTGGGAGAGAAAAAGAAAAAGATTGAAATGAGAGGGGAAAAGAGAGAGAGGGTTTATATAGTAAGTGATATCGGGTCGGGTCCGGATCGGGTATCTGCATTGTAGACCTGGTCCCGACCCGATACCGACGGGTTTTCCATTCCACAGACCCGATCCCGACCCGGATCTAATCCGGGCCGGGTTATTTTCCCGGTTTTCCGGGTCGGGCCGGGCCGGGTCGACCCGGCCCGTGTTCAGCCCTAGACACGGGGAAGCCCGAAGGGCTCTGCGGCATATACAAGATGGCTTCCTACCCTACCAAGAACTGATTAATGCAATGTCACCAGACAACATGACTTATGATTTGATGGCATCACAAATTGTATCAAATATGCATTCATGCTTCAGATAAATAAATAATCGCATCAATTTATGTTTTGAATGAAAAGACAATAAAAAAAGGATCAGTGTATTACTGGCATACATGAATCTATACTTCAAACAATCAAAGAACCATAACATTCCTTTGGTACCATCTTATTTTATTTGGCTTCACTTTTGGTGTGACAATAAAAATGGGAAAAAGGGAAACACTTGCAGTTCCACAATCTCACCAAGCCCTGCAAACAAGTTCGGTTTCCTAATAGTAAACATAGAAGTTGAGCATTATATAAGAAGGGTCATAGAATGTCAAAAAATGCCACCAAGTAATGAACCAACAAGTTCAACATATACCATAGATGAAACAGATTTTGCTAATCTCAATTTTGAATACCAAATAATAGAAAGTTATGAAGTCATAGACAAGGCCCTTTCCTTGCATTCATAAACCTGATGCATGTGGTACAAAATCTGTAGAAGTTGCTTGCGGGCAAAGTGGATGAATGCAATATGCATTTAGCAGTCTTCATTGCTCAAAACTTCATTATACTTGAAAAACACAATCAAGAACTGAGCAACTTCTGGGTGCTTGACCTGCCAAAAGGAAAGCTATGACATGTGCCTTGAACTTCAAATAAGATTTACAAACAAATGTTAAAGTCTCACAATATGAATGGTCTGGGAAACAAAGTTACTGGTCGATACCATTCCAATCTTGATTGAATCACACTTCAGATGCAGATAAAGATTTGCTTCTAATGCCCTACCCTGTAGGACAACTTGCATGATTAGGTTGTCTATCTCTGAAAATGATGATTTTTGTAACATAACTTCAGAAGAACATAGCCACAGTGCCAAGCATACCATTCCTTCCATTATGACTAGGTCTGCATTATTTACAATGGTGGCACAATGGTAACGTCAATAACCTGAAGTTAACCTTTTCACTCATGGTAAAAAAATCTCTCAAGCTTCCAGAATATACAAGTATGCAATGACATAAAATGGAGCATTTCAACTTGATCTCCTCATTGGCAAATCATTACCAGAATTGACAATAAGAAGAGCAGATGCATCAACTCCCATTAGTTTTCCATCTGCATCTTTCAGCTGGAATAAAATTGATAAAAACTTCACATCAGCAATAAGCCCATCCACATGCAGCGAACAAGCTGCATAAAGAAAAAAGTTTTTCACCTTTTTGATATTATCTCTACCAATTCAGATGACAGCATTAATTGAACACAACTCATGGACTGCTAGAATCAACTATATAAGACAGAAAACAGCATTACAGGTTACTGGAAGTATGAGAACTAAAGAATTGCATCAAATGTTGAAGCTTTGAACAAAATGTAGAAAAATAACTACCGAGAGTTGGTGATGACGATATGTCAGGATACCGATGGCTTCTTTGCCAATGGAGCCCTGATGCTGTAGGCAGTGATGGAATCTCTAGAACTTTTCAAGAACAATCAGTAACCTGACCCATACATTCATTTGGGTAAGAAAAGCCAAGGAAGCAAGCTGAAGAGTTCCGCCTTTTGTTGTTTCAAAGTTGCCCACCAGCCCAGTAGAGAAACCAAGCAAATCACCTTAACCTCACCAAGCACTCCACCAACAACATTAGGTCTCCACAGAATCACCAACTCAACCTTCTGGATTTTTGAAGCAGTGGATGAAATTTTCCTCCACTGCAAACCAGCAGAGTTAATGTTTAAGGAAAAACAATGCCCCAACCAACCACACTCCTAGTAGATGATGTTCCCCGTGTGGGTATGATTACTTGTATTAGAAGTTGAGCGAGAAAACGCGACCCTCATTACTAACATGAGACCAGGTGTCCCGGTCCACACAATAACATTGTTGACATAGGAGAAGAAGAGAAAAATTGAAAGGAGAGAATAAGGAGCAAAGAGTCTCTGACACCGATTCAAAGAACAAGTGAGTTGTCAATACAAGACAAACCAATCACAGTACTGGAACCAAATGAGCACAGAGAGGAGCAGAGAGACACTCGTCATCTTCTGCGGCACTTTCAGCACCGAATGATGAGGGTTATCCTAAGTCAAACCAGAAAAAAAATGTCTTCAAGATCACCAAATGATATGGTAAGGTATCTTACTATTTATTTAATTTAAGTAATACTCAGAAACTTCATGATCAGATAGCAGAAGGTTGGATGACATACCTGACAGATGAGCTTCTTTTGCAGATAATAAAGGAATCGCAATGCAGACAATCTCTCTAGTTGATGAAATACAACAAATTGCAGCATCTCCAATGAGTAGTTTTATATTTTCTGCATCAGTTCTTCACGGATGAACCATAAAAAGCAATGTATTGAGAAACACTCAAATTAGTAAATAAACTAGATTGTTTGAAATTGTTTTAAAGGTAGTAAATAGATCAATTCCATCAGTTACCTTATTTATCATATGAATAAATCAGCTTGGGCCTGTTCATATCTAGTTAAGCAATCACCAAGTATGACTTGTGCTACATTTTTCAGCTCACTGATTCATAGATTATCAGAATCTAACATCACTATTCCAAATCAGATTTTAGTGTCTGGTGTTCTTTACAATTTCTTTAGTAACTTATGAGCTCCTCGCTTCCTTCCTGGTCTTGCAAAGGCTTTAGCGATGAAACCAAGAGTATCACCTGATGGTTTAAATCCTCTTTCTTTCATCTCTTTCAGTAACACTTTTACCTCAGTACCATTTAGTAGCTTGGACCACCCACTTATCAGTATATTGTAGGTGGAAGAATTTGGAGGTACACCTCGTAATTGCATTTCATTCAATAATTCTCTAGCTTGATTCATCATACCAACCTTAGCAAAGTCACTTATAAGCACATTATAAGTGCTAACTTTAGGTACAAAACCTTTCATCACCATTTCACAGTAAAGCCGTATGGATTCCTTCTTATCACCTTGTTTGCCATAACCAGAAATTAATATATCATAAGAAAAATTATTCTTTTGTAGCCCCATTTTCTGCATTTCCTTGAGTATCTTATCTGAGTCTCCAATCTTTCCAGCAGCTGACAAGCAACCCAATAAAGTATTATAAGTTGCAATATTTGGGACCACACCTTCAACAAGCATTTGCTCATACATTTCAAAGGCTTTATCAATATGGCCACTTCTGCAGTGTCCAAGAACAAGGACATTAAAAGTAGTCACATTAGCTTTGATCCTTCTTTCCATCATATCTTTCAGAACAATTTTAGCTTTTCCTGTCATCCCCACAGCACAAAAAGAATGAATAACCATATTGTAAAGAGCTATATCAGCACCGAGGCCAGTGTTTATCACCTTTCCATATATTTGTATCACAAAATCTATCTTCTTACACTTACAGCATGTCGCCAGCAGTTTCCTGAGAACTGAAGAGCTTGCACATAATCCCATGGCAATCATTTCATTGAACAAATCCATTGCCTTAACCACATTACCAGCCTCACAATGACCATTAATTAAGATGCTATAGGTGATAAGGTTAGGGATCAGGCCAATTCGCTTCATTTCTTGACAGAGTTCCGAGCTTGCTTCATTCTTTTCTCTTTGCAGTAAGCATTTATCAAAGTATTGTATGTTGCATGATCCGGGTTCAAGCCCATACTTTTCATTTCAGTGAGTAGAGTCTTTGCTTCCCTTGATTTTCCACGTGCACAAAGTGAATTTATAAATACATTGTATAGGACAGTATCAGGAACTTTATTTCTCTTAATCAATTCTTGACTGAGATCGGAAGCATCAGACATGTTCCCCATCTTAAGAAGCCCGTCCATCAGGGAGGTATAATTAACAACGTCAACACCCTTCTATTCCATATCCCTAAATAAACTCTCCGCTTTATCCATCCTGCCAATTTTCCTCAAACCATTCACCAAAACATCAAGCCCGAATTTGTTAACTTTGATGCCATTATCAATCATCTCTGTGTACATCTCAAAAGCTGCTTCATGATTCCCAGCTTTGAAGAATCCGTCAATAAGAGCTGTATAGGTCACAACATTCGGGAGAACATTTCTTTCTTTCATCTTTCCCACAATGTCGACGGCTTCATCAAGCATTTGCCTCTTTGCATATGCATTAACAATGGAGGAGTATGCAAAAGCATTAGCGCTCAGTGACTTACTCTGCATCGCTGAAAGCACTAACTCCGCACCTTGGATGTTTCCTTGTTTGCAACGGCCATCAATGAGAACCGAATATGCAATGCGACTAGGGGCAAGATAAGTGGAGGAAACCACCTGAAAAATCTCTTCTGCCTCATCTACCTTTCCCATCTTGAATAGTCCATCCATCAAAGCTGTGTACACAGGCAAATCCATAACAATACCTCTATGAACCATTTCCCCTTGAAGAGCCAAAGCATTCTTAGCCTTTCCATCTTTAAAGAAAGCAACCATCAGAGCACAGTACGAAACATGGTTGGGGACAACGCCCATCTTGTCCATCTCTCTGAAGATGGCATAAGCTTCAGGTAGTCTCCCCTTCTTGCAGAACCCATCTATCAGCACAGTATAAGTAACCACATCCGGCAAGATTTCGCACCTCACCATGTCCTCATAGAGTAGAAAGGCCTCTTCCAGTCTTCTCCTCCGGCAGTGCGCACCGATGAACGCGGTGTGCGTTACAACGTTCGGTTCCAAATCTTACGCATACATCTCCTCCATCACGTTCTTCGCTGTGTCGAACTCTCCCATGCCGCAAAACCCACTAATCAGAGCGTTGTAGCTGACGATATCCGGCGACACGCCCGCGCTTCTCATTCCGTCCACCAAGGCAATGGCCTCTTCCATCGTCCCAGCCTTGCAGTAGCCGTCGATCAACGTGTTAATCCCAACCGCATCCAACGAGAGCCCGGCGGCCGGGAGCAGCATGTCCATCAATGACCGAGCATCTTCCACTGACCCCTTCCGGCACAAGCCCATGGCCATCGTGTTGCAGCTGACGACGTCAAACGGAATGCCTCTTTTGGACATCTCCGACACCAAGGCGACAGCCGAATCCGCCAACCCCCGATCGCAGAAGCCCCAGATGGCGGTGTTATAGGAGACGGTGTCGACTTCCTCGGCCGTCCTGAGGACGCCGAGGGCGGCGTGCAGCATGCCCATCTTGCAGTAGGCGTGGATGAGGACGTTGTTGGTGAAGAGATCGGGGCGGCGGCCGGAGCGGCGGAGGTGGGCATAGAGGGTGGGGACGTCAGAGACGAGCTCGGCGGAGTTGAAGCCGGAGTGGAGGGCGTTCCAGGAGGGGAGGGAGGGGTTGAGGCGGAGGAATCGCATGTGGCGGAAGGCGTCGAGGGCGTGGGCAAAGCGGGCGCAGGCGAGGTAGGAGCGGATGAGGGCGCAGAAAAAGGAGGCGTAGAGGCCACATTTGGAGGGAGGGATCTGAGTCGGGTACGTGAGAAGAGAGGGAGGAGGAGGAGGAGAAGGAGAGTGGGAAGTGGAGGTGGTGAAGGTTCTTCTACTTCGTCTGCTGATCTTACAGCAGCAGGAGCAGGCTCTCATGGTGTGCGGAATTACAGCGGAAAGGAAATGGCAACTGATGGACGACGAATGGATTCAATTTGTTTGAAATCGAAGGTCGCCGACCCGGATTACTCACCGCGCCGAGTCCAACCGATTAAACCAAACCATGAAATCTAATAAGAATAAATTAATATAAGATGATTAAAGAAATAAATAGTGATATTTTTCTATATTCATGATTGGATTTAACTTTGAATTGAAATGTTTATAATACTTTGAATCTGAACCAATTGTAATTCTATATAATTCCCTTACCTAATCATACGCTTTAGCAGAATTTCTATACGGGATCTCGGAATTGATTTATTTCCTTATCACCAAATAGTGTCTTATTTTGGGAGATTAATTTAGAGTCACAATCGATCTATAATTATCATCTGTCAAAGGGAGTACCTATATAAACTCCCTAGGGACCAGATAGAGACTCGTCCTCGTAATTATCGTTATTCCATAACAAAGAGAGCGACCGCCGTTTTTTCTCTTCGCGTTCTTATGTGTTTCGTGCGATCTCTCACCCTTTTTTCGTAACAAACTGGTATCAGAACTTTAGGATTTGTCAGCGATTCGCGATCAAGCAGGGAGATGGCGTCGCAGTGAACGTGGAGAAGTTCAACGGTAGGAACAGTTTCAAGTTGTGGCATATCAAGATGCGGGCGCTTCTGAAGCAAATGAGTTTGGGTGCTGCTCTCAAACGTGTCAAAGAACAAACCAAAGAAGGAAGACTCGAAGGGCAAAGAAAATGAGACCGACCTCGCTACTTTTGGCGGCACAGGAGAAGGCGCACTCGATGATTCTGTTGTGTCTAGCGAATGAGGTGATAATCGAGGTCGCAGATGAACGATTGAAACTCGAGAGTCTATATATGACGAAGTCTCTCACCAATAAGTTGTTGAAGCTATTCTCTCTTCGCATGCAAGAAGGTACCATTCTGAAAGAACATCTTAATCAGTTAAATTCTTTGTTGATGGAACTGAGAAATATCGATGTTAAGATCGAAGATGCTGCCCTAATTCTGTTAGTTTCGCTTCCTTCATCATATGAGAATTTTGTTCAATCTATGATTATCGGGAAGGAAACTATACTCGTGAACTTCGACATAGGGCATCTGAAAATTCTGTAGAGACTCAGGCTGTAGAAATAATATCGACTGTAGAAAGGGGACAGTCATCGAATTCGAAGAAATCCAAGTCAAAAAAGAAGAAAATCATTGCGAAATACATCTGTAATTACTGCAAAGGACCAGGCCATTGGAAGAAGGATTGCTCGAAGAAAAAAAAGGCCACAGTCGCTGCGGTAGCACATGAAACTGGAAATTCTGAAGATGATTTGGTTCTGGCTGCTTCTGATCAGGGATGTCTAGAGGATGGTTAGGTTCTTGATTCAGGGTGCTCTTCTTATAAGACTCTGAATAAAGAATTATTCTCATCTTATCATAAGACTGACGGTGGGAATGTTATCATCATGGGCAATAACGCGTTATATCTTGGGATCGGTTCTGTGCAGATCAGGACTCATGACAATCTTATGAGGACGCTAATAGATGTATGCCATGTTCCGTAACTGAAGAAGAATTTAATATCACTTGGAGTCCTCGACTCTAAAAGATGTCAGATCAATGCTGCTAGAGGCATCCTCACGGTCGTAAAGGGTGGTGCTACGGTTCTGAAGGGAGTCAGACAGAAGTTATTGTATACATTGCAAGTCTCTGGCGTTGCTACAGTGGTTAGTTCATCCGAATTAGAAAAGTCCAGACTGCGGCAAATGCGGCTTTGGCATATGAGTAAAAATGGGATGAATATTCTTAGCAAGCGAGGTCTTTTGGGAGACAAGAAGATATCTAAAATCAACTTCTGCAAGCACTGTGTGTTTGGCAAACAACGAATATCTCAGTTTGACAAAGCAGTGCACAAGACGAAGGCAACACTTGACTACATCCACGCTGATTGTTCGGTCCCTCTCATGTTTCATCATTAGGAGGTGCTAGGTACTTTCTATCCGTGATTGATAACTACTCGAGAATGACTTGGGTATTTATGATGAAACACAAGAGTTAAGTCCTTTAAGGCCTTCAAGCAGTGGAAGGTTTTGATGGCAGACGTCGAAAAAAGAGAAGCATAGTCAAAGATGAAGGCATTGCCAGACATCGCATAGTCAAAGATACTCCATAGCATAATGGAATTGCAGAACGAATGAACATGACACTTTTGGAGAGAGTAAGGTGCATGCTCTCTAACGCTGGTGTGAATAGGACGTTCTGGGCTGAAGTTATTAACACAACTTGCTACTTGGTGAATCGAAGTCCGGCGACTGCGATTGATCTTAAAACTCCAACTGAGGTATGGACAGAAAATTCTGCTGATTATACTAGTCTAAAAATTTTTGGTTGTGCAGCATACTATCACGTCAGTGAAGGAAAGTTGGAGCCAAGGACCAAAGAAGGGGTGTTCATGGGATATGGTGCAGGAGTGAAGGACTACAGAATTTGGTTTCCTTAATAACACAAAGTCATCCACAGCAGAAGCGTGACCTTTGATGAAGAATGCTTCAGTTGAAGGTGGAGGCTGAAGAGAGTGTTAGTAAATAGGTAGAGGTTGAAATCACTTCAACTGAGCATGATGCTGAAGGATCACATCAAGAAGCAGAAGATGAAAAATTTGATGAGCAATCTGAAGAGGAGTCAATTGTTATCAGACGTCCTCGCAGAGAAGTGGGTCCTCTTAAGCGATATGGCTTCGAGGACATGATTGTTTATGCACTTCAGGTAGCTGAAGAGGTGGAGTTCCTAGAGTCATCCTCTTATAGGGATGCAATTACATGTGCCGAATCTGAACAATAGATCACTGCTATAAATGAGGAGATGAAATCTCTTCACAAAAATCAGACATGGGAGCTTGTCAAGTTGCTTAAAGGCAGAAAGGTCGTTGGCTGTAAATGAATCTTCAAAAAAAATTTGGAATTCCAAGAGTTAAAGGCACAAGATACAAAGCACGACTGGTTGCTAAAGGTTATAGTCAGAAAGAAGGTGTGGACTACAATGAGATATTCTCACATGTTGTCAGACATACTTCTATCAGGGTGCTACTTGCTCTTGTAGCACATCAGAATCTAGAGCTCGAACAATTAGATGTGAAGACTGCTTTTCTGCATGGAGAACTTGAAGAGGACATTCTTATGAGCCAACCAGAGGGATTCTCCATTCTAGGAAAGGAGAATCAAGTTTACAGACTGAAAAAAATTTTGTATGGCCTGAAGCAATCTCTCAGACAATGGTACAAGAGGTTCGACAGCTTCATGATGTCTAAAGGATTCAGCCGAAGTCCCCATGATTGCTGTGTATATCACAAGAAGGTGAAGGATGGCTCCACCATCTATCTCATCTTGTATGTTGATGATATGTTCATTACTGCTAGAGACACGATGAACATTCAGAATTTAAAGAAGCTCCTTAGTACAGAATTCAACATGAAGGATCTTGGTGCAGCATAGAAGATTTTGGAGATGAAAATTCTAAGGGATCGTGCACAGGGTAAACTCTTCTTATCTCAGAAAAATTATATTGAGAAGATTTTATCCATCTTTGGAATATCTGAAGTGAAGCCTTTGAATACTCCATCAACTACAAATGTTCATCTGTCTGTTGCGTTCGCACCAAAATCAGAAGCAGAGAAGGAGTACATGTCTCTAGTTCCATATTCTAGTGCAGTTGGAAGTCTGATGTATACCATGGTTTGCACAAGACTAGACATTGCTCATGCAGTCAGTGTTGTCAGTAAGTTCATGAGCGATCCAGGAAAAGAGCACTGACATATTGGCCTCATCTACATGAGTGATAAAGAGTGTTTGATTGCAGGGTACTCAGATTCAGACTATGTTGGAGATGTTGATGGAAGGCGATCTATGACAGGCTATGTCTTCACTTGGGTAGTTCGATTATTAGTTGGAAGGCCACACTTCAGCCATCGGTTACATTATCTAGCACAGAGACTGAATACATGGCACTGACAGAAGCTGTCAAGGAAGGCATCTGGTTAAATGACATAGTTGGAGATCTCGGATTACATCAGGACAGGCTATAATGCACTGTGACAGTATGAGTGCAATATGTTTAGCCAAGAATCAAGTGCATTATGAAAGAATCAAACACATTGATGTCAGATGTCACTTCATCCGCACTAAAAAAAGGATCAAGGTGAAGAAGATTGACACTGAAAATAATCTAGCTGATATATTCACCAAATCTGTTCCTCATTGTAAGTTCCAACATTGCTTGGACTTGCTTAATATTAATACTTGGTAACAGATCTAAGGTGGGACTGGCGGCGACGTGACGTGATTTTGTGCTCTGAAGATGATTCAAGTCAAGATGGAGATTTATTGATAATGCCTTGAATATGAACCCAATTGTAATCCTATGTGGTCCCCCTACCTAATTAGATGCTTTAGTAGAATTCTCTTACATGGGTCTCGGAATTGATTTATTTCCTTATCACGAGATATGTGTCTTATTTTGGGGATTAATTGAGTCTCAGTCAGCTTGTAATTCCTATCATCTGTCAAAGGAAGTACCTATATAAACTCTCTAGGGGTACAGATAGAGACACATCCTCGTAATCATCGTTATTCCATAACATAGTCACTTGCTGATCACTATATGTTTCTAACACATTTTAGATGCAATTCATACATATCGAGTCCCATTTTTGCCTATTTTTGGACCAATTATACCTGGAATGCATACATTGTGATAACAAGTTGATATTCCTCATTTCATACTTAATTTCATGTGCATAGAGATTCTGAAATGCCAAAATCCATTAATATTTAAATTCTATGCCAAGTTATCATTTTGAGGACAAGTTATCATTATTATATGTCAAGTTATCATTATTTTGAGTGAGCTGAATTCTAGTGATTATTCTGCCCTAAATCCATCATTATCATGTATAAATCATATTTGGATAGTCACATCTCAACTTGTGCAAAGTTTTAAGCCCATTTGAATAAGTTATAATTTTTCCTTTGCCAAGTTATCGTTAAAGGGCAATTCTGTCATTTCGACATGCAAATCATTAATTCTGCACAGGGACCTTAAGCAATCATCTTGTTATTGTTCTAACTCATTGCTGGTCAAATTTCATCACATTTGGATAACCACAACTCAAGTTATCACAAGTTATCATTTTTAAGTCATATAAGTTATCGTTTTTGGACACCCAAGTTATCACTTCTTAGAAATCTCATTCATATTTAATTTCTAAATGCACTCACTTGTTACTCTAGTCCATTTGATGCTTCTAATGCTTTGAATCACTTGCATTTGGATAATTTTCATGAATTGTGACAAGTTATCATTTCCGGGTCAAAAAACCATCAAGTTTTCATATAGATTTCCAATCTTGCACAACACCTAATCCTACTTGATACTTGAGCTGGCCAATATCACCATTTCTATCCTATTTGTTAAAATTTCATTCAAAGGCTTTGATGTTGGCTGTTTTGTGTTTTGTAGCAAGAGAAAGAGGTGGCCAAAAAGAGGAAAAAGTAGGGGGACCATGTTTTCCTGCACAAAAAGGTGCTGCAGAGGCAGATTCTTCCAGGACCTGGACAGGTGGCTCAAATCAAAGGACAAAGAACATTCTGATGCTGATCCAAGGGTGAAGAGGAGTCATATAAAAGAGGAAATTTCTGGAGGAAAGGGAGGCTGGACATTGAGGGTTTGAGCAAGGGTTTGGAGCAAGGAAGGAGCTGCTGCTGAGGGCGGCTGCTGCTGGACTTGCTGCTGCTAGCCGAGACATCTTCAAGAAGGATGATTTGTATCTGTTTCTCAATCCATTTAATTTCAAGTTCTCTAAATATGAGGAGTTAAACTCCATTTCTCCTATGATAGAGTAGTAATCTATGTTAAGTATGGATGGATATGGATTGAATTAATTTCCTACACTGAAAACATTTCTGATTTTTAGAATTCAGCATTGTTTTGAATCATTTCTTGCCATTGTGTAAATCCTATTGTAATAGATAACTGAGAAGTTATCATTTGATCTATCCCTAGTTCAGAAATGAATTAGGATTCAATGTCAAGTTTTGAATTCCAAATTGATTGAAAATCCTGATTTCTGAAATTCTGATTTATGGGTTTTTCTGGTTATCTGATTTCTGAACTATTTGAATCTACTTGTCATTCTGGACTTAACTAATTGAGGAATTGAAAGGTTGGTCTTCATCCTAATCTTGTTCAGAAATGAGTTATGAATATTTAGGCATTCCATGATTCAAATCTATTCACAACATTACTTTAAGTCTGATTTTTGAATATGAAATTCCTGAATTTCAGAATCTGATTTCCTGGGCTTTTGGATCAGTTTGTCATTAAGGATTGAATTAATTGAATAGTTGAGAGACTAATATTTGCCCTAATCTTATTCAGAAATGAATCAAGATGTTTGACAATTCAGGATTCAAATATGTCTTTTTCAAAATCTAATTTCTGATTTCTTTGGAATCGGATTTGCCAATTGAACATCCTTATTTCATTCAAACACTGAGAGGTGTATTTTAGGAACTTCTTGCAGTCCAGAGATGTGTCAAGAAGCAATTGGCAAGGCTGAATTCCATTGATCAATATTGCTGATTTTCTGAAATGCTTATTTCTATTTTCTCATTTCAATTAAATTCTGATTTCCATTGTTAAGCCTCAATTTAATCCACTACTTAGAGGTAGTCTTAAGGCCATTCTTGAGAGTCAGAGATGACCCAAGGAGCATTGGATAATCACTGAATTCTCCATTAAAGATTGGATGCCTTTTAATTCCAATTAATTAGTGTTTGTGTGGATTCCATTCTTAATTTGCAGCCGAGAGGTTGAATTCCAATCCCCTTGAAATTCAGAGATGAATTAAGGAGCATAAGCACTAATACTAGATAGATTTCATTCTTGTTTAGCTAATTGAAGTGATTTTATTAATTTGTGGTTGCATCCATCAAGTTATCACTGCAGATTTTCTTGAATTGTAAAAAAATCAGCATTGAACTTTCTTTTGAGCCCAATGATAACTTGATTTTCAGTGAGGATCATCTTCTGATTCAACCTAACTAATAATTATATTATAATATGTTGCTTAGTTAAAGACCAATTGAGCTGTGAGAGCAGTTAGATTTCAAGTTGAACTAGATTTGAATTTTCAATGATAACTTGATCTAATCCATCCATAATTAATTTAGATGAACCTCAACTCCTAGGAGAACCTTCCTCATTGATAGTTGAACCTTTTTAGACTTCATTCTAGCATTTATAACTCAGTTTTGATAAATTTCCAAAACCCAAAAATCTGTTATCATTTCACTTTCCATTAAAAATCTGTTTTCACTTCTCTTTGAAAATCTATTTTTAGCCATTAAAGTAGAACTAATTTAGATTGTTTTAGGGTGCTTTAGATTTCAAATTCTTGTGGGTACGATAATCTGAGTCTACTACAACTTACTTGTGCACTTGCAGCTAGTGAGTTGGGAGACCAAAATAAAAAAAAATTGACCATTTTACTTAATTTCAGCAAGTTATCACTAGAAAACTCAAATATCACTATCACATAGAAAGCCACCGCCATTTTTTCTCTTCGTGTTCTTCTGTGTTTTGTGCGATCTCTCTCCCTCTTTTCGTAATAGAAAAATTAAAATGAATAATCAAAGGGAAAGTGAAAAAATAGGATTCAATTACTTATTTCTAAAACATATTTTAAATTGAAGGCACACAAATTATAAAAAAAATAATGCACTTATTATGGATGAAAAAATTAGCTCATGAAATAATTTATCTAAAGAATTAGAAAATTGAAATTCAAAAGTTTGTAAGGAAGGTTTCATTTTTTAACATTTTAATTTTTTTGTCACCCATCTCAGGTGATCAAACTTGGCGGATTGATCGGTTGAATCCGGATTTTAATCTAGTCAAAGCGGGTCAAATCTTTTCCTAAATTCAACCAACTCGTGAATCATTTTAAGCCCCGGATGTTGGTCCAATTAGCTGGACTGGGTCTAGCAACACTAATCTTTCAATTTGGCTCCACAAGTACGAGGTCGCATGCCTAGTCGTTTCACCTGCGACTCGTAAGGCGTCGAATCATCTAAACAAGCTCTAAGAAAAATTTTGCTTTCTAATTTCCAAATATCACAATTTTTAGGATTAGGATGCCGAGTGAGCGTGAGCTCTAACTGAACTTCTTTTTAAAAGAAATATTTATATATTAAAATAAGCACTAGACATAGCCAAATACAAAATGTGGATGATATCACAAGGAGGATTGTTATCCAAAGAGTTATCAAAAAAAGGAAGGCGACCCATATTAGCGAGTTGGTCGAGCATAACTTTAATTTCCCAATGAAAGTTACCTACTTATAGCATCGTTTTGAGATTCACTATAAGAAAACTAGCGATTAGCGACACCAAATAGCGTCTCAGAACATGGTGATGCTAAGTCGATGCCACGAGCGCCGTTATCGCGTCTCAGTTGAGTCCCAAATAGATGACGCTACTTGCCTCTTGATAGCGTCACATTAGTGTTGTCTTAGCATTTCAAGAAATAGACGCCAAAGAAGATGCCATAGCGACGCCAAGTAACCGCTATTATTGCGCGCCATGAAGGGAAAATGCGCGGGAGAACCTAGCATTGTTCTCACGTCGACAACATTCGACGCGACGCTAGCGTCACATCTTCAGAGACGCTATTTGTCATCCCATTTGAAATGACGCTATATATGTAGACGCCAATATGAAGACATATTCCTATTGTTGACTACACATGTAACACATACAATGCTTAATTGGCACTATTTTAACACTTACTTGGCATCTCATAACTATATATGTTAACTAAGAAATAGATAACTGTATATAGGCTATCTATATTTATATTGCTATATGTTATCTATTTTGACGCAACCCTATTTATCTATACTATACTTTAATCAATAAAAAAAGATAAATTAAATATTGTATATGTACCTTCAACATATATATGTATTCCTACATAATTACTTATATATGTATACATCATAGGAGTGTTCCTGAATATATAATTTGTTACCTATATTATATATGTTACTTATCCATACAATATATATAATACCTTAATTATACATATATTATTTTTATAGTCTTAATCATGAAATTATGATGGTTGATTTAAAAGACATGATTTGTTACAAATAATCCCTTTTTAGCACCGCAGTGGAGCCACAATAACGTCTACTTAGCACCACAATAGAGCCGCAGCTGTGGTCGATGTTGCCGAGTCTCTGGCATTTTCTTATTAGGATGCTAACATGTATGAGACACAAAGTCGACGCTAGTGTGTCGTTAATATGTTTTAGAGACACAACAGCGTCTTTACAGCACTGCAGTAGCCTACTTTTTATTACACTCAATTAATCGGGCACATATAGACATATAAATACACATATATACTTATACTTATATATAATAAGTACACATATACATATTATTATCTCTTAATCTCGCACATATACTTATAATACATATACATATACATATACACGTTATTGTCACTTAATCTCGCACATATATAGACATATACATACACGTATATACTTATAATACATATAGATATACATATTGTTATGATTTAATCTCTCACACATAGACATATACATACACATATATTAGATATATATATATATATATACAGTTTTGTTATATACACATGTACATATAGACTTAAAATTTTATATACACAATCATGAATAATTATATATGCATTCCATAATTTTTAAATTGTGGGAAGGGAATAAAACGATTGGTACGGGGCACAATGTGATGAGATGCTATCTTGATAAAGAAAATTCATGTAATAGAAAATTAGAATATAGAAAACCTATTAGCGTCGCCCTGACGTCTCCAAAGTGAGACACTAAGTTAGTGGAGACGCTACTACGATGCTAGTGTGTCCCTAATATATCTTAGCGATGCATTAGCTTCTCTATAGCGTTGTATTAGTCGACTTTTTATTACCCTCACTTAATCGGGCACATATTGACATATCAATACACATCTATAACTCGTGCACACATACATATTATTATCACTTAATCTTGCACAAATAATCTTAAATTCGGAGGAAAATTCTATATAGCATCCCTATAGTCTCGAAATAGCGTCTCGATTGTGGCGCCCCCATAGCGTCTAAGTAGCGTCACGTATAATGGAGGCATTAAATACTTAACTTAAATCCCTAAACCCTCTTCTGCGCTTTCACTTTTTACTATTACACTCGCTCGTCGATTTTCACTGCGGCAGACTACGCTCGACGGTCGACGCCCGCTGCTTCGACACCCGACGCCTGACCTTGCCCTCATCAAACTCGCCCGCGTAGAACTTGCCCGACCCCGCTACTCCGATGGTCGAACTCGCCTAACCGTGCTGCTCCGACGATCGACGCCCGCTGCTTCGACGGTCGAACTCGCCCGCCCGCTGCTCCTTCGATTCGCCCTGCACCGACCTCCTCCGCCCAACCGCGTTCCTATGCTCTTTGCCTCCGCGGCCCACCGCCCTCCACCGCCGCCACCCTTCGCCTCCTCCGCCTCCGCCGCCCTCCACTTCCTCCACGGCCCACCCTCTACCTCCTCCGCGGCCCGCCCTCCGCCTCGCCCTCCACCCGTCGACTGTGCTCCTCCGTTCGGTGCCGGCCGTCGCTCACAGCCTTCCTCCACCGCTTACCCTCCTCCGTCGCCTGCTGCCATCCTTCTCTGCTTAAGAAGGTACGAGCCCGCCACCATTCATTATGTAATCCCCAGTTAATTTGCTATTTTTTAATCTAATGCATGTTAAGTGAATTACTAGTTAATTACTTGAAACTAATCTAAGGACTAGTTAATTTGCTATTTTTTAATCTAATACCATGTTAAGTTAATTATTAGTAAATGTATGAGCAGAACAAATTTGTTTCACGATTACGAGTTATTAGATTATAGTTTCCCTTAAGATGATTGAACTCAATTTGAAATCAAATGCTGATAAATTTTTTTTCATAATTCTAGCATCTCTTTTTTATCATGTTCTCATAAATTTTACTAAGGATGTATATCCATATTCTTGGTAATAAAATGAGATTATGAAAAAAAAGACATAAAAAAATGACAAAAGAAAAATATCAGTATTTGGTACCCAAAATATATATTATGGTCGATTCTAAATATGACGATCAAGTACTTGAAACATGTGATTTTGGACTTCGTAACTTCAAAATCACATATTTCAAGTACAAGAATTTATTGGCATATGACTTAATGTTGTCCGTTACATAAATGACAAAGCCAGATCGTAGTTGGATTCGTCATTGGAAGGATAAATGTGGCATTATAATCGATGAATATAAGGATGGTGTTGATGAATTTATTAATGTGTCGTGTTGCTTCTTCGTATGGCGAAATCTTATGTCAATGTCAAAAGTGCAAATGTTATCAGTGGAAAGTAAGATATGATGTACAGAAGGATTTATATTAAAATGGTTTCTTATTGACATACACAAATTGGTTCTTTCATAGCGAAGAAAGATGGGTTAAAGAGATAACTAATGTAGATACCAATGTGAGCGACTCAAGCAATCCGTACAGGGACATGATACGAGATGCAATGTTAGGAGATAATATTGGCAAAACATTGATTGAAGAAGACTCGAATCCTTCAGCTTATAAATTTTATAATCTTCTCGAAAAAGCAGATGAATCTTTATGGGATGGATGCGTGAAGCAAAGTACACTTTCTGCAGTGGCACAACTAATGAATTTGAAATCAGAATTTAATATGAGCGAAAGTTGTTTTGACTGGATGCTTGCCATTATTAAGAGTATGCTTCCAGCTTCAGAGAAATTATCGGGACATTTTTACAAGTGCAAAAGATTGATGAGAGATTTAGGGTTGGAATATCAGAAGATTGATGCATGTCGCAATCATTGCATGTTGTATCACGAGAAAAACAACTCACTTATGAGTTGTTCTATTTGTGACGAGTCCAGATACAAGACGAGAAAGAATCCTCAAAGTTCAAAAAAATGTGGCAAATGCAGTATTGAGATACTTACCCATTGTTCTAAGATTACAACGACTATTTCTTCCTAAAGAAACTGCATCATTTATGAGGTGGCACAAAGAAGGGGCACGTGATGATCGAAATTCCATTACACATCCTTCGGATGCTGAGGCATGGAAATGATTTGATGC
Organism: Pontederia crassipes; assembly: GCA_030549335.1. Classification (NCBI taxonomy): domain Eukaryota; kingdom Viridiplantae; phylum Streptophyta; class Magnoliopsida; order Commelinales; family Pontederiaceae; genus Pontederia; species Pontederia crassipes. Next base: position 9,180,903 of record JAUKPH010000018.1, on the reverse strand, counting down.
ACTTCATTCAGTTTTTTCTGCAGAATCAAGTAATGTTAGATTAGAACTTTACACCGATGGCTTCAACCCATTTGGCTCATCAAGTACTGCTTATTCATGTTGGCCGATTTTTGCGACACCTTATAATTTGCCTCCAAGCATGTGAATGAGACGAGAGAACATATTGCCTGTATGATCCTGGGTCTTCGAAGAATTACAGCGTGAAATTAATTCGTTAGTTTCAAATGATGAATTATTGAAACTACGAGACAATCATTTTGCCGATTGGTTGAGATGTGAAGTGAGAATTCTTTCCGATTGCTCATAATTATTACTTAAGTTTGTAACTTTTAATAAAGTTTTAATTTCTTTTCTTGTAGGTTATTAATAACTCAGTCATAGATTTAAAAATACGAGATCTGGGTCATGGCACGAAGAAACAAGTTTTTAGCTACTGCGACATCATAGTCAATGGATATCGGTTCCATACAGAAGAATATAGCCGACGACATTCAACTGTTAATAGCGGCATATGTGTTCTAGGAAGCATGTACAGGGACAACGACTTTGATTACTATGGTGTTATAGAAGACATCATAGAATTGTCTTATTTGGGAAAATCGAAGAAAGTCATTGTGCTAAAATGCCATTGCCAGAGAAAGGAGTTCGGATCGATCAAAAGTTTTAAATTGGTGGATATTAACCCTCGATCGCAACAAGTGTACTACACTAAGTATCCATCGAAAAGAACCAAGGATGAATGGTGAGCGTCATGCAAGGTGAGAAGTAGACTATTCTTAGCAAAAACAATGGTAGATGATAATGAAACATCATCCGTATACAAAGATGTGCCCATAGATGATTACTATCAAGAAGATAGAGTGAATGAGATGATTGATGTAGCCGATGGAGATGAGAATATTCAGTTGGTCGATGACGCTGAGCCAATGGAAGAGTTCAATTCAAATGACCGCTTCGAAGTGAACTTTGACAATTTCGTTAACGATGACTCGAACCAAGATTATAGCGACGATGACAAAGATGATGAAAATGAATTAGAATACGAAACAAGTGAATGAATCCTGTAGTTCTAATGACACAAGCTTCTTACTTTTTTTAGTTATATATGGTTACCGATAATAAGACAAGATTGTTGCTTTTTTTTAGTCATGGTTACTAGAGTTTGAGCATCTGGGTCATCTCGCTCTTCTACGCATTCACTCTAGATGAGTGAGCCATCACGACCACCAGGTAATATATTTATTATCAATTGTTTATTTCTAGTTGATTATAATAGTTAAATTCATTTTCTAATAATGTCAGTTGTTCCGCCGCCGACGGAGCACGTAGCCGGATTGTCACATAGTAGACGATCCATTGGTGGGTCGGTTGCATGTATCACTCCAGGTACGTGTCACATAGTAGACGATACATAGTAGGCACTAGAGTTTTCTAAATATTTTGCTCTTGTGATATTGTTCCACCATCGACGGGGCACATAATCGGGATGTCTCGATCGCACGACGATGATCGGTCACACTAGGTTATTTTCTGTATATTCCATAAATTTAAGTAGGTGGCAAATTTTATGTATTTTCTTATGATGACAGTTGCCATGCCACCGCCACCGCCACCGGCAAGATTATCAGACGCTTCACCACATTCTAGCGGTGGTGAGCGACATCTTATCCCAAGTGATATATTTATTATTATTGACATTATATTTCTCAATTAATTACATTAATCTTTTTTTAATAATGTGAGTTGCTACGCCGCCGATAGCACAAGCAACCGACTTGTCACATTCTAACGAGCGGACTGCCACGGATCATGCAGCGATAGACATCACTCGAGGTGAGAACATTACTGTACAAATATCAATTATCACTAGTTTAATTTGGTATGATACTAATGATTTATTTTGTACTAGGACCCGTAGATGATGTCGGACCTTCTCAGCCTACCCTAGCTATACCGGATGATGATTCCTCTTCGACAGATGAAGAGGGATTACACGATAATGGTGTGGTCACTATGAATAATATTGCTCGACCGTAAGTTAAATAAGTTGTAGAAATTTTGTTATAGTTTTGATTATCATGAAAAATTAATTCTTCTTTATAATTGGCAGGACCACTTTCATACCCGTTAGTACAGTGCGAGATGTCAATGCTCTCGTTCTTTTCCAGTGGGGGCAGGATCTTGGAAAGATGTCCCAATTCAAGTGCGGGATGACATCTTTTGAGCCTTTACGGTATGATTTTCTATTTGGATTATATAATTTATTTTATATTATTTTTAAATAACTAAGTTTTAATATATTGTATAGGAGGCAAATCAGTTTCATCAGGATCTTAGTTTGGGGACGATGCAGAGAGCTTTTGAAGAGGTCGCTATGAAACGCCTTCGAAATCGATTGTACAAGTTTCTCAAGATCGTCACGTCCGCCGGCCTCACTTTGGAGCAAGGCATATAAAGATGCTCAAGGCATATTAGGCGCTCAGTTTGGGAGTCCTTACGTAGGAAGTGGTAAGTATGTTTACTTTTAAAATATTTTTATCAAATTTTGAAGTCTAAGTATTTGATGTTCATAAAGGACGGATGAACGATGGCAAAGGAAGTCGGAGAAGGCAAGAGTTAACCGACTTTCGAAGCCTGAGGCCCACATCCACACGGGGGGATGATGCGATTTGACAAGCATCGACGATGCATGGTAATTTACATACAAATTCAATTAATCAAACTTTTAACTTATACTTATTTTATAAAATTTGAAACTTTATTGTAGGAGAAGAAACAAGGCAGTTCCGTGGACTTTCGCATGGTCTACGAGGCCACGCATAAAAGCTAGAAGACCAACGACTTAGTTATGCCCACTGCTCGTAGGCTTTAGGTAAGTCTCATCACATGTTCATTTGGTTGTTGACGTTAGTACACTATTTTTGAAATGCACAATGTTTAAATTTTTTAGGATGAGTATAATGTGAAAATGGCTGAAAAGTACAAAGATAATTCGAGTACTCAGCCATCGGGTAATATTTCTCGGAAGGGATTCATGTTTTTAATTTATGTATTTTTTGATATATAATTTATATATTATATGATTGTATAATTTTTCTATTTCGTAGAGGACCCTGCTGTTTGGGAGGTGGTGGCCGGCACGACACGAGAAGGATACTTGCGTGGCCTTTTCAGGTGGCCCATTTGCTCCGAGCTCATCCGTTGTACCTAATATGACGCAGCTATAGAAGCAATTATCGCAGCAACTATTGCAGTCAGAGCAGATATCGTAGTAGTTGGCTCCGCTATTGCAGGCGATTCAAGGATTGATCCCGACATACAATCAATCCCTATGAGGCCATGGACCGAGCATGTCAGGATCGAACATCCAAAATGATAACAATAACTCTCAAACCTAGGATAGAAATAAACCATGGATAGAAACTATATTTTGTTATTTATAGACTTATTATTAGATATACGTATAGTTTGTAAGTTTAGTTTATTACTTTTCATATTTTTATCTTAAATATTGTGCCTGTGATGCTTTCATATTATGCCTGTGATGAATATCAATGCATTTATATGCATTATATAATTGTACGCCATGGGAAAGAAAAAATGTGGCTATAATGAGTAAAAAAAAAATCTGTAGTTAGTGCCTCCATAGCGTCACCCTAGCGTCTCAAAAATAGTTGACTCTGTATTAAAAATATCATCCTTAGCGTCACTTTAACGTCTCCATCGCGTCGACATATCGCGTCACCTTAGCGTCTCATTGGAGATGCAACAAATATGATGTTGGCCTCACAGAAGTGCTGAAATAGCATAAACTAATGCATAATGTTAGCGTCTCTTGAGCGCCGGAGTAGCGCCTCCTAAGTCGCACACGTCTCCTTAGCGACGTCTGTCTACTGCTCCCAACCAGACATCACACATCTTCGTAACCTCAAGATAGCATCAACCATTGGCACTAGTAGCGTCTCCCCTTTTGTTGACTCTATTGCGACACCATTAGCCACCGACTACCGGCGTCGTAATTTAACGGTGCTATTTGGACACTAAAGTGATGCTATATGTTCCAAAGACTCAATAGCGCCGCCGTAGCATATCCTTCGTTGGGTCGCTATTCTTCGATTTTCTTGTAGTGATTTTAGGGACATTTCATTTGCTTGTTGATGATATTGACTCAACTTCCAGTCAGCCAGATATTGTTGCAACTACGAATTCAAAAAGTACTCCCCAAAACTTGGTCGTGAGTACCGAGCTAATGTCTTTTTGGAGTGCAACTGAAGCAATACAAACATCATTAGAAGATCAGATATGCCCTTGCTAGCATCCGAATTGATCTTAACCTAGAACAGGGGACTCCCACCAGATCCATTGTAGTTCCGTAGTTCCCGAGGGTGTTGTGCCTCAAGTAAGTGGTGTCTCACGGCTCCAGTGAGCTAGCCAGTGCCATAGTCCAAACAGGGGAGATGGTTGTCTTTTTGGATTTGAAGTGGACGTTGTTTGACTTGGGCCAAATGACCAAAAAATAGAATTAAAAAATATATTGCAAATGAATCTGAGATGTGCAATCAAGGGACCGACCTTGACAAAACCAATTCCCAGAAGACTAGGATTGACGAAATTCAAGGTGCAAATTGTGGTAAGTTTGGAATAGATCCCGAAGTTCATAAGTAACTAAACATTTAAAGAAAATGAGGATATTAATTTCTAGTTCATTGCCATACAAAGGACATGACGGGTCAATATTAGAATCAAAAGAAGCAAGCATGGTAAGGGTAGGGAGTTGGGGGTGTCCCGACTTTCCAAAGGAAGGATTTGATTTTAGGGGAATACATAGGGCCCACATACATTTCTAGAAGTCCACCTTGGTTCGTATGGCAGGAGAGGGAATTGTAGACTAATTTAGCCTTTGCCTCTCCATGGGCATTTGGTGCCCATATCCACTTATCATACTGACTCGAGGTAGGTGAACAAGTAGAAAAAGATCCCAAATTTTGTCTGCAAGAAATAACAAAACAATCATACAAAAGGGGTGTATTCCAGTGACCATTAACCATGAAGTCCGAGACATGCATAGACATAATAGGTTTGACTTGAATATAAAGTATCTCTTGAGAATTGCATTTATGTTTTGACTTCAGATTTATTCCTATTTAAGGTTTGACTTGTGAATATAAAGTATCTCTTGAGAATTGCATTTATGTTTTTATAGTTTTCTCACAGTAGCTGCTGCTAAGCATATTAGGTCATCTACATAGAGTATATGGCTGATGTGAGTAACCCTTAGGGAGAAGGGAGAGATAAAACTAGAAGATATTGTTTGATTTAACATGGTTTATAGAACTTGTGTTATTAATGTAAATAGGTAAGGGGAGATGGGGTCTCCTTGGTGGATGCCTTTTATGAAACTCAAGTTGTTGAGATTGGAGACCATTAACATGACATGAAACCTGGGGGGGGGGGGGGGGGGGGGGTAATATAAGACTCAATCCAAGTAATGAATTGCCTTTGTGAAAGCCATATTTAGCATTATCTTAGAAATTGCCTCCCATGCCTTAAACATATTTGCCTTAATAATGAGAACTTTTTTCCTGCTTTGAGAGAGGGAATGGGCAATTTTCTGAGCTATTAACATATTGTTTTGAATAGACCTACTTGCCAAAAGGCAGATTGACAGTGGTCAATGAGTAAGAGCAAGGTGAGCTTCAATCTGTTTTCTAAGAGTTTTGCCACAACATGATAAGTGACATTGCTTAATGCTGTAGGACAATAGTCTGTGACATATTTAGGATATGTTTCTTAGGAATAAAGATCACTGGAAGTGTCATTTCATTCCATGGAAAGGGACTTGTAATTAACGAGCTAGGAGCGGATGTGGCATAGAGTTCTAATGCCAACCCCACCAACTACGGTTGAATCTTGTACTTTGTTCCAGTTGAGGAGATGTATGCCACATTTGTTTCTTGTAAAGCACTAAAAAAATTTTTGGCAAGTTTTTTTCCTATGTACTCAATTAGGCCACAAGAAATGTAAATAGTAGCAAGTGAATGAGCAGGGATAGAGTTTAGAACTGATTTAATGAGTGTTGTTTTACCACTGAAGTTTGAGAGCTTGCCTTTCCATTTAGATAAAGATGTAAGAATATTGATAAAATAAAGAAAGAGTATCAAGTCATGATGAATTCTCTTCTATGACAATGATGTTCAAATTTTATGATGTATGGCCCTATGGTATATATATTATCTCTTCTTATTATGTTAAGAATGACGTGTGTGCTATTATGCCATATAGTAATTATTAGGTAGCCATAGTACGCATGTTCTGATTCTGTGTTGGATATGACTAGTATCATATTTAGGTCATAATATGTGTAACCTTTGCATATTCTAACATGGAGAATCTTTCATGTATCGTGGATCCATGTAAGTAACCAAGCCATGTGATCGTGGCAGCTAAAGTCATAATGATGGAGTTACACATGTCTAGGAATAAAAGGGAATTGCTATAATATGACCTTTGAGGTAGGACTCTTGACATTGATGATGTTATATAAGGACCTATGTTATTTTTTCTACATAGAAGTTAAGGAACTTAATTGTAATAACCGACACAAGTTAAAAAAAAAGAAACAAAGTCAGAATCAAATTAGGAACGGGCGACAGGAAATCAGAAACAAAATCGAATCCATTTCAACATGGAAATGAAGAGGCCTGTTGAAGATAAAACTTTAAATTTTATCTTTGCAAGGAAATCACGACGGGGAATAGAGATTATATCAGATTTATTAGTATTAGGAGTCCTAGGCAATTAAAAACAACCTCAAAACCTAAATTCTTCTTTTTAGACTCACGAACCTCTCCCCCTCTGCCTTCGTCCCCCTGTTGCGCGAGATCAGAGAGGAACTCATCCTAGCCTAGGAAACAAGATAGAGGCCGACCAGGAGAAAGAACAGGGGCAGGGAGCATAGGAGGAACAAGGGTTTCAGCCATAGGACTCAACAAATCGGAGAACGAACCTGTCGCGATCAGAGGTGAGAGAATCGAAATCACCTTGAATGACCCTGAATAATGTTAAAACATGCCCTAATCGTATATGTAAAGAAGAAGAGATGAAGAGGGTTCAAGTTCTTGTTTTGCATTGTTTGTTTTCTTGAAATTTTGTGATTGGTTGATTAATTTCATACATAATTCATTCCCTGTTATTCTGTTGTTGTGTGATTGATTGGTTAGGAGTTAGGAATCATTTTAGGTCGAGATTACACTGAAGATTTGATGAAATTTGAAAGTTCTGTGACTTTCTGTACGCTAGCCAGTCGACCGGCCTGCATGTGTTGCCAACAACCAATCGACCGATAACATGACCCATAGCCGATGTCTGCTTATATTGACCGGTCGACCGATCCTTGCCCATCGGTCGACCGATCCTTAACCTCCGGTCGACCGTTCAACTGAACAGATCGATCCATCCAATTAGCCCCTATTCAAACCACTGGTCGACCGATCTTAACAGACCAGTCGATCGACCCGAAGCCAACCGGTCGACCATTCCCCAGAACCGGTCGACCGATTTCCAGGAACCCTTTTTACTATATTTATTAAATTATTTCCCTTTTTAATTAGAATATTACCTACCTACAACTGATCCTATTATCCTGACCCTACATAGACCCCTCACTGATTTTCAAGATCTATTTTCTTATTGATTTATTTCTTATTGATCTTATCGTATACGTTGAACAAAGAACAAAGAGCCACAAGTTATTAAAAGTGATTAAAGTTCATATAGAAGATTAACAATGGGTTGCCAGTCCAAGCCAAGTGCAGCAAGATAAGGGTAACTCCCTTGGTCATGGTTTGATCATCCATTGACCTGCACAAGGCCGTATCGTTTGCTCGGCATACCCAAGAACTAAAGGCACCTAAAATCACCCTGATTTCTAATAATAAACCAATATCAAGAAGCATGATTAAGTCAAGTTAAGATATCGTTATGTTTTCCAAATATGCCATGATTTCAAGTTTATTATGCATCATTTGATCCTCATGATTTATGATATCCTCTTATCCTTATCTATGATGCTATCATGTTATTCTTCTCACGTTCAAGTTAAGCATGATTATTTGTCTCTAATTATTCTATTCATGTCATGCATTGTATATTATGTGGTTTCCCATTAGGCTGTAAAGCTTACGGGGAGGACCCCCTCCCCTGTGTCTGATTTCCACAGGACCAGGTCAGTGACGAGGTGGAGTAGGTGTGTGATGATGAAGCTCTGGCGGCAGGACATCACATGAACCATAGGACTGATTAGTTCTTTATTAGATTTTCTTTTCCCTTCCGCATTTTAGATTCATGATGCAGAACTTCATTTTATTTCTTAAAGATGTTATAGCCAATTTTAGACATCCGCACTTAAAGTTATCCTTTTATCCTTATCTCTTTATTTTTTCTTTCTTCCGCTGACGTGTCTCGGTTCTTGACTGAGATATGGTCAATATTATGGTCAAAGTCATAGAATGACGTAGCGTCCCTAGGTTGGTCTTCGTCATGTGGCGGGTGTCGATTTGGGGACGTTGCATTTATGATATCAAAGCATAAAGTCAGGACTCTCTTGACGTCCTAGTGTATAGAATATTATAGTATGGTAAAAGGTTCATGTGCTATCGCTGAGCAGTCGCCACACCCTCCACCGAAAAGTAATGTAAGTCAAGTTTATGTTTAAGATAAGTTATGATTTATTGATGCATGATTTTATTTTATGATTAGAGGATAAGCATGTCATGACGGTCAGAGCGGATTCAGGAGTAAATGGCCAAATCGGGCTAGAATGCTCAGGAGGTACAAGAAGGCCCACCCCCTGAGATAGGGGTCTAGCCGAGTCGCGAACGTGGTCGTGGCTGAGGCCGTGTGCCAGGCCGCGCAGCTAGAGCGACATTAGAGGAGCCTGTTGATGAGGTTGCCCCACCTGAGGGTAGCCAGGCAAGAGGCAGTCCACCGGCGTCTAGACGCCGTAATCAGAGAGCACGTCATAAAGCAGCTGAAGACACAATTCAGGCTTTCCTGAAGCTGCACCCGCCTCAGTATGATGGGAAGGCAGACTTTTTCAAGGCTGAAGAGTGGATAGAGACCATGGATCATATTTTTAAGTTGATGAGATGCGCTGATGAACGCAAGGTCCTATATGCCACACACATGCTTACTAGTATTGCAATGGGCTGGTTGAAGACTACAAGGGCCACCAGGTTCAGAGGGCTAGAAGAAGAGGAAATTGCATGGGATGAGTTTAAGAAGGCCTTCATGGCTCGCTACACTCCTGAACATGACCGCATCAACAAACAAGAGGAGTTCCTGTAGCTGCAGCAGGGAACTATGTCGGTGGCTGACTACCACACGCAATTCATTCAATTGGAGCAGTATTGCCCGATGCCATTTGAAGGGCGTATTAGAGTTAACAAGTTTATCATTGGGCTACAACAAGCATTGAAGACTGAAGTCTTGTACGGGGATTGTGAGGATCTGGAGAAGGCTGTGAGATTGGCCACACGTATGGAAAAGGACCAAGCTGAACGCAAGGCCAAAGCTCCAGCTAAAGCAATAGAGCAGCCCAGGCCTCAAACTGATGATCATCGACCATTTAGGAGGGACGATCGTCGTGATCGCCGTTTCAGGCCATATCCGTAGAGGAAAGCTCCACGCCCAGGCCAAGCACAACCACGTCCTGCACCACTGCAAGCACAACCGCTGAGACAGCTGCCACCACCGCCAAGCTAGCCACCAGTAGCACAAAAGCTCTTATGTCCTAACTGTGGTCATCACCATGATGGAGAGTGTCGCAGGCTGAGCGGTGCATATATTCAGTGTGGAAAATTCGGACATTTCATCAGGAATTGTCCACAGGCTGCCAGAGGAGGCCGAGATAATCGGGCAACAGGAGGTGAAAATCCCGTTGTGCAAGGTCGTGTGCACAACCTGGAAGCAAAAGCAGCCCAAAATGACAATGATGTCATTAGAGGTACCTCCCTATCGTCAATCTGTCTGCTACTATTTTATTTGACTCTTGGGTTACACACTCATTTATTTCAGAGTCATGTGCCCAAACGCTTAGTTTGCCTTTAAAGCAGATGCCCTATGCCATGCGTGCGAGCACGCCTATGGGGACTCTACATTCTGCTAGGTACATTCCGAATGTACCTGTTACTATGGAAAAGAAAAACTTTTCTACAGATCTCATCGTCATCCTCATGGTGGATTATGTTGTTATTTTGGGGATGGACTGGCTTTCATATCACGATGCAACTTTGCACTGTAAGTAGAAGAAGATTATTATTGGCAAGCAAGGTAAACCCAAGGCGATAATTAGAGGCACCCCATCAACTAGGAATAAGATCATTGTCACAGCCATTAAAGCACAGAAGTTACTTCAGAAAGGATGTTGCGGGTATTTAGCAAGTGTAGTCAAGACGGACGCACCTGTCACTGAGCTTCAATAGGTAGAGGTGGTGCGAGAATTTTCAGATGTGTTTCCTGACGACACATCCGTACCACCAAAGCGGGAAATTGATTTCAAGACAGAGCTCCTACCAGGAACCACACCCATCTCTAAGGCACCCTACCACATAGCACCTGCCGAAATGCAAGAATTGAAGAAGCAGATACAAGAGCTATTAGAAAAAAAAATTATCAGACCGAGCGTCTCACCCTAGGGCGCATCAGTCTTGTTTGTTAGAAAGAAGGACGGCCTCATACGGCTTTGCATCGACTATAGGATGCTCAATAAAGTGACAGTGAAGAATAAGTACCCCCTTCCACGAATAGATGACCTTTTGATCAACTGTCAAAAGTATCAGTGTTTTCTAAGATCAACCTGCGTAGTGGCTATCACCAGCTGAGAGTGGCCAAAGAAGATATACCGAAAACTACTTTTCAGTCAAGATATGGCCACTATGAAATTTTGGTCATGCCGTTTGGACTGACGAACACCCCGACAACATTCATGGACTTAATGAACAAGGTCTTCCAGCCATATCTAGATGAATTTGTCATGGTGTTCGTGGATGATATTTTGATCTATTCTTCCAGTCCAGAGCAACACCGAGAGCACCTCAGGATAGTATTGGAGACCCTAAGGCAACATAAGCTATATGACAAGTTTTCAAAGTGTGAGTTCTGGCTGAAGGAGATAATGTTTTTAGGACACATAGTTTCCAAGAAGGGCATTGCAGTAGACCCCGCAAAAGTAGAAGCGGTAACAAATTGGGTAAGACCGAAGAATGCCTCTGACAAGCTATTATAGGAGGTTTATCAGGGACTTGTCCCAAATTGTTGCACCTCTCACAAATCTGACGAAGAAGGCGGAAAAGTTCATTTGGACAAATAAGTGTGAGCAGAATTTCCAAACTCTGAAGGACCATCTAACATTGGCACCAGTTCTCACCATACCGACAGATAGTGGAGGTTACGTGGTCTATAGTGATGCATGTGGGACATGATTAGGCTGTGTCCTGATGCAACACGGCAAAGTAGTGGCCTATGCTTCACGGTAGCTGAAGAAGCATGAGATCAATTACCCCACACATGACTTACAATTGGCGGTAGTGATCTTTGCCTTGAAGATCTGGAGACATTATTTGTATGGAGAGACATTTGAGATTTTCACTGACCACAAGAGCCTCAAGTACATCTGCGATCAGAGGGATCTTAATATAAGAAAATGCCGATGGCTTGAGCTCCTTAAGGATTATGAATTTACTATCAATTAGCACCCTGGTAAAGCAAATTCAATCGTCGATGCATTAAGCAGGAAGTGGGAAGGCTAGCTAGCTTACATGAGACTACGCGAGTACGAGATGCTGGAGGAGATTGAGCAATGGTGTCCCAAGATGGACACTAATGGAGCTCTATGGATGATGCATCAGATAAAGCCTAGCCTAATAGACAGAATTATAGCAGCTCAAAAAGTGGATCCAGAATATCAAAAGATCCTTAAAAGATGCCAGAACGAACCATCAGATTTCCAAATCTCTACAGATGGAGGAATTAGATATTGGGACAGGTTATGGGTTCCCACAGATGCTGCTATTCGACAAGAGGTGCTGGATGAGTGTCACAAGTCGGAGTTCGTCATCCACCCTGGTAGCACCAAGATGTATAAGGATGTAAAACAAAGCTACTGGTGATCGGATATGAAGAGGGAGATAGCAGAATATGTTTCTCGATGTCTAGTGTGCCAGCAAGTCAAGATCGAGCATCAATGACCATATGACAAGTTGAAGCCTTTGGAAATCCCACAATGGAAGTGTGCTGAAATTACTATGGACTTTGTGTCCAATTTGCTCAGGACTAAGAAAGGTCATGATGCCATATGGATAGTCGTGGATCGTTTCACGAAGGCGGCACACTTTATTCCCATCCGATGGAAACAATCAGTGGAGAGTCTGCTAGATTTATATGTAAGAGAAGTAATCAGACTCCATGGTATCCATAGTGTCTGATCGTGATCTCATATTCACTGCCAAATTCTGGAAGAGCATGCAGCAAGCCTTTGGTACAAGGCTTAATTTTAGTTCTGCATTTCACCCTCAGACTGACGGACAGAGAGGACCATCTAGATACTAAAGGACATGTTACGAGCTTGTGCTTTAGATTGGTAGGGTAGCTGGGATGAGCATATTCATTTGATTGAATTTTCTTATAACAACAACTACCATTCAAGTATTGGTATGGCACCCACTACAAGAAAATTGGCAATTAGCGACTCAAAGTCGGAGACGCTAGGGAGGCGCTATTATGTCTCTATTGTCAAGATCTCCTTCGCGTCTAACTAGCGCCGCAAAATTGAGACGCTGTAACTCGGTGGCTAGTGGCGTCACACTAGAGTCAAAGATGTTGAGATGCAACTAGCGCCACATATTGATGCTATATCGACGGTATTAAGATGCGATGTTTGGGGCTGCATGAAGTAGGACCGCATCGCTAAGTCGACGCGCAAGGGGCGGTAGACCTGAGACGCCCTTCCGACGCCCGCATGCGGCTAAGTTAGGCGCTAGTAAGGCGCTAGATTGACGCAAATATGATCATGCATTTGTCGCCAATGAGACGCTAAGATGGCGCGAAGTGCGATATATCTAAATTAGCGTCGACATGCGTTTAGACGCCAATGAGACGTTATGGTGTCGCTACATGTACATTTTTTTTACCCGCTCCAGCCTCATTTTTTCCCTTCCTACGCCATACAATTTATAATGCATCTCAAAATGCATTGATATTCATCACAGACAATATAAAAAGTATCACAGGCAATATAAAATCATCACAGGCAATATAAAATCATCACAGGCAATATAAAACTATCACAGACAATATAAAACTATCATAAGCATAATATATAACATAAGAATACGAAAACTACTAAACCGAACTAACAAACTATATGTATGTTTAAGTCTATAAGTAACAAATGCATAGTTTATTTTCTATCCTAGGTTTGTGAGTTATTGTTATCATTCCGGATGTTCGACCCAGACATGCTCGATCCATGGCCTCGCGGGGATGGATTCTGCGTCGGGATCAATCCCTGAATCGCCTGCAATAGAGGACCCAACTGCTGTGACACCTGCTGCGACAACTGCTACGACACCTTCTGCGACACCTGCTGCGATATCTGCTCCGATAATTGCTGCGATAGCTGCTGCGATAGCTGCGTCATATCAGGTGCAGTAGATGAGCTCAGAGCAGATGCACCTCCTGCATATCCTCCTAGGTATCTGAGCGGCTGTGCCGAGGCCACGCATGTATCCCCCTCGTGTCATGCCGGCCACCTCTTCCCAAACAGTAGGGTCCTCTACGAAATAAAAAAATTATAAAATCATATAATATATAAATTATATATCAAGAATCATGTAAATTAAAAACATGACTAAACCAACGAAGAAACATTACCTGGTGGCTGAGTACTCGGATCATCTCCATACTTTTCAGACATTTTTGCATTATACTCATCCTAAAAAATTTAAACGTTGTGTATTTCAAAAATATTGCACTAACGGTAACAACCAAATGACCATATCATGAGACTTAGCAGAAGCCTACGAGCAGTGGGTGTGACTAAGTCGTTTGTCTTCCGGCTCTTATGCGTGGCCTCATAGACCACACGAAAGTCTACGGGACCGCCTTCTTTCTCCTCCTACAATAAAGTTTCAAATTTGATAACATAAGTATAAGTCAAAAGTTTGATTAATTGAATTTATATGTAAATTACCATGCACCGTCGATGCTCATCAAATCGCATCGATCCCCCTGTGTGGATGTGGGCTTCGGACTTCGAAAGTCAGTTAACTCTTGCCTTTTCCGACTTCCTTTGCCATCGTTCATCCGTCCTTTGTGAACATCAAATACTTACACTTTCAAAAAATTATAATTTTCATAAAAATAATGTAAAAGTATACATACTTGCCACTTCCTACAGAGGGACTCCCAAACCGAGCGCCTAATATGTCTTGGGCATCTTTCTTATGCCTTGCTCCAAAGTGAGGCCGGTGGACATGACGACCTTGCGAAACTTGTATAATCGATTTCGGAGGCGTTTCACAGCGACCTCCTCAAAAGCTCTCCGGATCGTCCCTAAACTAAGATTCGGATGAAACTGATTTGCCTCCTACAAATAGAACGTTAAAACTTAGTAATTTTAAAATAAATATAAATCGAATTATGTAACCCAAATAGAAGATCGTACCGTAAAGGCTCGAAAGATGTCATCTCGCACTTGAATTGGGACATCTTTCCAGGATCCTGCCCCTTCCGACAAGTGGAAAAGAATGAGAGCACTGACATCCTGCACGGTACTAGCGGGTAAGAAAGTGGTCTTGCCAATTACAAAGAAGAATTAATTTTCAATGATAACCAAAACTATAACAAAATTTGTACAACTTATTTAATTTACGATCGAGCAATATTATTCACAGTGATCACTCCATTATCGTGTAACCCCTCTTCATCACTCGAAGAGGAATCATCATCCGGTATAGCTGGGGTAGGCTGTGAAGGTCCGACATCAACTACGGGCCCTAATACATAATAAATCATTAGTGTGATACAAAATTAAAATTGTGATAATTGATAGATATACATTAATGATATCACCTCGATTGATGTGTACCGCATGATCAGTAGCAGTCCGCTCGTCTGAATGAATTGAGTCATTAGCTTGTGCTATCGGCGGCGTAGCAACTGGCATTATTTAAAAATAATTAATATAATTAATTGAGAAATGTCAATAACAATAAATATATCACCTGGCGTAAGATGTCGCTCGCCAACGCTAGATTGTGGTGAAGCGTCTGGTATTCTCGGCGGTGGCGGTGGGATAGCAACTGCCATCACAAGAAAATACATAAAATTTGGCTCCTACATAAAATTAAGTAATATATAAAAAATAACCTGGTGTGACATGACGATCGTGATCGTGCGATTGAGACGTATCGATTATGTTCCCCGTCGATGGTGGAGCAACTTTCACAAAAGCAAAATATTTAAAAAACTCTATCTCCTACTGTCTATTGCCCAAAATGTGTCACGTACCTGGAGTGATACGCTGAGCACACACACCAATGGATCGCCTACTATGTGACGATCCGGCTACGTGCCCCGTCGGCGGCGGAGGAACTGATATTATTAAAAAAGGAATTTAACTATTATAATCAACTATAAATAAGTAGCTCACAATAAATATATTACCTGGTGGTTGTGATGGCTGACTCATCTGGAGTGAATGCCTGGAAGAGCGAGATGATCCAGATGCTCGACCCCTAGTAACCATGACTGAAAAAAAGAAAGAAACTTCTATTATTAAAAATAACCATATATAACTTTTAAAAAAAGTAAAAAGCTTATGTCATTAGAATAACTACGGGATTCATTCGCTTGTTTTGTATTCTGATTCATTTTCATCATCTTCATCATCGTCGCTATAATCTTGGTTCGAGTCATCATCAATGAAATTATCGAAGTTCACATCCAAGAGGTCATTTGAATTGAACTCTTCCATTGGCTCAGCGTCATCGACCAATTAAAAATTCTCAACTCCATCGATCACATCAATCGTCTCGTTTACTCTATCTTCTTGATAGTAATCATCCATGGACACATCGTTGTGTACGGATGTTATTTCATTCTCATCTACCATTGTTTCTGCTAAGAATAGTCTACTCCTCACCTTGCATGATGCCCATCATTCATCCTTGGTTCTTTTCGATGGATACTTAGTGTAGTACACTTGTTGTGCTTGTTCCGCCAATACGAATGGATCGTATGACTGAAGTCTCGATCGAGGGTTAATATCCACCAATTTAAACTTTTGATCGATCCAAACTCCTTTCTCTGGATCGAACCAACGACATTTTAGCACCATGACTTTGTTAGATTTTCCCAAATAAGATAATTCTAGGATGTCTTCTATAACACCGTAGTAATCAAAGTTGTCGTCCCCGTACATGCTTCCTAGAAC
This sequence comes from Pontederia crassipes, assembly GCA_030549335.1. NCBI lineage: Eukaryota > Viridiplantae > Streptophyta > Magnoliopsida > Commelinales > Pontederiaceae > Pontederia > Pontederia crassipes. The sequence goes on along the minus strand of JAUKPH010000018.1, from coordinate 9,164,411 downwards.
ACATATGCCGCTATTAATAGTTGAACGTTGTCGGCTATATTCTTCTGTGTGGAACTGATATCCATTGACTATGACGCCGCAGTAGCTAAGAACTTGTTCCTTCGGGCCATGACCGAGATCTCGTATTTTGTTCTCTATGACTGAGCCATTAATAACCTACAAAAAAATAACTAAAAAGTTTAAGTGAAAGTTACGAACTTATAACAATTAAGTACAAACGGAAAGATTTCTCACTTCACATCTCAACCAATTGGCAAAATGTTCGTCTCGTAGTTTCAATAACTCATCGTTTGAAACTAACGGATTGATTTTTCATTGTAATTCTTCAAATTTCCTGAATTCATAGTTTTCAATTAATACAATCATATAGCAATAATTAGCTTTAAATTTTATAAGAAATTAGAACAAATTGCCTTACTTGAGATACGGTGTCACTTCGCTACAATCTGCAAGAACATATCTCAATGGCAGTGAGATATCTGTCATTCAAGATAACTTTGCGTCCTGCACCAAGAAGTCGACATGGGTATTTGAAGATGGATAGAATATTCATGTCAACTTCTCCTTCACCACCATCATCGTTTCTTGGAACTTGGGTGTGTCATGATTGTATGTGCGGCTCAAAGTATTTTGAAGTGAAGTTTGACACCTCCTCAATGAAATATGCTTCACATATGTTAGGTAATACTTAACTTAACATAAATAATTAACTTAATTTAACTTCATGCATTAATCATTAACTTAATTTACATGGTGGCGGTCTAGTACCTTCGGCGAAGGGCGGAGGGCGGCCGAGACGACAGTGGAGGCGGTGGGCAGTGGCGACGGAGGAGGACGTCGGCGCCGGTGGAGGGCGGACGAGGCGGCGGTGGACGTGACGGGCGGCGGTGAAGGCAGAGGGCGGCGAAGGACGCGACGGACGGCGGTGGAGGAGGAGGCAGCGAACCGTCGGGGAGGGCGGACCGTCGGAGGTCAACCGTCGGGGAAGGCGGAGGAAGAGGACGTCGGCGGTGGTGGAGGATGTCGGTGGCGGTGGAGGGAGGACACGGCGAAGGGCGGACGAGGCGGCGGTGGACGCGACGGGCGGCGGTGGAGGCGGAGGACGGCGGAGGCGAAGAGTGGAGGGCGGACGACGCGGCGTAGGACGCGACGGATGGCGGTGGAGGAGGAGGCGGCGAACCATCGGGGAGGGCGGACCGCGGCGGAGGCGAACCGTCGGGGAGGGCGGAGGAGGAGGAGGAGGTGGCGAAGGGCGGCGGCGAATGCAGAGGGCGGTGGTGGAGGGCGGTCGAATGCAGAGGGTGGCGGAGGTGAAGGGCGGCGGCGGTGGAGGGTGGTCGTCGGGCGTCGGACGTCGAGCGAAGGCCGGAGGCGGCAGTGGAGGGCGTCGGAGGTCGGGCGTCGGGCGACGGGCGCCAAAGGTCGGGCGTTGGACCGCCACGGAAGTCGGGCGTTGGACCGCATCGGGCGTCGGGGGTAAATGTTAAACAGTAAAAAGTGAAAACGAAGAAGGGGGGTTAGGGATTTAAGTAATCTTTAGCGTCGCACAATAATGAGACGCTACGTAGATGCCATGTAAGTGCCGAAACTATCACAATTCGGCTAGCGCGACGCTATAGAGAAGTTAATGTGTCGCTAAGAAAACGTAGCGACACCATCGCGTTGTCGGGGCGTCGCAATATTGTAGCATCTCAAAATCGCGATGCCATTGAGACGCTCAATAAAACTTTTTTCAAATTTTTTTAGTATGTATGTAATTTTATTTATCAATGTAACGTCTCATCGCATTATGCTCCGTTCCAATTATTTTATTTTCTTCCGATAATCTATCATGTATGTATACAAAATTATAAATATGTATGTATATGTGTATAATATAACACAATTGTGTGTATATATATACATATGTCATATATGCATACGTATATATATGTCTATGTGTGAGAGATTAAGTTACAACAATGTGTTTCGTCTATATGTATTATAAATATATATGTGTATGTATATGTCTACACATATATATAGATAACATGTATATGTATACGTATTCGAAGTGAATATATATATGTGTATTTGTTTATATGTGTCATAGTAGGTTACAATAATATGTATATATGCACTTATTATATATAGAGATCAACATATACGCGTATTTATATGTCTATATGTGCCCGATTGAGTGACGGGTAAAAAGTCGGCTTAGGAGGCGCAATATAGACGCCATTGAGTCACTAGATTCATTTAGCGACACCGTAGCGCCGAACTAGCGTCTAAAACAATATGGCATCTCGAACGTGCGACGCTAGAGAGACGCCCATAATGTCATCATAGCGTCGACAATAGCTTCGGCGCTCGTTAAACGCTAGTTGGACGCTATTGTGTGTCTACTGTGATTAAGTATATAATCAACCATCGTAATCCCATGATTAAATATATAATAATATATGCATAATTAATTAAGATATTATATATATATTATATGTATACGTAACATAAATAATATAGGTAAAAAATTATATATTTAGGAACACTCTTATAATGTAAAAATACATATATATATAATCGTGTAATTAATACATATATATGTTGATATTATGCTATTGATAATATGTTTATAATCGTGTACTTAATACTAATATAATATTTAATGAATTTATTGATTGGCATATAGTATATATAATATAGTTTTAAATATATATATACAGTAGCGTCTCATTAGCATCTAGTTTGTTTGAGACGCCATATAGCGTCGCTTCACAGTCTTCAGACATGAGACGCTAGTGTTGCATCTAAAGTTGTCGACGACAAAACGACGCTAGGTGCTGCGGCACATTAAGAATAGTGGCGCGAAATAATAGCGTTTACGTAGCGTCTCGATTATAGCACTAGAGAGTTAACGTCAACCCGGCCGTTGAATAGCTAAGAAGACGTATAATTAAGATATATGCATAATAAAGATATTATATATATTATATGTATAGATAACATAGATAATATAGGAAAAATTTATATATTTAGGAACACTCTTATCATGTAAAAATACATATATATATAATCGTGTAATTAATACATCTATATGTTGATATTATGCTATTGATAATATGTTGATAAACATGTAATTAATACTAATATAATATTTAATGAATTTATTGATTGACATATAGTATATATAATATAGAGTTTAAATATATAATGTCGCGTCTCATTAGCGTCTCTTTCTATTGAGACGCCAAGTAGCGTCGCTTTAGAGTCTTCATACGTGCGACGCTAGCTTCGCGTCTAACGTTGTCGACGCCATAATGGCGCTAGGTACTGTCGCCCGTTTGTTGTTCCTGGCGAGAAAAAATAACGTCTACATAGCGTCTCGATTGCACTACTTTTAACGTCAACTCTCTGAGTAGCTAGGAAGACGCTAATGAGATGCTATTGAGAGGCAAGTGGCGTCTGAATCTGGTGACGCTAAAGAAGCGCAATGGAGGCGCTAGTGGCATCTGTATAGCGCCACACACTTTTGAGGCGCTACATGACGTCACTAATCACCAATTTTCTTGTAGTGACCCTTTGAGGCTTTATATGGTCGATCTTGCTGTTCACCTGCCCACTGGGGTGAAGTAGGCGAGGAGAAGATTATGACTAAGGAAGAAGTTAAGGAAGCAGTAGAGTATGCTGAGAAGATTGAATTAATCAAGCAGAGAATGAAGACTGCTCAAGGAAGACAAAAGAGTTATGCTGATAAAGGCAGACAAGAACAAATCTTCCAAGCTGGTGACCAAATTCTTCTGAAAGTATATCCTATGAAATGAGTCATGAGATTCAGTAAGCGAGGAAAGCTCAGTCCTCGCTATGTAGGCCCTTTCGAGATACTCAAGCTGGTAGACGAGGTAGCATGCAGACTGACTCTACCCCCATCTTATGGGAGAGTGCATAACGTGTTCCATGTATCCATGCTCAAGAAGTACAAGCACGATACTGCAAATGTTTTAAGGATTGAAGAGTCAGATATATCTGCAGACCTAACCTTCGCCGAGTATCCAATGCACATAGTGGAGCGCAAAGTGCAATGTCAGAAGAACAAGGACGTACCCATGGTCAGAGTAACTTGGCGTTACCATCAAGGAGATGATGCGACATGAGAACTCGAGTCGGAAATGCGCCAAGAATTTCTTCATCTTTTCAGTAAGCCCTCTACCTAGTGCAAAATTTGAGGACAAATTTTCTTTTAAGGGGGTAAGAATGTAATAACCGACACAAGCTAAAAAAAATGAAACAAAATCAGAATCAAACTAGGAATGGCCGGCAGAAAATCAGAAACAAAATTGAATCCAATTCAACATGGAAATGAAGAGGCCTATTGAAGGTAAAACTTTAAATTTTATCTTTGCAAGGAAATCATGATGGGGAATAGAGATTATATCAGATTTATTAGTATTAGGAGTCCTAAGAAAATAAAAATAACCCCAAAACCTAAATTCTTCTTTTTAGACTCACGAACCTCTCCCCCTCTGCCTTCGTCCCCTCTTCCTTCGTCCCCCTGTTGCGCGAGATCAGAGAGGAACTCATCCTAGCCTAGGAAACAAGACATAGGCCGACCAGGAGGAAGAACATGGGCAGGGAGCATAGGAGGAATAAGGGTTTCGGCCATAGGACTCAACGAATCGGAGAACGAACATGACGCGATCAGAGGTGGTTGAATCGAAATCACCTTGCATGACCCCTGAATAATGTTAAAATGTGCCCTAATCATATATGTAAAGAATAAGAGATGAAGAGGGTTCAAGTTCTTGTTTTGCATTGCTTGTTTTCTTGAAATTCTGTGATTGGTTGATTAATTTCATACATAATTCATTTCCTGTTATTCTGTTGTTGTGTGATTGATTGGCTAGGAGTTAGGAATCATTTTAGGTCGAGATTACACTGAAGATTTGATGAAATTTGAAAGTTCAGTGACTTTCTGTATGTTGGCCGGTCGACCGGCCTGCATGTGTTGCAAACAACTGATCGACTGATAACATGACCCACAGCCAATATCTCCTTATATTGACCAGTCGACCGGGACCGATCCTTAACGGATCGACCAACGAACGGATTGACCGATCCAATTAGCCACTATTCAAAGCACCGGTTGACCGATCTTAACAAATCGACCAACCGAAGCCAACCAGTCTGTCGTTCCCTAGAACCGGTCGACCGATTTTCAGGAACCCTTTTTACTAGATTTATTAAATTATTTAACCTTTTAATTAGAATATTACCTACCTACAACTAATCCTATTATCCTGACCCTACAGAGACCCCTCACAGATTTCCAAGATCTATTATCTTATTGATCTTATCGTATACATTGAACAAAGAACAAAGAGCCACAAGTTATTAAAAGTGATTAAAGTTTAGATAGAAGATTAACAACGGATTACCAGTCCAAGCCAAGTGCAGCAAGATAAGGATAGCTCCCTTGGTCATGGTTTGATCACCCACTAGCCTGCACAAGACCGTATCGTTTGCTCGGCATACCCAAGAACTAAAGGCATCTAAAATCACCCTGATTCCAATAATAAACCAAGATCAAGAAGCATGATTAAGTCAAGTCAAGTTATCGTTATGTTTTCCAAATATGCCATGATTTCAAATTTATTATGCATCATTTGTTGCTCATGATTTATGATATCCTCTTATCCTTATCTATGATGCTATCATGTTATTCTTCTCATGTTCAAGTTAAGCATGATTATTTATCTCTGATTATTCTATTCATATCATGCGTTATATATTATGTGGTTCCCCACTAGACTGTAAAGCTTACGGGAGGACCTCCTTCCCTGTGTCTAATTTCCACAGGACCAGGTTAGTGACGAGGTGGAGTAGGTGTGTGGTGACAAAGCTTTGGCGGCAGGACAGTACATGAACCATAGGACTGATTAGTTCTTTATTAGATTTTTTTTCCTTTCCGCATTTTAGATTCATGATGTAGAACACCATTTTATTTCTTAAAAATGTTATAGTCACTTTTAGACTTCCATAATTAAAGTTATCCTTTTATCATTATCTCTTTATTTTTCTTTCTTCTGCTGACGTGTCTCGGTTCTTGACTGAGATATGGTCAATATTATGGTCAAAGTCATAGAATATCGTAGCGTTCCCAAGTTGATCTTCACCACGTGGCAGGGGTCGATTTGGGGGCGTTACATTAATATTTTTAATTATTCAATTGTTTGTACTTATATTATTTAAATATTAGGGCAAATGAAGGAGACACTTCAAAATTTCTCAATGATAGTTGTGAATTTTAGGGATGTTACATTGAATAGATTGATTTCCAGCAATGGCAATAAGGAGAACTAATAGTGTTATGAGGAGAAGGATGTGTCTGGTGACTACCTGCCATCTAATTGTTAGGTTGGCAACTTCTTATTTTCAAAGAACTCATCTTAATCTATGAGTTAACATAGATCAATATATAGTAGACCTATATTTAGTAATTAAATAAATTTTCTGTTAAGAATGAGAAATATGTGCTGTGATAACTCAAAAAAAAAAAAAGAGAGAAAAAAGACAACCACCTAAAAGCCCATTAACTGGATGCCCAACGGCCATGGGCATTAAACTCACGTAAACCCTCTTTTTCCCCATCCCTAAACTCATTTTCCCCCAATGTGTCCATGCCTTTCTCCTGCCCACAAGCGTTGCATAGCTGCATGATGTCCATCCATTTTCCTCACCAGTTCAATCACGCATCTTCTCAAGTGGAAACATAAGTGCCTTTCTTTTCCCTCTCATGGCCTCATTTCCCCATTTCTCCTCCAGCTGATTTTGTGAATGTTCCTTCTCCAAGCATTTACCTCAAAAGCTCACGATGCCTCTCTATTGCACAATAAAATGCTGCAACTAAGAGATCATCAACGTACAAGCAACGAGGCGAACAAGAAGCGAGCAGCAACTAGTTCTCCTCTTCTCTCCTCGCGTACAAGATCTAGACTCCCTCTCTTCTTGCTCTCACGCTCTTTTTTTGTGGCCGATCTGTTGCAACAAGAGAACGCCAACAAGAAAGGAAGGATACGCTAGCGCATGGATACTGAGAAGGACGAGCAGCTGATCAACGAAAAATGGATTAACTATACGAAAAGAGGTGGGTGATACCAGAAATCACCTTGCTTACTCTTCTTAGAATAGATCAAGTCATGGACGATTATTTATTATATATCGAAATGGACGATTCCACCGTTTATAATCGAAAAGAAAAGTTACAAGGGATTTTTCAAAGCATAAAAAAGTCTTTTCATTTTTGTCTTCTTTAAGTCTTCTGAATTCCCAATTCTCTTGATAGGTATCAAGAGAAGAATTTTCATAAAGTGGGCGATCCTTAGAGAATGTGTCTTCAAAGTGAGAGTGGAATTCGATCATATTAATTAATTTATGCCAAAACTCGTCTGTGACCAAGTGCTCAAAATGTATGAAACGTCATGGATATGTCATTGACGCATGTTTCACCTATGCTTATGACATATTTGATTGATTGCTTCTTTAATATTTCTTAGGGCCCCGCTAGGTTTCGAATTGTGTAGTTATGCATCTCATGATTATGACTTTTTTGTAGTTCCATGAATTATAATCTTGTTCATGATTGTCGATATGTATGCATTGTAGTATGATTGCTTCAATTAGTTATTAATCCTTGACTGGTTGTATCATGATTCCCATTTGTAAATAATAGTAGGAATCCTCAGAATTATGCACAAGTCGTGAACTCGGCCCAGATTACTATGAACCTAGCCCGAGTTTCATACAAAATCTAACCGGACAACATATTCACTTGACCACGCTCGTGGAATCTGGCCCGGGTTAGCGGATGACAAAACAACAACACTCTCGACATTTTGGTACCCGATCTGGGTTCCATTGCACTCCGCCTGAGTTCGTCCCACGGCGACCCCGATGTTATGCGATGCTTTTCCCCAAGTCCGATCTGGGTGACCTACACTCGGCCCGGGTTTATGTCACGAACCTAGCCTAGGTAATTCTGTACCTAGCCTGTGTTATGGCAATCGAGACCCATCTATTGCTTACCTTTTCTGATTTTGAAATGAGTTTGAGCTTTCCCTGTTCTCTCTCAGACCTGACATGATTTTCACTTGATTATTGATATGTGATTTTACCCTGATCTATGACAAGAACTCTTATGTTTGATTGGTTCTTAACATCGAACTACTAATTCAGGATTTAGATTGAACAACATAACATAAGATTCTAAAGTGCTAATAAGATAAGATGAAAGATAATCATTGGTCGCTAGTCTAAGCCAAGTGCCGCATGATAAGGGTCGCTCCCTTGCTCATAGCTTGATCAACCACTGACCCGTACATGACCATTTCATTTTGCTCGGTGCACCCTATAAGTGAACATGGGCCCATTCTATGACATGTAAAGGATGAGAGATTTAAAGACACCTCAAAGTTGATTGTTAAATATGTTATAATATAATGAAGTATTGTGAAGCAAAGAAGTATGAATACCGTATCAAGTTATCGATATCGCATGTTATTTATTCCAAGTTTATAATGTATCCCTCGATTATATTGTTCATCGTTACTTATTGATTTCTCCAACAAAGGTATGATCCGACCTCCACTTGCCAATTTATTCTATTTGTAATATTCATTATATATTGTCATTGGTGCACACTAGGTTGAAAAGCTTACGAGAGAATTATCTTCTCTATATTTAATTTTCATATGGTTAGGTCAGTGATGGTGTTGAGTAGGTGTGCTACGATCAAGCGATGATATAACACATGAACAGAAGGGGCTACAAATTTTTTTTTCGCATTATGAAAACTCTGATGTAATAACCATGATACTTATATTTGACACCATATAGTAGCTCTTCATCTTCTGCAGTTAGATATTCCTCCCGCATTTTCCTTTACTCGTATTCTTCTTTTAGTCGATTTGGGCAGTAACAGACTACTTATCTAATCAAGTGACACTAGTAAAAGTTATGTGCCGCTTTGTCAAATTATTTCTTTCTATGTCTAGGCTCTTGGCCTTCTTTCTAATTGAAAAAAAAATGTTTGTGTCATTATTAGTTTCTTCATATAAATACATCTAACTCTTTACATGTTTAATGTAACCTTATCAATAAGACGTATTTTGTGCATCGACGGAAACGAAATTATTTTTCTGGTTATCAATACCGGTCCAAATGTCATCACTTGCCGTGACTAAAATCTTACAGTTTTATCATGTCCGTGCGTTATATATTCATATATTACCGTATTGAGCGTCTACATGCATGAAATTTGGTATATATATTGCTTCAGTTTAAGCTAATTTAGTGCATTATAAAAACAGAGTCAACAAATAATTTTTACATCTCAAGATGCAGAAGGGATAAAATAAGAGAATATAAGCATATATGATCACGAATCATAAACAGATCGACGCTTTAAATTACTATAAAAGATAGATAATATTGTTTCAAGTATTGTGGGCAATAGATCGATTTCGGAATCCAAAAAAAGAACAAACATAAGATTTGAAATGAACTAAAGAATAATTGTTCTTTAAAAATGTTGATTGTTGAAGCTTTTTTCATACTCTTTTTTCTTGGTAGTTATCTTTCAAATCTCTTTTAATAGGAACCTAAATAACTTTAAAAAATAAGGGTATATCTTTATGTCATACAACTGCCAGGGAAAATATTGTATCCAAAAACCTCAGTCCCTACATGACCCCTAGCAAACTTATAAAAAATTTCCATAATATAATAATAATAATAATAATAATAATAATAATAATAATAATAATAATAATAATAATAATAATAATAATAATAATAATAATAATAATAATTTCCAAACCACCCCTGGCAGGCATTTTGGATTGATATAAAGGAATACTTGATGGTGAAAGGGCATGTCACGCTTCATGAGTTCCAGTTAATTAGAAGGGCATGTCACGCTTGTTGCAAGATAGTTTTCTTCCCCAAAGATGATGACATGCATACCATGATTCATGAGTTCCAGTTAATTAGAAAGGATTGGTACTTGAACGTTTACAAATGTTTCCATGTTCAGATGAATGCAGCGATATTATTAAGATGATAAAACGATACACTGACATCCTAATGCAAACCACATTACTTAAAGAAAACGAGTTTAATCTAAAGGAAGAGGGACAGGTTCGAAAGGCGAGAACAACGAGGATGACGACAACGGCAATAATGAGTACGAGGTTGAAGACGAACTAGACGACGGAACCTAGCGGGTGGGATTGATGGAGTCTGCGTCTTCGTGCTCCTACTCTCCTTGTCCACGCTGCGCATGCGACATTGGATCAATGACGGTGCCCTCGGAAGGTTCTGCAGCAGGTTCATCATGCACAGTAAGAGGTTGCTGCGGCACATGCATGGCCGTCGCCGGCCCTGGGTGAGTAATCTCCACGAAGTTGTAGATCACAGGTGGAGGCTGAGCAGCTCTTCGGTGCGTCAGGGGGTCCATGATTATTCCAAATGTTTCTGGGTCGTTCTCCGGCAGCGGCTTCAGGGCAGACGTCACCTCATCGGGGTCAGTTGGTGGTGCAATCCTGAGCCCCATGCTCTCCATGAAGAACTCGTGCTGCCTGCGGTGAAACTCCAGCTCTGAGTGATGAGCGCTGGTCATGTGCCTTGCGAAATCTTGAATAGTAGGGCATTCCCTCTCGCAGAAGAAGCATGGATGCCCGAAGATCGGCGGTAACTCAACACCCCGGGTTTGCCGTCCGATAACTCGCACGAAGGGCAAGTCAGGTCGCCTGGAAGGCCCCTGGCGGCCTCCGTCGGGCGTGGAAAGTGGAAGGGATGGCTGCATGGCAATGGAAGGCTTTGTGAGCGAACTAAGAAGAGATGAGATGGCCGTTGAGTGAAGAGTTCTATGTAAGGTGGTGAGAATGGAAGGAAGGGGAAGTTTCAGCTATGGCAATGATTTATAGGAGACTAGGACATGTTCACCTGCCCCATGTTTTCTTATGATACCATTTTCTCAAGTTTTATCTCCTGTATATAAAGTTATAAGTTTGTGTTTTTTTTTTCTTGTTTTTGACTCCAATTCATCTCCAATTTTGTCGTCGTGTTTTGGAGAGTTAATTACTCTGACAAAGCAATTTATGGAGATGATAACGAGTTGCAATGAATTGCCTTTTGACCTGAATTTAAAGAAAATGGTGCTATGCATAACTGCCAGTAATGGTGATAAGGGTTTAGTTAATTCATTAATTGCCTCCACCAAACAGAGTTTAATGCCCTATTAATTTGTTTTCTGTTCTTATCCTTCTAAAGTTTTAAAATTTTTGAAACACAGTTTGCTTAGTTTGGCTGTTCCGAAGACGAGACAAAAATACAAGTGAAATAAAATAGATCCCAGAAAAAAATTGCCACAAGCACTAATACAGAAACCTAATCATGCATCATAAGTGATAGTTTTTTCTTGTTTCAAAATGGTTGGTGATATGAATGCATGCTTTGGGGCTTTAAACATATTGAATTAATTCCCTGCAACCAAATATTTCTTTTGGTACATTGGCCCTTGCAAGATCATTTTTCTTGACACTCCATTTCTCAAAGATGAAGTTCCTTGGTTAGAAGGAGTGAGACATTTTCTTTTCTGGAAATCATAGTCATAAAGGTACACAATATTTTAAAAATCCAGTTCAATTATTGTTATATATTTGATCATTTTTTCATCTAAAGAGTAAAATTGTTTTAATGGTGCCAATTTATATGTGTGATAGTACACAATATATATAAATGCTTCAATTACATGAAATCCTATGACAAGCATGATATATTTAAAGAAAGGAAGCAATTAAATGCATGGATATATATAGTTATGAGTAAAACTCTAGTTTTATCATTCTGGTGAAGGCGCCATTGTTTCATGAATTAGTAGCTAATACTATCTGTGAATGAATAATTGTCTCATCATATGTTTGGCATCATTATGTTTCTTACTCCTTACCATATATAACATCAACCTTTTTTCTTTTGAACCCCTTTGCACAAACTAACAATGGAAATCATTTGGGTAATAAGTAGAAGCGATAATGAATTGGCTCACTTGATTAGAAAATATTCTGACAATATCATTAACAAAATACATGTGTCGACAAGTTATATAACGACATTATAACATTCTTAATTTGTACCCTTGTGATAAATAGGGACAACGGATAATGATGTAGACCTACGAGTTTATTCTGGTATGTATTCTTTTTACATGAATTATTTAATGCGTGCACCTGACAAAATTTCATCATTTTCACGCATATATGTTCTTATGAAATGAAGTGAAAACTCCTAATGCATTCATTCAAAATTTTAATTATAGGTGAAAGCTAGTTTAGAATATTGAATTTTAATGCTTTGCATAAAATTTTGTGAAAACAAGAAAGTTGTGCAAACTATTAAAAAAATTAACGTTCATTGATTAATTGTTATAGCGCATTGTTTCATTTCCATTAACTTAATTGTGTCCAACACCTTTATTAATACACACAACAATTCCTACAAGGCATTTTCCCTCTGAATAGATTTAAGAAACATGAAAATAATAAGGGTAAGATGCTTAAGACTAGGTGAGTTGGGTCACTTAATTAAAATATTTGCATATTACTTATTTTTTACTTGCCCAACATGCAAATATATAGGCAATTATATTGACCAAATACACATATTGACAAGATAGTTGGAGACATGGTAAAATTTCCTAACTTGACAAGAAATGATGATTTAAATCTACACATGTATACATAGTGTGAATGGTTTTAAGAGTTTGAATTTTAGTAGCATATATGCATAAAAGTTTTAAGAGTTTCACAAAGTTATGGAAGCTAATAAAATATATGATATGACACATTATTTGTTGTTCATTAACACATGTGCAACATCTATATCAATAGAGACAACAATTCCTACAAGTCACTATTCTCTCAATAGAAAGTTAAAAAAATATGTGAATTATTTGGATAAAAAGTGCAACACTAGAAGAATTGGCTCACTTAATCATCATGTTTGCATATATATGGATTATTGTATTGACAAAATACATATATATTGACAAGACATATATGGAAAAAATAAAGATTTTGAATTTGTAATATTGTCACGGATGGAGGCAACCAATATTAATGATTACATATATAAAGTTATATTCTTTACACATTTAATTCTTTAATAAATATATATATATCCGACAAAATTTAATAACTTAACCTATATTGCTTATGGTTGTTATTTAATTTATACACGACATGAAAATATATTCACAACATCGATCGTTCAAAAAATACATATACGATAAGATACATAACGACATTATAAACATTCTTAATTTGTACCTTTGTCATTAATAGAGACAACCAATATGATAAAGACCTACAAGTTTACTAGAGTACATATTCATTTTATAGTTATTTATTTAATACATGTATACGTCAAAAAATCATAATTTCATGCATATATGTTCTTATGGAATGAAGAGAAAACTCCTAATGCATTTGTTCAAAATTTAGTTATAGGTCATATCTTAATTAGGAAAATGGAATTTACTCGTATGCATAAAGTTTTGTGAGCCCAATAATGTTATCAAAACTATTAAAATCTTTGATGTTCATTAATTAACTAGTATTGTGCATTGACTCATTTTCATTAAATTGTGGCTCAACACCTTTATCAATACAAATACACAAAAACTTCAGATCGGAATACACGAGGAAACTGTACAATTAGTCAGAGTCAGATGCTTCTTCTATTCTTTTACCTAGCGGAATTGGTGGAGACATCTCTCTTTTTCCCCTTGGGGTCCACTTTCACTTTGAAGACATGCTATAAGGATCACCCAATTTATTAACTTGGAACCACGTGCATCTAAAGCACCTTTTACTAAAATCAATTTGGCTATTCATCTGCTTCCGGAAGAAAATCGAAGAATTTCTTGGTAATCCTACAAGATCAATCCGTTCTATTAAATTTTGAGAAGCTTCATAAAGTGCTTCCTTAGGAGTTAAACTGCCATTTCTCCATATTTCAATGGGAATGAAAAACAAGACATACTTTTTCTAGAAATATGGACAAATGGTCAAGGTTGTATGTCTTTTTTCAACTTACTCAAGTCCAAACCATTAGGGCCCCGTAGGGCTCGCTTTGACTGTTAGGAGTAGGAGTAGGTAACCCGTTCGACCAATCAGTTAACAACCGACCGCTCTACCACTGAGCTACTGAGGAACAATGGAAGCTTCGACGGTACACCTGTCACGATTTTTAATGCCCAATAACCAATTTGGTCCCGAGGTAAGGAATAACCAGTTACACCAAAAAATGGACCAGGATGAAGCTTGGGTGAAACTAAGTGGAGGTCCGAACCCTCGTTTCTTGCATGTTTCGCGAAAGTAAGAGTAGGTGCGCCTTGAAGAGGACTCGAACCTCCACGCTCTTTAGCACGAGATTTTGAGTCTCGTGTGTCTACTATTTCGCCAAGATTTCGTGATCCCCTGCCGAACCTATTCCAATTCCAACAGCTCAGACTCGGATCGTTGTGGTAGGGGCAGGGTCGGTCAAATTGTCCTTTTTCAAAACCTACTGTAGCTGCACGGACCTACTGGGCCAGAAGCTTCTCAAGCTCAAGCATTTACCTTTCTAGTTAGAGACCAAGGATTATTTGTCGAACAATGGAGTGAGACACAATTAAGATAGTATCTTAGGTCGATGGATCTTCTCAATTGGAAGATCCCCCTTCCCTCACGGTACTACTTTGCTATCAGTCACCCAGGAGTATTTAGCCTTGCAAGGTGCTCCTTGCTGATTCACACGAGATTCCACGTGCCCCATGCTACTCGGGTCAGAGCATAAGCTAGTGAAATTTAGTTCAGATGTAGGATACCTATCCAGAAGTTTTCGCATCTCAATCATGTATGATGGAATCATCAAAGATGCCCTTTGATTTCACCGGTTTCGGCTTGCACTTTATAAATAGCTTCGGTACAAAATAAGAAACGGTCTCTCCAATGCATAAATGGGAGAAAAGGGAAGATTTCGTGAGACTCTGCTTGGTAAACATGTCGATTATTCGAGACGTGATTCTTTGGGATCCTTCTTTTCTTCAAATGGAAGGAACAAAGATAAAATCGTATCGATTCCCGAAATGTTGTTCAATAATATCATCATGACTCTCGATGTCATGCGAGGTAGCAATACCAAACAGAAAGATTGGGACTTTTTTGGAGATTGAATGCAGTTACTAATTCATGATCTGGCATGTACAAGAAAACAATAGTAGCAGCTGCAACAGGAGCTGAATATGCAACAGCAATCCCGTGCAGTGCTGTAGCTAACGCATTAAGTATGGCCCCCTGTCAATTCCTTTGAGTTTCATTCTTGCGAACGTGTGATGGGCGAACGACGGGAATTGAACCGCGCATGGTGGATTCACAATCCACTACTGATCTTAGGCCCTGACTCACCCTCAGTGGACGAACCTTGCGGAGGAACCCTTAGGTTTTCAGGGCATTGGATTCTCACCAATGTTTGCGTTACTCAAGCCGACATTCTTGCAATGTCCCTTATTAGAAAATTTGTGGGAACATTATATTCGACTATTAGTTTAATATATGGCTTCCTTCCAGCTTCAATCGAAGAAAGAGATACTAATCAAATAAAAGAAAAGACCAAGCAACGCCCCTTGATAAAAAATTTGTGGGAACATTGCTCTATAGGATTTGAACCTATGACATCGGGTTTTGGAGACCCGCGTTCTACCGAACTGAACTAAGAAACTCAATCATCTCCCAAAAAGATATGCAGCAATGTTGAAGAGAAAATTATCTACAAACAACAATTTTTACTAGGCAATATTCCCTATGTGTAAATTTAAAAAATGATGAAAATAATAAGGGTAAGAAACTAAAGACTAGGTAAACTTATACCATTATCTCAACAATATATATAGTGACATTATAGTAATTCTTAACTGTTAGGATTTTTGCACGAGAGAAATTATGCACTGCGAGAAAAACCCGAGAAATTTAAGGCGACGCAGAATTGTGTTAGATGGAGGAAACATAAGAGGATTACAAGATCAGATTTTTCCCTCTTTGGACCCCCTAGCGAGACCCCCATAGGAGAAATTTGCTGAAACGCCTGATTGTATAAGGTGACACATTAGGTTCAGATTTAAGGCATTATCAATAAATCTCCACCTTGACTTGAATCCTCCAATCAGATATCAAATACTACCTACCGCCGCCAGTCCCAACTTGGGACTACTGCCACCTATCAATATTTAGCAAGTCCAAACAATGTTGAAACTTGCTAGTAGGAACCGATTTGATGAACATGTCCGCTGGATTATCTTCTATGCCGACCTTTTTTACCTTGATCCTCTTCTCAGTACGGATGAAGTGATACCTGACGTCGATGTGTTTGGTTCTTTTATGATGCACTTGATCCTTGGCTAAGCATATTGCACTTAAACTGTCACAGTACACTATAGCCTGATCTTGTTATAGTCCAAAATATTCGACAAGGCCTTTTAACCAGATGCCTTCCTTAGCAGCTTCTGTCAATGCCATGCACTCTGCCTCTGTGGTAGACAATGTAACTGATGGCTGGAGTGTGGCTTTCCAACTGATAACAGAATTGTCAAGAGTGAAAACATAACCTGTCATTGATCTTCTTCCATCAACATCTGCAACATAATCTGAGTCTGAATAACTTGCAATCAAACACTCTTTTCCACTTCTGTAGATGAGGCCAATGTCATACGTTCCTCTCAGATATCGAAAGATACACTTTACTGTCTGCCAGTGCTCCTTTCCTAGATTGCTCATAAATCTGCTGACCACACTAACGGCATGCGCAATATCAGGTCTTGTGCGTACCATAGCATACATCAAGCTTCCGACTGCACTGACATATGGAACTCGAGGCGTATACTCCTTTTTTTGATCAGGCATAAATTCAGTTGCAAAAAGGTGCACATTTGAAGTTGATGGAATACTTAAGGTCTTCGCTGTAGACATACCGAACCTAGACAAAATCTTCTGAATATAACTTTTCTGAGACAGAAAGAGTTTACCCTTTATGTGGTCCCTGTAAATCTCCATCCCTAAAATTTTCTTTGCTGCACCAAGATCCTTCATATCGAATTCTGAACTAAGGAGCTTCTTCAAATTCTGAATGTCTTCCATGTTCCTAGCAGCAATCAACATATCATCAACGTACAAGAGCAGATAGATAGTGGAATCACCCTCCACCTTCTTGTGATAGACGCAACAATCATAAGGGCTCCTGTTGAATCCCTTACTGATTATAAAACTATCGAATCTCTTGTACCACTGCCTCGGTGATTGTTTCAAGCCATATAATGACTTCTTCAATCTGCAGACTTGGTCTTCTTTATCTGGGATAAAGAAACCCTCTGGCTGACTCATGATGATGTCTTCTTCAAGTTCCCTATGTAGAAAAGCTATCTTCACGTCTAATTGCTCGAGCTCTAAATTCTGATGTGCTACAATGGCAAGTAGCATCCGGATGGAAGTGTGCCTGACAACTGGAGAGAAGATCTCATTGTAGTCTACTCCCTCTTTCTGACTGTAGCCTTTAGCAACTAGACGTGCTTTGAATATGATGCCTTTAGCTTCTAGAATTCCAATATTTTTCTTGAAAATCCACTTGCATCCAACGACCTTTCTACCTTTTGGTAACTTGACCACTCCCAAGTCTGATTCTTGTGAAGAGACTCCATCTCTTCACTCATTGCTGCAATCCACTGTTCCGATTCTGCACATGTGATAGCATCCTTATAACTCGGTGGCTCTGGTGACTCCACCTTTTCAGCTACTTGGAATGCATATACAACCATGTCCTCAAAGCCATAATGCTTCGGAGGACCTACTTGCCTGCGAGCACGTCCTGCAGCCAGACTTGTCGTTGCTTCTTCTGTTTGTTCCTCAAGTTCAGGTTGTTCAGCTTTATGTGATTCCTTTTCCTCATTCTGAATTGGAGTTAATCCAAACTCCACCTGTTTGTTGACACTCTCCTCTACTGAGTCAACAACATCTGATTTCTGCTTGAGCATAGACATCTCATCAAAGGATATGTTTCTGCTGTGAATAACCTTGTGCTCCGAGGGAGACCAGATTTTGAAGCCTTTTACACCTGCACCATATCCCACAAAGACTCCTTCTTTGGCCCTTGGTTCCAGCTTTCCTTCGTTGACGTGATAATATGCTGGACAGCCAAACACTTTTAGATTAGTATAATCAGTGAGATTTACTGACCATACCTCAATGGGAGTCTTCAGATCGATCGTGATTGCAGGACTCTGATTGACAAGGTAGCATGCCGTGCTAACAGCCTCAGCCCAGAATGACTTGTTCAGTCCAAAATTAGAGAGCATGCACCGTGCCCTCTCTAGAAGAGTTATGTTCATGCGTTCTGCTACACCATTCTGCTGTGGTGTATCCCTAACGGTGTGATGTCTGGCAACGCCTTCATCCTTGCAGAATCGATCAAAGTCAGACGAACAGAACTCCAAGCCGTTATCGGTACGAAGACGTTTCACTTTTCTCGATGTCTAATTCTCCACCAGAGTCTTCCATTGCTTGAAAGATTCAAATGCCTCACTCTTGTGCTTCATCATAAATACCCGTGTCATCCTTGAGTAATCATCTATCACAGATAGGAAGTATCTATAACCTCCTAGAGATGGAACATGAGAGGGGCCCCAACAGTCAGCGTGGATGTAATCGAGTGTTGCCTTCGTCTTGTGCACGGCTTTGCTGAATTGATGTCATTTTTGCTTGCCAAAGATGCAGTGTTTGCAAAATCCGATTTCAGATATCTTCTGACCATCCAGAAGATTGCGTCTGCAGAGGATATTCATCCCTTTCTCACTCATATGTCCAAGTCGCATGTGCCACAACTTAGTTGCTTCTGATTCTGATTTGAATGAACTATCTACTACAGCCACGCCAGAAATTACTATGCCTTGTAATATGTACAAGGACTTTTGTCTGACTCTCGTCATGACTTCAACATCACCCTTGATGACCGTGAGTACACCTCCTGCAGCAGACATCCGACATCCTTTGGAGTCCAGAACTCCTAACGATATCAGATTTTTCTTCAAATGTGGAACATGACGGACCTCTGTCAATGTCCTCACCCGATTGTCATGACTTTTGATCTGAATTGAGTCGATTCCAACTATTTTACAGACTGCATCATTGCCCATGATGACATTTCCGCCATCAATCTTTTGATAAGTCGAGAACCACTCTCTGTGCGGAGTCATATGATAGGAACATCTTGAGTCGAGAAACCAACTCTCCTCCAAGCATCTCTGGTCAGACACCATAAGAGCCAAATCATCATCAGATTCGCTATTCTGGTGAGCTATTGCAGCAACCGTGTCTTTCTTCTTCTTCTTGGGGCAATCCTTCTTCCAGTGACCCGGTTCTTTACAGTAGTTGCAGATGTCCTTCGGATTGATGTTCTTCTTCTTCTTCGACTTACCCTTTTTAGGGTTTGTCTTTTCTGTGGTTGTTACCAATCCTACGGACTGAGTCTCCACAGCCTTTCCAAACGCCCTATGACGAAGTTCACGAGTATGTAAACTCGATCTTACTTCTTTCAGAGTAATTGTGTCTCTTCCGATGATAACAGATTGTACAAAATTTTCGTACGACAGAGGAAGAGACACCAAAACAAGTAGGGCAGCATCTTCATCTTCAATCTTCACATCTATATTTCGTAATTCTATCAACAGAGTATTCATCTGATCAAGATGATCTTTCAGAGGGGTACCTTCTTGCATGCGGAGGGCGAACAAACGTTGCTTCAACAGCAACTTGTTGGTCAGAGACTTGGTCATGTAGAGACTCTCAAGTTTCTACCACAGACCGACCGCCGTCTCTTGATCGGTGACTTCGATAATCACCTCGTTCGGCAGACACAATAGGATCATAAAGTGTGCCTTCTCTTCCTGTGCCACCAAACTTGCGAGGTCGGACTCCTTTTCTTTGCCCTTCAAGTCTTCCTCCTTCGGTTTGTTCGTCGACACATTCGCGAGCGGCGCCCATACTCCATGTTGTTTCAAAAGTGCCCGCATCTTGATTTGCCAGAGACTGAAACTGTTTCGTCCTGTAAATTTCTCGATGTTGACATTGTGCGATGCCATCTCTACGCCTAACGGAGGATCGATGATGAAGCCTCCCTCTGATACCAATTTGTTAGGGTTTCTGCACTAGAGAAATTACGCACAGTGAGAAAAACTCGAGAAATTTAAGGCGATGTAGAATTGTATTAGATGGAAGAAACATAAGAGGATTACAAGATCAGATTTTTCCCTCTTTGGTCCCCCTAATGCATTCTTAATTTGCTGAAGCGCCTGATTGTATAAGGGGACACATTGGGTTCAGATTCAAGGCATTATCAACATTAACTTAAACCATTGTCTTAGATTGGGGCAATAAATAATATAAATATCAATTCATATATAATGTCTTATGAAACGAAATCAATAAACTACTAGTTCCTTTATTTCAAATTATTAGTCATAAATATCAAAACTTCATTTAGCATACCGTGTTTTAATGTTGTTCAAACAAACTTTGGGGGTTTTAAGAAATTATGAAAACTATTAAAATTTGTGAAATAACTTAGTAAATTATTTGTGACACTTTTATCATTAGAAATAACCATACCTACTTGGTACTTCCCCCCTAAATAAGTTTAGGAAATTATTTGACTTATAGGTTAAGAAGTGCAAGACTAGGTGAATTTATTAAGTTGATCAAAATATATTGAAAACTTATCTATTTCCTTTCATGACAAGTAAATATATGAACAATTGTATTAACAAAATACATTAAAGATCCCTAATTTGTACCATTTCATGGATTGAGGAAACAAAGAATGATTTGAATCTATACGTTTCTACAATTATATGTTCCTTTGGTAGTGAATTATTTAACACATATTTGCAACATAATTTCAAATTTTAACAAATATATGTTCTATTATAAATGAAGTGAATCAGCTCCTAATTCCTTCATTTCAAAATATTATTGGTAGGATCAAATTTTAGTTTAAGATATTGAAGTTTAATGCTATGCATAATTTTTTGTTAGTGTCACGAAGTTATGGAAATTGTTGAAGTTTTTCACATAATTCTTTTAATGCATTGGTTGATGTTCATTAACTTATGTGAAACAACTTTATTGTTAAACATAACAACACTTGTAGGGAATTATTCTCTCTACACAAATTAATGATGGAAATAATTAAGATAATAAGTTTAAGTGTAACATCTCGAACAAATGATGAAAATTCAAAGCAAAAGAGGAATATACAACACAAGATTCGCAGAAGGAAAACCTTGAAATTTGTTTTTCCATTTATTATTGGTCCCTTAGTATTACCGACATGAGAGTGGAAGTGAATTTATAGTGAAATTCTCTTCTCTTACAATCATTTGGAGATTTGTTTTCTCATTCATTACGTGACTAAGGATCCACACAAATGGTGCATCAAGACCAAGGAGTAGAGTAATATGTTTTCAAATTCCTTCTATAGGAAGTACTTGCATCCATTGCTGACAATGACTCTTGACATTCCAAATCTCACAAATATGATTCTCGAGAATAGCTTCTGATCATGATTGAATTCAAAACCTGTTGTAGGGATAGCTTCTACCATTTTGAAACGTAGTTAGCTGCCATTAAGATGTATTTGTAATTGTCTGAACGTAGAAATGATCCATGGAGGCAACTCCTCATACATCAAATAACTCGACTATTGGGATCACTAATTGTGGCCTTTATTGTCTCCTAGAACTGTTTTGTATCCTCTGACATCTGTCAAATGAGGAGACGAATATAGTGGGCCAATAGAAACCATCATGTAGGATCATGATAGTAGTTCTTTGAGTGCCCCCATTATTATATCTTCTTCAGGTATATATCTTCTTATGTGTCAATTGAGTATTCTTCGAAGAGATGAGTCATCACAAAATTATTGCTTTACTTTAGAAAGGAATCTATCCTTTTCTTGTCTTGTAATGCTTTATGTAAAAAATGATAACAATAAGTTGATAGAAAGTGCAGGAATTCCTTAAATAATAAAATGTAATAATTACAGAGTTCTCTATTCCACTAGAAATTAACTTACCTAACTATTTACTCTTAGAAGCTAATAGGAGGTGACATGGTTTTAGCACAAAGATTGTCAAAAATAAAATTATGGAAAGTAAATTTTAAACTAAATTAAATAATTTAATCTAAAATCTAAGGACTTACGATGATTAATGAGATTGTAGACAACTGATTTCACCAAATAATATAAGTTAGTTTGTAACAACGGATTATATTCTACTCAATGAATTAACTTTCGTCCAAGATTAACTAACCTATAATAATTCAAATTAGTTTGAGACATCTAGTATCCTAATGAAATCAAACCTAATATTAAGATTCATTAAAATGTGTCCTCTAAAATATATCACAAATACCACACAACTAATATTTGATCAAGGATCATACTAGTTGTGACATGCAATGTTTCAACTCAAAATTCAAAATTAATTCCATATAGTTCATGCTTATCTAAAATGATAATCGATATTTGGAACATCATTAATACTAGTATTATGCATAAATGAAAGAAAACTGAACTTCTATTGATTACGAGAAAAGTTCACACAGTTTGCCTTGTCAAGCTAAACTATTACAACAACTCAAACAGAATAAAAGCTAAGATAAGGAAACTAAGATATGATGCATAAAGGATAAAAACAAGGGAATATAAGCATTGTCGTTATAAATCATAAATGGTCGTTGGTCTAAATTATACTACAAAAGCTAGATGATATTGTTTCAAGCATTATGAGCTTTAGATCGACATAGGAATCTAGAAAAAACATAATATTTAAAATATATAAACTAAAGAATACTTGTCCTTTAAAGATGTTGATTGTTGAAGAATTTTTCATACTTTTTTTTTCGGTAGTTATTTTTCAAATCTCTTTTAATAGGAACCTAAATAACGTAAGAAAAAATAATTTCAGAAAGAAACAATGAGGCTCTATTTTTATGCCATAAAATGCTAGGAAAAAATGTAGCCAAAAGCCTCAGTCCTTAAACATTGGAATACGTGATGGTGAAAGGGGATGTCAGGCTTCAAGAGTTCCAGTTAATTAGAAGGGAGATTGCTAATTGCACGTTTACAAATCTTTGCAGTAAAATGCGATATTAATATTAAGATGATAAAATGATACACTGACATCCTAAAGGAAGAGGGCCACTTGAACAACAACTACAAGGGTAACAGGTTCGAAGGACGAGAACAACGAGAACATGTCGACAATTGTAATTAATCAGTATTACTCTATAATGGCAAACTTGTAATTATTTAGTCATAGTTTTACAAATAGAGTTCGTGACAGCTGTAATGTACGTACAGATGGTTATTTCTATTGTTTTCATATAAAAGGTTGATGTACTCCTCCCTTTGTGAGTGAGACATTCTTCCCCAAATTTCTTCTTCTTTATCCACTGCACATCCTCTCGTGTTCTTCCCCTGTGAGCTCATTTGTTGACATGGTATCAGAGCAAGTTTTTCTTCTTCGCTGAGGTCATGGATCTGAGTCTTCTTCAGGTTTCCAGTTGTTGATCACTCGGCAGTTTAACAGGTCACATGTTCCAACTTCCTCACGATTTGGTTTTTCCTGCTATCATTCGATCGTTCGATCAGTTTTTTAATCAACCATGGATAATTCTGGTGTTCTTGGTCCAAACACTTCAAATCCGAGTGGATCCTCCATTATTTCTATAGATCATTCTCATCCGTTGTTTTTACTTCCATCGGATTCACCTGGACTAGTTTTAATTCCAATTCGTTTAACTGGTAGCAAAAACTATCTTATGTGGAGTCGTGCTTTTTCAAATGCATTGTTAGCAAAGCACAAATTGGGTTTCATTCAAGGCACTTGTAGGATGGAACAATTTCATAATGATCTGCAGTTTCAATGGCAGAGATGCAACGCACTTGTGCTTTCGTGGATAATTTCCACTGTTTCTGATGGATTAGTTGGTAGCATTGCATATATTTCTGATGCATCTGATGTATGGAAGGATCTGAAGGAGCATTTTGATACCATCAGTTGTTCAAAATTGTATCATCTTCACAGGGAATTGGCAACTTTATCTCAAGGAACTATGTCTATAATTGATTATCATACAAAATTGAAACTTATTTGGGAAGAGTTATATACGATTATTCCTTCTTTAGGAATTCATAATCCGGCTGATATTGAATAGTTCAAATACTTGAAATGTTTCAGTTTTTAATGGGACTTAATGAATCTTATACTGCTATAAGATCTTAATCATTCTTATGCGGCCATTCCCTACAGAAAATCAGGCCTATTCTATGTTAATTGAAGAAGAGCAACATCGTAGGAATAATTCATATATGTCTAACCAGATTGTTCCTGTTTCTTCTAATATACCCATGGCTAATCAGGCTAGTTCTTCTCCCTCTAGTCATGTTCATAATCAGTATACCAAAGGAAGGAAATCTAACAAGAATGTGGTTTGTGAACATTGTCACAAGTTAGGCCATAGTAGGGCACAATGTTATAGACTTATTGGTTTTCCACCAGGTTTCAAGTTCTCAAAAAATAGGGATCAGTTGTCAGCTCATTCTGTCACTACAGGAAGCAGTACTATTCCAACAGAAAATCTAGCTTCAGATGCTAATGTCGTAGCTTCTCAATCCCCAGCTCAGACTTCTCATAACAACTTGATTACATCAGAACAATATCAGCAGATTTTGGATATTCTAAATCAGGGAAAAAAAATCAAAAATCATGGCTAACATGGTAGGTAGTGATTTCTTCTCTGCTGAGTTTCTCAAAATTAAATGGATTATTGATTCAGGAGCATCTAATCACATGGTATCAGATATCACTTGTCTTTCTGATGTTCAACAGCTAAATCAGTCTAAAGAAGTCAGGTTACCTAATGGTAACATATCTACAATTACACACCTGGGTAGTTGCCATGTTTCAGCTGGACATAGTCTACAAGATGTGTTATATATTCCTGATTTTAAACATAATCTTCTATCAGTTTCAAAGTTATGCAAGGACTTATTTTGTGTAGTCATGTTTTATCCTGATATGTGTCTCATACAGGACCTTTACACTGGAGTGGTGAAGGGGATTGGTAGGCAGGAAGGTGGCCTTTACTATCTGGTGCAAACTGCTAACACAGTGCCTAGACAAGTGGTGGCAAGTTCAGCTCAAACCAAGCAAGACAATATTGTTGATATATGGCACAAACGTATGGGTCATTTGCCATATCACAGATTACAATGTCTTAAACCTTGATATCAGTGTGCCTCTGAATAAGTGTCTTTGTACTATATGTTGTATGGCTAAACAGTCAAGACTCCCTTTTCCAAAGAGTAATTCGATAGTTAATTCTATTTTTGACCTCATTCATTTGGATGTTTGGGGCCCTTATCACCATCCTACATATGATGGTTTTCAGTTTTTTCTCACCATTGTGGATGACTATACTCGAATGACTTGGGTCTATCTCCTGAAACACAAAAGTGAAGTTCATGAATACTTAAAACAATTTGTTTTCATGATAGAAACACAGTTTAATAAGAGGATTAAGACATGCCGTTCAGATAATGGAACTGAATTTGTAAATAAACATTCTCGTCATTTTTCTCATCCAAAGTAATTTGCCATCAGACCTCCTGTGTTTATTCTCCACAACAGAATGGGGTTGTGGAACGCAAGCACAAACACATACTTGAGGTTGCTAGAGCATTAAGGTTCCAAAGTAATTTGCCTATTCGATTCTGGGGTGATTGCATACTAACTTCAGTTCATATTATTAATCGTACTCCTTTATCTATTCTTGGCAATTTATCTCCTTTCGAGAAGTTTTTTGGACACAAACCAGTCTTGGATTACTTGATGGTGTTTGGTTGTCTTTGTTTCATCACCAATCTACATAATTCATATAAATTTGCTTCCAGGGCTTCCAAGTCAGTGTTCCTTGGTTATTCTCCAACTCAGAAAGGATACAAGGTTCTTAATCTTGTAACTAACAAGATTACAGTTAGTCGAGATATTGTTTTTCAAGAGGATATGTTTCCTTTTTCAGATTCTGCTTCTACTGATTCCACTTTACAAGTCACTTCTTCTACATCCTTTGATCCTTTTTAGCCTCTATTTTTTAAGCAACACACTTCTGATAACTTGTCACCAGCATCTATTTCTTTACCTTCTGCTGGTTCATCTCTTGAGGATTCCTCTCCTAGTTCATCTTCTATGCCTAGTCTTGATATTCAGGTTGTTCTACCTGAGCTGTCTGCTTCACCTGGTATTTCTCAGCCTTCTTCTCAACCAATTGAATTACCTCCTGAGCCTCGACCTCGACGGCCTACTAAGCCTCCCAATTGTCTCAATGACTACATTACCAATGCTTCTCTTAGTAAT
The DNA here is from genome assembly GCA_030549335.1 of Pontederia crassipes. Taxonomy (NCBI): domain Eukaryota; kingdom Viridiplantae; phylum Streptophyta; class Magnoliopsida; order Commelinales; family Pontederiaceae; genus Pontederia; species Pontederia crassipes. The sequence goes on along the minus strand of JAUKPH010000018.1, from coordinate 9,137,869 downwards.
GATTGTCATCCTATTTCTGATTCTGTTCAATATCACCACTTACCTCCTAAATATCAGTGTTTTCTCTCTTTCCTTAATGCTGTTCATGAACCTCACAGTTATTCTGATGCTGCCAAGGATCCAAAATGGATTGCTGCAATGAAATTGGAAATGGATGCCTTGCAATCTAATCACACTTGGGACATTGTGACTCTTCCACCTGGCAAGAAGGCTATAGGCTGTAAGTGGGTTTATAAAGTTAAACTCCTTGCTAATGGTGAAGTGGAACGTTATAAGGCTTGGCTGATTGCCAAGGGGTTTACTCAACAGGCTGGCATTGATTATAAAGAAACTTTTTCTCCTGTTGTTAAAATGACCACAATTCGAGTTCTTCTTGCTGTAGCAGCTCAAAGGAACTAGCCTCTCTTTCATCTTGATATTAACAATGCCTTCCTTAATGGTGACTTGTTTGAGGAAGTGTATATGGATCTTCCTCCTGGTTTTCACAGTCAAGGGGGTGCTTCTAGTGTATGTCGACTGCGAAAATCCTTATATGGTCTCAAACAGGTTTCTAGGAAATGGAATTTGAAGTTGACACAAGTTCTTGTTGGAGCTGGATTTCATCAGAGTAAACTTGATTATTCTATGTTCACCAAGAAGACTCCATTTGGAATTATAGTTTTCCTTGTTTATGTTGATGACATACTTCTTATGGCTAGTCATACTCAGCTTGTTGATGAGGCCAAACAAGTTCTACAGGCAAGCTTCAAGATCAAAGATTTGGGCAATCTTCATTTCTTCTTGGGACTGGAGGTTATGAGATCTGATAAAGGCATTTTACTGAATCAGAGGAAGTATTCATTGGATATAATTGGAGATACAGGGAAGGCAGTGGCTAAACTAGTTGAAGTACCTTTGGAACAGAATTCTAAACTAAATTCATTCAAATATGATTTGCTATTTCCATCAGACATCAAAGATGATTTATTGTCTGATGTCAGTTCTTATCAAAGACTTATAGGAAGACTTATATATCTCACAGTAACAAGACCAGACATTGCTTTTTCAGTGCAACATCTAAGCCAGTTTATGCAGCAACCTAAGAAGTCTCATATGGATGCAGCTGTAAGAATTGTGAGATATCTTAAGCAAGATCCTGCCAAGGGTCTGTTTTTCTCTGCAGAAAAGAACAATACTTTAGAATGTTTTTGTGATTCAGATTGTGCAGCATGTCTTCTTACCCGCAGATCAATCACAGGTTTTTGCATTAAACTTGGTAATTCTTTAGTTTCGTGGAAATCAAAGAAACAACACACGATTTCTAAATCCTATGCAGAATCTGAATATAGGATCTTAGCATCAGTTGTTTCATAAACTATTTGGCTTGAACGTTTGTTTTCAGAGTTAGATTTTCAAATCACTTTGCCAATCCAGACTAATTGTGATAACAAAGCTGCTCTTCATATTGCCAGTAATCCAATCTTCCATGAGAGAACCAAACATATTGAGGTTGATTGCCATTTTGTTCGTGAATGGTTGCTTGCTGGATTGATTCAAACTCGACATGTCCCTTCCAGTGAACAACTCGCAGATATCTTTACTAAGAATTTAGGTTATAAACAACATCAGTATCTTCTTTCCAAACTTGGCTTGTATAGTTTACACAATGCCGAGTTTGAGGGGGAGTGTCGACAATTGTAATTAATTAGTATTACTCTACAGTGGCAAACTTATAATTATTTAGTCATAGTTTTACGAATAGAGTTCATGACAGCTGTAATGTACTGTACAGACGGTTATTTCTATTGTTTTCATATAAAAGGTTGATGTACTCCTCCCTTTGTGAGTGAGACATTCTTCCCCAAATCTCTTCTTCTTTATCCACTGCACAACCTCTCGTGTTCTTCCCCTGCGAGCTCATTTGTTGACAGGACAAGGTTTGAGAACAATGACAACCGCAATAATGAGTACAAGGTTGAAGATGAACTAGACGACGGAACCTACCGGGTCAGATTCATGGAGTCTGCATCTTCATGCTCTTACTCTCCTTGTACATGCTGCACATGCAACATTGGATCAATGACGGCGCCCCCGAGAAGGTTTTCCAGCAGGTTCATCATGAATAGGAAGAGGTTGCTGGGGCACATACATGGCCATCGCCGGCCCTGTGTGAGTAATCTCCAAGAAGTTGTAGAAAGGTGGAGGCTGAGCAGCTCTTCGGTGCGTTAGGGGATCCATGATTATTCCAAATGTTTCTGGGTCATTCTCCGGCAGCGGCCTCCGGACAGACGTCACCTCATCTAGGTCAGTTGGATCGTTCTCCATGAAGGACTCGTGCTGCCTGCGATGGAACTCCAGCTCTGAGTGATGAGCGCTGGTCATGTGCCTTGCGAAATCTTGAATAGTAGGACAATCCCTCTCGCAGAAGAAGCATGCGTGCCCGAAGATCAGCCGCATAACACCCCGGGGTTGCCGTCCGATAACCCGCACGAAGGGCAAGTTAGGTCGCCTGGAAGGCCCCTGGTGGCCTCCGTCGGGCGTGGAAAGTGGAAGGGATGGCTGCATGGCAATTGAAAGCTTTTTGTGAGCGAACTAAAAAGAGATGATATGGCCGTTGAGTGGAGAGCTCTATGTAAGGTGGTGAGAATGGGAGGAATGGGAAGTTTCAGCTATGGCAATGATTAATGGATAAAATGGGGGTCCCCCCATTTAAAATGGGGGGACATACCCCCCATTTTACTGCGCCCGTCTGATCGAGATCGGACGGGCGCCAATTTAGAAGGAAAAAATCGACAATTTTACTGCCATGAACATCGTGAATCAGTTAAATATTTTACTAAACCAGATGGGCGCGAGGACCGGTTTTCGGCCGGCAATAAAACGAAGGGCGCAGTAAAAATTTTCGCACTTTCTCCCTCATTTTCTCTCTCCCTCTTTCTCCCCTTCTCGTGCATCGACGACCGGCCGTGACCACGACTTCCGCGACTTCCACGACGACCGGCAACTTCCACGACGACCGGCGACTTCGACGATGATGGCCGGCGACTTCGACGATGACGTCCGCGGGACCACGATCGGCCGCGACACGATCCGTGCCACCACGAACGCCGCCGACCAGATCTGCGCCACCACGACCGCCGCTGACCAGATCCGCGCCACCACGACCGCCGACCAACCAGATCCGCGCCACCACGACGGCCGGCCGGCCAGATCTGGTCCACCACGACCGGCGGCGGGTAGATCCCTTCTTCTTCAACCAGATCCATACGAGATCCGCCGATCTTCGACCGCCGGCCGACCAGATTCGCGCGTCGAAGACCAGATCTGTCGAACTTCGACCGCCAAACTTCGACCGCCGGTCGGACCTTCGACCACGAGGTACTTTCCCCCATTTTGTCCTTTGTACCTTTGTCGGTTTTTATCTCGGGCCGGCCCTTGTCTTTGCCGACAGATCCGCTGTCGGCCGCCCTGCGCGCTCGCATGACAATGCCCGCACGCCGCCGCCCTTCGTCGCACGCACGCCGCCGCCTAACCGCTATCTCACGCCCTTCGTCGCACACACGCCGCCGCCGGCCGCCGGCCGCCCTGCCGCTCTCGCTCGACAATGCCCGCACACAACGCCGACCCCTGTCGCGCCCCCCCACATGCTCGCATCAGCATCCCGCTGCACACCGCCGCTATGCCGCCAACCCTAACGCTGTAATTAGTTGTTAATCGACATTGTAATTAGGTGTTATCATTGTGTAATTAGTTATAATTTGTTGTATTGGTTAGGATTAAGCATGTAAACCTACTAGTTCCATTTTAGCAGTTTGAACGCTCTATTTCTTGATGTGTTATCATTGTGTAATTAGTGGTAATTTGTTGTATTGGTTAGGATTAAGCATGTAAACCTACTGGTTTTGTTTTAGCAGTTTGTACGTTCTATTCCTTGATAGATGTAAAATTGTGAGGAAGTTGTGATAATGTAAAATTGGATGAACATTGGTGCCGGCATAGTTGTTGTCGCTGATTTTGCTTGTTGAATTCTCGTTAACTTTTAATCATTTATTTGGATAATTCGGCATGTAAAATACTTGTCGTGTCCTCTTAAGAAGAATTATGAATCACATAAATCGATTGAATACGAATAGAAAGATGAATAACTTATGCATCTGAAAGATAAGAACTTAATAAAAATAATTAGTTTCCCCTCTACCAAGGCAGATCGAATAGATTTTTCTACAATTAGCAAGGAAATTTACAACTAATCTCTATTATTAACTATATAAATTACATCATAATTAACAACTAACTAAATAATTACAACTCAACTAATATTGAGCATAGAATTAATAATTGAGTTTGGCATTTGAGTGCGGAGTGTTCGGCGAGAGTGCATTTAGCGGGTCAGCGACGGCCTGAGGCGGTCGACGGGGTCGCGGATGTGCGAGGTCGGCAGGGCTGGCGGGTGAACTCGGCGGTGGCGGGGTTGAGGTCGGTAGGGGCGGGGCGGGCGTACTTGACAGCGGCGGCGGGGCGCCGTGCGGAGGCGGGTGGCGGGGTCATGCGAGCGTGGCAAGGCGGACGGCAGGGTCATGCGAGTGCGGCAGGGCGTCAGGCGGGGTCGTGCGAGCACGACAGGATGGACGGCGGGGTCGTGCGAGCGCGGCAGGGCATCCGACGGGGTCGTGCGAGTGCGACAGGGCGTCCGGCGAGGTCGTGCGTGGCAGCAGGGCGATGACCAGATCTGGCCGGATCGTCGAAGGAGGCCGGCGACCAGATATGGCCGGATCTGTTCGAAGGAGGCCGTCGATGACCAGATCCATACCAGATCTGGTCGAAGGAGGCCGTCGATGACCAGATCAGGCCGGATCTGGTCGAAGGAGGCCGGTGATGACCAGATCTGGTCGAAAGAGGCCGACGACGACCAGATCTGGCCGGATCTCGTCGAAGGAGGCCGGCGACTACCAGATCCGACCAGTGCTCGGCGCCGGTGCTCGTGGCCGTCGCGCAGACGCTGTCGGGAGTTCTCAGGATCGCGTCGGTGCTCGTCGACATCGCACAATCGCGTGGAGAGGAAAGGAGAAACGCCGATATCGGAGACGCAGAGAGAGAGAGAAAAAGAGAGAGAGTAAAGGAGGTTAAAATTTTTCACGCTTTTGTACCTCGGATCGGACCGGACCGCTTCAATTTTTTTCCATTCTCCTCGAGCCGTCTCGAACCGCCTCCGACCACACGATTTTAAAGCCCTTTAACGGGGGAGTGTGCTCATTTCAGATGGGGGGACACCCATTGTATCCATGATTAATAGGAGAGCAGGACTGGTTCACCTGCACCATTTTTTCTTTTGATACCATTTCCTCGAGTTTTATCTCCTATATATAAAGTTACTAGTTGTGTTTTTTTTTTCTTTTTTTTTTTGGTTTCAATTCATGTCCAGTTTCGTCGTTGTGTTCGGGAGAGTTAATTACTCAGACAAATCAATTTATGGATGTGAAAGGAGTTCTTTTGACCCGAATTTAAAGAAAATGGTGCTATGCATAACTGCCCGTAACATTGGACTAATGGTGATAAGACGGGTTTAATTAATTCATTGCCTCTGCCAAAAAGTGTTTAATGCCCTGTTAATTTGTTTTTTGTTCCTATCCTTCTAATGTTTTAAATTAGTTTCAAAACACAGGTTGTTTTGTTTGGCTGTTCTTAGGATGAAACAAAATTAAAAAATGAAATAATTAAGATCCTAGGAAAAAAAAATACGCCCACTGATACAGAAACCTAATAATCATAAGTGATAGTTTTTTTCCTTCTTTCAAGATGCATTCTGATATCATTGCATACTTTGGGGCTTTTAACATTGTTGGATTCACTTCAACTACAGTTTTTTTTTTTTGTGGATTACGTTTCCCCTTGCAAGATGGTTTTTGTTTTCGTTGCTTCATAAGTTCCTATTCTAAGTGCACCTCAACTTGACACTTCATTCTTCAAGGATGAAATTTCTTGGTTAGATGGAGAGAGACCTTTGTTTTTCTAAACCATAATCTCGAAGGTATAATTAATATTTTAAAAAATCCAGTTCAATTATTATTATATATTTCATCGTTTTTTCATCTAAAGTGGAAATTTATTTTAATGGTGGCAATTTATGTGTGATAGTACAAAGTATATATAAATGTTTCGATTACAATTCATATGGATCATTGCCTCATGGTATGCCTGGCATTATTACGTTTCTCATTCCATACTATACATAACGTCAATCTTGAGATACATGCATCATGTGCACCTCCAGATACTTTATTCAGTTACGCTATTAAATGTAAACCAAATTCTATGTTCTGAACTAAAGTTGACAAATCCTTCATTTCAAAATATTAGTTAACAGTTTCAATTTTAATTCAGGAGAATAAATTTTGGCAACGTGGATAAAGGTCTTAAGAATTTCACAAAGTTATAGATGCTGAAAAAAATGTATGATATCGCAAATTATTTGATGTTCAGTAATTTATGTGCAATCTCTTAACAGAAATTTATCCACAAGACATATGACACATTATTAACATTCTTAATGTGTACCTTTGTCATAAAGAGGGACACCCAATATAGGTATACACCTATACATATTTATGTACCTGACAAAATTTCATAATCATTCATATATGCTCTTATGAAATCAAGTGAAAACTCCTAATTGATTCATTCAAAATTTTGATTATGGGCGAAAGTTGGTAAATAAAATTAAATGTTAATGCTCTGCATAAAGTTTTGAGAGCCCAACAAAATTATGAAAACTATTAAAACTTTTGGTGTTCATTGATTAACTAGTATAGCACATTGTTTTCTTAAACTGCAATACCTTTATCAATACACATGGGAATTCCTACAAGACATTATTTCCTCTGGCAAGTCTAGAAAACAATGAAAACAATAAGGGTAAGATGTTTATGGCAAGGTAAGATGGCTCACTCAATTGGAATATTTGCATATTCACTTATTTTCTACGTACCCGACATGAAAATATATCGACAATTGATTGACCAAATACACATATAGACAAGATACTAAAAATTCCTAACTTGTACGTTTGCCAGAGATCATGACAAAGCAATGATGATTTTGATCTACACACTGTATACAAGATGTTTATGAATTTTGTACCATGCATAGAGGTTTTAAGAGATTCACAAAGTTATGGAATCTCTGATCAATTATATGTTTAGTAATACATGTGCAACACCAATATGAATAGAGACAACAATTCCCACAAGTCACTATTCTCTGAAATTTTAGAAAATATGATAATTATTAGGGTAAAAAGTGTAACACTATAAGGATTAGCTCACTTGATAATCATATTTGCATATATATGGAATATTGTATTGACAAAATACATATATATTGACAAGACATATAAGGACATTATAAAGATTCGTAATTTGTACTTTTGTCATGTATCGAGGCAACCAATAATGATTACATATGTATGGTTATACAAGTTATATCCATGACACAATGACTTATGTAATTAATACATATATCTCACAAAAAAATAATGAATGAAATGAATGACCTACAAATTCCTTCATTTCAAAATGCTAGTATAATAGGGTTCTAGTTTAATTAAACATAATGAACTCCAACGTAATAAATAAATTGCTAAATATATGTTATAATTTGTATAGTGCATTTTATTATGTTCATTAAGTTGTATATAGCACTAAATGAGAAATATAATTTTAATGATAATAAATATAATTAAATGATTAATGTAATTAAATGAGAAATATAATTTTAATAATAATAAATATAATTATTTTATTATTAAAAATGATTAATGATTAATGTAATTAAATGAGAAATATAATTTAAATATATCACCTGCGCTCGCCAATACAGGAATGTGGTGAAGCGTCTAGTAATCTTAACGGTGGCATAGCAATTGTCATCATAAAAAATACTTAAATTATTTGCATGTATTTAAATTTATGGAATATACAGAAAATAACCTGATGTGATATGTCGATCATCGTCATGCGATTGAGATGTCCTGACTATGTGCCCCGTTGACGGTGGAGTAACTTTACAACAAAAAAAAATTAGAAAAATGTATCGCCTACTATGTGACGGTCCGGCTACATGTCCTGTCGACGGTGGAGCAACTAACATTATTAAAAAAATGAATGTAACTATTATAAGCAGTTATAAATAAGCAATTGATAATAAATATATCACTTGGTGGTCGTGAAGACTCACTCATGTGGAGTGAACACCTAGAATAGTAAGAAGACCCAAAAGATCGACCTCTAGTAATCATAACTAAAAAAAGTAACAAACTTGCGATTCATTTGTTTGTTAAGACAGAATATGGCGGCTACCCAAAAGTCAAGAAAGAATATGGCGGCGATGGCGTAGCTTGACAAGACAAAATATGGCGGCTTCTCAAAAGTCACTACAAATATAACAAACTAATTTCTCCAATTAAGTAAAGAAATTCAGTAAATTAAGCATATGAAGATTTGGCGGGGACTTACGGCCGGTCCGCGGAAGCAGGGCGGCGGCGGAGCAATTCAGGCGGCTGTAGAGCATGTCGGGCGGCAATGGTGCAAGTGCAAGGGGTCGCTCGGTTGGGCAGAAGAGGCCGATGGAGGGCGGAGGAGGGCGAAGGAGGCCAGAGAAGGGCGGAGGAGGCCGGCGCAACGTGAAGTAGGGTGGTTGGGCGAAAGAGCAGGGCGGCAGAGCAAGTGCAAGGGATCGGTCAGTTGGGCGGAGGAGGCCGGCAGAGGGCAGAGGAGGCCGGAGAAGGGCGAAGGAGACCGGAGAAGGGCGGAGGTGGCGGAGGAGGCCGGCACAGGGCGAAGGAGGGTGGAGAGGGGCAAAGGAGTCCAGCGCAAGGCAGAGGATGCCGACACAGGGTGGAGGAGGGCGAAGGAGGCTGACACAAGGCGAAGGAGGGCGGTTGGGCAGAGGAGGCCGACGTAGTGCAAAGGAGGGCGGTTGGGCGGACAACAGTAGGGCTCGTCGAGGGCGGGGTCGGAGTCGGGCATTGGACGTTGCGGCGTAGTGTGTTGGAGAAAACCTGCAAGTGAGTGAGTAACAATGAAAAGTGAAAACAGAGAAGAGGGGTTAGGGATTTAACTTAAGTATTTAACGCCTCTCAAAAACGCGAACGCGACGCTACTTTGACACTAAGGAGACGCCACTTGCCTTGAGACGCTATTTCGAGGCTTTAGTGACGCCATCTCGAATTTTTTTCCTAATTTAAGATGAGTTAGTGATTCCCCTTTAGATTATATTATATTATAAGTTTATGCATTATAATCTTATATATTATAAGTTTACACATTATAACTTTATATTATATTAAGATTATATTGAAATAGCTTTATATGACAAAATTGTGTATATGTATATCTAATATATGTGTATGTATATGTCTATATGTGCGAGATTTAGTCACAACAATGTGTATATGTATATGTATTATGAGTATATACGTGTATGTATATGTCTATATTTGTGCGAGATTAAGTGACAATAACGTGTATATGTATATGTATTATAAGTATATATGTTTATATGTGCGATATTAAGTGATAATAATATGTATATGTGTACGTATTATATATAAGTATAAGTATATATGTGTATTTATATGTCTATATGTGCCCGATTAAGCGAGGGTAATAAAAATTCAACTAATGCGGCGCTATAAAGACGCTAATGAGTTGCTAACATATATACGTAGCGTCTCAAACATCTTGCGTCTCAATGTCACGACGCGAAGGAGACGCCAGTAGTGCCTCTTTAGCGTCGACTATCATTGATGCTCTATTGTGGCACTGCGTCAACGCTTTTGAGTCTTCACGGTGACACTAAAATGAGATATTTTGTAACAATTTATGTCACTTAATTTAACTATCATAATTCCATAATTAAGAATATAAAAATAATATATGTATAATTAAGATATGATATATATTGTTTGCATAAGTAACATATATTGTTTGCATAGGTAACAAATATATATTTAGGAACACACATATGATGTAGGCATACATAAGTAATTATTTAGGAATAATATATGTTGAAGGTATACATATAATATTTAATTAATTTATTCATTAAAGTATAGTATAGATAATATATATTGACATATAGTTATATAAATATGGATAGCGTATAATTAGCCTATTTCCTAATTAACGTATATGTTCCTCAAACAGATCAACGAATGAGTAGTGTTAAAATAATACCAATTAAGCATTGTATGTGTTACATGTGTAGGCTACTATATGAATATATTTTGGCGTCTACATAGAATTGCAGCGCATGAGGCGCCAAGTAGTATCGCCTTTCTTGGCGTCAAAACCGCGCAACAATACGGCACCCATATCGACTCCGCAGTAGCGTCAATAAAGCGTCTTAAAGCCTGAGACGCTAGGTTCGCGTCGACGGAAGCCAACACTACAATATCGCGCTAAGATCTGTCGTGCATTTTCGCTCCATCGCGCACAATAATAGCGGCTAAGTAGCGTCTCCATGGCGCCTCCTATAGCATCCATATCAAAAAACACTACAGAAACACTAATGCGACGCTATTGGAGACAAGTACCGTCTCCTTTGTGTGACTCAATTTAGACGCTATAACGACGCTCATGGCATCGACTTAGCGTCACTGGAGATGGTGACGCTATATTGCGTCTGAATACAATACATGTACACACAAAAAGTTTCCAACAATTATGCATGTGAAAATTTACAGGGTTTTAAGTTGTTATAGTCCATGTAGCTTTCAATACCGACTTGATCAGTAAATTGTTCATGTAAATGACATGTCATATCCATTATGACATTAAAGCAGAAGATTTATTTTAAACAAGTAAACAATTTAAAATTAAAAATACATATAAATAAAAACTATAGATAAATAAATTCTATTATTATAAATAGTTTTCAAATAAATCAAGTATATATTTTTAAGAATGATAATTTTCATATTACATAAATAGTCGAGGTTAAAAAATATTTTACTGCAATTTTGTAAGTTGAAAGATCATTTTATTTTATTAAAAAATTGAATTGACAAAACTAAAACGCTTTGAGTCCTTGGTTCGGGATGCTATATTTGCACCATTTTTGTAGCCACGATTTAAAATAGAGGTTGTCTCTTGCCCAACTCATGCAACCTAAAAGTGCACCAGAAATGAAGTTCTATTACGAGTTTAAAATTATGTTTGAAGTTATATCTTTGTTGAAATTATGATTGATGGATAGGTTAACAATTAATTAGTTAATGTGTTTGGACGGATTAAGAAAGGGACTAAAATTCTTTTTCCTGGTCTCCAGAGTGGAGAGAAAAATTACGAATTTATTATCATTCGATTGTTATGTCGAAAAAGTTTTCAATCCTGGATATGATTACTATTTGATATATATGGATTATAAAATGAAAATCAAAAGTAGCATTCATCATCTTTGTACTTGGATAGAAATTTTTATGCGCCTAAAATGAAGAGGGTTTTGTCCTGAGACACGAGTTTACTCATGACAATGTGGTCATAATTTTCACATCACTGATATCTTTATACAAGTGGGGGTAATTTTATTTTTTTGTACCGATGGAAACAAAATTAATTTTAATGTCATCGCCTTGCTGAGGCTAAACATACTACTCCGGTACTACTCAGCCAGTAGGCTAAAATCTTACAATTTTGATCTGTCGGTGCATTATATATTTATATACCCCGGTCTTTCAGTGTCTAAATCCATGTCATATTTGGATTATATTATTTCAGTTTCAAGTTAGTTTAGTATACATCACACGATGCATAGGAGAATATAAGCATATATATAAGATATTGTCCATGGTTTAAATTACTACAAAAGCTAGATGATATTGCTTCAAGCATTATGGGCTTTAGATTGATCTAGGAATCTTTAAAACACGCAAACATAAGATTTGAAACAAATTAAGATGTTGATTGTTGAAGCCTTTTTCGTACTTGTTTTCTCGGTAGTTACTTAAGACTGATAAAATGATACACTGACATCCTAATGGAAACAACACTACTTAAAAACGAGACGACGAGTTTAATCTAAAGGAAGAGGGCCACTTGAAGAACAACTACAAAGGGTAACAGGTTGGAAGGGCGAGAACAACGAGGATGACGACAACGACAATAAAGAGTACGAGGTTGAAGACGAACTAGACGATAGAACCTAGCGGGTCAGATTGCTGGAGTCTGCGTCTTCATGATAGGCTCCTGATCCATGCTGCGCATGCAACATTGGGTCAATGACGTTGCCCCCGCAAGGTTCTGCAGCAGGTTCATCATGCACAGGAAGAGGTTGCTGGGGCACATGCATGGCCGTCGCAGGCCCTGGGTGAGTAATCTCCACGAAGATGTAGATCACAGGTGGAGGCTGAGCAGTTCTTCGGTGCGTCAGGGGATCCATGATTATTCCAAATGTTTCTGGGTCGTTCTCCGGCAGCGGCCTCAGGCAGACGTCACCTCATCTGGGTCAGTTGGATCGTTCTCCATGAAGGACTCGTGCTGCCTGCGATGAAACTCCAGCTCCGAGTGATGAGCGCTGGTCATGTGCCTTGCGAAATCTTGAATAGTAGGACAATCCCTCTCGCAGAAGAAGCATGCGTGCCCGAAGATCAGCCGTATAACACCCCGGGGTTGCCGCCCGATAGTTCGCACGAAGGGCAAGTTAGGTCGCTTGGAAGGCCCCTGGCGACCTCCGTCGGGCGTGGAAAGTGGAAGGGATGGATTCATGGCAATGGAGAGCTTTGTGAGCGAACTAAGAAGAGATGAGATGGCCGTTGAGTGAAGAGTTCTATGTAAGGTGGTGAGAATGGAAGGAAGGGGAAGTTTCAGCTATGGCAATGATTTATAGGAGAGTAGTACTGGTTCACTTGCCCCATTTTTTTTATGATACATTTCCTCGAGTTTTATCTCCTATATATAAAGTTACTAGTTGTGTTTTTTTTTCCTTGTTTTTGAGTCCTCAATTCATCTCCAATTTCGTCGTTATGTTTCGGGGAGTTAATTACTCTGACAACGCAATTTATGGAGATGATAACGAGTTGCAATGAATTGCCTGTAGACCCGAATTTAAAGAAAACGGTGCTATGCATAACCGCCAGTAACGTTGGATTAATGGTGATAAGGGCTTAGTTAATAATTGCCTCCACCAAACAGAGTTTAATGCCTTATTAATTTGTTTTCTGTTCTTATGCTTCTAAAGTTTTTAAAATTTTTGAAACACAGTTTGCTTAGTTCGGCTGTTCCGAAGACGAGACAAAATTACAAGTGAAATAAAATAGATGCCAGAAAAAAATTACGACATATATAGCACTAATACAGAAACCTAATCATGCATCATAAGTGATAGTTTTTTCTTGTTTCAAAATGCTTGGTGATATGAATGCATGCTTTGGGGGTTTAAACATATTGAATTAATTCCCTTGACACTCCATTCCTTAAGAATGAAGTTCCTTGGTTAGAAGGAAAGAGACATTGTTTTTCTGTAAAACATAATCATAAAGGTACATTTTCTTGCCCGGCATCATTATGTTTCTTACTCTTTACCATATATAACATCAACCTTTTTTTTCAAATCCCTTTGCACAAACTAACAATGGAAATCATTTGGGTAATAAGTAGAAGACTCAATGAGTTGGCTCACTTGATTAGAAAATATTCTGACAATATCATTAAAAAAATACATATATCGACAAGTTTTATAACGACATTATAATATTCTTAATTCGTACCGTTGTCATAAACACTACAAGAAAATCGTGATTTTCCGACGGTTCGAAATCCGTCGCAATTTGCGACGGATTTTTCGACGGTTTCCTTTCCGATGGATTTTTCGACGGTTATGACAGTCGGAAAGGATTTATATTATTATTTAATTTTTCGACGATTAGGAACGTCGATATTTCTGATGGCTATCCATCCATCGCAATTTCCGATAGATTTTTTGACGGTTACGACCGTCGAAAATGAAAAGTTAAATTATGTATTTTTTATATTATTATTTAATTTTTTCGACGGATTTTTCGACGGTCACGATCGTTTTGAAATAAAAAAATAAATTATGTAATTTGTTATATTATTATTTAATTTTTCCAACGGAATTTCCGACGGTTACGACCTTCGAAAATGAAAAATTAAATTATGTATTTTTTTATATTATTATTTAATTTTTCGACGATTAGGAACGTCGATATTTCCGACGGATATCCATCCGTCGCAAAATTCGTCGCAATTTTCGAAGGTCGTAACCGTCGGTAAATGTATAATAATATCATATAAAAAATATTTTATTAATATAACTAGCGACGACCCAAACCGTCACAATTACCAACGGTTTTGATCGTCGGTAACGATTAGCGACGGTTCAAACCGTCGGTAAAATAAAAAATAAACATTATATACAACTAAATATATTTTCGACGGTCAAAACCGTCGGTAATTATAAAAATAGTTAATATTTATATTTTCGACGGCCGAAGCTGTCGGTAATTAAAATTTCATTATCCCGCTTTTATTTTTTCCTTTTACCGCTTTCTCTCATCTTTTTCTCTTATATATAATTCCTCCTCCCTCCTCTCCTCTCTCTCCCCCCCACGAGCACCGGTCGTCCCTCTCCCGCACCGGACGTCGGCGACCCTCTCCCGCGCCGGCGATCCTCTCCCGCGCCGGCGTCTCTCTCTCTTTCTCTCTCCGGCCAGAGGCTGCTGTTGGCCGGATCTCGTCGCTGGCGGCCGGATCCGGCCGTGGGCGTTCGGATCCGGCCCCAGCGGCCCAAACCGTCCACTGGAGGGCGGATCCGACCACCTGTGGCTGATCAGGCCTCCAGCGGACGATCCGGCCTCCAACGGCCGGATCCAGCCTCTCCGGCCCCCAGCGACCGAATCGGCCGCGGGCGATCGAATTTGGCTGCGGCCCGATCGGGACGCTAATTTTTTTATATTTAAATAATTATTTGCGGCGATTGCGACCGTCGAAAGATCGACGGTTGTGACGCCCGTCGAAAGGTGCGACGGTTCGAACCGCTGGCCTTTTCCGACGGTTGAAACCGTCGGAAATTTTGACGGTTCAAACCGCCGGCCTTTTTCGGCGGTTGCAACCATCGAAAATTTCGACAGTTCGAACCGCCGGAGACTTTTTCGATGATCAGAAACGTCGATATATTCGACGAATTTTTTTCAACCGTCGCAAATCGATTTGCGACGAGCGTTTTTCCGACGGATCGATTCCGATTGAAAAATCGTCGGTAATTACGTTACCGACGATTTTCGGGCTGATTACCGACGGTCCGGACCGTCGGTAATCAACATTTTTCTAGTAGTGAAATAGGGACAACGAATAATGATGTAGACCTACACGTGTCCTTTTTACAATGAATTATTTAATGCATATAACCGACAAAATTCATCATTTCATGCATATATATTCTTATGAAATATAGTGAAAAACTCCTAACGTATTCATTAAAATTTTAATTATAGGTTAACGTAAGTTCAGAATTGGCTCACTTGATCGTCATGTTTGCATATATTGACAAAATGCATATATATCGACAAGACATATATGGACAATATAAAGATTTTGAATATGTACTTTTGTTATGGATCGAGGCAACTGATACTAATGATTACATATATACAGTTATACAAATTATATTATTTACACAGTGAATTATTTAATAAATACATATATCCAACAAAATTTAATAACTTAACCTATATTGTTTATGTATGTTATTTAATTTATACACGACATGAAAATATATTCACAATAGCGATCGTTCAAAAAATACATATAAGATAAGATATATAACGACATTATAAACATTCTTAATTTGTACCTTTGTCATAATAGGAACAACAAATAACTATAAAGACCTACAAGTTTATTAGTGTACGTATTCATTTTATAGTTATTTATTTAATACATGTTTACGACACAAAATCATAAATTCATGCATATATGTCCTTATGGAATGAAGAGAAAACTCATAATGCATTCATTCAAAATTTTTATAGGTCAAAGCTTAATTAAGCAAATGGAATTTACTGGTATGCATAAAGTTTTGTGAGCCCAACATTGTTTTGAAAACTATTAAAATCTTTTATTTTCATTAATTCACTAGTATTGTGTATTGATTCATTTTCAGTAACTTGTGGCTCAACACTTTTATCAATACAGATAACAATTTCTACTAGGCATTATTCCCTCTCTATAAATATAAAAAATGATGAAAATAATAAGGGTAAGAAACTTAAGACTAGGTAAACTTATGCCATTATCTCAACAACATATACAATGACATTATAGTAATTCTTAACTTATACCATTATTATAGATTGAGGCAATCAATAATACAAATATTATTCATATATAAACTTGTGAAAAGAAATCAATAAACTACTAGTTCCTTTATTTCAAATTATTAGTGACAAATATCAAAATTTCATTTAGCATAATGTGTTTTAATGTTGTTCATACAAACTTTGGGGGGGGGGGGGGGGGGGGGTTTGATAAATTATGAAAACTATTAGAATTTTTTTGTGACACTTTTATTATTAGAAATAACCATCCCTACTTGGTACTTCCCCCCTACATAAGTTTAGGAAATTATTTGACTTATAGGTTAAGTGTAAAACTAGATGAATTTATTAACATGATAAAAATATATTGAAAACTTATCTATTTTCTTTCATGACAAGTAAATATATGAACAATTGTATTAACAGCATACATTAAAGATCCCTAATCATGGATTGAGGGAACAAATAATCATTTGAATCTATACGTTTATACAATTATATATTCCTCTGATAGTGAATTATTTAACTAACACTTGTTTGCAACATAATTTCAAATTTTAATAAATATATATTCTATTATAAATGAAGTAAATCAACTCCTAATTTCTTCATTTCAAAATATTATTCTTAGCATCAACATTTAGTTTAACATATTGAAGATTAATGCTATGCATAATTTTTTGTTAGTCCCACAAAGTTATGGAAATTGCTAAAGTTTTCACATAACTCTTATAGTGCATTAGTTGATGTTCATTAACTTATGTGAAACAACTTTATCATTAGAGATAACAACATCTGTAGGGCATTATTCTGTCTACACAAATTAATGATGGAAATGATTAGGGTAATAGGTTTAAGTGTAAAACTCAAAGAAATGATGAAAATTCTAAGCAAAAGAGGAATATATAGCACAAGATCCGCATAACAAACACATTGAACTTTGTTTTTCCGTCTATTATTTGACCTTTAGTACTACGAACATGAGAGTGGAAATGAATTTGCATGTGAATTTACAAGAATTTATATGTGAATTTACAAAATTCACATAATATGTTGTTAGCTGTCATTAAGATGTATTTGTAATTGTCTGAATGTAGAAATCACCCATGTAGCCAACTCCTCATACACAACTCGACTAGTAGGATCCCAAATTGTGGCATTTATTGTCTCCTAGAACTATTTCGTATCCTCTGACATCTACCAAATGAGGAGGCGAATTTGTGAACATCCTTAAATATAGTGGGCCAATAGAAACCATGGATCA
This sequence comes from Pontederia crassipes, assembly GCA_030549335.1. NCBI lineage: Eukaryota > Viridiplantae > Streptophyta > Magnoliopsida > Commelinales > Pontederiaceae > Pontederia > Pontederia crassipes. The sequence continues at coordinate 9,120,296 of JAUKPH010000018.1, read as the reverse complement.
TGACGATAGTTCTTGGAGTGCCCCCATGATCATATATTCTTTAGGTATATATCTTCTTATGTGTCCATCTGAGCATTCTTGGAAGAGATGTATGCTTCAACTCAAAATTCAAAATTGATTCCATAGAGTTATGCAATTAGAAGCAAATATTCCTACCAAGATAACAAGTATCTAAAAACATAATCTGTAACAACAAAAAAAACTAATGGGCTCAAATAACAGCCCATTAACCATAACCTTGGTTAACCTATCATTAAAATCCCTAACCTCTTCTCCATGAGAGCCCCTCAGCCGCACGACACCTCTTTTCTTCCCCACACAAAGGCACCTCATCCCCTTTCCCCTTCAATAATCTCGTACAAGAACCAATGACTTGGAAATCTCTCCCCTCTCATCAAGTAAAGAGAAGTCCCTTCTTCCTTTTTCCGATGGACACCTTTTCCTTTTTTTCCCCTCACCTTCTTTTCATTGGTGTCGATCTGTGCAGCGGGAGAGCCGCCTCAAAAGGTGGGCAACATGACAAGGCATGAACAGCGAGGAGGACAGCCCACACGCCCACCTCTGATTCACACAGATCAAAGAATGGACTACAGCGACACGAGGTGGGTGAATTGAAATCACCTTGCATAATCCTTGAATAAATTTAAATCCTGCCCTAATTGATTACGTAAAGAAGAAGATAAGAAGAAGTTATAAAGATCTTGTTTTGCCCTAGTTTGATCCCTGATTCTTTATTGTTTGATTAAATTGCATATATGTTTTGTTTCTTGTTGTTATGTGGCTGCTTGATTGATTTCTAGGAGGTAGAGATTAGCCTAGGATGTAACTAGGTTCGTGGTTTAAATGATTTTTTTGTGATTAAAGTCAGCCAGTGGACGGACCGGTCAACCGACCCATGTGCTTTACGAGTCAACCGGTCGACCGATTCACCGATCCTACACCTGACCTTACAATGGTCAGACCGGTCGACCGGCCCACTAGCCATAAGACCCGACTGGTCGATCGATCTCTAAGTCTTACCAGCCGATTGGTCGATCGTTCAATAAAATCGATCGATCGATTCGTCAATCCCACAACCCAATTTGTTGAACCATAGGTCGACCGATCTGAGCAGACCGATCGACCAATCTAAAGTCCACCGGTCGATCGTTCAATAGAACTAGTCGACCGATCCACAGTCTATTTTCACACTTTCTAGTAGTTCATAATCCCGATCTGATCGTTACTTATTCGTATTTGATTCTATTGAATTATGATATTTACTTATGTTTGATCATGATTATGCCTAATTTTAATGCCTCTTCTCACTGAGATCCATCCCTGATTTCAAGATCAATTATTTTATTGATTTATTTCTCATCGATCTTATCGCCTCCACTGTGAGAACAACAAAGAGTAACAAGTTCTTAAAAGAGATTAATAAGTTCATATAGAAGATGAATAATGGGTTGTCAGTTCAAGCCAAGTGTCTCAAGATAAGAGTAGCTCCCTTAGTCATGGTTTGATCACCCTTTGATCCACACACAAAGTTGTATCGTTTATTCGGCATACCCCAAGAACTAAAGGTACCTAAAGCCACCCTAATTTCTAAACATGAACTAAGATTCAGAAGCATGAATAAGCTAAGCAAGTATGAACGTCTGATGCGTTAAATTTGTAACAATAAAATTTGCTAGCAAGTGCACTAGTCGCTCAAGTAATATAGTAATAGGAGTAAGAGTGTCGAACCCACGAGGAATATTATTAATTCAACATCTGGATTTATAAATTAATAAGAGAGGAAAAACATGAATTTTTGGAAAGAAGTTTTATGAAATAAAATAAAGAAAATAAGATAAAGATAAGATAATGGTGTTGAAGTTAGGCCTTAGGATGAAAATAGATCAGGATAAATATTTGAACCATAAAAGATAAATTTAATCTTTAAAGATGGATTAGAAATTTTCCCAAATTATTAATTTACAAGATTAACATCACAGAGTCCACAAACTGGTAATTATGCTATTTAATCCGGTAAATCAAACTATCTTAAATTTAATGAAACCTAAAGTCCCACAAACTGGTATTCGTCAGATAAGATGCATTAATATGAAAATCCTAGACTATTAATCACTCCACAAACTGGTTAGATTAACAGATCACATAAACTTGATTCTCCACACACTAGTTATCAAATTTATGTCAATTATTAATTTTACATAAAATCAATTAATTTAATTAATGAATTCTGAAATCAAATAATCCACAAACTGGTAAGTACTCAATTCAAAAATCTAAGTAATTAAATTAAAAGCATTAAGCATAATTAACTAACTGATCATAAAAGATTAAAACAAATAATATAGGGTCCAAATAATTTTCCTTCAATAATAATCTCCTAACATGAAATAAATAAAAATATGGAGTTCATCCTAGAAATTCTGAAGAGATAATAACAAAATAATAATAATTGGAAGAATTACACCCAAATAGACAAAAGTCGAAGCTTCGGATCACGGGCAGACAGTCGGACAGCCTCTCGGACTTGATCAGGGTCGCGATCAACTTCCAGCCGTCGCACCTCTTTCCTCTTGGTCGTAGCCTGCAGAGCTCACGACTCGCCGTGGAAGAAACCTGAACTTCAGAGCACGAATTGAAACGATGGATTCTTCACGTATTTATAGGGTGTGAACGACCTTCAATTTGATCTCGGTCGTAACATCGTACGGTTGACTTTAAAATTATAAGATAAACTCGGCCAAAGATAAATCCTTTTACCATTACGCCCAAAGATAAATCTTTTCTTATCTTTACTTCCTTTGAATCTCGGCCGTAAGGAAAGAACTAAATCTTTACTCCCAAAGAGTTAAAATTCCTTTTACTCCCTCCAAATCTCGGCCGTAAGGAAGGAATTTATCTTGTTACGCCCAAAAGATAAAATCATTTAATTATTACTCCTTTTGAATCTCGGCCAAAAATCTTCATCTTCATGCCATTACGCCCAAAAGATAAAATTCTTTTATCTTTACTCCTTCAAATCTTAGCCGTAACAATGAAGATTCCATATCATTACCCCCTGAAAATCTCGCCCAAAACGACTTGGGTGTAAAGCCAAATCTCGGCCAAAATGAATAATTTCTTTGAATTTCGGCCGTGTTTTGAATTTTCCTACAAAAATAATTATTCAAATTTAATTAATCCATCCACAATTAAAATATTAATAATTAAAATTAATAAATCCGGAATTATGATTAAAAGTGACTAAAAATGACGCATGCCATGAACAAATTATAGAAAAATTAACTAAAATAATAATCTAAAATATGTTATATTTTGCATGCATCAAACTCCCCCAAGCTTAAAGTCTTGCTTGTCCTCAAGAAAAAATTCAAAGCAAGGCTCAAGAAAGTTTCATCATAGCCGCCACATTGTCAACTGACTAATTTTCTCACAAAATTCTTCTGCACACCTACTACTCAGCATATTATCATTTTCCATGCACTTAGCTTCATAGAGGTTCTGAATGCTACACAAATTTAAACAATATCAAATTCAGCCTTGCAAAAAAAAAATTGTCTGTCAAATAATAGCATTAATATTGAACACATAAGTACTAATTGAGCTTAAAACTTTTTCTTTTTCTTTTCATTTTTCAACTTTATTTTTAATCATTTAAAAGTTCTAATCTTCAAGCAGGATTGCACAAGGAAGTCCATGTAGCGGGCTTTAGACTGATGACTCCCAGACCAGATGACCTTAGGGCACCAGGTGATAAAGCACCCCTCGAGTTTACTTGCCCGAACAACCAAGGTTCTGAATGAAGAGTTCGAACTTAGCCATGCTTCAGTATTCCTGTGCTTCTCCATATTCCACAAGATGGTCCATGTAGCAGGTTTTCGATCGACGGATCCCAGAGCAGTTGCCCTTAGGTCGCCAGGCATGAACCCCTACGGATCTAATTACCCGAACGCACCTTGGTTCCGGATAACACTTTTGTACCTACATATAACTTTATTCATTTTTTTTTATTTGTTGGGGTTTAACTAACCCTTCTTCTTTTTTTTATAAGCTCAAAAAGTACTTGATATAGTCAATAAGAAGGCTACTACTAATCAAGACTTTAAAAGAAATAAATAAAAAAGGCATGAATATGATTTTATCGTCTAGTCATTCATAATTCTACTTAGCATGGGCACATAGTCTATAAGTTTGATACTGAAGTAGCAAGTGATAAGAAAGAAAAGTATTCAAATTTCATCAATTAACGACATGTCTTTGAACTTCTACTAAAAGATAATTAAAACAGTAAGACAAGAGTTTGTAAGATGGTAGCAAAAATAAATGCATGCAATGGTATTTTTTAGAAAATTTTCAAATTTTTCAATTTTTTTGGATTTTTTTACAAATAGATGCAAACATAAGCAAATAAAAAGAAAGAAACATGCAATGCATGGAATGCAAACTCCCCCAAGCTTGAACTAGACACTGTCCTCAGTGTTAAGCCAACAAGGGAAAGAGTAAAGATAATATGGAAAAGCTAAAGAAATGAAAATAAAGAAAGGGAAAAGATACAATCGGATTTATTGTCGGTGGAGAGATGCTCGGCCTCAATATATATATCGATGAAGGTGTCGGCCGCAAATGGTGTCGGTGAGAGGAGATCTCGGCCGATAATTGAGAGTCTCGGTCGTAAAAGCTTGGCCGCAAAATTTTGTTGATGAAGATCTCAGCCGTGCAATCTCGGCCGTAAGAGCTGGTTGATGAAGAACCTCGGCCGTAAGAAGTAGAGGGCACTTTGGCTTCTCGGCCGTAAGGAACAGGAAGTCGATGAAGAACCTCGGCCGGAGTCAATGATTTTGTAGATTGTGCCCGTAAGGTGACGACCGTGGTGATGGCAGCTGACGTCTCGACCGTAAGGAGAAAAGCTCGGCCGGAGTTTGGTCGTAAGAGAGCGGCGGTGCGCGGTGTGACTTCGGCCGTAAAACGAAGGCGGTGTGGAAGCTTGGCCGTAAGGGAGCTGAGGTTAGGTCGGTGAGGCTTCGGCCGTAAGGGCTTTTGGGCGAGAGGCATTGAAACTTCGGCCGTAAGGAAGAAAAGCTCGGCCGTAATTGATGAAGCTCGGCCGTAAGAGTAAGAACTTCGGCCGTAAGGCGGTGGTGCTTGATCTGCAAGGATGTGGAATGGGTAAAGAATTTAAAGGAAACTTCAGCGTAAACTTACCTTTCCCACGTGATGCGCGCAGTGAAGGGTCACATCAAATTGAAGGAGCGCAGCGATCGGCCGATTCCAAGGTGATTTTTCCTCTCGCCTTGTCATGTCCGAGATGAACCCGACGTGTTAATTCATGCATCGCTCGGTCCACGTATCCGAAGAAATGATTAGTCGAGTTCCTCTCCGTGCACAAAAAGAAATATCGATTAGATGACTCCTTAAACTATTAATTAAAATGCCAAACAACTAACTAATTAAATAAAAATAATAATAAATTAACTAAAAAAATATAGAGAATTGGTTGTGATTAAATATTCAATTCGTCACTGCAACAACCAAGTGTCAGAAAAAAATTAAATAAAATAAAAAATTAATATCTGATCAGAATGTGTGACATATAAATTTATCCAAAGGATTAACTTAGTTGTGATTAGATTTTCACTCAAGTCCTGCAACAACTAATTTTCAGTAAGAGAGATAAAAGAATAAAATACAAATATATAAAAGAAAAAAGAAATACAGATAATAGGTCACGAAAAAATGAGATTTTAACAAATAAAGTCTTTCGGCCTGATAGAATTGAAAATTCGTCATTAAAATTAATTTTCGAGAGGAACTTTTCAGAAACCTAATTACGGCCGCAAACGGAGGTTCTTCAAACCAATACAAATACCAAATATTAGTATCGACCGAAAGAATTTATGATGATGTAACAAATGGCACAAAATAAGTCTGAACTAATTTACGGCCGTAAAGTTAATAATCAGACATAATAAAAAATTATTTTCAGAGAGGAAATAAGATTGATCGGCCGTAATACAAAAATAGATTTACAGCCGAAATTAGATTAGTAATCCGAGGCTCGTTCGTCCGTAAAAATCATAAAACAGTGTTGAAAGGGATTCAACGTAAAGGCGTAAAACTTGTTGGCTTATGGTCGAAACAACGTCGTAAAAATTAACACAGCGATGAATCATTTCGGCAATCAACTCCTCACATATAAAATCCTAGGCATAAAGAACTAAAGTTGACAACCTTTGATCGTAAAACAGAACAGGGTTTCGGCCGAAATAAAAATCGAACGAAATGTCGACAAAATGACTCATTACGGCCGAGGAAGAGGATAATTCATATCGGCCGTAAAACAATGAGAATTAAGTCGAACGTGATCGTTGATGGCCGAGAAAGAAAAAATCACTAATAAATTGGCCGAAAAGGTCGTAATATGGCGTAAAAACAAATGTTCAGAAATTTTACGACCGCAAAACCATGAGATCATTCTCAGCCGTAAACAGAAAGATCCTGATGAAGTGAATTTCGACCGTAAAGATATAAATTGTCAATTAAGCCGAAATGAGATCACATCGGCCGAGATGAAGTCAACATGATTGGCCGTAATACAAAATAGGGTTTCGGCCGAAATAAAGTCGAATGAAACTTGAGAATATTACCCCAACTCTTACGTCGACAATTGAATCATTACGGCCGAAAGTGAATTAAGAAGATTCTTTACGGCCGTAAAACAACGAAATCAAATCCATGACGTAAAACAATGTTCGGATAAAAACATTACAACCGTAAAAATTGAAAGTTTAGAACTCAGAAATCATTCATTGCGATGCCGTAAAATTAATAAAGCCGACACATTAAATCTCGGTCGTAAAATCATAAGTCGACAGTGTAATTCAGAAAATTCAATCGGCGTCGGATTTTAAATCGAAAGTAGACAAATTTAAAAAATTATCGTGACCTTTATCTGCAAAAGAAAAAAAATGTCAGTTTATTCACAAAAATAATTAAAACAATTAATACATATTTATAAAGAATTATTTACACTTTATTTACATATCCTAATAATTCATAAAAATCAGAAATTAATTAATAAAATATTCCCCGGCAACGGCGCCAAAAACTTGATGCGTTAAATTTGTAACAATAAAATTTGCTAGCAAGTGCACTAGTCGCTCAAGTAATATAGTAATAGGAGTAAGAGTGTCGAACCCACGAGGAATATTATTAATTCAATATCTGGATTTATAAATTAATAAGAGAGGAAAAACATGAATTTTTGAAAAGAAGTTTTATGAAATAAAATAAAGAAAATAAGATAAAGATAAGATAATGGTGTTGAAGTTAGGCCTTAGGATGAAAATAGATCAGCATAAATATTTGAACCATAAAAGATAAATTTAATCTTTAAAGATGGATTAGAAATTTTCCCAAGTTATTAATTTACAAGATTAACATCACAGAGTTCACAAACTGGTAATTCTGCTATTTAATCCGGTAAATCAAACTATCTTAAATTTAATCAAACCTAAAGTCCCACAAACTGGTATTCGTCAGATAAGATTAAAATTAAGATGCATTAATATGAAAATCCTAGACTATTAATCACTCCACAAACTGGTTAGATTAACAGACCACGTAAACTTGATTCTCCACACACTAGTTATCAAATTTATGTCAATTATTAATTTCACATAAAATCAATTAATTTAATTAATGAATTCTGAAATCAAATAATCCACAAACTGGTAAGTACTCAATTCAGAAATCTAAGTAATTAAATTAAAAGCATTAAGCACAATTAACTAACTAATCAGAAAAGATTAAAACAAATAATATAGGGTCCAAATAGTTTCCCTTCAATAATAATCTCCTAACAGGAAATAAATAAAAATATGGAGTTCATCCTAGAAATTCTGGAGAGATAATAACAAAATAATAATAATTGGAAGAATTACACCCAAATAGACAAAAGTCGAAGCTTCGGATCACGGACAGACAGTCGGGCAGCCTCTCGGACTTGATCAGGGTCGCGATCAACTTTCAGCCGTCGCACCTCTCTCCTATTGGTCGTAGCTTGCAGAGCTCACGACTCGCCGTGGAAGAAATCTCAACTTCAGAGCACGAATTGAAACGATGGATTCTTCACGTATTTATAGGGTGTGGACGGCCTTCAATTTGATCTCGGCCGTAACATCGTACGGTTGACTTTAAAATTATAAGATAAACTCGGCCAAAGATAAATCCTTTTATCATTACGCCCAAAGATAAATCTTTTCTTATCTTTACTCCCTTTGAATCTCGGCTGTAAGGAAAGAACTAAATCTTTACTCACAAAGAGATAAAATTCATTTTACTCCCTCCAAATCTCGGCCGTAAGGAAGGAATTTATCTTATTACGCCCAAAAGATAAAATCATTTAATTATTACTCCTTTTAAATCTCGGCCAAAAATCTTCATCTTCATGCCATTACACCCAAAAGATAAAATTCTTTTATCTTTACTCCTTCAAATCTTAGCCGTAACAATGAAGATTCCATATCATTACCCCCTGGAAATCTCGCCTAAAACTACTTGGGTGTAAAGCCAAATCTCGGCCAAAATGAATAATTTCTTTGAATTTCGGCCGTGTTTTGAATTTTCCTACAAAAATAATTATTCAAATTTAATTAATCCATCCACAATTAAAATATTAATAATTAAAATTAATAAATCTGGAATTACGATTAAAAGTGACTAAAAATGATGCATGCCATGAACAAATTATAGAAAAATTAACTAAAATAATAATCTAAAATATGTTATATTTTGCATGCATCAATGTCAAGTCAAGTTATTGGTATTCTCATGTCATGATTCTAAGATTACGAGCATCATTTGATTTTATTGCTTTATAATATCTATTTATCTCTCTTATGATTATTTATGATGCCTTCATATTCCACTTTTCACTCAAGATAAGTACTCCCCTTCATTCCTGACTTCTCTATTCAAGTTATGTATTGTATACTTATGTTGTTCCCCACTAGGTTGTAAAGTTTATGGGAGAACCTCCTCCCCTGTGTTTGATTTCCATAGGGCCAAGTCAGTTATGGTGTTGAGTTGGTGTATTGCGACGATGCTCAGGCGACAAGAAAGTACATGAACAACGGAGCCTATTTAGTTATTTATTTTTCCTTCCGCATTTATGAACCTATGATGTAAATCTTATAAGATTTATTTAGAGATGATGTAGCCATCTTTCTAGACTTCCGTAATTTATATTTTTTTTTATTTTATTATTCTTTCGCTGACGTGTCTCAGTTCTTAACTGAGATATGGTAAATAAAATGATCAAAGCCACAACGTCTGTAGCGTCTCCAGGTTGGTCTTCGCCACGTGGCGTGGATCAATTTTGGGAGCGTGACATAATCAATATTTGGAACATCATTAATAAACGAAAGAAAATTAAACTCTACTTGATTATGAGAAAAGTTCACACAGTTTGCCTTGTCAAGCTAAACATCTCAAACAAAATGAAAGCTAAATTATCCAATATTATAGAAGATAGGGAAATTAAGATATCATGCATAAGGTATAAAAACAAGGGAATATAAGCCTTGTCATTAGAAATCATAAATTGCTACAAAAAGACATAAGATTTAAAATACATAAACAACAAAAGTTAGGTGATATTGTTTCAAGCGTTATGGACTTTCGATCAACATAGGAGTCCAACAAACATAAGATTTAAAATATACAAAGTAAAGAATAATTGTTCTTTAAAGATGCTGATTCTTAAAGCCTTTTTCATACTTCTTTTCTGGGTAATTATATTTCAAATCTCTTTTAATAGGAACCTGAATAACGCAAGAAAAAAATAATTGCCTGAGGATTTATCTTTATGTAATAAAATGCCAGGAAAAAAATGTAGCCAGCAACCTCAGTACTTAAACATTGTAACATGCACAAGAATCGCTAGTTGCAAATTAGTTTTCTTCCCCAAAGATGATGACATGCATGCGGCATATATTTTTCCATCGATATGTATATATAAAGGAACACGTGATGATGAAAGGCGATGTCACGCTTCATGTGTTCCAGTTAGGAGATTGGTAATTGCACGTTTACAAATCTTTCCATATTCAGATGAATGCAGTAAAATGCGATATTATTAAGATTATAAAATGCAAACCACATTACTTAACGACGAGTTTAATCTAAATGAAGAGGGACACTTGAACAACAACTGCAAAGGGTAACAGTTTGGAAGGGCGAGAACAACGAGGATGACGACAACGGCAATAATGAGTACGAGGTTGAAGACGAACTAGAAGAAGGAACCTAGCGGGTGGGATTGATGGAGTCTGCGTCTTCATGCTCTTACGCTCCTTGTCCATGCTGCGCATGCAACATTGGATCAATGACGGTGCCCTCGGAAGGTTCTGCACCAGGTTCATCATGCACAGGAAGAAGTTGCTGCGGCACATGCATGGCCGTCGCCGGCCCTGGGTGAGTTATCTCCACGAAGTTGTAGACAGGTGGAGGCTGAGCAGCTCTTCGGTGCGTCAGGGGATCCATGATTATTCCAAATGTTTCTGGGTCGTTCTCCGGCAGCGGCCTCAGGGCAGACGTCACCTCATCGGGGTCAGTTGGTGGTGCAATCCTGAGCCCCAGGCTCTCCATGAAGGATTCGTGCTGCCTGCGGTGGAACTCCAGCTCTGAGTGATGAGCGCTGGTCATGTGCCTTGCGAAATCTTGAATAGTAGGACATTCCCTCTCGCAGAAGAAGCATGGATGCCCGAAGATCGGCGGTAACTCAGCACCCCGGGTTTGCCGTCCGATAACTCGCACGAAGGGCAAGTCAGGTCGCCCCGGAAGGCCCCTGGCGGCCTCTGTCGGGCGTGGAAAATGGAAGGGATGGTTGCATGGCAATGGAAAATTTCAGCTATGGCAAGGTGGTGACAATGGAAGGAAGGGGAAGTTTCAGCTACGGCAATGATTTATAGGAGAGTAGGACAGGTTCACTTGCCACAAGTACTATCTCCTATATATAAAGTTAATAGTTGTGTTTTCTTTCTTGTTTTTGGTTACTATTAATCTCCAATTTCGTATTTGTATTTTGGAGAGTTAATCACTCTGACAAATCAATTAATGGAGATGATAAAGAAAATGGTGCTGTGCACAACTGCCCGTAACGTTTGACTAATGCCTTTGCCAAAAATATTTTGATGCCCTATTAATTTGTTTTTTGTTCTCATCCTTCTAAAATTTTTTGTTTTCTGAAAACAGGTTGCTCTTTTGTTTGTTCTGAGGAAAAAAAAAATGAAATAAAATAGTTCCAAGAAAAAAATTCTCCATATCGCTAATGCAGAAACCTAATAATCTTAAGTGAGTTTTTATTTTTTCAAAATGCATTGCTGAATGCATGCTTGGGGTTTTAACATGGTTGAATTCCCTCCGACCACGGATTTTTTTTGGGGGTGTACATTCACCTTGAAAGTGTCCGGAATTTAATCTCTCTTCTTATGTGTGAATTAAATAATATAAGTCAAACAAGATGTACAAGAAAATAATAATAGGCAAAAGAGAATTAAATAATATAAGCCAAGCACGATGCACAAGAAAATAATAATAGGCAAAAGAGACACCAAATTTATATGAAAAAATCCTCTAATGCGAAGGAAAAAAAATCACAGGGCAATCACAAAGCGATATCACTAATCCAAGAATAGAATACAGTGTCTTTTAGATTTTGCCCAAACTCGAATAATAATTCACTGGGATAAATAATTCATCTCTGAAAAATACTGAAATAACAATAGGAATAATATCACCTGATTACTACAATTCTCTGTGATTGTAGTATCAGTATCCTCCCATTCTGACTCTATTCTTAATTCTTTGCTCTTCAAGAAGAAATCTTATGTCTTCTTTTTTAGCCATCTTTTCCTCTCCGACTCTTCTTTTCTATATCCGTTGACCAAAGAAAAACCCTTTTTCTTTTTCAATCAACTCTAAACACAAGAAAAGAAAAAAAAACTTTTTCCTTTCTTTTCAAAACCTTCGATGGCTTGGCAAGGAGAAGAAGAAAAATTCTTTTCTTCACGTACGACGGCCACAAGAACTCAAGAGAGAGAAAAAACCATCTAGTTTATTAGGTTTAATTAACTTAAATAACATTATTTTCTAATGCGCTCGATTAGCTCCAAAGGCCCAACAATCTCCCCCTCCAACCCATGAGAAGGAGATCCTCCATCAAGAATCATCGCTTGACCTTCATACCGACCAATCCGACGCATCATTCTAACTTTCTTCTTAGATTTGTCTTTGGCTCCCCCTCTTCAGTAATCACTGAGTACTCAGATTTTGGATATCTAGTGAAAGCATGACGCTCTCTTGTAGATCTACGAGATGGAGTAGCATCTTGCTCCCCCTGCACAAATTCCTCTACATCTGCATCCACATCTGGCTCATTGTTTCCAAGTTCATCTTGTACGTAGTCACTGCTCTGCTTCTTTGATTTTTTAAAGTTTGTCAAAGTTTCTAATTCATGAATAATCACATCTTTGCTTTTGATGATTTTCTTCTTCTTCGGATCCCACAACTTATATTCAGAAGTTACATCTCCATAACCCAGAAATATGCACTCTTGAGTGTAGGATCTATAGCACCAAGGGGGGGGTGAATTGGTGTGTAAAATTCTTTTCAAAAATTTCACTTTTGAAAAAACCAATAAAAATGATCACAAGCAAATAAAGATAAGATGTAAGTGAAAGATAAAGAACAAACGCAAGGAGACACAATATGATGACGAGATTCGGCTTCAACTCTTTGGCTTACGTCCCCGCTCTGACTTCTCGACCTCGAGACCGTCGGAGATCCACTATCTTTCTCTTTTCTTATAAGGAGAACAACACTCTTTATACAACAAGCCTTCTTCTCTGTTCAAGAGGCAAGGCACACCTCTTATACAAGGAGCTCTCAATCTTACTAGATCAGAAAGAAAATGTTTCCTGTAACTCATTTCTTTTACAAAGTTTTTCTCACACTCAAGGCTAAGACAAGAAAAGGGAAGAAATTTACAATTTTGTGCTCAAGAACTTTAGAGGAGCTCTAGGATATTTTTGCTTGTTTGAATGATTTTTCTTTAGGCTTTGGCACTTCTTTTATAGGCTCCTAGGTAAGAATTTGTTCAAAAAGTCTTCCACAATTTGTTCAAAAAGTCTTCCACAAATTTCCCCTCAAAATAATAGACGTTTGTGTTCATTTGACCGTGAGGCCAGTCAATAGCTTTTATAGGCCGGTCGACTGGTTAATGTGATCGTTGTTCCATTTTCTACGTTTTGACGCTGTCCGGTCGACCGGTCCTTCGATCGATACATTGACCGGTAATGTCTCGATGTCGTCCGGTATATCTCATCCTCGATCGATGCATTGACCGATATTGTGTCATCGTCAACCGGTATAGTCTCGTGCTTTCTGAGTTCATTGGCTGTGCTGACCGGTTGACCGGTATAATGATCGGATCTTCGACCGACATTGTCTCGTCTTTTCTTTTGCTTAATATCAATCGATCGATTTCCTTGGCCGGTGGACCAATGGGTGAAATTTTTTCTTTCAATTTTAATTTAGCGATTTCTTCTGCAAATGTGGTTATATCAATCCTACACCTGCATTATCATCACTTGAGCATAGATTAGTAATTTTTATGTCCATTTTAATTTGTTATCATCAAAACATAGGATTCAACAATCTCCCCCTTTTTTATGATGGTAAATTAATTGGACGATAAGGAGAAAGAGAAAGAAAGAAAATGAAATGTAAATTTAGATAGAAAGTGGTGAATAAGCTCCCCCCTACATTCTTGCATATTTCACATTTTCTCCCCCTAAATAGGTGGAATTTATATTCTCATAATGACTTGGGATAATATGAACATATGGCAAAAAAAAAAGATATGAAATCAAAAGGCACTTCATCATGAAGAAAAAGTCATCACATTACATTGATAGTTAATAATACATCATGTGTTCATGCATTAACAAATGTGACTATAGTCACTACAAAATGGTACATGACATTAATACAAATGTAAACACATAACATCATAACATAGCATCAAAACATCATCCTAAATTCTCCTCCTTTTGACATCATCAAAGAGGGAGACAACTCAACTACTCCTCATCGGGACTATCATCCTCACGAGCTATGGGCGGAATAAATCCCTACGATGCATAGTAGGCCACCAACAAAGTATTGAGACTTACGCTCCATCCATCGAACACGATGATCTATGGTAGCCACCTGCTGTGAAAGAGCCGTGAAATCATAGGTGTCATAAGAATCTGAAGGAGTGTGCTGGGAAGGTCCAATATGCTCAGCGGGCGCCGAAGGCGGAGGGAAGCTGGGGTCAGCCTTCAGTGCGTCGTCCATTGGCGTTGGCTCTCCATCTGTGGCATCATCTCTATCTTCAGAATCCAACGATGCATGCTCACCAAAACTAAGATGTTTCCGGTACAAAGTCCCGAAACCAATGACATCAGTGGGGCGAGGTCGAATGTACTCCTCGTATGCAGGGATCTCGACACCAAAATGGAGTAAAATCTTAGTGATCCAGGCACCAAAATATAAGTAGTACCGTCCACGAGCAGCAGAGGAGACCTTCTGGAAGGTGTAGTACATGTGATAGAAAACAAAATGGCCAAAATGAAGAAATGAGACATCACGGATGCAGAGACAGTGAAGAAAGAATAGATCAAAGTGAGTGACCTCTGTATAGTGCCCAGCTCGAGGAGTGATCATGCGACTAAGAATGTGATGAGCCATTTTTATGATGGGATGAAGACGTCGATGGGCTGTTTCGATGGTATAATGGATGTTTTGTCCAGCAAAAACCGTACGAATGTCATCCACGATCGGAAGATAATCGGAAGGCCATCCATGAGTGACAAATGAATAAAAACCAGGTATGGGGCACGCAACGTCAAAGACGTGACAGAGATGGTTTGGATCAAAGCGAATGGGTACACCAAGGACATAGGTGATGATGGCCTCTCGAGTGATTGTCATGTTCGCATAAAAATGACGAACAAGATGGGGATACACACGCTCTGTGAGAGAGAGAAGTGGCAGCCAACCGATGATTGCGAACATCTCCTGAACATCTGGAATGTTCAAAGCGTCCCAATGTATAGGCACGTCGGTCTTCGTGAGAGGCGTACAAGGCTTCAAAACTAACAAAGACGTTCCTAGTGACAAAAAGACGAGCTCATTTGGAATTATTGTAACATGACCTGAGCCATAGAAATGACGACGATGGCGCTAAAAGACTAATCGAAGAGGGAGAATCCCTTCATCATCTGCCATGAATTCAACAATGATGGACGGATGGGATCTGGTGATCGGAAGAGGCGCTGAAAGGAAACTGATGTCGGTAATAGAGACTAGTCAGTCGAGAGGGAGACGAAGACGAAGACGATGGTCGGAAAGGAAGCGACAATGAAGGCAGAATCGATGAAGAGAGGAGAACAGAGGGGCGGCTGGAGATAGGGAGAGAGGGAGTGAAGAACAGGGTGGCTAGAAAGAGAGAGCTGTGACGAAAAGAGGAGGGTGGCCGGAGAGAGGAGGGCAGCCGAAGATAAGAGAGAGAAAGTGAGTGACAGAGAAGAGAGCAACGGTTGATGGAAGAAGAATGAGAGGTCGGCCGGTGTTCGATTCGAAGGGAGGAAAGTGAGAGATGAGCAGGACGGCCATCGATGGACGTCTGGAGAGAAGAGGGGTTGCTGGAGAGCAGAGGGCGGCCGGTGTTCGAGAGTTTAGAAAGAGCAACCGGTGGAGGTGGTCGGTCGAGGCGGCTGGTGAGAGGAGAAGAAGGTGCGCCAGTCGTCGTAGGAAGTATAGGAGGATGGTCGGACGATCGACGGCGCCAGAGAGAAGGACGGTGACGGTGATGGCTGGGCGGTCGTCGGACTTGCGGTTGAAGGTTTTGACAGCGGATGAGTTTTTATAAAAAGGGTCGACCGATCTTATCTAGCGGTCAGACCGGACAGGTGTTTTCCAAACAAATGATCCATCGATCGATGGATGTCAACAGGACACATTCATATACTGGTCGACTGATGTATCATATCGGTCGATTGATCCTAGTATGACGATTGGACTTATTTTCAAATTTCATAGCGGTCGATCGGTCCTTCGAGTCGGTCTACCGATCCTTGTCTTTTTCAAAAAAAATAAACCATTAAAATCATGTTCCAGAGATATATATCATACGAATGTAAGTGTTGTGCAACACTTTTAATGTTCAATTCATGTCAAAAGTGATATTGCATAATCAAGTCACTTTTATTTTGAATTGATATGCAATTTAAGATTTAATCATTCCTAATTCCCTTCTAAGCATGCAAAATCGTTCTTCACTCAGGGTTTTGTAAATATGTCTGAAAGTTGAACTTCAGTGGACACATGTGCAATGGCAATGTTCTTAAGGGTCACATGTTCTCTAATAAAATGATATCACAAGTCAACGTGTTTAGTTCTAGAGTGTTGAATTGGATTTTTGGTCATTTCTATAGCACTTGTGTTATCACACTTCATGGGTACATTGGAACAATTTACACCATAGTCAAGTAATTATTGTTTTACCCATAGCATTTGTGTACAACAACTACCGCCGGCTATATATTCGACCTCGGTAGTAGAAAGTTCGATGGAATTTTATTTCTTACTAGCCCATGAAATGAGGGAGTTACCAAGAAAACAACACATCCCACTAGTGCTTTTTCTATCAACTTTACTCTCGGCAAAATCCATATCGGTGTAGGCATGTAATTTAAATGGAAATTTCTATCGTACCAAATGTGTAATTCACATGCATGTTTTAAATAGCACATTATCCTTTTTATGGTGATTAAATGCGATTCTTTGGGAGCGGATTGAAACCTAGCACACAAACACACACTAAACATTATATATGGCTAGATGCTGCTAAATAGAGCAAACTACCAATCATACCTTTGTACCTTTTTTATTAATGGACTTGTCTTTTTCATCTTTATCCAATTTTGTAGTAGTGCTCATAGTAGTAGTGCTCATAGTAGTAGTGCTCATAGGAGTTGTGCTCAGCTTGCATTTGTTCATGCCGAATCTTTTAAGCAACTCCCTTGTATATTTTTCTTGATTGAGAAAAATGACTTCCTTTGATTGTTTCACTTGTAGGCCTAGAAAGAATGTGAGCTCTCCTACAAGACTCATCTCAAATTATTTTTACATAAGAGTTTCAAACTCTTTGCATAGACATTCATTAGTAGCATCATAAACAATATCATTAACATAAATATGAACAATTAAAATATCATTTTTAAAATATTTTAAAATCAATGTGGTGTCAACTTTCCCTTTTTGGAAATTATTTTTAATTAAAAATGAACTCAATCTTTCATACCAAGCTCGAGGGGCTTGTTTTAATCCATAAAGAGTTTTGAGAGATTAAAAACATGATGGAAAAAATTGGATTTTCAAAACTTTGAGGTTGTTCAACATAAACTTCTTCATTTATAAAACCATTCAAGAAAGCGGATTTAATATTAATTTGAAAAAGTTTAAAACCTTTATAACATGCAAAAGCCAAAAGCATTCGAATTGCCTCAAGTCTAGCAATGGGAACAAAAGTTTCATCAAAATCAATCCCTTCAATTTGTGAGTAACCCTTGGCTACTAATCTAGCCTTGTTCCTCACAATGACACCATTTTCATCTAACTTATTTTGAAAGACCCATTTGGTTCCAATGATAGGATGGTCCTTGGGTCCTTCCACAAATTTCCACACTTGATTTCTTTCAAAATTATTTAATTCCTCATGCATTGCATTTATCCAATTTGAATCTTCAAGTATTTCATTTATATTGTTAGGCTCAAAATTTTCAAGGAAAGTCAAAAAAGTGCATAAATGTTTTAAAGAATTTCTAGTTTTTATACTTTCATTTATATTACCTATAACTTGATCAAGTGGGTGTGATGAGACATGTCTCCAATTTCTTGGGATGATTTGATTCTCCTCTTTTTGAGATTCTTCCACATTTGGGGTGTAAGCTTTTGCTTCCTCTATGTCCACAAATTCAAGTTGTTTTTGTACTTCAACTATTTCTACATCATCATCATGTACTTTCTTGCCAAAAAATTGTTAATTTCATTAAATTTAACATTAATAGATTCTTCAACAACTAATGTTCTTTTGCTATACACTCTATAAGCTTTACTTGTATTAGAATTACCAAGAAAAATATCATCATCACATTTATCATCAAATTTGCCTTATCTTTGACATTCAAAATATAGCATTTACGCCCAAAAACTTTGAAATAAGAGATATTTGGTTTCTTGCCAAATAACATTTCAAAACAAGTTTTCTTCTCAAGAGGTCTAAATAGAATCAATCCTATTGAGAACATAGCATGATCAGCTTCCATCCAAAAGTATTTTGATAATCCGCTTTCATTTAAATTTGTTCTAACCATTTCTTGTATAGTCCTATTTTTTCTTTCTACTATTCCATTTTGTTGAGGTGTTTTAGGAGTGGAAAATTACGAGTAATTCCATTTTCTTCACAAAATATCTTAAATTTATGATTTTCAAATTCTCCTCCATGGTCACTTCTAATTTTTGAAATCTTTTGTTCAAATTCGTTTTGAATTCTTTTTGCAAATTTAGAAAACATGTTTAGCGTTTCATCTTTACTTGCGAGAAAAATAGTTCATGTGAAACGGGAGAAATCATCAACAATCACAAATACATATCTTTTTTCTCCTAAACTTGTCACATCGATAGGATCAAACAAGTCAAGATGTAAAAGTTCCAAAGCCTTATGTGTACTAATAACTCCTTTTAATTAAAAAAAACTTTTGATTTGTTTAACTTTTAGACATGAATCACAAACATTGTTTCTCTCAAATTTAATATAGGCAAGCCTCTAACCAATTCGTCATTTGAAAGTTTATTTAGTAATTTATAATTGGCATGTCCTAATTTTCTTTGCCACAAGTTTAAGTCATCATGCATGACACTAAGACATTTTTCTTTTTTTCAAGTTATCAAAATCAATTTTGTATACATTATTGTACCTAAAACCTATGTGCAAAACTTTATTGTTTTCATCTAGTATCAAACATTTGTCCTTTTCAAATTTGACAAAATATTTTTTATTGCATAGTTGACTTATGCTAATTAGATTATGTTTTAAATTTTCAACAAGTCAAACATTTTCCAAATACACTTTGTCGTTCTTACCAATATTGCCTATACCAATTACTCTTCCTTTGCTATTGTCTTCAAAAGTGACTTTTCCTCCATTTTTGTTTTCCAAATTGATGAAATTTGATGCATCGCCGGTCATATGTCTTGAGCATCCACTATCCAAATACCATTTACCTTCATTGTACTTAGGAGATTCCTACAAGAAAGAAATTAGGAGTTTCATCTTTTTGGTACCCAAACTTGCTTGGGTCCATCTTGGTTAGTAATAGTCATTTTCGGAACCCAAATTTTATTCATCCCTTTACTTATTCTTTTCCTAATTCTGCAATTATAAGAATAATGCCCTTCATATCCACAATGAAAACTAATAATATGTGATCTTGTGTAATCATGCGATGCTTTAACAAATAAAATCCTTTTGTCATTCTTCTTTTCAAAAGAATTAAAACCAAGTCCTTTTTATTTGAAGTTATTTTAAATCCACTAACCATGGCATCTAACATTATACTTCCATTTGAGAATTTTTTAAGTTCAACTTTCAATTTATTAATTTCTTTGTTCAAACATACACTTTCTACATTTTGTTTTTCACATAATGATTTTAGTGAACTATTTTCCATTTTCAATTCTTCAATTGAGAATTCCAAGCTAAAGTTTTCTTCATTTATCACACTTTTCACATGCTTTAACATTCTTATTTTTCTTTTTCAAATTTTCAATCTCTATTTTTATATCATCGTGTTTCTTTTTTAGGCATCCATATTTACTAATGAGAAATCTAAACTCCTTATGCACATTATAGGATTCACTATTATTAGAGTTAGATGAGTTAGATGATACCTCATAGCTATTAGCCATTAGACATATGTAGGATTCTTTGTCATCACTAGAAGAAGCGTTGGAGTCGTTTTTTTCATCTTTGCTTTCATCCCAAGTAGCTTGAAGAGTCTCTTTCTTCCTTCTTGAGCTTTCTCCATCTTTGTCCTTTTTGACCAAATTTGGACATTCATTTTTATAGTGTCCAATCTTTTTGCATTCAAAATAAATTATTTGACTTTTGCTTAATGACGATCTTCTCTTAGTGAAGTCCTTTTTCTTCTTTTGCTTAGTAAACCTGATCAGATATTTGTCAAGTTTCTTTGCATATAGGGAAAGCTTTTTTTCATCAAGATCCTCATCCTCTTCACTTGTATCTTTCTCATCTTTATTTGCCTTCAATATCAATGTTTTCCTTTTTGGAGTATTTGCTTCTTCATCCTACTTGATCCTGATCTCATAGGTTAAGAGTCAACCTATGAGATCATTAAAGTTTAACTTGTTTAAGTCCTTTTCTTCAATCACCGTCCTCTTTATATGCCATTTGAAGGAGAGGGAACTGAGAAACTTTTTCACTTTTTGAGGGTTAGTCCTTGGCTCGCCCAAAGAGGCTAAGCCATTTATAATATCATTAAAGCGAACGACCATCCTATTTATAGATTCATTTTCAAATATTTTGAAGGAATCATATTGATGATTTAAAATATTTAATTTAGACTCGTTAACTTTGTTCGTTCCTTCATGAGTAATAATAAGTATCTTCCAAATCTCATTAGCACCTTCACAATTAGAAATCCGATTAACTCCGTTGGATCCAAAGCACAATAAAAAATATTTTTAGCTTTCCAATTTAGTTTTACTAAAAGTCTCTCTCCTTCGGTATATTCTGAAGATTTTTTCTTACTTTAATCAAAACTATTTTGAATAATATCCCACATATCAATATCAATAGAACAAACATATGCTTGCATCCTAATTTTTAAATATGCAAAATTTGAGACATTGAAAAGTGGAGGACGATTAATAGATTGACCTTTGAAAACATTGAAACCACTTGATGCCATAGCTCTAAAAATGTTTTAAATCTTAAAACTAGAGCAACTTGGCAATGATACCAATTGTAAGATCAAAAGCACCAAGAGGGGGGGGGGTGAATTAGTGTATAAAATTCTTTTCAAAAATTTCACTTTCGAAAAAATCAATAAAAACGATCACAAGCAAATAAAGATAAGATGTAAGTGAAAGATAAAGAACAAACGCAAGGAGACACAATATGATAACGAGGTTCGGCCTTAACTCTTTGGCCTACGTCCACGCTCCGACTTCTTGACCTCGAGACCGCAGGAGATCTACTATCTTTCTCTTTTCTTGTAGGTTGAGAACAACCCTCTTTACACAACAAGCCTTCTCCGCTCAAGAGGCAAGACACATCTCTTATACAAGGAGCTATCAATCTTACTAGATCAGAAAGAAAATGTTTCCATCTAACTCTTTTCTTTTATAAAGTTTTTCTCATACTCAAAGCTAAGAAAAGAAAAGGGAAGAAATTTGCAATTTTGTACTCAAGAACTTGAGAGGAGCTCTAGGATGTTCTTGCTTGCTTGGATGATTTTCTTTCAGGCTTTGGCACTCCTTTTATAAGCTACTAG
The DNA here is from genome assembly GCA_030549335.1 of Pontederia crassipes. Taxonomy (NCBI): domain Eukaryota; kingdom Viridiplantae; phylum Streptophyta; class Magnoliopsida; order Commelinales; family Pontederiaceae; genus Pontederia; species Pontederia crassipes. The sequence goes on along the minus strand of JAUKPH010000018.1, from coordinate 9,098,616 downwards.
AGGTGAGAATTTGTTCAAAAATTCCTTCGACTAATACATCGACTTGTAATATCTCGACGTCGTCTGATACATCTCGTCCTCGACCGGTGCATCGACTGGTATTGTCTCATCGTCAACCGGTATAGTCTCATGCTTTCTGAGTTCATTGACTGTGCCGACCGATCGACCAATATAACTACCGGATCTTCGACCGACATTGTCTCATCTTTTCTTCCACTTAATATCAATCGATCGGTTTCCTTGGCCTGTCGATCGGTCGTGTGCTAAAATTTTTTCTTTCAATTTTAATTTGACGATTTCTTCTGCGAATGTGGTTATATCAATCCTACACCTGAATTATTATCACTTGAGCATAGATTGGTAACTTTTATGTCCATTTTAATGTGTTATCATCAAAACATAAGATTCAACATTGAGCCCTTTCATTAGATTTTTGTCCTTGTCCCTTTGCCATTTGTCCAGAAGCTTTAGAACCAAAAACTTTTAAAGTGAGAGTAAGACGCATTCTTACTAGTCCACACTTTCTCAGGAGTATCTGAATTCAAAGGAACTAATGGAGATCTGCTAATCAGATAACACACATATTCGCAGCTTCATTTCAAAAGATCTTCAGTAGATTAGCCGTACTCAGCTTACAACTAACCCTATCCAGAATGGTTCAGTTCATTCTTTCAACAACACAGTTGTGCTGTGGAGTCTTAGGTATTGACTTTTCATGTCTAATGCCATGCTTTGCACAATAATCTTTGAATTTCTTAGAAGTAGATTCACCACCATTGTCAATGCGAAGACATTTTAGATGATTGCCTATCTCCTTTCCCACCATAACATGAAACTTCTGATAAATCTGAAATACTTCATCGTTTGTCTTCATAAAATAAATTTATAATTTTCATGAAGCATCATCAATAAAAGTAATAAAATATCTATTGCCACCTAAAGAATTTACCTCAATGGGACCACACACATTTGAATGCACCAAATCCAACTTATTTTTCGTCTTCTTAAAATTGGACACAAATGACATCCTGCACTATTTACCAAATAGATAGTCATCACAAGTATTCAAAAATTTACCTTTGGTAACATTGATGTGGGAATTCCTCGCTTGAAGCTGCATTCCTTTCTCACTCATATGTCCTAATTTTTTGTGGCATAAATCTAGTGAAGCTTCTTCCTGTATTGCATTAACTGATTGTCCAATCAGATTCACTTGAGTTTCGTAGAAGACCCTTGATAATTTTCCTATGGCAACAAACATGGATCCTTTGATCAATTTCCACTTTCTGCCACCCATGTGACTTAATAGCCTTCCTAAGCAAAAAGCCAAGGAGAAATCAGATTGAGACATAAATTTGGTATGTGTCTAACATCCTTCAGAACCAACTCACAACCAACATCTGTTCGGATACATACATCTCCAATTCCTACAATTTTAGACCCTGTCTTATTGCCCATCTTCATTGTGCCAAAATAAAATCGCTAGTCCTATACACAATGAAGCATTCTTTTAATGGAGTTGCATGATGCGAAGCCCCTGAATCGTTGATCCACTCAACTGAAGAGTATGTGACATTGCATTCTTCATTTTCTTCCGAAAGGTAATATAGATCCTCATCTAATGCCACTGTAGTAGTACACTGATCATCTGCATCTTTTTGATTCTTCTCATTCTGTTGCTTCTTTCAATCTCTACAATTTCTCTTGATATGCCCCTCTTTTCCACAGTGATAATATGTAAATTTTCCTCTTGACTATGACCTATTATCGTCACGGCCTTTTGATCCTCTACTTCTATCTCTACCTCTATTCTCTGTGACAAGAATATGTGTAGTATGTGTTCCCATGCTCTTTCTCCTTCTTCATTGAACAAACAATCTTTGACCATGGTGAGTCACACCATTAGGAGCAGAATTACTAAGTGCTATCACCAAAGTTTCCCATGAATCTCGAAAGGAACTTAGGAGCATTAATCCTTGCATCTCATCATCAAGGATTATTTTTATTGCTTCGAACTGATTTACTATTTTCTGAAATTCACTCAAGTGTTCAGCAATAGAATTTCCATCCTTAAATTTCAAATTCACCAGTTTCCTAATCATGAAAGCTTTATTCTGAGCAGTATTCCTTTCGTATAAATCTTGTAATTTCTTCCACAAAACTTGTGCATATGTCTTTTGAGCAACATGATGAAAAACGCTGATATCAATAAATTGCCTAATCATCCCAACAACTTTTCTATGCATCTTTTTCCAACCTTCATCAGATTTCCCTGTCGGCTTTTTATCTCCTAATTCAACGGCATCAAACAAGTCCTTACAGTAAAGAAAGTCCTCCATCCTGGTTTTCCAAACTGAATAATTACAATTTTCCTCCATTTAATTCACATAAAAGAAATCCCAATTAACCTCGCTCTGATACCACTTGTTGGGAATTTAATCCCTCTTCTTATGTGTGAATTAAATAATATAAGCCAAGCACGATGCACAAGAAAATAATAATAGGCAAAAGAGACACCAAATTTATGTTGAAAAACCCTCCAATGCGAAGGGAGAAAACCACAGGGCAATCATAGAACAATATCACTAATCAAAAAAGAGAATACAGTGTCTTTCAGGTTTTTCCCAAACTCGAATAATAATTCACTGGGATAAATAATTTTTCTTTGAATATATTGAAATAATAATAGGAATAATATCACCTGATTACTACAATTCTCTGTGATTGTATTATCCGCAAAACCTCAAAAATCCTCCTAATCTGACTCTGTTCTTGATTCTTTGCTCTTCAAGAAGAAATCTTCTGGCTTCTTTTTCAGCCCTATTTTTCTCTCTTACTCTTCTTTTCTATATCCGTTGACCAAAGAATAATCCCTTTTCTTTTTCAATCAACTCTAAACACAAGAAAAGAAAAAAAACCTTTTTCTTTTCTTTTCTAAACCTTCGACGCCTTGGCAAGGAGAGGAAGAAAAAATCTTTTTTTTCACGTACGGCGGCCACAACAATTCAAGAGAGAGAAACAACCATCTAGTAAATTAGGTTTAATTAACTTAAATAACATTATTGTCTAATGGGCTGGATTAGCTCCAAAGCCCCAACAACAAGATTGTTTTTCTTGACACTCCATTCCTTAAGAATGAAGTATCTTGGTTAGAAGGAGAGAAACATTTTCTTTTCTGTAAATCATAATCATAAAGGTACAATTAATATTCAAAGAATCTAGTTCAACTATTGTTATATATTTGATCATTTTTTCATCTATACTTTAATGGTGACAAATTATAGAATTCTATGAATGCTTCAATTATATGGAATTCTATGACAAGAGTAATGAATTTATATAATAGAAGGAATTAAATGCATGGACATATATGATTATATATGAATATAACTCTGGTTTCATCATTAAGATGAATGCCCCATTGTTCCATGGCTTAATATCTAATAGTATGAGGTGAATGCATCATTATTTCATCGTATGGGCAGAAATCATTATGTTTCTTTTTTTAAGTGAAAAGTACTATGTATTAATATAGCAACGCGAGCAATCAAAATACAACAGCTGGAGCACCCCCAAAGGAGGCTGGTGCTCCCAAAAAAACGTCATCCGATGAACGATGAGCAAAATGAGCAAAATAGTGTGCGACAGTGTTTGCTTTCCTATTACAATGTGAAATTATATAGTTTGCAAAAAATGAAAGCGAGTTGCTAATGTCCGAGATGATATGTTGAACGCGCCAAGGAGGATTCGTCACGCCGTTGATGGCATTAACAAGCACCTAGGAGTCCGACTCAATGTGCAGCAAATGGAAGTTTGCATGCTTGCAGAACCTGATGCCCTCAAGGATTGCCCACGCATCATCCTCAATAGCAGAATGACAACGCTGAGGAAGCGCCCCTGCAGCAACAAAATACATATGATGAGAGTGACAAATGAAGCCCAATCCCGCACTTTCCCCACAAACAAAAGCAGCATTAGTGTTAAGCTTTTTCCACCCCACAAGTGGGGGCTCCCATCTAGCCACGGGAGGGCCATGGGGATGTAGAGCCTCAGAAACCTGGCATCTAACATATTCATTGTTCGTGGACAGAACTCTCTGCCAGACCATACCCGTGGTTGCCATCTTGAATCTGAAAACAGCCTCATTTTTAGTATGCTATATGCCCCAAACAATTTGCAATTAGGGATCTTAACTTTACTTTTGAACTAGGAATCAGGGATGAGTCCTCGCTCAACCAGGATGCCGCAGGACATTGGGACAACAGTTCAAAATTAAAGTTAAGAGCAGAACAATGGACCAAAAATGAAGAGTGAAAGGGCATGTAAAGAAAAGGTGGTCAACAGTTTCAATATAAAAACCACAGAATTTGCAAGAGGGATTGCTAGAAGGATAAACCGCAGGATGATATCAGCAGTAGGAAGCAGCCGGTGAAGGAGCTTCCAGATGAAAATTTTAATTTTTGGGTCAACGCACAAGTGTCACAGTAGGTTCCAAGAAGGCCGAATGGGTAATTTTTTATTCGAAGATGTCCTTCCAAGCGGGGATGGTGGTAAAGACCTGTCCATAATGAATTTGTAAACAGAATTAGCTTTTGCAATACCATGGGTATCCATCACGCAATGTCAGGTATCATCACAGGCAGTATGAGGCAGATAAATAGAAAGGACACAGTTCATCAAGCCAGATCCAAATAATAAAGCAACCATGTTATAATTCCAAGCATTACCACTCAAAAGTTCATTGACCATCTGTTGTCATTTAGCAGGTTGACATTTAGGTAAGTAGGCTTCCAAGCCAGAGGTATAGAGAAAACCCAAGGGTCATCGAGGACAGAAACATTTTTCCCATCCCCAATCTAAACCATAATACCCATCTTAATGGTGTCCAGGGTGTGATAGATTGCTTTCCAGCACCAAGTGGAGAGATTAGGGGGATTGGACAGGGACCAGGAATGGATAATACCATACTTGTGTCTAAGAAGCTGCACCCAAGGAGTGTTCGTGTTATTAAGCAAATTCAGAGATCTTTTAGCAAGGAGGAAAGTACGAATGTGCTTGAGGCTCTTGATACCAAGGCCTCCACAAGTCTTGGGCAACTGGACAGACTCCCAATTAATTAAGTGTGTACCTCTCTTGCCACCACCCGGGTTCCCAAAAAATGATCTATTATGCTTCTCAATAGCATCAATAATACCATTAGCAATGAAAGAGGAACTGAAAGCATAGACAGGAATGGAATTGATCACATAGTTTATGAGGGTGGCCTTGCCAGCCTAGTTAAGCAGTAACTGTTTCCAACCAGTTAATCTATTAGCGATTTTATCCAGGATGATTCTTTGTGATTTAGCTGGTATGTATTTATAGGATATCTGTACACCCAAGTAAGAAAAAGGGTAAGAGTCAATTTTAAAATGAAGGATGTTCAGAATTGAATGCTTTCTAATGGGGGCAATCTTAGGGGGGAAGAAGATCTCAGACTTAGCATAATTTGCCCTTTGGTTGGTTAACCTCTCATAGACGTGGAAAATTTTCTTTAGAGTGATGCAGTTTGATTTGGTAGCAGCAGTACATATGAGTAAGTCATTTGCAAATATCAGATGACTAAGTTGGAAAGTGTTGATTGAGTATGGTATCAAAGAGCCCGAGGAGACATGATAGTTGATCAGTGAGGTGAGCACCTGAGAGGTGAGTATGAATAGATATGGGGAGATGGGATCCCCCTGTCTGATTCCCCTATGGCTGCTAAAAGGGTTGGAGATAGAACCATTGATATTACATGTGAAACTTGGTGATTTGATGCAAGCAAGGATCCAGGATATAAAGGTGGGAGGGAAATCCATTTTCCTGAGAATTGTTTCCATGGCAGACTGGGATATCCGGTCGAAAGCCTTTTTCATATCTATCTTAACTAGTAGGAACTTTTTCCTACCCCTAGCAATGAGTGACTTCTTGGGCAATGATAATATTGTCTTGGATGGATCTTTTAGAGATAAACGCAGATTGGCATTGGTCAATTAAGATATCAAGAGTAGGCTTCAGACGTTGGGCAAGGATTTTGGTAGTAAGTCTATATAGCACATTACAGAGGGAGATAGGCCTAAAGTCAGAAACCCGGGAAGAGAAGTCCATCTTAGGGATGAAGACCAGGGCTGTCCTGGTCCAATCATGAGGCAGGTTGTTTGTGTATAGAGCATTTCTAATGTGATTGCAAGTGACATGGCCTATAATGTCTCAGTAATTCTTATAAAATTCAACAGTGAACCCATCAGGGCCCGGAGCCTTACCTAACCCCAGGCTCCAAAGGCAATTTTTGATTTCAAGGTCAGAGATAGGAGAGACAAGGTTATTATTATTATTATTTTCATTGATTTTTTGTGTAGCATTTAGAGATAATGCTACCTATAGGGAACTATTCCCTCGACACTAACCATGGAAATCACTGGTTTTAATAAGTGGATGAATCAACGAGATGGCTCATAGATTAGAACATTTGCGTATGTACTTATTTTATTTATACACGATATGAAAATATATTGACAATATCATTAAGGAAATAATACATATATTGATAAAATATATAACAGCATTGTGGATATTCTTAACTTGTACCTTTGTCATAAGTAGGGACAATGAATAATGACAACGACCTATAAATTTATCGATACACATTCATTTTATAGTGAATTATTTAATACATGTATCCAACAAAATTTCATAATTTAATGTGTAAATGTTCTTATGAACTAAAGTGGAAACTCCTAATGCATTCACTCAAAATGTTAATTATAAGTCAAAGATTAATTAATAAAATCGAATTTAATGGCATGAATAAAGTTTTGTGAACTCAACAAGTTATGAAAACTATTAAAATCTTTGATGTTGATTGATTAACTGGTATAATGCATTGTTTCAATTTTTATTAACTTGTGCTAGAAAACTTTATCAATACACATAATAATTCCTACAAGGCATTGTTCCCTCTGTTTAAATTTAATAAATGATGACAATAACAACAGTAAGATGTTTAAGACAAGGTGAACAGGCTCAATTAACCAGAATATTTTGATATTTACTTATTTTCTATTTGCCTGATATGTTAATATATCAACAATGGTATTTACCAATTATTGATATTGAGATGAATGATGATGATTTAGATTTGCACCTGTATGCAAAGTGTATATGTCTTTAAGAGTGTGAAATTTAGTATTATGCATAAAGGTTTCAAAAGTTTAATAAACATCGAAGCTGATGAAATATATGATATGACACATTATTTGATGCTCAGTAAAACATATGCAACACTTGTATCAATGCTCAGACATGTCACTATTCGCTTTATATAATGTGAATTATTAGTGTAAAAAGTGCAACACTACAAGAATTGGCTCACTTGATAATGATATTTTCAATGATATATATGGATTATTTTATTGATAAAATACATATATATTGACAAGACATATAAGAACACCAAATATTCTAAATTTGTACTTTTGTCATAGATCAAGACAATCAATGATGATTACATACGTACAGTTATACAAGTTATATTCTTTACATAATTGATTATTTAATTAATACATATATCCGACAAAATTTAGTAACTTAACCTATATGATGCGTTATGAAATGAAATGAATAAACTTCGAATTCCTCCATTACAAAATATTAATGATAATGATCAATTCAAATTCAACATATTGAATTTTAGTTCTATGAATAATCTGCTACATTTAATGATATAACTTGTAAAGTAGATCTTATTATGTTCATTTACTTGTAACATCAAGTGATAATGGTGCCTATAAGGAACTATTCCCTCTACAAAACTAACCATGGAAATCATTTAGCTAATAATTGGAAGAATCAATGAATTGGCTCAGTTGGTTAGAATATTTGCAATATATACTTATTTTTGTTTATTCATGGCATGAAATATAGTGAGAATATCATTAGCAAAACGCATGTATCATTGACATTATAAAAATTTTAAATTTGTTCCTTTGTCATAAATAAGAACAACCAATAATGATATAGACCTATAAGTTTATTTTGATACACATTCATTTTACAATGAATTATTTATTACATGTATACAACAAAAATTCATAATTTCATGCATATATGTTCTTTTGAAAGAAACTGAAAACTACTAATTCATTCATTCAAAATTTTGGTTATAGGTCAAAGCTATGGAAAAAGTTTTGAGTCCAACAAAATAATGGAAACTATTAAAATCTTTGACGTCCTTTAATTAATTGGCATAGTGCATTGTTTCATTTTTCATCAGTTTGTGCATAACACCGTTATCAATATAGAAATCAATTTGATGTTCTTACTCATTATTTCTAGGGTAGAAGCATAATCTTCTTGATCAAGGGATTCAATTACATAAAATGACCTTTTACTCATTTTTAACCTTTTACTCACCGTCATGGAATTTATAAGTCATTGAAGTATTTTACTACAAAATTATTTTATATTTCAAAATAAAAATTTAAATATACTTTATGTTTTAATATTATTTTTCAAGTTTTAATATAATTAATAAATGATAAACAAATATATGTAATTAAGAATGTCGGCATCTCTTTACTTATAATAATTAATAATACTTATTTATTCTTTTTTTATTTTTATGTATGTTTAACTTTTTGTTCATTTTTTAACTTTGAGTAGGGATTTAATATATATATATTACATTATTTTTTTTGTTTTATAAAAAATTGTGAAAACATAAATAAAAAATATTATTATTTAAAGATCAAAGCTAAAAAAAGTTACTTTTAGCGTCATAATTTTGTTAATAACCATTAGGGTATAACTAATTATTTAACCTTAACCTATTTTTTTTTTTACTTTTTCTCTTCTTCTCTATGTAGGTGCATCATCTTCGGATTGTCTTCTTCCCTTGCACACCTGCACTGGACGATGAGGCTTCCTCTTCCCTCACACACAGGCAGCGGATGGCACTACATAATCCTCTACAAGCAGGTACGTGATCCGTTGCATGACCCGTCGTCTCCCTCTTGGTTCTTCTTCCCTCCAGCAACCGATCGACTTCCTCACACCGAGGGCCGTCTCTAGAGGCGGCTTCCGACGGCCATCTCATGCATAGAGGCGACCGTCGACGACCGTTTCACGCACAAAGGCAGCCACGACAGCTGCCTCTACACGAGAGGCAACCATCAAGGCCGGCTCTGCATGTGAGGCGGCCCTCAATGGCCTTCTCACGTGTGAGGACGCCATTGATGACTACCTCTCGCACAGAAGTGGCCTCGACAACTGCCTCTGTGCATGAGACAACCCTCAGTGGCCGCTTCTCGATAGAGGCGGCCGTCGGGGCTGCTTTTGCGCGTGATTCGGCTCGCACATGTGGCCGTGACGACCGTCTCTGCACATGAGGTATCTTCAATGGCCGCCAGTGCTTCTCGTTCGGCTGCATACGCTTCCATCATGTGCTTGTACTTTTTCTAAAGGTTCGTCTTGTAGTTTGAAGGTTTCTTCACTTGTCCACAGGTATATTGCACTTCTCCACAGGTGATTGTAGCAAAATCTATACATGATGCCCTTTTGTTTTGGTCTCCAAGGTCCTTTTTGCTTGAGGTATGCCCCTTTGTTTTGGTCTCCATAAACTCTATTAGATGGCTAACCACATATATGTCATATGTATCAATCTTAAGCGAAAACAAAATTGTTGTAAGAATCTATGGTTATTCTTCCTCTTACATGTGTGATGTACATTTGGCCACCTCAATCTTGTTTTTTCTATTGGACAAAAAAAAATGGAGGACTAAATTCTCTTGTAGATATATAAATATTATTCATGAATTAATTACGTAACTATCTAAACTATCAATTCCCTTGTAGATTTTGATTTTTTATGTTATGAATTTTTATAATTACATTTTCTTATATATTGATAACTCTTATATTATGCCTATGACACTTACCAAACAATTGATGCAACTTGTTGATAATAGACTCAGTGGAGAAAGAACAAATGTGGGCTACTGTTCTGGTAATATATTTTCTTTTATTTTAGTAGACTTGTTTGTGTAAGTCTTGAAAAACAAATTTTTTATATCATATCCATTATTTATGTATATAACATTTAAAGTTTGCTAATGGTACTAAAATATTTGTGTAGGAAAAAATTGAAAGAGATAATATTCATTGTGAGAATGTTTTGGGACATATGAAATAACTATGGCAAAAATGGAGAGGAAACATGCACTTCAAATATGTGAAAGATTAGCCAATTCAACAAGCTTTAAAGAATGCGCCAAATGGAGTGGATAAAAGAGATTAGGAGTGGGTTGTTAAAGAGCATTATAACTACAAGAAAAATGGCGATTAGCGACGTGCAATAGCGTCTCCAAATAGGGTGACGCTAAATCGACGCCACTAGTGCCGTCATAGCATATTCGTTGAGTCCCAAGAAGGAGGAACTACTTGTCTCTCAATAGAGTCTCATTAGCGTGTTCTTAGCCTTTCCGGAAATAGGCACTAACGAAAGCGCCATAGCGACGCCAGGTAGCCGCTATTATTGCGCGTCATGAAGCGAAAGTGCGTGGGAGAACCTAGAGTTGTTTCGCATTGACAGCTTGCGATGCGAAACTCGCGTTGCACCTCTTGCGACGCTAGGTGGTGTCACATATTAGACGACGCTATGTAGATGCCAATATGATTACTTGGAAATAGATAACTATATAAAGGCTATCTATATTTATATCGCTATATGTTTTATATTTTGACGCAACCCTATATATTATCTATACTATACGTTAATCAATAAATAAATTAAATATTATATATGTATCTTCAACATATATATGTATTCCTACATGATTACTGATCACAAGCTAATCATACTAAATTTCTACTCGTTTTCCATCCTAATTCATGTGCATATAAATCCTGAAATGTTCATATTATGATAATTATGCCTAATCTACATGCATTTATCTTCTCAACATAATATTATCCTACATTTGCACATTTGAGCTGATAATATATTGATTTAGTTCTTATTTGTCTAGTTTTCATTTGAAGAGTTTGATGCTTGCTGTTCATAATGTTGTAGGACCAAATCAAGGATAAAAAGACAAGTATTGTTGCTGGAAAAGTATGAGGGGACCACAGGCAGCTGCCAAAAGCAATGAGAAAGGAATCTTTTCTCAGCACAAAAGCAAAAAGGACCATAGGACAAATGGCAAAATCAGATGGAATGGAAGATTCTCATCAAGATCAAATGGTGATGATAGTATCATATAAAAGGAAAAGGTGGAGAGACAAATGGGGGATCTCCTCTCCTAGCCATTTGGCTGGAGGCTGAGTTCTTGATTGCTAGAGTTTTTGAGCTGAGAGCTTTGTTCTTCTTTTATGTTTTAAGATGTTTATGATTCTGTTCCTCATCTGATTTCTATTATTTTCATCACTTATGAGGAGCTAAATCTTAGCTCTCTTAGGATAGGATACTAGTTTAATTTTTGTTTTGTTGGATATAAGTTTTAATGATATATAAAATTATATTTTGATGATACAAACCTCGAAAGATTAAAGTTAAAATGCTGAAAAAGTTTTAAAAAAAAGGAATAACTTTATGCACTACATTTTGATTAAATAATAAACTATGATCCTATTAGATGGGTTAATCATAATATAAAAGTTGTAGAGAATTCTGTTAGCTTTCCATAGAATAAAAAATCATCTCATTTGGACAATTGTGCAAAAAATTATGCTTAAAATAGTGCAGGACGGTCAAGCTACCGGCTGAAAAATAGGTCGACCGGTCTAGAATATCGGTCAACCGATTCAGAGCACAGGTCGATAGGTCTAGAATATCGGTCGACAGTTCCAGAACACAAGTCGACCGGTCAATACAGAAAATGCCCAATTTCACCCAGCAGAATGTCGAGACTGTACTGGTCGACCGGTCCAAAACACAGGTCGACCGGACAGTGCAAAATTCGCCAACAGTCACATTTTTCATAAAAGAAAGTGTACCGGTCAACCGGTCCATATGTGCGATCGACCGGCCTCTCAGTCAAATGAACAGTAACGATCAAATTTGAAGGAGAAAATTGTGGATTGATTTTTGGACGACTTTCTCACTTGCAGAAGCTATAAAAGGAGTGCCAAAAGCCAGAAGGAAGTGCACCCATCCAAGTATTGAAGAAAAACTTCAAGTTATCAAAGAGAGACCATTTCTTGAAGTTTTCATTTTATAGCTTTCTCATTCTTTTTCTCTTCTCTTCTTGTGAGCATAGAATTGTAAAAGAGAGAAACACTTTTGTTCAAAAAAATTAGAGAGAGCTCATGTGTAAAAGAGGTTTTAAATCTTACCTCTTGAGCGAGAGAAATAGATTAGCTTCTTAGGAGGAGAGGTTGTCTTTCCTTTCGAAGCGAAGAAAAGGCGGTGGTGTAAAGGGCTTTCTTCCTTGCCCCATTTGAAAGAAAGGAAGGGATTAGTGGAATCTCCGACGGTCTCGAGGTCGAGAAGTCGGAGCGGGAACGTAGGCCAAGGTGTGGCCGAATCTCGTCAACAACCACCGTGTGTTTGCAAAGAATTTAAGAATCGATTTTAAGCTTCCGCGACGGTTTTTGTGAAATCAATATTTTCGGTTAAACACCAATTCACCCCATCTTGGTGCCCTTTGGGATCCTACAATTGGTATCAGAGTGGGTTGCTCTTGTTTTGATTTTTGAATCATCTTGTTTTAAGATCTAATCGTCTTTAGATCTAAAATTTTTTAAGATTCAATTATCTTATTTTAAAATTTAACCATCTTAAGAGCCATGGCATCAAGTGGATTTGTTTTTGCCGAAGAACAATCAATTAGTCATCCTCCCCTCTTAAATGCATCAAAATTTCAATATTGGAAAATTAGGATTCAAGCATGTATTTGTTCTATTGATATCGACATGTGGGATATAGTTGAAAAAGGTTATTATGTTCATGAAAAGTTACCTACTGATTCTAAAGAATTTTTTTTTTAAAAAAACTTAATTGGAAAGCCAAAAATATATTTTATTGTACTTTGGATTCAACGGATTTCAATTGGATTTCTAATTGTAAAAGTGCAACTGAAATTTGGAAGAAACTCATTACTACTTATGAAGGAACGGATAAAATCAAAGAATCTAGATTAAATATTTTGAATCATCAATATGATTCCTTGAAGATGCATGAAAATGAATCCATAAATGATATGATTTCTCGGTTTAATGATATTTTGAATGGCTTAGCCTCATTGGGCGAACCAAGAATTAACTCCCAAAAAGTGAAAAAGATTCTCAGGACTCTCTCCTCCAAATGGCATATGAAGCGGACCGTGATTGAAGAAAAAGATCTGAACAAATTGGATTTTGATGATCTTATTGGTTCACTTTTAACATATGAGATCTCAATCCAAGAAGATCAAGAAGAAAAAGCCCCCAAGAAGAAAATATTGGCATTAAAGGTAAATGCAAATGAAGAAGACTCAAGTGAAGAAGAAGTGGACGAAAAGAGATTTGTCCGCTACACAAGAAAACTAGATAAATATCTCAAGTTAGTGAAGAAGAAAGAAACGAATGAGAAGCCTACTCGAAGATCATACAAAAATCACAAAGAAGAGACATCTCGAAAAGGTAAAAAGAAAAAGTATGAAGAGTCAAATGAAACAAGTGACTCGTCAAGCTCCTCCAGTGATAAAGCATACTTATGCTTAATGGCACACGACGATAGAGAGATCATTTCTTGAAGTTTTTATTTTATAGCTTTCTCATTCTCTTTCTCTCCTCTTTTTGTGAGCATAGAATTGTAAAAGAGAGAAACACTTTTGTTCAGAAAAATTAGAGAGAGCTCCTGTGTAAAAGAGGTTTTAAATCTTACCTCTTGAGCAAGAGAAATAGATTAGCTTATTAGGAGGAGAGGTTGTCTTACCTCTCGAAGCGGAGAAAAGGCGGTGGTGTAAAGGGCTTTCTTCCTTGCCCCATTTGGAATAAAGGAAGGGATTAGTGGAATCTCCGATGGTCTCGAGGTTGAGAAGTCGAAGCAGGGACGTAGGTCAAGGTGTGACCGAACCTCGTCAACAACCACCATGTGTTTGCATTTGATTCTCTCTCTCTCTCCCTCTAATATTGAATTTATGATCTGAATTGCAAAGGATTTAAGAATCAATTTTAAGCTTCCGCGACGGTTTTTGTGAAATCAATATTTTCGGTTAAACACCAATTCACCCCCCCCCCCCCCCCCTCTTGGTGCCCTTTGGGATCCAACATGTTTATGGATAGATGATTGAACAACACTTTTGCCATTGATGTTAGTGCATTTCTGAATGTTTTCAAATCAGTTTTATGTTGATGTGAATCCTATTTTGTAGTGACAACTGAGAAGTTGTTGTTTGATTCTTTCTTGCTCAGAAATGAGTCAAGAGCATCACCATTTGTTTTCTAATTTTATCCTTGTCAAGATCTGAATGCATCCTTTTACTTCTTGCTAATGTGAATCTCATCTTGTAATGACAGCTGAGAGGCTGATTCTATATTCTCTTGTTATTCAGAAGTGAATCAAGAACATTAACAATTAGTTTCTGGATTTTGATTTCAATTGTGATTTCTATTGAGTTGGTTTCCTGGTTCTAAGTAATCCATGCTGAGAATGGATCCATTTACTTTTGTTGATGTGAATCTCGTATTGGAGTGGCAGTCGAGAGGTTGATTTTAGATTCCCTTGTTGTTTAGTGATAACCAAGAGCATCAGCACTAGTTGTGGATATTTGATTGTATTTATGCATTGAGCTAGAGGTTTCATGATAATCTAATATCAGTGGAAACCCTTGTTGAATCAACCTAACTAATATTCATATGAAAGTATGATACTTAGTTCTAACTTTAATGCACTGTGTGAGCAGTCTTTATAGGTTGAATTTATTTTGATTTGTATTGCTAAGTTGTTCTAATCCATTTCATAACAGAATATTAGATGAACCCCTTTCCTAAGAGAACATTTCATATCTGTTATATTAGTCACTTAAAAACACCAAAAAGAGTTAACTTAGTTTAGGATTAATCTAGATTAGTTAGTGAATCTTTAGTTTCAAATCACTTATGAATACGACATTCGAGTCAACTACTCCGATTTGTGCACTTGCAGTCCAGTGAAGTGAGGAGTTTAGACCATATATCATTTACTTACATTTTCAATTTTGTGCTACAAATCAGTCAATCAATCAAACTCTCCTAATTCACATCAATTACTTATAATGTCTACATCATAGAAGTGTTCCTAAATATATAATTTGTTACTTATATTATATATGTTATTTATCCATACAATATATATCATATCTTAATTATACATGTATTATTTTTATATTTTTATTCATGAAATTATGATGGTTGAATTAAGTGATGTGATTTGCTACAAATTATCCCATTTTAGCGTCTCCGTGGAGGCTCAATAACGTCTACGTAGCGCCACACTAGAGCCCCAACGTGGTCAATGCCAGGGAGACACTATTGGCGTCTCTCTAGTGTCACCTTTTTGTACGCTAATACGCGTTAGACGCTACTTCGATGCTATTGTGTCGCTAAACCACTTTAGCGACTCAACATATAGTCGACTTTTTTTATCACACTCGGTTAATCAGGCACATATAGACGCGTATATACTTGTACTTATATATAATATGTACACATATACATATTATTATCACTTAATCTCACACATATAAATATATACATACATACATACACTTGGAATACGTATACATATACACGTTATCTATATATGTCTCACGCATATATAGACATATACATACACATATATACTTATAATACATATAGATAAAAACATTGTTGTGACTTAATCTCTTATACGTAGACATATATATATGTATATATACATACATACACAGACAATTTTGTTATATACACATATACATATAGACTTATATTTTTATATACATACATGAATAATTATATATGCACTCCATAACTCTTAGATTGTGGGAAGGAAACAAAACAATTGGAACGGGGCACAATGCGATGAGACGCTATATTGATAAATAAAATTACATACATAATAGATAATTAGAAATAGAAAACCGCTATTTTAGCCTCTCTATAGCACCGCATTAGTCGACTTTTTATTACCCCCACTTAATTGGTCACATATTGACTCATAACTCGTGCATATATACATATTATTATAACTTATTCTCGCACATATAATGTTAAATTAAGAAGAAAATTCGATATAGCATCTCGACAGCCACGTAATAGCATCTCATTTTTGGCGCCTATGCAGCGTCGCGTCTAGATCAGGCGCTAAACACTTGACTTAAATCCCTAACCCCTTTTCTTCATTTTCACTATTTACTATTACCGCTCAATTTTGACCATGCCGATGACGCCGACGGTCGATGCCCGACGTCCAACGTCCGCTGCTCCAACGCCCTCTGCTTCCTCCACTCGCCGTTCGATGCTCGATGCCCTCCGCTTCCTCCACCTGCCATTAGACGCCCGATGCCCGACGCCGACGATCGAGTCCTCCGCCTCCTCTGCCTCCTGCGCCGACCTCCGCCTCCTCCGCCTCTTCCTCCGCCGCCCTCCGCCTCCTCCGCCGCCCTCCACCTTCCGCCTCCTCCTCCATCCTCCGCTTCCTCCACCTGCCATTCGACGCCCGATGCCCGACGCCGACGATCGAGTCCTCCAACTCCTCTGCCTCCTGCGCCGACCTCCGCCTCCTCCGCCTCCTCCGCCACCGCCCTCCGCCTCCTCCGCCGCCCTCCACCTTCCGCCTCCTCCTCCATCCTCCGCTTCCTCCACCACCTCCCACCGCCATCCTTCTCCGGTTAAGAAGGTACGAGCCCGCCACCATGTTAAGTTAATTAGTAATGCATCTTAAGTTAATTACTAATGCATCTTAACTCAAATACTACTTAATTACTTGAAATTATTGTTGTTAAGTGAGTTATTAATGCATGTTAAGTTAAATACTACTTAATTACTTGAAAGTAGTGTTGTTAAGTTAGTTATTAGTAAATTACTAGTGCAGGTTAACTTAATTACTAGTTAAGTTAATCTAATGCATGTTAAATGAATTACTAGTTAAGTAATTGAAACTAATCTAAGGACTAGTTATTGCTAATTTTTAATCTACTATCATGTTAACTTAGGGTAAATGCATGTGCAGTACAAATTTGTTCCACGATTAGGAGTTATTAGAAATCAAATACTGATAATTTTTTTCATAATTCTAGAACCTCTTTTTGATCATGTTCTCATAAATTTTACTAAAGATGTACTTCCACATTCTTGGTAATATAATGAGATTGTGATTCGACGATAAAGTACTTAAAACATATGATTTTGAACTTCGTAACTTCAAAATCACATGTTTCAAGTACACGAATTTATTGATATATGGCTTAATGTTGTCTGTTATATAAATGATAAAACTAGATCGTAGATGGATACGTCGTTGGAAGGATAAACATGGCATTATAACTGAAGAATATAAGGATGGTGTTGATGAATTCATTAATGTGGCATATCAAAATGAAGGTGTTGCTTCTTCATAAGGTGAAATCTTTTGTCCATGCCGAAAGTGCAAATGTTATCAGTGGAAAGTAAGATATGATGTGCAAAAGGATATATATTACAAACGATTTCTTACTGACATACACAAACATTGATTGAAGAAGACCCGAATTTAAAGTACCCATCTTCAAGTACACATGTCGGCTTCTTGGTACAGGACACAAAGTTATCTTGAAGGACAGAGATCTCATCGTCGTTGAGAATTATGTCCTTGCAAATTGTAGCGAAGTGACGCCGTATCTCGAGTAAGACAATTTGTTTTAATATGTTATATAATTTAAAGTTAATTGTTGCTATATGATTTCATTAATTGACAACTGTGAATTTAGGAAATTCGAAGAATTACAGCGAGAAATCAATCAGTTAGTTTCAAACGATGAGTTATTGAAACTACAAGACGAACATTTTGCCGATTGGTTGAGATGTGAAGTGAGAATTCTTTCTGCTTGCTCTTAATTGTTACTTAAGTTCATAACTTTTAATAAAGTTTTTAGTTATTTTTCTTGTAGGTTAAATGGCTCAGTCATAGATAACAAAATATGAGATCTGGCTCATGGCCCGAAGAAATAAGTTCTTAGCTTCTGCGGTGTCATAGTCAATGGATATCGGTTCCATACAGAAGAATATAGTCGGCAACGTTCAACTATTAATAGCTGCATATGTGTTCTAGGAAGCACGTACGGGGACAACGACTTCGATTACTACGGTGTTATAAAAGACATCATAGAGTTGTCTTATTTGGGAAAATGTAACAAAGTCATGGTGCTAAAATGCCATTGGTTCGATCCAGAGAAAGGAGTTCAGATCGATCAAAAGTTTAAATTGATGGATATTAACCCTCGGTCAAGACTTCAGTCATACGATCCATTCGTATTGGCGGAACAAGCGCAACAAGTGTACTCTACACTAAGTATCCATCGAAAAAAACCAAGGATGAATGGTGGGCATCATGCAAGGTGAGAAGTAGACTATTCTTAGCAGAAACAATGGTACAAGATAATGAAACATCATCCATCCACAACGATGTGCCCGTAGATGATTACTATCAAGAAGATAAAGTGAATGAGATGATTGATGTGGCCGATGTAGTTGAGAATTTTCAATTGGTCGATGACGCTGAGCCAATGGAAGAGTTCAATTCAAATGACCTCTTGGAACTGAACTTTGATACGCGATGATAATGAAGATGATGAAAATGAATCAGAATACAAAATAAGTGAATGAATTCCGTAGTTCTTCTAATGGCACAAGCTTCTCACATTTTTTTAGTTATATATGGTTACCGATAATAAGAGAAGATTTTTTTCAGTCATAGTTACTAGAGGTCGAGCATCTGGGTCATCTTGTTCTTCTAGGCGTTCACTCCAGGTGAGTCGGCCATCAC
This sequence comes from Pontederia crassipes, assembly GCA_030549335.1. NCBI lineage: Eukaryota > Viridiplantae > Streptophyta > Magnoliopsida > Commelinales > Pontederiaceae > Pontederia > Pontederia crassipes. Next base: position 9,079,637 of record JAUKPH010000018.1, on the reverse strand, counting down.
AACCAATAGGTAATATATTTATTATTAGTTGCTTATTTATAGTTGATTATAATAGTTAAATTCATTTTTTAATAATATTAATTCCTCCGCCGTTGACGGGGCATGTAGACGGATCGTCACATAGTACGCGATCCAACTCCGCGTATCACTCCAGGTACATGTCACATCATTGGCGATACACAGTAGGAGATAGAGTTTTCTAAATATTTTACTTTTGTGAAAGTTGCTCCACCGTCGACGGGGCACATAGTCGGGACGTCTCGATCACAAGACAATGAATGGCATGTCATACCAGGTTATTTTCTATATATTCCATAATTTTAAATAGGAGGCAAATTTTATTTATTTTTCATATGATGACAGTTGCTACGCCACCGCCACCGCCGAGATTATCGGATGCTTCACCACATTCTAGCATTGGCGAGCGACATCTTACTCCAGGGGATATATTTATTTTTATTGAAATTATATTTCTTAAATAATTATATTAATTATTTTTTAATAATGTCAGTTGTTACGCGCTGATAGCACAAGCACCTGGCTCATCACAATTTGACGAGCGAACTGCCACGGATCATGCTGCGGTAGACATCAATCGAGGTGAGAACATTACTGTACATATATCAATTATCACAACTTTAATTTTGTATGATACTAATGATTTATTTTGTATTAGGTCTCGTAGATGATGTCGGACCTTCTCAGCCTACCCCAACTGTACCAGATGATGATTCATCTTCGAGTGATGAAGAGGGGTTACATGATAATGGGGTGGTCACCGTGAATAATATTGCTCGATTGTAAGTTAAATAAGTTGTACAAATTTTGTTATAGTTTGGTTATCATTGAAAATTAATTCTTCTTTGTAATTGACAAGACCACTTTCATACCCGCTAGTACCGTGCGGAATGTCAGTGCTCTTGTTCTTTCACACTTGCCGAAAGGGGCAGGATCCTAGAAAGATGTCCCAATTCAAGTGCGAGATGACATCTTTCGAGCTTTTACGGTACGATCTTCTATTTGGGTTACATAATTCGATTTATATTTATTTTAAAGTTACTAAGTTTTAACATTCTATTTGTAGGAGACAAATCAGTTTCATTCGGATCTTAGTTTAGGGACGATCCGGAAAGCTTTTGAGGAGGTCACTGCGAAACGCCTCTGAAATCGATTATATAAGCTTCGTCAGGTCGTCACGTCCGCCGGTCCCACTTTGGAGCAGGGCATACAAAGATGCCCAAGACATATTAGGCGCTCGGTTTGGGAGTCCTTATGTATGAAGTGATAAGTATGTTTACTTTTAAATTATTTTTATTAAATTTATAGTTTTTGAAAGTCTAAGTATTTGATGTTCATAAAAGATGGATGAACAATGGCAAAGGAAGTCGGAAAAGGCAAGAGTTAATCGTCTTTCGAAACCCGAGGGTCACATCCACACAGGGGGGTCGATGCGATTTGACAAGCATCGATGATGCATGGTAGTTTACATACTAATTCAATTTATCAAATTTTTTACTTATACTTATGTTATAAATTTTGAAACTTTATCATAGGAGGAGAAAGAAGCCGGTCCCGTAGACTTTCATGTGGTCTATGAGGCCATGCATAAGAGTCGGAAGACAAACGGCTTGGTGAAGTCCACTGCTCGTAGGCTTCTAGTAAGTCTCATGATGTTCATTTGGTTGTCGATGCTAGTGCACTATTTTTGAAATGCACAATGTTTAAATATTTTAGGATGAGTATAATGCGAAAATGACTGAAAAGTACGAAGATGATCAGAGTAATTAGCCACTAGGTAATGTTTCTTGGTTGGTTTTGTCATGTTTTTAATTTATGTGTTTTTTATATATAATTTATATATTATATGATTTTATATTTTTTCTATTTCGTAGAGGGCCCCGCTATTTGGGAGGAGGTGGCTGGCATGACACAAGGGGGTGTTTGCGTGGCCTCGGTACAGTCTCTCAGATACCTAGGAGGATCGGAGGATATGCAGGCGGTCCATCTGCTCCGAGCTCATCCACTGCACCTAATATAACACATCTATCACAACAGCTATCGCAGTAGCTATGGAAGAAGATAGCGTAGCAGTTGGCTTCGCTATCGCAGGTGATTCAAGGATTGACCCGACGCATAATCCATCCCCGCGAGGCCACGAACTGATCACGTCTGGGTCGAACGTCCGGAACGATAACAATAACTCCTAAATCTAGGATAGAAACAAACCATGGATACAAACTATGCTTTTGTCACTTATAGACTTAGATATACGTATAGTTTGTTAGTTCAGTTTATTACTTTTCGTATTTTTATCTTAAATATTATGCCTGTGATGCTTTCATATTATGCCTGTCATGAATATCAATGTATCAATGCATTTATATGCATTATATAATTGTATGGTGTGGGAATGGGAAAAAATGTGGCTGGTATGGGTCAAAAAAATTTGCAATTAGCGCCTCCATAGCGTCACATTAGTCGCCAACATAGTCGACGCAAACTTAAATATATCGTCCTTAGCGCTATATTAGCGTATCATTTGACGACACGAATACAATCATGTTAGCGCCATATTAGCATCACTGCAACATTGAAAAAGCGCCATATTAGCGTCACTACAGCATCAAAATGGCATCCACGAACGATTAACGTTAGCGTCTCTTGGGCATCAGAATAGAGCCTCAGCTTTTGCGCCACGTGCACGTCAATGTAGCGACGCATTTCTATTGCTCCCAGCCGGACACCACGCGTCTTAATAACGTCGAGATAGTGTCAACAATTGGTGCTAGTAGCGTCTCCATTTTTGTTGGCTCTATTGCGACGCCATTAATCATCGATATCCAGCGTCCCATGAGTGCAGTGCTAGTTGGACGCTAATGTGAGGCTCTATGTCACGGAGACGCAATAGAGCCGCCCTATCGTCGCGATTCGTGGGTCACTATTGTAACAACCAATAAAAAAAGAATTTGAGTTCATTTAGAACCAAATGGCCAACAAAAAGATAAAATTGGGAATCCAAATACTTTGGATAACAATTGAATAACTAATGGATAAATCATGTAGCAAATAAAGAGGAAGAACCTGACCATGGGGATTAGAGGAGATAAGGACCTAATCGAAGGTGGAGTGGGATAATTAAAAATACGGATTTAAAGGAAACAAAAAGAGGAACGAGAACTTTTCTCTCTTCTGCCTTCATCTCTCCTGCTGCGCATAGAGAAGAGAGGAACTCCTCCTTGTCCTAGGAGGCAAAGCAGTGGTTGACCAGAGGAAGAACAGGGGCAGAGAGCGCATAGAGAAGAGAGAGGACGTGAACGATAGAGTTTTCAACGAATCGAAGAACGAATTATCACGAACAGAGGTGGGTGAACTGAATTCACCTTGCATGACCCCTAAATAAATTTAAATCCTACCCTAATCAATTATGTAAAGAAAAAGATAAGAAGAAGTTCCCAAAGTTCTTGTTTTGATTGTTTGATTCTTGATTTCTTTGATTGTTTGATTAATTGCACACGTAATTTATTTCTTGTTGTTGTGTTGTTGTTTGATTGATTGCTAGGAGGTAGAAACTAGTTTTAAGGGATTTTTGTTTAGAATCAACTAGAACGTCGACCGATCGACTGGCCTTCATGCTTTGTGAGCCAACCGGTCGACTGATTTATTGATCCCACCACTGATTTCATTATACATCGACCGGTCGACCGATCCACTAATCTCAAGACCTGACCGATCGACCGACCTCTGAACCTCATCAACCGACCGGCCGACCGTTCAATAGAACGGATAGATTCGGAGATCCTATTGCGCGACTTGTTGAACCCACCGGTCGACCGATCTAAAGCAGACCAGTCGACCGATCCAAAGCAGATCGGTCAACCGATCCAAAGCATACCGGTCGACCGTTCAATTCATAGTGACACTTTTACCACCTTTGTTAATAATTCTTGATCATGATACGAATGTTGACTATTCTTATCTGATCTCTTATAATGATGACTGAATTAATAATATATGATTTGTCCATGATCCTTCCTTGATCCAAGATATAAATTTGTATGATGATTCACTCTACTATTGATCCTTTTCATTCCCATGTCATGATTGAACAATGAATAACAAGATTTCAAAGCTATTAATAAGCTCAGATAGAAGATGAATAACGGGCTACTAGTCCAAGCCAAGTGTATCAAGATAAGGGTCGCTCCCTTAGTCATGAATTGATCACCCATTGACCTGCACAAGGCTGTATTGTTTGCTTGGCATACCCCAAGAACTAAAGGCACCTAAAGTCACCCTGATTTCTAAACATGAACCAAGACTAAGAAATATGATTAAGATAAGTCAAGTTATTGTTAAGATTACCAAGCGTGCCATGTTTCTAAGTTTATAGAGCATCATATGATCCTATTGATTTACGATATCTCTTATACGTCTCTTATTATGATTTATGATGCTGCCATGTTATCCTTTAAGTATTTTATTTAAGATAAGTATATTACCTTACCGCTAATTTTTCTATTCAAGTTATACATTTTATATCATGTGATTCCCCACTAGGCTGTAAAGCTTACGGAGGACCTCCTCTCCTATGTCTGATTTCCACAAGATCAGGTCAGTGACGATGTGGAGTAGGTGTGGTGACGAAGCTGGCGATAAGGCGGCACATGAACCACAGGATTTATTAGTTTCTTTTCTTCCGCATTTATAGATTCATGATGTAGAATCTTATGATATTCCATAAAGATGATATAATTCCTTTCCTAGACATTCGCAATTAAAATTATACTTTTCTTTATTTTTATTCTTTATTTTCATTGACGTGCCTCAGTTCTTGACTGAGACATAGTCAACATGGTATTCCAAGTTATAGCGTCCGTAGCGTTTCCAAATTGGTCTTCACCACGTGGCGGGGGTCGATTTGGGGGCATTACATTTATGGTATCAGAGCCTAAAGTCAGGACTCTCTTGACGTCCTAATGTATAGTATGGTATAGAAATTATTCATGTGCTATCGTCGAGCAGTTGCCACGCCCTCCACTGAAAAGCATTCTAACTCAAGTTCATGTTTAAGATAAGTTATCGTTTATTAATGTATGATTTACTTTCATGATTAGAGGATAAGCATGTCACGACGGTCAGCACGGATCCAGGAGCAAATAGCCAGGTCGGCCCAGAATGCTCTTGGGGTACCAGAAGGTCCACTTCATGAGATAGGGGCCCAGCCGGGTCGCGGACGTGGGTGTAGTTGAGGCCGTGCCCCAGGCCATGGACGAGGAAGAGGCCGCATTACTAGAGCACAACCAGAAGAGCATTTTGATGAGACTGCCCCACCTGAGGGCAGTCATGCAGGAGGCAGTCCGTCAGCATCTAGATGTCGTAACTAGGGAGCACGACATGAGGCATCAGAAGACACGATCCAAGCATTTCTAAAGCTTCATCCGCCTCAGTATGATGGCAAGGCGGACTTTTTCAAGGCTGAAGAATGGATAGAGACCCTGGATCGCATTTTCAAGTTGATGAGATGTGCTGACGGACACAAGGTCTTATATATCACGCACATGCTCACTAGTACTGTGATGAGTTAGTCGAAGACTACAAGGGTCTCCAAGTTTAGAGGGCTGGAAAAGGAGGAAATAGCATAGGAAGAATTCAGGAAGGCCTTCAAGGCTCATTGCACACCTGAGCACGAGCGCATCGGGAAGCAAGAGGAGTTCCTGGAGCTGCAGCAGGGACCTATGAAGACTACCACACCCAATTCATCCAACTGGAGCAATATTGCCCGATGTCGTTCGAAGGGCGTATTAGAGCAAACAAGTTTATTAATGGGTTGAAACAAGAACTAAAGACTGAAGTGCTTTCTAGAGACTGTGAGGACCTGGAGAAGGCATTAAGGTTGGCCACACATATGAAAAAAGATCAAGCTGAACGTAAGGCCAAAGTTCTAGCTAAACCAGAAGAGCATCCTAGGCCTCGAACAAATTATCACCGATCATTCAGGAGGGACAATCGCCGTGATCGCCGTTACAAGCCGTACCCACAGAGAGATGCCCCACGTCAAGCTCAGGCACAACCACGCCTAGCGCCATTGCAGGCACAACCACTGAGACAACTGCCATTGCCATCGCGCTAGCCACAAGTACCACAGAAGCCCTTATATCCTCATTGTGGCCGTCACTATGATGGAGAGTGTTGCAAGTTGAATGGCTCGTGTATTCAGTGTGGACAGTTCAGACACTTCATTCGAAACTGCCCACAGGCTGCCAAAGGAGGCCGAGAGAATCGGACAGCAAGAGGTGCAAATCTGATCGTGCAGGGCCGCGTGCACAACATGGAAGCAGATGCATCCCAAAATGACAATGTTGTCATTAGAGGTACTCTCCCTATTACAGAATTTAACTACCATTATTTTATTTGACTCAAGGAAACACACTCGTTTATTTCAGAGTCGTGTGCCCAAACTCTTAAATTACCTCCAAAGTAGATGCCCCACGCTATGCGTGTGATCACGCGTATGAAAACTCTCCATGCTGCTAGCTACATCCCAAATGTGTGTCACTATAGAAAAGAAAAAAATTTCCGCAGATCTCATCGTCATCCCTATGGTGGATTATGACACAATCTTGGGGATGGAGTGGCTTTCTTATCACGACGCAGCCTTGCACTGTAAACAAAAGATCATTATAGGAACGTAAGGCAAGCCCAAGGCAGTCATCAGAGGTACTCCATCGACTAATAGTAAAGTCATCGTCTCAGATATTAAGACACAAAAGTTACTTCAGAAGGGATGCAGTGGGCACTTAGCAAGCATTGTCAAGACGGAGTCACCTGTCACAGAATTGCAGTAGATAGATGTGGTGCGAAAATTCCCAAATGTATTCCAGAGGACACATCCGGACTACCACCGAAACTGGAGATCGATTTCAAGATAGATTCCTGCTAGGGACAACACCCATCTCTAAGGCACCCTACCGCATGGCTCCTGCTGAGATGCAAGAATTGGAGAAGCAGATACATGAGCTCTTAGATAAAGGTTTCATACAACCAAGTGTCTCGCCATGGGGCACACCGGTCTTGTTCATCAAGTAAAAGACGGATCCATGCGGCTTTGCATCGACTATAGGATGCTCAATAAAGTGACAGTGAAGAATAAATACCCCTTGCCTCGTATAGATGACATTTTGACCAACTGTCAAAGGCATCAACGTTCTCCAAGATTGACCTGCGTAGTGGCTACCACTAGTTGAGAGTGGCCGAGGAGGATATACCAAAAACTGCCTTTCGGTCAAGATATGACCACTATGAATTTTGAGTCATGCCTTTTGGACTAACGAACGCTCCTGCAGTGTTCATGGATTTAATGAACAGAGTCTTCCGACCATATTTAACGAAAGCCCAAGGCAGTCATCAGAGGTACTCCATCGACTAATAGTAAAGTCATCGTCTCAGATATTAAGGCACAAAAGTTACTTCAGAAGGGATGCAGTGGGCACTTAGCAAGCATTGTCAAGACGGAGTCACCTGTCACAGAATTGCAGTAGATAGATGTGGTGCGAGAATTTCCAAATGTATTCCAGAGGACACATCCGGACTACCACCAAAACTGGAGATCGATTTCAAGATAGAACTCCTGCTAGGGACAACACCCATCTCCAAGGCACCCTACCGCATGGCTCCTGTTGAGATGCAAAAATTGGAGAAGCAGATACATGAGCTCTTAGATAAAGGTTTCATACAACCGAGTGTCTCGCCATGGGGCACACCGGTCTTGTTCGTCAAGAAAAAGACGGATCCATGCGGCTTTGCATCGACTATAGGATGCTCAATAAAGTGACAGTGAAGAACAAATACCCCTTGCCTCGTATAGATGACATTTTTGACCAACTGTCAAAGGCATCAACGTTCTCCAAGATTGACCTGCGTAGTGGCTACCACTAGTTGAGAGTGGCCGAGGAGGATATACCGAAAACTGCCTTTCGGTCAAGATATGACCACTATGAATTTTGAGTCATGCCTTTTGGACTAACGAACGCTCCTGCAGTGTTCATGGATTTAATGAACAGAGTCTTCCGACCATATTTAACGAAAGCCCAAGGCAGTCATCAGAGGTACTCCATCGACTAATAGTAAAGTCATCGTCTCAGATATTTAGGCACAAAAGTTACTTCAGAAGGGATGCAGTGGGCACTTAGCAAGCATTGTCAAGACGGAGTCACCTGTCACAGAATTGCAGCAGATAGATGTGGTGCGAGAATTCCCAAATGTATTCCGGAGGACACATCCGGACTACCACCAAAATGGGAGATCGATTTCAAGATAGAACTCCTGCTAGGGACAACACCCATCTCCAAGGCACCCTACCGCATGGCTCCCGCTGAGATGCAAGAATTGGAGAAGCAAATACATGAGCTCTTAGATAAAGGTTTCATACGATCGAATGTCTCGCCATGGGGCACACCGGTCTTGTTCGTCTAGAAAAAGATGGATCCATGCGGCTTTGCATCGACTATAGGATGCTCAATAAAGTGATAGTGAAGAACAAATACCCCTTGCCTCGTATAGATGACATTTTCGACCAACTGTCAAAGGCATCAATGTTCTCCAAGATTGACCTGCGTAGTGGCTACCACCAGTTGAGAGTGGCCGAGGAGGATATACCAAAAACTGCCTTTCGGTCAAGATATGGCCACTATGAATTTTTAGTCATGCCTTTTGGCCTAACGAACGCTCCTGCAGTATTCATGGATTTAATGAACAGAGTCTTCCGACCATATTTAGAAGAGTTCATCATTGTGTTCGTGGATGACATTCTGATCTATTCTTCCAGTCCAGAATAACACCGAGAATACTTAAAGATAGTATTGGAGACTCTGAGGCAGCACAAGCTTTATGGCAAGCTTTCAAAGTGTGAATTCTGGTTGAAGGAGATAATATTTCTAGGACATATAGTCTACAAGAAGCGCATTGTAGTAGACCCAGCAAAAGTAGAAACAGTGACGAATTGGGTAAGACCGAAAAATGCATCTGAGATTCGTAGCTTTCTTGATTTGACAGGTTATTATAGGAGGTTTATCAGGGACTTCTCCAATATTGCTGCACCCTCACAAATCTCACGAAAAAGGCTGAAAAGTTTATCTGGACGGACCAATGTGAGCAAAGTTTCCAAACTCTGAAGGACCATTTGACTTCGACACCAATTCTCATCATACCGACAGGCAGTGGAACAAGTTTGGACTGTATACTGATGCAACATGGTAAGGTAGTGGCCTATGCTTCCCGACAGATTAAAAAACATGAGATCAACTACCCCCACTCACGATCTGGAGTTAGCAATTGTAGTCTTTGCATTGAAGATTTGGAGACATTATTTGTACGGAGAGACATTTGAGATTTTCATTGACCACAAGAGCCTCAAATACATTTTTTAACAAAGGGATCTTAATATGAGGCAGCGCCGATGGTTAGAGCTCCTAAAAGACTATGAATTTGCCATCAACTACCACCCTGGTAAGGCAAATTCCATTGTTGATGCATTAAGCAGGAAGTGGGAAGGCTCGCTAGCCTATATGAGGTTACATGAGTACGAGATGCTGGAGGAGATTGAGCAATGGTGTCCCAGTTTGGCACAAATGGAGCTGTATGGATGATGCATCAGATGAAGCCCAGTTTAATTGACAGGATCATAGCAGCCCAAAAAGAGAATCCAGAATATCAGAAGGTCCTGAAGCGATGTCAGAATGAGCCTATAGACTTTCTGATATCTGGAGATGGAGGAATAAGATATCGGGACAGGTAATGGGTTCCCACAGATGCTGCTGTCCGAAGAGAGGTACTAGATGAGTGCCACAAGTCGGAGTTCGCTATCCACCCCGGTAGTACTAAGATATATAAGGATGTACAGCGTAGCTACTAGTGGTGGATAATAGAAAAATAGTAGAGTATGTGTCACGATGCCTGATGTGCCAGCAAATTAAGATCAAGCATCAGAGACCATATGGCAAGTTGAAGCCACTAGAGATTCCCTAGTGGAAGTGGGATAAGATCACTATGGACTTTGGGTCTAACTTGCCTAGAACTAAGAAGGGTCATGATGTAATATGGATAGTCGTGGATAGGTTCACGAAGGAGGCACACTTTATTCCCATCCGGTGGAAACAATTAGTGGAGAGCTTGCTGGACCTGTATATGGGAGAGGTGATTAGACTCCACGGTATTCCAGCGTCTATAGTGTCTGATCGAGACCCAGATTCACTACCAGATTCTGGAAGAGCATTTAGGATGCCTTCGGCACGAGGCTTAACTACAGCACAACTTTCCATCCTTAGACAGACGGACTGTTTGAGAGAACCATCCACACGCTAGAGGACATGTTGCGTGCATGTGCACTAGATTGGCAGTGTAGCTGGAATGAGCTTATTAATTTTATTGAATTTGCTTATAATAATAGCTACCATTCCAGTATTCATTTTATCGAAGCTTTGTATGACCGACCTTGCCCGTTCAACTGCCCACTGGGTGAAGTAGGCGAGGAGAAGATCATGAGCAAGGAAGAAGTGAAGGAAGCAATGGAGTATGCTGAAAAGATAGAATTGATTAAATAGAGAATGAAGACTGCTCAGGGAAGACAAAAGAGTTATGTTGATAAGGGCAGACGAGAATAGATCTTCCAAACTGGTGACCAAGTTCTTCTGAAAGTATCCCCTATGAAAGGGGTCATGAGATTCAGCAAGCGAGGAAAACTCAGTCCTCGTTATGTAGGTCCCTTTGAGATACTCGTACTAGTAGGCGAGGCAACATGCAGACTGGCTCTACCCCATCTTATGGGAGAGTGCACAACGTATTCCATGTATCTATGCTCAAGAAGTACAAGCACGATGCAGCAAATGTTCTAAGGATAGAGGAACTAGATCTAGCTGCAAGGATGTACCCATGGTCCGGGTAGCTTGGCGTTTCCATCATCATGATGATGCGACATCGGAACTCAAGTCGGAAATGTGCCAAGAATTCCCTCATCTTTTTGGTAAGACCTCTACCTAGTGCAAAATTCGAGGATGATTTTTCTTTTAAGGGGGTAAGAATCTAACAACCAATAAAAACAGAATTTGAGTTCGTTTAGAACAAAGCGGCCAACAAAAAGATAAAATTTGGGAATCCCAATACTTTGGATAATAATTGAATAACTAATACATAAATCATGTAGCAAATAAAGAGGAAGAACCTGACCATGGGGATTAGAGGAGATAAGGACAGAATCGAAGGTGGAGTGGGATAATTAAAAATCTGGATTTAAATGAAACAAAAAGAGGAACAAGAACCTTTCTCCCTTCTACCTTCATCTCTCCTGTTGTACATGATCAGAGAGGAACTCCTCCTTGTCCTGGGAGGCAAAGTAGTGGTCGACCGGAGGAAGAACAAGGGCAGAGAGCGCATAGAGAAGAGAGAGGATGCGAACGATAGAGTTTTCAACGAATCGAAGAATGGATTATCGTGAACAGAGGTGGTTGAACTGAAATCACCTTGCATGACCCCTGAATAAATTTAAATCCTACCCTAATCAATTCTGTAAAGAAAAAGATAAGAAGTTCCCAAAGTTCTTGTTTTGATTGTTTGATTCTTGATTTCTTTGATTGTTTGATTAATTGCACACATGAGTTATTTCCTGTTGTTGTGTTGTTGTTTGATTGATTGCTAGGAGGTAGAAACTAGTTTAGGATGAGATTATGTTAGAAATCAACCAGAACGCCAATCGGTCGACCGGCCTTCATTCTTTGTGAGCCAACTAGTTGACCGATTTACCGATCGCACCACCAATTTCATTATACATTGACCGGTCGACCGATCCACTAATCTTAGGACCTGACCACTCGATCGACCTTTGAACCTCATCAGTCGACCGGCCGACCGTTAAATAGAATGGATCGACCGATCCAGCAATCCTACTTTTTGACTTGTCGAACCCACCGGTCGACCGATCCAAAGCCGACCGATCGACCGATCCAAAGCCTATCGGTCGACCGTTCAATAGAACTGGTCGACCGCTTCACAGTGACACTTTTACCACCTTTGTTAATAATTCTTGATCATGATATGAATGTTTACTATTCTTATCTGATCTCTTATAATGATGACTGAATTAATAATATATGATTTGTCCATGATCCTTCATTGATTCAAGATATAAATTTGTAAGATGATTCACTCTCAATTGATCCTTTTCATTCCCATGTCATGATTGAACAATGAATAATAAGATTTCAAAGCTATTAATAAGCTCAAATAGAAGATGAATAATGAGTTACCAGTCCAATCCAAGTGTATCAAGATAAGGGTCGCTCCATTGGTCATGGATTGATCACCCATTGTCCTGCACAAGGCTGTATTATTTGCTCAGCATACCCCAAGAACTAAAGGCACTAAAGTCATCCTGATTTCTAAACATGAACCAAGGCTAAGAAGTATGATTAACACAAGTCAAGTTATTGTTAAGATTACCAAGCATGCCATGTTTCTAAGTTTATAGAGAATCATATGATCCTATTGATTTATGATATCTCTTATTCATCTCTTATTATGATTTATGATGCTACCATGTTATCCTTTAAGTATTTTATTCAAGATAAGTATTTTACCTTACCGTTGATTTCTCTATTCAAGTTATGCATTGTATGTCATGCGATTCTTCACTATGTTGTAAAGCTTACGGGAGGACCTCCTCCCCTATGTCTGATTTTCATAGGACCATGTCAGTGACAATGTGGAGTAGGTGTGGTGGCGAAGCTCTGGCCACAGGATTTATTAGTTTCTTTTCTTCCGCATTTATAGATTCATGATGTAGAACCTTATGATATTCCATAGAGATGATGTAATTCTTTCCTAGACTTCCTCAATTAAAATTATACTTTTCTTTATTTTTATTCTTTATTTTCGCTGACATGCCTCAGTTCTTGACTGAGATATGATAAACATGATAGTCCAAGTTATAGCTCCCGTAACATCTCCAAGTTGGCCTTCGACACGTGATGGGGATCGATTTGGGGGCTTATAACTACTCCTCGATTTTCTTGTATTGATAGTAATAGTTTTAAGGTATGGTCATTTGTTAAAATTATTATGATTATGATTTCCACTATGATGTTTATATTGCATTTTTTTACTTGATATCTCATTGTCTTTTATATATAAAGGGAGGTAAAGATGGTAACCCACCGGATGCTGCAACTATTTTTTTGGGACATGCATGAAAAATAACAAGCATGTTGAACCAGTGACCATTGAAAGTTGAAAGATATGTATGTTTAATAATTGTTTTTCATTTGATCTTCATGAAATGTTTATTAATATGAGTTTAGTTTTTTTTAGGCTGAAATACAAGAGATTGTACAAGCTACACCTACACTTCCCGCAATAGAAGTAGTAGAGCGATGTTTTGGTTCTCACAAAATATTGTCATGTGATTGGCTTTGGTGGTGGGACTACAACAAAAGAAATGAAAGGAAATAGCTCTTCCTAGCATGAATTATTACATAAATTATACTAAAGAAAACAAACTGCTAAAGGAATGTGTAGCTTCTAAGGAAGGTCAATTGTGATGTAGTTCATATATAGTCAACAATCTAATGATCTACCACAATCTTGTGAAGAATCACATGAAGCGCAAGGTCAATATGAATAAAAAAATATACTTTTTGTTTTATGTGTTATTTTATTATACATTTTTTATTCTAATAAATTTTTAATCTAATTACAGCCCAATCTTAGTTGCTTGTAAGTTATTTGTAGTTATTATCAATACTAATTCTCATTTTGATTTTATAGATTTTTTATGAATGTTCGTTGGATTAGAAAGGAAGATGGATGGAATAAAAGTCTTGTTATATGTTCTTGAACATGCTCTTTTTAGAAGAGTTATTTGGAATTTTGTAAACATTTGAATGATATTTGAATTGAATATTGTATGGAAAATTCATTTGATATTTAATGAATGAGTTGAATCTTATAAAATATTGAATTCTAAATTTGAATGACAAATATATAAAATTTTATTATTTTTTAATGACCGAATATTTGTGCAATAATAATAATAATGTTTGTAGCAATAAGAAAAATAACTTTTGAAAATTTCTTCTAATATATAAATAATGCCTTTAGGGACTAATATTTAGGTCACTAAAGATTTTATGTCAACAAGCTGAGTGGTCCTTATTAGTTATATAGGAGAATAACATACTAGTCGCCATTGAACTTTTAAGAAACAGAGTTATGATGTCCTAAAATGAATCAACGACCAGTTATTAACACGAGATGCTAAAACCTTATTAGGTTCACTTGCCCCATTTTTTCTCATGATACCATTTCCTCGAGTTTTATTCCCTATATATAAAGTTACTAGTTGTGTTTTTTTTCTTGTTTTTGAGTCCTCAATTCATCTCTAATTTCGTAGTTGTGTTTTGGGGAGTTAATTACTCTGACAAAGCAATTTATGGAGATGATAACGAGTTGCAATGAATTGCCTGTTGACCCAAATTTAAAGAAAACGGTGCTATGCATAACCGCCAGTAACGTTGGATTAATGGTGATAAGGGCTTAGTTAATAATTTCCTCCACCAAACATAGTTTAATTGCGTTATTAATTTGTTTTCTGTTCTTATCCTTCTAAAGTTTTTAAAATTTTTGAAACACAGTTTGTTTAGTTCGGCTGTTCCGAAGACGAGAAAAAATTACAAGTGAAATAAAACAGATCCTAGAAAAAAATTACGACATAGCACTAATACAGAAACCTAATCATGCATCATAAGTGATAGTTTTTTCTTGTTTCAAAATGCTCGGTAATATGAATGCATGCTTTGGGGCTTTTAACATATTAAATTAATTCCCTGCAACCACAGATTTTTTTTTGGGGTACATTGGCCCTTGCAAGATCGTTTCCCTTGACACTCCATTCCTTACGGATGAAGTTCCCTGGTTAGAAGGAGAGAGACAGTTTCTTTTCTGTAAAACATAATCATAAAGGTACAATTAATATTTTAAAATTTCACGTCAATTATTGTTATATATTTGATCATGATTTTTATCTAAATAATAAATTTACTTTAATGGTGACAATTTATACGTCAGATAGTACAAAATATATATAAATGCTTCAATTATATGAAATTCTATGACAAGCGAAATATATTTATAGAAAGGATAAATGCATGGGCATATATAGTTATGAGTAAAACTCGAGTTTCATCATTCAGGTGAAGGCCACATTTACTACAAGAAAATTGCCATTTTTCGACGGGCAATTTCCGACGGAAATGTTTTCGACGGTTACGACCGTCGAAAATGAAAAAATAAATTATATAATTTTTTATATTATTATTTTATTTTTTGATGATTATGAACGTCGATATTTCTGACGAATATTCATTCGTCGTAATTTTCGACGAATTTTTCGACGGTCACAACCATCGGAAATCACTACAAGAAATTAGGTCATTAACGAAAAGATATGTAGTCGTTAAAAGTTGTCATCTTGCCATTAATACTCATCAACGATAAGAAAAAATTGGTCACGACTCTTCGCTAAAGGTCCCGCCGCTAAAAGATTTTAGCGTCCGGTGTGAATAAATGGCCGTTGATTCTTTTTAAGGACCACTATAATTCTCTTCCCTAAAAATTTAATAGCGACTAGTATGTTGGTCCCTATATAACTTATAAGGACCACTTACCTAGTCGCTAAAGACATCACCGATTGAATCACATTTTGGATGAACCGACCAATTTTTTAAATTTTTTTTTGTGAACAAATAATCGGATAAAAATATTATTTTAGATTTAGAAAAGATCCAAAGATGGACATTCTCCATAAAACTCTACATTAGCCCATTAGTCTCTCCTCTATTAATACTTGTCTATTTGCTCTCATCATACTACTATAATGAATGTGGGACTATGTTTTTATACCTACTTATTCTTTTCTTCTTTCATATTTTTAACGACAAGATGATGGTCGTTAATTTGAATATTAAGGACCAGATTTTTTCTGGTCCTTATTGTTGACTTTTAACGGCCAGTCATAAGAATATTAAGAACCAGAATTTTTTTGATCCTTATTGTTGATTACCATATTTTTTTCTAGTCGTTAAAAATGATGTTTAACGACCATATTTGAATCTCTTCGTTAATTATAGTCGCTAAAAGTCACTTTTCTTGTAGTGAATGAAAATAATAAATTATTTTATTTTTTATATTATTATTTTATTTTTTGATGATTACGAACGTCGATATTTCCGACGGATATCCATCTGTCATAATTTCCGACACCTCACAACCGTCGAAAATGAAAATAATAAATTATTTTATTTGTTATATTATTATTTTATTTTTTGATGATTAAGAACGTCGATATTTCCGATGGATATCCATCCATCGTAATTTCTGACGGATTTTTCGACAGTTACGACTGTCGGAAATGAAAAAATAAATTATGTAATTTTTTTATATTATTATTTTATTTTTTGATGATTAGAAACGTCGATATTTCTGACAGATATCTATCTGTCGCAATTTTCGATGGTCACAACCGTCGGTAACTTTAAAAAATATTAATATTTACTTTTCCGACGGTCGGAGCCATCGGTAATTAAAATTTGATTATCCCGCTTTTTTTTCGTTTTCCCGCTTTCTCATCTTTCCACTTATACATTATATAATATACCCCCTCTCCTCTCTCTCTCCCTCTCTCGCTCTCCCTGTCGGCGAGCCTTCCGACCGGACGTCGACCGTTAGCGTCCCTCTCCCCTTCTCTCTCTCTCTCTCTCTTTCTCACTCTCACTCTCTCTCCCTCTCTCTCCTCTCGGACCGCCAGGCGGCCGGATCCAGCCACTGGCAGCCGGATTCCATCGTTGGCCGCCGAAACGGGCCGGCAGGCCAACGGATCTGGCGCCTGGCGGTCGGATCTGGCACTTGGCAGCCGGATCTGGCGCCTGCCTGACGGATCAGGCAGCCAGTGGCCGGATTTGGCCGGGAGCAGCCGGATTTTGCCGTGGGAGGCCGGATCTAGCCGTCAACGGATCTGGCCGTGGGCTGCCAGATCTGGCCGCGGCCCGATCCGGCCGCTAATTTTTTTATTTTTAAAAAATTCTTTGCGACGGTTGCGACCGTCGAAAGATTGACGGTTGCAATGACCGACCGCCGAAAGTTTCACCAGTTTGTGACCGCCGAAAGTTTCAGTGGTTTGCGACGACCGTCGAGAGTTTCGGCAGTTGCGGCCGTCGAAAACTTTCGACGGTTAGAACCGCTGGGACTTTTCGGACGGTTAGAACCGTCGACCGGATATTTTAGGATGGTTAGAACCATCAATATTTTCGACAAATTTTTTACGACCGTCGCAAATCGATTTGCGACAACCATTTTTCCGACGGATCGATTACGTCCGAAAACCATCGGTAATTATATTACCGATGACTTTTGGGTTGATTATCGACGGTTTTGACCGTCAGTAATCAGTGTTTTTCTTGTAGTGATTGTTTCATGAATTAGTAGCTAATACTATCCGGTGAATGCACAAGTGTTTCATCATATGCCACTGGCATCATTATGTTTCTTACTCCCTACCATATATAACATCATCCTTTTTTTTAAATCCCTTAGCACAAACTAACAATTGAAATCATTTGGGTAATAAGTAGAAGAGTCAATGAGTTGGCTCACTTGATTGGTAAATATTCCACAATATCATTAAAAACATACATATATCGACAAGTTATATAACGACATTAAAACATTCTTAATTTGTACCACTATCATAAATAGGGACAACGAATAATGACGTAGACGTACATTTTGTCTCACTTGATCATCATGTTTGCATTCATTCATTCATTCAAATTCTTAATCCTTGATCAGAATTGGCTCACTTGATCATCATGTTTGCATACATTGACAAAATGCACATATAATGACAGGTCATATATGGACAATATAAAGATTTCGAATTTGTACTTTTATCATGGATCGAGTCAACCGATATCAATGATTACATATATACAGTTATACAAATTACATTATTTACATAATGAATTATTTAATAAATAAATATATCCAACAACATTTAATAACTTAACTTATATTGCTTATGTATGTTATTTAATTTATACACGATATGAAATATATTCACAATATCGATTGTTCAAAAATACCTATACGATAAAATATATAACGACTTTATAAACATTCTTAATTTGTACCTTTGTTACAATAGGACCAACCAATAACGATAAAGACCTACAAGTTTATTAGTGTACGTATTCATTTTATATTTATGTATTTAATACATGTATACAACAAAAAATCATAATTTCATGCATATATGTTCTTAAGGAATGAAGAGAAAACTCCGAATGTATTCATTCAAAACTTTTATAGGTCAAAGCTTAATTAAGCAAATGGAATTTACTGGTATGCATAAAGTTTTGTGAGCCCAACAATGTTTTGAAAACTTTTAAAATCTTTGTTCTTTCATTAATTAACTAGTATTGTGCATTGTTTCATTTTCAAGAACTTGTGGCTCAATACCTTTATCAATACAGATAACAATTTCAACTTGACATTATTCCCTCTCTATAAATTTAAAAAAATGATGAAAATAATAAGGGTAAGAAACTTAAGACTAGGTAAACTTATGCCATTATCTGAACAATATATACAATGACATTATAGTAATTTTTAACTTATACCATTATTATAGATTGGGGTAGTCAGTAATATAAATATTATCCATATATAATGTCTTGTGAAACGAAATCAATAAACTACTAGTTCTTTTATTTCAAATTATTAGTGATAAATATCAAATTTCATTTAGCATAGTGTGTTTTAATGTTGTTCATACATAGAGCTTTGGGTGTTTTAACATAGTAATTTTTTTGTGGTACTTTTATGATTAGAAATAACTATAAAGGAGGAAGTTACTGTTATACCTTGTGATAGTCAGACTGCAACACATCTTACAAAAGATCAAATGCATCATGAAAGGACAAAACATATTGATGTTAGATATCTTTTTGTTCGTGATATTGTGGAAAAACAAGATGTTCAAGTTCAGAAGACTAGCACCCATGACAATCTAGCAGATATGATGACAAAGAACTTATCTATTGCCAAGTTTGAATATTATTTAGACTTGACAGACATTCTGCAAAGATCAAGCTAGGCCCATATGAGCTATTCAGCAAAGGAGCATGTTAAGCATTTTATTTTTGAGAGTTTTGTAAAATTCAAGGCAAGGTGGAAATTTGTTGTTGTGCCTTGAATTATGTACCACGTACCCAAAATTATGAAAGAAAAAAATTGAAAAAAGAAAAAATGAGGATCTGTGGTGGAAGCGGAGGGCTGGAGCTGTTAGACCCAAGCACGTAGCCTGCCACTATCTACGGAATGCACCTTTATATATGAGAGTTAGGATTTTATCATGATGTACTCTCTTTTACTTATAGCAAATTTCTTCTGGCGGCGGCCTTATTTGCCCATGGATGTTTCTCTCTTATTCACATTGGTCAAGAGGGTTTTACCACGTTAAATCTTTGTATTCATTTTCTATTTCTTCCATTGTTTTGATTGTTCATCGATCCTCGATGTTTTACCCCCAACAAATTGGTATCAAAGTCGAGATTCTTTTTGCGAAGATGACTACAACGAAGTTCGACACCGAGAAATTCGACAGGAACACAAATTTTAGTATTTTGACAAGTTCAGATGTTTGCTATCCTTGTTCAGAACAGGTTGAAGAAGGCGTTGACGGGTCAAAAGCCTGATGCCATAGAGGCGTCCGCCTGGGAGGAACTCGACGAGAAGGCCATGTCTGCAATTTAGTTGTGCCTGACGAATGATGTTCTTCAAGAAGTTTTCACAGAGAAGACGATGGCTAATCTCTTGACGAAGTTGAAAACTCTATATTTGACAAAAATCCTAGCGAATGGACTTGTGTTGAATGGACTTGCGAATATACACTTTTCGTATGGCCGAAGGTACGTCGATCAAATCACACATTAGTGAGTTCATCGTCCTAATTAATGATTTGAAGAGCGTCGAAGCGAAGGTTGATGATAAAGATCAGGCCATATTACTTTTTTGTTCTCTTTCGTCTTCATATAAAACCTTTATGGAGACAATGATCTACAGTAGGGCAAAACTCACATTTGAAGATGTTAAGGACAAACTGTTGAGCAAAGAAAAGTTGGAAAACGAATTGGGATCAAGCAACAAATATGATCTGATCGCAAGGGGCAGATATCATACAAGAAATCAAAATAAAGATAGATCTGGATTCAAGTCCAAAAACAGAGATAAAGTCTGTAAGAAGAAGGGTCATATCAAAGTAAAGTGTTACAAATTATAGAATAAGAATAAAAATGATCAACGAGAAGGGAAATCAGAAGGCTGATGTTGCAGATGCCAATGTAGCAGAATTTGAGAATGAAGATGTTCTATTGGTAACTACATCAAATAAATCCATATCATCAAGGGAATGGATTCTCAATTCTAGATTTTCATACCATATGTGTTCCAATCGAGATTGGTTCTCCACGTACAAATCTGTTGAAGGTGGAGTTGTTCTTATGGGCAACAATGCTTCCTGTAAAACTATTGGTATTGGGTCCATCTAGATTAAGATGCATGATGAAATTGTTAGACCATTATATGAAGTCAGACATGTTCCTGATCTGAAGAAGAATTTCATTTCGCTCGGTGTATTAGACTCAAATGGTTGCAAAGTTGTTATTGAGTATAATGGAATGAAGATTTCTCGTGGTGCTCTTTGTGCTGATGAAAGGCCTCAAAATCGGTAGCTTGTATATTCTCCAAGGTTCGATGGTGATAAGTTCAGCAGCAATCGCATCTACCTCAGAGGAAGATTGCACAAAGTTATGGCATATGCGTTTGGGCCATATGAATGAGAAGGGCAATGTAAATTCTAGGTCTTCTTCCTAGTGTAAAAGTTGAAAAATTAGAGTTGTGTGAGCATTGTGTCTTCAGAAAATAAAAGTGAGTTAGTTTCGGCTCAGCCATTCACAAGATGAAGGAAACCCTTGATTACATCCATTCAGATTTATGGCGTCCTTCTCAGGTTCCTTCGAAAGGAGAAAATAAGTTTTGCTGACATTTATTGATGACTTCTCTAGAAAGCTTTGAGTCTATTTTCTGAAGCATAAAGATGATGTATTTGAAACATTCAAATCATGGAAGACTTTATTAGAAAAGCAATCTAGAAAAGTTGTGAAGAGGCTGAGGACTGATAATGGAGTAGAATCTTGTAATTCTAAATTTAATGAATTTTGTGACAAAGAAGGCATTACAAGACATCGCACAGTTGTGAGAACTCCACAGTAGAATGGAGTCGCGGAAAGAATGCATAAAACTCTACTAGAGAAAGCTCAATGTATGTTGTCAAATGTAGGACTTGGCAAGGAGTTTTGGGCAGAAGCTGTCAACCTGGCATATCACTTAGTAAATCGATCTCCTCACCGATCCTTAGACTTGAAATTTTTTAAAGAAGTGTGGTTAGGTAATCCTCCTAATTACTCACATTTAAGAGTTTTTGGTACATATGCATATGTTAATGATGGAAAGTTTGAACCTAGAGTTAGGAAGTGCATATTTCTTGATTATAAAGCTGGTGTTAAAGGTTATAGATTATGGTATCCTGAAACTAAAAAATTTATTATTAGTAGAGATGTTACTTTAGATGAAATTGTAATGCTTCATTCGAGAAAGGACTTGTATGTCATTGATGATACAGAAAAACAAAAAAAAAATGGAGAAGGTTGAGTTGGAACTTTCAAGTTCTCCTGATGAAAAGAATGATGCTCCCGATACTCTTGAAGTTCGTACATCACCTCAAGCTCTGCAGCAATACATGCTAGCTCATAATATTTCCTGATGCTTTTGATCATTTGCAAGATGTATTGCACTGACTATTACAATGTATAACAACAACTTCCTCCATAGTTAGCTCCCCAACTAATCCTCTCAACCAGATAGCTTCCTTTACACCTTCAGTGATGACCACATATTCACAATGGTGGATAATGCTACTATATTCTGCAAAGTAGCTTTTCAACTTACAGCATAATCAATAATAGTAAAGACATAACTAGTTAGGAACCTTTTTCTATCGAGATCTCTTGAAAAATCTGAATTGACATAGCCAACCAATCCAACTAAATTTCTTACAAATACCAAACATACATTAGAAGTACCTCTTAAATACCTCAGTATTCACTTAACAGCTTCCCAGTGCTTCTTTCCTGGATTAGACATATATCTACTAATAACACTAATAGCATGAGATATATCTGGATGAGTGTAAATCATTGCATACATAATGTTACCAACTGAACTACAATAAGGAACTTTTGACATATACATTTGTCTTCATCAGATTGTGGTGAACATGAAGCTAAATGTTTAAAATGTGTAGCAATTAGTGTACTAATAGTCTTTGCATTCTGCAATTTGAAACGCTCCAAGACTTTCTCAATATACTTTTGCTAAGACAAAAATAGTCTTCTTGCGCTTCTATCTCTAAAAATTTCCATTCCCAAAAATAAAAGCACCTCAAAGGCTCGAATTTGAATAACTGGTGGCTTATGCATTAAGTGTTGCAGTAGATATTAAGTTACTTGATCCTTCTTCTTATTCTGAAGTTATTCAAAGTCCTGACTACAATAAGTGGTTAATAGTAATGCAGGAGGAGATGAAATCTCTACAGAAGAATGACACTTGGGAACTTGAAAAGCAATCACTGAATAAAAAGATTGTTGGCTGCAAATGGATGTTCAAGAAGAAAGAAATCTTAGATATTCCTTTACTTTGGACTTTCGCATTTATTGATACATTTAGCAATAGTTTCTTTTAAGTCTTCCACTTATGTTATATACTCGTCAAAGAACCAATCGAGTCAGAGCATAGCATTGTTAGTAGCGACCTTTAAATCAGGTCTTGCCATGTGACAAGGGCAATTTGGGGGTGCTACGAAGAGAGACATTTTCTTTTCTGTAAAACATAATCATAAAGGTACAATTAATATTTTAAAATTGCAATTCAATTATTGTTATATATTTGATCATTTTTTTCATCTAAAGAATGAATTTTCTTTAATGGTGACAATTTATATGTTTGATAGTACAAAATATATATAAATGCTTCAATTACATGCAATTCTATGGCAAGCGTAATGTATTATAGAAAGGAAGAATTAAATGCATGGGCATATGTAATTATGAGTTAAACTCGAGTTTCATCATTCAGGTGAAGGCCCCATTGTTTCATGAATTAATAGCTAATACTATCTGTTGAATGCATAGTTGTCTCATCATATGTTGGACGTCATTATGTTTCTAACTCACCATATATAACATCAAACTTTTTTTTAAATCCATTTGCACAAACTAACAATGGAATCATTTGCGTAATAAGTATAAGAGTCAATGAGCTGCCTCACTTGATTAGAAAATATTATGACAATATCATTAGAAAAATACATATATCGACACGTTATATAACGACATTATAACATTCTTAATTTGTACCATTGTCATAAATAGGGACAACAAATAATTATGTAGACCTACACGTATTCTTTTTACAATGAATTATTTAATGCATATATCCGACAAAATTCATCATTTCATGCATATACGTTCTTATGAAATAATGTGAAAAACTCCTAATGCATTCATTCAAATTTTAATTATAGGTGAACATTAGTTCAGAATTGGCTCACTTGATCATCATGTTTGCATACATTGACAAAATGCACATATAATGATAGGTCATATATGGACAATATAAAGATTTTGAGTTTGTACTTTTGTCATGGATCGAGTCAACCGATATCAATGATTAGATATATACAATTATACAAATTATATTATTTACACAATGAATTATTTAATAAATACATATATCCAACAACATTTAATAACTTAACTTATATTGCTTATGTATGTTATTTAATTTATACACGATATGAAATATATTCATAATATCTATCGTTCAAAAAATACCTATACAATAAAATATATAACGACTTTATAAACATTCTTAATTTGTACCTTTGTTATAATAGGACCAACCAATAAAGATAAAGACCTACAAGTTTATTAGTGTACGTATTCATTTTATATTTATGTATTTAATACATGTATATGACAAAAAAATCATAATTTCATGCATATATGTTCTTAAGGAATGAAGAGAAAACTCCTAACGCATTCATTCAAAATTTTTATAGGTCAAAGCTTAATTAAGCAAATGGAATTTACTAGTATGCATAAAGTTTTGTGAGCCCAACAATGTTTTGAAAACTGTTAAAATCTTTGTTCTTTCATTTATTAACTAGTATTGTGCATTGTTTCATTTTCAAGAACTTGTGGCTCAATACCTTTATCAATACATATAACAATTTCTACTTGGCATTATTCCCTCTATATAAATTTAAAAAATGATGAAAATAGTAAGGGTAAGAAACTTATGACTAGGTAAACTTATGCCATTATCTCAACAATATATACAATGACATATAGTAATTCTTAGCTTATACCATTATCATAAATTGGGGCAATCAATAATATAAATATTATTCATATCTAATGTCTCACGACACGAAATCAATAAACTACTAGTCCCTTTATTTCAAATTATTAGTGATAAATATCAAAATTTCATTTAGCATCCTATGTTTTAATGTTGTTCATACAAACTTTGAGGATTTTTGAGAAATTATGAAAACTATTAAAAATTGTAAATAACTTAGTAATTTATTTTTAATAATTTTATGATTAGAAATAACCATCCCTACTTGGTACTCCCCCCTCCCCCAAATATGCATCAAGACCAGGAGTTGAGTAGTGTATTTTCAAATTCCTTCTTTAGGAAGTGCTTTCATTCATTGCTGACAATGACTTTGACATTCCAAATCTCAGACACATGATTCTTGAGAGTAGCTTTTGATGATTGTAGTCATATCTTATTGTAGGGATAGCTTCTACCATTTGAAATGTAGTTAACTGCCATTAAGATATACTTGTAATTGTCTGAATGTAGAAATGACCCATATAGCCAACTCCTCATACATCAAACAACTCAAATATTAGGATCCCAGATTGTGGCATTTGTTGCCTCCTAGAGTTGTTCCCTACCCTCTGACATCTACCAAATGAGGAAACAAATTTGTGAATATCCTTAAATATAATGGGCCAATAAAAACCATCATGTAGGATCATGATGGTAGTTCTTTGAACGACCCATTGATTATATCTTCTTAAGGTATATATCTTCTTACGTGTCCATCTGAGCATGATGCGGGTCATCACAAAATTATTGCTTTACTTTAGAAAGGGATCTATCCTTTTGTTGTCTTGTGATGTCTTATGCAAAAAATTATAACAATAAATTGCTAGCAAGTGCAGGAATCACTTAAATAATAAAATATAATGACTACCGAGTTCTCTATTCCAAGAGAAATTAACTTACCTAACTATCTAATCTCATAAGCTCATAAGAGGCAACATAGTTTTAGCATGAAAATAAAATTATGAAAAAGTAAACTTTAGACTACATTAATATAATTTAATCTAAAATCTAGGGTCTTATGATGATTAATGATATTGTAGAAGAGCTGATTTCACCAAATAATATAAGTTATTTTTTAACAGTGGATTATAGTCTACTCAATGTATTAACTTTCGTCCAATATTAACTAACCCATCATAATTCAAAATATTAAGATTCATTAAAATGTGTCCTCTAAAATATTATCACAAATACTGATTATAATAAATCACACAACTAATATTTGATAAAGGATCATACTAGTTGTGAGTGTAACACCTCCGTCCCAATCAAGATATTATTCGCTTTGGGCCCATTAGCCTGCACGAATATAAAATGCGTCTTTGTAAGTGAAAGAGGTAGCTACATATAAGCTCATGACCACATCTATATTTTACCCATGTGGGACTATTCAATGAGATCATCTTGTTCTTTAAACCTCAGGTCATGACAATCTTCTCCCCATAAAGGGCTCAACGTCCATGGCCCATGGCCCGTGTTGGCCCATGGCCCGTGTTTCCCACGTGGCTCAAGTGAGCACGCAATGTTGGCTCTGATACCATTCTGTAACACCCCTATCTCAAGATGATTCTATCTCGTCGGATATTTATTTTATGTTCTCTTTGGGCCTATTGGACCGCACGAATTTAAAACGCGTCTTGATAGGTGAAAGAGGTAGCTACATATAAGTCCATGACCACCTCCATGTTTTGCCGATGTGAGACTATTCAATGAGACCATCTTGATCCTTAAACCTCAGGTCGTGACAATCTTCTCCCCATTCTTCGGAGGCATCTGATAAAATTGGAACGATATAGCATGGCCCCTGCACAACGATGAGACGCTCAAATCGAGAAATGGTAAAGTGTGGCAAATTGGGCATTACTCATTAAATGATTTAAGAGGTCGTGAGATCAAAACTTCATGCACATATCATTTTGATCCATTTTTATATTGTCCCCTTTATGGGGATAAGATCGTCACGACCTGAGATTTAAGGATCAAGATGGTCTCATTAAATAGTCTCACATAGACAAAACTTGGAGGTGGTCATGGGTTTATATGTATCTACCTTTTTCACCTATTAAGACGCGTTATAAATTCGTGCGGGCCAATAGGCCCAAAGCGAATAATATCTTGATTGGGACGGGGGTGTTAAAGAATAGTATCAGAGCCAACATCACGTGTTCACTTGAGCCAAGTGGGAAATACGGGCCATGGGCCAATATGGATCCCTCTCAATGAGAACGTCAAGCCCTTTATGGGGAGAACATTATCACGACATGAGGTTTAAGGACCCAAATGGTGTCATTGAATAGTCCCATATGGGAAAAACATGGAGTTGGTTAGCTACCTCTTTCACATATGAAAACACATTTTAAATTCGTGGGGACCAATGGCCCAAAGCGAAGGTTGGGGGTGTTACATAGAATACAAATGTTTCATATCATATTAATAAAATAACAATTATATATTAGATTATAACAAGAATACAATTTTTTTCTTATCATATTGTTAAAAATTCATTATAATATATCTTATAAGTTAAATAGTAATTTTGATCAAGATTATAATCATAATTAATTTAAAGATTATATCATATTGTTAAAAATTCATTACAATTTATTAAGCTTTTTTATTATCAAATTAATTAAATATATATATATCAGTTATGAGTTGTAGGATTAATTGTAACACCCCTAGCCCAATCAAAATATTATTCATTTTGGTCTTTCGGCCCATATGAATTATAACGCGTCTAGATAGGTGAAGAGGGTAACTACATGTAAATCCATAATCACCTTCGTGTTTTGCCCATATGAGACTATTCAATGAGATCATCGTCCTTAGACCTCAGGTTATTACAATCTTCTCCCCATAAAGGGCTCAACGTACTCGTTGAGCGGTGTCGCGTCGGCACATGACCCATATTTTCCACATGGCTCAAGTGAGCATGCGAGATTGGCTCTCATACCATTTTGTAACACCCCTAGGCCAATCAAGATATGAAAACACATTTTAAATTCGTGGGGACCAATGGCCCAAAGCGAAGGTTGGGGGTGTTACATAGAATACAAATGTTTCATATCATATTAATAAAATAATAATTATATATTAGATTATAATAAGAATACAACTTTTTCTTATCATATTGTTAAAAATTCATTATAATATATCTTATAAGTTAAATAGTAATTTTGATCAAGATTATAATCATAATTAATTTAAAGATCACAATTTATTAAGCTTTTTTATTATCAAATTAATTAAATATATATATATACATATATATCAGTTATGAGTTTTAGGATTAATTGTAACACCCCCAGCCCAATCAAAATATTATTCATTTTGGTCTTTCGGTCCGTACGAATTTAAAATACGTCTAGATAGGTGAAGGGGGTAACTACATGTAAACCCATGATCACCTCCGTGTTTTGCCCATATGAGACTATTCAATGAGATCATCGTCCTTAGACCTCAGGTTATTACAATCTTCTCCCCATAAAGGGCTCAACGTACTCGTTGAACGGTGTCGCATCGGCACATGACCCATATTTTCCACATGGCTCAAGTGAGCATGCGAGGCTGGCTCAAGTGACCTCAAGATATTATTCGATTTGAATCATTGGTCTGCACGAATTTAAAACGCATTTTCATAAGTGAAAGGGGTAGCTACTTATAAGCCCATGATCACCTCTGTGTTTAGTCCATGTGGGACTATTCAATGAGACCATCTTGGTCCAAGGTCATTACAGTGACATTCACTGCTTCAACTCAAGATTCAAAATTGATTCCATAGAGTTCATGTAATTAGAAGCAAATATTTCTACCAAGATAATAAGTATCTAAAAAGATAATCAATATTTGTAACATCATTAATACTATTATCATTAATAAACAAAGAAAATTAAACTCTACTTGATTATGAGAAAAGTTCACACAGTTTGCCTTGTCTAACTATTACAACATCTCAAATATAAAAAAGCTAAATTATCCAAGTTTACAGAAGATAGGGAAATTAAGATCTGATGCATAATGCATAAGGGATAAAAACAAGGGAATATAAGCATTGTCATTAGAAATCATAAATTACTAAAAAAAATAAGAATTAAAATATATAAACTACAAAAGCTAGGTGATATTGTTTCAAGCATTATGGGCTTTAGATCGACATATGAATCACATAAGATTTAAAATATATAAACTAAAGAATTTTTTTTAAAGATGCTGATTCTTAAAGCCTTTTTCATACTTCTTTTCTTTACATTTCAAATCTCTATTAATAGGAATCTAAATAACGTAAGAAAAAAACAATGAGGCGTTATCTTTATGTAATAAAATGTCAGGAAAAAAAGTGTAGCCAGCAGCCTCAGTACTTAAACATTGTACATGCACAAGAATCACTAGGTGCAAATTAGTTTTCTTCTCCAAAGATGCTGACATGCATGCGGCATATACCATCGATATATATATAAAGGAATACGTGAAGGTGAAAGGGGATGCCACGCATCATGAGTTCCAGTTAATTAGAAGGGAGATTGGTAATTGCACGTTAACAAATCTTTCCATATTCAGATGAATGCAGTAACATGCGATATTATTAAGATGATAAAACGATACACTGACATCCTAATGCAAACCACACTACTTAAATACGACGACTTTAATCTAAAGGAAGAGGGCCACTTGAAGAACAACTACAAAGGGCAACAGGTTCGAAGTGCGAGAACAACGCGGATGACGACAACGGCAATAATGAGTACGAGGTTGAAGACGAACTAGACGACGGAACCTAGCGGGTGGGATTGATGGAGTCTGCGTCTTCGTGCTCTTACTCTCCTTGTCCATGCTGCGCATGCAACATTGGATCAATGACGTGCCCTAGGAAGGTCTGCGGCAGGTTCATCATGCACAGGAAGAGGTTGCTGCGGCACATGCATGGCCGTCGCCGGCCCTGGGTGAGTTATCTCCAAGAAGTTGTAGATCACAGGTGGAGGCTGAGCAGCTCTTCGGTGCGTCAGGGGATCCATGATTATTCCAAATGTTTCTGGGTCGTTCTCCGGCAGCGGCCTCAGGGCAGACGTCACCTCATCTGGGTCAGTTGGTGGTGCAATCCTGAGCCCCAGGCTCTCCATGAAGGACTCGTGCTGCCTGCGGTGGAACTCCAGCTCCGAGTGATGAGCGCTGGTCATGTGCCTTGCGAAATCTTGAATAGTAGGACATTCCCTCTCGCAGAAGAAGCATTGATGCCCGAAGATCGGCGGTAACTCAGCACCCCGGGTTTGCCGTCCGATAACTCGCACGAAGGGCAAGTCAGGTCGTCTGGAAGGCCCCTGGCGGCCTCCGTCGGGCGTGGAAAGTGGAAGGGATGGATGGATGGCAATGGAAAATTTCAGCTATGGCAAGGTGGTGACAATGGAAGGAAGGGGAAGTTTCAGCTACGGCAATGATTTATAGTAGAGTAGGACAGGTTCACTTGCCACAAGTACTATCTCCTATATATAAAGTTAGTAGTTGTGTTTTCTTTCTTGTTTTTTGTTACTATTAATCTCCAATTTCGTATTTGTATTTTGGAGAGTTAATCACTCTGACAAATCAATTAATGGAGATGATAAAGAAAATGGTGCTGTGCACAACTGCCCGTAACGTTTGACTAATGCCTCTGCCAAAAAGATTTTAACGCGCGATTAATTTGCTTTTTGTTCACATCCTTCTAAAGTTTTGTTTTCTGAAACACAGGTTGTTCTTTTGTCTGTTCTGAGGATGAAACAAAATTTAAAATGAAATAATATAGTTCCAAGAAAAAAAAATCGCCATATCACTAATAATCATAAGTGAGTTTTTTTTTCTTATTTCAAAATGCATTGCTGAATGCATACTTTGGGGCTTTTTGATGGGAAAATTCGAGAACAGGGAGAGAAGATCGTAGAAAGATTGTAAAAAAAAATAGAGGAGACACACGAATTTACCCAGGTTCACCCTTGAGATTAGGGCTACATCCTGCAAAGAAGTTCCACTATATCGTTTAGGTTTTCAGCCGCCGCACAAATTACATCTGAAAATAAGCTATAAATAGCCTCTCCAAACGGGTTCAAACAACAACAACAACAACAAAGCCTTATCCCACTAGGTGGGGTCGGCTACATGGATCATACGACGCCATTCCGCTCTATTAGTTATATTCGTTGATCCATGTTCATAAGATTCGACATGATTTTATGTTGGCTGTCGGGGCCTAACACAACCCTCCTCCTTTATCCGGGCTTGGGACCGGCTATAAAATATAGGCGGAACCCGAACAAAACAGAGAAAAAACCTAATCCGAACCACACGGGCCGGCTAAACAAAAGCCCAAAATCGACGAGCGGGACCCGGTTCATTCGTACGCCAGCAATACTGTTAATTGGGTAATACTCAGATTCCTCAAAGCTAACGTGGGTGAACCCGATGTGAGAAACAAGGGGCACTAAAGTATTCACCAACTCTAACATTCTCCCACTTTGTGGATGCTTCACATCAATGAGAGCCTTGCCAGCAACAATCTTTTTCAATCCGACATCAGTAGAGCACCACTCAAACTTTACACCTGTAACTGCTTTAGTTAGAAAATCAGAACTATTCTCTGTTGTATCAACATTTTCAAGCTGAACCTCTTTCTTTTCCACATTTTCCCGAATAAAGTGGTATTGGATGTCAATATGCTTTGTGCGTGAGTGAAATGCGGGATTCTTAGGTAACTGAATAGCACATTGATTATCACATCTCACCTCTATAGCACCTTGCTCAAATCCGAGCTCCAAGCACAACCGACGTAGCCATATGGCCTCTTTTGCAGCATGAGTAAGAGCCATATATTCTGCTTATGTAGAAGAAAGTGCTACCATGCTTTGTCTCTTGCTCATCCAACTTAGTGCAGCCCCAAATAATGTAAAAACATATCCGCTAGTGGATCATCTACTATCAATGTCTCCACCTCAATCAGCATCTACATGGCCCACAATATCAAGCATCTTTCCTTTCCTTGTACTTTCAAAACACAACGAAAAATTTGAAGTTCCACGAAGGTACCTGAAAACTCTCTTGATAGC
This sequence comes from Pontederia crassipes, assembly GCA_030549335.1. Lineage (NCBI taxonomy): Eukaryota > Viridiplantae > Streptophyta > Magnoliopsida > Commelinales > Pontederiaceae > Pontederia > Pontederia crassipes. Next base: position 9,047,949 of record JAUKPH010000018.1, on the reverse strand, counting down.
ATTCCAATGTTCCCTGCCTGGGTTAGACATATATCGACTCAAGAATCCCACTGCTTGGGCTATATCTGGACGCGTGCACACCATGGCATACATCAAGCTGCCCACTGCACTTGCATATGGCACACGATCCATCTCTTCAGCTTCTTCATCCGTCTTCGGGCATTGCTCTACAAAAAGTTTGGTTCCTAGAGACATAGGAGTACCCACTGGCTTGCAGTCTGCCATGTTAAATTTTTTCAACACTTCTTTTATGTACTTCTCCTGTCCTATTCACAACTTTCGCTTCTGACGATCTCTTCTAATCTGCATACCCAAAATAAAATTCGTCAGCCCTAAGTCTTTCATCTCAAACTTCTTAGCCAACAAATCCTTCACTGAATTTACCATCTTCATACTGTTTCCAATCAGTAACATGTCATCCACATACAGTGTAAGAATGACAAATTGATCGCCAACTCTCTTCACGTAAACACAGTGATCTGAATCTGAACGTACAAACTTGAGTTCGAGCATGTACGTATCAAACTTCTGGTACCACATCCTTGACGACCGCTTCAATCCATACAAAGACTTCTTCAATTTGCACACCAGCTTCTCTTTACCTTGAACTTCAAAGTCTTCTGGTTGCCTCATATATATCTCTTCCTCCAAGTCCCCATGAAGGAATGTCATCTTCACATCCATCTGCTCTACCTCAAGATTATATGCTGCTGCTAGAGATAGAACAAATCTGATCGAAGTCATTTTCTCCACGGGAGAGAAAATCTCATCATAGTCGACTCCCTCAACCTGAGAGTACCCTTTAGCTACCAGTCTTGCCTTGTACTTCTCCACAGTCCCATCTGGTTTCAGCTTTCGCTTGAATACCCATTTGCAACCAATTGCCTTTCTATCCTTAGGCAATTGACACAAGCTCCATGTTTCATTCTTATCCAGTAATTTCATCTTATCTGCCATAGCAAGCTCCCACTGATTTGCATCATCCATAGACCTTACATCTTTTACAGAACTAGGTTCTTCTCCGATGATGCTCAAAGCATAAAATGAACTCAGAGCACTAAGAGAGTATCTCAAAGGTGCTCTTCTTTCTCGTGTCGATCTCCTGAGAACTGGTATGGTAGTACCAATATCTGGGTCTTCATCTGAATCTGCATCTTCAACTTCATTAACCGAGTTCTCTTGATCCGGTTCTGTAACAGACTCAACTGAAGTATCTTGTGCATCTATCTCTGAAGTTTCAGAATCAGAATCTTCTTCAAACACTACCACTTTCTTAGGTTCATCACCTTTTTTAACTTCAACTTGGGAACGTGATTCACGGAAAACAACATCCCTGCTGTAAACAATAGTCATTGACTTTGGATTCCACAGTTTGTAGTCCTTGATCCCTTCCTTGTATCCGACAAATATGTTCTTTTCAGATTTACTGTCAAGCTTACCCCGCTTTTCCTTGGGTATATGAACATATGCGTCACATCCGAACACCCGAACATGAGATAAATTTGGCTTCTTCCCAAACATTGCCTCATAAGGTGTCTGATCCTTCACTGATGATGTCGGTGAGTGGTTCTTCAGGTAGTTTGCTGTGGCTACAGCTTCTGCCCAGAATTCTTGCCCCAATTCAACCCAACTCAGCATACATCTAGCCTTCTCTATGAGTGACCGATTTAACCTTTCAGCTACTCAATTCTGCTCAGGTGTATATGGAGTTATCTTCTGCCTAGCAATACCATTGTCCACGCAGAACTGCTCAAACTTATCTGAACAAAATTCACCTCCATTATCTATACGAAGGACCTTGATCTTGCAGCTCAATTGATTTTTCACCAAAACTTTAAATTCTCGAAACTTATCGAATACATCTGATTTATTCTTAATAAAATAAATCCAACTGTATCTCGAAAAATCATCTATAAAAGAAACATAGTACCTGGACCCTCCAATAGATGGTCGGTGTTGGTCCAAAGACATCACTATGAATCAGTTCGAAAATCTTCGTTGCTCTTGAACCTGTGTGTTGAAAACTAATTCGGTTCTGTTTTCCATCGAGGCAATGTTCACAGAACCCGAAGCCCACAGAACAATCCGGAACTCCTTCTACCATCTGACTTGATGCTATAGTGGAGAGTCCTTTTTCACTGATATGGCCTAATCTCCGATGCCACAACATAGATTTGTTGTCTTCATCTTCTTTGGCCTCTTCAGAAATAAATCTGCAGCCCACAGATATTGTCTCTCCGAGCAACTTGTACAACGTGCCATAGCGAACCCCTCGTGCAATTACAATCGACCCTCTGATCATCTTGCACGAATCCTTGTCGCAACTGAATATAACACTCGAGTCAGCCATTGTACCAGCAGATAATAAACTCCTGCTCATAAGTGGTATATGCATCACATCTGGTAGAGTCTTCACCGTGCCATCATTCATCCTCAACTTCACCCTGCCACGTCCAACAATCTGAACCGCAGTGTCATCTCCGAGCATGACATCCCCACCATTATACTCCTCATATTCATAGAACCAGTGTTTATGAGGCGTCATGTGGTACGAAGCACCAGTGTCGATAAGCCAGACATCTTTTTCTGACTGTGCCGTATATGCAGAAGCCAGATACATATCCCCTACCTCAGTCTCCTTTTTGTCCGAGGTTGACTCAGTTTCTTTCTTATGAACCGGCTTATTTTTGCAATCTCATTTCAGATGGCCCATTCTTGACATCTCCAGCATTGCACCTTCTTATTTTTACTCTTCGAACGCCCACGAGATTTGGATCTCCCTCTCTGATTTTGATTCCTTTCTGGTTGCCTTCCTCTGGCCGCCAGCGCCTCTTTACCAGAACTTGCTGATCCCTTTCTCCGTATTTCCTCTGATAACAAGGCAGCACATACACTTTCATACGAAAGTTCTTTATTTCCGCCACCAATCACAACAATCAGATTGTCCCATGAATCTGACAGCGAACAGAGCAATGTTATTGCCTTATCATCATCTTGAAACTTAACACCGATTGATACAAGTTGACTGATCACCGTGTTAAAGTTATAAAGATGAGTAGAAAACGAGTCACCCTCCTGCATCCGAAGATTGTACAATTTTTTCCTCAGAAATAACTTGTTAACCAACGACTTACTTTGTTATAGGGATTCCAACTTCCTCCACAGATCTCTGGCAGTAGGTTCGCCCATCACATTCGTAAGAATTGAATCCGCGAGACACAGCCGAATCAAACCCTTCGCCTTTCTATCAATCTGATCCCACTCTTCGATCGCCTTTGGATCTACCTGACTGGAGGAGGCCTCGTCTGCGACCTTCGCCGCCTCCATGCCTGGTCTCTCCTTCTCGATTGCCGTCCAAAGATCTCGATCACAAAGGAGATCCTCCATCTTCATCTTCCAGAGATCAAACTGTGTTCCATCAAATTTTTCTATCTCGATTCGCGACCCTCCTGACATCTCGAATAAACCATAATTCCTTGAACAACCTGTGCTCTGATACCAATTGATGGGAAAATTCGAGAACAGGGAGAGAAGATCGCAGAGAGATTGCAAGAAAAAATAGAGGAGACACACGAATTTACCCAGGTTCACCCTTGAGATTAGGGCTACGTCCTGCAAAGAAGTTCCACTATATCGTTTAGGTTTTCAGCCGCCACACAGATTACATCTGAAAATAAGCTATAAATAGCCTCTCCAAATGGGTTCAAAACCCGAACAAAACAGAGAAAAAACCTAATCCGAACCACACGGGCCGGCTAAACAAAAGCCCAAAACCCGTCTAGATTTCGGAGGCGCTGCCCCCGAACCCCCGCCCGCTCCAAGCGGGACCGCCGTCGGGGGGCAGGGCCCCCCGAACCCCCCCTTTCGTTCGTACGCCAGCAATACTGTTAATTGGGTAATACTCAGATTCTCCTAAGTTCACGTGAGTGAACCCGGTGTGAGAAACAAGGGACCCTGAAGTATTCACCAACTCTAACACTTTTAACATTGTTGAATTCTATACTTTGGGGCCCTTGCAAGATCGTTTTCCTTGACACTCCATTCCTTAAGAATGAAGTTCCTTGGTTAGAAGGAGAGAGACATTTTCTTTTCTGTAAATTATAATCATAAAGGTACAATTAATATTTAAAGAATCCAGTTCATCTATTGTTATATATTTGATCGTTTTTTCATCTATACTTTAAGGGTGACAATTTATAGAATTCTATGAATGCTTCAATTACATGGAACTCTATGACAAGAGTAATGAATTTATAGAATAGAAGGAATTAAATGCATGAACATATATGGTTATGAATATAACTCTGGTTTCATCATTGTTCCATCGCTTAATTAATAACTAATAGTATCAGGTGAATGCATCATTATTTCATCGTACGCGCAGCAATCATTATGTTTCTCACTCCTCACCGTAGGTAACGTCAACCATGAGATGCATGCATCATGTGCACCTGCAGATACTTTATCCAGTAACGTCACTAAAATGCAATCCAAATGCTATGTTCTGAAATAAAGTCAACAAATCCCTCACTTCAAAAAATATATGTTACAAAATTCACAATTTAATTCAGTAGATTGAATTTTGCTAACAATGGATAAAGGTTTCAAGAATTTCGAAAAATTATAGAAGCTGAAAAATGCATGATATGATAAATTATTTGATGTTCGTAATTTATGTTGAGTAGAAGGCACCATTCAATATACATAAATATAAAAAAATTATGTTAATTACTAGGGTAAAAAGTGGAACACTAAAAGAATCAACTAACTTGGTCATCATATATAAACAATCGTATTAATAAAATGCTTATATTTTTTACAAAACGAATTATTTCATTAATACATATATATGAAAAATTTTCATTATTTAACCTATAAGATGTGTATGAAATGAAATGGAGGTGTGTTACGAAATCAAATGAATAAACTCCAAATTCCTTCATTCCAAAATATTAATGATAAGGTTCAATCTTAATTCATCATATTAAGTTTTAATGCTATATGTTCATTATCTTGTGTGTAACATCTAGAGATAATGGTGTCCATAGGACTCCCTCTGCACAAACTAACATCTAGAGATAATGGTGTCCATAGGACTCCCTCTGCACAAACTAACCATAGAAATCATTTGGGTAATAAATGGAAGAGTGAATGAATTGGCTCACTTCATTAGAATATTTGCATATGTACTTATTTTATTTATACACAACATGATAGTATCATTAACAAGATACACTTGATAAGATATTTAACGTCACTATAAACATTTATAATTTGTACCTTTGTCATAAGTAGGGACAGTCAATAATGATATACACTTACAAGTTTATATATTCTTGTACATATTTATTTTGCACTGAATTATTTGATACATGTACCTGGCAAAAACTGATAATTTTATTCATCTATATTCTTATTAAATTCAAGTGAACTCATAATTGTTCATTCAAGATTTTAACTATAGGTGAAAGTTAGTAAAGCAAATTGAATTTGAGTTAATAAAGCAAATTCAATTTAACGCTTTGCTTGAAGTTTTGTGAGCACAACAAAGTTATGAAAACAATTAAAATGTTTTATGTTCATTGATTAACTGGTGTAGCTCATTGTTTTCTTTAAATTGTGCACAACAACTTTATCAATTACAAGACATTATTTCCTCTGTATAATATTAAGAAACAATGAAAATAATAAGAGTTAGATGTTTAAAACTAGGTGAGCTGGCTCAGTTAATTAGAATATTAGCATGTTCACTTATTTTTCATAGACATGCAAATATATCGTCAATAGTATTGACAAAATATAGGTATCGACAAGCGACTTAGAGACATCATAAAAATTCTTAACTTGTACCAATTCCTGAGATCGTGCCAATCAATGATGATTCATATACATGGTTTTAAGAGTTTGAATTTTAGTACCTTGCATAGAGGTTTAAAGAGTTTCACAAAGTATGGAATATGACAAAGTGTATGATATGACACATTTTGTGATGTTTAGTAACACATGTGCAACACCTATACCAATAGAGACAACAATTATTGTCTTTGCATAAATTCAAAAGATTATGAGAATTATTAGGGTAAAATGTGTAACACTAGAAGAATTGGCTCCTTTGATCGTCATATATATTTGCATACACACACACATATATGGAATATTATACTAACATAAATACGTATATACTGACAAAACATATAAGGACATTATAAAGATTCATAATTTGTACTTTTGTGATGGATTGAGGAAACCAATAATTATTACATATGTACGATTATACAAGTTGTATTTTCACAAAATTAATTATTAATACATATATCCGACAAAATTTAATACTTTAACATATATGTTGTGTTATGAAATGAAATGAATAAACGTAGAAATCCTTCATTTCGAAATATTTTAGTTCAACATAGTAAATTTTAGTGTAATGAATAAATAGCCAAATATATGGAATAACTCATACAGTGCAATATTATTATTATTATGTTCATTAATTTTTGTGTAGCATTCAGAGATAATGCTACCTATAGAGAACTATTCCCTCGACACTAACCATGGAAATCACTGGTTTAATAAGTGGATGAATCAATGAGATGGCTCACTAGATTAGAACATTTGTGTATGTACTTATTTTATTTATACATGACTTGAAAATATATTGACAATATCATTAAGGAAATAATACATATATTTATAAACTATATAATGACATTGTGGACATTCTTAACTTTTACCTTTGTCATAAATAGGGACAATGGATAATGACAAGGACCTATAAATTTACCGATACGCATTCATTTTATATATAGTGAATTATTTAATACATGTATCCGACAAAATTTCATAATTTAATGTGTAAATGTTCTTATGAACTAAAGTGGAAACTCCAAATGCATTCATTCAAAATGTTAATTATAATACAAAGATTAATTAATAAAATTGAATTTAATGGTTTGAATAATTTTTTGTGAACTCAACAAGTCATGAAAACTATTAAAATATTTGATGTTGATTGATTAACCAGTATAGTGCATTGTTTCAATTTTTATCAACTTGTGCTAGAAAACTTTATCAATACACATAATAATTCCTACAATGCATTATTCCCTCTGTTTAAATTTAATAAATGATGAAAATAACAAGAGTAAGATGTTTAAGACTAGGTGAACGAGCTCAGTTAACTAGAATATTTTGATATTTACTTATTTTCTATATGCCTGATATGTTAATATATCAACAATGGGTATTTACAAATTATTGATATTGAGGTGAATGATGATGATTTAGATTTGCACCTGTATGCAAAGTGTATATGTCTTTAAGAGTGTGAATTTTAGTACTGTGCATAAAGTTTTCAAAAGTTTAATAAACATCGAAGCTGATGAAATGTATGATATGACACATTATTTGATGCTCAATAAAACATATGCAACACTTGTATCAATGGAGAAATGTATCAATGCTCAGACAAATCACTATTCGCTTTATATAATGTGAATTATTACTGTAAAAAGTGCAACACTACAAGAATTGGCTCACTTGATAATGATATTTTCAATGATATATATGGATTATTTTATTGATAAAATACATATATATTGACAAGACATATAAGAACACCAAATATTCTGAATTTGTACTTTTGTCATAGATCAAGGTAATCAATACTGATTACATAAGTACAGTTATACAGTTATACAAGTTATATTCTTTACATAATTTTTTATTTAATTAATACATATATCTGACAAGATTTAGTAACTTAACCTGTATGATGCGTTATGAAATGAAATGAATAAACTTTGAATTCATTCATTACAAAATATCAATGATAATGATCAATTCAAATTCAACATAATGAATTTTAGTTCTATGAATAATCTGCTACATTTAATGATATAACTTGTAAAGTGGATCTTATTATGTTCATTTACTTGTAACATCAAATGATAATGTTGCCTATAAGGAACTATTCCCTCTACAAAACTAACCATGGAAATCATTTAGCTAATAATTGGAAGAATCAATGAGCTTGGTTAGAATATTTGCAATATATACTTATTTTTATTTATGCATGACATGAAATATAGTGACAATATCATTAGCAAAACACATGTATCATTGACATTATAAAAATTCTAAATTTGTACCTTCGTCATAAATAAGAACAACCAATAATGATATAGACCTATAAGTTTATTCTGATACACATTCATTTTACAATGAATTATTTATTACATGTATACAACAAAAATTCATAATTTCATGCATATATGTTCTTTTGAAAGAAACTGAAAACTACTAATTCATTCATTCAAAATTTTGGTTATAGGCCAAAGCTATGGAAAACGTTTTGTGAGTCCAACAAAATAATGGAAACTACTAAAATATTTGATGTCCATTAATTAATTGGCATAGTGCATTGTTTCATTTTCATCAGTTTGTGCATAACACCTTTATATAAATCAATTTGATGACATGGATTTCTTACTCATTGTTGCTAGGGTAGAAGCATAATCTTCTTGATCAAGGGATTCAATTACATAAAATGACCTTTTACTCATTTTTAACCTTTTACTCACCTTCATGGAATTCATAAGTTATTGAAGTATTTTATTACAAAATTGTTTTATATTGAAATAAACTTATGACATTTTATATTTTAGGAGATACCCGCATGTGGACAAACTTTTATCCACAAGAGCGTACCCAATAGGTACCTTGTAAGAGGCTTCGGACGGGGGTACCTGGCGTTGCTAAGGAGAGTTAACTTGACAAAAAATGACAAATAAAAATTTTGACGAGTCAAATGAAAAAATCTCTTAAAATGATATTAGTCATATTTATAAGATATACTTTTTTATTCTATTCTCTTATTTTAATTTCTATATAACCTCTTACCAAATAATATTATTATTTATTATTTTAAGATTTAAAATAAAAATTTAAATATACTTTATGTTTTAATATTATTTTTCAAGTTTTATATAATTAATAAATGATAAACAAATATCTTTGCTTATAAATTTTTAATATTTATTTTTATTATGTAATTAAGAATGTCTTCATCTCTTTACTTATAATAATTAATAATACTTATTTATTCATTTTTTTATTTATGTTTAACTTTTTTCCATTTTAATTTTTTAGTAGGGATTTAATATATATATATATATATATTACATTATTTTTTTTATTTTATAAAAAATTATGAAAGCATAAATAAAAAATATTATTATTTAAAGATCAAAGATAAAAAAAATTACTTTTACTGTCATAATAATGTTAATAGTCATTAGGGTATAAATAATTATTTAACCTTAACCTAATTTTTTTTACTTTTTCTCTTCTTCTCTATGTACGTACGACATCTTCGGATTGTCTTCTTCCCTTGCACACTGGCACGTACGTCGACGACCATTTCACGCAAAGAGGCAGTCGCGACAGCTGCCTCTGCACGAGAGGCAACCGTCGAGGCCGCCTCTGCATGTGAGGCGGCCCTCAGTGGCCTCCTCGTGTGTGAGGAGGCTGTTGACAGCTACCTCTCGCATAGAGGTGGCCCCGACAACTGCCTCTATGCATGAGACAACCCTTAGTGGCCGCCTCTCGATAGAGACGGCTGTCGGGGCTGCCTTTGTGCTTGAGGCGTCTCACACAAGTGGCCATGGTCATGTCTACAGATGAGGTATCTTCGATGGCCATCGGTGCTTCTCGTTCGGCTGCGCGCGCTTCCATCATGTGTTTGCATTTTTTTTCTAAAGGTTCGTCTTGTAGTTTGAAGGTTTCTTCACTTGTCCACAGGTGATTGTAGCAAAAGCTATACGTGATGCCCCTTGTTTTGGTCTCCAAGGTCCTTTTTGCTTGAGGTATGCCCCTTTTTTGGTCTCCATAAACTCTATTAGACGGCTAACCACATATATGTCATATGGATCAATCTTAACAACAACAACAACAAAGCCTTATCCCACTAGGTGGGGTCGGCTACATGGATCATACGACGCCATTCCGCTCTATTAGTAACCAAACCTTTCGGTATATTATTCACATATGGATCAATCTTAAAAGAAAACAAAATTGTTGTACAAATCTCTAGTTATTCTTCCTCTTAATGCAAGTTGTATTTTCACAAAATTAATTATTAATACATTTATCGGACAAAGTTTAATACTTTAACATATATGTTGTGTTATGAAATGAAATGAATAAACATAGAAATCCTTCATTTCGAAATATTCTAGTTCGACATAGTAAATTTTAGTGTAATGAATAAATAGCCAAATATAAGGTATAACTATGTAAAATATCAATTCCCTTGTAGATATATAGTTAAGAAGTAAGCTTAATTTGTGATTTTGATTTTTTATGTTATGAATTTTTATAATTACATTTTCTTAAATATTGATAACATTTATATTATGCCTAAGGCGCTAGGCATTTTTTTATTTGATATCCCATTGTCTTTTATATGTAAAGGGAGGTAAAGATGGTAACCCACCGGATGCTGCAACTATTTTTTTTAGACATGCAAGAAAAATAACAAGCATGTTGAACTAGTGACCATTGAAAGTTGAAAGATATGTATGTTTAATAATTGTTTTTCATTTGATCTTCATGAAATGTTCATTAATATGAGTTTAATTTTTTTTAGACTGAAATACAAGAGATTGTACAAGCTGCACCTACACTTCCAGCAATAGAAGTAGTAGAGCGATATTTTGGTTCTTAAAAAATGTTGTCATGAGATGGACTTTGGTGGTGGGATTACAACAAAAGAAATTAAAGGAAATAATTTTTTGAAGCATGAATTATTGGATAAATTGTACTAAAGAAAACAAACTACTAAAAGAATGTGTAACTTCTATGGAAGGTCAATTGTGATGGAGTTCAAATATAGTCAACAATCTAATGCTCTCAAAATTCAATAACACCACAATCTTGTGAACAATCACATGAAGTATAAGGTCAATATGAATAAAAAATCTACTTTTTTGTTTTATGTGTTATTTTATTATACATTTTTATTCTAATAAATTTTTAATCTAATTATAGCCATTTTTTGAAGCAACAATGACTATGTTTGTCGGATTGGAATTTTTTGTTGGTGAGTGCACAATCTTACTTGCTTGTAAGTTGTTTTTAGTTATTATCAATACTAATTCTCATTTTGATTTTATAGATTTTTTTGTGAATGTTCGTTGGATTTGAAAGGAAGATGAATGGAATAAAAATCTTGTTACATGTTCTTGAACATGCTCTTTTAGAAGAGTTATTTGAATGATATTTGAATTGAATATTGTATGGATAATTCAATTGATATTTAATGAATGAGTTGAATCTTATAAAATATAGAATTTTAAATTTTGAAAATATTTTATGATTTGAATGGAAAATATATAGAATTTTATTATTTTTTTATGACCAGATATTTGTCCAATAATAATAATAATAATGTTTATAGCAATAAGAAAATTGAACCTTAAAAATTTCTTCTAACATATAATTTATGTCTTTAGCCACTAGTATTTAGGGCACTAAAGATTTTATGTCAACAAGTTGAGTGATCCTTATTAGTTATATAGGGGAATAACATACTAGTCGCCATTGAACTTTTAAGGAACAGAGTTATGATGGTCCTAAAATGAATTAACAATCCGTTATTCACACGAGACGCTAAAACCTTTAGTGGTGGGACCTATAGAGAAGAACCGCGACTAATTTTTTCTTGTCGTTAAAGAGTATTAACGTCAAGATGCTAATTTTTAATGACTACATATCTCTTCGCAAATGATCCAAATTCTTGTAGTGATACTAGTTGTAACATGCAATGCTTCAACTCAAAATTCAAAAAACCATTCCTACTACGATAATAAGTATCTAAAAAGATAATCAATATTTGGAACATCATTAATAATATTATTATGCATAGACGAAGAAAACTAAACTAAACGAAGACAAGTTCACAGAGGTTGACTTGTCAAGCTAAACTATTACACCATCTCAAACAGAGTAAAAGCTAAATTATCCAAGATTATTGAAGATAGAGAAATTAAGATATGATGCATAAGGGAAAAAACAAGGGAATATAAGCATGTCATTAAAAATCATAAATAGGTCGATCGTTTAAAATACTACAAAAGCTGGATGATATTCCCAAGCATTATGGGCTTTAGATCGACCTAGGAATCTAAAAAAAACATAAGATTTTAAACAACGTAAGAAAAAGTAATTGCAGAAAAAAAACGTAAGGCTCTGTCTTTATGTCATAAAATGCCAGGAAAAAGATATAGCCGAAAGTCTCAGTCCTTAAACATTGTACATGCATAAAGTAGTTGCAAATAGTTTTCTTCCCCAAAGATGATGACATGCATGCCACGCTTCATGAGTTCCAGTTAACTAGAAGGGAGATTGGCAATTGCACGTTTACAAATCTTTCCGTATCCAGATGAATGCAGAAAAATGCGATATTATTAAGATGATAAAACGATACATTGACATCTTCATGCAAACCACACTACTTAAAGACGACGAGTTTAATCTAAATAGAAGAGGGCCCCTTCAAGAACAACTACAAGGGTAACAGCTTCGAAGGGCAAGAACAACGAGGATGACGACAACGGCAATAATGAGTACGAGATTGAAGACGAACTAGACGACGGAACCTATCGGGTGGGATTGATGGTGTCTGTGTCTTGATGCTGCGCATGCAACATTGGATCAATCAATGACGGTGCCCACGGAAGGCTCTGCAGCTGATTCATGCACAGGAAGAGGTTACTGCGGCACATGCATGGCCGTCGCCGGCCCTGGGTGAGTAATCTCCACGAAGTTGTAGATAACAGGTGGAGGCTGAGCAGCTCTTCGGTGCCTCAGGGGATCCATTATTATTCCAAATGTTTCTGGATCGTTCTCCGGCAGCGGCCTCAGGGCTGACGTCACCTCATCGGGGTCAGTTGGATCGTTCTCCATGAAGGACTCGTGCTGCCTGCGGTGAAACTCCATCTCTGAGTGATGAGCGCTGGTCATGTGCCTTGCGAAATCTTGAATAGTAGGACAATCCCTATCGCAGAAGAAGCATGGATGCCCGAAGATAGGCGGTAACTCAACACCCCGGGTTTGCCGTCCGATGACTCGCACGAAGGACAAGTCAGGTAGCCTGGAAGGCCCCTGGCGGCCTCCGTCGGCGTGGAAAGTGGAAGGGATGGCTGCATGGCAATGGAGAGCTTTGTGAGCGAACTAAAAAGAGATGAGATGGCCGTTGAGTGAAGAGTTCTACGTAAGGTGGTGGGAATGGAAGGAAGGGGAAGTTTCAGCTATGGCAATGATTTAGAGGAGAGTAGGACTGGTTCACCTACCACATTTTTTCCTATGATACCATTTCCTCAAGTTTTGTCTCCTAATATAAAGTTACTACATAGTTGTGTTTTTTGTTTTTGTTTTTAACTCCTCAATTCATCTCCAATTTCGTCGTTGTGTTTTGGAGAGTTAAGACAAAGCAATTTATGGAGATGATAACGAGTTGCAATGAATTGCCTTTTGACCTGAATTTAAAGAAAATGGTGGTATGGATAACTGCCAGTAATGGTGATAAGGGTTTAGTTAATTCATTAATTGCCTCCACCAAACAGAGTTTAATGCCCTATTAATTTGTTTTCTGTTCTTATCCTTCTAAAGTTTTAAAATTTTTGAAACACAGTTTGCTTAGTTCGGCTGTTCTAAAGACGAGACAAAATTACAAGTGAAATAAAATAGATCCTAGAAAAAGATTACGACATAGAACTAATACAGAAACCTAATCATGCAAACTTTTTCTTGTTTCAAAATGGTTGGTGATATGAATGCAACACAGATATTTTTGGGTACATTGGCCCTTGCAAGATCGTTTCCCTTGACACTCCATTCCTTACGGATGAAGTTCCTTGGTTAGAAGGAGAGAGACATTTTCTTTTCTGTAAAACATAATCATAAAGGTACAATTAATATTTTAAAATTTCAGGTCAATTATTGTTAAATATTTGATCATTTTTTATCTAAAGAATAAATTTACTTTAATGGTGACAATTTATATGTGTAATAGTACAAAATATATATAAATGCTTCAATTGCATGAAATTCTATGACAAGCGAAATATATTTATAGAAAGGATGGAATCAAATGCATGGGCATATATAGTTATGAGTAAAACTTGTCATCATTCAGGTGAAGGCCACATTGTTTCATGAATTAATAGCAAATACTATCTGGTGAATGCACAATTGTCTCATCATATGCCTGGCTTCATTATGTTTCTTACTCCCTACCATATATAACATCATCCTTTGTTTTTAGAATCCCTTTGTACAAACTAACAATGGAAATCATTTGGGTAATAAGTAGAAGAGTCCTCACTTGATTAGAAAATATTCTAACAATATCATTAAAAAAATACATATATCGACAAGTTATATAACGACATTGAAACATTCTTAATTTGTACCATTGTCATAAATAGGGACAACGAATAATGTTGTAGACCTACACGTGTTCCTTTTACAATGAATTATTTAATGCATATATCCGACAAAATTCATCATTTCATGCATATACGTTCTTATGAAATAATATGAAAAACTCCTAATGCATTCATTCAAATTTTAATTATAGGTGAACGTTAGTTAAAATTGGCTCACTTATCATCATGTTTGCAAACATTGACAAAATGCACATATATTGACAAGTCATATATGGACAATATAAAGATTTTGAATTTGTACTTTTGTCATGGATTGAGTCAACCAACATCAATGATTACGTATATACAGTTATACAAATTATATTATTTACACAACGAATTAGTTAATAAATACGAATATCCAACAACATTTAATAACTTAACCTATATTTCTTATGTATGTTATTTAATTTATACACGACATGAAAAATATATTCACAATATCGATCGTTCAAAAAATACATATACGATAAAATATATAATGACATTATAAATATTCTTAATTTGTACCTTTGTCATAACAGGACCAACCAATAGTGATAAAGACCTACAAGTTTATTAGTGTACTTATTCATTTTATAGTTATGTATTTAATACATGTATACGACAAAAAATCATAATTTCATGCAAATATGTTCTTAAGGAATGAAGAGAAAACTCCTAATGTATTCATTCAAAATTTTTATAGGTCAAAGCTTAATTAAGAAAATGGAATTTACTGGTATGCATAAAGTTTTGTGAGCCCAACAATGTTTTGAAAATCGTTAAAATCTTTGTTCTTTCATTAATTAACTATTATTGCGCATCATTTCATCTTCGGTTACTTGTGGCTCAACACCTTTATCAATACAGATAACAATTTCTATTAGGCATTATTCCTTGTGTGAAAAATTTAAAAATGATGAAAATAATAAGGGTAAGAAACTTAAGACTAGGTAAACTTATGCCATTATCTCAACAATATATACAATGACATTATAGTAATTCTTAACTTATACCATTATCATAGATTGGGGTAATCAATAATATAAATATTATTCATATATAATGTCTTGTGAAATGAAATCAATAAACTAGTACTTCTTTTATTTCAAATTATTAGTGATAAATATCAAAATTTCATTTAGCATAATGTGTTTTAATGTTGTTCATGCAAACTTTGGGGGTTTTTGAGAAATTATGAAAACTATTAAAAATTGTATTATAACTTAGTAATTTATTTGCGACACTTTTATGATTAGAAATAACCATCCCTACTTGGTACTTCCCCCCTACATAAGTTTAGAAAATTATTTGAGTTATAGGTTAAGAAGTGCAAAACTAGATGAATTTATTAACTTGATGAAAATATATTGAAAATTTATCTATTTCCTTTCATGACAAGTAAATATATGAACAATTGTATTAACAAAATACACTAAAGATCCCTAATTTGTACCATATTCATGGATTAAGGAAACAAATAATGATTGGAATCTATATGTTTATTCAATTATATGTTCCTTTGGTAGTGAATTATTTAACTAACAAATATTTGCAACATAATTTCAAATTTTAATAAATATATTTTCTATTATAAATGAAGTGAATCAACTCCTGATTCCTTCATTTCAAAATATTATTGGTAGGATCAAATTTTAGTTTAACATATTTAAGATTAGTGCTATGCATAATTTTTTG
Organism: Pontederia crassipes; assembly: GCA_030549335.1. Lineage (NCBI taxonomy): Eukaryota > Viridiplantae > Streptophyta > Magnoliopsida > Commelinales > Pontederiaceae > Pontederia > Pontederia crassipes. The sequence goes on along the minus strand of JAUKPH010000018.1, from coordinate 9,031,780 downwards.
TTAGTCCCACAAAGTTATGGAAATTGTTGAAGTTTTTCTCATAACTCTTATAGTGCATTGATTGATGTTCATTAACTTAGGTGAAACAACTTTATCATTAGAGATAACAACACTTGTAGGTCATTATTCTCTTTACACAAATTAATGATGGAAATAATTAGGGTAATAAGTTTAAGTGTAACACCTCAAAGAAGTGATGAAAATTCTAAGCAAAAGACGAATATACAGCACAAGATTCACATAAGAAAACATTGAACTTTGTTTTTCCATTTATTATTACAGACATTGGTGGGGAAGTGAATTTACAATGAAATTCTCTTCTCTTACAATTATTTGGAGATTTGTTTTCTCATTCATTACGTGACTACGGATCCACACAAATATGCATCAACACCAAGGAATAGAGTAGTATGTTTTCAAATTCCTTCTTTAGGAAGTGCTTGCATCCATTGCTGACAATGGCTCTGACATTCCAAGTCTCAAACATATGATTCTTGAGAATAGCTTCTGTTCATGATTGTATTAAGATGTATTTGTAATTGTCTGAATGTAGAAATGACCCATGTATCCAACTTCTCATACATCAAACAACTCAGCTATTATGATCCCAAATTGTGGCATTTATTGTCTCCTAGAATTGTTTCGTATCCTCTAACATCTGCCAAATGAGGAGGCAAATTTGTAAACATCCTTAAATATAGTGGGCCAATAGAAACCATCAGGTAGGATCATGATGGTAGTTCTTTGAGTGCCCCCATGATTATATCTTCTTCAGGTATATATCTTCTTATGTGTCCATCTAAGCATTATGCGAAGAGATGTGGGTCATACCAAAATTATTGCTTTACTTTAGAAAGGAATCTAACCTTTTGTTGTCTTATGCAAAAATTATAATAATAAATTGCTAGCAATTGCAGGAATCACTTCAACAATAAAATATAATGATTACCGAGTTCTCTATTACAAGAGAAATTAACTTACCTAACTATTTAATTTCAGAAGCTAATAAGAAACGACATAGTTTTAGCATAAAGATCATCAAAAATAAAATTATGGAAAAGTAAATTTTAGACTATATTGATATAATTTTGTTAGAATTTCTGCACGAGAGAAATTATGCACCACGAGAAAAATCCGAGAAATTTAAGGCGACGCAGAATTATATTAGATGGAAGAAACAAAAGAGAATTACAAGATCAGATGATTCAGGATTATCCAGGATGGTCTTACAAGCCTTGATTACAAGTCCTTTTATAGGACCTTGGAGAAACAACTCCTATTCTAACTTAAGAACCTAATCCTACTAAGCATGCAAGCCCCTTCTCTAAAAAAACCTCCTTGGAGTAGGAGTAGAAATCTGACTTCCTGAAGTCCCTGAAGAATCCAGCCCCCTTCAAAGTCCATCTTGAAGTTCAATTCGGCCAGGCCTCCTGCCTGGCACCCTGCCAAGCCCGTACGCGCCCGAGGCGTGCCCGCCAGGGCAGTCCTAGTCCCACTCGGACTAGGACAAGTCCTGGATGGCCCCTTCACATCTTCAGCCCTTCTAAGAGTAGATCTTCGACTTCAAGTGCCCCTCGATCCAAGAAGGAAGCTTGGCCCTCCAAGAATCCTCCATGTCCTTCTCGACATCGGAAACCGGCCGACTCTTATTCCTACTAGGAGTAGGAATCCTTTTGACCCTACACTTCTCGTCCAAACATCTCTCGAAGTCTCCCTATTACTTCTTTGAATCCAAACAGATTTCCAGTTAAAGTAGGATTCAATGCATTATTTAACAAATCTCCACCTTGAATTGAATCCTACAATCAGATATCTAACACTCTCTGTCGTCATCAATCCCTGTTCTGATTTTGCACATGCGATAGCATCCTTGTAGCTTGATCTGACAATTCCACCTCTTCAACTATTTGGAATGCATATGCAACCATGTCCTCAAAGTCATAACGCTTAGGAGGACCTACTTGCCTGCGAGCACTTCCTGTAGCTAGACTTGTCGTTGCTTCCTCTGCTTGCTCCTCAGACTCTGGTTGTTCAACCTGATGAGATTCTTTTGACCCATTCTGAATTGGAGTTAATCCAAACTCCACCTTTTTGTTGACACCCTCCTCTACTGAGTCAACAATATATGATTTCTGCTTGAGCATAGACATCTCATCAAAAGATACCTTTCTGCTATGAATAACCTTGTGCTCTGAGGGAGACCAAATTCTGAAGCCTTTTACACCTACACCATATCCTACAAAGACAGACTCCTTCTTTGGCCCTTAGTTTCAGCTTTCCTTCACTGACGTGATAATATGCTGGACAGTCAAACACTTTTTGATTAGTATAATCAGCAGGATTTCTTGACCATACCTTAGTGGGAGTCTTCAGATCGATCGCGGTTGCAGAACTCCGATTGACAAAGTAGCATGCTGTGCTAACAGCCTCAGCCCAGAATGACTTGTTCAGTCCAGAATTAGAGAGTATGCACCATGCCCTCTTCAGAAGAGTTCTGTTCATGCGTTCTACTACACCATTCTGCTGTGGTGTATCTCTGATAGTGTGATGTCTGGCAATGCCTTCATCCTTGCAGAATCGATCAAATTCAGACGAACAGAACTCCAAGCCATTATCGGTACGAAGACGTTTCACTTTTCTCGATGTCTGATTCTCCACCAGAGTCTTCCATTGCTTGAAAGCTTCAAATGCCTCGCTCTTGTGCTTCATCATGAATACCCATGTCATCCTTGAGTAATCATCTATCATAGATAGGAAGTATCTAGAACCTCCTAGAGATGAAACACGAGAGGGGCCCCAACAATCAACGTGGATGTAATCGAGTGTTGCCTTCGTCTTGTGCACGGCTTTCCTGAATTGATGTTGTTTTTTCTTGCCAAAAACGCAGTGTTTGCAGAATCTGATTTCAGATATCTTCTTACCATTCAGAAGATTGCGCTTGCTGAGGATGTCCATCCCTTTCTGACTCATATGTCCAAGTCGCATGTGCCACAACTTGGATGTTTCTGATTCTGATTTGGACGAACTACCTATTGAAGCCACGCCAAAAATTATTGTGCCTTGTAGTATGTACAAGGACTTTTGCCTGATTCCTCTTATGACTTCAACATCACCCTTGGTGTCCGTGAGCACATCTTCTGCGACATCCATCGGACATCCTTTGGAGTCCAGAACTCCTAATGATATCAATTTTTTCTTCAGTTGCGGAACATGACGGACCTCTGTCAATGTCCTCACCCGATTGTCATGAGTTCTGATCTGAATTGAACCGATTCCAACTATTTTACAGGCTGCATCATTGCCCATGATGACATTTCCGTCATCAATATTCTGATAAGTTGAGAACCACTCTCTGTGCGGAGTCATATGATAAGAACATCCTGAATCGAGAATCCAATTCTCTTCTGAACATCTCTGATCAGGCACCATAAGAGCCAAATCATCATCAGATTCGCTATTCTGGTGAGCTACTGCACCAATCGTGTCTTTCTTCTTCTTTTTGGGGCAATCCTTCTTCTAGTGACTCGATTCTTTGCAGTAGATGCAGATGTCCTTCGGATTGATGTTCTTCTTTGACTTACCCTTTTTAGGGTTTGTCTTCTCTACGGTTGTTACCAACCCTGCGGCCTGAATCTTCACAGCCTTGCCAGACACCCTATGACGAAGTTCACGAGTATGTAGACTCGATCTTACTTCTTCTAGAATAATTATGTCTTTTCTGATGATAATAGATTGTACGAAATTTTCGTACGACAAAGGAAGAGACACCAACAAAAGTAGGGCAGCATTTTCATCTTCAATCTTCACATCTATATTTCGTAATTCCATCAACAGAGTATTCATCTGATCAAGATGATCTTTTAGAGGGGTACCTTCTTGCATGCGGAGGGCGAACAAACGTTGCTTCAACAGCAACTTATTGGTCAGAGACTTGGTCATGTAGAGACTCTCAAGTTTCGACCACAGACCGGCCACCGTCTCTTGATCGACGACTTCGATAATCACCTCGTCCGCCAGACACAATAGGATCATAGAGTGCGTCTTCTCTTCCTGTGCCACCAAACTTGCGAGGTCGGACTCCTTTTATTTGCCCTTCGAGTCTTCCTCCTTCGGTTTGTTCTTCGACACGTTCGCGAGAGGCGCCCATACTCCCTATTGTTTCAAAAGTGTCCGCATCTTGATCTGCCAGAGACTGAAACTATTTCGTCCTATAAATTTCTCGATGTTGACGTTGTGCGATACCATCTCTGCGTCTAATGGATGATCGACGATGAAGCCTCGCTCTGATACCAGTTTGTTAGAATTTCTACACGAGAGAAATTATGCACAGCGAGAAAAACTCGAGAAATTTAAGGCGACGCAAAATTGTATTAGATGGGAGAAACAGAAGAGGATTACAAGATCAGATGATCCAGGATTGTCCAGGATGGTCTTACAAGACTTGATTACAAGTCCTTTTATAGGGTCTTGAAGAAACAACTCCTACTCTAACTTAAGGACCTAATCATACTAGGCATGCAAGCCCCTTCTCTAGAAAAACCTCCTTGAAGTAGGAGTAAAAATCTGACTTCCTGAAGTCCCTGAAGAATCCAGCCCCCTTCAAAGTCCATCTTGAAGTTCAATTCGGTCAGGCCTCCTGCCTGGTACCATGCCAAGTCCGGATGCGTCCGAGGCGTGCCCGCCAGGGCAGTCCTAGTTCCACTCAGACTAGGACAAGTCCTGGATGACCCCTTCACATCTTCAACCCTTCTAGGAGTAGATCTTCGATTCCAAGTGCCTCTCGGTCCAAGAAGGAAGCTCGGCCCTCCAAAAATCTGCCAAGTCCTTCTCAACATCGGAAACCGATCGACTCTTATTCCTACTAGGAGTAGGAATCCTTCCGACCCTACACTTCTCGTCCAAGCATCTCTCGAAGTCTCCCTATTACTTCTTTGGATCTAAACAAATTTTCAGTTAAAGTAGGATTGAAGGCATTATTTAACAAATTTAATCTAAAATCTAGAGTCTTATGATGATTAATGAGATTGTAGAGGAGCAGATTTCACCAAATAATATAAGGTTGTTTTTAATAGTGGATTAGAGTTTACTCAATGTATTAACTTTTGTTTAAGATTAACTAACCTATCATAATTCAAAATAGTTTGAGATCACTACATCAAGTGTCCTAATGAAATCAAGCCTATATTAAGATTCATTAAAATGTGTCCTCTAAAATATTATCACAAATACTGATTATAATAAACCACACACCTAATATTTGATCAAGGATCATACTAATTGTGACATTCAATGCTTCAACCCAAAATTCAAAATTGATTCCTTAGAGTTTATGCAATTAGAAGTAATATTCCTACCAAGATAATAAGTATCTAAAAAGATAATCAATATTTGGAACATCATTAATACCACTACAACAAAATTAGCATTTAGGAACCATAATGTAGGGACTAATCATAATTAAGTCCCAAAAAAAATATTTATTTGGGACCAATGAAAAAGTGGACCCAAATTTCTCACATTTTTAGAGACAAATACTTAATAGTATACTATTATCATTAAAAAATGAAAGAAAACTAAACTCTACTTGATTATGAGAAAAGTTCACACAGTTTGCCTTTTCAAGCTAAACTATTACAACATCTCAAACAGAATAAAAGCTAAATTATTCAATATTACAGAAGATAGGGAAATTAAGATCTCACACATAAGGGATAAAACAAGGGAATATAAGCATTGTCATTAGAAATCATAATTACTACAAAAAACATAAGATTTAAAATATATAAACTACAAAAGCTAGTTGATATTGTTTCAAGAGTTATGGGCTTTAGATCGACATAGGAATCTAAAAAAAACATAAGATTTAAAATATATAAAATAAAGAATAATAGTTCATTAAAGAGGCTGAATCTTAAAGCCTTTTTCACAATTCTTTTCTGGGTAATTATATTTCAAATCTCTTTTAATAGGAACCTGAATAACGTAAAAAAAATTGCAGAAAAAACAATGAGGCTTTATCTTTATGTAATAAAATGCCAGGAAAAAATGTAGCCAGCATCCTCAGTACTTAAACATTGTACATGCACAAGAATCACTAGTTGCAAATCAGTTTTTCCCCCAAAGATGATGACATGCATGCGGCATATATATATATATATATATATATATATATATAGGGTTTAATTATTGTGTAACACCCATTTGATGAAGCATTGTGTAACACCCTAATCTGGACCCTCCATTTTGCATCAAGGATTGTGATTATTTTATTATTTTTCTCTCTATCTCTCTCTCGTGACCTCTCTCTTCTCTATCTTCCCTCGGATCATTGCAGCAGCCTTTCCTCCGCGCCACTGCCTCCACCTCTTCGCCTCTTCCCCATCCGATCGCCACTGCCACGATCACGCGGTGGCACCAGTGGCTCATCTATTACCGTTGTGCGTCGTCGCCGGCCTCCTTCCCCGATCAGCGTCCTCATCTCCGATACATATTGCCGTCGTCGATCCGTGTCCGCCGCCGTCAGTTCGAGCCCACACGCCGCTGGCTGGCATCCTTCCTCGATCTACGTCCGATTTATGTTGTTGCCGTCGATCTGAGCCGGTGCGTCGTCGATCCAAGCCTGCCATCATCAATTCGCCGCCACCGGCTTTCCTGCTTCCACCAACTGTCGCGCCCCCGATCGCATCGTTTCTACTTTCTCCGATCACTGCCGCCCCAATCGTCGCTGTCATTCGCCGGTCGCCGCTCCCCCCTTCCGCCGTTGTCATTCGCCGATCGCCGTTGCCCCTTTTCGTGCCGCCACCGACTTTCCTGCTTTCGGCGATCGCCAGGCCCTTCTACTTACTTTGATCGCCGCCGTCCCGATCGCCGCCGCCACGATCGTGAGAGTTAGAGAGAGATCAATCCAAACTGTTGATCTAAAATGAACGGTTGAGATCAAAGCGTTAGGTTCACTAAATGGGTGTTACACAATCATTAAACCCATATATAATATACTGCAGACAAAAATGCAGTATATACACAATAGTGTCCTTACAACCATTCATTCCAAAATGGATGGCTATGATTTTATCTTTTTTTAATCATCACGTGAGTACAACATCAAGCAAGTGATTTCTCTCTCTATAATGTGTTTGTACTTTCTATCATGTTCGCTCACCTCCTCCCTTCCTTCCTCTCTGGATAGTCTGTCAATTGTCGGAATTCACCTAACCTCCCACGAACCCATGTTGCATAGCATTGACAATGCAAATGCCATGTTTCGCCAGTACATCTGTCTAGCTCATCTTTCTGCTGATGCCGTCGGCGGCGAACAAGCCCTTGTGCGGGTTTTCTACTGCCGTCGAAGGTCGAACTGGCGCTTTGGGGGCCCGAGCCCTCCGACCTCGTTGTCGTCGCTATCATCACCAGGAAGCTGAAGCCGTGCTCATTCGAGTTGTTGCACGTCACGTCCTTGGGCGTGAGCGAGTTGATCCACCGTCATGACCTCGTTCATCACAACTGCTTCACCTTCGAGCTGCTTCGTGTACTCCTCATGCTTCGCTGCGAGGATGGGAAGATCGACGACCGCCGTGCTCGTGTGCACAACAAGGACACTGTTCTGATGGTCGACCGAGATCTCTGGCTCAAATACAACCGGCATATCATCAATTCCATCCCCGGGATCAACGTTGGCAATGTATTCCTTCCAAACCAAGCTTTCTGCGCTTGGCCTCCAAGGGCAGCCGCAGGCCAACATCGACTACGTGACGTCGTGACTGCCAAACACTGCTTTAATGGAGACCCCATCGTCACCAGCATTGTCTCTATGGGTATGATGATGACGTGACAATGGCCTCATGATCATCTACACCGGCCATGACTATCATGTTCTCCTTCCCTCCCTCCATCTTCGTCTCGCCTCCGACGAACTCAATGCTGCAACTGTTGTTATTTGTACAATGCTACTTATCTTTGGCACTGCATGTAAGTCTTAAAAATTTTCATTGGGAAGTTCCATGATTCAACTCAATCCGGCATGGATATCTCTAGAGCGGAGCTTTCTTCATTGGAGAGGGAGGGAAGAGGAAACGTGTGAGCGACAAAATGTGGCACCGTTGCCAGTGAAGAGATCATAAAGAAAGGAGGCATGCACTTTGTTGGGTTTGGAGATTATATGAGCTTAAAAAGGAATCAAATCCTGACCGTCCATGATGAGGGAGTGAGGAGGTGAAGGAAACATGATAATGACAACACATTTTTTTAATAGGAGAAAAAAGAGAGAGATATCGGCTTGTCTAAATTTGCACTCACGTGATAGTTATAAAGAAGATAAAATCTCAGCCATCCATTAAGAATGGACCGTTGCAATAAAACTGCTGGGTATACACTGCATTTTTACCTGCAGTATATTCAGTTTTTCCATATTATATATATATATATATATATATATATATATATATATATATATATATATATATATATATATATATAGGAATACGCGATGGTGAAAGGGGATGTCACGCTTCATGAGTTCCAGTTAATTAGAAGGGAGATCGGCAATTGCACGTTTACAAATCATTAAAATGCGATATATATATCCAGATGAATGCATTAAAATGCGATATTATTAAGATTATAAAATGCAAACCACATTACATAAAGACTTCGAGTTTAATCTAAAGGAAGAGGGACACTTGAAGAACAACTCCAAAGGGTAACGGGTTGGAAGGGCGAGAACAACGAGGATGACGACAACGGCAATAATGAGTACGAGGTTGAAGACGAACTAGAAGAAGGAACCTAGCGGGTGGGATTGATGGAGTCTGCGTCTTCATGCTCTTACGCTCCTTGTCCATGCTGCGCATGCAACATTGGATCAATGACGGTGCCCTCGGAAGGTTCTGCAGCAGATTCATCATGCACAGGAAGAGGTTGCTGCGGCACATGCATGGCCGTCGCCGGCCCTGGGTGAGTTATCTCCACGAAGTTGTAGACAGGTGGAGGCTGAGCAGCTCTTCGGTGCGTCAGGGGATCCATGATTATTCCAAATGTTTCTGGGTCGTTCTCCGGCAGTGGCCTCAGGGCAGACGTCACCTCATCGGGGTCAGTTGGTGGTGCAATCCTGAGCCCCAGGCTCTCCATGAAGGACTCATGCTGCCTGCGGTGGAACTCCAGCTCTGAGTGATGAGCGCTGGTCATGTGCCTTGCGAAATCTTGGATAGTAGGACATTCCCTCTCGCAGAAGAAGCATGGATGCCCGAAGATCGGCGGTAACTCGGCACCCCGGGTTTGCCGTCCGATAACTCGCACGAAGGGCAAGTCAGGTCGCCTGGAAGGCCCCTGGCGGCCTCCGTCGGGCGTGGAAAGTGGAAGGGATGGCTGCATGGCAATGGAAAATTTCAGCTATGGCAAGATGGTGACAATGGAAGGAAGGGGAAGTTTCAGCTACGGCAATGATTTATAGGAGAGTAGGACAGGTTCACTTGCCACAAGTACTATCTCCTATATATAAAGTTAATAGTTGTGTTTTCTTTCTTGTTTTTGGTTACTATTAATCTCCAATTTCGTATTTGTATTTTGGAGAGTCAATCACTCTGACAATCAATTAATGGAGATGATAAAAAAAAGGTGCTGTGCACAACTGACCGTTGTTAGAGCTGGTGAATACTTCAGGACCCCTTATTTCTCACACCGAATTCGTCCACGTGAGTTTAGGAGAATCTGAGTATTATCCAATTAGCAGTGCTGCTGGCGTACGAACGAAAGGGGGGTTCGAGGGGCCCCGCCCCCCGACGACGAATTGAAGAAGTCTCTGTATGGATTGAAGCAGTCGCCAAGAGTGTAATACCAGAAGTTTGATACGTACATGCTCGAACTCAAGTTTGTACGTTCAGATTCAGATATTGTGTATATATGAAGAGAGTTGGAGATCAGTTTGTTATTCTTACACTGTATGTGGATGACATGTTGCTGATTGGAAACAATATGAAGATGGTGAATTCAGTGAAGGATTTGTTGGCCAAGAAGTTTGAGATGAAAGACTTGAGGCCAACGAATTTTATTTTGGGTATGCAGATTAGAAGGGATCGTCAGAAGCGAAAGTTGTGGCTAGGACAGGAGAAGTACATAAAAGAAGTGTTGAAAAAATTTAACATGTCGGACTGCAAGCCAGTGGGTACTCCTATGTCTCTAGGAATCAAACTTTCTGCAGAGCAATGCCCGAAGACGGATGAAGAAGCCGAAGAGATGGACTGTGTGCCATATGCAAGTGTAGTGGGCAGCTTGATGTATGCCATGGTGTGCACGCGTCCAGATATAACCCAAGCAGTGGGAGTCTTGAGTCAGTATATATCTAACCCAGGCAGGGAACATTGGAATGCTATCAAGAGAGTTTTCAGGTACCTTCGTGGAACTTCAGATTTTGCTTTGTGCTTTGAAGGTGCGGGAAAAGGAAAGAGGCTTGATATTGTAGGCCATATAGATGCTGATTGGGGTGGAGACATTGATAGTAGATGGTCCACTAGCGGATATATTTTTACATTATTTGAGGCTGCACAAAGTTGGATGGGCAAGAGACAAAGCGTGGTAGCACTTTCTTCTATAGAAGCTGAATATATGGCTCTTACTCATGCTGCAAAGGAGGCCATATGGCTACGACGATTGTGCTTGTAGCTCGGATTTGAGCAAGGTGCCATAGAGGTGAGATGTGATAATCAATGTGCTATTCAGTTAGCTAAGAATCATGTATTTCATTCACGCACAAAGCATTTTGACATCCAATACCATTTCATTCAGGAAAAGGTGGAAAAGAAAAAGGTTCAGCTTGAAAAGATTGATACAACAGAGAATAGTTCTGATTTTCTGATTAAAGCAGTTACATGTGCAAAGTTCGAGTGGTGCTCTACTGCTATCGGATTGAAGAATAATGTTGCTAACAAGGCTCTCATTGGTGTGAAGTATCCACCAAGTAGGAGAATGTTAGACTTGGTGAATACTTCAGGACCCCTTGTTTCTCACACCGGGTTCGTCCACATGAGCTTAGGGGAATCTGAATATTACCCAATTAGCAGTGCTGCTGGCGTACGAACGAAAGGGGGGTTCGGGGGGCCTCGCCCCCCGACGGTGAAATCTAGACGGGTTTTGGGCTTTTGTTTAGCCGGCCCGTGTGGTTCGGATTATGTTTTTTCTCTGTTTATTTGAGTTTTAAACTCGGTTTGAAGAGGCTATTAATAGTCTAATTTCTGATGTAATCTGTGTGACGGATGTAAACCTAAACGATATAGTGGAACCTTTTTGTAGGACGAAACTCTCATCTCAAGGGTGAACCTGGATAAATTCGTGTGTCTTCTCTATTTTTCTATAATCTCTCTGCGATCTTCTCTCCTTGTTCTCGACTTTTCCCATCACCCGTAAAGTTTGACTAATGCCTCTGCCAAAAATATTTTAATGCCCTATTAATTTGTTTTTTGTTCTCTTCCTTCTGAAGTTTTTTGTTTTCTGAAACACAGGTTGCTCTTTTGTCTTTTCTGAGGATGAAACAAAATTAAAAATGAAATAAAAATAGTTCCAAGAAAAAAAAATTTCCATATCGCTAATGCAGAAACCTATTAATCATAAGAGTTTTTTTCTTATTTCAAAATGCATTGCTGAATGCAGACTTTGGGGCTTTTAACATGGTTGAATTCCCTCCAACCGCAGATTTTCTTTTGGAGGTTTACATTGGCCCTTGCAAGATCATTTTTCTTGACACTCCATTCCTTAAGAATGAAGTTCCTTGGTTAGAAGGAGAGAGACATTTTCTTTTCTGTAAATCATAATCATAAAGGTACAATTAATATTTAAAGAATCCAGTTCAACTATTGTTATATATTTGATCGTTTTTTCATCTATACTTTAATGGTGACAATTTATAGAATTCATATGAATGCTTCAGTTACATGGAATGCTATGACAAGAGTATTGAATTTATAGAATAGAGGGAATTAAATGCATGGACATATATGGTTATGAACATAACTCATGGTTTCCCCCATTGTTATGAACAAAACAAGAGTATGCTTCAGTTCAACTAATAGTATCAGGTGAATGCAACATTATTTCATCGTATGCTCAGCGATCATTATGTTTCTCACTCCTTACCATATGTAATGTCAACCATGAGATGCATGTGCACCTGCAGATACTTTATCCAGTAACTTCGCTAATTAAAATGCAATCCAAATGCTCTGTTCTGAAATAAAGTCAACAAATCCCTCACTTCAAGATATATGTTGTAAATTTCACAATTTAATTCAATAGATTGAATTTGCTAACAATGGATAAAGGTTTTAAGAATTTCGAAAAATTATAGAAGCTGAAAAATGCATGATATGATAAATTATTTGATGTTCAGTAATTTATGTGCAACACCTCTACCCATAACCTAGAAGGCACCATTCAATATACATAAATATAAAAAATTATGTGAATTACTAGGGTAAAAAGTGGAACAGTAAAAGAATCAACTTACTTGGTCATCACATATAAACAATTGTATTAATAAAATGCTTATATTTTTTACAAAACGAATTATTTCATTAATACATATATATATGAAAAAGTTTCATAATTTAACCCATATGATGTGTATGAAATGAAATGGTGATGTGTTACAAAATCGAATGAATAAACTCCAAATTCCTTCATTCCAAAATATTAATGATAAGGTTCCATCTTAATTCATCATATTAAGTTTTAATGCTATATGAATAAACCAATAAATATATGATATAACTCGTAATGTATATTTAATATGTTCATTATCTTGTGTACAACATCTAGAGATAATGGTGTCCATAGGAATCCGTCTGCACAAACTAACCATGGAAATCATTTGGGTAATAAATGGAAGAGTCAATGAATTGGCTCACTTCATTAGAATATTTGCAGATGTACTTATTTTACTTATACACAATATGATTGTAACGCCCCCAATTCGACCCACACCACGAAGCGAATAATTCGAAGACGCTACGAACGTTATGACTTTGACCATCTTATTGACCATATCTCAGTTAAGAATGAAAATATGTCAATGGAAGAATAATAAAATGAAGAAAAATAACATAAGTTGGGGAAGTCTAAAAAAATGGCTACATCATCTCTAAATGAATCTCATAAGGTTTACATCATAGGTTCATAAATGCGGAAGGAAAAATAAATAACTTTATAGTCACTCGAGCATCGTCGCAGCATACCGACTCCACATCATCACTGACCTAATCCTGTAGACACAGGGGAGGAGGTTCTCCCGTAAGCTTTACAGCCTAGCAGGGAACCACATAAGTATATAATGCATAATTTGAATAAAGAAATCCGAATGATGACATAACTTATCTTGACCATGGATTTAGCATGGAATCATCAAAATAATAAAAACTAATAAATCTTGATGAGCAATAAGATCTTGATGAGCAATAAACATGAAATCAAGAGTAGGCTTATTAATCCTGAAATGAATCATAATGATACTTGACTTGACATTCATGCTTGATTTACTTATACATACTTTCTATTCTTACATCATGCTTAGAAACTTGATGACTTTAGATGACTTTAGATTCTTGGAGTATGCCGAGCAAATAATACAGCCTTGTGTAGGTCAATGGGTGATCAAACTATGACCAAAGGAGCGACCCTTATCTTGAGGCACTTGGCTTGGACTGGCAATCCATTATTCATCTTCAATCTTAACTTATTAACCACTTTAGAACTTGTTCTTTATTCTTCATGCAATGGAGGCAATAAGATTGGTAGAAGAGAAATCAATAAAAAGATTCATGTAGTCAATAGGAAGGGATCTCAGTGAGGATACAACATTAACGTCAGTCATAATCTTGCTTAACCATAAGGCAAACATACAATATTCGAATCAAAATCAAAAGGAAGTGGATGAATGAATAACAAGGGGCTCTATAGCTTAGCACGACCATGACAACATAGTGACACGGCCGTGCCGATGTAAAAGGCACGGTCGGAGAGTACCCATGGGGATGGCACGGACGTGCCACAAGATGGCATGACCATGACAGAGTGTGAGGGCGGTCGACCAGTTCAAAGGAGTCGGTCGACCGGTCAGGGAATGGGCGTGCCAATTGATTGGAATGACCGTGACGGATGGGGGCTCGATCGACCGATGCCGACCGATCTTTTACTTAGGTTTGATTGAACGATGGCACAGTCATGCCGATAGGTCGACACGACCGTGATGGTAGTGGCATGGGCATGTCGAGAGGGTGGCACAACTTTGACGGCGGAGGATTCCAGCCAATTTCAACCCGAAATTTCTTAAATCTCTAGCAAAACTTCAGCATCAATTAATTTCTACATCCTAACAATCATCCAAGCAGAACAACAACAATAACAATCAATTTCCTGTAAGAAATCAATCAAGCAATTCAAAGATCAAACAAAATACACACTACTAGAAAAACGCTGATTACCGACGGTCCGGACCGTCGGTAATCAGCCTGAAAATCATCGGTAACGCAATTACCTACGGTTTTTTAGTCGGAATCGATCCGTCGGAAAAACGCTCATCGCAAACCGATTTGCGATGGTTGAAAAAAATTCGTCGAAAATATCGACGGTTCGAACCGTCGAAATTTTCCGACGGTTGCAACCGCCTAAACAGTCCCCGATGGTTCGAACTATCGAAATATCCGACAGTTGCAACCGCCGAAAAAGGCCGGCGGTCCGAACCGTCAAAATTTCCAACGGTTGCAACCGTCGGAAAAGGCCGGCGGTTCGAACCGTCGCAACTTTTCGATGGTCGCAACTGTCGAAACTTTTGACGGGCATCGCAACCGTCGATCTTTCGGTGGTCGCAACCATCACAAATATTTTTATAAATATAAAAAAATTAGCGGCCGGATCCGGCCACGGCCATCTCCGACAGCGGCCAAATCCGGCCTCCCGCGGCCGGATCTGAACGCCCGACGGCCGATCCGGCCGCTGGAGGCCGGATCCGCCGTCAGGCGGCCGGATCCGAATGCCCGACGGCCGATCCGCCGCCAGGCGGCCGGATCCGAACGCCCGGCAGTCGATCCGCCGTCAGGCGGCCGGATCCGAATGCCCGGCGGCCGATTCGCCGCCAGGCGGCCGGATCCGAACGCCCGGCAGTCGATCCGACCGCTGGAGGTTGGATCCGGCAGCCTGGAGGTCGGATCCGGCCTCCTGGCAGCCGATCGGCTGCTGGGGGCCGGATCTAAACGGCCACGGCCGGATCCGGCTGCCAACGGCGAGATCCGGCCCGGCCTCTGGCCGGAGAGAGAAAGAGAGAGAGAGACGCTGGCGCGGGAGAGGGTTGCCGGTGCGGGAGAGGGTCACCGACGTCCGGCGCGGAAGAGGGACGCCGGTGCAGGAGAGGGTCGCCGGCGTCCGGCGTGGGAGAGGGTGCTCGTGACCGGGAGAGAGAGAGAGGAGAGGAGGGAGAGAGAAGAGGGAGGAGGAGGAATATAAAGGGTAAAAGTGGAAAGAAAGCGGGAAAAGGAAAAAAAAGCGGGATAACGAAATTTTAATTACCGACGGTTTCGGTCGTCGAAAACGTAAATATTAAATATTTTTATAATTATTGACGGTTGTGACCGTCGAAAATATATTTAGTTATATATAATGTTTATTTTTTTATTTTACCGACGGTTTGAACCGTCGGTAATCGTTACCATTACCGACGGTTTGTGCCGTCGCTAGTTATATTAATAATATATTCTTTATATGATATTATTATCCATTTATCGACGGTTACGACCTTCGAAAATTGCGGCGAATTTTGCGACGGATGGATATCCGTCGGAAATATCGATGTTCCTATTTGTCGAAAAATTTAATAATTATATAATATATTTCATAATTTATTTTTTGTTTCCAACGGTCGTGACCGTCGGAAAATCCGTCGGCAAAATTTAATAATAATATAGAAAAATACATAATTTAATTTTTTCATTTTTGAAGGTCATAACTGTCGGAAATGTCGTAGGAAATTGCGACGGATGGATAATCCATCGGAAATATCAACTTTCCTAATCGTCGAATAATAATATAAATCATTTCCGACGGTCATAACCGTCGAAAAATCCGTCGGAAATGGAACCGTCGAAAAATCCGTCGCAAATTGCGACGGATTTAGAACCGTCGGAAATTATCCGTCGGAAAATCGCGATTTTCTTGTAGTGATAAGGGCTTTCGTAACTTCTTCATAACTTGTTTTCTTGAATTATCGACTATAGTAGGATCTTAATCTATTCGAAAGTCATGCAAGGTGATTTCAATTCACCCATCTCTAATCATGATTGATCCTTGCTTCGATCCGATGAAAGCCTATTGATCACGTCTCTGTTCTCTCTCTTCTCGCCCTCTCGATCTCTCGATCTCGGTTTGCAAGTCGTTGGGTGCAGAGGAAGACGTGAGGAGGTATAGAGAAACAAGGTGGGAAGAAGAGAACGTTGCCTACCCTTGCACTTGGAGATCCTAGGAAGAATTCCTCCTTCGGTCATGAATGAGATGGGAAATCCAAAATGAGGGAAGAGGGGGGTTCGTGAGGTTGAGGGAAAGATTAATACTTGATTTGTTTTATCAACTATATCTCCTCTCTTGATTTAAATCTAACATAATTAATGTGATAAAATTTATTCCCCTAATTCAGTCTTTATCTTTTATTAGAGATAAACATTAGATTTATCTCTCTAGCTGGCCTGTTTGGTTTAACTTGATTTTTTTGGGTGGTTGTTACAATGATAGTATCATTAACAAGATACACTCGATAAGATATTTAACGTCATTATAAACATTCATAATTCGTACCTTTGTCATAAGTAGGGACAGCCAATAATGATATACACTTAGAAGTTTATATATTCTTGTACATATTTATTTTGCATTGAATTATTTGATACATGTACCTAGCAAAAACTGATAATTTTATTCATCTATATTCTTATTAAATTCAAGTGAACTCCAAATTGTTCATTCAAAATATTAACTATAGGTGAAAGTTGGTAAAGCAAATTGAATTTAAGTTAGCAAAGCAAATTCAATTTTAATGCTATGCCTGAAGTTTTGTGAGCACAACAAAGTTATGAAAACAATTAAAATCTTTTATGTTCATTTATTAACTAGTGTAGCCCATTGTTTTCTTTAAATTGTGCACAACACCTTTATCAATACACGTAAAAATTCGTACAAGTCATTATTTCTTCTATATAATATTAAGAAACAATGAAAATAATAAGAGTTAGATGTGTAAAACTAGGTAAACTGGCTCACATAATTAGAATATGAGCATGTTCACTTATTTTTCATAGACATGCAAATATATCGACAATAGTATTGACAAAATATGGGTATTGACAAGCAACTTAGAGACATCATAAAAATTCTTAACTTGTACCAATTCCTGAGATCGTGCCAATTAATGATGATTCATATATACACGTGTATACAAAGTGTACATGGTTTTAAGACTTTGAATTTGAGTACCATGCATAGAGGTTTAAAGAGTTTCACAAAGTATGGAATATGACAGTGTATGATATGACACATTTTGTGATGTTTAGTAACACATGTGTAACACTTATACCAATAGATACAACAACTATTCTCTTTGCATAAATTCAAAAGATTACGAGAATTATTAGGGTAAAATGTGTAACACTACAAGAATTGGCTCCTTTGATCGTCATATATATTTGCATACATATATATATGGAATATTATACTAACATAAATACGTATATACTGACAAGACATATAAGGACATTATAAAGATTCATAATTTGTACTTTTGTGATGGATTGAGGAATCCAATAATGATTACATATGTATGATTATACAAGTTGTATTTTCACAAATTAATTATTAATACATATATCCGAAAAATTTTAATACTTTAAATATATGTTGTGTTATGAAATGAAATGAAATGAATAAACGTAGAAATCCTTCATTTCAAAATATTTTAGTTCAACATAATAAATTTTAGTGTAATGAATACATAGCCAATTATTATTATTATTATTATTATTATTATTATTATTATTATTATTATTATTATTATTATTATTATTATGTTCATTAATTTTTGTGTAGCGTTCAGAGATAATGCTACCTATAGGTATATTCCCTCGGCACTAACCATGATAATCACTGGTTTAATAAATGGATGAATCAATGAGATGTCTCACTAGATTAGAACATTTTCGTATGTACTTATTTTACACATACACGACATGAAAATATATTGATAATATCATTAAGGAAATAATACATATATTGATAAAATATATAACGACATTGTGGACATTCTCAACTTGTACCTTTGTCATAAATAGGGACAATGAATAATGACAAGGACATATAAATTTATCGATATACATTCATTTTATAGTGAATTATTTAATACATCTATCCAACAAAATTTCATAATTTAATGTGTAAATGTTCTTATATGAACTAAGTGGAAACTCCTAATGCATTCACTCAAAATGTTAATTATAAGTCAAAGATTAATTAATAAAATTGACTTTAATGGTATGAATAAAATTTTGTGAACTCAACAAGTTATGAAAACTATTAAAATCTTTGATGTTGATTGATTAACTGGTATAGTGCATTGTTTCAATTTTTATTAACTTGTGCTAGAAAACTTTATCAATACACATAATAATTCCTACAAGGCATTATTTCCTCTGTTTAAATTTAATAAATGATGAAAATACCAAGAGTAAGATGTTTAAGACTTGGTGAACAGGCTCAATTATCCAGAATATTTTGATATTTACTTATTTTCTATATGTCTCATATGTTAATATATCAACAATGGTATTTACCAATTATTGATATTGAGGTGAATGATGTTGATTTAGATTTGCACTTGTATGCAAACTGTATATGTCTTTAAGAGTGTGAATTTTAGTACTGTGCATAAAGTTTTCAAAAGTTTAATAAACACGGAAGCTGATTAAATGTATGATATGACACATTATAATACATATGCAACACTTTTATCAAAGGAGAAAACAATTACTACAAGTCACTATTCGCTTTATATAATGTGAATTATTAGTGTAAAAGGTGCAACACTACAAGAATTGACTCACTTGATAATGATATTTTCAAACATATATATGGATTATTTTATTAATAAAATACATATATATTGACAAGACATATAAGAACACCAAATATTATGAATATGTACTTTTGTCGTAGATGGAGGCAATCAATACTGATTACATATCTACATGATGCATGCAAAATGCAACATATTTTAAATTATTATTTTAATTAATTTTTCTGTAATTTGATCATGGCATGCATTATTTTTAGTCATAATTCTGAATTTATCGATTTTAATTATTAATTCTCTGAATATTTTTAATTATGGATGGATTAATTAAAATTTGATGATTATTTTGCAGAAAAGAGTAAATAAGGGATTATATTAAAAGAAGTATTAATGTATCAGCCGCAATTCAGATCGTATCGACCGAGAACCCAAACATCAAAGTTCGTATCGGCCGAGAATTTCATATCAACCAAAGTTTGTCGGTCGAAAAATCCAATGTTTATCACTATCGGCCGTAATCGTTGGGTGCAAAGAAATCTTTTATCGTTTTGGCCAAGATATGAAGCGGGTAAAGATAAAAAGATTTTATCTTTTTGGGCATAATGGCAAGGAAATCTTCATTTTGGCCGAGATTTGAATGGAGTAAAGATAAGACGGATTTATCTTTTGTGCATAATAGCTTTATAGTTTTGGCCGAGATTCAGAGAGAGAAACAAAGTTTATCGGCCATAATCAACTCAAGTGTTATCTCACAAATTTAAAGTTGACCGTACGATGTTACGGCCGAGATCAAATTGAAGTCCGTCCGCACCCTATAAATAGAGGAGGAAGCCATCATCCCAATGTGTGCTCTGAAGTTCAGGTTTTCTTTCACTGCGGGTCGTGAGCTCTGTAGGCTTCGATCGAAAGGAGAGAGGTGCAACGGCCGGAAGTCCGAGAGGCTGCCCGACTGTCTGCCCAATTCGAGATCTCTGCTTTTGTTTTGGGTGTAATTCTTCCAATTTTTATAATTTATATTTTATTATCTCTCCAGAATTTCTAGGATGAACTCCATGTTTTTAGGATTATTATTTTAGGAGATTATTAATTGAGGGGAAATGTTTGGACACTATTTTATTTGTTTTAATCTTTTTTGATCAATTATTAATTGTGCTTAATGCTTTTATGTTAGTTAATTAGATTTCTGAATTAGGCTACACCAGTTTGTGGAGTGTTTAATTTCAGAATTCATTGTACTAATTATAATTGATTTTATCTGAAATTAATAATTGGCATAAGTTTGATAACTAGTGTGTGGAGAATCAAACTTGTGTGGTCTATTAATCTATACCAGTTTGTGGAGTGATTAATAGTCTAGGGAATCTAATTTAATGTATCTTAATTTTAATATGATTTTGAGGGTACCAGTCGTGGAGACTTCAATTCTTATTAAATTAATATAGTTCTATATGATTAGATTGAGGGATGCCAGCCATGGAGATCACAAGCTAATCATGTTAGATTACTTTAGGGAGACTCTAATCCATCTTTAAAGATTAAATTTATCTTTTATGATTCAAATATTTATCCTGATCTATTTTCATCCTAAGGCCTAACTTCAACACCACTATCTTATCTTATCTTATTTTCTTTATTTTATTTTATAAAACTCATTTTCAAAATACATGTTTTTCCTCTCTTATTAATTTATAAATTCAGATATTTTATTAATAATATTCCTCATGGGTTCGACACTCTTACTCCTATTTACTATATTACTTGAGCGACTAGTGCACTAGCTAGCGATTTTATTTTGCTACATCATTTTACGTATCAAGTTTTTGGCGCCGTTGCCGGAGAATATTTTATTAATTAATTACTGATTTTTATGAATTATTAGGAGATGTAAATAAATTGTAAATAATTCTTTGTAAATATGTACTATTTTAATTATTTTTATTTTTCTGTGAATAAACTAACATTTTCCTTTTGCAGATAAAGGTCATGACATTTTTAAATTTGTTGACTTTCGGCTTAAATTCTGACGCCGATTGGATTTTTCAGATTACGTGGGCTTATGGTTTTATGACCGAGATTTATTTTGTTAGCTTTACTAGTTTTACGGCCTCGCAATGTATCAACTCTGATTTTTAAACTTTCAATTTTGCAGCCGCAATTTTAACTTTTGTTTTGCGCTTCGATTAATGATCGTATTTGATTTCAATTGATTTGATTTAATTGTGTCTTGCGGCCATAAAGTTTTGATCCTCCGAACGTCTGATCATTTCGACTTGAACTTCGAGTTTATGCCCGCAAAAGACGTTTAAGGATAAACTTTTATCTTTTTGCGATTGGCAAATTTTATCTGAGTTTTACGGTCGAAATGTCACTTTATCAATGATGATTGAATTGATTTATTTCTCTTTCGCATTGGATTGATTGAGCGCATAATTTTACGGCCGACAATTTTTTGAAATTTTCTTTGCGATAGGTATGACGTTGGTTTCGTGTTATTCTTCCTTTTACGCCTTGAATTCTCATCTCGTTCATGTATGATTTTACGGCCGATATTTTATGAACATTTGTTTTTACGCCATCTTACGACCTTGTTTCAGCCAGTTATTTGTGGATTTTTCTTTCTTGGCCGTAAAGGATCACGTTCGACTTAACTTTCATCGTTTTACGGCCGATATGAATTTTACTCAAGTGTTATCTCACAAATTTTACTCTTTGTCGACGTTTCGTTCGATTTTTATTTCGGCCGAAACCCTATTCTGTTTTACGGCCAAAGGTTGTCGTCTTCGATTCTTTTCGCCTAGAGTTTTATATGCGAGGAGTTGATTAATTCTTTACGCCCAGGAGTCAATTTAATTCTCTTTCGGCCGAGATGATTCATCGCCGTGTTAATTTTTACGCCATCTTACGACGTTGTTTCAGCCATAATTCAACAAGTTTTACGCCTTCACATTGATTAATCCCTCTCGACATTGTTTCATAGTTTTTGCGGCCGAACGAGCCTCGGATTACTAATTTAATTTCGGCCATAAATCAATTTCTGTATTGCGGCCGATCAATCTTATTTCCTCTCTGAAAATAATTTTTGCTAATGTCTGATTATTGGCTTTGCGGCCGCAAATTTGGTTATTGATTTTGTGCTACAAGCTTTACGGCCGAACGAGTGCTTGATTTTTATGACCATCTAATTGATTTACTTTCGGTCGATATTAATATTTGGCAATTGAATTGGGTTTCGAGTTTTATTTTTCGCCGTATTTGATCATTTTATGTGAATTTTGGTGGCCGTAATTAGGTTAATTCCTCTCGGACATTAATTTTAACGACCTAATGAATTTTCGATAATGTTCGAAAGATTTTTTTATGTTTATCAATTTAAATCTTATTTCTTCGTGATCTATTATCTGTATTTCATTTTTCTTGTATATATTTTTATTTTATTTTATTCTTTTATCTTACTAAAAATTGGTTGTTGCAGGTACTACTGAATATTAATCACAACCAATCCTGGAATCTTCTGATAAGCGCACTAGAAGTTCAAATCCAATTTTAAAATTTGATCCTCAAATTGAAAGAACTGCTTGACGATTAAGAAGAAATATCAGAAAAATGGCTGAACAAGCACGCAACAAACTAGAGCAACAAAATGAACTAGTTCCGCCACAAAATAATCGATGGGAAGATGAAGAGGAACTCTCTATGAGAGAATATGTCTTGGTCAAATATAATGACCGAGAATCATACATTGTGCTGCCTGAAATCAATGCAAATAATTTTGAGATCAATCCGGCAATCGTGAGGATGATACAAGAATTTCAATTTGGAGGAGGATTTCATGAAGACCCTCACGATCACCTTGACAAATTTCTTGCCACTCTTAGCACTTTTAGAAATAATAATGTTTCTACTGAAGTTATTCATTTATTATTATTTCCACAATCCTTACGTGACAAAGCTTCTACATGGTTTAAAACTTTGCCTACAGGATCAATTCACTCATGGTTGGAGCTGGTAGAAAAGTTTGTTGGAAAATATTGCCCACCACAAAAAGTAGGCAAGTATCAAAGTGAATTAAGGGCATTTGTTCAAGATGACAATGAGACGTTATATGAGGCCTGGGAACATTATAAGGAACTATTAGCCAGAGTTCCTAATAATAGGATTCCAAAGTGGCAAGTAATGGAAAATTTCTATCATGGATTGCGAGCTGCAGATCAAGATAAGCTCGACCAATCAGCAGGAGGGACAGTGCTAGGATCTAAATGCCCTAGTGAGATATAGGATATTATTGAAGCTGTAGTCCTCAAGTCAAGCCAAGAAAGGAGACCATCTCGCCGAACTCATGATGTGCATGCCACAGAAAGTAGAAATTCTTTGAAGTAGTGACTCAACTGGAGTCACTTAATAAAAAATTTGAGCAGATGATGTCATTAATGGTGTGCAACAACTGTGGAGGAGGACATGCGAGCAATTATTGTCCTCAAGGTAACATTTCTAATCCTGATCACATTGAAAATGCTAACTTTATCTCCAATTCATTTTTCAGGAACAATGACTATGGTTGGAGGAACGATCAGAAGTTTCCTTATAGGTCAAATCAAGGGCAAGTTGTTGAGAAATTCCAGAATCAAGGACAAGCTCATCCACAAAACTATACACTTTTGAGAAGGCAACATGAAGCTCCTGCTCAACAATCAATTAATCCCATGGAAGAGATGATGGCAAGAGTTATTGACACTATGCAAACCATGCAGAAGACAATGGAAACAAGGGCAAACAATCAAGATGCTACAATTAGAAATTTGGAAATGCAAATAGGGCAAATGACCAATATGATGGCAGGTCATGCACCAGGGGCTCTTCCAAGTAATACAGAGAAAAATCCTAAAGAAGAGACTAAAGCTGTGACTCTTAGAAGTGGGAAACAATTGAGAAGTTTGGTATCAGATCCCCCGCCAAGAGTAATTGACCATAATGAAAAAGTTGAAGCATCAAAGACACAAGATCAAGCCACTGAAGATATCAATCTGAAGAAAAAAGAAACTGACTATTCAAGAAATACCAGTAACATAGAGGATCTGCTCTATCCACAGAAATTTCGCAAAGAACAACTAGATAAGCAATTTTCTCGCTTTCTTGACATTCTGAAGCAATTATCTATTAACATTCCTTTTCATGAAGCTTTACAGATGATGCCGAGCTATGCTAAATTTATGAAGGATATATTATCTTCAAGAAGAAAGTTTGAAAACATTGGGAGAGTAATGTTGACATCAGATTGTAGTGCCATTTATGATCGAGATATGCCTAGAAAAATGAAAGATCCTGGAACCTTCACCATACCTTGCACTATAGGAAAATTCTTTTGTGCACAAGCTTTATGTGATCTTGGTGCTAGTATTAGTTTAATGCCATACTCTATATTTGTGCAGCTAGGTTATGGCGAATTTGAATAAACAAGCATGACTCTTTAATTTGCAGATTCTTCATGCAAGAGACCCCGAGGAATATTAAGAGATGTTTTGGTAAAAGTTGATAAATTTGTTTTTCCTGCAGATTTTATTGTTCTGGATATAAAGGCAGATGAAAAAACCTCCATCATCCTCGGGAGACCATTTTTAGCCACAGAAAATGCACTTATAGATGTTCAACAAGGGATGCTCACACTTCGCGTCAACAACGAAAATATTACTTTTAATATAAAACATTCTCTCAAATAACCTTTTGATCACTGATCTTGTTATGCCATTGATTCTTTAGAAGATGACACGACTGATGCTTTTGATGATATTGTTGGGGATTTTGTTTCAGATCCATATGCTAAGGAAGCTTTGAAAATGATGGAGGACTCTAGAGAAAATGTGGAAGAGGATAATGCGCCAATAACAACAGAGACGCTCGAGGAGGAAATCAAAAAATTGGATTGTCCTCAAAATTTTGAACTTAAAGAACTTCCATCTCATTTAAGATATGCCTTTCTTGAAAATGACACTTACCCAATTATCATATCTGCTGATTTGACAGGTGATATGGAAAACAAACTTTTAGAAGTATTGAGGCAACACAAAAGAGCAATTGCCTAATCGATCTTAGACATCAAGGGAATATCACCTTCTATTTGCATGCATAAAATTTTGATGGAAGAAAATGCCAAATCAGTTGCTCAATATCAAAGAAGGCTCAACCCAACCTTAAGGGAAGTTGTGAAAAAGGAGGTCATCAAACTCCTTGATGCGGGTATTATATATGTCATTTTTTATAGTTCATGGATAAGTCATGTGCAGGTAGTCCCTAAGGAAGGAGGAATCACTGTGGTAAGTAACAAAAATAATGAATGGGTGCCTCAAAGAACAGTTACAGGTTGGAGAGTCTGTATAAACTATAGGAAGCTTAATGATGCTACCCGTAAAGATAATTTTCCGTTACCTTTTATTGACCAAATGTTGGAGCGTGTTGCAGGTCATAGCTATTATTGTTTTTTAGATGGTTATTCTGGATATAATCAAATAGCAGTAGAACCTGAGGATCAAGAAAAGACAACGTTCACATGTCCATATGAAATGTTTGCCTATAGAAGGATGTCATTTGGTCTATGCAATGCTCCAGCAACATTCCAAAGATGCATGATGTCAATCTTTGCAGATATGAATGAGAAGATACTCGAAATTTTCATGGATGATTTTACACTTTTTGGTAGCTCCTTTAATAATTGTTTGGATAACTTATCTCTAATTTTGCAGCGATGTCAAGAAACAAATTTGGTCCTTAACTGGGAGAAATGTCACTTCATGGTTAAGGAGGATATAGTGCTGGGCCACAAAATCTCAGCAAACGGAATCGAAGTGGATAAGGCCAAGATAGATGTTATTACAAATCTGTCTCCTCCAACCAATGTGAAGGGCATTCGAAGCTTCCATGGGCACGCAGAATTTTTATCGCCGTTTTATCAAAGATTTTTCAAAAATGGCTAAACCCTTAACTAATCGTCTTGCTAAGGACACAAAATTTGATTTTAATTCAGATTGCCTTGCTGCCTTTAATCTATTATATAGAAATGCTAATTTTTGCCCCTGTTGTTGTAGCACCAGACTAGTCTCTACCATTCGAGCTGATGTGTGATGTGAGTGATGGTGCCGTAGGAGATGTGTTGGGGCAAAGAAAAGATAAAACATTTCATGTCATATATTATGCAAGACGAACATTAAATGCTGCACAACTAAATTATGCAACAACAGAGAAGGAGTTTCTTGTTGTTATTTTTGCTTTTGACAAGTTTAGATCATATCTAATTTGTTCAAAAATTATTGTCTACACAGATCATGCAATTATCAAGCACTTGATGAGCAAGCAAGATGCCAAACCTAGACTAATCCGATGGATACTACTTTTGCAACAGTTCGATGTGGAAGTAAAAGACAAAAAAGGGACTGAGAACTTATTAGCTGACCACCTATCCCGTTTGGAGCCATCTCCAAGAGAAGTCACAGACATACTTGAAGAATTCCCAGACGAGAAACTTTTTTCTATCTCTACATTTTTTCAAATTTCTAACACTACACCATGGTTCGCTGATTTTACTAATTACCTTGCAAGACATTACATTCCTAAGGGCATGACCACTCATCAAAAAAGGAAATTCTTATCTGATGTTAAGAATTAACACTATGAAGATCCTTACCTTTTTCGATTAATTGCAGATCAAGTAATTCGAAGATGTGTTCACGAAGATGAGATTGAGAATATCCTAAGCCATTGCTATGATGGACAAGCTGGAGGTCACTATGGACCCAATCGAACAACGGCTAAGGTACTTGAATGTGGACTATATTGGCCAACCATTTACAGAGATGCAAGAAACTACTGTAAGTATTGTGACTAATGCCAAAGGACAAGTAATATTTCTCGTCGAGATGAAATGCCTCTCACAAATATGTTACAATGTGATATTTTTTATGTGTGGGGCATTGACTTTATGGGACCATTTTCTAAATCCTTTAACAATCAATACATCTTAGTGGCGGTTGATTATGTTTCCAAATGGGTGGAAGCTATAGCCACACCAATAAATGAAGCTAAGGTAGTTGCCAACTTTCTAAGAAAAAATATTTTCACTCGATATGGAACACCTATGACTATCATAAGTGACAATGGAACACATTTCTGTAATAAAATAATGTCAACTCTTCTTAACAGATTTGGAGTCAAACATTTTTTTAGTACCCCATATCATGCCCAATCTTGTGGACAAGTGGAAATTTCAAATAGAGAAATTAAAAGGATCCTAGAAAAATTTGTGAACTCATCGAGGAAGGATTGGTCCTTGAAATTAGACGATGCACTTTGGGCATATAGAACAACTTTTAAGACACCCATAGGTACCTCCCCTTATAGATTAGTTTTTGGAAAATCATGTCACCTTCCAGTGGAACTAAAACACAGGGCTTATTGGGCAACGAAATTTTTAAATATGGATCGAAAATCATCACAATTAAAAGGGTTATTACAATTAAATGAGCTTGATGAATTTAGACACTATGCATACGAAAACAGCAAGCTATATGAACGCACAAAAAAATTACATGACATGCATATTAAACATAAAGAATTTTTACCTGGTCAACAAATGCTTCTTTATAATAGCAAACTCAGATTATTTCTTGGAAAACTTAAATCAAGATGGACCGGACCCTATGTTATAATTAATTGTTCACCTTATGGAACTTTTGAGATTGAATCATTAGACAAAAAATAAAGACTCAAAGAGAATGGACATAGATTGAAACTTTATCATGGTGGCACTTATTATCATAATCTTTCTTTGACCACTCTCTATGATGTTTGAAATTTGGGATCAAGACTAAGTCAAGCTGAAGACTATAAATCAGAACTATTTCTATCCTTTTTATTTTTTATTTTGATTATTTCTTTTCTTTAGATTAGTCTGTAATTAGTTTGTTGATTAATATCTTTAGTTGTGGTAATAGTTTTTATTTTGTTGAATCATCTATGGAAGGAGAGAACTTCGGACATGACAAGGCGAGATGACCTCAACATTTACCACATGTCCCTCCTTACGACCGAGACTCCCAACTATCGGCCGAGATCTTCATCCACAAAATTTTGCGGCCAAGCTTTTATCGGCCGTGACTCTCTACCATTTGCGGCCGAGATCTCTTCTTCTTCACATCAATAGCGACCATTCCAATCTCGGCCGAGATCTTCACCAACTTCCCTTGCGGCCAAGCTTCTCCTTCTATTGCGGCCGAGAGCCATCACCTCAGCCGCCAAGCCCACCTCTATCAATTTCGGCCGAGATCTCCTCTCCACCGACACCATTTGCGGCCGAGAAGTTCATAACACTGCTATCGTTGCACCCCGAGGCCGAGGTTCTTCACAGCTCTCATCCTTACGGCCGAGACTTTAGCTGACTCACCACCGACTTCGAGCTCTTCATCGAATTACGACCCACACTCTGTCATATACTACGGCCAAAACTTCAGCCGACAAGTCCACCAATCCGCACAACGACAATAAATCCGATTGTATCCTTCCCCTTTTCTTTATTTTCATTTCTTTAGTTTTCCATATTATTTGTATCTCTTTCCCTTGTTGGCCTAACACTGAGGACAGTGTCTGGTTCAAGCTTGGGGGACTTTGCATTTCATGCATTGCATTCTTCATTATTTTTCTTCTTATTTACCTATATATGCATTTAAAAAAAATTGAAAAATTGAAAATTTTCCCAAAAAAATACCATTGCATGCATTTATTTTTGCTACCATCTTACTAACCCTTGTTGTATTGTTTTAATTATCTTTCAGTAAAAATTCAAAGACATGTTGTTAACAGATAAAATTTGAATGCTTTTCTTTCTTATCACTTGCTATTTTAATATCAAACTTATGGACCGTGTGCCTATGCTAAATAGAATTATGAATGAATAAACGACAAAATCATATTCATGCCTTTGTATTTATTTATTTATTTTTAAGTCTTGATAGTAGTAGCCTTCTTTTTGACCATATCAAGTAGTTTTTTAGCTTAAAAATAAAAAAAGAGAAAGAAATAAAAGAAGGATTAGTTAAACCCCAACAAATAAAATAAATAAAAGTCATCAGTATAAAGCTCGCTACATGGACTTCCTTGTGCAATCCTGCTTGAAAATTAGAACTTTTAAAATGATTAAAAAAAAGAAAGAAAGAAAAAGAAAAAAA
This sequence comes from Pontederia crassipes, assembly GCA_030549335.1. Lineage (NCBI taxonomy): Eukaryota > Viridiplantae > Streptophyta > Magnoliopsida > Commelinales > Pontederiaceae > Pontederia > Pontederia crassipes. Next base: position 9,002,488 of record JAUKPH010000018.1, on the reverse strand, counting down.
AGGGTTTTAAGCTTAATTAGTACTTATGTGTTCAATACTAATGCTTTTATTTGACAAACAATTTATTTTTCTACAAGGCTGAATTTGAGATTGTTTAAATTTGTGTAGCATTCAGAACCTCTATGAAGCTTACTACATGGAAAATGATAAGATACTGAGTAGTAGCTATGCATAAGAATTGTCTAAGAAAATTAGTCAGTTGACAATGTGGAGGCTATGATGGAACTTTCTTGAGCCTTGCTTAGAATTTTGGCTTGAGGACAAGCAAGACTTTAAGCTTGGGGGAGTTTGATGCATGCAAAATACAACATATTTTAGATTATTATTTTAATTAATTTTTCTGTAATTTGATCATGGCATGCATCATTTTTAGTCATAATTTTGGATTTATCGATTTTAATTATTAATTCTCTAAATATTTTAAATTGTGGATGGATTAATTAAAATTTGATGATTATTTTGCAGAAAAGGGCAAAAAAGGGATATATTAAAAGAGTATTAATGTATCAGCCGCAATTTAGATTGTATCGGCCGAGAACCCCAACATCAAAGTTCGTATCGGCCGAGAATTCCATATCAACCAAAGTTTGTCGGCCAAAAAATCCAATGTTTATCACTATCGGCCGTAATCGTTGGGTGCAAAGAAGTCTTTTATCATTTTGGCCAAGATATGAAGGGGGTTAAGATAAAAAGATTTTATCTTTATGGGCATAATGGCAAGGAAATCTTTGTTTTGGCCGAGATTTGAATAGAGTAAAGATAAGACGGATTTATCTTTTGGGCGTAATAGCTTTATAGTTTTGGCCGAGATTCAGAGAGAGAAACAAAGTTTCGGCCGTAATCAACTCAAGTGTTATCTCATAAATTTAAAGTTGACCATACGATGTCACGGTCGGGATCAAACTGAAGTCCGCCTGCAGCCTATAAATAGAGGAGGAAGTCATCATCCCAATGTGTGCTCTGAAGTTCAGGTTTTCTTCCACAACGGGTCGTGAGCTCTGCAGGCTTTGATCGAAAGGAGAGAGGTGCAACGGCTGGAAGTCCGAGAGGCTGCCCTATTGTAGGTCCAATTCAAGATCTCTGCTTTTGTTTTGGGTGTAATTCTTCCAATTATTATAATTTGTATTTTATTATCTCTCCAGAATTTCTAGGATGAACTTCATGTTTTTAGGATTATTATTTTAGGAGATTATTAATTGAAGGGAAATGTTTGGACCCTATTTTATTTGTTTTAATCTTTTTTGATCAATTATTAATTATGCTTAATACTTTTATGTTAGTTAATTAGATTTCTGAATTAGGCTATACCAGTTTGTGGAGTGTTTAATTTTAGAATTCATTATACTAATTATAATTGATTTTATCTGAAATTAATAATTGGCATAAGTGTGTGGAGAATCAAACTTGTGTGGTCTATTAATCTATACCAATTTGTGGAGTGATTAATAGTCTAGGGAATCCAATTTAATGCATCTTAATTTTAATATGATTTTGAGGGTACCAGTCGTGGAGACTTCAATTCTTATTAAATTAAGATAGTTCTATATGATTAGGTTGAGGGTTGCCAGCCGTGGATACCACAAGCTAATCATGTTAGACTACTTTACGGAGATTCTAATCCATCTTTAAAGATTAAATTTATCTTTTATGGTTCAATTATTTATCCTGATCTATTTTCATCCTAAGGTCTAACTTCAACACCACTATCTTATCTTATCTTATTTTCTTTATTTTATTTTATAAAACCCTTTTTCAAAATACCCATTTTTCCTCTCTTATTAATTTATAAATTTAGATATTATATTAATAATATTTCTCGTGAGTTCGACACTCTTACTCCTATTTACTATATTACTTGAGCGACTAGTGCACTTGCTAGTGATTTTATTTTGCTACATCATTTTACGTATCAGTACAGTTATACAAGTTATATTCTTTACATAAATGATTATTTACACTACAAGAAAAATGGCTCTTTTCCATGGTTACAACCGTGGGAAAGCATTGGAAAATCATCGGAAACACCAGTTTCCGACGGTTATTTCGGCGGAAGGCAACCGTCTGAAAACTGCTCATTGCAAAACTTTTTCGACGGTTCTCTAGTAGCCGTTGGAAGTTCGTGCAGCCAAAACTGTGCGAAAATCTTTCCACGGTTCAAACCGTGGGAGGGTCCCCAGGACTTGGGCCGCAGGAAAATTCTTCGCACGGGTGCCACCGTGGAAAGTTGCGACGGGTGCAACTGTGGGAACTCTTCACACGGTTGCAGCCATGGAAAGTACCCACGACTGTAGTGGGAAATCTTCCCACGATTTTTTCTATGGAAACTTCCTACGGATAGATCGGTGGGAAAAACTTTTCATGGCTGCATCCATGGGAAATCATTCCCACGGTTCTAACTGTAGGAAACTTCTCCTACGCATCCAGCCGTGGGAAGGTTCCGACGGCTTAGACCATGGGACGCACTTTCTTCCCACGCCTTTAACCATCGGAATGGTTATTTTTCAAAAAAAATCTGGCCACGGCTGGAACGGCCGTCCGCCCGACCATGATGATACGCAGCGAAGGAGATCCTCCATCGTCCGTCCTCATCCGGCTGCACCTAGCCGAATGATCTGCCATCCGTCCACGAATGATCTGGCTGCGGGTTGTCGGATCTCGCCGATCCGGCTGCGAGAGCCAGTTACTTCCGCCCATAGGATGATCGACTGCCGGGCTGCTAGATCTGGCCGCCCGCAGCTGGATCGATCGTAGGGCCACGAGATCCGTCCGCTCAGGGCTAGTCGTACCGGTCGACGCACTGCCGACGACGAGAGGGAGAGGGAGAGTGGGAGAGGGAGCCATCGCCGAAGCATGAACCACCCATCGCCGGAGAGGACGTCGGAGTTAGAGCCATCGCTGGAGCAGGAACCACCCTCGTGCAGATGGAGATGGAGATGGAAACCGATCATTTATATTGCAAGCGACCGAGACATTCGCCCGGCGGGAAATGAAAATGGAATTTCTCACGGCTAGATCCGTGGGAAACGTTCCTTCAGCTCCAGCCGTGGGAAATTTTGCTATGGCTCGAGCCGTGAAAAATGCTATTTTTGATGAAAAAATCAAAAAATGAAAGAAGAATCCAAAGGAAATTTTCAAATGAAAAGAACAATCCATCGCAGCGTGCATAAGTTTTCAATCCGATTAAACTTTAAAGGATGGTACAAATTCGAATATCATACAAATAATAATTAAACGCAACAACTAATTTTCTTCTTGATTTTCAGTAGCGTTCTCGTCGTCATCGTCTTGCTGCCGGTCACGCATCGCCTCACGAATCATTCTCTTCATCTCTTTTCGTTGTCGAGCTTCAAAAGCTTCTTTTCGCGCTTCAAATTCTTGGCGAACCTCTTGATGGACCTCTTCACGGACTTTCTGTTGGACTTCCATTAATCGTTGATCCCACATCTAATTAAATAGTGATCACGCGTCTTCGTTGGAAACATCGGATATTGATTTTCATCCATAACCAATATCCGTATTGCTAATGGACGACCCGAGACTGTAGGTCCAGCCCCTATTCACTCCAACATGGTACGTCCACAATTGTCGACAAGTCAATGGTGTCACTGATCCCTGCGTGACCTGTGAACGATGCTTGGCTTCTTTTTCTTTGAAGGACTCCTGCAAGTTGACAGAGTGACATTACGAGACTCACAAATAATGAAAGTTACATTACGAATTTGACTAACTTATATATGTCTCTCGAGCACACGATGAAACCCATTCCGAGTTCTTTTTTTGATGAGTTTTTAAAAAAATCTCATCTTTAATGATGTTTTACCCATCTCCTTTTCCTACGTTTGAAATCAAAGTTAGCACATGCCAAATTTTAATTACAACAAATACAGAGAAAATGAAGTACCGTTCGTCGGGCAATAGTCGATGTTGAAAACAACCACCCACGTGCAGGCATGCTCCATGGTTCGACTTGCGATTTGTCCTCACTTTTTGGCACTTAGATTTATATGCCTCGGTGGACCACTTAGCCATTAGCTCGGTCCAAATTTCCTTGCCAATCCAATTGGGCCGCTCTCCTGTAGCCCGTGCATCCGACAACATTGAAGACAAATGCCTAGAGCACCTAGACTTGAAGGCCTTCCACATCTACTCCATGTTCTCGGGATCCCACCATATATCAGCCTACAAATAAAGATGATTGTCAAAGAAATCGGCTTGGTGGAAAATTTAGCAAAATTTGTCAAATATAATGGCTTCTTCAAGCATTACCTGAAATTCCCGAAATATCATTTGCCTAGTAGCATACAAAATATCTCTCCAGGTGAGCCATGCTTTCGTATATCTTTGGCGAACTACTTTAGTGCATGCAGCTGCTGTAAGTTTTGACGGATAAAACCTGCCAAATCTCGACTGTAAGTAAGGTAATTTAAGATGTACTCACAATTACAACTTTTGAACGACTTACCCGCAATTACCATCTGGCTGCAAATATTGCTTGTGCATATTTGCTGATGAACCGGCATCATTACAACTCTAGCATTTGTGTCTCCATGTCCGCAATGTTGAGCACAGGTGTATGAATGTCCTCCGCGTTGTCATCGTCCGATGATGGGTCTAGTATTGGCGCAGTCTGGCGCTCTACAATGCGAATACCTGTAGCTCTAGGCATAATGGGCTCACACATCACCTCACCTACGGATCCTCTAGGAGTGGCCTTCTCCTTACCCTTACCCTTCTCCTTCTCCTTCTCCTTCTCCTTCCCTTTACCTTTTCCTCGACCGAAATGAAACATCTACAAAAATAAATAACAAGTGAAAGAATATTATGATTATCTTGACTATAGAATATAAGAAATACGGAAGCTGAGGACAAAAAATAGTAAGTGCACAATATTAAAGAAAGATCACATCATAGTAACCTGAAATTCGGCATTATATGACAACGCATCTTCGAGAATTGATTCGTACGTAGAACCAATTTCTAATATCTGGTGGCGCTTTTTTGGAAGAGAACAAGTTTTAGAAAAAAAAATTCGGATACATGATAAATTTGTCGAAAAATATATAAACTCACGAGAAGGTAAAGAATAGCAGGTCCTTCACTCTCGTCACGCAATGGTCATTCCGATGATTTTTGTGGAGTCATCGTACACTCTTTTTGCAACAAATTGATAATCATAAGTTACAACTGAATCAGTTTCCAAAGTTACAATATTACATATAAGAGAAATTTAAATATTCGTCAAGAGACTAATAATAATATATACCTCATTATCATAATAATTACATGATTCAAACTCATCTTCATCTTCTGAAGGTGACACACTTAAAGAATCCTCCTCCTCAGTTTCGTCATCACTATTTGCTTCATCGATCCCATCTTCATTGTCGACTTCATCGAACAAGTGTTGTTCAACCTGGAGATCTTCGATCATTTGTGTGTCTACAATTTGTCCAACATGTGCCATTGTATCATTTTGGTATGCAACTTGTAACGCACCTTCAACCTCAATCCGATTTCTTGCTTTCGTTCTAATTATGACCCACCATTGAGACTTATCTCTTGTCCCTTTTGGATAATTCACATAATAGACTTGCCTTGTAGAAGAAGGAATGATGAAAGGATCAAATCGTTTATACCGTCTACTATGTCGTAGTTCAACAATTTTGAAGTCTTTATGAACCCTTGTCCCCCTTCTTTCCGTGGGGTCGAACCACGTACACTCAAATAAGGCGACCTTATTACTGCCTGTATATTGTAGCTCAATGATATCTTTTAGGATGCCATAATAATCACGTTCATTTTCACCATCAATACATCCTTTGACACATACGCCGCTGTTAACTATTTTTTGTCTCGCGACCAACTCTTTGTATGAAATTTGTAACCATTCACGAAATACACGGGCCAACTTGTCACTTGCCGATTAAGACCCCATGCCAAATCAAGAAGGTTTGACGTACTATTACTTTGACCATTGAGAACCTATAAGGGTGTTATATGAAATTTAATTAAATTCGTCAACACATTTCAGAGACATCTTATCCAAAATTTAATGAAAGTTTTTCGATGCTTACGTGATCCTTAAACCATTGTGCAAAATCGTTCTCGATTCTTTCTTGCGCTTCCTCTTCCAGAATATCGAAGTATTGCAAGAAAGCACTACAAAAGTAGACATGGTTACTTAAATTATTTGTGACGTGAATCCTACAGATGAGTATAATCTTTTAAGTCTTATAATAAGAGACAAGTAGTGCATTATCTTAACCAGAACCTCGTTCTTCGTGTTCGATTTGTATCGCTCAGCACCACAAAATTTGCACTCCCTCATGGTTATGTCAGCACTGTAAAATAGCATACATCCATTTCGACAACAAGCTATCTTGGTGGGGCCAAGACCAAATTTTGAAAATAATCTTTTGGTCCTATAATAATTGTCATGTATTCGAGCCCCGGATGGTGTTACCTCTTTTAATATCTCCGTAAATACATCAAAGCAAGCATGTGAAATATTATGGTCCGCCTTCAAATTTAACATTTTAACAGCTAATGATAATTCGTAATGATTTTCACAACCAGGCCACAAGGGTTCACTCGTGGCTACTAGTAAGTTGAAAAAATCAGCCGCTTTGGAATATGGTGACTCGCGCTAGCAATTTTGTTGAAATCTGATGTCGCCATAATTGGTTGTGGCAGCATCATAAATCAAATTTTGATATATAAAAATATAATCATCCTCGATATTAGTGGAAACCTCTTGTGAAATATCTAAGTTCGACGACGGTTCTATCTCACCAAGGTCAGTCCAGTACCAATAATTGAGTTTGAAACCCTTTCTATACAAATGAACTTTGACGGTCTCCAGATTCTGCAATTTTGTGCTTTGACATTTTAAACAAGGATATACTATAGTTCCTTCTCGTTGAAATTGTATAGTTTGACAAGCTATTGTAGTATAGTATTCAACACCATTTATGAATTCTTGTGTCAACACTACATGACCAGGATTTGTTCTATTGTACATCCAATGACGATGCTCCGAAGGATACATTTGGTATTAGTTCTATGTGAAATAAAATTTGTTAAATTAAGATGACTAAAAAAGATCAATTAAATTAAAATGAAAACATCAATATTATGAACCATAATATAACTCGGGCAATCCTCTATGCAATTATATGAACAATAATATGAACTCAGGCGATCCTTAAGTGCCCGGCTGGATTCGAGATGTCAACGGCTGGATCCGGACATCCTGGCACAAACGGCCCAGAGCGAGGCGTCAACAGCTATAATCCGACCATTACAGCCGAATCCGCCCCAGATCCAGAACAGACCTGGCCGTGATCGCCGGATCCTGGCGCGGCGGTCGTACCATGGGTTTCTTCATCAGAGCAGTGTCTAAGGGATCGTTTGATGGGGAGAGGGCCACCGGAGGACTGCGCGCGGAAGGGCGATCGCCGGACCGGGAGGTGGCGGCGGTAGCAGCGACTAGTCGATCGTCGCACCATGAGCATCGGCGTGCGGGGAGATGGCCAGATCGGCCGCAGGAAGATGGTCGGAGCGTGTGCAGGAGGGGAAGAGCTCAGCGCCAGAGAAGAGGGGCCGAGGAAGAATGTATCTCCAGGGAAAAGTGCAGCGGTCGGGGAAGAAGAGGACCGGGTTGTATATAAGAATGGAGATGCGACGGACTTTTCAACAGCTGAAGCCATCAGAATATTTTAATTTTTTTGTCCGTTGCTGATGATATTAAAATATATTTTCATATTCTCATGGCTCGAGCCGTGGGAAACTATGGAGTGAGGTTCCCATGGCTAGAGCCATGGGAAACTCCAAAAAAAATATTTATAACCCCCCGCCCCCCCCCCCCCCCCCCCCAAAAAAAAAAAAATAATAATAATTCCATTCCATCGTCGAGAAAATTATTTTAATGTTTCCCATGGTTTCAACCGTGGGAAATAGTGTAACTATCTTTTGACGGCTGGAACCGCGGAAAGTTCCCACGGCTAGAGCTGTGGGAAAGATATGCACCTGAACTTCCGAAGGATAGCTTCAACCGTCGGAAAAGCAATCAAAACTTCCAATAGATTTGCGACCGTCGGAAATTTCCGTCGAAAAAATGCAATTTTCTTGTAGTGTTAACTAATACATACATTCGACAAAATTTAGTAACTTAACCTATATGATGTGTTACGAAATGAAATGAATAAACTTCGAACTCCTTCATTACAAAATATTAATGATATAACTGCTACATTTAATTCAACATATTGAATTTTAGTTCTATGAATAATCTGCTACATTTAATGATATAACTTGTAAAGTGGATCTTATTATGTTCATTTACATGTAACATCAAGTGATAATGGTGCCTATAAGGAACTATTCCGTCTACAAAACTAACCATGGAAATCATTTAGCTAATAATTGGAAGAATCAATGAATTGGCTCACTTGGTTAGAATATTTGCAATATATACTTATTTTTATTTATGCATGACATGAAATATAGTGACAATATCATTAGCTAAACACACGTATCATTGACATTATAAAAATTCTAAATTTGTACCTTTGGCCGACAACAAGGTTGGTGCCAAGAGAAGGGGGAGATCCTCCTGGTCTACGACTACATGCTCCACGGGAGCCTCGACAAGGTCCTGTCCGACCCGAAGACGCCGACTTTGGCATGGCGGCACCGGAAGAAGATATTGGTCAGGGTCAATTCTGCGCTCGCGTACCTCCACAGGGAGTGCGAGTGCCAGGTGATACACCAGGACGTCAAATCGAGCAATGTAATGCTGGACGAGGGCTACCAAGCTCGGCTCGGCGACTTCAGCCTCGTGCGCCAGGAGGATCACGACAAGTCACCGGACACCACAGTCATGGCCGGCATGATGGGCTATCTCGCCCCCAAGTACCTCCTCACCGGCCACGCCACCGATAAGACCGACGTCTTCAGATCTGCTGCCATGGTGCTCGAGGTGGTATGCGGGCGCCATCCGATCGACGATGACGAGACTCGCAACGCTGGAGCTGTCGCCGATAGCGGAAGCAGCAGCCGGAGGGCCAGCAACTTGGTCGAGTGGGTCTGGGGGCTGCACGGGGAGGGGAAGATACTGGAGGCCGCCGTCTGGCGGCTGGGTGGCGAGTTCGACGAGGGGGAGATGAGGAGGTTGCTGGTCGGGCATGGGGTTCAACCCCGTAGGGTCGGTGCGATCTTGGCCAGGTCGGTGGTGATTTCCGGCTCGACGATCCGCACGTCGAAGCCTAGGTCCATGGCCATGTCCACCATCTTCTGCTCGTTCAGGAACACCCACGCCTTCCTCCGGGATTTGATCAGCAGCCTGGCCGGTCGCGAGGGAGAAAGGGCAGCGCCGGCCCCCTTCTCTGCTTCGTCGGCGAAGGGGGAAAGGTGCCTCCGCCCGGTGCCGATGAAGAAGGGGGTGGTCAGCCCCCTTTTTATTTTTTTAAATTTTTAGTATGAGATTATTTTATATTTATATTATTTTATTATTTTTTAATGATGTGGATGAAAGAGAAATCACTTATGTGGTGGCCACGTACGCAAGACAATCTGGAAACTCACTATCACCGGTCAAGAGAACTAATCATGCAAGAAAATCAAAGTTGGCGGATGTTCTGACTACAAATTGAAGTTGGGGGTCTGATTTGAAAATGACTCAAAGTTGGATGATAAATCATGTAATTTATCCGAAGATACCCGCATGTTAACAAACTTTTATCCACATGAGGGTATCCAATAGGTACCTTGTAAGAGGCTTCAAATGGGGGTACGACGTTGCTATGAAGGAGAGTTAACTTGAAAAAAATGATAAATAAAAAATTTGACGAGTCAACTAAAAAAACCTCTTAAAATGATATTAGTCATATTTATAAGATATACTTTTTTATTCTATTCTCTTATTTTAATTTCTATGTAACCTCTTACGAAATAATATTATTATTTATTATTATAAGTTTCAAAATAAAAATTTAAATTATACTTTATGTTTTAATATTATTTTTCAAGTTTTATTATTATTAATAAATGATAAACAAATATCATCATTTTTAAATTTTTAATATTTATTTTTATTATGTAATTAAGAATGTTGGCATCTCTTTACTTATAATTAATAATACTTATTTATTCATTTTTTATTTTTATGTGTGTTTCATTTTTTTCATTTTTAACTTCGAGTAGGGATTTGATATATATATATATATATTACATCATTTTTTATTTTCTAAAAATTGTGAAAACATAAATAAAAAATATTATTATTTTAAGATCAAAGCTAAAAAAATTACTTTTACCATCAAATAACCATTAGGGTATAACTAATTATTTAACCTTAACCTAATTTTTTTTGCTTTTTCTCTTCTTCTCTATGTACGTGCATCGTCGTCGGATTGTCTTCTTCCCTTGCACATAGGCACCGAATGACGAGGCTTCCTCTTCCCTCACACACTCAGATAGTGGATGGCACTACACAATCCTCTGCAAGCAGGTACGTGATCTATTGCGCGACCCATCGTCTCCCTCTCGTTTCTTCTTCCCTCGGATCCAATCGACTTCCTCACACCGAGGGTCGCCTCTAGCATAGAAGCGGCTGCCGACGGCCGTCTCACGCATAGAGGCGACCGCCGACGACCATTTCATGCATAGAGGTGGCCGCGATAGCTGCATCTGCACGAGAGGCAACCGTCGGGAGCTGCCTCTGCATGTGAGGCAGCCCTCAGTGGCCTCCTCATGTGTGAGGAGGTCGTCAACGGTTGCCTCTCGCATAGAGGTGGCCCCGACAATTGCCTCTGTGCATGAGACAACCCTCAATGGCTGTCTTTCGATAGAGGCGATCGTCGGGGCTGCCTTTGAATGTGAAGCAGCCCTCAGTGGCCACCTCTAGTTATGAGGTGGCTCGCACAAGTGGCCGTGACGGCCGTCTTTGCACATGAGGAATCTTCAGTGGCCGCCGGTGCTTCTTATTCGGCTGCGCGCGCTTCCACCATGTGCTTGTATTTTTTTTCTAAAGGTTCGACTTGTAGTTTGAAGGTTTCTTCACTTGTCCACAGGTATATTGCACTTCTCCACTAGTGATTGTAGAAAAAGCTATACATGATGCCCCTTTGTTTTGGTCTCCAAGGTCCTTTTTGCATTTCCCTTTGTTTTGGTCTCCATAAACTATATTAGAGGCTAACCACATATATGTCATATGTATAAGAATATCTGGTTATTCTTCCTCTTCGATGAGTGATGTACATTTGGCCACCAAAATCTTGATTTTCTATTGGACAAAAAAAACTGAGGACTCAATTCTCTCGTAGATATATAACTATTTTTTGTCAATTAATTATGTAACTATGTAAAATATCAATTGCCTTGTAGATTTAAGAAGTAAGCTTAATTTGTGGTTTTGTTTTTTAAAATGTTATGAATTTTTATAATTACATTTTCTTATATATTGATAACTCTTATATTATGCCTATGGCACCTAGCAAACAATTGATGCAACTTGTTGATAATAGACTCAGTGGAGAAAGAACAAATGTGGGCTACTGTTCTGGTAATATTTTTTCTTTTATTTTAGTAGACTTATTTGTGTAAGTCCTGAAAAAGATTTTTTTATATCATATCCATTATTTACGTATATAACATTTTAAATTTGCTAATGGTACTAAAATACTTGTTTGAGAATGTTTTGAGACATATGAAAGAACTATGGCAAAAATGGAGAGGAAGCACGCACTTCAAATATATGAAAGATTAGCCAATTCAACAAGCTTTAATGAATGCGCCAAATTGAGTGGACAAAAGAGATTGGGAGTGGCTTGTTAAAGAGCATTATAATAGTAAAAGTTTTGAGGTATGATTATTTGTTAAAATTATTATGAGTATGATTTCTATTATGATGTTTATATTGCATATATATATATAACATTATTGTGTATGCTATATGTTAATATAGGATGCAAGCTAAAGGAATACAAGAAACAGAGCAAAATTAATTATGCCACACCATGTGGACAATAAGTCTTTAGAGAATTCATTTTTCAACATGTATATAATAATATTATTTTCTTTCATTTTTTACTTGATACTTCATTGTCTTTTATATGTAAAAGGGAGGTAAATATGGTAACCCACTGGATGTTGCAACTATTTTTTTGAGACATGCAAGAAAAATAACAAGCATGTTGAACCAGTGATCATAGAAAGATATGTATGTTTAATATGAGTTTACTTTTTTTAGGCTGAAATACAAGAGATTATACAAGCTGCACCTACACTTCCCGTAATAAAATAATAGAGCGATGTTTTGATTCAAGATATAAATTTGTAAGATGATTCACTCTACTATTGATCTTTTTTTCATTCCCATGTCATGATTGAACAATGAATAACAAGATTTCAAAGCTATTGATAAACTCAGATAGAAGACGAATAACGTGCTGCCAATCCAATCCAAGTGTATCAAGATAAATATCGCTCCCTTAGTCATGGATTGATCACCCATTGACCTGCACAAGACTGTATTATTTGCTCGGCATACCCCAAGAACTAAAAGCACCTAAAGTCACCCTGATTTCTAAACATGAACCAAGACTAAGAAGTATGATTAAGACAAGTCAAGTTATTGTTAAGATTACCAAGCATGCCATGTTTCTAAGTTTATAGAGCATCATATGATCCTATTGATTTATGATATTTCTTATTCATCTCTTATTATGATTTATGATGCTGCCATGTTATCATTTAAGTATTTTATTCAAGATAATTATTTTACCTTACCGTTGATTTCTCTATTCAATTTATGCATTGTATATCATGTGGTTCCCCACTAGGCTGTAAAGCTTACGGGAGGATCTCCTCCCATATGTCTGATTTTCACAGGACCAAATCAGTGACGATGTGGAGTAGGTGTGGTGACGAAGCTCTGGCCAAAGGATTTATTAGTTTCTTTTCTTACGCATTTGTAGATTCATGATGTAGAACCTTATGATATTCCATAGAGATGACACATTCCTTTCCTAGACTTCCGCAATTAAAATTATACTTTTCTTTATTTGTATTCTTTATTTTCACTTACATGCCTCAGTTCTTGACTGAAATATGGTCAACATGATAGTCCAAGTTATAGCATCCGTAACGTCTCCAGAAGTTGGTCTTCGACACATGATGGAGGTCGATTTGGGGGCGTTACAACTACTCGATTTTCTTGTAGTGATAGTAAAAGTTTTAAGGTATGATTATTTGTTAAAATTATTATGATTATGATTTCTACTATGATGTTTATATTGCATTTTTTTACTTTATATCTCATTGTCTTTTATATGTAAAGGGAGGTAAAGATGGTATCCCAACGGATGCTGTAACTATTTTTATGGGACAAATCGAAGTTGAAAAACAACAAGCATGTGGAACCAGTGGCCATTGAAAGTTGAAAGATATGTATGTTTAATAATTGTTTTTCATTTGATCTTCATGAAATGTTTATTAATATGAGTTTTATTTTTTTTAGGCTGAAATACAAGAGATTGTACAAGCTGCACCTACACTTCCCGCAATAGAAGTAGTAGAGCGATGTTTTGGTTCTCACAAAATATTGTCATGCAATTGGCCTTGGTGGTAGGACTACAACAAAAGAAATGAAAGGAAATAGCTCTTCCAAGCATGAATTATTACATAAATTATACTAAAGAAAACAAACTGCTAAAGGAACATGTAGCTTCTAAGGAAGGTTAATTATGATGGAGTTCATATATAGTCAACAATCTAAAATTCAGTAATACCACAATCTTGTGAACAATCACATGAAGCACAGGGTCAATATGAATAAAAAATATACTTTTTGTTTTATGTGTTATTTTATTATACATTTTTATTCTAATAAATTTTTAATCTAATTACAGCCCAATCTTAATTGCTTCTAAGTTATTTTTAGTTATTATCAATACTAATTCTCATTTTGATTTTATAGATTTTTTATGAATGTTCGTTGGATTAGAAAGGAAGATGAATGGAATAAAAGTCTTGTTATATGTTCTTGAACATCCTCTTTTTAGAAGAGTTATTTGGAATTTTGTAAACATTTGAATGATATTTGAATTGAATATTGTATGGAAAATTGATTTAATATTTAATGAATGAGTTGAATCTTATAAAATATAGAATTCTAAATTTTGAAAATATTTTATGATTTGAATGACAAGTATATAAAATTTTATTATTTTTTTAATCACCGGATATTTGTCCAATAATAATAATAATGTTTGTAGCAACAAGAAAAATAACTTTTAAAATTTCTTCTAATATATAAATAATGTCTATGCATAACTGCCAGTAATGGTGATAAGGGTTTCGTTAATTCATTAATTGCCTCCACCAAACAGAGTGTAATGCCTTATTAATTTGTTTTCTGTTCTTATCCTTCTAAAGTTTTAAACTTTTTGAAACAAAGTCTGCTTAGTTTGGCTGTTCCGAAGACGAGACAAAATTACAAGTGAAATAAAATAGATCCCACAAAAAAATTGCGACAAGCACTAATACAGAAACCTAATCATGCATCATAAGTGATAGTTTCTTCTTGTTTCAAAATGCTTGATGATATGAATGCATGCTTTGGGGCTTTTAACATATTGAATTAATTCCCTCCAACCACATTTTTTTTGCTACATTGGCCCTTGCAAGATCGTCTCCCTTGACACTCCATTCCTTAAGGATGAAGTTCTTTGGTTAGAAGGAGAGAGACATTTTCTTTTCTGTAAATCATAATCATAAAGTTACAATCAATATTTTAAAAATCCAGTTCAATTATTGTTATATATTTGATCGTTTTTTCATCTAAAGAATAAATTTACTTTAATGGTGACAATCTATATGTGTGATAGTACAAAAAATATATAAATGCTTCAATTACATGGAATTCTATGACTAATGTATTTATAGAAAGGATGAATTAAATGCATGGGAATATATAGTTATGAGTTAAACTCGAGTTTCATCATTCAGGTGAAGGCCACATTGTTTCACGAATTAATAGCTAATACTATCTGGTGAATGCACACTTGTCTCATCATATGCCTGGCATCATTATGTTTCTTACTCCTTACCATATATAACATCAATCTTTTTTTTTTAAATCCCTTTGCACAAACTAACAGTGAAAATCATTTGGGTAATAAGTAAAAGAGTCAATAAGTTGGCTCATGTGATTAGAAAATATTCCAACAATATCATTAAAGAAATACATATAAGGATGACTTATAAATCGACAATATAACATTCTTAATTTGTACCATTGTCGTAAATAGGGACAACGAATAATGATATAGACCTACACGTGTTCTTTTCACAATGAATTATTTAATGCATATATCAGACATAATTCATCATTTCACGCATATATGTTCTTATGAAATAAAGTGAAAAACTCCTAACGCATTCATTCAAATTTTAATTATAGGTGAACGTAAGTTCAGAATTGGCTCACTTGATCGTCATGTTTACATATATTGACAAAATGCATATATATTGATAAGACATATATGAACAATATAAAGATTTTGAATTTGTACTTTTGTTATGGATCGAAGCAACCGATACTAATGATTACATATATACAATTATACAAATTATATTATTTACAATGAATTATTTAATAAATACATAGATCCAACAAAATTTAGTAACTTAACTTATATTGTTTATCTATGTTATTTAATTTATACAAGACATGAAAATATATTCACAATATCGATCATTCAAAAAATTACATATACAATAAGATACATAACGACATTATAAACATTCTTAATTTGTACCTTTGTCATAATAGGACCAACCAATAACGATAAAGACCTACAAGTTTATTAGTGTACGTATTCATTTTATAGTTATTTATTTAATACATGTATACGACAAAAAAATCATAATTTCATGCATTCATTCAAAATTTTTATAGGTCAAAGCTTAATTAAGCAAATGGAATTTACTGGTATGCATAAAGTTTTGTGAGCCCAACAATTTTTTGAAAACTATTAAAATCTTTTTTCATTAATTAACTAGTGTTGTGAATTGTTACATTTTCAGTAACTTGTGGCTCAACATTTTATCAATACAGATAACAGATAACTTGAGGAAACAAATAATGATTCGAATCTATACGTTGAATGTACATATATATAAGACTCTCTTGTAATACCGATAATAACTAACTTTTGAAAAGGTGGAGTTGAGTTGTTCTTCTTTCCTCCTCTTTCCTCTCGCGTCTTCGTGTTCATGTTGTTCTAATGATTTCTTTTTCTCTGTTGATATGCTAGATTGCTGAGTTGTTCAATTATTGACATGGTATCAGAGGAAGATCCGAATGTTGATTATTGAAGAATTCAATTCATTTGGTCAGTTTTTAGATATTGCTATCCTGAATTGATCGGACGGCTTCCTCTTCTGCAAGTTCTTCTTCTTCTTTGAATGCATCTACGATTACCATCGACATCAGCAATCTGCTTTATCTGAGTTCCACTGAATCTTCTAGCCAATCGTTAACTCCGTATCCATTAGTTGATTCCAGTAACTATTCAGATTGGAGCAACTTTTTTTACGATGCATTACTGGCGAAAAATAAACACAGTTTTATTGATGGATCATGTTCGATTGAATCGATTGATCGATCCCTTCATTTTCAATGGAAATGTTGTAATGCTTTAGTGATTTCTTGGATGATTAGTTCAGTTTCCAGAGGTCTCATTAGTAATGTTGCCTATAATCAAGATGCAAGAATTGTTTGGTTCGATCTTAAGCAAAGATTTCAAAGGAAAAATGCCACAAAAATCTATATGTTACAGGGTGAAATTGACACTATTAGTCAAGGTTCCTTAACAGTTGGGGAATATTTTAACAAACTCAAATTCTTATGGGAAGAGTTGTCATTAATGGTGCCAAACATACCAGTGTTGGATTCACTGAAAGAATATTCAGAGTATTTGGATCAGCAAAAATATATAAATTTCTGTTTGGACTCAATGATTCATTCACTCAGGCACGATCTCAAATTCTCCTGATGCATCCAATTCCTTCCCTTAATCAAGTTTTTTCTATGATATCTGAGGAAGAACATAGGACCAAGATTTCAGTTCTTGCACAACAACAAAATTCAGCTTTCTTTGGAAATGTTAAACAAGGAAAGAGCAAAAAGGATTATTCTATCATATGTGATCACTGTCAGAAGGTTGGACATAAGAAGTCACAGTGCTATAGACTGATAGGTTTTCCACCCAATTTTAAGTTCAACAAAGGGAAAAATCAGAATCAGAATGCAATTGTTAATCATGTTGCTGCAGATTCTGACCTTGATTCAAAGGAGAGGATTGAAGGAGCTGACAAAGCCTCTACATCTAATAGAATGCACATGTTTTCAAATGATCAGTATAAACATTTCTTGAAGTTAATGGAGACAAACATTGCACCTGATGTTTCTAGTTTGATGGCAGGTATGAATCTTCACAATTATAATAGTCATATCTGCATTGTTGACACTGGAGCCTCACAGCATATGACTTCTAATGTTCATGGCCTCATTAATGTGACTAAATTAAAGACCACAAAATTTGTCACCTTACCTAATGGTCATAAATCTGTTGTCACTCATAAGGGTTCTTTTATTATCAATTTAGACATAATTCTATCTGATGTTCTATATATTCCAGAATTCAGATATAATTTTATATTAGTTTCTCAGTTGACTAACATCAAGTGGTAATGGTGCCTAAAGGAACTATTCCCTCTACAAAACTAACCATGGAAATCATTTAGCTAATAATTGGAAGAATCAATGAATTGGCTCACTTGGTTAGAATATTTGCAATATATACTTATTTTTATTTATGCATGACATGAAATATAGTGACAATATCATTAGCTAAACACATGTATCATTGACATTATAAAATTTCTAAATTTGTACCTTTGGCCGACTACAAGGGTGGTGCCAAGAGAAGGGGGAGATCCTCCTGGTCTACGACTACATGCTCCACGAGAGATGATACTATCGGGGACGATTTCGCGCTTGCGTACCTCCATAGGGAGTGCGAGCGCCAGGTGATACACCGGGACGTCAACTCGAGCAATGTAATGCTGGACAAGGGCTACCAAGCTCAGCTCGGCAACTTCGGCCTTGCGCGCTAGGTGGATCATGACAAGTTGCCAGACGCCATGGTCACGGCCGGCAAGATGAGCTACCTCGCCCCCGAGTACCTCCTCACCGGCCGCACCACCAATAAGACCAGTGTCTTCAGCTTTGGTGCCATGGCGCTCAAGGTGGCATGCGGGCGCCGTCCGATCGGTGGCGACGAGACTCGTAACGCTGCAGCTGTCGCCGGCAGCGGAAGTAGCAGCCAGAGGGCCAGCAATGGCGAAGGGGGAAGGGGACCCCCGCCCGGTGCCGATGGATAAGGGGGCGGTCGGCCCCCTTTTCATTTTTTTAAAATTTTTAATATGAGATTATTTTATATTTATATTATTTTATTATTTTTTTAATAATGTGGATGAAAGAGAAATCGCTTATGTGGTGGCCACACATGCAAGGCAACCGGGAAACCCACTATCACCGGTCAAGAGGACTAATCGTGCAAGAAAATCAAAGTTGGCGGACGTTATGACTACAAATTGAAGTTGGGTGACCGATTTGAAAATGACTCAAAGTTGGGGGACTAATCGTGTAATTTACTTGGAGATTCCCGCATGTGGACAAACTTTTATCCACATGAGGGTACCCAATAGGTACCTTGTAAGAGGCTTCAGATGGGGGTACCTGGCATTGGTAAGAAGGAGAGTTAACTTGACAAAAAATGACAAATAAAAAATTTGACGAGTCAAATAAAAAAATCTCTTAAAATGATATTAGTCATATTTATAAGATATACCTTTTTATTCTATTCTCTTATTTTAATTTCTATGTAACCTATTACCAAATAATATTATTATTTATTATTTTAAGTTTCAAAATAAAAATTTAAATTATACTTTATGTTTTAATATTATTTCTCAAGTTTTAATACTATTAATAATTGATAAACAAATATCTTCGTTTTTAAATTTTTATGTTTTTATTATGTAATTAAGAATGTTGGCATCTCTTTACTTATAATAATTAATAATACTTATTTATTCATTTTTTATTTTTATGTATGTTTAACTTTTTTTCATTTTTTTAACTTTGAGTAGGGATTATATATATATATAATTATTTTTTAATTTTCTAAAAAATTGTGAAAACATAAATTACTTTTACCATCATAATTTTGTTAATAACCATAAGGGTATAACAAATTATTTAACCTTAACCTATTTTTTTTTACTTTTTGTCTTCTTCTCTATGTAGGTGCATCGTCTTTGGATTGTCTTCTTCCCTTGCACGCTGGCACCGGACGGCGAGGCTTCCTCTTCCCTCACACAGACAGCGGATGGCACTACACAATCCTCTGCAAGTAGGTACGTGATCCGTTGCATGACCCGTCGTCTCCCTCTCGTTTCTTCTTCCCTTCGGCATCCGATCGACTTCCTCACACCGAGGGTCGCATCTAGCATAGAAGCGGCTGCCGACGACCGTCGCAAGCATAGAGGCGACCGCCAACAGCCATTTCACGCACAGAGGCAGCCGCGACAGTGCATCCGCACGAGAGGCAGCCGTCAGCAGCCGCCTCTACAAGTGAGGTGGCCCTCAGTGGCCTCCTCATATGTGAGGAGACCATCAATGGCTGCCTCTCACATAGAGGTGGCCCCTACAACTGCCTTTGTGCATGAGATGACCCTCAATGGCCGCCTCTTGATAGAGGTGATCGTCGGGGCTGCCTTTTGATACGATGCTCAAGAACAATGCCTTGAGTGACTAGAACAATATATGATATCAAAGAAATAAGATCAAACGAATTTTCAAGGCAGTGGAATATCAACCTCAAGATTATAATGAACCAAGCAATCGATATTATAAATAAATGGATTTAATAACAAGATAGCCAACCTTACAATTAATGGCGAAAGTTCCCGAAGAACGGGTTGCAGGAGTTCCCTCACAGCAAAAGCAATTAAGCCAAATTTTTCATAGATTCAAAGATATCTAAAATAACAATGAATTCCAATATTTATAGGCCCTAGAAACAGAATTTGGGCTGAAAGAAAATACCCTAACTTAGCCTATAAGTAACCTAACTAATTTAATAAAATAACAAACTCAATTTCTATTACAATCCTCATCGGCATATTCCATATTTAATTAATTTCGAAAATTCCAAATAAATATGGTTAAACCATGATTTATTTGGCCCAATGCTGACTCTTCATGCGGCCCAATTTGTAACACATTGAGAAGTTGAATCTGATTTGTAGTTGCATGCCTACTTTGTAAATGATTTTCTATTGTCTTCTAAAGTTGTTTTGCTCTTGATCTTGTGAGTGGGCGTAAGGATTCTTGATCAGTTTATTTATCTCGAAGATCCACATCATTATCCTGATCATCATCGGACTTTACTCGATCATCCTTATCTCCATCAATTGCATTTATGGAAGCTTCCCAATTCATATTATTCCCCTCCTCTTCAAAAGATTCATCCTCGAATCTGCATTAAAATCAAAAGGAGACAAGTCAGTGACATTGAAAGTAGAACTCACTTGATACTTACCCTATAAGTCAACTCTATAGGCGTTGTCATTAATTTTCTTGATGATCTTGAAAGGACCATCTCCACGTGGATGCAACTTTGACTTTCATTCTTGTGGAAATCTCTCTTTTCTGAAATGTATCCAAACAAAATCTCCTGGTTGGAAAGTAATCTTCTTCCTTTCTCTTCTTTCACCATGCTCACTTTTAAATCATTACTTTTTCCACTCTGATTTTCAACTCTACTCGCACTCTCTTTTTGTGTTGGCTGAACTTGACTAGCATTCTGAGATTCCTTGTAATAAGTGGCCATGGACTTCTTTATTTGCAATTGCTCCTCAAACACTTAGTGTGGTAGTAATGGTACCAGTGTGCTATGTCGCTTGTCCTTGTGGAAACTATAGTGATTTGTGTAACCATCATATGTGTCATGTCTATCAAACTGTCAAGGTCTCCCAAGTAAGATGTGGCATTCCTGCATAGGTACAACATCGCACAACACCTCATTAGCATACTTCCCAATAGAAAATGATATCAATACCTGTTTTGTAATTTTGAGCTCTCCATTTTCATTTAACCATTGGATCCTGTAAGGTTTTGGATGCTTCAAAGTGGGTAAACCAAGCTTGTCAACCATAAACTTACTTGCCATATTAACACAACTCCTACTATCAATTATCAGCCCACAAGTACGTTCTTGCACACGATAACGAGCATAAAAGATGTTCTCTCTTTGAAGTTCTTCAGTGTTTTCCTGGACATTTATATGTAATGTTCTCAGAATCATGAAATTTTTCCCAACTTCTTCAATTTCTTCTCCTGCACTCTCTTGTGATAACTCTTCTTCAGATGCAATATCACCATTGTCCATCATGATCATAGCACGTTTATTTGGGCATTGTGAAGCAATATGACCTGAACCAAGACAACGAAAACATTTAATATCTCGAGTCCTTTGTGAATTATTAGAGGTAGTACCTTTGTCCTTTGAGTTGGAATATTCAGCTTGGTTTTTCTCCTCCAATTTTTGAGTTCGCTTATCAACTAACTTGGAATTTCCATACCATTTTGATTTCCATGCAGAATTTGAACTTTCAGATTTGCTATTTGGACAAATATCTTTCTTCAATTGTTTCTCAACCTTTATAGCCTTATGCAGAACTTCATCCAACTCCAAATACTCTTGTAATTCCACAACTCTAGAAATTTGTCGATTCAGCCCGCATATGAATCTTACAATTGTGTCTTCAGGATCCTCATTTATGTTGGCTCGGATGAATATCGTTTCCATCTCTTTATAGTACTCTTCAACAGTCTTTGATCCCTACCTCATAGTCTGCAATTTCATACATAAGTCACGATAATATGATGGAGGAACAAATCTTCTCCTCAATATATTTTTTATGCCATCCCAATATTCAATTGGAGGCTCTCGATTTCTGCGCCTATTAATGGTTAATTTTGTTCCACCAAGTAATAGCATAATCAGCAAAAGATACAACAACAAGTTTAACCTTTTTCCCATCAGGGTAATTATGACAATCAAATATACTTTCCACCCTTTGTTCCCACTCAATATAGACATCAGGACCACTTTTACCTTGAAAGGTAGGAAGAGATAGTTTAATTGAACTTGTGTTTCAATCAGTAACATCTCTATCTTGTTCCCTTTCACGTTCATTTCTTCTACCTCCAATCTGAACACGTCTATGTCTTCTCCAATGTATATCAGAGGCTTCATCATCTTCCTCTTCCATCTCTTCATCATCAACAACACGGTGTCTTTGCCGATCTTTTCTTTGATTTGGTTGTATAACCTGTTGCAGTTGTGCAATTTGATTCTTCTGCACATCTACTTCATCGTGAAGTTCAGTAATCATGTTTCCAAGATGCTAAAAATGTTGTGTCATGACTTCCATCATCCTTGTCGGATTAATTTCTTCGTTTCTAGGATTAATCTCTTTGTCCTTTCCCGTTGACATTGTAGGAAATTTTTGCAACAAAAGTTAGTAAAAATAATCTCACTACCTCACGTGATGACACTCAGTGGTGACACTCGTATTTTACCTCAACTCTAATTGACTTTATCCCTCAATTGTACTTACCACTCAACCTCTTTCCTTTCTTGAACCCTCGAGAACTAATGCAAGTTAATACAAAGGCAATGTGTGATTGAATCAATTTGATTTATCAATATGATTGCAAGATCAAAAGAATACTTGAAGTTAATTTGGAATAAAAATCAGGAAAAGATTGTCAAAAAAGGATAGATATCAAAAAATTCAGAATTGGAATGAAATCAAAGATCACCCTTCCTTGAGTCAGATTACTCTATTCTCAAAATTTCTTTGTACTTTTCTCCAGAAATAATCCTTCCTTTTTTTCTCTCCTCTTTCTTTTGAATCTTTTTTTTCAAATTTTTTTTTCAGATTTTCTCATGTTCTTCTCTATCCTCCTTTCTTGCACTTCCTTTTTAGTCTTTTTTTTTCCAATTTTCGGAATTTCTTTTTTTAAACTACAGCAAAACTTGAGAACAAATAAGGATGATGGCTAGAGTTTCAACAACAAATAACCAACATTTTGTGGTTTTTTTTCAAAACTGCACCAGATTTTGAAGAATAGATAACGACGGCTAGGGTTTGAAGAACAAAAGAAAGCAAATAAGGAAGACGGCTAGCATTTGAAGAACTAACAAACCAGATTTTTGTGTTGTTGTTTTTTTCAAAAATTGAAATAAGGGAGAACAAGAATAATGAAAGATAACTAGAAAACCGAATCGAAAACACGGCTCTGATATCAACTGATACGATGCTCAAGAACAATGTCTTGGGTGATCGGAACAATATATGATAATCAAAGAAATGAGATCAAACGAATTTTCAAGGCAGCGGAATATCAACCTCAAGATTACAACGAACCAAGCAATCGATATTACAAATAGATGGATTTAATAACAAGATAGCCAACCTTGTAATTAATGGCGGAAGCTCCCGAATAACGGATTGCAGAAGTTCCCTCACAGCAAAAGCAATTAAGTCAAATTTTTCATAGATTCAAAGATGACTAAAATAACAATGAATTCCAATATTTATATGCCCTAGAAACAAAATTTGGGATGAAAGAAAATACCCTAACTTAGTCCACAAGTAACCTAACTAATTTAATAAAATAACAAACTCAATTTATGTTACAATCCTCATCATCATATTCTATATTTAATTAATTCTAAAAACTCCAAATAAATATGGTTAAACCATGATTTATTTAGCCCAAGTTATGCTGACTCTTCATGCGGCCCAATTTGTAACACATTGAGAAGTTGGATATGATTTGTAGTTGCATGCCTACTTTGTAAATGATTTTCTATTTTCTTCTGAAGTTGTTTTGCTCTTGATCTTGTGGGTGGGCGTAAGGATTCTTGATCTTATGTCAAAGATCCACATCATTATCCTGATCATCATCGGATTTTACACAATCATCCTTATTTTCATCAATTGCATTTATGGAAGCTTCCCTGTTCATATCACCTTTGCGTGTGAGGCAGCCTCAGTGGCCGCCTCTAGTGATGAGGTGGCTCGCACAAGTGGTCGTGATGGCCGTCTTTGCACATGAGGTATCTTCGATGGCCGCCGGTGCTTCTCGTTCGGCTGTGCGCTCTTACACCATGTGCTTGTATTTTTTCATAAAGGTTCGACTTGTGGTTTGACGGTTTCATCACTTGTCCACAGGTATATTGCACTTCTCCACTGGTGATTGTCGCAAAAGGTATGCGTGATGCCCCTTTGTTTTAATCTCCAAGGTCCTTTTTGCTTGAGGTATTTCCCTTTGTTTTGGTCTCCATAAACTCTATTAGATGGCTAACCACATATATGTCATATGTATAAGAACTCTGGTTATTCTTCCTCTTACATGTGTGATGTACATTTGGCCACCTCAATCTTGTTTTTCTGTTGGACAAAAAAAATTGAGGACTCAATTCTCTCGTAGATATATAAATATTTTTTGTGAATTAATTACGTAACTATGTAATATATCAATTCCCTTGTATATATATAGTTAAGAAGTAAGCTTAATTTGTGATTTTGATTTTTTATGTTATGAATTTTTATAATTACATTTTCTTATATATTGATAACTCTTATATTATGCCTATGGAACCTAGCAAACAATTGATGCAACTTGTTGATAATAAACTCAATGGAGAAAGAACAAATGTGGGCTAATTCTGGTAATATTTTTTTTATTTTAGTAGACTTGTTTGCGTAAGTCCCGAAAAAGATTTTTTTTATATCAAATCCATTATTTATGTATATAACATTTAAAATTTGCTAATGGTACTAAAATACTTGTTTGGGAATATTTTGGGACATATGAAAGAACTATGGCAAAAATGGAGAGGAAGCACGCACTTCAAATATGTGAATAGATTAGACAATTCAACAAGCTTTAGAGAACGCGCCAAATGGAGTGGACAAAAGAGATTGGGAGTGGCTTGTTAAAGAGCATTATAATAGTAAAAGTTTTAAGGTATGATTATTTGTTAAAATTATTATGATTATGATTTCTACTATAATGTTTATATTGCATATATATATATATATATATATATAACATTATTGTGTATGTTATATGTTAATATAGGACGCAAGCTAAAAGGAATACAAGAAACAGAGCAAAATTAATTATGCCACACCATGTGGGCAATAAGTCTTTTAGAGAATTCATTTATCAACATGTATATAATAATATTATTTTATTTAATTTTTTATTTGATATTTCATTGTCTTTTATATGTAAAAGGAGGTAAAGATGGTAACCCACCGGATGTTGCAACTATTTTTTTAGACTTGCAAGAAAAATAACAAGCATGTTGAACCAGTGACCATTGAAAGATATGTATGTTTAATAACAATTTTCATTTGATCTTCATGAAATGTTTATTAATATGGGTTTACATTTTTTAGGCCGAAATACAAGAGATTGTACAAGCTGCACCTACACTTCCTGCAATAGAAATAGTAGAGCGATGTTTTGGTTCTGAAAAAAATGTTGTCATGCGATTGGCTTTGGTGGTGGGATTACGACAAAAGAAATAAAAGAAAATAGTTCTTCGAAGCATGAATTATTGGTTAAATTGTACTATAGAAAACAAAGTGCTAAAAGAATGTGTAGCTTCTACGGAAGGTCAATTGTGATGGAGTTCATATATAGTCCATAATCTAATGCTCTCAAAATTTAATAACACCACAATCTTGTGAACAATCACATGAAGTATAAGGTCCATATGAATAAAAAATCTAGTTTTTGTTTTATGTGTTATTTTATTGTACATTTTCATCCTAATAAAATTTTTATCTAATTACAACCCTCTTTTGAAGCAACAATGACTATGTTTGTCGGATTGGAATTTTTTATTGGTGAGTACACAATCTTAGTTGCGTCTAAGTTATTTTTAGTTATTATCAATACTAATTCTCATTTTGACTTTATAGATTATTTTATGAATGTTCTTTGGATTAGAAAGGATGATGAATGGAATAAAAGTTTTGTTATATGTTCTTGAACATGCTCTTTTAGAAGAGTTATTTGGAATTTGTGAACATTTGAATGATATTTGAATTGAATATCGTATGGATAATTTATTTTATATTTAATGAATGAGTTGAATATTATAAAATATAAATTTTGAAAATACTTTATGATTTGAATGACAAATATATAGAATTTATTTTTTTTATGACCGGATATTTGTCCAATAATAATAATAATGTTTATAGCAATAAGAAAATTGACCCTTAAAAATTTCTTCTAACATATAAATTATGTCTTTAGCGATTAGTATTTAGGCCATTGAACTTTTATGTAAAAACATACTAGTCGCCATTGAACTTTTACAGAATAGAGTTATGATGGTCCTAAAATGAATCAACGACCACACTAAAACCTTTAGTGGTGGGACATATAGCGAAGATCCGCGACTATTTTTTTTCTTATCGTCAATGAGTATTAATGTCAATATGATAATTTTTAACGACTATATATCTCTTCACAACTGATAGAAATTTTTGTAGTGACACTAGTTGTGACATGTAATGCTTCAACTCAAAATGCAAAAAACCATTCCTACTAGGATAATAAGTATCTAAAAGGATAATCAATATTTGGAACATCATTAATAATCTTATCATGCATAAACGAAGAAAACTAAACTAAACGAAGACAAGTTCACAGAGTTTGCCTTGTCAAGCTAAACTATTACAACATCTCAAATAGAATAAAAGCTAAATTATCCAAGATTACTGAAGATAGAGAAATTAAGATCTGATGCATAAGAGAAAAAAACATGGGAATATAAGCATATGTCATCAAAAATCATAAATAGGTCGATCGTTCAAATTACTACAAAAGTTGGATGATATTCTCAAGCATTATGGGCTTTAGATCGACCTAGGAATCTAAAAAAAACATAAGATTTAAAATAATGTAAGAAAAGTAATTGTAGAAAAGAACGTAAGGCTCTATCTTTATGTCATAAAATGCCAGGAAAAAGATATAGCCGAAAGCCTCAGTCCTTAAACATTGTACATGCATAACAAACGTAGTTGCAAATAGTTTTCTTCCCCAAAGATGATTGACATGCATGCCACGCTTCATGAGTTCCAGATAATTAGAACGGAGATTGGTAATTGCACGTTTACAAATCTTTCCGTATCCAGATGTGTAACGTCCCGAAATCGACCCTCGCCACGTGGCGAAGACCAATGTGGAGACGCTACGGCATGCTATACCTTGACCATAATATTGACCATATCTCAGTCAAGAACTGAGACACGTCAGCGGAAAGATAATAAAATAAAATAAGATAACATAATTATGCGGAAGTCTAAAAGTGGCTATATCATTGCTAAGAAAATAAAATAGGTTTTACATCATGAATCTAGAATGCGGAAGGTAAATGAAAACTAAATAACTTTAAAATTCCTATGGTTCATGTGTTATCCTATCGTCAGAGCTTCATCACCACACGCCTACTCCACCACGTTACTGACCTTGTCCTGTGAAAATCAGACACAGGGAAGGAGGTCCTCTCGTAAGCTTTACAGCCTAGTGGGGAACCACATGATATACAATGCATGTCATGAATACAATAATCAGCGATAAATAATCATGCTTAACTTGAACGTGAAAGATAACATATCAGTATCATGGATCATAATAAGATAAGATCAGCGATATCATGAATCATGAGGATCAATAATATATAATAAACTTGGAATCATGGCATACTTGACTTGACTTGAACTTGCTTCTTGATCTAGGTTATTAATTAACAATCAGGATGACTTTGAGTGCCTTTAATTCTTGGGGTATGCCCAGCAAATGATACGGCCTTGTGCGGGTCAATGGGTGATCAAACCATGACCAAGGGAGCGACCCTTATCTTGATGCACTTGGCTTGGACTAGCAACCCATCATTAATCTTTCATCTGAACTTATTAATCGCTTTTAATAACTTGTAGCTCTTTGTTCTTGATTCAACCGATACGATAGGATCAATGTGAAATAAATCAATGACAGAGTAAATCATGTAAATCAGTGAGGGATCTCTGTGGGGTCAGAAAATAGGATCAATCATCATACATATATATATATATAATATCTGGATAAAAGGAAAATAATTAATAAATATAATAAAAGATTTTCTAGGGAATCGGTCGACCGATTCAGGGGAACGGTCAACCGGTTGTCTGCGGGTCGGTCGACCGGTCTGTTAAGATCGGTCGACCGATAGATCAAATCGGATATTAACTAAGTCGGTCAATCCGTTCAGTGGAACGGTCGACCTGATGAGGGAGGATCGGTCGACCGGTGACAAGAATCGATCGACCGATCGACATGAGTAGAAACGATAGGCAGGTTATCGGTCGACCGGTTGTCACAATACCTGCGGACCGGTCGATCGGTCGGCGTCCAGAAAGTTACGAAACTTTCGAATTTCATCATTTTTCCAATGTAATCTCATCCTAACCTAGTTCCTATCTCCTAGCAAATCAATCACACAACAACAAAATAATAAGAAGTGAATTATGCATGCAATTCAATCAATCAATCAAAGAATACAAGGAATCAATCAATTAAAACGATAACTTGAACCCTAGCTTTCATCTTTTTTTTCCATAACGATTAGGGCATGAATTTGGGACAATTCAGATGTCATGCAAGGTGATTTCGATTCACCCACCTGTTAAGCATGATTAATTTATTTTCCCATCGATTCATTGCTATTCCACGACATATGTGCTTCAGCGTGCTCCTTTCTCATTGTGCCAACTGGCTGCAACAAATTAGCATCAACGAGAGGGGTCTAAGGAACGTGGGTTGGACGTGCGCAAGAGGAAAAGAAAAATAGCACCTTTCTTGTTCCTTGAAGAGGGCGTGTGCATGCTGTACGTGAGAAGAGATGAAAGAGAGGGAGGGAGAGGGAGAGAGAGAGAGAGGTGTGCTTTTGTATTTGGAAAAAAAAAACGCCGTGCGGCTGTTGGTAAGAAAGAGAGAGGGATTTATAGTTAGGTTAATTAAAGTTGTGGTTAATGGGCTATTACAGGCCCATTAGTTTATGTTCCTCTTTTTTTTTATGGTCGTTACATTCTTATCCCCTTAAAAAAAAATTCGTCCTCGAATTTTGCACTTAGTAGAGGGCTTACCGAAAAGATGAGGAATTTCTTGGCGCATTTTTTTATTCGAGTTCCCATGTCGCATCATCGCCATGATGAAAAAGCCAAGCTACTCTGACCATGGGTACCTCGGACATACTTTTGTATCCCCATGTTTCATGTCATTACTATTTGTTTATCCTTATACATCTGTGTCCTTCCCAAATGGATCATAACCCAGGCTTATGATTGTATATTTATGCTTCTTTGTACTTTTCAAATGGATCGTAACCCAGACTTATAATATTCATCTCATACTTCCTATAAGACTTATTCCTAAATGAACCGCAACTCAGGCTTATGTTATTCATCTAATTCTTTTTTCATTAAGACTTTATTATTTGGTTTCCACATGCTTAGTTCCTCCTACATTTCACACGCAGCCTCATGAAGCTTAGCGAGCATTACTTGTGTCTGAGTGTATGTGCAACCGAGTTCATTTTTATCAGAATGGTACTTCATGGAGAACTCAAAATCTTTCAAACCTCATGTCATCTTCCTTGTTACATATTAGCGTACTACTAAAAGAAAGCATACCTAAGACTCTTTTGATCGATGAACACTTCAATATTTTCTACATAAATGTAGGCATAGTTTGAACACAATGTTCATGAGGACCTAAAAGTTTGAGGAGTGTTCTTTAGTCCAATGGCATCACTAAATTTATAGTGATCATTCATTGCTAGGAAAATTATCTTCATCACATCTTCTTCAGCAACTCGAAACTGCTAGTACTTACTCCATAGATCGATCTTGAGTACACCTAGCCTTAAATAGGTCATCTTCGCATGGTGACAAACACTTATGTCTTGGTGGTTACTTTATTTACCAACTTGTTAACAAATCTTTAGCTCCATAGAGTCATCATTCCTCTTTACAAAAAAAGTGGAACATTTAAAAATGAGACCCTCCGTCTCCTAAACCCCTCATCTTACGATTATTAGATTTGTCTTTTTAGTTCATATGTCATGGGGCATTGGAAATCAAGGTCATTCTTGAAAGGAGGTCGATATGACACTCAACTTCTAACTATAACTTTTAGATCTTTAAATACCGGCAACTATCTTTTTCTTTTTTATAATGCTTATACATCTTAGAAGGAAGAATCAAATAGGAATCTCATCGTAATCCTCCTAAGAAGTTTCTAGCCGATGTGAAAAATAGATCTTATCTTCAATCGTCATTAGTATCACTAGCATGAACTTTATGGTTTCAAGTTATTTTCATAGGTCATCGTCCTTATCGGGCGACCTATGTCGTGTAACGATCAATAGGATCACTAAGAACATTGTCCATCATCGTAGATAATGACATCATCATATAATTTCATAAGAGGCTAGTGGTTATATATTACCATAACAAGTCTTTTCTTGAGTATCTTGAAGCACTTTGAATTAATGTTAGGATCGGACGATATCTACGCTAAGGGGTCACTACATAATATGATCTAATCCAGAATTAACAGAATAATTTATGTGCACTACATAACATAAGTCCTTAGTCCAAACATCATGAATGCAGGTTGACACATGGAATGAATTCAAACAATAAGACAGGAAAATAAAACAATCAACAAAACAGAAGACAAGCAATCATTCTTCTTCTTCGTGCATCATTTCATGACCCTTTGCATTAACGATATCTTGTAGTACATGGGAGAGGGTCGGGATAACTTTAAAATTGGAAAGGAGAACTAATCCATTTGTAAGACTTATGATCAAATCATAAGTGGTCCACTTGATCATGACAAAATCTTGAACATTTTTCATCATATTTACGTAGAGGCATCTTAGAGAACATTCTATATATCATCTTACATCTTGCATCTTAAAGGACATTCCATGTATCAACTAGTAACTTACTTAACCCATTATCTAAACATATATATGATTTATTTTCCCCCTTGAACCATCAACCATGATTATATGATTAAATATCCTATACATTTTGATATTATTATGAAAACTATAATTATATTAAAACTTACATAATCATCCCTCTCAAGTGCATAACTTGCTTCTCCAGAAATCTTATAGGGAACTTATAAAATTCCTCATATTTTACCTTAACCCCCCATACTTTCTAAAAATTTCCTCACTTGGTATTTTGATCTTTTAATACTTAATGGCTGGAGGCTCATATCCTCCTCAAGCACATCTCAATTAAGAGACCATAAATCTTTTTAAAATTTCTCACATTCATTTTAACCTTTTTTAAAATTTCTCACATTCATTTTAGCCCTTTCATGTCTTACTTGTTCCTATATAATTCTTGTATTAATCATATTAGTCTATTTTGAAAATATATATACATTGCGATGATAGAGAATTCATTCTTTAATAATGGCTATTTAAAAATATACTTCATATTAATAAAATTTCAAATATACTATGTACTAAACTAAGTTAGTTAAATCTAATTATTTATTTATTTATCTTTATATATTTATAAGTATACTATGTTATATGTACATATGCGTATGAATATGCTAGATTTAAATGTTCGATTAACACAAACAGTCACTTACTCATTGAAAATTCCTTCTAACATTTATTCCAGCCAAGGTGACTTCTAAACACTTTAAGCTTCTATATTTGTCCATTCATACCTTATGCATGATTCTTGGGTAGCTCACTAATACTTAAATTATTGTTTAACTAATCTTACATAACTTGAACATGATTAATCTTTCTAATTCCTATTTCCAATATAAGGTAATCTAATTAGAAATTCGTATAACTAATTTGAATTTTGCTTAGGACCTTTATCTACATAATAAAGGGATCATATGAAGTCTAAGGCGCAAGAAGCATTATGGGTCCATACTTATCAACATAAATATATAAGATAATTTATTAAACCCTTATATTGGTAGACCAATGGAACCACATAAGTCATCACCATAAATCATAACTTATGCATGCTTGGTTTCACCTCTACTATTTGAAATCATCTCACACCTACGTGTTGTGTGAGTCGAATCATTTAATTACTCTTATAATTCCTTCGTTTCTTTCTTAAATCTACATCTCTTTGCAACTGATATGCTTATTCATTTTCCTCTTCATACTGTTGCAGTCAGCAGAAGAAGTCCGTGAATAGAGCAATCATGAAAGAGATGAAAAATATGAATTATAAGAAACATAATATTTTATTCTTTAAATATCTGTAAGACTTTTTTTTCACGTAGGTATATTTATCCACATGCATGTTGTTTATTCTTTTCCAATTTGTTCGTAATCTTTATGATCCTTTTTGTTTAATCACTAATAACATTTAAGTTGATTCCTATCATACAGAATAACCTCCTTAGGAATCAACCACTCATGTGAAATACATATCAATACATCAATAAAGAATAACCTAATGCAAGAAAATCTTACTTGTACTTTACGGTGGAGGGTGTGGCGACTGCTCGGCGGTAGCACATGAACCAATACCATACTATTCTATACACTAGGACGTCAAGAGAGTCCCGACTTTAGGCTCTGATACCATAAATGTAACGTCCCGAAATCGACCCCCGCCACGTGGCAAAGACCAATGTGGAGACGCTACGGCATGCTATAACTTGACCATAATATTGACCATATCTCAGTCAAGAACTGAGACACCTCAGCGGAAAGATAATAAAATAAAATAAGATAACATAATTATGCGGAAGTCTAAAAGTGGCTATATCATTGCTAAGAAAATAAAATAGGTTTTATATCATGAATCTAGAATGCGGAAGGTAAATGAAAACTAAATAACACTTTAAAATTCCTATGGTTCATGTATTATCCTATCGCCAGAGCTTCATCACCACACGCCTACTCCACCACGTTCTGACCTGGTCCTGTGAAAATCAGACACAGGGAAGGAGGTCCTCCCGTAAGCATTACAGCCTAGTGGGGAACCACATGATATACAATGCATGTCATGAATATAATAATCAGCGATAAATAATCATGCTTAACTTGAACGTGAAAGATAACATATCAGTATCATGAATCATAATAAGATAAGATCAGCGATATCATGAATCATGAGGATCAATAATATATAGTAAACTTGGAATCATGGCATACTTGACTTGACTTGAACTTGCTTCTTGATCTAGGTTATTAATTAACAATCAGGATGACTTTGAGTGCCTTTAATTCTTGGGGTATGCCCAGCAAACGATACGGCCTTGTGCGGGTCAATGGGTGATCAAACCATGACCAAGGGAGCGACCCTTATCTTGATGCACTTGGCTTGGACCGGCAACCCATCATTAATCTTTCATCTGAACTTATTAATCGCTTTTAATAACTTGTAGCTCTTTGTTCTTGATTCAACCGATACGATAGGATCAATGTGGAATAAATCAATAACAGAGTAAATCATGTAAATCAGTGAGGGATCTCTGTGGGGTCAGAAAATAGGATCAATCATCATACATATATATATATATATATAATATCTGGATAAAAGGAAAATAATTAATAAATATAATAAAAGATTTTCTAGGGAATCGGTCGACCGATTCAGGAGAACGGTCAATCGGTTGTCTGCGGGTCGGTCGACCGGTCTGTTAAGATCGGTCGACCGATAGATCAAATCGGATATTAACTAAATCGGTCAATCCGTTCAGTGGAACGGTCGACCTGATTAGGGAGGATCGGTCGACCGGTGACAAGAATCGATCGACCGATCGACATGAGTAGAAATACGGCGATAGGCAGGTTATCGGTTGACCGGTTGTCACAATACCTGCGGACCGGTCGATCGGTCGGCGTCCAGAAAGTTACGAAACTTTCGAATTTCATCGTTTTTCCAATGCAATCTCATCCTAACCTAGTTCCTATCTCCTAGCAAATCAATCACACAACAACAAAATAATAAGAAGTGAATTATGCATGCAATTCAAACAATCAATCAAAGAATACAAGGAATCAATCAATTAAAACGATAACTTGAACCCTAGCTTTGATCTTTTCTTTCCATAACGATTAGGGCATGAATTTGGGACAATTCAGATGCCATGCAAGGTGATTTCGATTCACCCACCTGTTAAGCGTGATTAATTTATTTTCCCATCGATTCATTGCTATTCCATGACATATGTGCTTCAGCGTTCTCCTTTCTCATTGTGCCAACTGGCTGCAATAAATTAGCATCAACGAGAGGGGTCTAAGGAACGTGGGTTGGACGTGCGCAAGAGGAAAAGAAAAACAGCACCTTTCTTGTTCCTTGAAGAGGGCGTGTGCATGCTGTACGTGAGAAGAGATGAAAGAGAGTGAGGGAGGGGGGGGGGGGGGAGAGAGAGGGGTGTGCTTTTGTATTTGGAAAAAAAAACGCCGTGCGGCTGTTGGTAAGAATGAGAGAGGGATTTATAATTAGGTTAATTAAAGTTATGGTTAATGGGCTATTACAGGCCCATTAGTTTATGTTCCTCTTTTTTTTTTATGGTCGTTACAAGATGAATGCAGAAAAATGCGATATTATTAAGATGATAAGAAGATACACTGACATCTTCATGCAAACCACACTACGTAAAGACGACGAATTTTATCTAAATGGAAGAGGGCCACTTGAAGAACAACGAGGATGATGACAACAGTGCTATGCATAACTGCCAGTAATGGTGATAAGGGTTTAGTTAATTCATTAATTGCCTCCACCAAACAGAGTTTAATGCCCTATTAATTTGTTTTCTGTTCTTATCCTTCTAAAGTTTTAAAACTATTGACACACAGTTTGCTTAGTCGGCTGTTCTGAAGACGAGACAAAATTACAAGTGAAATAAAATAGATCCCAGAAAAAAATTGCAACAAGCACTAATGCAGAAACCTAATCATGCATCATAAGTGATAGTTTCTTCTTGTTTCAAAATGCTTGATGATATGAATGCATGCTTTGGGGCTTTTAACATATTGAATTAATTCCCTCCAACCACATATTTTTTTTGCTACATTGGCCCTTGCAAGATCGTCTCCCTTGACACTCCATTCCTTAAGGATGAAGTTCTTTGGTTAGAAGGAGAGAGACATTTTCTTTTCTGTAAATCATAATCATAAAGTTACAATCAATATTTTAAAAATCCAGTTCCATTATTGTTATATATTTGATCGTTTTTTCATCTAAAGAATAAATTTACTTTAATGGTGACAATCTATATGTGTGATAGTAAAAATATATATAAATGCTTCAATTACATGGAATTCTATGACGAGCGTAATGCATTTATAGAAAGGAAGGAATTAAATGCATGGGCATATGTAGTTATGAGTTAAACTCGCGAGTTTCATCATTCAGGTGAAGGCCCCATTGTTTCATGAATTAATAGCCAATACTATTTGGTGAATGCATAATTGTCTCATCATATGCCTGGCATCATTATGTTTCTTACTCCTTACCATATATAACATCAATCTTTTTTTTTTAAATCCCTTTGCACAAACTACAGTGAAAATCATTTAGTTAATAAGTAGAAGAGACAATGAGTTGGCTCACGTGATTAGAAAATATTCCAACAATATCATTAAAGAAATACATATCGACGAGTTATATAACGACAATATAACATTCTTAATTTGTACCATTGTCATAAATAGGGACAACGAATAATGATGTAGACCTATATGCATACGACATAATTCAGATTTTCATGCATATATGTCCTTATGAAATAAAGTGAAAAACTCCTGATACATTCATTCAAATTTTAATTATAGGTGAACGTAAGTTCAAAATTGGCTCACTTGATCGTCATGTTTGCATATATTGACGAAATGCATATATCTTGACAAGATATATATTGACAAGATATATATGGACAATATAAAGATTTTGAATTTGTACTTTTGTTATGGATCGAGGAAACCGATACTAATGATTACATATATACAATTATACAAATTATATTATTTACACAATGAATTATTTAATAAATACATATATCCAACAAAATTGAATAACTTAACCTATATTGTTTATCTATGTTATTTAATTTATACACGACATGAAAATATATTCACAATATCGATCATTTAAAAAATACATATACGA
The DNA here is from genome assembly GCA_030549335.1 of Pontederia crassipes. Taxonomy (NCBI): domain Eukaryota; kingdom Viridiplantae; phylum Streptophyta; class Magnoliopsida; order Commelinales; family Pontederiaceae; genus Pontederia; species Pontederia crassipes. Next base: position 8,966,086 of record JAUKPH010000018.1, on the reverse strand, counting down.
TAAGATACATAACGACATTATAAACATTCTTAATTTGTACCTTTGTCATAATAGGACCAACCAATAATGATAAAGACTTACAAGTTTATTATTGTACGTATTCATTTTATAGTTATTTATTTAATACATGTATACGACAAAAAATCATAATTTCATGCATATATGTCCTTATGTAATGTAGAGAAAAATCCTAATGCATTCATTCAAAATTTTTATAGATCAGAGCTTAATTAAGCAAATGGAATTTACTGGTATGCATAAAGTTTTGTGAGCCCAAAATTTTTTTGAAAACTATTAAAATCTGTTTTCATTAATTAACTAGTGTTGTGCATTGTTTCATTTTCAGTAACTTGTGGCTCAACACTTTATCAATACAGATAACAATTTCTACTAGGCTCAACACTTTATCAATACAGATAAAAGATAACTTGACGAAACAAATTTTGAATCTATACGTTTATACAATTATATGTTCCTTTGATAGCGAGTTATTTAACTAACACTTATTTGCAACATAATTTCACATTTTAATAAATATATATTCTATTATAAATGAAGTAAATCAACTCCTAATTCCTTCATTTCAGAATATTATTGGTACGATCAACATTTATTTTAACATATTGAAGATTAATGCTATGCATAATTTTTTGTTAGTCCCACAAAGTTATGGAAATTGTTAAAGTTTTCATATAACTCTTATAGTGCATTGGCTGTTGTTCATTAACTTATGTGAAACAACTTTATCGTTAGAGATAACAACATGTGTAGGGCATTATTCTGTCGACACAAATTAATGATGGAAATGGTAAGGGTAATAAGTTTAAGTGTAAAACTCAAAGAAATGATGAAAATTCTAAGTAAAAGAGGAATATATAGCACAAGATCCACATAACAAAAGCATTTAACTTCGTTATTCCATTTATTATTTGACCCTTAGTATTATGGACATGAGAGTGGAAGTGAATTTACAATGAATTTGCATGTGAATTTACAAGAATTTACATGTGAATTTACAAGATTCACATAATATGTAGTTGCCATCAAGATTTATTTGCAATTGTCTGAATGTAGAAATGACCCATGTAGCCAACTCCTCATACACAACTCGACTATTAGGATCCGAAATTGTGGCATTTATTGTCTCCTAGAACTGTTTCGTATCCTCCGACATTTGCCAAATGAGGAGGCAAATTTGTGAACATCCTTAAATATAGTGGGCCAATAGAAACCATCATGTAGGATTATGATAGTAGTTCTTTGAGTTCCCCCATGATCATATCTTCTTCATGTATATATCTTCTTCCGTGTCCATTTGAGCATTCTTGGAAGAGATGTGGGTCATCCCAAAATTATTGCTTTACTTTAGAAAGGAATCTATCCTTTTGTTGTATTATGCAAAATATTATAACAATAAATTGCTACCAAGTGCAGGAATCACTTAAATAACAAATATAATGATTATCGAGTTCTCTATTCCACGAGAAATTAACTTACCAAACTATCTAATCTCATAAGCTAATAAGAGGTGACATAGTTTTAGCATAAAGATTATCGATATAAAATTATGGAAAAGTAAACTTTAGACTATATTAATATAATTTAATCTAAAATCTAGGGTCTTATGATGATTAGTGAGTTTGTATATGAGCTAATTTCACCAAATATAAGTTTGTTTTTAACAGTGGATTAGAGTATACTCAATGTATTAACTTTCATCCAAGATTGATTAATCTATCATAATTCAAATTAGTTTGAGACCACAACATCTAGTATCCTAATGAAATCAAACCTAATATTATAATTCATTAAAATGTGGCCTCTAAAATATTATCACAAATACTGATTAATAAACTACACAACTAATATTTGATCAAGGATCATACTAGCTGTAACATTCAATGCTTCAACTCAAAATTCAAAATTGATTCCATAGAGTTCATGCAATTAGAAGCAAATATTCCTACCAAGATAATAAGTATCTAAAAAGATAATCAATATTTGGAACATCATTAAAACTATTATCATTAATAAATGAAAGAAAACTAAACTCTACTTGATTATGAGAAAAGTTCACACAGTTTGCCTTGTCAAGATAAACATCTCAAACAGAATGAAAGCTAAATTATCAAATATTACAGAAGATAGGGAAATTAAGATCTGATGCAAAAGGGATAAAACAAGGGAATATAAGCCTTGTCATTAGAAATCATAAATTGCTACAAAAAACATAAGATTTAAAATAAATAAACAACGAAAGTTAGGTGATATTGTTTCAAGCGTTATGGGCTTTATTCCAAAAAACATAAGATTTAAAATATATAAACTAAAGAATAATTGTTCTTTAAAGATGCTGATTCTTAAAGCCTTTTTCATACTTCTTTTCTGGGTAATTATATTTCAAATCTCTTTTAATAGGAACCTGAATAACGCAAGAAAAAAATAATTGCCTGAGGATTTATCTTTATGTAATAAAATGGCAGGAAAAAAATGTAGCCACCAACCTCAGTACTTAAACATTGTACATGCACAAGAATCGCTAGTTGCAAATTTGTTTTCTTCCCCAAAGATGATGACATGCATGCAACATATATTTTTCAATTGATATATATATATATATATATGTATATGTAAAGGAATACGTGATGGTGAAAAGGGATGTCACGCTTCATGAGTTACAGTTAATTAGAAGGGAGATTGGTAATTGCACGTTTACAAATCTTTCCATATTCAGATGAATGCAGTAAAATGCGATATTGTTAACATTATAAAATGCAAACCACACTACTTTAAAGACGACGAGTTTAATCTAAAGGAGGAAGGCCACTTGAAGAACAACTACAAAGGGTAACAGGTTGGAAGGGCGAGAACAACGAGGAAGACGACAACGACAATAATGAGTACAAGGTTGAAGACGAACTAGAAGAAGGAACCTAGCGGGTGGGATTGATGGAGTCTGCGTCTTCATGCTCTTACGCTCCTTGTCCATGCTGCGCATGCAACATTGGATCAATGACTGTGCCCTCGGAAGGTTATGCAGCAGATTCATCATGCACAGGAAGAGGTTGCTGCAGCACCTAAAATTCGGCCCTAATTTAAAATTTTTGCCGAATCTTAGATAACGCTACTTCGATCTTGACATGATCTAATTTCATAAAATATTACAGCGAAAACATAATAATAATAAATATAAATAATAATATAGTAAAACAGCGAAAGATTTTATCATATAAAAATCCCAAGACAACAATACTAGCCTATGAGCCACATAGGCTCTAACATCAATACCCAACATAGGGTTCATAATACATAAAAAGTCCAAATAAAAGTAAAAGACTCAAAGACCCATAAGTCATACATACTTAACTCTTATAAGAGTTCATCATCATAACATAAAAGACTAAGTGATAACTTGGGCCTTAGCCCGACCAACCCATGTGCAACGTCTTCGTCATGAGGCTCTCGCCGCCGAACCTAAGTCTCGTCCATACCTGCACGGATCCATGAAGTGCAGGAGATTTCTCCCGTTAGAGTATGCTGAGGCACATGCATGCTATGATCCTATGACATAAACTCTACATGTCATGGCATATGCTTATCATCATAATGGAACATAAATCATATGCATGCTATGAGCTACTTATACATACTACATGGCATATGAACATATCATCATAGCAAGATAAGATAAACATATAACATCATTATTATTATGTCAAAGCATATCATAACTTATCATTATGCTAAGACATATCATCGTTCATCTTGCTTTACTTTAACATCTTCTTTCATAACATCTTATGACAAGGGGACATACATAAGCATCCTATTGGAGCTTTCATCAACATCTTTAACTTTATGTCCTAAGTCATCTTTGGAAAGTACATACATATTTGTAGGACTTTAATTTCCACTTTACATCATCTTTTCATCTTCTATCTTGATTAAGATAGCTTATTATCTTGGTAATTGTGAAGACCATGTTGATTCACGGGAACTTGGTTAGCTAGGCTGGGACGATTGCTCCACCTTTGGAAGGATTCTTCCTTAGGAATACGACACATCAGCTAGTATGTGAAGACTTTATTCCCCTCCACGATTACAATAAGACGCCTTCATGCAAATCCATTTTTTACTATCATTCATTATTACATACAATCATTCATCACATATTGCATGTTTTAACCTTATTTAAGGTCATACATACTTCAAATCATACTATGTGTAGACATTCAATAATAACCAATCATTTTTCCAAAACGGACGACCGTTTCCTTAACGGTCAACCACTGGACTATTTATCGGACGACCGGTCGATCATCGGGCGACCGATATGGTCATTTCGGACGATCAAAATAGAGTTTCGGTTCGACCACTAATCACAGAGTTTCGGTCCGACCGCTGGATTATCGGTCGACCGATACATGAGTTTCGGACGTCCGAAGTGAACTTCAGATCATCCGCTAATCACAGAATGTAACTGCTACTCAAATCGGACGACCGCTGAAATATCGGTCGATCGATACTTGGCTTTCGGATGACCGAAGTAAGATGTTCGGACGTCCGCTAATCATAGAATGTTTCGACACCATATATCGAATGACCGTTTGTATATCGGTCGATCGGTTCCTGACTTTCGGACGACCGAACCAAAGCGTTCGGATGTCCGCTAATCACAGAATGTGTCTGCCCCTCTAGAACGATCGACCGATACGGAATCGGTTGTCCGTTCTGGGATGGCAGACACCCGATTTTACATATTTTCTTTCCAGATCTTACATACATTAACATCTTGAACACTTATTGACTTCCATCCATCATATGTGACACTTCTTAACATTCTAATCATGCAACATAAGGAAGTTTTCACATAAGACATTCAACATACTAATCACACTTAAAAATGTACGTAAGCTTTACAAGATTTCATAATGAACTAATATAAGAAGCATTAAATATCCTACATCTAAGCATGATTAGCAATAGAACAGTAAGCACGTTGCATTCAAATTATGATTAGCAATAATATAGTAATTTAACGAAATATGAAGTAAGAAATGCACATTTCCTAAATCTTTTTCTAAGAACAAAGAATTTGTTCTTTAATCCCTAATCTATACAATCAAATATCATTAGGGAGAAGATTAAAGTTCAGGATCCCCTCAAACATACTTTTATTAAGAATTCCTAACTTTAATCTTTCCTCTCTTTCTCTCCTAGCCTAATCTGCCCCTATCTTCTCCTTGATGTTGCTGTCCACTAGCTTAATGGGACAATGTAGTGCAATGGAGGGGGATTAGCATGGAGAAAAAGAAGTTTTACTGTAGCAATAAGAGAGTGCTTCCTATGGACCAAAAGATAAATAATGAAGACTTACTGTAGCTTCAATGGGACTTCTTGAGTGTGTTGGCCGAGAGCAAGAGAGCAATGGGAGCGAGAGAGTGTGGAAAGGTGATCACTATAGTTAATGGGGGTTTTTCCTTGGGGTTGTCGGCTGGGGTAGGTGGAAAGAAGAGGTTAGGGAATTATTTTATTGCTTTGGGTAGATGGGCTTTGGGCCATGTGCGGCTGTGGGCCTTTTTCCTTTCTTTTTTTTTTATTTCATTTAGAATGTTGCACCGGCCCTGGGTGAGTAATCTCCACGAAGTTGTAGATCACAGGTGGAGGCTGAGCAGCTTTTCGGTGCGTCAGGTGATCCATGATTATTCCAAATGTTTTTGGGTCGTTCTCCGGCAGCGGCCTCAGGGCAGACGTCACCTCATCGGGGTGGAGTTGGTGGTGCAATCCTTAGCCCCAGGCTCTCCATGAAGGACTCGTGCTGAGTGATGAGTGATGAGCGCTGGTCATGTGCCTTGCGAAATCTTGAATAGTAGGACATTCCCTCTCGCAGAAGAAGCATGGATGCCCGAAGATCGGCGGTAACTCAGCACCCCGGGTTTGCCGTCCGATAACTCGCACGAAGGGCAAGTCAGGTCGTCTGGAAGGCCCCTGGCGGCCTCCGTCGGGCGTGGAAAGTGGAAGGGATGGATGGATGGCAATGGAAAATTTCAGCTATGGCAAGGTGGTGACAATGGAAGGAAGGGGAAGTTTCAGCTACGGCAATGATTTATAGTAGAGTAGGACAGGTTCACTTGCCACAAGTACTATCTCCTATATATAAAGTTGATAGTTGTGTTTTCTTTCTTGTTTTTTGTTACTATTAATCTCCAATTTCGTATTTGTATTTTGGAGAGTTAATCACTCTGACAAATCAATTAATGGAGACGATAAAGAAAATGGTGCTGCGCACAACTGCCCGTAACGTTTGACTAATGCCTCTGCCAAAAGATTTTAATGCCCTATTAATTCGTTTTTTGTTCTCATCCTTCCAAAGATTTTTGTTTTCTGAAACACAGGTTGCTCTTTTGTCTCTTCTGAGGATGAAACAAAATTAAAAATGAAATAAAAATAGTTCCAATAAAAAAAATTCGCCATATCACTAATGCAGAAACCTAATAATCATAAGTGAGTTTTTTTTTTCTTATTTCAAAATGCATTGCTGAATGCATACTTTGGGGATTTTGTTTTTGGGGGTGCACATTGGCCCTTGCAAGATGGTTTTTCTTGACACACCATTTTTTTCATCTAAAGAATAAATTTACTTTAATGGAGACAATTTATATGTGTGATAGTACAAAATATATATAAATGCTTCAATTACATGGAATTCTATGACAAGAGTAATGAATTGATAGAATAGAAGGAATTAAATGCATGGGCATATGTGGTTATGAATACAACTCTGGTTTCATCATTCAGATGAATGCCCCATTGTTCCATGACTTAATAGCTAACAGGATCAGGCGAATGCATCATTATTCTCTCATATGCCTGGCAATCATTATGTAACGTCAACCATGAGATGCATGCATCATGTGCACCTGCAGATATATACTTTATCCAGTAACGTCACTAAAATGCAATCCAAATGCTATGTTCTGAAATAAAGTCAACAAATCCCTCACTTCAAAATCATAGAAGATGAAAAATGTTTCACCACTAGATTGAATTTTTCTAACATGGATAAATGTTTTAAGAATTTCGCAGAATTATAGAAGATGAAAAATGCATGATATCATAAATCATTTGATGTTCAGTAATTTATGTGCAACACCTCTATCAATAAAGGCACCATTTTCTATACATAAATATAAAAAAATTACGTGAATTAGTTGGTTATCATATATAAAGGATTGTATCAATAAAATGCTTGTATTTTTGACAAAACGAATTATATATATATATATATATATATATATGAAAGATTTTCATAGTTAACCTATATGATGTGTATCAAATATCATGATTATTAAAATCGGACCGGACCGGACCGGCCGGTTCAATCGTGAACCGGCTGCTGGTCCGGTCTGAATTAATATAAAAAATGAAATTGAAGTTGAACCGGCCAAAAACCGGTTCAACCACTAAATCAGAAAAATTGGGTTCAACATTTAAAGTGAAAAAAAATAGGAAATAAAAAGTTAGAGAGGAAGGTAAAAATGAGAAAGTATTTGAATTAGACTTGGCAAAAATTAAAAAGGAAATAAATGTGGGAAAATCAGTATGGGAGAGGAATTAATGGAAATAAAAAAAAGGAAAGTATTAAAATCAAAATAGAGAAGAAAATAAAAGGAAGTAAGTGTGATGTATGAAAAAATTAAATTAAATTAATTTATTATCATCACAAAATAGTATCAAAGAATAAAATAAAAGAATTAATATAGTATATCAATAATAATAATTTAAAGTTTTTTATGAATATTAAAATTTCTAATATCTTTTTATTATAAAAAAGTAAATAAATATGGGAATTAATGGGGACAGAGAAATTAATGGAAATAAAAAAATAGAAATATTAAAATGAAAGTAAAGAAATAAAATAAACACGAGAGTAATATATGTCAAAATTAATTAATATATTATCACCTTAAAATAGTATTGAAGAATAAAATAAAAAATTAATATTCTATATTAATAAAAAAAATCAAACTCTTTTTATGAATATTAATATTAATTAAATATTTGTTTATTATATTTTATTATGAATTATAAGCATTATGTAATATTTATTATATATATAATTATTTTAAAATATTAATTTAATAAAATCTGGTTGAGCTCGGTTGAATCCGATCAGACCGGTCCAACCATAACCCGGTTGGTCGTCCGGTCGGATGGCAAGTCATGTTTTCATAACACTGTCAAATATAATGGTGATGTGTTACGAAATCAAATGAATAAACTCTGAATTCCTTCATTCTTGAAATATTAATGATAAGGATCAATCTTAATTCATCATATTAAATTTTATTTATTGCTATATGAAGAGACTGCCAAATATATGATATAACTCATATTGTATATTTAATATGTTCAAGAACTTGTGTGTAACATCTAGAGATAATGGTGTCTATAGGAATCCCTCAGCACAAACTTACCATGGAAATCATTTGGGTAATAAATGGAAGAGTCCATTAATTGGCTCACTTCATTAGGATATTTGCATATGTACTTATTTTATTTATAAACAACATGATAGTATCAATAACAAGATACACTCGATAAGATATTTAATGACATTATTAAGATTCTTAACTTGTACCTTTCTCATAAATAGGGACAGCCAATAATGATATACACTTACAAGTTTACATATTCCTGTACATATTTATTTTACATTGAATTATTTGATACATGTACCTGGAAAATTTTGATAATTTTATTCATCTATATTCTTATGAAATCAAGTGAAAACTCCTAATTGTTGATTCAAATTTTTAACTATAGGTGAAAGTTAGTAAAGCAAATTGAATTTAAATACTTCGCCTGAAGTTCTGTGAGCACAACAAAGTTATGAAAACAATTAAAAATTTTTATATTCATTGATTAATTGGTGTATCTCATTGTTTTCATTAAACTGTGCACAACACCTTTATCAATACACAACAATTCTTATAAGACATTATTCCCACTGCATAAAATTAAGAAACAATGAAAATAATAAGGATAAGATGCGTAAAACTATGTGAGCTGGCTCGCTTAATTAGAATATTAGCATGTTCACTTATTTTTCACGTACCAGACATGCAAATATATCGACAATAGTGTTGACTAAATATAGGCATCAACAAGAGACAAGAGGCTGAGACATCATAAAAATTCCTAACTTGTACCTTTGCCTGAGATCGGGCCAAGCAATGATATCAGATCTGATCTACACGTGTATACGAAGTGTACATGGTCTTAAGAGTGTGAATTTCAGTTCCATGCATAATGGTTTAAAGAGTTTCACAAAAAGCAAAAGAAAAATATACAAAACGAAAACCACAAAACTATTACATTCCCGCAAGCTTGATTTAAGTAACTACAGTTTACTTTTCTTATCATCTAAATCGAACTCTCCTCTTCCTTCATATGAAAGTTTAAAAATAAAGCAATCTCTCTTTGTGATTCAATTCCAATCTGTACTACGAGGATGGTTGTATGCATACTGCCAGAAAAGTGTAGCTGGGACTATAAATTTTTTAAAATTTTATGCAAAAGTAGCTTGAATGGAGGCATTGTACGTCTGAATATCCCTATTAGGGAGCTGAGTACTCCCACGAGAGCACATATAACTGAGTTAGCATATAATCAATATTTTCTATCATATTTTGTATTTTGTGACACTCCCAATTCCAATCCTTTACTGTACGTACTCACATCAAGTTCTTGCTATCGTTCTTGGGCAGGGTTTTTGAATTAGTTTTTAGACTTCAACTTGATTGATTTGATCTCATTGTTTATACATCACATTGTTCATAAACATCATTTTCATTTTGTTATTTTCGTTAAGTTTCTTTTGTTGATCTTCCCTTTCTTTTCATTTTTTTTTGTTTATTTTCTGCTACTCTGACCTATTTTACTAATACCATCACCCAAGTGTTGTCTTGTATGTCAACTTTTAGTAGTGAGGAGGAGGAATTTCAGAAACTTGAACTTGAGAGAGAGCGGATCAGAGAGTCATGAGGGTTCATCAAGGACATCTCAGAAGAAGGCTACACTGATTAGATAAGACTTCAAAATGGAAAACAACCATGATGCCCTGGGACCGCTACAAAAAGTTTGTACACCAAATGCCATGGGTTTAGCTTCGAGCATAGCCAGATCGGATGCTCAAGCGAACAACTTCCAGATGTACCCGACACTTATATATGTCCTAAGTCACCATTCATATTAGTCTACCTCACCAACACCCAAACCAACATCTGATAACTTTCTTGGAGATTTGTAACTCATTCAATTGTAACGATCACAAGTGATGCTGTCAGGCTTCGATTGTTTCCTTTTTCACTAAGAGATCATGCAAAGATATGGATTAGGCCTGTAGAACCTGAGACCATTCAAACATGGGAGGAGCTTATATCAACTTTCTTAAATCGTTTCTTTCCCCTAGAAAGATCACATCCTTCATTCAATGGGAGATGGAGTCAATATGGAAGCCTAGGAGAGATTAAGGATGTGCCGCGGAAGTTCCCTCACCATGTACTTCAAAAGTTGATGGTAGTTGAGACGTTACTCCTCAATGTAAGAGTACTATGGACTCAATAGCAGGTGGTACCTTTACGACTAGAAACTAGGAAGATGAATACAAATTGATTGAGCAAGTTTGTATCAACCATCACAATTGGATATAAGATCGAGCTAATCAGCAGAAACCTAGATATGAGAAACCACCAGGAACTAACAACTAGGATGAAGTCTCAGCTAGAGAGAGGGATAAATACAAAGAGTTCTAGAGCAACATAAATGTTTTTGACGTGTGTGCATGCAGAATCTATACCTAGTAATCATAATAATAACCTTACCTAGTGTGACAATTGTGGTTTACCTGACCACATAATCTCCTACTGTAAAGCAATCAGTTATCAAGGCCAAGAAGCATCAGATGAGCAATGAATATAGTCATTCCTTTCAGGCAAAATCCACATCAAGGTGCATAGCAACCCTAGAATAGGCCGCAGTCTTAGATTAAGTCTAGCCCACTTATGTCATTGGAGGTTAAAATTTTTAAGCACTAAGTCAAAATCAACTTAGTACCCTACACTAGGACAATATCAACTAACACTACAAGAAAATCGAAGAATAGCGACCCAAGTAACGAGACGCTATGGAGGCGCTATTGAGTCTCCAGAACATATGCCTTCACTTTTGCGTCCAAATAGCGCCGTTTAAATGTGACGCCGGTAGTCGATGGCTATTGGCGTCACAATAGAGTCAACAAAAGAGGAGATGCTACTAGCGCAACGATTGATGCTATCTTGACGTTATTAAGACGCATGGTGTCCTGCTGGGAGCAGTAGACAGACGTCGCTAAGTCGACGCTCAAGTGGCGCTACAGAGGAGACGCTATTCCGGCGCTCAAGAGATGCTAACATTATGTGTTAGTTGATGCTATTTCGGCGCTTCTGTGAGGTTAACATCATGTTTGTTGCATCACAAATGAGACGCTAACGTGACGCTAAGGACGATATATTTAATATAGTATCGACAATTTTTGCGACGTTAGGGTGACGCTATGGAGGTGCTAATTACATATTTTTTTGACCCATTACAGCCACATTTTTTCCCTTCTCACACCATACAATTATATAATGCATATAAATGCCTTGATGCATTCATATTCATCACAGGCATAATATGAAAGCATCATATGCACAATATTTAAGATAAGAATATGAAAGGTAATAAACTGAACTAACAAACTATATGTATATCAAATAATATGTCCATAAGTGACAAAAATATAGTTTCTATCTTGGGAGTTATTGTTGTCGTTCTGGACGTTCGATCCAGACATGCTAGGTCCATGGCCTCGCGATGATGGATTTTGTGTCGGGATCAATCCCTGAATTGTCAGCAATAGTGGAGCCAGCTGTTGCAACACCTACTGCGACACCTATTGTGATATATGCTCTGATAGCTGCGTTGTATCAGATGCAACGGATGAGCTCGGAGCAGATGGGCCACCTGCATATCCTCCGTTCCTCATAGGTACCTGAGCGGCTGTGCCGAGGCCACGCAAGTATTCTCCTCGTGTCGTGTCAGTCACCTCCTCCCAAACAATAGGGTCCTCTATGAAATAGAAAAATATTACAATCATATGAATATAAATTATATATCAAAAAACATATAAATTAAAAACATGACATCACTTCCAAGAAACATTACCTGGTGGCTGAGTACTCGGATCATCTCCATACTTTTAGCCATTTTCACATTATATTCATCCTAAAAAATTTAAACATTGCACATTTCAAAAATAGTGCACTAACGTCAACAATCAAATGAACATGTGATGAGACTTACTAGAAGCCTACGAGCAGTGGGTGTGACCAAGTCGTTTGTCTTTCGGATCTTATGTGTGGCCTCATAGACCACGCGAAAGTCCACGGGACCGCCTTCTTTCTCCTCCTGTGATAAAGTTTCAAATTTTATAAAATAAGTATAAGTCAAAAGTTTGATAAAAAAATTAAATTTGTATGTAAAATACAATGTGCCGTCGATGCTCGTCAAATCGCATTGGGCCCCCTATGTGCGGTCCTCGAGCTTCAGAAGTCGGTTAACTCTTGCCTTTTCCGACTTCCTTTGCCATCGTTCATCCGTCCTTTATGAATATCAAATACTTAGACTTTGAAAAACTATAAATTTAATAAAAATAATTTAAAAGTAAACATACTTACCACTACCTACATAAGGACTCCCAAACCGAGTGCCTAATATGCCTTGAGCATCATTTTATGCCCTGCTCCAAAGTCAGGCCAGCAGAAGTGACAACCTTGTGAAACTTAGTAATTTTAAAATAATATAAAACAAATTATGTAACCCAAATAGAATCCGTACCGTAAAGGATCGAAAGATGTTATCCCGCACTTGTATTGGGATATCTTTCCAGGATCCTGACCCTTCCGGCAAGTGGGAAAGAACAAGAGCACTGACATCCCGCACGGTACTAACGGGTATGAAAGTGGTCCTGTCAATTACAAAAAAGAATTAATTTTCAATAATAACCAAAACTATAATAAAATTTTTACAACTTATTTAACTTACGGTCAAGCAATATTATTCATGGTGACCACTCCATTATCGTGTAATCTTTCTTCATCACTCGAAGAGGAATCATCATCCGGTACAGCTGGGGTAGGCTGAGAAGGTCCGACGTCATCTACGGGCCCTAATACAAAATAAATCATTAGTGTCATACCAAATTAAAGTAGTGATAATTAATATATGTACAGTAATGTTCTCACCTCGAGTGATGTCTACTACGTCATGATCTGTGATAGTCCTCTCGTCAAATTGTGACGAGCCAGGTGCTTGTGCTATCGGTGGCGTAGCAACTGTCACAAAAATAAAATATTTAGAAAACTCTATCTTCTACTATGTACCTAGTACATGGAGCCGACCCACCAATGGATCGCCTACTATGTGACGATCCGGCTACGTGCCCCATCGGCGGCGGAGCGATATTATTAAAACACGAATTTAACTATTATAATCAACTATAAATAAGCAACTGACAATAAATATATTACCTGGTGGTTGTGATGGCTGACTCATCAGGACTGAACGCTTAGAAGAGCGAGATGAGCTTGATGCTCAACCTCTAGTAACCATGACTGAAAAAAAGTAACAATCTTGTTTTATTATCGGTAACCATATATAACTAAAGAAAAGTAAGAAGCTTGTGTCATTATAAGAACTACGGGATTCATTATCTTTTTAGATAATTTTTTTCTTTTAGATTTGTCATAGGTAACCACGCCATCCTCCCACAACATCTTGAGTTCATCAATTCTTAAGTAAACATCTAAACTTTCACTAGGAGATCAAGGACCCGGGATCATACATATAAGCAATATGTTCTCTCGTCTCATACACATGCTTGGAGGCAAATTATAAGGTGTCACAAAAACCGGCCAACACGAATAAACAGTACTCGATGAGCCAAATGGGTTGAAGTCATCGGTGCAAAGTCCTAATCTAACATTGCATGATTTTGCAGAAAAAGTCGGATGAAGTGCATCAAATCGTTTCCATGCCTTCGCATCCGAAGGATGTATAATGGAATTTCGATCATCACGTGCCCCTTCTCTGTGCCATCTCATAAATGATGCAGTTTTTTTAGAAAGAAATAGTCATTGTAATCTTGGAACAATGGGAAAGTATCTGAATATTGCATTTGCCACATTTTTTTTTTAACTTTGAGAATTCTTTTTCGGCTTGTATATGGGCTCGCCACAAATAGAACAACTCAGAAGCGAGTTGCTTTCCTTGTAATACAACATGCAATGATTGTGACATGCCTCAATCTTTTGATATTCCAACCCTAAATCTCTCATCAATCTTTTGCACTTATAAAAATGTCCAGTAATTTCTCTAAAGATAGAAGCATAGTTATAATAATGGAAAGCATCCAATCAAAATAACTTTCGCTCATATTAAATTCTGATTTCAAGTTCATTAGTTGTGCCACTGTAGAAAGTGTGGTTTGCTTCATGCATCCATCCCATAAAGGTTCATCTACTTCTTCGAGAAGATTATAAAATTTAGAAGCCGAAGGATTCGGGTCTTCTTCAATCAATGTTTCTCCAATATTTTCTCCTAACATTGCATCTCGTATCATGTCCCTGTACGGATTGCTCGAGTCGCCCACATTGGTATCTACATTAGTTGTCTCTTTAGCCTATCTTTCTTCGCCATGAAATAACCAATTTGTGTATGCCAGTAAGAAATCATTGTAAAATAAATCCTTCTGCACATCATATCTTACTTTCAACTGATAACATTTGCACTTCCGACATGGACATAAGATTTCTCCATATGAAGAAGCGACACATTCATTTTGATATGCCACATTAATGAATTCATCAACACCATCCTTATATTCTTAAGTTATAACGCCACGTTTAACCTTCCAACGACGAATCCAACTACGATCTGGCTTTGTTATTTTTGTAACGAACAACATTAAGCCATATGTCAATAAATTTGTGTACTTGAAACATTTGATTTTGAAGTTACGAAGTCCAAAATCACATGTTTGAAGTACTTCATTGTCTTTTCATAATCTCATTTTATTACCAAGAATGTCGATGTACATCTTTAGTAAAATTTATGAGAACATATAAAAAATAGGTACTAGAATTATGAAAAAAAATCTATTAGTATTTTATTTCTATTAACTCGTAATCATGGAACAAATTTGTTCTGCTCATGCATTTACCCTAACTTAACATGATATTGGATTAAAAAATAGCAATCCTTAGATTAGTTTCAAGTAATTAACTAGTAATTCACTTAAAGATTAACTTAACTAGTAATTAAGTTAACCTACACTAGTAATTAACTCATAACTAACTTAACAATAGTAGTTTCAAGTAATTAAGTAGTATTTAACTTAACATGCATTAGTAATTAACTTAACATGCATTAGTAATTAACTTAACATGCATGGTGGTGGGCTCGTACCTTCTTAACCGGAGAAGGATGGCGGCGGGCGATAGAGGAGGGTAAGCGGTGGAGGATGGCGATGGGCGATGGCTGGCACCGGATGGAAGAGCACAGTCGACGAGCGGAGGAGGCGGAGGCGGATGGCGGTGGAGGCGAATGGTGGCGGAGGAGGCGTCAGAGGCAGAAGGCGGCGGAAGAGGCGTAGGGCGGTAGAGGATGATGGCGGCAGAGGAGGTTGGAGGTGGAGGCGGAGGAGGTGAATGGCGACGGATGAGGCGAATGGCGGCAGAGGAGGCGGGGGTGAATGACGACGGAGGAGGCGGATGGTGCGCGGCAGAGGTCGGCGCAGGGCGAATCGAAGGAAAACGCAGCGAGCTTGACAAGGGCGAGGTCGGGCATTGGGCGAAGATGACGAGTTCGACGAGGGCGGGTCGGGCATCGAAGCAGCGGGCGGAGACGGCAAGTTCAAAGAGGGCTCGGGGTCAAGCGTCGGGCGTCGGAGCAGCGATCGTCGGAACAACGGGCGTCAAACATTGGGCGTCGGAGCGGAGGGTGTCATTGGTCGCGATGAAAATCGGCGAGCGGTAACAATAAATAGTGAAAATGCAGAAGAGGGGTTAGGGATTTGAGTTAAGTATTTAGCGCCTCATCCAAATGTGATGCTACTTAGATGCTACGGAGGAGCCAGAGTCGAGACGCTATTTCGAGGCTGTAGGGATGTTATATCGAATTTTCTTCCTAATTTAATATTATATGTGCGAGATTAAGTCATAATAATATGTATATGTGCATAAGTTATATATGTATATTTATATATCAATATGTGCCCGATTAAGTGAGGGTAATAAAAAGTTGGCTAATGCGGCGCTATAGAGAGGCTAATGCATCGCTAAGACACTATAGTGACACAATAGCGTCGTAGTAGTGTCTCCGCTAACCTAGCGTCTCAGGAGACGCTAGGGCGACGCTAAGTGATTTTCTATATTCTAATTTTCTATTATATGTATGTAATTTTCTTTATCAAGATAGCGTCTCATCACATTATGTCCCGTTCTAGTTGTTTTGTTTCCTTCTCACAATCTAAAAATTATGGAATGCATATATAATTATTCATGTACGTACATAAAATTATAAGTCTATATGTATATGTGTATATAACAAAATTGTATATATATATATATATATGCATATGTATATGTCTACATGTGAGAGATTAAGTCACAACAATGTGTTTATCTATATGTATTATAAGTATATACGTGTATGTATATGTCTATATATGTGCGAGACATATATAGATAACATGTATATATATACGTATTCCAAGTATATATATGTATGTATATGTTTATATGTGCGAGATTAAGTGATAATAATATGTATATGTGTACTTATTATATATAAGAATAAGTATATACGTGTATTTATATGTCTACATGTCCCCGATTATGTGAGTGTGATAAAAAGTTGGCTACTACGGCGCAATACAGACACTATTGACTCGCTAAAGTGTATTGGCGAATAGCATCGACGTAGCATCTCATTCGTTTTAGTGTCTCAGTAAGGCGACGCTGGAGAGACGCCAATAGTGTCTCCCTGGCATCGACCAAGATTGCGGCTCTAGTGTGGCGCTAGGTAGGCGCTATTGAGCCTCCACGAAGACGCTAAAATGGGATAATTTGTAGCAAATCATGTCTCTTAATTCAACCATCATAATTTCATGATTAAGAATATAAAAATAATATATGTATAATTAAGATATGATATATATTGTATGGATTAATAACATATATAATATAGGTAACAAATTATATATTTAGGAACACTCTTATGATGTAGACATATATAAGTAATCATGTAGGAATACATACATATGTTGAAGGTACACATACAATATTTAATTTATTTATTGATTAACGTATAATATAGATAATATATAGGGTTGCGTCAAAATAGATAACATATAGCGATATAAATGTAGATAGCCTATATACAGTTATCTATTCCTTAATTAACATATATAGTTACAAGATGCCTAGTAATCATATTGGCATCTACACAGTGTCGTCTTAAATGTGACACCAGCTAGCGTCTCAGAACGTGCAACGCTAGGTTCGCGTCGAAAGCTGTCGACGCGAGAACAGCGCTAGGTTCTCCCGCACACTTTTGATTCATGGCGCGGAATAATAGCGGCTACCCTGGCATCACTATGGTGCCTTCGTTAGCGGCTATTTCTGAAAACGCTAATGAGACGCATGTAGCGTCTCCTACTTAGGACTCAACTAGGACGCCATAACGGCGCTAGTGGCATCGATTTAGCGTCACCATGTTTCGAGATGCTATTTTACATCGCTAATCGTCAGTTTTCTTGTAGTATAATGTAGAGAGCTCCAACACCAGCCCAATAGCATCCACTCCCTATCTAGCATTGACATAGCCACCTCAACTTAATTCATAGATACTGACACCCAAAGAGACTAATTTGAAAAATATGCTAGAGAATCTAATCGAGCAATAAGAGAAGCAAAATGATGCCATGCAATAGATATCTTCTAAACTTGAACAAAATCCTGAAGAACTAGATTGCTCAACAAGGCAGTTCATTCACCGGATCAACTGGCACATGTCCTAGTCAGCTTGAGTTGAGAAGTGGGAAACATGTAGTTGAACCAATGAGGCTTGCGACTACTTTAGTCCCACGACCTGTTGAGAGCCAAAAGTTGGATCCATCACAGAAGACTAAAGAGGATACTCAGGTCAAAGCAAAAGTTCAACAGTCAAAAGCTTCCATTTTAATTTTTCCTCAAAGATTAGTTAAAGTTCAAAATGATCAACAATTTGCTAGATTTATGGAGATTTTGAAAAAAACTTCATATCAATATACCTTTTGTTGAAGCTATATAACAGATGCCTTCTTATGCAAAATTCTTAAAAGATATATTGTCAAAGAAGAGAAAGATTGACAGCTATGAGACAATAGCATTAACTACAGGGGCTAGTGTAGTCATTGAAAATAAACTTCCACCAAATATGAAGGACCCAAGAAGTTTCTTTGAAAATCTTCAAGTGAACACATCACTATGCAACCTAGGAGCAATTGTCAGATACCCTTATCACTCGATAACAAATTGAATGCAGGTGATCTGAAGCCCACCAACATGACCCTTCAACTAGCTGATAGATTAGTAAAGAGTCCTCAAGAAATTCTAGAAGAAATTACATTAAATTTGGTAAATTCTGCATTCTTGCTAATTTTGTGATACTTGTTATGGAAGAAGATAACAATACATCTCTAATTTTAGGAACACTCTTCCTCACCATAGCTGGTGCAGTCATAGATGTCAAGAATGGTCAACTATCCTTTCAGCTAGCACTACAAGAAAATTGGCGATTAGCGACTCAAGGTTGGAGACGCTAAGGAGGCGCTATTACATCTCTGTTTTGAAGAGCGTCTCTTTAGCGTCCAACTAGCGCCATAAATTGAGACGCTAGAAATCGGTGGCTAGTGGCGTCGCACTAGAGTCAAAGATAATGAGACGCAACTAGCGCCACTTGTTGACGCTATATTGAAGCAGGACCGCGTCGCTAAGTCGACGCGCAAGGGGCTCTAGACGTGAGGCGCTATTCCGGCGCCCACATGTCGCTACTGTAGGCGCTAGGAAGGCGCTATATTGACGCAAATATGATCGTGCAAGTGTCGCCAATGAGACGCTAAGATAGCGCTAAGTGCGATATATTTAAATGAGCGTCGACATGTGTTGAGACGCCAATGAGACGCTATGGAGTCGCTACTTGCACATTTTTTTTACCCGCCCCAGCCTCATTTTTTCCCTTCCCACACCATACAATTTATAATGCATCTCAAAATGCATTGATATTCATCACAGGCAATATAAAAGCATCACAGGCAATATAAAATCATCACAGGAAATATAAAACCATCACAGGCAATATAAAACCATCACAGGCATAATATATAACATAAGAATACAAAAACTACTAAACCGAACTAACAAACTATATGTATGTTTAAGTAAGTATCAAATGCATAGTTTGTTTTCTATCCTAGGTTTGGAAGTTATTGTTATCATTCCGGACGTTCGACCCAGACGTGCTCGGTCCATGGCCTCGCGGGGATGGATTCTGCGTCGGGATCAATCCCTGAATCGCCTGCAATAGAGGAGCCAACTGCTGCGACAACTGCTGCGACACCTGCTGCGACACCTGCTTCGATATCTGCGCCGATAACTGCTACGATAGCTGCTGTGATAGCTGCGTCATATCAGGTGCAGCGGATGAGCTCGGAGCAGATGCACCTCCTGCATATCCTCCGATCCTCCTAGGTATCTGAGCGGCTGTGCCGAGGCCATGCAAGTATCCCCCTCGTGTCGTGCCGGCCACCTCCTCCCAAACAGTAGGGTCCTCTACGAAATAAAAAAATTATACAATCATATAATATATAAATAGTAATATCCCTAAGTTAACCATGCATGATTAGTTGTATGAATGTGATGTTATATTATCTTATTGATAATGTTTATGAATGTGATGTTAAGACTTACATTTCAATATCAACTAAAGTGCGAAAGCGATGAAAATTTACTTAAGGCATGAAAATATGATTTTCGGAAAAGTGAAAATTTGGAAAATTAAAGTCCCGGTAATTGTTTCTATATATGAAAGGATTCTAAAAGTGTTTTTTAAAAATTTTTAGGAGGTGTATGAGTTAGGTAAAACGTTGACACAAAATCGGAAAATCTGTGAAATCACGATTTTTGTTCTTCGGACAAAAATTTAGATTTCGATTCCTTAATTATTTATTTTTATAAATATTTTATTTGAATCCAAATGGGGGGTAGTTCCTTATTTACATGTAATGTCTTATTACATGTAATGTCTTATTAAAGTAAATGAATAGCATTTTTCATGTAATGTCTTATTTTTATAAATAAATGAAAAATGCTATTCATTTACTTTAATAAGACATTACATGTAATAAGACATTACATGTAAATAAGCCATGTAACAAGGGTATTTTTGGAAAAATGGTTTTCACCAGCTGAAGTCGGTTTCCCCTTCCTTTTAATACTTATCCTTTCACCTTTTACTACCTTCTTCTACCCTATTCACCTCCCTTGGCCGAAATTGCAAAGGTAGAAGAAAAGATGCTACATGGTTGAAGGAAATTAGGAAAAAAGAGAAGGGGCAACTAGATTTTAACTACATAATTCTTAATTAGGGTGACTCTGAGCCTTTCTCATCCATTTATTTTCGGATTTTACTTGTACATGGGGCAAAACTCATGTTGTTCATGGGTAAGATTAACCCTAGCCATGTTCAATTGATTCACGAATCTTTAGCTACATAATTTCATACCTTCGAGTGATCCAAAAATTATAAAATATATTCTGATTCATACCCTATGAGTCTATTTTCATTGAGATTTGGAATCAAGTTAATATGATTTCTGTAGATAAAGTTATGCTTGTATCTTTAAGGTACTATCACTCTGTCCGCCTAAATTGCTACTCGAATTTGTAAACTATGTATTAAATTCAATATGTCGTGTAATTATTTGATAATTTAGGGTGTCATAGACATTGATGTTAGGATTCATTGACAATTGGAATCACTAGAAAATGATATGTGTAGCAAAAGTTATAAATAATTTACCTAGCCTTACTCAATCTGTCAGGAAGGAACTTAGGGCAGATTATGCTAGTATTGGTTAAATTTATTGTGCTCAGTACAAATAGATATAAATTCAAGCAATTTTATGAGTTGCACCTTAGTATTTGAGAAAATTGAAAGAATCAGAACAGGGAAGGTTTATTATTTTATATAAATCATAAAAGTAAGGTCACTCAGTCTGTCAGGACATAGAAACAATATAAAAGTTAGGCTGAATGTTGATTCTCATGAGAGCAAATCATAATGAAGTAGGAAATGAAACTTTTACAGAATAATATTTTTGTAACATGAGAGTAAATAAAATTGGAATGACATCATTTGGGTATGTATGTAAGAAGATATGAATTTTGCTTTATTATGTGTGCAATCTGTCATATTATTAGGTCAATCCTTATGCTAAATAGTTACTTAAGTTATAAGAGTAAATACTTAAGATTCTTATCCTTTGCAATTAATGATGTTTCATGTGTTATAGGCTTGTGCTCATATCATAGTAGTAATGTGTTTCTTACTATTATTGTTATAGGAGTAGAAGAGTAAAGTAGTGAAAGGGAAAGGAAAACATTTTGTTAGTCCTTATAGGTAAGTTGGTTTCTCCTAATCTATATATTCACTTCTTTTGAATTCGGTGTGACATTTATTATTATATGTATTGAACATGTTTTGGAATACTATGAATTGATTCTAAGAAATCCAATTATGAAAAGTATATGTGATATGATCGGAATGAATTGCGATGAGTGCAATCTTGTTTATTTTTGAAATGGTATTGGATATGATTCATCTTTTGATATCCAGGAGATGTTTGTTATGTGATGAATCATGCATCGCATTTGCATTTGCATATATGATGATTGGAGCTAAGTGCTACATCACTTATCACGATGGGAGCCACCTCTAGAGTCCAATCCATCATTTTGTTCCCCAATAATGAGATGAGATAGACTAGAGCTAAGTGCCACATCGCGAGTAGTCGCGATGGGAGCCACCTTTAGAATCCGTAGGGGCCACCTCTAGAGTCCACCTATCGTTATATCTTTTATTCCCCGAAAGGGATGAGGTAGAATGGAGCTAAGTGCTACATCACTGATCCCGATGGGAGCCACCTCTAGAGTACACCTATCGACCACTGGCCAGTTGGTGATCCGTGCATACATATGAGAGTGTTGCATTGCATACACATGTTTGATATGTTTAAGTGACAATGAATGTAAATTGAGTGCAATGCTTTTGATTGAGATGTTATATATATATATTTAGTAAATGTATGAAGACATTGACTTTGATATGATGATTAATGCATGTATGTTTATGTCTCCTCGAATTTATTAGATGGTAACACATAGCTTATGAGTTATCAGCTTACTGAGCTATTATTTGCTCATAGTGTTGTTGTACACTTTTTCATATCAGTAGAACTTTTGAGAGCGCGAGAGACAGCCTTAGCAGGGTGTGGATCCTTTTTGCTGCTAAGGTATTGAGAAGTCATGTGCCCCACTGCGCGTGTTAGATAGAAGACTTGCAGCTCTCATATTCCTCTGTTGGGATATGGAGAGAGTTTGATATGTGCTATGAATGAAAAGTAATTTTGTATATTGTAAAATGTAAATCTTTTATGACTATATGGTGGTGTAAACCCTAGGATTGTTCATGCTCTGAATGATCAATATAAACTGTGTGGTTTGCTTATATGTGTTATCATTTTCTTGTATTATATAGAGAAGTTATGCACAATTTTTCTCTAAAAAAAAGTTTATTTGATCGTTTGTAATCAGTCACGAGCTCTGATTTAAACCACTGTTTAAATCGGGGTCGTGACATAAATTATATTATCAAGAAACACGTAAATTAAAAACATGACTAAACCAACGAAGAAATATTACCTGGTGGCTGAGTACTCGGATCATCTCCATACTTTTCAGTCATTTTCGCATTATACTCATCCTATAAAATTTAAATAATATATTTCAAAAATAGTGCACTAACGGCAACAACCAAATGATCATATCATGACACTTACCAGAAGCCTACGAGCAGTGGGCGTGACTAAGTCGTTTGTCTTCCGGCTCTTATGCGTGGCCTCATAGACCACACGAAAGTCTATGGGACCGCCTTCTTTCTCCTCCTACAATAAAGTTTCAAATTTGATAACATAAGTATAAGTCAAAAGTTTGATAAATTGAATTTATATGTAAATTACCATGCGCCATCGATGCTCGTCAAATCGCATCGATCCCCCTGTGTGGATGTGAGCCTGGGGCTTCGAAAGATAGTTAACTTTTATCTTTTTCGACTTCCTTTGCCATCGTTCATTCGAAAGACGATGGAGGGCGGTCGTCGGACGTCGGGCGAAGAGCGAAGGCGGTAGTGGAGGGCGTCGGAGGTCGGTTGTCGGAGGTCGGGCGTCGGGCGGGACAATGGTAAATAGTAAAAGTGAAAACGAAGAAGAGGGACTAGGGATTTAAGTAATTTTTTAGAGTCGCAAAGAAACGAGACGCTACATAGACGCCATGTAGGCGCCGACACTGTCACAATTGGGCTAGAGATGCGCTATAGAGAAGCTAATGTGTCGCTAAGACAACGTAGCGACACCATCGCGTCGTCGGGGCATCTCAATGGTGTAGCGTCTCAACATCGCGACGCCATTGAGACACTCATTAAAAGTTTTTTTCAAATTTTTTTCGTATGTATGAAATTTTATTTATCAATGTAACGTCTCATCGCATTATGCCCGTTCCAATTATTTTATTTTCTTCCGATAATCTATCATGTATATATACAAAATTATAAATATGTATGTATATGTGTATATAACACAATTGTGTGTGTGTATATATACATATGTAATATATGCGTATGTATATATATGTCTACGTGTGAGAGATTAAGTTACAACAATGTGTTTCGTCTATATGTATTATAAATATATATGTGTATGTATATGTCTATACGTGTGCGAGTCATATATATATAGATAACATATACGTATTCGAAGTGAATATATATATATATATGTGTATTTGTTTATATGTGTCAGATTAGGTTATAATAATATGTATATATGCACTTATTATATATAAGTATCAGCATATACACGTATTTATATGTGAGGGGTAAAAAATCGGCTTAGGAGGCGCAATATAGACGCCATTGAGTCGCTAGATTCATTTAGCGATACCGTAGTGCCAAACTAGCGTCTAAAATAATATGACGTCTCGAACATGCGACGCTAGAGAGACGCCCATAGTGTCATCATAGCGTCGACACAAGCTGTGACTCTCGTTAAACGCTAGGCGGACACTATTGAGTGTCTACTGTGACGCTAAAATATCACTCACTTAATCAACCATCGTAATTCCATGATTAAGTATATAATAATAATATATGCATAATTAAGATATTATATATATTATATGTATAGATAACATAAATAATATAGGTAACAAATTATATATTTAGGAACACTCTTATCATGTAAAAATACATATATATATATATTTAATCGTGTAATTAATACATATATATATGTTGATATTATGCTATTGATAATATGTTGATATTCATGTAATTAATACTAACATAATATTTAATGAATTTATTGATTGACATATAGTATATATAATATAGTGTTTAAATATATATAGTAGCGTCTCATTAGCGTCTCATTTGTTTGAGACGCTATATAGCATCGCTTTAGAGTCTTCAGAAATGAGACGCTAGTGTCGCGTCTAAAGTGGTCGACGATAGAATGGCGCTAGGTGCTGCCGCACATTTGCGATTCGTGGCGCGAAATAATAGCGTCTACGTCGCGTCTCGATTGCGTTAGAGAGTTAACGTCAACCTGTTGAATAGCAAAGAAGACGCATAATTAAGATATATGCATAATTAAGATATTATATATATTATATGTATAGATAACATAAATAATATAGGTAACAAATTATATATTTAGGAACACTCTTATCATGTAAAAATACATACATATATATATAATCGTGTAATTAATACTAATATAATATTTAATGAATTTATTGATTGACATATAGCATATATAAGATAGTGTTCAAATATTAGTAGTGTCTCATTAGCGTCTCCATTGTTTAAGACGCCATATAGCGTCGCTTTAGAGTCTTCAGACATGAGATGCTAGTGTCGCGTCTAAATTGGTCGACGCCAGAACGGCGCTAGGTGCTGTCGCGCATTTGCGGTTTGTAACGCGAAATAATAGCATCTCGATTGCGCTAGAGTTAACGGCAACCCGTTGAGTAGCTAAGAAGACGCGAATGAGAAGCTATCGAGAGGCAAGTCGCGTCTGATTCTCGTGACACGAAGTAGACGCAATGGAGGCGCTAGTGGCATCTTTATAGAGTCACTATTTTTGGAGGCGCTACATTGCGTCGCTAATCGCCAATTTTCTTGTAATGTAGGAGAAGACAAAATTGAGTTTGCCCAAGCAATCTTCAATTTATGAGAATTGTTATGAAACTTCAAATGCATTAGATGAAAAGGTTGCAACATTGGTGGCAATTCCGGATCCACTTCACAGTCACACAATCACAAATGCCACAGTTGAAGACTTTGAGGCAGAATCATCACTAGATTCCCCTACACAGATAGATAATGCCCACATCAGTGTGTCCCAAACTCATCAACATGAAACAATTACATGTAGAAAGGTGCCATTACAAAAAGTGGATGTTGAAGCAAGATGCAGACCTAAGAGATACAAAGGCCATTCGTGTATGTGAAAATTTATTGAATGAAAAGTTAATGAATTTTTCACAACCTAACAACTACTTAAGTCATATTGGAGAAGGGATGCATACAAATCAAAGAAGTATGCCACTACCTAACAACTACTTAAGTCATATTGGAGAAGGGATGCATACAAATGAAAGAAGTATGCCACACTGATGAATTTGGATATTCCTATTTGCGTGTTGAAAATTGATCAAGGATGAAGCATTGAAATATTCACATGGCACCATTGAAACCTCCTTAAGCTACATAAGTCACAAAGTCCACTCGAAAACTATAAAGAATGACGCTTACTGGAGGCAACCCAACATAATAACTCTTCTCTTATCTTATTTTTTTAGGAATTAAGTAGCATGAGTTCAAGTGCCTTTGAAATGGAACACTACACATACCCCCATCTTTTGCATCAACTACCTCTGATTGTAAACATCTTTGTTTTTATTTATCAATCGCTATACTTTTTGTTATACACATTGAAGTCTTTTCTGTAGACTTAGAATTTGAGGAAGAAGGAAAATGAGTGATAAAAGATGACAGAGCAACGTATTCCCACTTGAACTGCACAAAAAAAAATTAACCACTATTACAAGTTGAAAATTGTTTTCTTCTACATTTTGCATGCTCCCAACTTGTTTCAACACTGAAGGCGGTGTTGAAATTAAGTTTGGGGAGTAATTGGTATGATCTAACTCCTATTTTTGTAATACCATAATTTTGATGACAAATTTTAAATTTTTCAAAGCATGCTTCCCGTTTACATCCTAGCTAAAAATTATCATTTTTTTTTCATAATGTTTGCTGCTATGAATCAGAATTGTGATCAATTCTTATTTTTGAACTGCATTTGCTTAGTTTTTCATGCATAAATTAGAAAGCGTTAGGAAAAATTTTGCTTGCATGTAGGAATGTATCCAATGCATCCCTAAACATGTAATATTTCAACCGATAATGCTTCTGAATTGAATCAAAGTGATAGTTATAGGTTCAGAAATATTTTCCATTCCTTAGCACTAAGGGTCCACAGTTATGACAACTATGAGCCCTCATGAATAATAAGATTTCAATAAGCCAATCATGAGAAATAAAAAAAATCTTGAAAGTGAAAATATCCTAGTGCATGAAATATGGCGGCCACTTACTATAATTATGTGTCGAAAGGCATATTTTTCTCAAGATTATTGCGAATGACAAGAGCTTGTCGGATGAAATATGTATAATTATTGAGCTGTTGAGAATATTTTCATTCGATTGGTTATTTTTACTTTAAGTTTGGGGAAGGACTTAGCAATGAAGTTAAAAATAGAAAAGAAAAACAAAGAGAAAGGGGAAATAAGAGGGACAAAGTAACAATGATGTATAAATTTTTTGAAAATAAATCCTCAGGATTAGGGAAATGCGCTAAAAGTTAGTATGAAATTGTTAAAGGAGTAAAATCCTTTCTTAGAAGCACTACTGATCTAACTTCAGGTATACTTAATTGACTTAAAACTTGCTAAATGATCCTTGACCAATTATATCTAGCAAGTATTCCTTTTGTGGCCATTGCAATTATTATATCTTGCCTTAAAATTTTAACTCTTGCTTGAGGACAAGCGACTCAAGTTTGCAAGAGTTTGTTGACATGGATTTCTTACTCATTATTCTAGGTTAGAAGCATAATCATCTTGATCTAGGGAGGCACTTTACATTTTTAATCTTCTTACTCATTATTCTATAGTAGAACCACATAACATGAAGTTTACATTTTTAACCCTTTACTCACCTTCATGGAATTCATATGTAGAATTGGTGCAAAAGTATAAAAGGAAAAAGAAACTTTTGGGGGGGGGGGGCAATTGGGAAAGGACAGGGGTCACTTTTTGGGGGATGATGAGAGCTAGTCAAGCTGAGAAGGGAGGTTGGAGCTCTACCAAACTGTTGTTGTCTCTTTGCTACTTTTAGTTTACTGCTTTATTGATTTCCACCTTTATTTTTTTCTTTGTATATCAATGATGTTGAGTGATAGTTTAATGATGTTTAAGACTATAATCATTTCAACCATGTATAACTAATCAACCTTCGAGGTTAGATATTTTTGATAAGATTTAAAGTCCTTTAGCTATGCTATTTCTATGCTTTGGATGTTTGTGTTGGTCATAAAGTTGTATTATTCAGTATTTTGCCCTGTTTTTGCTATTAATGGTATGTTTCTAATGTGCCATTTTGTTAACTCCCTCTTCTCCGCTTGATGTTCGAATCCTCCTTCCATACATCGTGTAGTTTCCAATTCCCACGGGAGTTGCAAACTACACGATGTACAATGATGCTAGTGGGATTAGATCATGTTGTGTGGTAATGCAGTATGAAAAAGTTGTAGCATATGCCTGAAGACAGCTCAAACCCCATGAAAGGAACTATCATACTCATGATTTGGAGTTGGCAACAGTAGTGTTTGCTCTTAAAATATGACAGCACTATCGGTATGGAACTACAAGAAAAGTGACTTTTAGCGACCATAATTAATGAAAAAAATTCAAATATGGCTATTAAACAATGTTATTAACGACCAAAAAAATTATGGTCGTCAACAATAAGGACCAAAAATAAAGTAATCCTTAGTACTTTGTGACTCACCGTTAAAAAGTTAATTGTAAGAACAAGATTGAACTTGACGATAAAATATTTAAATTAATGACTACCATCTTGTCATTAACAATAGTGATGAGTCAAATAAAAATATCTCTTAACACAATACTAGTGATATTTAAAAGATATGTCATTTTAATTTTTATATTCCTTCTTATCAAGTAATATTATTATTGATTATTTAATATTGAAAATAAAATTTAAATTATATATACTTTATGTTTTAATATTATTCTTCAAGTTTTAATATCATTAATAAAAGATAACAAATATCATCACTTTCAAGTTTTAATATTTATTTTTGTTAATGTAATTAAGAATGTCAACGTCTCTTTAGTTATAATAATTAATAATATTTAATTATTCATTTTTTTTATTTTTATGTATGCTTAACTTTTTTTCATTAATTTAACTTTGATGTATGATTTAATATATGTATATATTACATTATTTTTTATTTTCTAAAAAATGATGAATACATAAATAAAAAATTATTATTTTAAGATTAAAGCTAAACAAATTATTTTTACCATCATAATTTCGTTAATAGTCATTACAGTATAACTAATCATTTAACCTTAACCTATTTTTTTTGCGCACGTCTTCGTCTCCAACAACTTGGACGTCGTTCGGCAGCGTGATGCGGCACGCACAGAGGTGGCCTGGGCAGACGCCTCTCGCGCAGAGGAGGCCACGATGGCCGCCTCTCGCGTAGAGGTGACAACGAAGACCGTGAGGCTTCCTGTGTGTGTGAAGTGGCAACGATGGCTGCCTTTGCGCGAAAGGCAGCCTCAGCGTCCGCTCTGCGCGAGAGAGGCGGCGACTGGCCACCTCTCGTGCAGAGGCGGTCACGATAGCCCGCT
This sequence comes from Pontederia crassipes, assembly GCA_030549335.1. NCBI lineage: Eukaryota > Viridiplantae > Streptophyta > Magnoliopsida > Commelinales > Pontederiaceae > Pontederia > Pontederia crassipes. The sequence continues at coordinate 8,936,618 of JAUKPH010000018.1, read as the reverse complement.
GCGCAAGAGGCAGCAACGGTGGCCGCCTCAAGAGGCGGCCGCCATCATCGCTTCTCGCGCAAAGGCCGCCTCTACGTGAGAGGCGGCCGTCATGGCTGCATCTCGCCTCGGCAGCCGTCTCAGCCGCCGTCACGAGTGCCTGTGATATTCTTGCCATCAAATATAGTTGGATGACATAGTGAATTATTAACTTTTCTTAAGTGCTTGTTCGATTAAGATCCATTTGTAGACCCTTAAACATGCCATCAACCCTTCTAATTTTCTGCCTAAAGCATCTGCCATTGAGTTGACCTTCCCTAGGTGGTAAAGAATGTTAAACTCCCTTCATAAACTACAGTCATCCTTTTGTTTTTGTCTCATGTTGAGTTTGTTTGAGAGAACACATAATTGAGACTCTTATGGTCAGTGTAAACTTAAAATTCGTCTCCCATTACAAGAATTTGGGTCATTAGCAAAGAGATATATAGTCGTTAAAAATTATCATCTTGCCGTTAATACTCATCAACGACAAAAAAAAATTGGTCATGGCTCTTCGCTATTGTGTCCCGTCGCTAAAATGTTTTAGCGTCCAGTGTTAATAACTGGTCGTTAATTTGTTTTAGGGACCACCATAATTCTCTTCCTTAAAAGTTCAATAGCGACTAGTATACTGGTTCCCTATATAACTTACAAGGTCCACTCAACTAGTCGTTAAAGATATTATTTGTGTTAGAAAATTTTTTTTAAGAACCACTTATCTTGTCACTATTATTATTATTATTATTTGGGGACAAATATACGATCATAAATACACTTTCAAAATTTGATAAGATTCAAACTCAATTATGTTCAAAATATGAAGCATCAAATCAATTATCCATACAATATTCAACGCAAATATTCATATGCGACATCCAATATTTTAATTCAAATGTTTACAAAATTTCAAATAACTGTTCTAAAAAAAGATGTTCAAGAAAATATAGCAAGAATTTTCTTCCATTCATCTTCCTTTTCAATCCAAAGAACATTCAACAAAAAATTGTAAAATCAAAATGAGAATTACTAATCACAATAATTAAAAATAACTTTACTTATAAACAATTGAGATTGTGTACTCACCAATAAAAATTCCAATATTCCAAAGATAGTCATTGTTCTTTCAAAAAAGGGTTGTAATTAGATTAAAAATTTACTAGAATAAAAAATGTATAATAATTCAATAACTTTGAGAAATGTTTATTCTTACTCACTTGTGTTCCTTGATTTTCCTTTGTCACTTCATTAGGATTAGCATCCTCAAAGTGATATGCATCTTAAGGTAGTCAAGGTTGAGATAGAGCAGAACTAATATCATCTAGCGTTTGTTCGAATTCATATTCTAAAAGGCTACAAACTACTTGAGGCATCCTTTCTTTTCCATTGATATGAAGATTTGCTCTCCCAAGGATCATAAAGATCTTTTCCCTGTCCTCTTCCATTGATATGCACATGATGCAATAAAATTTTGCTTCGACGATTTTGAAGTCAATGACATCCCTTTTTCAAACTTTGCAATGGAAGTCATTTTCATGTATAGTAATAAAACAACATGAAAATCAAGTTTAATATATATTCATTAACATAATTACCACATAATAAAATAAATAACTCATGAATAATATGTACCTTCATCGTGCATGACAATTTTCAATAATTCATGAATAAGCTTGATTTATGACTCTGTGTCATTCATTTGTTGCACAATTTCCAAAATTATTAATATATATGAAAAATTTATTAAAAAATGTTCATATATCTACAAGGGAATTGAGTCCTCAATTTTTTTTGTCAAAACAAAAAACAAAATTGAGATGGTCAAATGTATATCACACATGTAGGAGAAAGAGTAACAAGAGACGTCTACAATAATTTTAAAATTGATAGATACACCTATGTGGTTAAACAAATAATGAAGTTAAGGGAAATCAAAACAAAGAAACATACCTCAGCAAAAAGGATAGGTATACTTTTTGATGTTCACATGTGGACAAGTGGAATTCATGGACAAGTATGCAATAAAAATGGCAGCCTCTATGGCCACCGTGGCCGCCCCTCTCAAGCAAAGGCGGCTGCCGCTGCTTCTCACGTAGAGGTGGCAATAATGGACACCTCTACGTGAGAAGCCGCCTCGGAGGCCGCCTCTGCGTGAGAAGGGGCCTCGGAGCCCGCCTATGAATGAGAAGCAGCGACGGCCGCCTCACCATTAGATTCCAAGGTAGGTTGTGGATACCTTAAGATAAAAAAAACTAAAGGAAGAAATTCTTTTTGAATGCCACAAATCAGAATTTGTTGTACACCCTTAAATCATTAAGATGTTCAAATACTTGCAAAGAGCATATTGATAGATAGACATGAGAAGGAAAGTGGCGGAGTTTGTCTCTATGTGCTTGGTATACCAACAAGATAAGATTGAGCACCAAAAATCACTAGAACTGTTAAACCTGCAATGAAAATGAAAGATCACTATGAATTTCATTGTGGGTTTTCCAATGATAGAGGAATTGTGATGTCATCTAAACATATTGACGAAGTTAGCTCACTTCTTACCTTACAATGTGAGATAGTCAGCCACAAGCATGGTGAAATTTTATGTTGATGAGATCCTTCGATTTTCATTGCATCGGATAGAGAACTCGGAAAGTTCTAGAGAGTATTACAACATGAATTTGGTACAAGATGTCACTATATCACCGCATTTCACCCTTAGAGTGATGAACAAAGTGAAAGAACAATCCATTCCTTAGAGAATATGCTTAGAGCATGTGCGATAGATTGGCAAGGCAGATGGGATGACCAGCTCACTACACATAAATTTGCCTATAATAATAGCTATCGCTCCTCCACCAAAATGACATCTTTTGAAGCATTGTATGGAAGACCTTGTAGGTCTCTCACATGTTGGAGTGCAATTGGTGAAGAAAAATTGATAAGACCAAAACTAGTAGAAAAAATATGCAGTAAAAAATATTTAATCAAGGAAATAATGTTGCCATATCAGAGCCGCTAGAAGAACAATGCTAATAAGAAGAGAAGAGAACATACTAAGGTGGAAATCAAATATTGTTGAAAGTATCTCCTAACAAATATTGGAAAGGCAAGCTGACTCCTTCGTATATTGGATCTTTTGAGGTTCTAGAAATTGTGGGAGAATGAATATACAAATTGGCATTACCTCTTTCATATGCCAGGATGTATAATGTTTTTCATGTGTTAATGCTTCGGAAGCATGATAGTTCCCATGTAGTGGTGATCAGAGCCAACTATCAAGGAAAACCTCACTTATTAAGAGTACCTTGTAGAGATACTATAATATGGTGAGTGTCGACTGAGGAATAAGAATTTGAATATGGTAAAGGTTGTGTGGAAGCATCACAATGGAAGTAAAACAACATGTGAATTAGAAGATGAAATGAAAGAACAATTTACAAAACTATTTGGTAAGTGTAGCAAGTTACACTTAAAATTTGAGGACGAATTTTTTAAAGGGGGAGGATGCAATAATGCTAATTATTGAACTCAGAGCAATTTGATATTTGGTCAAAACCCTCATGATCACTCATATATAAAATATAAACCTCCCCTTATAATCTCTTTTCCTTATATGTGAACTTGACGACTATGGTTTGAGGAATGAGAAGGAGAATGGCAAAAGCAAGAGGAGAAAGAGGAAGAGGAATGATGCATGCTCATTTTTACAAACTTCTTACACTTTAATAATTTCAAATTTGAATAAATCATGAATCAATTTTCATTTATTTTTAATTATTTTTTTATGTTTTTAGAATTTTTTAGAGTTATATCTACTCACGTGCTTCTTCTCAAGAAATCAAAAGGCCCTGCCTTTTTCTACACAAGTCGTGTTAATCCAAGTCGCATTGATGAAAAACGGAGCTTTTTTTTCATAATTTTCAATCGCAATTCAAAAAACAACTTGTGTGGACATTTTTGAAAATGACCCACGTTTATTTGAAATGGCTTGCATTATCTTCTCCTGATTCTTCTCCTCCCTTCCTTTTTTTGCACGATTTTACACATGATGTTAACACGATCCGCATTAATTTGTACACACTATGCATTCTCCTCTACTATTATCAACCCCTTTACACAACACTATTTGCAATGTGCGGGCACGACCAGTGTACATTCTCCTAAAATGCAAGTTATTTATTCAAAACGGGCTATATTTCCATTTTTTCCCTTCCTATTGCTTGGATCGCACTTTGGAATTCTCGAGTGATACAGCAAAATGATACAACATTAGAAGCTTGATGGAACGATTTCTCTTTGATCCTGAGATAGAAAAATTTTCTAAACAATAAAGAAAATAGAAAATGTTCGAAGAGATGGCAGAAAATCAACAACAACAATAGGAAAATCAGAATCCAAATCTGATCTATCGACTAAATCATGACCCATATGTAGGATCCCAAAGGGCACCAAGAGGGGGGTGAATTGGAGTTCAATCCGAAAAGATCGATTTCACAAAAATCATCGTGGAAGCTTAAAATCTTTCCAGGAACATTTGGAACATTTTATTTCTGAACAGAAGAATCGGTTATTCTTAAAACCTTTGCAATTCATATTATAAACACAATATGTGTGGGGGGAGAGAGAGAAAGAAAGCAAACACAAATTGCACAGGTGGTTGTTGACGAGGTTCGGCCACACCATGGCCTACGTCCCCGCTCCGACTTCACGACCTTGAGACCGTCGGAGGTTCCACTAAGCACTTCCTTTGTTCCAAATGGGATAAGGAAGAAAGCCCTTTACGCAACCACATTTTCTCCGCTTCGAGAGGCAAGGCAATCTCTCCTCTTAGGAAGCTAATCTTTTCTCTAGCTCAAGAGGTAAGATTTAGAACATCTTTTATACAGGAGCACTCTCTATTTTTTTGAACAATAATTTCTCTCTTTTACAATACAACACTCACAAGGGGAGAAGAGAGAAAGAAAGAAAGCTCTAAATGATAACTTCAAGGAAAAAGATCTTCTTTTGATTTCTTGAAGTTTTGCTTCAATGCTTGGATGGGTGCTTTTGCTTCTAGTTTTGACACTCCTTTTGTAGGCATCAGCATGTGAAAAATTCGTCCAAAATTTATTCCACATTTTTATCCTTGAAATATAGATGTTACTGTTCATTCCAGCAAAGGACCAGTTGACCGCATTAATGGACTGGTCGACCGATCTATATGACCATTGCTTATTTCCTTCATTAACGCAGCTGATCAGTCGACCGCATTAATGGACCGGTCAACCGGTCTATATGACCGTTGCGCTCATTTGCTCAGTTACCACCGCTGGTCGGTCGCGTCGTTCAGGGCAGGCTCGGTATTGGTTGGTCGATCGGCATCTTCATTCCGTCGACCGTTATCGTCTCAATCGGCCTTCTTTGCTTCGACCGGAAGGTTGACTGACATGCACTGTTTTGATCATAACTTTCAGCACAGTTATCCAAATTAGATAATTTTGGATTCTATGGATAGCTAACAGGATTCTCTACAATTTTAATCTTGTAAAACCAATTTTACTCCCCCTAACACTTAGCTTTCCTTACAATGGTAGATATTCTCATAAATATTAATTGTAAGGTACTATTCATATATGGTTATATTCATATCATATCTCTCCTATATTGGTGTTATTTTTATAGTACGCGATAAAATTGACACTGCTACAAGAAGCACCATGAATGATAAATCCCTTGAGGAGATTTGGAATATTATTGAAAATCTTTCTTTAAATAGTTAGCAAAATAATAGAAACCTAGAGCCCTCACGAAAGGGAGATATTTATTAAGTAGAAGACAACACTCAACTTAGAACGCAATTAGAAGTCATGAACTAGAAAATGAAGACATTGATGAGTCGCATCAAAAAAGCCCTTATAAAGATTGTACAAACAAATTGTGATTTTTGTGGTGAAGATCACTCTACTTATGAATGTTCAACGATCTCAAACTCTAATCCTTCTTCTTCTTCCACTTCTTTTTAAAATGTCAATTATGTATCGAATAACAATTTCAAGAACAACCAAGGAGGCAAGTATGACTTTGGGTTGAGAAACCAACCCAATTACTCTTGAGGACACTATCAAGGTGTCCCACCAACTCTCAAACAAGCAAGGAATCAAGACATGCCTGATTAAATTAACTATTCAATATTGTTCAGTCTGTAAAAGAGACGTCGACAAAAAAAAGAGGATTAAGGGAGTTATACTATCCCTAGCACTATTGGAAACTCTTACTATTCTAAAGCACTATGTGATTTGAGTGAAGCATTAATTTGATGTCTTACTATATTTTCATGAAATTAGGGTATGGTGAACTCAAACAAACCTCAATGATGCATTTGCATACTAGTCCACTAAAAAGCCCAAAGGGATATTACATGATGTTATTGTAAAAGTCAATAAATTTGCATTCCCAACAGATTTCATCATAAAACTAAGAGTTAGGTAAACACTTCTTACTATTGGCAATACATTAATAGATGTTAAGAATGGACATCCTACTCTGACAATGGAAAATGAAGAATTATGCTTTAATATTTCTGATTCTCTAAAGCAAGCTTTACATTTTTCTTCTTCTTATTCTATTTTTTCCTTCATGGATGATGTTGTAATGCCCCCAAATCGACCCCCTCCACGTGGTGAAGACCAATCTAGAGACGCTACGAAAGCTATGACTTTGACCATATCTCAGTCAATAACCGAGACACGTTAGCGAAAATAAAGAATAGAAATAAAGAAAGGTATAATTTTTAATTGCGGAAGTCTAGGAAAGGGGTTACATCATCTCTAAGGAATATCATAAAGTTATACATCATGAATCTATAAATGTGGAAGAAAAGAAAACTAATAAATCATGTGGTTCATGTGTTTTACTATCGCCAGAGCCTCGTTGAAGCACACCTACTTCACCTCATCACTGAACTGGTCCTGAGAAAATCAGACACAGGGGAGGAAGTCCTCCCGTAAGCTTTACAGTCTAGTGGGAAACCACATAAGTATACAATGCATAACTTGAATAGAGAAATCATAATAAAGGAGAGTACTTATCTTGAATGAAAAGTGGGACATGAGAGCATTTTATATAATCATGAGAGATAAATAGGTATCATAAAGCAATAAAATCAAATGATGCTCAAAATCTTAGAATCATAACATGAGAATACCGGTAACTTGACTTGACGTTCATTCTTGCTTGTCTTATTCATAATTCTTAATCTTGGTTCTGGTTCAGAAATAAGGGTGACTTTAGGTGCCTTTAATTCTTGGGATATGCCAAACAAATGATACAGTCTTGTGCGGGTCAATGGGTGATCAAATCATGACCAAGAGAGCGACCCTTATCTTTAAGCACTTGGTTTGGACTGACAATCCATTCTTCATTTTTCGTCTGAACTTATTAATCACTTTTAGAAGCTTGTTATTATTTGGTCTTCATGTAATGGAGACAGTAAGATCTGTATGAAGTAAATCAGTAAAAGGATTCATGTTAAAATCATAGGGCAAATCGACAATGTTCAAATCAGGATCAAAAGAACTTGTGGAGAAAATCAGGGGCTATCTTATGGCCTGGCACGACCGTGACAACATAGTGGCACGGCCATGCCGATCTGAGTAGCATGGTCGGGTTCTACAAAGGAAGTGGCACGGGCATGCCATAAGAGGGCACGACAATGATAGAGGCTAGGGCCACGAGCGATTGAAGAAATCGATCTACCAGTTTTATGCTAGTAGTGCGATTGTGTACCTGGTCATGGCACGGCCGTGTCAGAAGGGTGGCACGGCCATGATCGGTCGGCCGATCAGTCGACCAGCATCGACCGACATTATACTTAGCGTCCTTAGGTGATGGCACGGCCATGTCCATAGTATGGCACGCCATGACAGGGGTGGCACGGGCGTGCCGTAAGGCTAGCACAACCGTGACTGCGAGGCGTTCCAGACCGATTTCAATAAGAAAAACATCCAAATCATTACCATACTTTCGTTCTAGACCAATTTCTACATCCTAGCAATCAATCAAATAAAAAGATGACAACAAGAACCAAATCCTAAAAACAATTAATCAAACAAACAACAATCAAGAATCAAAACATGCAAAACAAGTATCATCACTATTTCATGATTTTTTCTTTGCGTGATTGACTAGGGCAGGATTTAATCTATTCAAAGGTCATGCAAGGTGATTTCGATTCACTCACCTCTACTCGTGATTAATCCTTGCTTCGATTCGATGAAAACTGAACCTATCGGTTGTGTCCCCTATTCTCCCTTTATGCTCCCTCAGTTGATCGTTTGCAAACAAACCGATGAAGAGGGCGTGAGTGAAAGGGGCGTGGGAATCACACCCGAGATTCGGCTACCCTTGCACCTGGAAAAGATGAGCAGAATTTTCCCTTCTCTGATCACACCTGAGACGGCAGAACGGAAGAACAGGGAGGAGGGTTCGTGAGTTTCAGGGAAAAGAGAAGTAGTGCATGATTTGTTTCCATCTTATAGGACTCCTCTCCCAATTAATCTTGATAAAACTTATCCCCTTGCTTTGGTCTTTAACTACTAATAGGATAAGTTTTTAGTTTTTTTAATTTTGTGGCTGGACGATCAAGTTTGAATTAATTTCATTTGATTTTTTTTTTGTTGTTACATTCTTACCCCCTTAAAAGAAAATTCGTACTCGAATTTTGCACTAAGTAGAGGGCTTACCAAAAAGATGAGGAAATTCTTGGCACATTTCTGACTCGAGCTCTCATGTTGTATCATCGCCGTGATGGAAATGCCAAGCTAATCGGACCATGGGTACATCTTTGTTCTTCTGACGTTGCACCTTGCGCTCTACTATATGGGTCGGATACTCGGCGAAAGTCAAGTCTGCAGCTAGATCTGGCTCCTCTATCCTTAGAACATTTGCAGCATCGTGCTTGTACTTCTTGAGCATAGATACATGAAACGTGTTATGCACTCTCCCATAAGATGGAGGTAAATCCAATCTGCATGCTGCCTCGCCTACTAACTCGAGTATTTCGAAGGGACCTACAAAGCGAGGACTGAGCTTTCTTCGCTTGCTGAATCTCATGACCCCTTACATAGGGGATACTTTCAAAAGAACTTGGTCACCAGCTTGGAAGATTTGCTCTCGTTTGTCCTTATCAACATAACTATTTTGTCTTCCTTAAGCAGTCTTCATTCTCTGTTTAATCAATTCTTCATTCTCTTTTCAGCATAATCCACTACTTCCCTCACTTCTTCCCTGCTCATGATCTTCTCTTCGCCTACTTCACCCCGGTGGGCAGGTGAACGGTAAGGTCGACCATACAAAGCCTCAAAGGGAGCCATACCAGTACTAGAATGGTAACTGTTATTATAAGCAAATTCAATCAGATGAATATGCTGATCCCAACTACCTTGCCAATCTAGTGCACATGCTCGTAACATGTCCTCTAGCGTCTGGATGGTCCTCTCAAACTATCCATTTGTCTGAGGATGAAAAGTTGTGCTATAGTTGAGCGTCGTGCCGAAGGCCTCCTGCGTGCTCCTCCAGAATCTGGCAGTGAATTTAGGATCTCGATCAGGCACTACAGATGCTAGAATACCGTGGAGTCTGACCACTTCTCTCACATACAGGTCCAACAAGCTCTCCACTGATTGTTTCTACCGGATGGGAATAAAGTGTGCCGCCTTCATGAACCTTTCCACGACTACCCATATCGCATCATGACCCTTCTTAATTCTAGGCAAGTTGGATGCAAAATTCATAGTGATCTTATCCCACTTCCATTGTGGGATTCCCAAAGGTTTCAACTTGCCATATGGTCTCTGATGCTCGATCTTAACTTACTGGCACACCAGGCATCTTGACACATACTCTGCTATTTCCCTCTTCATGTTCAGCCACCGGTAGTTGTGTTGTACATCCTTATACATCTTAGTACTACCGGGGTGGATAACAAACTTCGACTTGTGGAACTGATTTAGTACCTCTCGTTGGACGGCAACATCTGTGGGAACCCATAACCTGTCTCGATATCTAATTCCACCATCTCCAGATATCTGAAAGTCTGCCAGCTCATTCTGACATCTCTTCAGGACCTTCTGATATTCTGGATCCTCTTTCTATGCCACTATGATCCTGTGAATTAAGTTGGGCTTCATCTGATGCATCATCCATAGAGCTCCCTTTGTGCCCAACTTGGGACACCATTGATCAATCTCCTCTAACATTTCATGCTCGCGAAGTCTGATGTAGGCTAGAGAGCCTTCCCACTTCCGGCTTAATGCATTAGCAACGGAATTTGCCTTACCAGAGTGGTAGTTGATGGCAAATTCGTAGTCTTTCAGGAGCTCTAGTCATCGGTGCTGCCTCATATTAAGATCCCTCTAATCAAAAATGTATTTGAGGCTTTTGTGATTAGTGAAGATCTCGAACGTCTCTCCATACAAATAATGCCCCCAGATCTTCAAAGTAAAGACCACTACTACTAATTCCATATCATGTGTAGGATAGTTGACCTCATGCTTCTTTAGCTGCCTGAAGCATAAGCTACTACCTTGCCGTGTTGCATCAGTACACAACTCAAACATGTCCCACATGCATCGATATAGACCACGTAACCTCCACTACCTGTCGGTATGGTAAGAACTGGAGCCGAAGTCAAACGGTCCTTCAGAATTCAGAAACTATGCTCGCATTGATCTGTCCTCATGAACTTTTCAGCTATCTTCGTGAGATTCGTGTGGGGTGCAGCAATCTTGGAGAAGTCCCTGATAAACCTCCTACAATATCATGCCAAACAAAGGAAGTTGTGAATCTCAAATGCATTTTTCGGTCTTACCCAATTCATCACCGCTTCCACTTTCGCTGGGTCTACTGCAATGCCCTTCTCGAAGACTATATGTCCAAGAAGCATTATCTCCTTCAACCAGAATTCACACTTTGCAAGCTTGCCATAAAGCTTGTGCTGCCTCAAAGTCTCCAATACTATTCTTAAGTGTTCTCGGTGCTATTCTGGAGTGTATGAATAGATCAAAATGTCATCCACAAACATGATGACAAACTGATCCAAGTATGGCCGGAAAACCCTGTTCATCAAATCCATGAATGCTGCGAGAGCGTTCGTCAGTCCAAATGCCATGATCAAAAATTCATAGTGGCCATATCTTGATCGAAAAGCAGTTTCGGGTATATCCTCCTCGGCCACTCTCAGCTGATGATAGCCACTACGCAGGTCAATTTTGGAGAACACTATGCCTTTGACAACTGGTCGAAAAGATCGTCAATGCGAGGTAGGGGTACTTATTCTTCACTACCACTTTATTGGGCATTCTATAGTCGATGCAAAGCCACATGGAGTCATCCTTCTTCTTGACGAATAAGATCGGTGCGCCCCAGGTGAGACTCTCGATCTAATAAATCCCTTATCTAGTAGCTCATGTATCTGCTTCTTCAGTTCTTGCATCTCAGCTATCTTCATGCGGTAGGGTGCCTTGGAGATGGGTGTTGTCCCTGGTAGGAGCTCTATCTTGAAATCGATCTCGCGCTTCGGCGGTAATCCGAATGTGTCCTCTGGAAACACTGGAATTCTCACACCAAATCTATCTGTTGAAGCTCAGTGACAAGTGCACCCGTCTTTACCACACTAGCTAAATACCCACCTCATCCCTTCTGAAGTAACTTTTGTGCCTTAATAGCTGAGATGATGACCTTATTATTCGTCAATGCAGTGCCCCTAATTATTGCCTTGGGCTTTCCTTGCGTTCATATGATAATCTTCTTCTGCTTACAGTGCAAGGCTGTGTCATGATAAGTAAGATAGTCCATTCCCAAAATAATATCATAATCCACCATGGGGATGACAATGAGATCTACAGAAAAGTTTTTCTTTTCTATAGGGACAGGTACATTCGGGATGTACCTAGTAGAATGGAGAGTCCCCATAGGCATTCTCACACGCATGGCATGGGGCATCTGTTGTAGAGGCAATCTAAGAGTTTGGGTACACGACTCTAAAATAAACGAGTGTGTGGCCCCCCGAGTCAAATAAAATAATGGCAGATAAATTAGCGACAAACAGAGTACCTCTAATGGCATCATTGTCATTTTGGGCTGCATCTGCTTCCATGTTGTGCACGCGGCCCTGCACGATAGGATTTGCGCCTCCTGCTCCTCTTGGCAGCCTGGGGCAATTTTGAATGAAGTGTCCGAACTGTCCACACCGAATGCATGAACCATTCAGCCTGCGGCACTCTCTATCATGATGATGGCCACAATGAGGACATAAAGGCTTTTGTGGTATTTGTAGTTGGCGCAGTGGTGGTGGCAGCTGTCTCAGTGGTTGCGCCTACAATGGCGCAGGGCGTGGCTGTGCCTAAGCTTAGCGTGGGGCTTCCCTCTATGGGTATGGCCTGTAACGAAGATTGCGATGATCGTCCCTCCTGAACGGTCGACGGTCATCTGTCCAAGGCTTGGGCTGCTCTACTGGATTGGCTGGAGCTTTGGCCTTGCGTTCAGCTTGATCCTTCTCTATACGGGTGGCCAACCTTACAACCTTCTCTGGATCCTCACAATCCCCTGACAGGACTTTAGTCTTTAGTGCTTGTTGCATCCCATTAATAAACTTATTAGCTCTAATTCGCCCCTCCGATGGCATCGGGCAATACTGCTCCGTTGGATGAATTGGGTATGGTAGTCCGCCACTGACATAGATTCCTGCTGCAGCTGCAGGAACTCATCTTGCTTTCCAATGCGCTCGTGCTCAGGTGTGTAACGAGCTTTGAAGGCCTACTTAAATTCATCCCATGCTATATCCTCCTCTTCCTGCCCTCTAAACTTGGTGGCATTTGTAGTCTTCCACCAACCCATCGCAGTACTGGTAAGCATGTGTGTGGCATATAAGACCTTGAGTCTGTCAGTGCACCTCTTCAACATGAAAATGCAATCAAGGGTCTCTATCCACTCTTCTGCCTTGAAAAGTCCGCCTCACCATCATACTGAGGTGGGTGCAGCTTTAGAAATGCCTGGATCGTGTCTTTTGATGCCTCATGTCGTGCTCCTTGGTTACGGCGCCTCGAGGCTGATGGACTGCCTTCTGCCTGACAAACCTCAAGTGGGGCAATCTCATCAAAATTCTCCTTTAATGATGCTCTAGCAGTGCGGCCTCTGCCTCGTTCGCGATCTAGGGCATGGCCTCGACCACGCCCACGTCCGCGATCCGGCTGGGCCCCTATCTCAGGAAGTGGACCTTCTAGGCCTTCCGGTACCTCAAGAGCATTCTGGGCCGACCTGGATCGCCGACCTGGATCCGCTCCTGGATTCGCTCTGACCGTCGTGACATGCGTATCCTTTAATCATAAAATAAAATCATACATCAATAAACAATAACCTAACATAAACATGAACTTGACTTACAATACTTTTCGGAGGAGGGTGTGGCGACTGCTCGGCGATCGAACATGAACCATACTATTCTATACAATAAGACGTCAAGAGATTCCTAACTTTAGGCTCTGATACCATAAATGCAACGCCCGCAAATTGACCCCCGCCACGTGGCGAAGACCAATCTGGAGACGCTACGAACGATATGACTTTGAACATTATGTTGACCATATCTCAGTCAATAATCGAGACATGTCAGAGAAATAAAGAATAGAAATAAAGAAAAGTATAATTTTTAATTGCGGAAGTCTAGGAAATGGGTTACATCATCTCTAAGGAATGTCATAAAGTTCTACATCATGAACCTATAAATGCGGAAGAAAAGAAAACTAATAAATCTTGTGATTCATGTGCTTTACTGTCGCTAGAGCATCATCGAAGCACACCTGCTCCACCTCATCACTGACCTGATCCTGTGAAAATCAGACACGAGGGAGGAGGTCCTCCTGTAAGCTCTACAGCCTAGTGGAGAACCACATAAGTAAACAATGCATAACTTGAATTGAGAAATCATAATAAAGGAGAGTACTTATCTTGAATGAAAAGTGGGATATGAGAGCATCTTATATAATCATAAGAGAGATAAATAGGTATCATAAAGCAATAAAATCAAATGATGCTCAAAATCTTAGAATCATAACATGAGAATACCGGTAACTTGACTTGACGTTCATGCTTGCTAGTCTTATTCATAATTCTTAATCTTGGTTCTTGTTCAGAAATCAGGGTGACTTTAGGTGCCTTTAATTCTTGGGGCATGCTGAGCAAACGATACAGCCTTGTGCGGATCAATAGGTGACCAAACCATGACCAAGGAAGCACTTGTTTTGGACTGGCAACTCATTCTTCATCTTTCATCTGAACTTATTAATCACTTTTAGAAGCTTGTTATTCTTTGTTCTTCATGTAATGGAGATAGTAAGATCTGTATGAGGTAAATCAGTAAAAGGATTCATGTTAAAATCATAGGGCAAATCGACAATGTCCAAATCAGGGTCAAGAGAACTTGTGGAGAAAATCTGGGGTTGTCTTATGGCCTGGTTATGTTGTCACGGCCATTCCGATCTAAGTAGAATGGCCGGGTTCTACGAAGGAAGTGGCATGGGCATGCCATAAGAGGGCACGACCGTGATAGAGGGTGAGGGCGGTCGACCGATTCAAAAAGTCGGTCGATCGGTTTTATGCTAGTTGTGCGACTGTGTACCTGATCATGGCACGACCGTGTTAAAAGGGTTGCACGGCCATGATCGGTCGGCCGATCAGTCGACCGGCATCACATTATACTTAGCGTCCTTAGGTGATAGCACGGTCGTGTCCACAGTGTGGCACGGCCGTGATAGGGGTGGCACGGGTGTGCCGTAAGGCTGGCACGGTCGTGTCGGCATGGTGTTCCAGGCCGATTTCAATACGCAAATCATCTAAATCATTACCATACTTTTGTTCTAGACCAATTTCTACATTCTATAAATCAATCAAATAGAAATATGACAACAAGAACCAAATCCTAAAAGTGATTAATCAAACAATCAGCAATCAAGAATCAAAATAGGACAAAACAAGAACCGTGACAAAACAAGAACAGGATTGAATCTATTCAAAGGTCGTGCAAGGTGATTTTGATTCACCCACTTCTAATACCGGTTAACCATTGCTTCGATTCGATGAAAAGTGAACTAATCGGTCGCGTCCCCTGTACTTAGGGGTGTTCACGGGTCGGGTTTGACCCAACCCGACCCCGGACCCGACCCGACCCGCCCAATTTTGATCGGGTCAGGTCGGGTCAGCCCTCTTTGGAGGGATGGATCCGATCCAACTCGACCCGGTTCAGGTCGGGTTGGATTGGGTCGGGTGGTCGGGTTACCCGACCACCATTTTTTCTTTTTTTAATTTTTTTCTTACCTTTTCTATTACTTAATATAAAGAATATAATATAATATTTATTTTAAAAGCATAAAATAATTTTTAAAATATTTATATATTATTTTACACATTTGAATTATTTTATTTTAATATTTTTTTATTTTTTAGTATAAAATATAGGCTAAAAATTAAAAAATTTGGGTCTTTCGTGTCGGGTTGGGTCAACTCGGGTCGGGTCGGAAAATTCTGACCCATACCCAACCCGAACTGAGGTTGGGACGGGTCATCGGGTTCGCAGGTCGATCCGACCCGCTAAACACCCCTATCTGTTCTCCCTCTGCGCTCCCTCGAGTTGATCGTCAACAAACAATCCGATGAAGAGGGCGTGAGGGAAAGGGGCATGAGAATCAGATAATGCAGCGAGGGGAGGAAGACTCGGCTACCCTTGCACCTGGAAAAGATGAGCGGAATTTTCCCTTCTCTGATCACACCCGAGACGGCAGAACGGAAGAACGGGGAGGAGGGTTCGTGAGTTTCAAGGAAAAGAGAATTAGTGCATGATTTGTTTCCATCTTATAGGACTCCTCTCCCAATTAATCTAATTAATCTTGATAAAACTTATCCCCCTTGCTTTGGTCTTTAACTACTAACAGGATAAGTTTTTAGTTTTTTTTAATTCTATGGCTGGCCGATCAAGTTTGAATTAATTTGATTTGATTTTTGATTTTTTTTGTCGGTTGTTATAGATGTCTCTAATGTATTTTGAACATGTAGTATCTGAGGTTATGATGATTCCCTACACCATTTTCGAAGAGTCAACGACCAACACAAAAGAGGAAATTGACTCGAATCCAATTAAGTCAATCCCTTTCAAGGAACCCGCCTTAAAGAATACTGAAACATTTCCACCACCACCAAGACTAGAACTCAAGAACCTACCATCTCATCTCAAATATATTTTTTCTTGAAAAAGATGCATTTGTTGTATTATGGAAAACAAATTTTTACAAGTTCTAAGAAGAAATAAGAAGGCCATTGCATGATCCGTCAAAGATACAAAGGGATATCACCTTCAATTTATATGCATAAGCTCCTAATCAAAGACAAATGCAAACCAAACACTTAATTTCAGCGTAGGTTAAACTCAACTCTAAAAGAGATAATTAATAAAGAAGTTATCAAACTTTTGAGTGCATGAAACGAAAATAAACAAATGTTCTAACAAGTACACTAGTCGTATCAAGTAATAAAGTAAAGAGTAGAGTGTCGAACCCATGAGGAACTAGTTAAATCTAATATATCTCAATAATGTACTAAGAGAAAAATAGATTTGTGGTAAAAAAAATAAAAAATTCAAAATTCAAAAAATAAATGAAAGATAATTGAAATGGACTAACACTACAAGAAAATTGGTGATTAGCGACTCAAGATTAGAGACGTTAGAGAGGTGCTATTACGTCTCTGTTGTGAAGAGCATCTCTTTAGCGTCCAACGAGCGCTGCAAAATTGAGACACTGGAAATCGGTGGCTAATGGCGTCGTACTAGCGTCAAAGAAAATGAGACGCAACTAGCGCCACTTGTTGACGCTATATCGACGTTATTAAGATGCGATGTTTGCTTCTGTGCGACGCAGGGTCGCGTTGCTAAGTCGACGCGCAAGGGGCACTAGAGTTGAGGCACTATTCCGGTGCCCATGTGTCGCTAAAGTAGGCGCCAGGAAGGCGCTAAATTGATGCAAATATGATGGTGAATGCGTCGCCAAGGAGACGCTAAGATGGCGCTAAGTGCGATATATTTAAATCAGCATCAGGTCACAAGACAAATTCGATGCAATGCCTGAAAAGAAACGCCAAGACAAATTCGATGTTTCTATTAGTTAAGATATTGTGTCAGCTCCAGTTCTTCGATCTTTAACAATTGCACTGCTTTTTAAGTGATGTTTGTATCATGATTCAAACATCTTCTCGCACCTTCTCAAGCTTATGTTTTTTGCCATCCTCAAACTTTTTGTTAGAGTTGGTGAATACTTCAGGAGAATTTAAGTATTACCCAATTATCTGTGCTATGATAAATGGGAGTTCGGGCGATTTTGAACTTTTGTTTAGCCGGCCCGTGTGGTGCGAATTAAATTTTTTTCTCTATTTTGTTCGGGTTTTGAACCCGTTAGGGAGAGACATATTTATTGTTGTAATCTGCGACGGTTGTAACTAACGAAAAATATAGTGAATTTTTCTCTGCAGAACGTAGTTCTAATCTCAAAGATGAACCTGGGTAAATCGTGTGTCTCCTCTAATTTTTTGTGTGATTCTCTTTGCGTTCTTCTCGAATTTTTCCATCATCCATCATCTCCAGAATGCAAATGGTGGCAACAAGCCCCTGCTGCCACAACTCGCCCATCACTCTCCTGCACAAGTCATCAAGAACTTCACGCACGTCTGCAACCTAAAGATTGAGCTACCTGTTGGAGATGTTGGAACTGAGGATGGAGTCCTTTTGAAATGGAGGGCAGAGTTTGGAAGCACCCTTGAGAGTTGTGTTATACTTGGTGACACTAGGATCGACCGCAAGCACCATTTGCTTCTTTTGGTGACACTAAGAAACAAGCCATCAAAGTTCGATTCTTTTCATCGTTCCTTTCATTCTTGCTTCTACGGCTCATTGCCTATGGACTTGCCGGCGCTAAAGGCACAATATGGAAACATTGCGAGCATTGATGCCGGAGCAAGGGTGCTGCCTGCCAGTGGCCTTGCCATCGGGCTCAACAAAGTGGCTTCGGAGAAGGGCGAGTTGTTTGGTGTCATACCACCTGATCAACCCCGGAGGCTACCCATTACTGCATCTCTCTGAACAACAATTTATTGCTTTGATCAGCCAATGCTAATTTCAAATTTCCTATGTGCCATGATGTTTTTCTTTTCTTTTCTTTTCTTTTCTTTTTGTTTGTTTGTGACTTATTTTTGCCCACTTTTTTAAGGAATATTTGTACAACATTCTTTGCATGCAAGGAGAGAAGTTCTCTCTGTCCCTCCCTTCTCTACATATTAGTTTTATATATATGCAACGCTGTATTGAACAAAGTCAATATGAATTTGCGGACTATGCAGACCAATCAAAATCCATAGGCTTTTTGTTGATCAGTCAACGATTTCATGACTCCATTCACAAATCTTCCTATTTTTTTTCCTAATTTATAATTTTTATAAGTATTATCGAAATATCATATTTAACTTTTTATACCATTTAATTTTTTTACCAACACTTTACATTTTATTATTAAATATCATAGTAATGTATTACATTGTTCAATTATTTATACCAACACTTGATATTCTCATTATTAATTTGTGTATTAAAATTTTAACAACATGATTAAATGTTCTCAAATTACATTTAATTCTTTATATTGCACTTTTATAATTTATAATACTAAATAGTTACACATAAATGAATTCTTAATTCCATGCAACAACCACCTCTATCCTTCCTACATTCTTCATTTTCTTTTTTCTCCTTTTTTGAAATTATTTTAACATGCCTCTTTAACTTCATCCATTATGATAACTTAAGTCTATTAATGACTTTAATTAATAATGCCAACTCATAATTATTGATTAATTTAAAAGGTAACATATCTTATGTCCACTAATTACTTTTAATTAATATGAAGAGTCATAATTATTTTTTAATTTAAAAAATGACATATGTTAACAATATGAAAGGAGAAATAATGATAACTCAAATATATTACTTACTTTTAGTTAACGATGATAAGTCATGTATGAAGATTATCAATTATATTTATCTAACATATTTCCCATCCTCCCCGCTCCTTGTCCCCTTTTTCTTGACACTACCCTGTCATCCGTCTTAATTTTAAATGTGCTACATTGCTCCTCCTCCCATTATACATATTTATCTTATTTTCTAGAATTTTAATTTTTTCATCAATTTTTAAATTTTTATTTTTTATCACCCCACTATTTCCCTATTAAATGATATAAACACATCCCACTCAATATCTCATAAATTGTCATTACCATTAAGAAATATTTCAGTTATTAAAACTATTCAAAATTGGGGGCGTCGTCTTCAGGGGCATGTCGCCGTCGTATGTATACAAGAGCACATTCGTGGTAGAGCATTCAGAGACCAACGAGGAGAAACATTTCCAACAACTTGAGCCATAGAAATTTCAATGATTCGAACCGTCAGTAATGCTAATAATATAACATTAAACGTATTATATATTATAGTCATCCTAATGAATGTTGTCTCGCATCCAACTGTGAACTCCATCGATAAAGTTACATGTAATAAGAAAAATTAATAATAAAATATCAATAATAAAATATATTTTTTTAGTTACCGACAATTTCGACTATAAGAACTTTCGACAAATTTTTGTCCGTCGAAAGTTTCGACGGTCCCAATTATCAGAAAAATTAATAATAAAATATTTTTTTAATCTTTCCGACGGTTCCAACCGCCAAAAATATTAATAATAAAATATATATTTGCGATGGATTTACTTTTCATAATAAAATATTAATAATAAAATATATTTTTTTTAATCTTTCTGATGGATTTACTTTTCATCAAAAGTTTCAACGGTCCAAACTGCCAAAAATATTAATAATAAAATATATATATTTTTAGTTACCGATAGTTTGGTTGTCGGAATTTTTTACGGATGAAAATCTGTCATAAAATCTATCGCAAATTGTGAAAGCTTTTCGTCCGTCGCAAATTGTCCGTCGTAGAATCACCATTTTCTTGTAGTGGCTCTCCTCCGTCTTCTTTACGCTCCCCGCTCCTCAAGTACGTCTTCATCATGCTTAGGGTGGACAACAACCGAGAGGGGAGCACGTTCGTGCTCTACTCCCTCCTCTGCCTCCACATCCATGTGGGCTTCCTTGCCTGTGAGCAGCTCACCGACGAGGAGCTCTGCGTACAAGAAAACAAACAACGATTGTAGTGAAAAGCCACCTTCGGACACGACAACATGCAGGTGAAGAGGGCACTGGAAAAGCACCAGGTCCCACAGCGCTTATTGTTGATTCTAACCTTGATTGGAAGGTGCTTGGTCATTGGCAATGGCGTCCTCACACTAATTTTGATGCTATGGGACTGAGATTTCCTGTATTTTTACTCATGTTGCTAATTGATTCATAATGCTTTACAGTTTTCTGATTGGTTTTAGGACTTGAGCTCTCAATGCCCAATGAACAACACAAGTTCAAGCAAAATTTAGGCATTTTACCACCATATTTTGTTTCTATTCTTGCACACAAATACCAAAATTTTGTATAGTAGTGCAAGAATAGTAGCCTTGCAAATCATAAATTGGTCAATAACCTTAGCAATCCAATTTATGTAATCAGTATGCATATGAATACCTGGAGTATGGATATAAATATCAAGTTCTCTACTAAATTCTTGGAAATGGAACTACTATATTTTTTGTGTTATATGCATCTATATATGGTAAGGTTCCTATCACATGCTTCATACTGGTTGGCAACCGTAGCTGTGTCAGAGGCAAATGTCGGTGGAGACCCATCACAGCAGGTGCTGGCCGGCTTCTTCACCATCTCCATGTTCGCGATGCTTGGCAACATGATCAGGCATGACCACTTCAAACCATCAAGTATGTGCTGATTGTTCTTTTCCCTTCTTTTCTTTGATTTGTTTGATAGAGCAGGAGAGATTATGTTACTTCTTGTGGGATATCCTAAGGAGTTGGTTGATCTTCTCAAGGGGCAAGATCCTATCTTGCTTCTGCTTAATTCTTGGCATTCCTGGCAAGTTTATACATTCATGGTAGCTACTGCTGTGTGGAATAATTGCTCAGACCAGTGCTAAATTTATAAGTAGTAGGTCCGATAAATAATAATGGATGTTTAGGGAATAGTCATGAGCATGATGGATGTTGATGTTCTAAATTAGAATCTACTGTAATTTGACTGCATGAACATAGTACAAGTTGTGAAATTCTAAATGTTTTTGTACATATCTCAAGCAAGTTGAAAAGGATAATATATGATGTCATGAGAAGTCATTATCAACTTTAAATTTTAAAGCTGACATTTTATAAAGATCCAATAATAGTATTTTTTAAAAAAAAACAAAAGTTTAATTCCTTGATTTTTTATTTAATCCATTTTATATATTTACTCTTTCTTATCATATGATGTAGGAATATATATATCCACGTTGATTTTCCAATTACTATGATTAATATAAGGTCACATACATACATGGTTTTAGATTAGCAATTGTATTTTAGATATTATTGCATGATTTTGTTCAGAGAGGCAGGCAGAGAGAGAGGAAGTAATGGAGTAGGAAACAAAGAAGGGGTAATGAATGAAGTGGTGATGACTAAACGAAAGGAGGAGAGGCGAGAGCAAAGGTGATGCATGGGGACAAATGGCTCTATAGGGCGACGGGTGTCCCACTTATGACATCACCGGATCAGCTAGTCGCGGAGTGGAGTTCGACACAAAGACTTCCAGCACCCCAGAGCCGTTGCCCCCTTCGTACTCGATTCACGCGTGCACGAGGTCACTGCTCTTGAGATCGATGCCGGTGGAGTTGAGGTCGGCGACCTGCGCTAAAACCATGTTGTTGAGGTCAAGCTTGATGTGGTTCTCACTGATGTCCTCGAACTCCACAGCGATGACGGACGTCGGGCCGGGCGGCACTGGGTCGTTGATGACATCGAGGAACCCCTCGCATCTCCAACGAATCTAGGCTTTCAGCGAAATGGGGACCATAAATGTTTAAAGCATTTTTAAAAGCATGTAGGGGAGAGAAATTTTATTTAATTTAAAGTTGGTTCCCACGTGGCAGCTGACAGGTCGTGGCGTCCACGTATGCAATCGACCTGTAAACGGGTTATAGGAGGTTGTGATGACCACGGTTGAAAGGTTCTTAAAGTTGGATGTCCTTCTTGTTACAAATTGAAGTTGGGTGACCTTACTGGAACACCCTATAAGTTGGGTGAAAGGGGTGTTTCATGTATTCTGTAGCTCCAATACAGAGGAATGTTAACAAGAATTCTTGGAGTTCTCTTATCACATCATGATGATAAAATTTCACATGAAACATGCACAAGGCATGTGAAACCTTGTTTTAAAAGAATTGAGGTTACATGTCTCCTGAAAAAAGTAACTGTACTTATAGTAGTCTGTTCAAGGTTTGTGATGCTTGTTTAGGTGTGCTAACGGTCTATACAACAACAACAACAACAAAGCCTTATCCCACTAAGTGGGATCGGCTATATGCATCATACGACGCAATTCCGATCTATTAGTAACTAAACCTTTCGGTATATTATTCACCAATAGATCTTATTCTATTAGTTCGCCAAGTGTCCGCCTTGACCTCCCTCTCCCTCTTTTAATCGGACTCCAGATTATTTGATTTACTCTTCTTATTGGCGCATCTAATGGTCTTCTCTGAACATGACCAAACCATTTCAAACGATTCTCTACCATTTCACTAGTCACAGAGAGCCGTGGTACCAATCTTTTTTTGTCTAAAATGCATTCTGTCTATTGCCATCCTTCAACTCTCTAGACTTTTCCGTAATTCTCACTAATAGGATCCACTCCGACTCGTTCACGTATATGGTCATTTTTAATCTTATCTAATCTTGTATGACCACACATCCATCTCAACATCCTCATTTCGGCTACCCCCACTTTACGTTCATGTTGTCCCTTCATAGCCTAACATTCACTACCATATAACACTGCCGGTCTTATAGCAGTACGATAGAATTTTCCTTTAACTTTATTGGGTACTTTTCTTACATGCGAGAAGAACCTGTTATTTACATAAATCGTCGCCCTTTCGTTTTAAGAGATGTTGAGAGGCCTTTCTCCAATCTTGAGTACACGGTTTGTGGAAATTTTCTGCCATCAAAATAATTCATTTCTATACTCATTCCTTGCGTCCCTTAAAAAAACTAGTCATTTCCTTACATGCTTATTGAATTGTGAAAGATCATTTTCGTTTTGTCCTTTCTTTCTGTTACTCTTTTTGCCCTTATTTAAGTCTTGGGATTCAAGTACATCCAATTCTATTAGTTTTTTGCCCTGGAAAAAGATTGTTATTATTGCAATCCCTCAAATAGTTGGATCAGTGTGAAAACAGGATAAGCTGTAATTTTCTTTCTTATGCCTTATTTTTTAATTGTATTCTTCATTGAAAATGTGAAAGGTTTTTTTTATATAACTTTTGTTTGGGTAGTAAACTCCGCCTATATTTTATAGCCGGTCCCAAGCCCGGATAAAGGAGGAGGGTTGTGTTAGGCCCCGACAGCCAGCATAAAATCCTGTCGAATCTTATGAATATGGATCAACGAATATGACGTCGTATGATCCATGTAGCCGACCCCACCTAGTGGGATAAGGCTTTGTTGTTGTTGTATTGCATGATTTTGTTCCCACTGTCTGGGACATCTTATATTGCAAGGAAAAGGTAAATAAAATTATTTTCTGTACAAATATTCTTCATCGCATAACTTTACTAAAAGCATACATTAATATTTGAAATTATAACTAATGTAAAAAAAAAGAGATCATTATCTATTGTAGCGAAAAATTTTAGAATTTACAAAAAAAATAGTCTACAGATGAATAACAATACCTACAAGTTATTTTCAATCAAATTTATTTTTTATAATAATATATTTATAAATGATTTTATGTTATGTATATGTTATAATTAGATTCCTCATTAATTTTTTATAAACTATTTAGAATTGAGGGTAAATCATTGGATTTTCTTACACAGCATATATTCATATTTAATTCCAATTGCACTTAAACTAATACATATGTATAGACACGTTAAGATATAGAAATAAGAAATTTTCTTCAACAAAACATTAACAAAATTCAAAGATATAAAATAATTTAATATTCATAAAATAAAAGTTTTATATATTATTTCAATATTAAATATTCATAAAATAATTTAAATTGCGCGAAGCGCGAGGACGTTCCCTAATTATATATTATATTTTACATGCATCAAACTCTCCCAAGCTTAAATACTTTTATCCTAAACATTCAAAGCAAAACTCCATAAAAAATGGTTAATGTCTTCCACCTTGTTAGTCCACTACTTTTCTTAGTACTTAGCTTATATATTCATTGCCTAAGAGTCTCGTCACTTTTCATAATAGTTCGACTTTGTGAAATTTATGAATGTAAGATATTTTTAAAACTCCTATAAATTCAGCTCTGAATAATAAGAAAATAATTCCTGAAAATAAAAATATCAAAGTTGAATATATAAGTGTAACATGATTTTTTTATTCATTTATTACTGTTATATTTCTCGCTTAAAAACTTTTCATCATCATTCATTTTTTCACTTCTTTTTCTTTTCGCCCTTTTTTATTCACTGATTCGCTACTCATGTGCTTCTCAACCATGAAACGGCTCCCATCAGCTAAATTATATCCATAACAAATCATGGATCATGACCTAAAATCGTGTGATGTATAAAACCAAAATAGTTAGTTCAAAATAAAGACATATCAAAAGAAGAAGACATAACAAAATAAACTCCTCAAACAATCTCACACAGTATACCTTTTTCGATTACTACCCTTTGTTTCCTTTCTTGCACACAATAAAGAGAATGAGGTGAGCATGGTGAAAACTCATGAATTAAATGACTACCACAAGTATAAGGAAAATCAAAATCCTTTATTCTCAAGGAGAATTCACAATCTTTTCATTTCTCGAAAGAAAATGCAATTTGATAACGATCACACAAATTAATGTTTTAAGTGCATATATTTGATAAAAACTTTTGCACAATATAATTGGAAAATCATCATCATATATAGATATCCAACTACTAAGTATTCAATCTCACCCTTCATATTCCATTAACATAGGATGATTATTCAAATTTCATTCCTTGTATTCCAGTAACACAAATGTTTGTTATTTTTTTTTCATCCCATATATCACATTGAAATAAGATGATTATTCTAACTCCACCTTTGTATCACTATACTGACGCGTGCTCAACTTGTTCATCTTATCCCAATTGACATAGAGCAAATTGAACCCCAGAGACGGCCAAGCCTTCGAGGTAAAAGTACTTGCCTTGTGTGAGTTTTTACATGATATATGATGCATGAATGCAATTTAGGTCCGAGTTTTAAATTTGAACTCACTAGAATAAAGCATTTTCCAAAATCTAAATATTAAATTCAAATGTACAAATAAAACCTTTATCATACACGCAAATATTTTTTAAATAGAAAATAGAAACATTGCAATGTTACGTATAGACACGCAAACATGTATAATCAACAAAAAACTAAAATAATCCATATCATTTATTATAAATGCCCTCACCTTGAATTCATGGAGTTCCAATCTATCTCCTCGTTCAAATCTATTCAAATTATATTGCATGCATTACATCGACCTAGACATTAATCATATCATTATTTAAAAAGATTTACTTATATTTATACTTCAGATATATAGTGAAGCAATCACGCAAAGTCCTAATTTATTATATTTTTTATTTATCTACTAAACTAAATATGGAGATAAAACAAATATCATTTCAATGAACATTTTAAAATAAAATAAGTACATTTAATAAGATGTAATTCCTAAAATTAAGAGTTCACTGTATAATTAACTTGTAAACAAAATCAAGTACCTTCGAAGTATATTTATCACCATATTTAACTTTTGTATGATTATTTTACTTCTTACCAAATGTAATTTCATTAATTTGAATTGGGGTAAAATGGAGGTGCTCAGCACCTTTTGCTCAGCACCATATGAAGTAATATCTCAATCGTTGAGATTAGATGGGATGGTTAAAATTTTCGCGTGCGATATTTTAGCATCATCTCACAATATATTGGCGAGATTATGACACATCTCTCTCTCACACACACACACTCTCGATCTTTCCCCCTTTCTCCCTATCCCCTTCGACGATGATGACGGCGACCTCCCAATCCCTCCCTATTCTCTCTCCCCGATCTCCCCTCCGGTGATGGCGATGGCAACGGCGACAATGATGATGAGGCGAAGCGACAGTGTCGGGATCTCTCCCTCTACTCTCTCCCCCTTTCTCCCCGATCTCCCCTCCGATGATGGTGATGGCGAGGCGTGAGCACGAGGGTCGCCGATGAGATTTTGACACGTCACTCCCTCTCACTCCTGATCTCTCCTTATACTCTCTCCCCTTTCTCCCCGATCTCCCCTCTGACGATGGCGAAGCGACAATGATGATGAGGTGAGGCGATGCGATGGAGACCTCATGATTCTCCCTCTGCTCTCTCCCCCTTTGTCCCCGATCTCCCCTCTGACGATGGCGACAAGGACCACACGATTCTCCCTATGCTCTCTCCCCTTTTCACTCCGGTCTCCCCTCCGGTGATGACAACGGCGATAGCGACGCCCTCCCGATCTCTCCCTCTTCTCTCTAATTTGAACAATATGATCTAAATGGTTGAGGAGATGATTCACACGGTGCCGACCGAAAGGTGCTCAGCATCTCCATTTTACCCATAGAATTAATGTATTTTACAAACATTTCATAATTATCATACTTTTAAAATAATGTTTAAATGCATGCATCCATTCATGTGCATGTTTTAGTTTTTTTGGAAAAGGAACCAAAATGCAATATTGCAATATTTAATGTCGTTAGAGAGAGTAGATTAAACAAGAGGGCAGGTGTACCCACCATTTTCCCACAAAATTTAACCAAATATAATAATATGGTACAGGAAGACATGGTACGGTAACCGCCTTCCTGTATAAACCTCCCAAATCCTGACATGTCTGGCAATATTAACTCTTACCTTCATTGTTCTTCCATGAGAGTTTCACAATAACATTGTGTGTTTGATCCTTTCATTGCCTTCACCTGATATATGGATACTAAGTTACATTCTTCCACCATTAAGTACCATCATCCGGAGCCGTGTCGGGCTGCCCATCAGGGTGCTAGGCATGGACCTACGAGCATGACCTGACCGGGAGCGTATAGCACAAATTTTATTTTTTAACAAGGAAAGCATGATATGAAATTTTTGTTATGTACATAATTGAGAATTATGTGGCATAAATATGTATTTATGCATGTGACAATAATTATGTGATTATTTGAATGCTTATTATCATACTTAATTATAATGTGACAAGTTATATTCATTTCTATATAAATAAATTATATGATTATTTTTATGCCTACATATTCATATATGATTATTTATGCAATATTTATTTTTGGGTCCATAAATATTTGTGAATTATAAATGTAGTGTTTCATAAAACTTAGAATGAAATAAGTTTAAAATAATTATGAAACATAAGTAGTTCGAATAGTACTAAGGTATCCAAATTATATGATGGTCGTATTAGCATTTTTTGTTGAATGGTGCTTGACATATACATGTTTAGGGAAGTAAGAGAATTAAGCGAAAAATTTAGCACTCAGGTTAAGTAAGTCTCCAAAAATTATTAGGTTCACATCACATTTTTTTCAATTATTCTATTGTTGAGAAGGGGTGATTGTTTTTTAATTGGCACCATGGAAATGCATAAATACGTATGTCGTCTAATACAATATTTATCCATATTAATCACAAGAAGTTTGTACACTTTAATGTGCCAATTTGAGGTAGGACACAAACCCAAAACTCTGATTCATATTAACAAATGAGTTTCTAACTCAAAAACTTCATATAAGTATATATATGAACAAAACGAATCAAATTCTTGCCAAATTTATTAAGGGTTCAAGTTCTTATCCAACTTTATAATAGGATCTTGCCCATATCATCTCATTCATATAACCATGAAACCTCAGCTCCCATCGGCTAAATTATATCCACAACAATAAGCTCCTCACATGATCTCACACACTATACCTTTTTCGATTATGACCCTTTGTTTCCTTCTTCCAAACAATAAAAAGAATGGGGTGAGCATGGTGAAAACTAAGTTAAATGACTACCACAAGTATAAGGAAAACCAAAATCTTTTTATTCTCAAGAAGAATTCATTATCTTTTCGTTCATTGAAAGAAAATGCAATTTGTTATCGATAACACAAATGAATGTTTTAAGTGCATATATATGATAAAAACATTTATACAATATAGATATCACATATATCATCATTAGATATAGATATCCAACCACTACTCAATTACTTAATCTCACCCCTTGAATCACATTAACACAGGATTATTATTCTAATTTGACGTATTTCATTACTACAGGACGTTCAACTGCTATTCACAGAGCTTGTTATCTTTTTTTCATCCATTATATCCCATTGAAACAGGATGGTTATTCTAACTCCAATTTTGTATCACTATATTGACACAAGATGGTGAACTTGTTCCTTCTATCCCAATTGACATAGGGCAAATTGGAACCCAGACGATCTACTCGGAGATGGTCAGGCCTTCGGGGTAAAAGTTCTATGCCTTGTGCGAGTTTTTGCATGTAGTGCATATGATGCATGAATGCAATTCAGATCTGAGTTTTAAATTTGAACTCACTAGAATAAAGCATTTTCCAAAATCTAAATATTAAATTCGAATGTGCAAATAAAACCTTTATCATAGATGTGAATATTATTTAAGTAGAAAACATAACCATTGCAATGTCATATAATGACACACATATAGACAAACAAACATGTATAAAAACTAGCATATTCCATATCATTTAATATAAATTCTCACCTTGAATTCATTGAGTCCCAATCTGCCTCCTTGTTCAAATCTGTTCAAATTATATCACATGCATTACATTGACATACACATTAATCATCATTATTTAAAAAGATTTGCTTATATTTATACCTTAGATATATAGTGAAGCAATCACGCAAAGTCCTAATTTATTATATTTTTTATTTATCTGCTAAATTAAATATGGAGATAAAACAAATATCATTTCAATGAACATTTTAAAATAAAATAAGCAAGTAAACTTAATAAGATGTAATTTCTAAAACTAAGAGTTCACCGTATAATTTAATTATACACAAAATCAAGTACTTTCCAAGTATATTTATTCCCATATTCAATTATTGTATGACTATTTTACTTCTTACCAAATGTAATTTCATTAATTAGAACTAATGTATTTTACAAACATTTCATAATTATCATACTTTTTAAAAACAATATTTCAATGCATGCATGCAACCATGTGCATGTTTTAATTTTTTTTAAAAGGAACCAAAATGCAATATTCCAATATTAATGTTCTTAGAGTAGATTAAACAAGAGGGCAGGTGTATCCACCACCATCACAACAACAACAACAGCAAAGCCTTATCCCACTAGGTGGGGTCGGTTACATGAATCATACGACGTCATTTCGCTCTATTAGTAATCAAACCTTTCGGTATATATTCACCAATAGATCTTGCTCTATTAGTTCGTCAAGTGTCCGCCTTGGCCTCCCTCTCCCTCTTTTAATCGGACTCCAGATTATTTGATCTACTCTTCTTACTGGCGCATCTAATGGTCTTCTCTGAACATGATCAAACCATCTCAAACGATTCTCTATCATTTTCTCACTAATAGGAGCCACTCCGACTCGTTCACGTATATAGTCATTCATAATCTTATATGATCACACATCCATCTCAACATCCTCATTTCGGCTACCCCCACTTTATGTTCATGTTGTCCCTTCATAGCCCAACATTCACTACCATGTAACACTGCCGGTCTTATAACAGTACGATAGAATTTTTCTTTAACTTTATTGGGTACTTTTCTATCACAAAGAACTCCAGTGGCTTTCCTCCACTTACACCAATCAGCTTGAATTCTATGATTAACATCGTCATCAATCTCATCTTGTCTTACAATTGATCCTAAATATTTAAACTTTGTCACTTGAGGAATTATATCCTCTCATAACCTAACTTCCAAATCGTCTCTAAGTTATTTATTTGTGAAATTGCTATATATATATTCTGTTTTATTCCTACTTAAATGAAAACCCTTTGATTCCAACGTATTTCTCCATATTTCCAATTTTGTATTAATCTCTTCTCTTGAATCCGCTAAAATTACTATATCATCCGCAAATAGCATGCACTTAGGTACCTCCTCTGTGATACTCTCAGTTATAGCATCGAAAACTAAGTTAAATAGATACGGGCTTAAAGCAGATCCTTGATGTAGGTCAATTCCTATAGGAAATTCATTTGTCTCACCTCCGGGTGTCCTAACCCTAGTCAATGACCCATCATACATATCTTGTATTACCTTAATGTAGACAACACTCACCCTCTTCTTTTACAAGGCTTTCCAAAGCACATCCCTTGGTATCCGATCATATGTCTTCTTTAAGTCAACGAAAGCCATATGTAAGTCTCTTCTCCTACTTCGATACTTCTCCATCATCCTCCTTAGTAAATAAATCGCCTCTGTAGTAGATCTTCCTGGCATGAACCCAAATTATCTTTCAGAAATACTAGTCTCCATTCTCAATCTATGCTCAATCACTTTTTTCCATAATTTCATTGTGTGATTCATAAGTTTAATCCCTCTATAATTTGCACAATTCTGAATATCCCCTTTATTTTTGTAAATAGGAACTAATATACTTAATCTCCAATCATTAGGCATCTTTTTCGATCGCAAAATCTCATTAAATAGTTTACATAACCACAACACACATTTTTCTCCTAAATATTTCCAAACTTCAATCGGTATACCATCCGGTCAAACGGCTTTACCATTCTCCATTTTCTTAAGAGCTTCGCTAACTTTCGAGACTCTAATTCTACGATAAAATGACATATTAAGCTCACGTTCGCTAATTGTCAAGTCCTCCAAATTACAACGGGAACATTCACATCCATCATTAAATAACTTATAGAAATACTCTTCTCATCTGTTCTTAATATCTCCTTCAGTAACTAAAACCTTGCCAACTTCATTTTTTATGCATCTTACTTGATTCAAATCTCTCAACTCCTTCTCTTTATTCCTTGCAATCTTGTAAATCCTTTGTTCACTAGCCTTTGTTCATAACTCCTTATAAAACCCATCATATGTTTTAGCACGAGCATCACTAAGTGCCTTCTTAGCCTCCCTTTTCGCCAAACGATACTTTTTCCCAATTGTCAGAACTATTGTCCAAGTGTATCGCCTTGAAACCATCCTTCTTATTACGCACCTTTTCTTGGACCTCCTCATTCCACCACCAAGTCTCCTTATCTCGTGGTCCAAAACCTTTTGATTCTCCTAAAATGGCTTTAGTAATCATTTCAACCTTTTTTGTCACATTCTCCCACATGATACTAGCATCTCCTTCTAACTCCCACACACTTTTTTCTAATAACTTACTTCTAAAAGTCTCTCGATTCTCCCCCTTTAATTGCCACCACTTGATCTTTCGATCAAAACCTATTCGAAATTTTAGTTTTATACATTTCATTTGCACATCAAGAACTAACAATCTATGTTGTGTAGTCACCACATGCCCATGAATTACTTTGTAATTAGTACAACGTCTTTTATTAGTATTTCTTGTCAAGAAAAAATCGATTTGAGACCTATGAGTTTCACTTTTGTATGTGATTAAATGTTCCTCTCTCTTCCTAAAATAAGTGTTGATAATCTTAAGGTCGTATGCTAAAGAAAAATCAATAATAGTTTGTCATTCCCCATTCAACTCCCCAAAATCAAAACCATCATGAACCCTTGCATGTGGTCCTGCCTCTTTACCAACATGTCCATTAAGGTCTCCCCCAATATAAACTTTATCGGTTGTTGGTATACTTTCAATCAAACCCTCTATATCTGTCCAAAACTTTTCCTTAAGATGTGATTCTGCTCCTACTTGGAGTGCATATGCACTAATAATGTTCATAGTCTCCTTTCCAATAATTACTTTCACGTATATGATTCGATCCTCAATCCTTTTAACTTCCACAACATTCTTCCTCCATTATGCATCCGCGATAATACCAACATCATTCATTCCCTTTACCTTACCTGTGTACCAAAGTTTGGAACCATTTAACCTAATCTTTTTACTTTCATCTCTTACCCATCTAGTTTCTTGCAAGCATAAGATACTAATCTTACGCTGATCCATTACTTGTGCCACCTCGAGGCGCTTCCCATTCAACGTTCCAATGTTTCAAGAACCTAATCTGACCTTAGTCTCATGAACTAGCTTCTTTAACCATCTCCGTCCATTAGAGTGCGGTAGCCCTTGCTCATTTAACACTGCATTCAGGCGAGGATGCAGCGGCTCTTGCTCTCTTATCACTGTACCCGAGTTGTACATCGCGTTACTTACGGGTAATGACCTAGCATTAACACAATATATTCGTTGATCCATGTTCATAAGATTCGACAAGATTTTACGTTGGCTGTCGGGGCCTAACACAACCCTCCTCCTTTATCCGGGCTTGGAACCGACTATAAAACATAGGCGGAGTTGCAGGTGTATCCACCATTTTCCCATAAAAGTTAACCAAATACAATAATATGGTACGGGAAGATATGGTACGGTAGCCGATTTCCTGTGTACACCTCCCAAATCCTGACATGTCAGGAAATATTAACTTACCAGATCTTCTTATGACAATATATATCGACCTTCATTGTTCTTAAAAAATTGCATATTACCTTTCTTCCATGAGAGATTCACAATCACATTGTGTGTTTGATCCTTTCATTGCCTTCACACCATGGATACTAAGTTACCTTCTTCCACCAACAACAATGGTACCTCAAAATATACTCCAACACCATTAACCATCATTGATGACCCACTTATCTCGCCTCTCTATGAAGTGGTGTTCCCTTATATCCATAATCAAACAAGTACTTTAGGGAACAATCTCTCTCAAGTCTCTTCCACCAACCATTCCTATGAAAAGATCGATAATGATATGCTTCATTCCCCAAGCCCTTCTCCTAGTACACAAAAAGTTAGAGAAGATAAGTTTACAGGAGACGATCTCATGCCGCTTCCTGATTCAAATGTGCAGTGTTTGTTGAACACTGAGCATGGATCCAAATCCATGAGCCTTCATCCTTCGAGTGCAATGCAGAGTATTTACAACATGTCATTTCCTCATCAATTTCCAGTCTCAAGTCTTCTGAATGTGGCCTCTGCCCCTGCCATCCAACAAAACAATAGCCATCAAATTACTAATGGCTCATTTGTGCCAAAATTTTCTTTTCCTCAACGATCACAAGCTACGGACTCCTTAAATCCACATCCAAGTAATGAACATATGGTTCATAACCTTCGTAGTCAAAAGCCTCAAATCTTAGTCTCGCAGCAAAAGTTACGGAAGGAAAAAAGATTCATATGTGATATATGCCAATCTGAGTTTCGAACTGGGCAAGCATTAGGAGGGCATATGAGTTTTCATAGCAAATCAAGGAAGGATAACTTGAAGTTACCGGCACCAAATATGCGTGCAACAACAAAAGAATACGCAAACTTCAGTAACATCCAAAATAAGTCAAGAGAATGCTGAAGCAAGCAAAAAGGTCATACCGAAGGAGTTGAATAATATGGTAATTGGAAAGGAACTATGGAAAACACTATTGAAAAGGTATAGGTGTTTAACGAAAAAAAGAGTACATTTGTATGTTAGCTATCATGTAAAACAAGCTTGAAATAAATAAGCAAATTTTTGGTTCAATCTCGCAACAATTTAGCTTTGTTGGGGTTTAAATTTATGATTCAGCTTATATTAATAAAACAATTGTGTTATTAATATATTGTCTTATAATAATGTGCTTCTTGACATATATTACTATGAATTATTGAATTATATTACAATGGAGAATTGTTTATATAAATAGTTGAGCATTTAGAAAATAAGTTTTTCCCAGCTTTTATTTTTATTGGGTACATTCTACTATTTTGAAAAGAAAAATTAGTTGCCTTATAAAGACAACTCTAATAACATTTATACCTATAACAACGACTTTTCCTGAATACACTGAGTGAAACCAATATTCAAGTTAACTTCAAATTTAGCATTTATCTAGGAAAAGATAAAAAGGATAAGACTAGAGGTGGAATTGCATGAGGGTCGCGGGGTTGGCCCGCCCTAACACGGGCTCGGCCTAAGCGCGACCACTAGGTCGGGTCTGGAGCAAACCGTGGGTGCTAGGCACAAGCCAGGTGGATGCTAGGCACGAGCCAGGCCCCACGAGCATAACCTGATGGGGGTCGACCTGACATATTTAGCACAATTTTTATTTATTTTTTATTTTTAACAAGGAAAACATGATATGAAATTTTTATTATGTACATAATTCAGAATTATGTGGCATAAATATGTATTCATGCATGTGACAATAGTCATGTGATTATTTGAATGCTTATTATCATGTTTATGTTAATTATAGTGTGACAAATTATATTCATTTATATATAAATAAATTGTATGATTATTTGTACGCCTATTA
Source organism: Pontederia crassipes (assembly GCA_030549335.1). Classification (NCBI taxonomy): domain Eukaryota; kingdom Viridiplantae; phylum Streptophyta; class Magnoliopsida; order Commelinales; family Pontederiaceae; genus Pontederia; species Pontederia crassipes. Next base: position 8,901,811 of record JAUKPH010000018.1, on the reverse strand, counting down.
TACATTTGCTCTAAGCTATTTTTATTTTTGGATGCATAAATATTTGTGAATTATGAATGTGACATAATTCATAAAATTTAGAATGAAATGATAATCATGAAACATTGGTAGCTTAAATAGTACTAAGGTATCCAAATTATATGATAGTTATATTAGTAACTTTTATTGAGTGATACATGACATATGCATGTCTAGGGAAGTAAGAGATTGCAAGTGAAAATTTTGATAGTCAGGCTTACGTGGTATATTGTTATATCTCCAATAATGACATTTTTAATTATTTTGCTGACGAGGTGGAGAGGTGATTGTTTTCTAGTTGACACCTTGCAATTGCATAAATACATATGTGCATCTAATACAATATTTATCCATATTAATCACAAGAAGTTTATATACTTTAATGTGCATCACTGACAATTTCTAAATAATGAAATAATGTAGGACACAAACCCAAAACTCTGATTCATATTAACAAATGGGTTTCAACTCAAAAACTTTACAGAAGTTTTATGCATGTTTATTAGAACATGCAGTATCAAAATCACTATATCTTTCTCCAACATGTATCGTTGATCTTCTACTTGTATTGTCATACATGCACATGTAGCGCATGTTATGATATGCATGATTTTTGTAATTGACAAGAAATTATACTTGTTAGAAATTTTGCTTGAAACTTTAGATATTCTTAAGAATTTGATTACTAAGATTCATCATATGAGACCAATTGTCATACCTTTCTAGAAACATATTTTTTTGCATTTATCAATAGTATTTAATTATGTCACGATTGTGAAATAATATTCCACGGATCATGGCTTGATTTTCACGTGCCATGATGATGACCATGATGACAAGAATCAATCATGGGAGTGTTCCATTTTTCATGATCATGAGGGTCAAGAAAACAATTTTAAAGTTATGATTATGATTATTATTATTATTGATTTATTTGAATGTTTTAAACTATTGATGTTAATGACTTATTGTTGATTGTTAATGTTACAAATGTTCTATGCTAAATGATGATTGATTGATATTACTCAGACATGAAATTCCTATGCTAAATGAAGAATGCTAATACTAACCCAAATAAAGCACCCATTAACTATACTGATGAATTTTTACTATGCAGCATGCATTCTCAATCCATCAACTTACTAAGTAAGCTAAAGCTTATTACCAAAAAAAAAAAAAAAAACAGAATATAAAGGGAGACACGAAGTCGTGCAAAGAAGATAAAAAAAAAACAACGGAGACATGTAAGATTGAATTTTTAAAATATGTCCAACACCACCTCAACCACTGTTCAGGGTTTCGTCTCGTTATTTTCAGAGAAGACGTCTTCCATCATCACGGAAGAACACACAAGAAAAAGAAAAAAAAAACCACAACAAAAGCTGTCGCTTTTATGTGATATATAATGGATGTCCGTTCTCGGTTCTCTCTCCATTGTCGCGCTTTTATTCCACTTTTTTTATATATATAATGGAATCCCTCTACTTAAATTTGATCGCTTCAGAGCTTGTTCTTGTACCAGAAGACGCCCTTGTCGTTGGCGCCATCATCGCGCTCCACGTAGAGGCACTCCCGGGCCTCCCTCCACATGGCTTTGACCACGGGCGTGCCGTCGAACTGGTAGTACTCGCCGAGCAGCGGCTTGATCGCCCTGGTCGCCTCCATGGCGTGGTAGTGCGGCATGGTCAAGAAGAGGTGGTGGGCGACGTGGGTGTCCGTGATGTTGTGGAACACCCGGTTTAAGATCCCGTAGTCGCGGTCCATCGTCGCCAGGGCGCCCCGCAGCCAGTCCCACTCGCTCGAGTCGTAGTGCGGCAGCGCCGGATGGGTGTGCTGCAGGTACGTGATCGTCACCAGCCACGCGTTCACGATCAGTAGCGGCACGCCGTAGACCTTGAACAGCCACCAGAAGCCGTACGCCGCGGCGACGCGGTAGAGCACGTAGAATGCCGCGAGGATGCCGGCGTCGGAGATGAAGATCTGGGCGCGCTCCCGGTCGGAGTAGATGGGGCCGTAGGGGTCGAAGTGGCAGGCGAAGCTCGGATACGCGCGGCCAGAGACGTTGAAGGCGAGGTAGAGCGGCCAGCCGAGGGTGAGCGTGACAGCCAGGGTGAGGACGCGGCCCGGCGGGTTGTTCAAGTACTTGGAGAACAAGGCCATGCTGGACTTGGGCTTGGGGACGAAGACCTCGTCGCGCTCGAGGGAGCCGGTGTTGGAGTGGTGGCGGCGGTGGCTGTATTTCCAGGAGAAGTAGGGCACCAGGAGCGCGGAGTGGAGGACGAGGCCGACGGCGTCGTCGAGAAGGCTGTAGTCGGAGAACGCATGGTGGCCACACTCGTGGGCGATCACCCAGACGCCCGTGAGGACGCAGCCCTGAAGCGCCCAGTAAATGGGCCACGATGCGAGCCGCAGTAGAGGAGAAGGCAGCGACGGGATGACGGCCAAGGCGAAGTAGAGGAAGGCCGACGCCAAGACGAGGTCGTGCACCACGTAGGAGAAGGACCGGAGGACCGAGCGCTGGAAGCAATGGGGCGGGATCGCCTTCTTGATCTGTCCGACTGTGAACGGCGGCTTCTCGGTGGGAGAACGCCGTATGGCCGCGTCTCCGGCCATCGATTTGAGGTTCTCCTGCGCGGCCTGTTCCTTGGGCGTCATGCGTCCCCCAGCTCCCATCCTGCTGCACTGCAATGGAGACACTACACATCAATATAACACTGAGCAACGAAGAGTGTCCTGTTGGAAGTTAACGCCCTGCAGTTGGGCCAAAATGCGGTTGTGCAAACTGTTCCAACTGCACATGTTGTGTGTGGTTATGGAAACCGTACACTATAAAAATAAGAAGGAAGATGCCAGCGTTCGTCTTGTGATGTACGTCCTTGACGAGAGCCAACAAGCTCTTGAATTCCGACTATGTTCCTTTCATTATTATACCAAATCCTTCACATCCAAACAAGTCATGCACCGGCACCGCCGAGGCTGTAACAAACTTACAGGAAAATAAAAAAGAAAAGAACGATGGTGGTAAATGTGAAGCACATGACGCACGCGGCGTAGATGCCCCAAAATCTGGTGGGGCGTGCAACGCACGAAGGAGCCACTTTTGGGTAGCTTTCCAACGGATCTAAAAACACCTAGACAAAGTGTGAGAAACGATCTACAAAGTTATGATGCGTCGAAGGGCACGCGGCGGCGAGCTCCTCGGATGCGGAGGCGCACACGCAGAAGCACTGCTCGCTGAAATGCCGCATAAAAGACGGAGGTATATAAAAGGACGATTTGTTCAATTCCCCTCTAAAAAGGAAAGAATACATGAACTTGACCGAAGTGCCCCTCGATGGCGTCGATATTTACCGAAAGGGGGGACGGCTACGATGCTTCGGAAAGAGCAGTAAATAAAAGAATCGCACCCCAAAAGACGATCTCCGGCCATTGAACAAAGATACTGAACCCTAAAGTGAGACCAGCGGCCGCCGCCACATGGTTCTCTCCTTGAGTGAAGAAAGATAGAGAAAAAAAAAACATTTTTTTCCGATTTAAAATGAATGCTCATGAAAGCTACGTAAGTACTCTCTCCCTCTCTCTCTCTCTCTCTCTCTCTCTCTCTCTCTCTCTCTCTCTCTCTCTCTCTCTCTCTCTCTCTCTCTCTCTCTCTCTCTCTCTCTCTCTCTCTCTCTCTCTCTCTCGTGCAGTTTTCCCTGCAAAAACCAGTATTTTATATTTTCCTTCCACAGATCTGCTACGAGCCCGGCCATGATCCCCGAGAGAGAGAGGAAGGAAAGAAAAAAGGTGAAAAAAAAATACTCCAAAAGTTTCCTCATTTCAAGCAGAAATCCTCGAACAAGGGCGTCAAACGCAGATGCTTTGTTACCGGAAAAAAAAAATGCAGATACTTACCAGAGACGTCCAGTCCCAAGACGGCCTCTCTATCTCTTCTCCTCTTCTCTTCACTCAGTCACACAAACCGAGACCAACGTGAGCGAGCGACGCCACTTCCCTCGACGTCCTCGACCAGTGGAAGAGGACGGTGAGGCCTCTATTTAAGAACAGCTCGGGGGTCAGTGCGGTCGAACCACGCGTCCGACAGGCACGGGCGAACCAGGAGAATGATGACGGCGTCTCCCCAGATCCGATGATCGCCGTCCGATCTCAGCGCGGACGTTCCGGATCGAGGCGGTAAGAACGGTAAAACAAAACGTTCGTTATTTTCGAACGGACGGACGAACTTGCCCCGCCCCGCCCTGCCGTTACATTACATATAACATATGAGTGCAATTGGCAGATAAGTCCCGCCGCATGTCCCACCCAAACGGGTCCGAGCTCGTAACCCGAGCCAGACTCGTGGAGCCGTGAGATTTGAGAGGGCACCCACCCTTATTTGCCCCCAAGTGCAATGACCTTCTTACCCCCAGGTATATAAATCAGGCAATTTAAAAATATATGGACACACTATCATCATTTCAAAATATATTATTATTAAAAATTAAAAAAAAATGTGAGACAATAATGTATTTTAAAATGATAACAGTGGTAAAAGAAACTTGCGAGATGGCCGATAAAAGTTACTTGAGACGAGTACAACAATGTTTGATAGACGGCTCAAAATCTCCCTTCCTCTGCATGCATTTCCTACTGCCACGTGGCGAACCAGTGCGTCCGATTGCTCCTCCACCTGCTGCGCCCTGTTAACATCATGTTTTAGTTGACCATTCGTTCTTTCGACTTCCAATGACCGAACAAATCAATGTCAGTTCAAAATTGTTAAAAGAGACAGTTTGGGTACCGAATTTAGCATCGAAGATTACACGTCTGAAGTGTTCCTCATTTTCTATTATTAAATAATTACGATTGTGGTTATTATTTGCAAAAACATGATAAAAAAAACATGAATTTTATATTTCTTGTAAAGCTGGAACTAATTTCTTTAAATTACAAAATTACCATCTTTAATGTTCATTACAAACATGTCATTCTGAAGGTTTCACATTGAATTGAATGTTTTAAAAGAGAATAAAAAAACATTTATTTGATACTTATTGAATTCGTTGATATTTTAATTTTTTTTTTTTTTGGAAATTTAAAAATCACGATATGGTATTACCTATACCAGACAATTATTATCGAGCCAATATTTATTATAAAACTATAAATATGTAATAAGGAGATGACCCTTCCCCTCACTTGTCTTCTACAGTCATCCTCCTAGCTTGTTGGATACAGGAAAGGAGTCCTCATTTGTTTTTTTTAATTAAATTAAAATACATAACAAAAAATGATTAATAGTGTTGTAAAGGGTTAAATATCTAATGCGAAAATTTCATTTGAATGTGAGATAAAATGAAGAAATGAAGTGGCAATAGTGTATTTTGAAGTGTCAATAACGATGTCCTTTATTTGTATCAAACACGTGACTTATTAAAAGAGGGTGGACGATTCTTCTCTTATGGCGGCACCCATCATGATGGACAACCTTCAACGCCAGTCGCCAGCGATTCAAAATTTCAAATAAAAAATGATCGGTTCGCGATCGTGTCAGTTGTGAATGTGGGTGTCAACATTCATTACAGGTGAACTATAACGCTCCCAAATCGACAGTCATCACATGGCGAAGACCAACCCAAAAATGTTAAAAATGCTATGGCATTAATCATAAATTTGATCAAAACTCAATCAAAAATACATGACACATTAGTAGAAGAAAAGATATAGATAAATAAGAAATGTAAAAGGTGACATTAATTGTGGAAGTCAAAAGGTTGTCACCTTGTCTAACAAAAAAGTATCATAATGACTACATCAAAAGTTCATAAATGTGAAATATAAATAAAAATAAAATAATTAGGCTCTTCGGTTCATGTGCTTTATCATCGTATCAGCGTTGTCACAGTACACCAACTCTCCATTTGCCCTGTGAAAATCAAAAACAAAGGAGACAATTCTCTCATAAGTTTTACAGTTTAGTGGGGAACCAATAATAAAATACAATGCTTAATTTTAATTAGAATAAATTGGAAAGGAATGATCGATGCATACCTTTTGCTAGGAAACTAAGCATGAGAATCATAATATAAAGATGTAGCATGAGCAAAAGGATAAATCAATCAGCAATGAGTGTTGTAATCCAATGAGAACTAATGAACTTGAGATCAATATCATTCATGGAAACCATCATACAATGCTTATCTACAATTATATGTGATATCGGTAACTTGATTTGATGTCAATGCTTCTTTTGCTTTATAATGCGTCATTATCTTAGTTTAAATGTTTAACAATTAGGTGACTTTGATGTGCCTTTAAATTCATTATCCTTTGGGCTCTTATTCACTTATGAGGTGCATTGAACAAATGATACAGTCTTGTGCCGGTCAATGGCTGATCAAGCCGTAACAAAATGGAGCGACTCTTATCAGGAATGCACTTGGCTTAGACTAGCAACCTAGTGATTATCTTTCATCTTATCATATTAGCCACTTTACAATCTTATGTTTCAATGTTCAAGGTAAATCCTGAATCAATGATTTGATGATAGAGATAAATCAAACAATAGTGATATGAAGGTTCTTGTCTTAGATCAGTATAGTCACTGGGAAACTTAGGGAAGATCCAAATTGAATTCATAATCATAAAAGAGGAAAAATGGGGATTTCCGTTGTTATAACCCAGGTCGGGTAAAAGGTGACTCGGGTCGGGTTCGTAGCATGGTTCAGGCTGAGTATATAGCTCACTCGGGCTGAACTCGGAGAAGACCATCGTGCATTGTCGGGGTCAACGCAGGACTAACTCGGGCCGAGTTCAATAGAACCCAGGCCAGATAACAAAATGTTGAGCGATTTGGTCGTTTAGGGTGAACCGGGTCAGATTCCACGAACGTGGGTCAGGCGACGTGGTGCCCAGCTAGATTTTGCATGAACCCGGGTCGGGTCTATATAATATTCATAATGTTGAGAGTTTTGCAAGGTAAAGATCGTACTACTTGGCATGCATAAATGAGGATGCAATAGTTCAAACATACAATAGCAGATTGTATCAAGACATAAACATATGCTTAACTAGATAACACATGGAATGCAATCAACATGACATATCTGCATAATCAAAAATAATTTATAGACTTAAATGAAACTACTCACGACAATCAAGGAAATCAATCAAACAACATGACAGACCAATTGTTCTTAGGGCATTTTACACATTAGTCATGAATAAAACATGACAAGATCAATCATATAGGACCAGATCTAAACTAGTTAGTGTTAAACAAGGTGATTTCTGGATCACCCACATGATTTTTGTGTTTGTCATTATCGATAGTCCTGGATCAACGATGATGCGCCCCTGTACGTTCTCGATGTGCCGAAGTCTCCTCCCCTATAGGATGCTAAGATCAAAGATGTCACAGAAATGAAGGGATGGGTGAAGGAAGGTGAACATCTGACTGCTCCTTACTGGAGATGGAAATAGGCCGTCGGATCTCCTCTCAACGTGCGTAAGGTGAACAACAAGCAGGGTAATTCATTTTTCAACAATCATTTGGGAATTATGAGGGAAGATGTAGGTCATTAATTTTCTTGATTTTTAGTTATACGATATATATTCCCCATTAATTGCTCTGCCCATATCGTAACTGCCCACATTTGATTCTTTTTCCATTTTATCAGGATTATGGATTTTACTCCCCCAGCTAGTCGTTTCCTTTTTGTTATATCCATCTTTCTTTTTTTTTTGTTGTTACATGAACGCTGTCAGACTTATTTTTCGATGCAGGCGGTCAAAGGCGGTTGCAACGAGGAAGGCGGTGACGACAAGGACTGTGGCAATCGAGGAGGTTAAGGGTGGTGACAGTGAGAGCAACACCCCATTTTAATGGGCGAACTCGAGGGAAGATATCTAGACCTCAGAGAGTTTGAATGCGACGATGACATTGGTGGCGCGGAGCTAGGTGACGACGACCTTGGCGTACACCAATCAGGAGATCAACGCAAGACGTCGCCCAATGAACCGCCTCCATGACATGTTGCGTCTGTCGTGAAGGATCGACACAAGGAAGCAAGGCCGACGGGAAGGCCCTCGGGGAGGATTGGCGCGAGCATCGGTGGGCGATGTTTGTGAAGAGGAATTGGGGAAGGCGCGCGCGCGAGAGAGAGAGAGAGAGAGAGAGAGAGAGAGAGAGAGAGGAGGGGTGTGAACCATCGATTTTTTAACTTGAATCGCGCCCCCTACTATTGAATCGGTGCTCAATCTTTGGCATCGCGCATCGGACGGATGCCACCATAGGAGGAGCGTCAGGGATGGAGGGATGGCTCCTGGCATCCACCCTCCACCCTCTTTTAATGGGGTGGATGTCCATCAAATTCAAGTAATAATTAAGTGTGGTACAAGTAAAAAAGATTATACACGTAAATTAACACTAAAGTTATCTTATATTATCTAATTATTTAATGTTAAAGAAAAGAAAAATAAATAAATCAATATTTTTAAAATTGAATTCAGTCCTCTCTCCCTTAATTCCCTCCCCCTCATCCATGCACAGTTTTGTTTTCTCCTTTGTGGGATCAATTCTCCTAACTCAATGGCATTACATGAGTACCATCAGCAAACTTCACTTACTACCAAGAACATCAAAGTCGTCTTTAGAAGTTGATAGTTAGTCATCACAAAGTTCGTCAAGATAGGTAATATTTTTTTATTTACTTTTGAATGTAATTTTTTAATAAGTTAATTAAGTTATGAAAGTTTTATTATCATCTATATGTTGTCATTTGATTAGTAAAAAAAGTGTTCTGGATTCTTGTGTCCACCGGCGGAGCTAAAAAATTGACCGAGTGAGTTCACTTATTAACCTAACATTACAATATCTATTTGTTATCAAGATTAAAAATATGCATAAATATTTAAGTATAAAATAGTATTTAAAAGGAAAATCAAATGTATGATCAAGAAATATTCTCTTAATGATGTAAATAAAAAAGTTAAATAATATGTATTTGAATTATACAATTTAAATTACTTAAGATAAAAAATTTATTAAGTGTGTATATTCTCGTATTGAAGATTAATTTTTTCAAATAGTTATTTGACATAATTGTTAATTGTATTGAAATTACTTTGTAATGTAAAAATACTTGTAACTATGAAATAGAATAAATTATATAAATTTAAATCTAACATAATGATATCTATTATGGTGATATGAAATTTATCATTTTATCAAAACATAATAAATAGATGGCCAAACTTAAACATTACAAAAACAATTTAAATATGAAATGAGTTTTGCACACATAAATGTTATTACATTGAAGAAGCTCAAATTTTAGTATTTTACTTTATCTTTTTTCTGAGTGCTTATGATTTATCTCTATTTTATTTGTAACTCATGCACACTTATGTTACAATAACAATAAGGCTGCATTTGAAAACGAAATTGGGGTCCGTACTAAGTTTTCAATGAATAATTGAATTGATACATTAGTTCGAGATTAAAATTTTTTACAAAAAAAAATTGTTTTAAAATATAGTATTTAAATATAAAAATATTTTTTAGTTAATTATATTTAACTAAACATGAGAAGTTTTTAATAAAATAATAAATAATAAATAATACTATATTAATTTTTTATATAATAAATAAATTATTTTATAAGAAAAATTGTGAGAGAATGAGAGAAAATAAGAAAAGAAAAACAAAATTAAAAAAAGTGACGTCAAGTTAAAAAAAGTTTAGTTATCTTATAGTGCTCCGATTCTACTAAAAAATAAAATCGAAGCACTGAAACTAAAGTCATTGGAAGTCATTTCTAGCTCATGGTTCCGCCATCTTGACTCGTGGAATCGCGAGTCCATTTGACAGTACCAAAAACATTCCATCCTCCAAACTAAGATGTCAGTTTCAAATGTCCTCTCTTTTTTACATTTTTTTCTCTATTTTCTTCTTTTTTTGCTGAATCCATGGAACGACTTTTTTTCTCTCTATCATCCCTTCTCGCATGTTTGCATTTCAAAAGGCCATCCAACATTCCATTGCGATCAAATGTTCAACATTTCATCTTTTTTCAAAGGTCCAACATTTCAGCTTTTTTCCACTATTTAAAATGAAGGAATTTGCCCCTGGTCCTCCTCCTCCTCGAACGAACGGGAGCTTGATAGGAGTACTCTCACATCCAATGATCAACCATCGATTGAGGACCGGTTGGCGAGACGTCAAGAAGGCTTGTCGGCTGGCGAGAACACCCATCCGAACCGGGCGGTGGTTTGAGATACCAAAGAGAGCTGAGTCCATCAGAGACCCGTGAGGGCAGATGTAATGCCCCCAAATCGACCACGCCACGTGGTAAAGATCAATCTGGAGATGCTCGATCGCTATAATTTTGACTATCATATTGACCAAGTCTTAGTCAAGAAATGAAACACGTCAGCAAAAGAAGGAATAAAGATAAAGAAAATAAAGAAAAGAATGATATTTATTGCGGAAGTCTAGAAAAATGGCTACATCATCTCTAAGGGATATCATATAGTTCTACATCATGAGTTCATAAATGCGGAAGAAAAATAAAAACTAAATAAGTCCTATGGTTCATGTGTTTTCTTATCGTCAGAGCTTCGTCATAGCACACCTACTTAACATCATCACTGATCTGGCCCTGTGAAAATCAAACACAAGGGAGAAAATCTTCCCGTAAGTTTTACAACCTAATGGGAAACCAATAAAAGTACACAATACATAACTTGAATAGCTTAAATCAGAAGTGAGACAAAATATTTATCTTGAAAGGAAGATGGAAACATGGGAGCATCTAAAATAAATCATAATAAGAGAAATGAATAGATGTCACTAATCAATTGAATCAGATGATGCTTGGTAAACTTAAAATCATTGCATGCTTAATAATCATAAGTAATATCAATAACTTGGCTTGACGTTTATACTTATTTGTCTTATTCATGCTTCTTAACATTGGTTCGTGCTTAGAAATTAGGGTGACTTTAGGTGTCTTTAATTCTTGAGATATGTTGAGCAAACGAAATAGCCTTGTGCGGGTCAACGGGTGATCAAACCATGACCAATGGAACGACTCTTATCTTGTGGTACTTGACTTAGACTAATAATATATTTTCATCTTCAATCTTAACTTATTAATCACTTTAGAAAATTTATTCTTCTTCATACAATAGAGACAATAAGATAAGTAGGAAAGTAAAACAGTAAAAGAATTCATGTCTTAATCAGGTATGGTTCTCAGTGAGGACATGGCATCAAAATCAAACATAATCATAATTAATCATAAGACAAACCGACAATATTCAAATCAAGGTCAAAGGAAATAAATGAAATCAAGGGTCGTCCTATAGCTTGGCACGACCGTGACAGCATAGTGGCATAGTCGTGTCGATAGGAATGGTACGGTCCGGTCCATAGTGGAATAGGCGTGTTGGAATTGAGTACGTAGGGGGATGTAAGGTGGCACGACCGTGATGGAGTATGAGGGCAGTCGATTAGTTCAAAGGGGTTGGTCGACAGGTTTTGTGTTTAGTCACTCGGCTGAGAATTTGGTCATGGCACGGGCGTGCCAGAGGGGTGGCACAGGCTGCCTGATCATGAAGGCGGTCAACCGATCAATCGACCGATTTTGAAGTTAGCGGCTCGGCTTGTTATTCGGTTATGGCACGAGCGTACCAGAGGAGTGGCACGACCGTGACGGAGGTGACACGGGCGTGCCAAAAGGGTGGCATGGCCGTGACGATAGGTTCCAGCTGATTTCAACATAAAGATTACTTCAATCATTAACAGAACTTCACTATAGATTAAATTCTACCTCCAAGCAATCATCCAAACATGTCGACAACAAAAATAATCAAATTTTACAAGCAATCAAACCTACAATCATGAAAATAGAGTTCATGCATCCTTTCTTAGATCTTCGTAACTTTCGTCCATTAAACGTTCAAATCGTAACATAGAGAGGATCAAGTCTATTCAAAATTGTGCAAGGTGATTTTAATTCATCCACCTGATTCTTTGTTGATTTCTTGCACTAATTCGTCCATATCACCATCGACCGTGTCCTCCCTGTTGCCTGCGGTCCTAGTGTGAGATCTCCTTCCCTTGGCTGATCTCCACCTACGGGCCGTCCAGATTGAAGATGAACGTAGTGGGAGAAGAGGAAAAACACTCCTTACTCAGTTCCTTCTTCACATAAATGGACGTGAGAGGAGAAAGGAAGAGAGAGAGTCTGCAATTAATCTTTTTGGTTTTCCCTTTTATACTTGCATCCAAATTCCCTGTTGATATTCCCTATAATCAATAAAACCCATCGTTTTATCTCTCCATATTTGATTTTTTTTCCAGTTGTTGCAGCAGAGGTCCCGCCAGATAGCCCATGATTGCTCTGGCCGCAATCAAAGACGAAGTTATCCACACCGACACGACCAAGGTCCATGCTCTCTCGCATTTCCATTTTCCAGCCCTCAGGTCGCGAGGAATCACAAAGGCGCAAGCTGAGATGATCCTCTAGGGCAAGATCATGAGAGGTTTGCCACGCCTTCTTCCACCCTGCCATCATCGTCGACCCCTTGGCCCCAACGCTAAAGTCCATTCGGGAGCGTCGCTGGAGCACCTCCATTAACCTCCCGACATACGATGACGGTAGTTGTTTCCACTAGCGGAGTCAAGAGCTTCGTAGGCGAAGAGAAGGGTGGAGCTCTGGAAGAGACGACGGCGCCGACATCGGAGACCATCGAGGCTGTCGGAGAGGATGAGGCAGTGCCCATTGTGGGGGATGACGGACGAAGAGGAAGCGTGGTTGCCGGAGGTGATGAACGGCGGAGGGGATGGGCGAACGTGATGGAGATGTTTAAATCGTGGTTATGGAGCCTCTAGGTCCGGGTGTGTGAGTCCTCTACTTCCTTTTAGTTCCTCAAAGTTATATTTAATTTTTTCCCAAGAAAATGGGCACACAAAAAGTCCTCTACCTCATCATTTAAATTAATTCGCCTTATGCTGCGTTTAACTATCTTTGCTTTTTTTTTTCTCCGATCGTTTTGGTAGTTGTAATCAAAAGCTTTTAGCATTTACTTTTGAATGAAATAGTCACAAATCACCATAAAAGGGAGATAATTAAAGGTAATATATATATACACTTTTTACTTATTTTATAAACTTATAAATATTATAATAAGTTAAACAAAAATATATAATAAAAAATGAGTCATTTTATGAGTGTTCTATGCATGATGTGCTTATTGATTAGAAATAAAATCATATTAAATTTGTATTTATCAATAATTTAATTTAAAATAAATACACATAATTTATTTTTTTATCATGATTAGGACCATGACTTTTGTTCTATAAAATAGTTCCTTTTAATTTATGAGACAGTCGGATTCATTTTAATTTATTTTAGAATATTGTCATTATTTATTGTCCTTTATTTACCATATTTATTTTGTTTATATCAAGAAATAAATAAATAGGAAAAATATTTTTCATCATAATATTTTTATGACCATATTCTGCATATATCGTTTTATAATCATATGTTTTAGAATTCCTTTTAATTTGTTTTAGAATATTGTCATTACTATCTATCTTTAAGTTTATAATAACTAATTTTTTATCTGTCTTTATTCGATATCATGTTTATTTATGGCATTTCTTATGTTGTTTTATTTCTTCATAAAATATTAGTAGCGTACAAGTGTGGAATTTTATCAATATATTAATTTTTTTTCTTTAGTGTTGGATTTATGGCATCTCATTATAAGTTTTTCAATTATATATGAAAAAACATCGAGCCTCTATCTAAAACTATTTGTGCATATAACACTTGTCTCATGTAAACTCTTATAGCATACATAGATCTCTAATATGTTTCATTCACTAAACTAACATGTGGCAAGTTCTTTCATGGTGTGGATATGTTCGATAATGATTTATTCTTCTAATAATTAAATTATATAATATCAAAACATATCACATTTTTATTTTAGAATTTGAATGCCAATATTTTATGTTAATGATACTATATTTCACAGATAAAATTATATATTAAAATTGATAAGTGTATAGTTGTGTTTATGTGATTATTTTTATTTTTAACATTTAGTAAGAGTGAAATATTTTTATCTTAGAGATGAAGAAATTAATAATTCAAATGATATATGTGTTTTGCTTGTTGTTCGATCGTGCATCATGAATAATGGTTGGAACAATGTTGTCAGGATCGCTTTTCGAGATAAGTTCATAAGGAGTTTCGAGGATCGTGGGAGGGATCGTAAGATCCTACTCCATGAATAAAAGATATTTTTTTTAATATAAATTAATTAAAGTAATATATTTATTCATAAATGATATACTTATATATAAAATTAGTTAAACATTGACCATTAATATTTCATATTTTTTAAAATCTAATATATTTTTTTTACATAATGCGAAAGATAATATGATATATTCTTAAAAAAACACTAAAATAACAATATATAATATTTGATCTTAATGAACTATAATGTTTATTAAAATGCAATATAATTCTTAGATTCATAATAAAATTCAATATATAATTCTTAGTATACGTGCAATAATCAAATTTAATTTTGATGAAAGATAATATAGTATTAGATTCATAACATAACACTAAATTATTAGAAGATATTAAAATTCATGAAAGTGAGATTAACATATACAATATATAAATAAAATAGTTAAATTAAATTTTCTCAAGTCTACTTTTAATATTTTATTCAAATAAATAAATTTGTACTAATATCGTAGGATCGTAAGATCCTGCCGATCTTAAGATCCGACTATAGATCCAGTATAGATCCTACGTTTAAGATCCTCCGGGTGGAATCAAGATTGTTTTTTATTTGGAGGATCGTCTACTCAGACTGGGATCCTAACAATCATGGGTTGGAATATATCTCTACATCAATATTCAAATATTTTATTGGAAATTTCTTTTTGCCAAGTTGCATATTTTTTTATTACCAAAAACCTAATTGCATGCATGACTTGAAAATTCATAAAAAAATAAGGATAAATCAACATTTGTGTGAATCTATTGCCAAGTATTCATTATGTATTTAAAAATTAAAACAAATCATGAAATTCATATTGATATGAAATAGACTAATAAATTAATACCTTAAACTTAAATAAAATATTATTTTCTAAGAAGAGAAAAACAAATGGGACACATGTATTATTATTTGGACTAATAAATTATTTCTCTGAGTTATAATTATCATATTATTTAAATAATATTAAAATATATCAAACTAATATTCACTTACTTTATAAACATATGATTCATCTAATTTGACATTAACCGCGCATCATACGGATAATTAATAAATACATTGACATGTCAACTAGCAAAGCAACTTGATAATTATGATGCATCATTACTATTGTGATATTTATTCCATGCACCCACAGTGTCAGTTGCAAAACTTCTTAGGTTATAAAGTTACAATCAAAATTGAAGAAATAAGATACCGAGATTCTGCATCATAAAACTCAGCCAAACGCTCTGAGTAAAGTTTCATGTCTGATGTCGATTGCACGTCATACGACCTGAGTTCCTAATTAACCTAGCTCGGGATTTTTGAAAGTCCACCTTGGATTTCTATCGCTAATCACCCTAGATTTTTTTATTGTAGCATAGAAAAAAAATCACTGACATTTCGACATTCTGTCATCTCTCATAAAAAAAAGACAAAAAATTATCCAATACACTCAATCCGAGTCATTTCATAATTTGATACAAGTTTCAAATGATATTTCGCAGGTTGTCACAAATTTGGCTCGAGTTTTAATGCTATCCAAATCCAAATCTTATATGATCATGCCTAAGTCAAATTCCAATGTTTGTTAAAAGACTTTTATTCCATGATTTGATCCATAGTTAAATGAAATTTTTACCCTTATATTTGATCATGTAGAGCTGAAGTGATAAATAGGTTATCAAATGAAAGCGGGATCACATATACTGATTGTCTATTAGGTTAAAGAAAATTTTGCTTTGTTATTGACAAATAATCCTTGTTATTTATTAGGTCTAAAGTATCTCATCCCTTGGTTGACTTGATCCACCATGAGCCATAGATACATAAAAGTGCCATGATAATCTTTAACAAAAGTCAAATAGCTCACCTAAGATAATATATAGAATTGCATAGATAATCGTATGTAAAATAAAAGATATTGTATGACCAACCAAAGAAGAATGATTGATTGTACAATAAAAAGAAGAAGTTATTTGTATTCACTAAAGTCATTTGTTACTTGTTATTTGATTTCCTTAACTATTTGTCATTTTTTATCCTATAATGACTATTCACAAAGTCTGTTTACTTCTATTAAACGTATATTCATCTACTAAGAGGGCATTTAGTACATTACTTTTTCATATTACTGAGCAATATGCATAAATATTATCCCTAATTAAATTATTACATTACTTTGTTTACTATGTAAAATAATTCAAATGACATTGTCTACTTATAATAAAATATTACAAGGTAAAGTATTTTTTTTAACTAAAATATCCTTTATCACTAATGTTAAGTTAAAGTTTATATGATTCGTTTAAATTTTTTAAAACTTGAATAAAAAATCATAAAATTAATAAACTAAGGGGACCATGATTATACAACATAGAGAATCAACTGCACATTATAGCTAATAAATTTTAGCCATTGGATTTAAGATGCATGACCCTTCTATTTAGAAAAATTTAAATCCTCCTAAAACATCTGCCTAATTTTCCTCCTAATACTCACATTAATAAACTCCCCCTAAAAATTGATAAAATTACCATCAAAGCCATTGTGAGAGGTTAGGCTGATTTTTAGGCTAAAAATTAGGAGGATATAGCAGGTCTCTTCTATTTAATATAAGATAATTAGGATTCATCACCTTGCCATACTTGAACGTGACATCTCTCGATGACTTCCAAGCCAAGCGATGATTTCTCTCCAGGCAGTCACTTCCATGCGGTGACTTCTCTCGGCGACAACTTCTCCCCATGCGGCGGAGACTTCTCTACATGTGGCAACTTCCAAGTGGTGGCTCTAGGCGGCGACTTCTAGGTGGCTGTGACTTCTCTCCGGGCGGCGACTTCCAGGGTCCGACTTCTCGCCACGAGCGTGCAAATCATCGAACAACATTCTAGCGTGTTGATCATCGGACCAGGCAGCGACTTCTCTCCACGGACTGATTGGACAACATTCTAAGGTGCAAGTAAGAGAGGGACTCCTCAAGCACACATGAAAAGCTTTTCAGATCATTAACCTGGTGTGCCCCTTTGTTAATTATGTGTTTGGATGCCGTGATTTAGGATTTGTTCATAATCCTGTGTGTCCATTTGTTCATGGAATTAGGGGGCCAACTTCTCGATGTTAGAGTCTTTAACTGCACGCAATTGAAAAGCTTGTAGGGTTGGAGCCCTAGTTTCGGAGTCTCATTAATATTAGTATGGAAACAGTTCACCAGTATACTATAAAGCATTTGAACCTAAATTATTGTGTTCTTTAATTTATTATGTGTATATTAAAGATAGAGCTTAAGATTGTGATACATGTTAGTGAGCTATGTGATGCATTGTTTAAATGTGTGGCTTTTAATGAATTGTGATGAATTAATGAATATGCTAAGATCCAAGTGGCTCAATTCTCACAGGCAATGTTATTAACCGAACCGAACTAACCTTCAATCATGGACCGACTGATTCAACCAATTCAATTATGAACCAGCCGCTAAATTCGATCCGCTTGAATGCCAAAAACATTTTTGACATTGAACACCGATTGTTCAAGTTTAAATTTGAAAAAAAAATCGTAAAATAGGAAATTAGAAGAGGAAAAAAGAAATTATTAAAAGGGAAATATTAAAGAGGATGGAAAGAATGAGAGGTCAAAAAATTAACTAGAAATAGAAATGAAAATGGCATAAGAATTAAAATATGAATAATATTGAAAAGGAAATTATTAAAGGGCACAAAAATGAAAATAAAAAGGATTTTTTTTTAAAAAAATAAAAGTAATTTAAGATAAAATATAATATTCAACTCATAAAAAAATCAATTATAATCTATTAATATTTATATATTGATAATTTTATATATTATCATTATTTAAAATATTTTACTATTAATATGTTATTAATATAACATTTATATAATATATCTTTAAAAATATTATAAATATATTATTTTAAAAAAAAAATTCAATCCAATCTTATCGGATCGGTCCAGTCCAGACGAATATGAAAACCTTGCTTGCAGGGCGCTCAAGGATGACTTCATCTCGAGACATCCCTCCACACTCCGTAGTTTCACAGGTCGAGCCATGTGACATGACCAACGGCGGAGGCCCTGTTGTCGCACTCCACCCCCGGCCAGCTGCAGCAGTTGCTGCCTGTGACCCAGGAGGACAGCCAGCTATGGGGATCCCGGAGGCCATCTCTTTGAAGAGGAGGGCCTTCCTCTCGTCCTCTCTGCAGCTATGGGGGTTGTGGTGGTGGACGTATCTCCATGGCATGGTGTTTGCAGCGATAAGAAGAGCAGCAGCACAAAGGTGGCAGAAGAATAGTGCACAATATTACTACTACTAATAGCCATGACATGGACTGGAAATCGAATGGAAGAACTTTTAATTAGTTAGTTAGCTAAACTTGCTTTCTGGTAGGACTTGAGATATTAGTTGCACTAGGGGTTAAATTAAAATGGGCCATAATTAATATTCTACCTTGGATTTTCTAGCCAATTGGCGCCACTTGATTCAGGATCTTATCCCTAAAAAAAGAAGAAAGAAAAGAAAATAGTTAGTTAATTTTTGAATCGAACCAATAATTTTGGGTAAAAAAAATTATTGTGGTCCCTATTTCGAACCGAAGTCGTTCAGAAAACTTAAATAATATGAAGTCGTCACGCATTACTGTCGTTGAAAGTACAATTTACATATCATTTCTTTAGTTTGTTTTATCTGTCCTTCATTAGTTATCACAGCTTCATGATGTCTATATGAGAAGAAACGGTTGTAATATTACGATAATCATCGAAAAAATTATAATCCTCGTGAAGATTTACATTGTCGATAAATTTTAAATGAAAAATGACATATATAACTATTATTGATATTTTTATTTCTTCTAAGCATCATTAAATGCCTTTTAAGTGAAGAACAAACATAAATGATATGAAAATTAGGGCGAGAATTAATCCCAGTTCCAAGTGAGAGTGAGTAATTAATGGCAAACTCTAGTAGGGATTTGCTTTTATTCTTTCTTTTAAAAAAATGTAATATTAAAACAATTATATAAATTACTATGTTGTTTTCTACATGGAAAGACGATTTACATCACTGCTCTAATAAAAAAATCACTGCAGCATAAAATACATGCAAATAGCCACCTCACCTTAATAGTTAATAGTCAGGCTGATGTGTGCACAGCCCACAAGTTCTGGTGCAGTGGTGCTAACGAGATCAAATTGTATGGAAAAAGCAGGCTGATAGTCGATCAAGGTCGACTCCTGCAAGGCGGAAAAGTAATTTACATTATGGTTGCCATGGATCCAAAATCAGCCATATACAATAGTATCAAGGTAATTGTCAGCAGGAATGGCCGCAGATGAATACATGAACTGCTTGTCTGATGAAATAAAAAAGGAAAATAATATATGCAAAATAAGGAGTTAATTTACATCACTACAGCTACAGACTGCTACCAATTCAGGGGCCAACTTCTACTGGTCTATGGAACAAGTCAGGCAGAGCACTGAACTGTCAAGAGATGCAAATTTTGAACTGCAACCAAGTTCAGGCAAGATAAAAAGAGAACTCTCAGTAGCTGTGAAGTATAAGGTGGCACTGAAACAACTCAAAACAATGACTAATATGGATTTCAACATACCAGTAGCTGAACCAGATCATCAACATCGAGCTATAGCTTATCAACTGCAAATTGCATCACCCAAAAGTCGACCTGAAAATAGTTTACGGCTATCAGCTAGTGTGACCGAAGGTAATGTTATCAGTAAGAAGATAGAGAAGCAAGGACAGTAAAAATTGACCTTTTGTACAAGGCCTTAATATCTTCAGCCAAACAAGGGCTTTCTAAGAACATGTCTTGGCTGTTTGAAGTATCGACTTCATCCAACTCAAAATCTTGATGGCCACAATATTCACTCCACTCAAACCACATCCTAGAAATCAATTCTTTAGTAAAGCAGGTCTTATGATCTTCTTCCTCAGGTGAATCAGCTGCGACCAATCTGTAAGTGTAAACTTTTTTCGTTTGGCCCGGTCGGAAAGCACGTCCAATGGCTTGCCGAGTCACTGATGGGTTCAAATGAGTATCTAGAACAACAATTCTTGATGCACCAGTAAGAGAAATACCCTCCCCACAGGCCTTGATTGAGCCAAAAAAGACCTTGGCATTAGAAGAATTGTTGAATTGCTCCATTGACTGTTCCCTATGTTCAGAACTGGAATCACCAGTGATCACGAAAATTTCTCTACCTAAATGCCAGCCTTTGTTTCTAACGACCAATCTTTCTAAGAACTTCAAAGGTAGTATGTATTGGCTGAAAACAAGTAGTTTCTCTCCAGCAGAATCGGCAAGCGATAAAATGTTAAGGAAGAATCTAGTTTTCACTCCGTCTCTGATGTTAATTGATTCTATCAGGCTATCAATTTTCTGGTCATTGAAGAATGCAACTCTGTCACCAGAAGCCTTTTCTGCTGTATCATATAAGTTTGGATGCATATATACAGCACTGCCTACTGATATTCTTTTAAACTTCTCAAAGTACATCAACTTTTGAAATAATAACTTTTGCTTCAAACTCGGTTTCAATACAACAGTAAAGTCAATGAGGCCGGGCAGTTCCTCCAGAAAGTCACCTCTATAGTAATGAAGAACATCCTTGGTCATTTCGCAAAGGTCTTGAATTACTGTAACTTTCCTCTTAAAATTATCATTTTTTTGCAAGTTCTCCTCGACCAAATCATAGAAAGTATTGTCCACGCCACCTTTATAGAGCTTCCTGCCACCTGATATATGAAGTTTGCTTAGCATTCTTTTGACAATAGCTCGAGAAGACTCCATCTTCAAGAATTTAGGATGCACAAGGTTCAAAATGGTGAAAACCTCCCTAACATGATTCTGGAATAGTGTTCCAGAGAGTACGACCTTACAAGGAGTCTCCACTTTCTCAAGTGACTCCAACACATTAGTGTTCTCATTTCGTGGAGTATGGCCTTCATCCAGTATGAGAAGGCTTGGGACTTTAAGAAGAATTTCTCGGCATGCAGCTGCAACTTGGCTATGGTCATGCTCTTGATCAAAAATAATAGTAGAGAACTGCTTGTAGCCCAAAAAGAGGATGCTTTTCCTTTCTTGCCAGCATTTTAGAACCTCTATCTGCTGACTTCTGTTATCAGCCTTCACAGAGTAGAAATCATATAATGGCATGTCTTCCACTTGCCATTTCTGGAACTCCTTCTTCCAAGTGGTCAAAATCCCCTTGGGAAGAACAACCAAGGGCCTCTTCGAAGGGTACTTGGCCAAGAAACTTTGGATAAAGCTTATGAGCATGAATGTCTTCCCAGACCCTGGAGCATGAGCCAAAATGCAACCCCCTGGCTTCTCGCTAACCAAATTCTTGACCAAAAAATTGAAACCTTCAAGCTGATGTGGTTTCATTTGCTTCATATGCCTAGGATGAATTGAAATTTCTGCTGCTGAAAAATCCTCTTCTGAAATTCTAAGTTCAGAAAGATGGACCTTTTCATTTGAATAGTCATGGTTTCGTGATGTTGACATGTATGTTCTTATTGAATTATATCCCTGACAACATTAAGCAAAGTTCAATTAGTAAATATAGAACACGCAATTGAAGCCAATATGTTGTCAGGACTCAGGATTCCTACATCAGCAAAGAATATGAATTGACAAGTGAGAAGAAAAAAAGTTTCCTTAAGGAAGAAGAAAACAAAGTTGAAAAGATCTTCCTATCTGTATGGAACAAACAACATTACTGTATGAAGCATGCAATAGGATAAATGAGTGATGATAAAAAGACAGTGTTAGCAGATAAAGTTCAGAATTACTATTCACTTTGAAAATACCTATCATTTGGCATCTTCTCATTAAAGATAGCCAAGATAAAGATAACAACAATAGGATTGATTATCTAGAAGGGAGAGTTATATGTATTCTTTACCTACTTGTCCTACAAAAAGGTTCACTGTTCCACAGTGACATACATTACCTCCAGGTACAACTCAGATTATTTGTGGTCAGACAGTAGAAAGATGGAAAACAAGAACACAGGCGATAATATTTATGTTCCTTGAGGAAACTCTCACAGAATCTATTTGGGACTTCATTTGATGTGTGGTTTCTTTTATATGACTTTATTGCTTGTAACAAATTGATCGACAAATGCATTGACAATTTAATTAACTATAGTTTCATCATGCAAGAAGGTATTACATTGCCTTTCAAGCCACAAACAATGAATTCAAATATTTATGTGAAATTAAATAACCAACTGCGATGTTTATTACAACCATTGTTTGTTTGAGGACATGCTTCACTAAGATATAATGATAAAAATATGTTACGGGCATACCTTCTGTATACAGGTCAATAAGACATAAAACCCAATATTCCCCCATCCTCTTATATGTACATTGCAAATATTTATACTTCAAATGTCCAGAAAGAATCTATAACAGAACACGACGTTCCATCTTCTTCCAACAGTAGAAAAAAATGTTGCTAAGAAAGCTTTATACCCTTATTATTAGTCCATTGTTGGCACATCTTAAGGATTTCTAAAACATGATCATCATTTTATCTTCTAAGGCACTCTTGAGTAAATTATCAAGATCAAAATTATGAGAAAAAACATAAATCTTTACACTCGAATTCAGATGCCAAAGCAATCTTCTATTTAGAGTACGTTGGTTTGCTATAGAATATTCATATAAATGCTGAATATCATGATAATTTTCATTCAGAATATATATAGGTTAGAAGCCTCAAAAGTTTAAATGAGTTGCAAAACAACCATAAGTCTTTTCTTTTAGGGGGTAACAACCATAAGTCTTAACACTTACTATGATAATAACAACAACAACAAAGCCTTATCCCACTAGGTGGGGTCGGCTACATGGATCATACGACGTCATTCCGCTCTATTAGTAACCAAATCTTTCGGTATATTATTCACCAATAGATCTTGCTCTATTAGTTCGCCAAGTGTCCGCCTTGGCCTCCCTCTCCCTTTTTTAATCGGACTCCAGATTATTTGATCTACTCTTCTTACTGGCGCATCTAATGGTCTTCTCTGAACATGACCAAATCATTTCAAACGATTCTCTACCATTTTCTCACTAATAGGAGCCACTCCGACTCGTTCACGTATATGGTCATTCCTAATCTTATCTAATCTTGTATGACCACACATCCATCTCAACATCCTCATTTCGGCTACCCCCACTTTACGTTCATGTTGTCCCTTCATAGCCCAACATTCACAACCATATAACATTGCTGGTCTCATAGCCCAACTTACTATGATAATAACATCTAAAGAAAAAAGTGACTGCTGCTGAAGATGGCGACAGTTACTAGCAAGTACACATGTAAACACACGAGAAAGGAGTAACAATTAAAGAGATTGGATAATATATATCAGCACAAACTTATTTTCATGGCCATGTCATCATTGCTGCTGATACCTAGCAATACGATAACTAATGTTTGTTTCAGATGATGTAGGAAGTGATATAGCATCCAAATGAAACTTTAGTAACATGCAACCAGTCAACTTGCAGCCTCAAATGCCATTATTTCATAATGAAATTTATTCTTGAGAGAATTCATAATCATGAAATTGATTATTGGAAAGACCTACAGACCCACAGATATATGCAGAGAAACTCTTCATGCCTACAGACCTACTTATATATGCAGAGAAACTAATACACACACACACATGGATGACCCTTCAAAAAAATGAACTTCTTAGGAGCCAAATCAGCTATCAAATTCAATTAGTTTTAGGCTCAGAATTCTGCTGCTCGAAAGATTTATAACTCACAAGGTTAACAAGAAAAGGGGTACATAAAGAGAAGCTTAACACCTTTGACCATTGGTAATCGAAGATTGTCTCTATGCTCTTCTGAATAATGCCACAAATTCGACAGACAAGACCAATGTCATCCTGGAGCAGATAAGAATGGTTGCACTCTTCATCTCGTTGTGGGACATCTTGTTCATCTGAAGCACTCTGGATTCAATGAAAAAGTTGAAAATTTAGGCCTGGACAAATTGGGAAATGTAAACAATAGCATGAGCACCATATACAGGATACTTCATTAGTTTGGGCACCTCATATTGCAGAAGATATGAAATACCCAAAGCCATGAGACTAAGATGAAAACCTTCTAAATCACACGCAAAGTCAGATAAGAATTGCCAGTCTTCGCATTTGATAATTTTGACCATGGAGGGGATACAAATGTAAATTCATATTGTTGAGAAAGATGTTCACTTATTGATTGACCAAACACTAGTGCCACCTATTTATAATCAAGGTAGGCAATACAAAAGGGAGAATATTACTCCAGAAAATTAGGGATATTATCGCAGAATATCTGAGATACTATCCCAAGAAATCTGGGATACTAATTCTAACTAATATTACAAAGATATGCGAAGATATGAAAATATATGAAAAGATATGAAGAGATATGCAAATCATATCTCAACACTCCCCCTCAAGCTGGAGCGTAAATATCATTTAGGCTCTAGCTTCGAACATATATTCAGGAGCTTCTTCTTAGGAAGTGCTTTAGTAAAGATATCAGCTAGTTGATCTTCAGTGGCCAAGTGTGGAGTGGATATCTTCTTAGTTGTAATAGCATCACGAATGAAGTGACAGTCCACTTCTGTGTTTAGTCCTCTCATGAAACATAGGATTGTTTGCAATAAATATTGCAGCCTTATTATCACAATACATAGGTACTGGAGAAGTAACAGAAATTCCAAAATCACGTAGAAGAGAGATGACCCATAAGAGTTCACATGTAGTATGAGTCATTGCCCTATATTCTGACTCAGCGCTAGAGCGTGAGACCACATCTTGTTTCTTGCTGCGCCATGTCACAAGATTTCCACCAACATAAGTACAATAACCAGTGGTTGATCTTCTATCTTCATGAGCCTCGGCATAATCTGCATCAGAATAACCCCACACTTTTAAATGTCCATGATTTTTTAAGTGAAGACCTTTCCCTAGAGAGGCTTTTAGATATCGTAAAACCTGACATACACCTGCCCAATGTACTTCACGTGGTTCTTGCACGAATTAGCTTAGACGACCAACGACATAGGAAATATCAAGACGAGTTACAGTGAGATACAAAAGTTTACCAACCATAGCTCTATATCTGGTGACATCTTCTAGAATAGGACTGCTCAAATCTGCTAGAGATAGTTGTGAATCCATAGGAATGGTGGCTATTTTACAGCTCATCATACCAGCTTCCTTTAATAGGTCCAAGACATACTTTCTTTGAGAGAGAATGAATCCATCATCAAACTGATTTACCTCAATGCCTAAGAAGTATTTTATTAGACCAAGATCTTTGATCACAAATTGAGATTGCAGAAACTTCTTTGCTGCCAAAATACCGTCAGTGTCACTACCAGATATTAAAATGTCATCTACATGAACTATGAGGATGACTGAACCTTTAGAAGTATGTAAAAAGAATGCTGAATGGTCTAAAGAGGATCGACTAAAGCCATATTCTTCAATAGCTTTGCTGAATTTTTCAAACCGTGCTCTTGGACTTTGTTTGAGTCCATAAATTGCTTTATTCAACTTGCAAACCTTTGAACACTCCCCCTGAGTAATATACCCAGGCGGCTGTTCCATGTAAACCTCTTCAGTAAGATCACCATATAAGAAAGCATTTTTAACATCAAGTTGGTGAACTTGCCACCCAGAGTTGACAGCAATAGAAAGTAACATTCGAACAGAATTAAGGCGAGCAACTGGAGAGAAAGTCTCAAAATAATCTACTCCATAAGTTTGGGTGTAACCTTTGGCTACTAAACGAGCCTTATAACGATCAACTATGCCATCAGGGAGATACTTTAGGGTGAATACCCACCGACAACCAACTACCGTTGCATCAATCGGGAGGTCTACAAGTTCCCAAGTCTCTCTAGATTGCAGAGCGGACATCTCCTCATCCATAGCAGTTTTTCAACACGAATGGTGGAATGCCTCAGAATGGTTGCGAGGAATAAAAAGACTATCAAGAGAAGCTGAAAAAACTTTAGCAGCAGGAGACAAATGATCAAAAGTCATATAATTAGATAGAGGATATTTCACACAAGACCTAGTGCCCTTCCGATGTGCAATAAGAACATCTAGGTCATGAGTTACCTGAGGAGAATCTCCTTCCAATAAGTCAGGATTGTTTGGAGGATCACGTGATGGAATCGTGGAGAGTGGTTCATCATCAAGGTCCGGTGGAGGTTGTGGAGGTTGAGTATGTCGGCGGCTATAAACTCTCAGGGGTGGTGCAGGCGATGGAGGAGACTGTGGCTGTTGTGACGATAGATCCTGTGATGGGTCAGGAATTGGAATTAGATGATTCTCATGGTTATCCGCAGGGTCCGAAAAGTAAGGTTTGTCTTCAAAAAAGGTAACATCAGCACTAATATAAGACCTGCGAGAAGTAGGATCATAGCACCTGTAACCTTTTTGAGTTCGCGAGTACCCTAAAAAGATGCACTTGATTGCTCGAGGAGCTAACTTATCAGTGTGAAAGAGGTGAACAAAACATTAACATCCGAAAACACGAGGGACAGGAAACAAAGACTTTCCTGGGAAAAGATGGAATGGAATTTGTCCATTGAGAACCGACGATGAAACTCGATTAATGAGATACCCCACGGTGAGAATGGCATCTGGGCAATAGGTGGAGAGTACTTTCATATGGAAGAGGAGGGTACGAGCAACATCCAGCAGTGGCAAAGTTTTCGTTCAGCAACGCCATTTTGCTGAGATGTTTTTACACAGGAAGTTTGATGAATTACACCAACAGATTTAAAAAACGATGAAAGATCAGAATTTGCAAACTCAAGTCCATTGTCGCTGCGAAAGACTTTAATAGAGGTAGAGAACTGGATTTTTATTTCTGTAAAAAATTCTCGAATAATTCGAGGAGTTTCTGTCTTATTTTGCAACATATAAACCCAAGTGACTCTAGAAAAATCATCTACTAAAACCAAGAAATATTTGAAATGCCTATTGTTGAAAACTCGACAAGGACCCCACAAATCAGCATGCACTAGTGAAAATGGACTTTTTTCTCGTTTGTTAAGGCGAGGTGGAAAAACAGTACGATGATGCTTTCCTAGTTGACAAGCCTCACACTCAAGAACCTCAGTACTTGAAATGTTAGGAAATTGTCGACGAAGAACAGTCAAACTGAGATGACCCAGGCGTCGATGGAGTTGTAGGGAAATGCTGGTAGTGTAGGCTATAGGATTTTTGGTAGATGGCTAGAGATAATAGAGTCCATCACGTTCAAATCCTCCACCAATCTGTCTCATCGTTTGGAGATCCTGCAGAACAAAAAAAGAGTCATAAAAAAGTGCTCGACAATTTAAGGACTTTGTTAGCTGACTGATCGAGAGAAGACTTAGAGCAAACTTTGGAGCATACATAACATTATCAAGGGAGAGGTCACAATTAACAGAAACTGTGCCAAGGCCAGTGACCGAAGAGAGAGAACCATCAGCAACTTTGACATTAAGTGGATTCGATAGAGATTCGAGGGATGAGAAGAAAGAGGCATCACCTGTTATGTGTGAGGAGGCACCCGAATCGGCAATCCAGTCAGATTGAGAACTAGTAGAGAGAGCAAGAGTACCTGAATGATGCATTACAGCAGCACTAGTTGACGGAGATGCAGATTCAGTAATAGACAGAGAACGAAGGCGATCATATTCTTCTTTTGATATTAGAATATCCGACTCATTTGTAGTGGCGGCATGAACCTTTGGATGATCAGTAGGATATCCAAACTTTTCCCAGCAACTGTCAGAGGGATGATTGGATCGATGACAGTGGTCACAAAAGAATTTACCACGTCCTCCGGAGTCGTTTCCTCGTCCACGTCCACGGCCTTTGCCTTTGTCAAGGAAAAATCCTCTTCCTCTTCCACGTGTAGCAAGTGCAGATGCATCTGTATGAGGTGAGAAATCATCGATACGAGAGAGTCGAGCATAGATTTCTTCAGGGGTTGGAATAGTTTCCTGTGTCATCAACTGATCCTACGGATTTATATTCAGGACCAAGACCAGAGAGAAGCTGAACGGATCTAATTTGATCACGTTGTTCAGCCAACACTTTGATATATGTAGAGAGAGGCTGATAGATATCTTGCTCATTCCAGAGGTTAGTTAATGTCCCAAAATAATTTGCTAATGGCTGATCATTTTTCTTACATGATTGGATTTCTTCAAGAACCTTGTAAAGACGAGATATATTGCTTTTATGAGAGTGAAATTTTTGAAGTACCTCCCACATAGTCTTGGCTAACCTATAAATCATGACCTATTTGGCAACAGATTCGGTCATGCTATTGAGCATGGCAGAGGCGACCCAATCATTGTCAGCATCCCAATCTTCTGTACGTTCTTCAAATTTGGTGAGGATATGCTTCTTCCTGTGGGACCCTACATAGCGCTCAAATGCCGTGGACCAGAGAAGATAATTGGTACCATCAAGTTTGATATTGATACTGAGTGGAGTGCTGAGGGTGGATTTAACACCCGAGTTGCTAGATGAAGCTTTCTGATCGGCCATGGTTGAGAGAGATGGATTCCACGGAGAAAAAAGATCAAGCGCCGATCTTGAGAACTATGGATCTAGGTAGACCTGTCATCCATCTAGATTGAAGAGGGAATGGAGAGGAATAAGGATCAGATCGTTACTACTCTGATACCATGTTGAGAAAGATGTTCATTTATTGATTGACCAAACACTAGTGCCACCTATTTATAATCAAGGTAGGCAATACAAGAGGGAGAATATTACTCCAGAAAATCAGGGATATTATCCCAGAATATCTGAGATACTATCCCAAGAAATCTGGGATACTAATCCTAACTAATATTACAAAGATATGCGAAGATATGAAAAGATATGGAAAGATATGAAGAGATATGCAAATCATATCTCAACACATATTTTTGCAGACTTTTGAGGATGATATCTAATATCTAGATCAACTACTTCCCTTCTAATTCTCTGAGGTGTCCATACCCGCTTATATGACAGTTGGTACATGCTAGCACAAGATACACAACTGCCAATTGTTGTCCCTTAAGGTGGACCTACACACCTCTCACCATTCAAGTATTCACCTGACTATTAAGATGTCACAGGATTCTCACCAAAGTCTAAATAGCTCAATGAATATCCAGCTGTGATGTCTCATGCACACTTAGCGAGACAACAAAAGAGGCCATTCCTCACATCTTCCCATGTACCATAGATAGTAAGGTTTGGAGGTAGGTGAGAGGTGTGGAGATCCATCCTTCCACCATGGAGACTTTTTGTCCATTATACAACGTCAGCAATGTGAGGGGGAACCCTCCTCCTAGGCAGTCGTTGATCCTTTGTTTCACTTTTTTTCTTGGATCGTTTCTTTGGCTTTCTAGCAGGTCATTTGGCTGCAACACAACTGCACTATTTTTGGAGAGGAGTCTTTTTGTTGTGAAAGTTTGTAGAGTGATATCACATTGATGATATTGTACATCACACATATCTTTTATTAGATATATGGCTGTGGTTTTTTGGGTTAGAAGATATTTATATCCTAGTTCTTTTGGTGGATCACAATTTTTATGTCTTAAGTTTTTCTCAATACGAATGGATGGGTATTGGAACTTTGTAGTCATCCTTTTACTTCAAAATAAAAAAGAAAAAGACACACTACGCCATGCTGCCAGCTATTGGCACAGTCCATGCCACAAACAGCTTAAAACCTTAAAATAAGTATAAAACTCTGACATACAACATTGTAATATATTGAGTCTGCCAATAGAGATTGAATATGGCTTCTCAAAAGGAAAAAAATAGAGATTGAATATAAAATTGGCATTCTTAAATTCACGGTAGACTGATCAAGGTATTTTTCTTCCTTCAAGTGAATTGTTTTGAACCAGCTTTGACTCGTTGATAGTAAACCATCACCGATAAAAGACAATGCGAATAACAGTATTTAAGCATATCTATTTAGATATAGGAAAATTTTCTTGAGTGTAGGAGAAAATTAAATGTGCATTGGCCTTAAGTTGATTATGTTGTTAAACATGCATGGTTATAGCCTTATAGGCATCAGATGGTTTATTTTAATATCTAAAAGGAATATGTTAGCCCGATCAAGTAAATTGTAGCAGAATAAGGTGCAAGAAGTAAGTTTGAGTTGTGAACAACAGAAAAGAGGTAAGCTTTTCAAGACATCATATTGTGCATTTTTATACTCTATAATTCACTAGTCAATAAGGGTGTTGGACAATTTATATTGAAGAATAGGGTATTAGGGAATTGTCACATTTTTTTATAGAGATCTAACAAGTAATATAGCTTAAACGCTTCACTATGAAAGGTACAATGATAACTGAGGACATAAATGTTGAAAATACCTTTGAAAACTCCATAGCTAAGGACATGTCCCTCCATAGTTCTTCTAAACCATCACTTGGAGATGGTTGTTTATCATTGCCTTCGAATGTCTGCATGCTTAATGAAATGTTGTGTATTCCCAAAGGGAATTCTGTTGGTGTGTTCAGGTCAGAACAAGCAACTTGCATGTTACCTGTCATGTTGCACTGTTTCTTTCTTTTCATTTCAGCAGTTTCTGAGTTTTGTTTCCTGCGCCTTGTTTTGGCATGTTTCTCAGCTTGTTGTATCTTGTTTCTTATCTCCACAGAGTTCTCATCCTACAAACAGAAGGTGTGAGGAATAATATCCTTTAGAACACTCCATTAGTTCAGTCCAGAGTTGCTTCTAGCAACTTCGTCTACTTCATTTTGTATTTTTGTGGAATCATATACAACAATCTCAAATAGATAAAAGAAATTATTATGTACTACACATATGATGATGATAATTATAATATCAATAGAAAAAAATGCATATGACGTAAATTGTATACCACATCTTCACCAAAAAATAAATTTCAATTTTACCACACAACATTCCATTGTGAAATTCACATGCTTTATTTGGAATGCCTAGCTCCAGTGGTCACACTTACTGAATAAAAAAATTGGAGATCGTAGAGTCAAGGAATTGTAAAATTGATCTCCATGCCACACACTAAGTCAAGAAAATGTTTCCAAGTATATTCAACCACATGGGATACACAAGATCATAGCAAAGGAACCTTACAGAAGAATACAAACAACTGAAAACAACAGCAGTTAGGGATCGAAAAAAAAGTAATGTAACTTTAATAAATGGAATATAGGAAATGACACAATGAAAATGAAGTTGGAACTTGAGTAGCTTTAAGAACATCCTTTGCATGAATATGAAAACTGCACACGAAAAGATCATGGCAGACTGTTTGCTTACAATCAGATGTTGAGATCGCTGCTGGACAGGGACATTCTGGAGAACAACATTTTCATAGGAAATGTTTAGCTGTACGTTCCTGAAAGAACTGAACTGGTTCATTATGCAGCCAGGTTTGTCAAACAGCACAAGCTGTTGGGAGCGGCCCTCTGGTGGCCTTGCTCTTCTGATTCCTGCACTGTGGTATGCATGATCTTCCGTCGTATGGCTAGCTTCATTATACAGAACCAATTGCTTGGAGTTGTTTGTTTCACCTTCATCATCGGATTCTACAATAATAACTGGTTTCCCATCTTGTCCTCCATTGATTGCCGATGTTGGTTTCAAAGGGGTATTTGAAGCAATGTCAGCATCCACATCGATAACAGCTTGATCTACATGTTGGAATGAAACAGTTTGCTTCTCTTGAGGCTGCGGAATGGAGCAGATCTCTAAGCCACCCTGGGAACCATCAACCAGGTTTGGCTGTTGCATCAAAGCAAAGCACTCAGTTCTCTTAGCACGAAGAGCATTAATCTCCTTCGTCGCACTGCCAAATTCTCCGCCATCCAAACTCCCCAAAAAATTGGAGAAGGCAAAATCTTTCGGGTGTCCAGCCACTTCGGGCGGCGTACCGTATGCGTTCTGGTACATACAGGAAAAATCCTTCTGGTCAATTCGGAGATTTGGACATCTACGCCTTCACATGCATGACTCTGCAGAAAGATCAAAATGGAGCTCACATTCCAAGCACGACATCCTTTTTATGCCCAATAAATGCAAATGTCAAAGCCTTACTACATTGCAGTTCAATGACAAGTGAAACAAGATAAAAACAAATGACCAAGAACCCTAATACACGTAGCAATTGCTAGGATTCAACCTTTTGCATTCCCGCAAAAGGGGTACCAATCAGCAAGGCTTATGCAGCCCTCCCATGTGTATGGAAAATGTTTTATGGACCTTTTTTCCCGAAATGTGGTTGATAGACTCATAATCGCGCAATCAGAAATAAACGCAACACTAGGATCGATTTACAACAACATGGCGAACAAAACAAAAAAAAATAATCAGGAAGAAACTGGAAAAAAAAAACCTTAAAACTTCCAGCATCAAACTGTTCGACGAATTGAACAAGAGACGAAATCTGGAAAAAGAACATGATTAAGAAAAAAGACCCAAATCCACATTGAACGAACAGAACAAATAAATTTGCGGGAGGAGTGAAGTGGAAAGGATCGAGGGATCAAAGGGAGGAAACCTGTTCGGGGATGTGTTCTTAGTAATCATATGAATCGAGTGCTCTGTCGCAGTTGCTTTTTTTTTTCCTTTTTCGCGTTATTTGTAGCTCCACTTTTGCGCTGCTGCTGCTGCGGAGGAGGTCCGCATTTGGCAGCTGCACCCTGACGCGCGCCCACGTGGCACGGTGACGGCGTCCGGGAGTGCGAGAGCCCTGAGGAATTGAGACGAACAATTAATGGATGATAATTAAGACTTTGTAGTGAGTGTTTATTTTCTTTTGCCTGTTTTCCCTTTTTTGGGTGTTTGTCAAAATCCACTGGAAATTCCACTTTTTTTTATAAGACCGAAGTCCTCCAGTCAAGATTTTTTTAATGTTATTAAGATCGAATCGGATCGTCAGTACAATCGGTTCAATCACAAATTAGGATAGTCAGCGGTTCAATTTTTAAATCGATCGATGTTTCGATCCGAATCCGATTGAATCAATTCAATTCAAGTTTTCAAAAAAAATAAAAAAAAAATAAAAAAATAAGAAAGTAAAAAAAAGGTTTAAATAAATAAAAATTCAAGATAAAATTTATTAATATAAAATTTATCGTGGTTAAATAATCTATACTAAATCAATAATAATTTGTTTATATTTATAAGTCAACCATTATTATTTATTATTATTAAAACTTTTAATAAATAAAAATTATATTATATTAATTTTTAATCTTATTAAAAGATTATTAGTATAATATTCAAATACTATATCATATAACTTATATTATATTTTTATAATTATTATAAATAATATTATTTTAATAAAATTTGATTCAAATTGATCGAATCCAATCAGATAGATCCAACCATGAATTCAGTCTGTTTCTGAAAATATTACTTTTTATCAATTCTCTTTTGATCTGATAGATAATAACTAGAAATATAAATTGAAACAACTTTTTTTAATAGAACGGGAGCGATATAGTCAAGATTCACTTTTTTATCAGTTTTCTTTTGACATGATAGATAATAAGTAGAAATATAAACTGAAATATTTTAGAACTATAAAGATGATTATTAAATTATTTGCATCACGTAAAAACATTCTTTTTAGAATAGTTGTTAATATCAATAAGAGGAACTCTATTATTACGATCAATTCTGTACATAGAGTCATTAAAAATAGAAATTGAAATTCAATTTAAATATTAAATAGTTAAAGAATTATATAAAATTTTGAAAAAAATAAAGTATTCACTTTTTTAATTTTATTTTTTTTCTTTTCCTTATTTTCTCTCTATTATAGTTTTTCTCATAAAATAAACTATTTATTAATTAATAATACATTTATATAAAAGGATATTATAATATTATTTATTACTTGTCAATTAATTAAAATTTTTCAATATTTAATTAAATATAATATATTTTAAAAAATATTTTTTTATATTTAGATAATAAATTTATTAACAAATTTTTTTGTACATGATTATTTTTATTAAATGATAAATTAAATTTTTATATTTTTTAATCAAACATCTAATAAAATTAATCTATCACATTTACTTTGTCAGTATCTTTATTATTATATTTCACTCAATCCAAACACATCTCGAACTAATATGTCAATTAAGTATTTACATGAAATTCGAAAGAAGATTCAACTATTTAAATGCAGCATTTATGTTTCAAGCAACATTTTCAAGAGATGCAATTGCGGATTTAAGTCTAAGTTGGCGTAAAAAATCGGGATGAAAAGGGACTAAAAAATCGAGTGCCTTGATATTTTGTTGGAAAATTTATGGAAAAGAAAGTATTGTTGCGGTACGGAGGAATGTGAAAGCAAGAAAAAAAAAAGAAAGTGAACAAAAAATGCTTAACAAAACTAATAATTTACTTAGAGAATAATGATCCCATTAAAAATGATAATATTCATTAGAGGAATGCGATAAGATATTATTGGACAACAGATATCGATTTATTCGTAAATTTTAATAAAATCTTATTTGATTAATAGAACGGTTGAAATAACATATACTTGCAAAATGATAAAGATGGACATAAGAATATAATTTATGCTTATTTTTATAAGCTTCATATTCATAATAATTAATTTATGATTTCTTCTTTAGTATAATAATATTTATAATATAAAAATGTTGGTCAGTTTAAAAGAAAATCTTATTCACCTTGTATAAGCAAAAATAAAACTGTGAAATATTAAAATAAAAAATAATATGTAATATTTAAAAATTAACTAAAATTTTTTATTTTAAAAAAATAAGTATATATTAGAAATAAAATGCTACTCCCACTATTTTATGGATTTTAGTGTTTAAACTTTTAATCGCTACTTGTAAAAAATTACTAATTACTTCCACTGACATTTTGACTCGGTTCAACTTATCTAGTACTTCATAATGTACTTTATTTATATGTCAAGCAATGTTTAAATTTAGTTTAACTTAATTAGAAAAAGTGCAATTTTATGATATTCAAATATAGAAGAGAAGAAACCTTACGGATAATAGATAATATATGTCAAGCAATGTTTTGTGTATTCCACGGTGTTAGCCATAAACTTCTCCCATGGATTGCATTGTAGGTCCATTGGGGTGGTCGAAAAATATTGATGCATTGGAAGTTGGATATGAATATTTCTCTTAGGGTTGCATTTTGCACGAGAACATTGAGAGAACTTTTATTTTCGAGAATTAATTTATGTGATAAAAAAATTTCGGTTGGTGTTTGGATGAAAAAGTGTAATGATGGGGATTTAAAAAGTTGATGTGATGGATAAGTTATAGTGGGTGTTTGGATAAAAAGTAAGAACTGAGAATATAATTTATTATTTTATGAGGTATAAAATTATAGTAAATAAGAATAGTAATTATATTAATTTTTACATAAATTGTTATATTATTAATATTATTTTTATTTATTTTGATTAAACATTTTAAATATTATTAATATTACAATTTACGTACATTTTAAAATCCAAATATAATTTATTTTTAAAAAAATAATGGAATAGATTAATTAATAAAATATTTAATAATTATTAGAACTAATTATTTTATAATTTTTAATTAATAAAATTTAATAAATTATTTTATAATATCCTTAATAATGTATTAATATATTAAAATTATATATACATACAAACCAAAATAATTAAAAAAATAGATGAAATTTTAAAAAAAAGATTGCAGCTCGAGAACAAAATGGCAAGAACATTTCGACGAGAACATTTTGATAAATGTTCTCGTCGAGGTCACGTGTTTATGTTCTCGTCATGTAATCTGTTTGGGAACATTTCGCGATGTTCTACGAAATGTTCCCAAACCAAACGCAGCCTAGGAGTATGGGATTTATGGATCTCTAAAATAAGAACATTTTTATATAAGAACAAATTTGTTCTCTACACATCTTCAGCTATTCATGCTATGGGTTGAAATATTTTTTCTCTACTTTTTCAAATTTGAAAACTCTGACTGTGAAATGATTGCATTTGACTGGCTAATTCATATTCTCATACTGTTTGAAGTAATTATCATACTAAACAGTCCCTTAGGATTGGGTGGGGTGGAAAGTGAGGGGGTGGAAAGTGAGGGGGTGAATTTTCTAAAATCTTATTTGACAAAATTTATTTTAAAAATTACGAGAGGTTTGGTGATATGGGTTATACCTCCGTATTCCAATTTTTTTATTCCACTAAATTAGTGAAATGAGGAGGGTTAATAATATTTTAGATAAAATTATCGTTGATTAAGATTATTTTATTTATCCCAACTGCTTCATTACTTTTCTTTTCCATCGTCTCCTGCTCTTTCTATATATGCTACATCATCCTTGCAGACAATAATTTATAAATTTTCAGTGGTAAACAAATTTCGTGGTTTGCTCTCTCTCTCCTTGATTTTTTAATTTTGCAGGCAAAATTTTTTTTCTCTCTCTACTCTCTCTTTTTTTGAGACTTTTGATGACAGATAATTTTCGAGATTTGCTCTCTTTCGCCTTGATTTCTTGATTTTGTAGGTAACAATTTGAAACTCTCAGTGGCAAATAATTTTTTAAATTATCTCTATTCTTAATCTCTTGGTTTTGTAAGCAACAATTTAAAACCCTCGATGACAAATAATTTTCAAGGTTCTTTCTCTCTCTCAATTATTGATCTCTTAGTTTTGCAGGCAACAATTTCTCTCTCTTTCTCAAACCTTGATCTCTTGATTTTGCAGGCAACAATTTGAAACTCTCTGTGGCAAATAATTTTTGAGAT
Organism: Pontederia crassipes; assembly: GCA_030549335.1. Taxonomy (NCBI): domain Eukaryota; kingdom Viridiplantae; phylum Streptophyta; class Magnoliopsida; order Commelinales; family Pontederiaceae; genus Pontederia; species Pontederia crassipes. The sequence goes on along the minus strand of JAUKPH010000018.1, from coordinate 8,864,623 downwards.
TTTTTTTCTCTCTCTCCTCTTTCTCCCATTGATTTCTTAGTTTTGCAAATCATAATTTGAAACTCTCCAGATAATTTGCAATGTTTGCTCTCTCTCTTTCGGTCCTTGATTTCTTAGTTTTGCAGGCAATAATATAAAATTCTCAATGGCAAATAATTTTCAAGATTTTTTCTATCTCTTTCCTCTCTCTCTCCCCCTTGATTTTCTTAGTTTTACAGGCAACAATTTGAAATTCTCAGTGGCAGATAATTTTTGAAGTTGGCTCTCTCTCTCCCCTTGTTTTTTATTTTGCAGACAATAATTTAAAACTCTCGATGGTAGACAATTTTCGAAGTTTGCTCTATCTCTTCCCTTGATTTCTTTCTCTCCTTGATTTCTTGGTTTTGCAAGCAACAATTTGAAATTCTCGATAGCAGACAATTTTCGAGGTTTACTCTTTCTCCTTGATTTATTGGTTTTCTAAGCAATAATTTGAAACTCTAAGTGACAGACAATTTTCGAAGTTTGCTCTCTCTCTCCCCCTCTCTCTCACAGGTTTGCATTTGCTTGTTATTTTATTGTTTATTTTTTAATTTATAATCTCATATGTCCTATTTTGATATTTTTATTTTCACTTCTTTTTTTGAAAATATAATAAACATGTATTATTTTATTAATAAATATGCATTATAGAAATCTAATTATAAATTAATAAATATGCATCATGTATTGCAATCCATATTTTTTACTATCAATATTTTAGACAATAAAATAAATGTATTAAAAAAAATTTTGACCACATAATCTTTTTATTATTCATTAATGATCATAATATATAATAAATCTTTTCAAGTGTATTTAACTAAAAAAAATCAAGTTTCAACTACTTTTGTACTTTACCTTCCAATATTAACTTATATTTTAAAGTAAACAATTTATTAAGTAATATAAATAAGAATAAAACATAAAGGATAAAAAGACTTTTATCTAAATTTTTAAGTATTATATCCAAACAAAAGGTGATTTACATTATTCCATCATTTCCTATTATTTTTTATCCAAATATGAGTTTAGTAAAATCATATCACACCACCCTTCAACACTTCCTACCACACCATCCCACCCCTTCATTAATTATTTTCCAAACAAACCCTTTGGTCTGTTTGGATTGAGGTTATGAAGGGGTGAGGTGGAATACGAGGGAATGAAATTAGTTACACCATATTTGGTTACATTTTTTATTTAAGCTAAGAGATGTGGGGTGGAATAGCTAAGCCCTTCAAACACCATATTTTTCATTCCACCAAATTGGTGGAATGAGGAGGGATAGATTATTTTAGACCAAATTAACCTCTTTCCCTTTTTTATTACCAAATTAAATAATTTCTCTTATTACCAAATTAAACCACCTCTCTCTATCTCTCTCTCTCTCACACATATATATTATCTTTTTTCTAATATGAATACATATTTATCTATAATTTTTATTAAATAAAACTTTTTAGTAAATATAAAATTTTATTCAAAATAAACATCAATATACTATTTAAAAATAATTTAATATTAATATAATATATTCAATCGGATCAAGACGTAAAATCAGGATTCGGTCCCGACCAGACCTGGTCGAGTGTCAAAGAAATGAGACTCGGTCCTGACTCAATTATTTATCGGGTCGAAAAAAAATTTGAAAAATTCGAACCGGTGCGGGCGAGGACGACCCGATTCATGCTCACCCCTAATTAACGATTATAAATACTTAAAATATATAATGAATGATAAAAATAACTTTTATACAAATAAAATTTTCATTACCCCACCCCACATTTTATATAATTTATTATCCAAACATGGACTTTCTAATGACACATTACGCCACCCCACCCCCACCCCATCCCATCTCATCACTCCATTAGTTGTTTGCCAAGCAGTTCTTCAAGGATTTCAAGATGCTGGATTTCTACTCCTACTCCAAGGAGATTTTTCTAGAGAAGGGCTTGCATGCCTAGTAGGATTAGGTCCATACTTAGACTAAGAGTTGTTTCTCTTAAGCATTATAAAAGGACATATAATCAAAGCTTATAAGACCATCCTGGACAATCTTAGATTGCTCAATAATATTCTTTAGTTTTTCTCTAAACTCTTAGCCTCCCTCTCTTCTTTCTGGGCGGGTGTTTCGTTGTGCATCCGAGGCGTGTACGACCGGGGTCCAAGGCACGTCTAAAAGAGGGCTGATTGGCGACCGAGCAGTGTTTGGCCGAGCCGCACGCCTGGTGTTTCATACCTGAAGCGTAAGAGCGTGACAACGTGAATGGTCTGTTTGGATTGAGGGCTATGAATGGGTAGGGTGGAATATGGAGGAATGAAATTAGTTAAACCATGTTTGACTATATTTTTTATTTAAATTAAGAGGGATGTGGTGGAATAGCTAAGACCTTTAAACACCACATTTTTCATTCCACCAAATTTGTGGAATGAGGAGGGATAGATTATTTTAGACCAAATTAACCTCTTTTCATTTTTTATTACCAAATTAAATTATTTCTCTTCTTACCAAATTAAACCACCTCTCTCTCTCTCTCATTCATTGATATATATCATCATATATTATCTTTTTTCTAATATGAATACATATTTATCTATAATTTTTATTAAATAAAACTTTTTAAAAAATATAAAATTTTATTCAAAATAAATATAAATATACTATTTAAAAATAATTTAATATTAGTATAATATATTCAATCGGGTTGGGATGTAAAATCTGGATTCGATTCCGACCCGATCCGACCGGGTGTCAAAGAAATAAAACTCGGTCCTGACCCAATTATCCATCGGGTTGCTAAAAAATTTGGAAAATCCTAGCCGGTGCGGACGAGGACGACCAGGTCATCCCGGTTTATGCTCACCCCTAATTAACGATTATAAATACTTTAATATACACTGAAGGATAAAAATGACTTTTATACAAATAAAACATTCATTACCCTACCCCACATCTTATATAATTTATTATTCAAACATGAACTTTATAATGACACACAACGCCATCCCATCCCATCACTCACCACATCACCCCATCCCATCCCTCCATTAGCTAATTGCAAAATAAACCCTTGTGTGGTTGTTTGGATGCTTCAAATACTTCTCTCCATTCACTTGTTCATTTTGTGATGTACAAAAATGGTAAAATTGACTGAAGGGACAATGAGTCCTCATTACTAATTTAATTAATTGGTTATGTATTACCATTATAATAAATTCTTATTTAAATTGTAGATAATATCACATTATAATATTTGATAAGCATCGATAATATAAATAATAATTAAAATAATTTAAGAAAAAAAAATCAAAATACACTAAAAATTTACTTTAGATATTGATCACATATTATTACAAATCTATGTACACTAAAAAGTAGAAAAATAAATATGTATAAAAGAAATTAAGGCGAAATCATAAGTTAGTTTGTAAAAATTACAAAAAATAATATTATTTAATAATAATATATTTTGAAAATATAAAATTATTATTTTTGTGAGAATACATTTCATCCAACTAATAATTTGGAAAAATATCTCTCATGCCTATTATCTAACAATGAGGTGATAATTAAGACTAATACATAAGTAAAAATTATTGATAATCTGTAACAATGAATATGAGTAATATGATGAATCTTGAGAAGTTTAAATAAAATAACCACTAATGTATATAAGTTAACTCATACCAAATGCCCCTTATATACATCTTGAAGGAGGTAAAGCCTGCATAGAGTAAAATACATAGTTTAAGAATAGGATTTAATGGGGCTCCTACCTATTTGAATAGATAGGAGCCTCCTACCTAACATCACAGCCATCCGATTTGATTGGACGATTGACAGTGAGACGCGATTCAATCTTAGAAAAAAATGAATGATGTTTAAGAAAAACTGACTTGGTTCAGTGGAAGCAACTCGGGGACCATCGAGCTCCTACCGAGCTTCACCATCCAATCTCGCCCTTCACGATCTCGCCGTTGTTGACCTTGCTCGCTAGGCAATTGTTGGCGCTCCTCATTGGAATGAGTTTGAAAAGGAAAGGGGGTCATTGTCGGCCTCTTCCGCCTCAATGATTGCATCCGACGAAGGGGAGGAAGTAGGCACCATGTCCGATCTCATTGTCGCCCCTGTCCGATCTACCTGTCGCTGATCTTGCTCTCCCCATTATCTCCCCTATTTGATCTCACTGTCGCCCTAGTCTGATCTCTTCGTCGTCGACCTTGCTCGCCCCACTATCTCCCTTGTCGGATCTCGTCATCGCCGAACATGTGATCGCCATCACCGACGATTGTGAGGTCAATAGTCGTCGATCGCGAGGTCAGTAGGCCATGTTGATCTCCCCATCGCTGATCCTACTAGCCTCTCTTTCGCGTTCGACCTCGTCATCTCCGACCATGAGATCGTCCTCTTCCAACGTCGACCATGAGATCGTCATCGCAGGAGGGCCTACGTATTGTTGAACAGCCTTTTTTGAACTACACAATTTTTTTAAATAAAATAAACAGTGCCTCCCGTCAACCGTCCGATCAAATCGGACGACTGACATGCTAGGTAGGAGGCTCCTATTTGAATAGGTAGGAGCCCCGTTAAATCCTTTTATGACTTTTACTACGTTTGATCCATTGAATTTGGATTTGGACAATTGTTGGGCCACTAAATTATCTTTTTAATCTTGTGCTAAAATTTGATAGAGGTTAACCAATGGTCAGGCAGGCAAATCCATTATCTTTCTTAAAAATAATAGTTTTCCTCATATTTTTAATTATTATTATTATTATTTGTATGTTTTTTACATTATTTTTTATTATATTAATAAAACAATACAATAATTATGATAATTAATTTTCACATTATTTCTTTAATCTTTTACCTTTTCTCACTCTTCATTGTTTGTTGACTTTAATTTTCTCATTAACATTAGAGTCGGATGAAATTAGGAATGATGAAAGTACTTACATTTTTATTATTAATTATATTTACAAACTTACTACTTTATGTCATTGGGAGAAAATATATAAATGATAGCTGATTATATTTAGATACTTGATATATTAACGAGCTGGCAATTGAGTAATAAATGACTTTATTAGTTAATGGAGGAGCATTTAGCGTGGCAACACAATTAGCACATAATAAAATACAGTGGCCAATGTACATTAGCTAGTAAATCTTGTGTTCTTATTCAACTTCTATCTTCTACATGTCAAAGAGATGAAGGTGATGAGAACAAAGTTCTTTCTTTTGGCCAAAGTTTCCACAATGTCTTGGCAAAAGGGCAATGATAAAGAACTCTCTTGTAATTCAATGGGGAAGAGAATACATGATGAAACTATACTACAAAATAAATTTTAATTTAATGAGTTCTAACCCTGTATTTTTACTAGAAAAACAAGAAATAGAATTGATGCATCCTCCTAAAATTTAGCCTAAATATCCTCCTAACTCATCACAATGGCACTAATGGTAACTTTATCAACTTTTGAGAGAGTTTATTTAGGTGAACCGAGACTTCTTATTGAAGTCATCCTTTTAACCCTCCAAATTATGAAGAAAAAATAAATTGTAAAAATGTTAACAAAAATATCTAAGAAAACAAAAAAAAAGACATTAGATAAATAAGCATGTGAAATAAGCAAATCTTGTGTTATTATTGACTTCTATCTGTCATAGATGAAAGAAATGAAGGTGATGCCAACATCTGTTTTACGAATTCTTTTGGACACAATTGTTGTCATTATATTTCCGCCAATGGTCAATAAGAGAACTCTAATAAATTTCAGGAGAAACTTTCTCTTTTTTTTAAACAAAATCAATGATAGTCAATTATTCAAATTGTTTAATTATTCATTATAATTTTAAGAATAAATAAAAATATTTGAGTTTGGATAAATCCTATGACGCTACTTAAGTGATGAAAGACTAAGTTTAACCATTCTAAATGAGAGAAAGAATTGGCACTTTTTTTTGAAAGATTTCAACATCACTTTTGCACATTTCAAGGTGTTAACTATGTAACTAAGTTATATTAACTTTTTTATGTGTTCAGATTCATACTAAGGAATATAAGAAATTTAATTATATACTACGTTATTTAGATAGGCAATATCTACATATGTTTATATTAGATAGATAAAAATTAGATGACTTAGATAACTGAATATATAGTCCCATTTTGGGAATGGGGGATTGACGTCTCGCCTATGATTCTTCATCGTCATCTGACTCATGATTCATACTCTTCATAATAAATTATTCATACTCATGACTCATGACTTAGATAACTTTTTTTTAGTTTGTTTTTGCACCTTTTAACTCTCAAAAATCATGTTTTGTTGATGCATCCTTCATGATAGTTCTTGAGTAAAAATATCTCATTTTGTTGTCCAAACTCCCAAGAAGTCATTTTGTTGAAGGTCATTTTTAAGTGAAACAAACTAACTTAATATCATATTTTTTTTAAAAGTAAGTATATCCTTACTCTCACTTGAGTTTGATTCAAAGACAATATAATTTGAAAAAATATAATATTTTATTATAAATAATTGATGATTGTTATATAATAATATAATACATGAATAAAATATAAAAGATAAATTACATTAAAATATTAAAAATATGTGAATAAAAATATTTGTGTTTCAAAAGAATATTTATATTCTTATCGTGGATTAAAAATGATGATTTTTTTTATTTTTAAGATGATTTTTTAAATAATTGAAATTTGATCAAGTTATTTCTAGTCTACTTTATTTTTGACTTTATTATAAAAATATGCTGATATTTAGTTCTATTCTGCTCAACCAAAGGGCTCTCAAAAAATAAAAGAAAAAGAAAAAAAAATGAAACTTCTTGAATTCCGGTGCCAATGAACCATCGTTAGTGGGGTTTGCTTTTTTTTTTTGTTGCTAGGTCGATATCTGGAAAGCGGTGCCGATTATTCAAGCGTCTGATATTAACAGTTATATGCACTATCCACAGATTATACGTCGGCCCACAATCGATAAGATCGTCCCGTGTCGTGTGCCTAGCAATGGTAGGTGAGGCTTTTGGATTTATTTTTGATGTTTAATGGCCGATTTTTTTTGGAGGTTGAAACAATGGGAAATAGTTGTGGGATTTAGATTGAGCTTCATTGCATTCGTTAAAAGTATATTAGTAAAAATCAAAGTCAAACTTGACCTAGTATTTTAATTAGCTCAGATTAAATTTGAACTTGAAAAAAGAACAATTTTTAAAGTTTTTGTCCAACTTGAGTTCAAATTTTAAGAGAAGTTGGGTTTCGTAAGTCAAAAGTATTTGAGATCATTCATCTTTGTCATTGATGCTATACTCAATATTTTCAAAATCGGACCGGCGATCAGATCGGATTCATGGTCACGGATGAGCCGATCCGATCGGATTGAACCAAATTTTATTGAAATACTATAATAATTATAAAGATATAGTATAAGTTATATGATATGATATATGAATATTGTACTAATAACTTATTAAAAATATTAAAAAATAATATAACATATTTTTATTAATTAAAAAATTTATAATGATAATATAAATAGATTATTAATAATTTAATGATGATAGATATTATATTAATAAATTTTATCTTAAATTGTTATTATTTCTTTTTTTAACACTTTCCTTTTTATTTTCTTATGTACAACTTTGTTTGAATTATGAACAATTTTTCTTATGTACAGTTCTGTTTGTATTATGAACAATTTTGTCAATGGCATTATGTGTTATGAACCATTATGTCCTTCTTTCCTATGTTTGAGTCATCCTCTATGTTTGAAGATGGCATTCCGTATTATAAATAGTTTGTATTTATGATTATTATTTTTTTAAAAAAATTCAAACATTTCCGACGGGCTTCAGCCTGTCGGAATCCTTTTTCAAAAAAGGAAATTCAGAGCTACCAATAGCTGATCTCGTCGGAAGCTTCGAATGAGGCGCCCCCATCGAAAACTTCGAAGGGAACTGCGCCTTCGAAGTTTTCGATGGAATAAAACATCGAAAACACCGAAGGGAGGTCACCCATCAAAGCTTCCTACAGCAAGCTACCGTTAGAATTTTTTAAGGGAGTCAACCGGCAACTGCCGATTCTGGCAAGCTGCTTAGCAGCTTCTGTCGTCGAAAGCTTCAAAGTAAAGCTCTTCCTTCTAAAGTGATGGGCGTTGTCAGTCAAAAATTACGAAGGAAATTTATCCTCCGAAACTTTCGACGAATGATGCCCGTCGAAACTTTAGAAGGCAACTTAGTCGTCGTAGACATCCACCTAAACTTACGAAAGAATATTCAAGGACCGTCAACAATTCTTTCCAATGGCTTAGTTTTCATCGGACTTCCATATTTGTGACGGATTTTGATGGTTTTGCGAAGAATTTATCCGTCGAAAAATCTCAAATTTCTTATAAATATTCTACACTTTCTCAATTAAAAGAGTATGAGGGAAAGTACAAATCAGAGATATAAGAAAATATATAGCATAGAAAATATTTATATTGTTCAAATACGATAACGAAAAAATAAAAGAAAATAAATAAAAGTAGTTATTCGATGATAAATCGAGTTAAATGTAGAAATGGCTAATCTTATAATTATAACAGTGAAAGCCCTTGCACTTCATGCGAATTTAAATCTAAATATAATATTTATTTCTTAATAATTATAAGAAATATGTGATATTTTTTTACTTCTTTTGATTTTTTTATAATAAATAAAGCTTATATCTTCTACACTATGTTTGAAAAAAATATTAGATAGATTTCATGTGGCATATTAACTAAAATTTTATTTCTATAAATATTTGTCCAGATTAATTTTCACAAATATGTTTGCAACAAAATTTATTTTAAGGTATTTAATGAAGGTCAATTTTATTTGTGAAAGATGAAAGAAAATAAAATGTTCGTATTAAGGAAAAAAATTGAAGAATTATTAATATTTATTATGGCGTAACACAATAGTTAATACGAGCTAAATCATTACTTCATCAATAATACATAATAATTCAATAAAGCAAAGATGATTGTAATAATAAATGTAAAGAAAAAAAGAGAATAAAATAAAGGGTTATTTCCATAAACGTCCCCTAAACTATTGAGATTTTTCGCATCTAACATCAAACTACGGACTTATTTTTTTAATCCCTAAACTATCACGATTTGTTCACTTTATCAATTTCTGTCTACTTCTATTATGTTTTTTGCTACTTTTGTTTTTTTTTCCATTTATGAAAAGGCTTCACATCAAATAATAAAATATAAAAAAGAAAAAAAGAAAAAAAGAAAAAAAGAAAAAAATGGGTGGAGAATAATTTAGTCTTTTCATAAATTATAATTTTTTTGTTTGCCACTTTAATTCTTATAGCGATTTTTTTATATTTGTTATTTCATATTTTTCTGGAGGGAGGGGTAATTTAGTCATTTCATAAACGAGAAAAAAAATAACTAATGTAAAATGTAACAAAAATAGACGGAAGGACTAAAGTGAAAAAATCGTGATAGTTTAAGGATACATTTCTACACATGTATAACCTTCATCCAAGAGAAAAAAATGCTGAAAAGAAACTAGTTAAACTTACCAAGTTGCAAGAGAGATTCTATGTTGACAACTTCACGTAAAAAATGACACATCAAGTCTCAAGATTACTTGTAGAGAAAAAAAAGAGAAAATTAGAAGAAGACGAGGTCTTGTGTTTTAAGAAGAATTGTTGAAGAAACAATAATGCAGTGGTAAGTTTTTTTAGATGGAATGGAGTAAAGTAATTTTTAGTAGATAATTTTTTTATTGTATAAATTGAAAATGGACAAGTCATCACATTTATTATCTTATTTAAGAAAGATTTCTTAGGGATAAAATTATATTTTTAATTGACTTATGTTTATGTTTATATTTACTAACATTAAGTTAATCGGTGCATTAGTTGGAGAGGTCATATGAAACAGATAAAAATTGATTGGGGGTTGGAGTTACACAACAAATAAAATGGAGATGAAATATCTAATCATGTTAAAATAATTTAAAAATTCAAAGCACATAGAAAAAAGGATAAAATAAAATCCTTCAATATGAGGCTCTCCAATGCATTAGCATTATATAGATATAGATATAAATATAAATATGGAAGAGTCATCACATTTATTATCTTATTTAGGAAAGATTTCTTCGAGGTTAAAAATATATTTTAAAATAATTAATGTTACATTTATTGATATTAAGTAAATGGGTGTATTAGTTGGATAGGTCAAATGGGAGTTACAGATAAAAAAATGATGGAGTAGATGTTACACAAGAAATAAAATGAAGATAGATTTGTCTAACCATGTTAAAATTATTAAAAAAATTTAAAATACCTAGAAAAAAGATAAAATCAAATATAGCTCTTCAATGCACTAGAAATATATATAAATATATATATATATATATAATTAAATTGGTAATGTGTTGGACATCCAAACAATAATCCAACTTTGTATGTGCTGGCATCATTATTCTCACTTGTCGAGTTATCATTGTCTCATTATTTACTAAATTACGCGTGCATATATTCCATATTATGCACAACTGGTTTCTATCCTTTTATTTATTTTTTCCCAATTTCTTCATGTGTGGGAAGAAATTATTTTTGATATCATGTGAAGTGCAATCTTAGCAATCATATTTTAAATTCGACGATACAATTTATTTATTTATATGAGTAGTTTTAATAATAAATTACAATTAGATATTTAAAATATGAGGACTCGAATTACGTTTCAAACGGTGTTAATTAGTAAGCAAATTATATATGGCGTGCTCTACGTACGTTTCAAAGAAGAAACAACTCCATTCCATTATCAACCATGAAGTGTTCATCTGCTCTCTGCCTCTTCCTTTCCCTCCTCCCTCTCCTTGCACCACTCTGCGTTGCGGGTGATTTCGACTTCTTCTACTTTGTGCTTCAGGTATACTAACTATATAGAACTCTTTATATATATGATATTTACATAAAAAAAATTGATGCCCAATATGTACATGTGCATATGTATGCAGTGGCCAGGTTCATACTGCGACACAAAGAGAAGCTGCTGCTACCCTACGACCGGGAAGCCGGCGGCGGACTTCGGCATCCATGGCCTCTGGCCAAACTACAACGACGGCTCCTATCCCTCCAACTGCGACCCCGATAGCCCTTACGATGAATCCAAGGTACGTACGAAGCACTGTTATTGATCGATCATCCCAACACTTTTCACATCCGAATTGCTCCAAAAAGTTTAAGACCATGTTCTGTGTGACTGCACGTGACATGCAGATCGGAGATCTGATCGGGAGCATGCAAGTCAACTGGCCGACGCTGGCGTCCCCAGCGCCAACGGTTCCGTTTTTTGGAGCCACGAATGGAACAAGCACGGCACCTGCTCCGAGTCCTCCCTCGATCAGCACTCGTACTTCCAGCAAGCCCTAACCCTTAAGAAGAACGTGACCATCTCCAGTTCCTTTCAGACGCAGGTAACATGCTCTCTCTTTCTCTCTCTCTCTATCTCCCCCCTCTCTCTCGCTCAATATATATACACACACTTACATATATATTGCTGATGCAGGCATCCAACCGGATGGGAACAGCTACAGCGTGGATAGCATTCAGGAGGCGATCAGCAAGGGGACTGGCTTCACTCCAGGAATCCAGTGCAATGCGGATTCAGACAGAAACCAGCAGCTGTTCCAGGTGTACGTCTGCGTGGATACGTCGGGGACGCAGCTCATCGAGTGCCCCGTGCTCCCCAGGCTCAACTGCCCTTCGGAGGTGGAATTCCCAGAATTCTAGATCGCGTCGTCTTTCTTTCTCTCTGTCCTCCTCCTCTTGATCGAATCGACGAGATACAGACAAAAATCTACAGTGACACCGATCGCTGCCATGCGTGTATTGCGTGGTACGGATGAAACCAGCAGGCGCCATTGGTAGCTTTGGCTTCTCAGTATAATGTAATTTGATGTTATTAGACACTATTTAGTGATTAATAAAAGGGAAGCTCTCAAATCAAGCTGTAACACCTCAAAATAGTCCCTTCTATCACGTAGGTAGTCAGGTTGATCTTGAAAACGCTACACTGCCTACTGCACTATTGACTATGACTATCAACAAATTACACACGTGGTATTAATATTATAAGAAATTATAATACCACGACTTTAATGCGGAAGTTCAATCGTCAGAATATCAATGATATAATTCATCCATACATATGGTAACAAGATGATAAGAGATTATAAATCTCAAGAGGTTCAATAGGCGGAAGAAATTCGATGAGCGAAATAGTATGATGTCTATGGATAACATGAAAATCATAATATTAGATTCATTTGAAGTAACCTTAACGATAGAATAGTCATGTGCAGCATCCTGCAAGCTCTGAGCCCTCCAACACATCATCAGTTAGTATTCTCGCCTGCAAAATCCCAATACAGAGGAATCAAATACCCATGAGCAAAGATGCCTAGTACAATAGACATGGACGATGAACTAATAATCAATGATGATTATAAAAACAATATGTTAGTGGTGAATAATTATATACTTTGACTTCTATACATTGACTATAAAGAGTCATACATCATGCTTTAACATTAACCATATCTGTGCTCTGTTCTTTGCTATAACTATACTCTGTCTTTACATTACTCTGCATTATCTTTGCAATACCATGTTCCACACTTTACTTTACAATGTCTCTGCCATACTATACGATATGCTTTACTGTGAGTTGCACTACGTCTTTTACATTACTGTGATATCCTTAGGGTTTGTTATTTTATGCGAGCTCGACTTTATTAATTGGAATGCCAGAGGTGCCTCTCTAAATCTCTGAAGCCAGAAAGCCCGAAAAGGAAAAAGGGGTGTGTGTTAATGCCTCACCCAATTTGAAATGTAGGTGGGAGAGAACCTACACCCCAGGAACAGTGGTCAATTAAGAAACCTATAAGTTCACTGTCTCCTCAGTTAACTACCTGTCCCTCTGGCTTAATACTTTAATCTCTGAGGGAAGGAGTGTGACCAAAGCATCAACCTTCATTCGAGATACACGTGGAAAAAGACCTGAAATCTCACGAACAGTGGTCATTGAAGACCAGTAGTTTCGCTGTCTCCTCAGCTAACTACCTGTCCCTCTCTGTACATTACTATGATCTCTGCTCTATACACTGGGGGCGGCATATAATAATCTCACATCTTTATCTTTACTTTGCTTATCTTTAAATATCTTTGATGAAGTTCATAATCAGAAGAGGAAGGAATTTCCTTTCTCTAAGGAATTGGATCTTCCTCAGGACAGTATAAGGTTCATTGTGATCTTTAGAGACTTAGATAAGATTTCACATGATTCTGATAAAAAAGAGTCCTAACTTCCGAAGGATTGGACTCAACGGAATAGTATGCATTTCTGGTCGACGGAACCCGGGCCGAGTTGAGGATAATCCGAATCGAGTCAACGCCGGAGGACCAAGTTAATAGAACCCGGGCCGAGTTGTGGAGGGCTCGGGCCAGATCGATTTCATTATACATGACTCGGCCCGAGTTGTGACCTAACTCGGCCGAGTCATTATCGAGGGTCATTGCATCTTACTCGGGCCGAGTTGAGGGTCAACTCGGGCCGGGTTGTAAGCGGTGCTTCGATCATTACTTGGTCAGATTCGTATTCGATCCGATTCAATGAGGCCCGGGCTGGGTCGGTAATGACTAGGGCCGGGTACACGCTGATCGCCTTCTCCGTCTCCGGCGAGGTCAGGTTTCTGGACGTGCTTCTGCGACATCGTCGGCGAGGCAGCCCGGTCCGAGTCTACTTGGACTCGGGCCAGGTTTTTGAATGGTGACTTCATCGATTCATCAATGAGGCAGCTCGGTCCGTGTCTATCTGAACCCGGACGGTGACAAGGCAAGACCCGGGTGCCTGACGCTCAGAATCACGTCGGTCATCATCTAGATTTCCGACGACCTTCTGGCCATCGAATCGAGTGACTCACAATATGAAAAATGATTCTATAGCATCCATGATCACTATGATATCCTACTGTGCATCAATAGAACTCAAATTCGTCATCTAAGGGGATTTAAATCTAAGGTACCTTTTCTGATCAACGATGGGTTCGCCGGCGCTGTTCCTCGTCCGATCGTCGTCGGAGCATTTCTGGGTCAGTAGGGAAAGTACGCCTGGATCTCGTGGATGTCGTAGAAGGGTGGTCATGAGTCAGTGCATCATCGTTTGGCCTTGTCGTCTCTGCTCTACTCCGCTGTTCGTGCGTCTGCCGTCGGAGTTGAAGGAGGAAACGAGAGGCGGCGGCTGGCTAAGGTGTCGAAGGTGTGCGAGGGCGCTCCCCTTCCTCCCTTTTATAGCATCGGCCGGCCATCTGGCCGGCCGATAGTGGGACGTGATCAGGGGAGGGAATCCCTCCCCTGGTCGGTCGTTTCTTCTTTTGACGTTTCTTTTTTTTGAATCCGATTTGATTTCGAATTTACCACATTAATTGCCAATTGATTTTGATTTGGTCGTTTCCTTTCTTAATGATTGCAATCGTTACATTATTACCCCCTTAAAAGAAAATTCATCCTCGAATTTAGATAAAAGTTAGGACTTACCAAATAGTTGTGGAAATTTTTCTCGCATCTCTGATTACGCTTCCCATGTGGCATCTTTTCCTTGATGGTGCTTCCATGCATCTTTGACTAGTGACACTCTTTTCTTTCCTTGTTGGTATTCTTGGTATTCCAATATCTCCGTGGGTTGTTCTTCATATGTTAGATCTTTCTTGAGGTTTAGTTCCTCAATTTGGATCACGTTGGCGTAGTCGTGCTTGTACATTCGGATTAGAGAGACATGGAAGACATTGTGTACCCTTAAATAAGTCGGAGGTAGCGCTAACCTACAAGCTAAGTCTCCGACCATATCCAAGATTTCAAAAGGACCCACATACCTTGGGCTCAATTTCCCACGCTTACTAAAATGCATCACTCCTTTGGTGAGAGAGACCTTGAGCAAAACTTGATCTCCTGCTTTGAACGTATGTTCTCGGCGCTTCTTGTCTGCATAGGCCTTCTGACGATTTTGAGCAGACTTCATCTTCTTCTTTATCAGTTCAACTTTGTTTGTATACTCTTGGGTTTACTTCTGTAACTCCGCGCTCAAAATCTTTCTTTCGCCCACTTCGCCCCAACATACCGGGAGCGACATGGTCGACCGTACAGTGCTTCAAAGGGGGACATCTCTATACTAGCATGGAAGCTGTTGTTATAAGAAAATTCAATGAGAGGAAGATGTTTGTCCCAATTGCCATGCCAATCCAAAGCGCATGCTCTCAACATGTCTTTCAGTGTCTGAATTGTCCTATCTGATTGTCCGTCAGTTTGGGGATGAAAGGTCGTATTATACTGGAGTCTCGTGCCGAAAGTATTTTGGAGACTTTTTTAGAATCTTGATGTGAACTTGAGATCTCTATCAGACACAATAGTTGATGTGATCCCGTGAAGCCTAACAATATCCTGCACATATAAATTCATGAGCCTTTCAAGAGATTGTTTTACCTTAATGGGTAGGAAGTGAGCCGATTTAGTGAGTCGGTCCACTATTACCCAAATGACATCATGCCCCTTCTGAGTCCGGGGTAAACTAGTGATGAAGTCTATTGATATCTCTTCCCACTTCCACTATGGGATGCCCAAACTCTTCAAGATTTCTTGAGATTTCTAGTGTTCCACCTTGACCTGTTGGCACACTATGCATTTAGAGACATATTTTGCGATCTCCTTCTTCATATCTGGCCACTAAAAACTCCTCTGCACATCCTTGTACATTTTTGTACTCTATGGGTGGATTGCAAACTCTGACTTATGACATTCATCTAGTACTTCCCTTTAGAGTTCATGGTTATTCGGTACCCATAAATGATCACGGTACCTGATGCCACCATCTGAAGAGATCTTAAAATTTGTAGTTTCAAGACTAGTCTTTATCATCATAGTATGATATTCTGAGTCTTCTACTTGTGTCTCAATAATTTTTTCGACCATGTCTGGTACTATACGCTGCATCATCATTAACGATCCGTCATGCTTTACTCTTGGTGTCCACTTGAACAGTTCCTCCATCATTTCAAATTGTCGAAGGCGCATGAAGGCGACCGATCCTTCCCACCTTCGACTGAGTGCATCTGCTACATAGTTTGCTTTACCAGAATGGTAATTGATAAAGAACTCATAGTCCTTTAAGAACTCCATCCATCTTCTTTGGCGCATATGTAGGTCCTTCTGCGTGAAGACATACTTCAAGCTTTTGTGGTCAGTGTAGATCACAAGTTCTTCTCCATATAAATAATGACGCCAAAGCTTAAGGGCAAACACTACTGCTGCTAATTCAAGATCATGCGTTGGATAATTGACCTCATGCTTCTTCAGTTGTCTGGATGCGTATGCCATCACCTTCCCATGTTGCATCAGTACGCACCCCAATCTTGTACTACTAGCATCACTGTAAACTACGTAACCATCGTTGCCCGATGGTAAGGTCAGGATTGGTGCTGAAGTTAGCCGCTTCTTTAACTCTTGAAAGCTTTCTTCACACTTGGGTGACCAAATAAACTTTTCTTCTTTTCTTGTAAGCTTGGTCAGCGGTAATGTAATTCTGGAGAAATCCTTGATAAAGCGTCTGTAGTAGCCTGCTAGACCAAGAAAACTCCTGATCTCGGAGACATTCTTTGGCTGAGTCCAGTTGGATACTGCTTCTATCTTCGCCGGATCTACTGCAATTCCATCTTTAAAAATGATGTGGCCAAGAAACATCATCTGCTCAAGACATAATTCACATTTGGAAAACCTTACGTACAATTTCTTTGCTCGCAAAGTTTCCAATACTATCATCAGATGTTCTCTATACTGCTCTATGCTCGGTGAGTAGATGAGGATGTCGTGAACGAAGACAATTACGAACTTATCTAAGTGTTCGTGGAAAGTTCGATTCATGAAATCCATAAATGCTGCCGGGGCATTTGTTAACCCAAACGGCATTACTAGGAACTCGTAATGTCCATATCTTGATCAGAATGTCATCTTTGGGATGTCTTCTTCTGCTACCCTTAGCTGATGGTATTCGCTCCTCAGATCAATTTTGGAGAAGACCTTTGCTTTGGACAACTGATCAAATAAATCATCGATGCGAGGTAGCGGGTATTTGTTCTTTATTGTGACTTTGTTCAACATTCTGTAGTCGATACAAAGTCTTAACGTTCCGTCCTTCTTTTTAACAAAAAGGATTGATGCACCCCATGGTGAAACACTAGGCCTGATGAAATATTTGTCCAACAGCTCTTGAATCTGGTTCTTCAATTCCTTCATCTCTGCTGGAGTCATGCGGTATGGAGCTTTGGAGATCTGTGTTGTACCAGGTGCCACTTCAATATGGAAGCCTATCTCCCTTCTAGGCGGTAGACCACTCACGTCATCAGGGAATTTTCTCACAAATGTCTTGAGGGGTCTTTTTTGGTTCATCTATTTTGGTCACACTTGTTAGGTAGCTTCTACACGCCTTTTGGAGTAGTTTATGTGCCTTCATGACAGACACTATGATCTTTGATTCCTTTTGTGCAATGCCTCTGACAATGACTTTATCTGTACTCTATGATCACCTTCTTTTGTTTGCCCAAGATAGAAGTATCATGGAATGTTAACCAATCCATGCCCAAAATTATATCATAATCTTTCATAGGGATAATGATAAGACTTGCAGGAAGGTTCTTTTTCTCTATCTCTATGGGTACATTAGGGAGGTATTTTGTGGTGATCAGAGTTCCTTGTGGGGTCGAGATTTTCATCTTATGCTTTAAGTTCATTACAGTTAACCCTAATGTATTGACACATTCTTCAGATATAAAGGAATGGGAGGCACCGAAATCGAATAATACTGTAGTAGGTAAGTAAGCTACGGATAGCGTACCTCGAATGACCTCAGCGTCATTCTATGGATCATCCTCTTCCAAATTGAAGAGTCTTTCCTTTACTAACTGCTGTTGTCCACGTCTTGGACAGTTTACTGCGACGTGGCCCATTCCATCGCAGTAGTAGCATGCTCCAGACTTCATGCGGCATTCTTCAGCGTGGGTCCCATTACAGGTATTGCATAAGACCCGCTCACCTTGTGCGGGTGGTGCTTGAGGGGCTCTCGGAGACTGCTGCATCTGTTGTTGAGCAGGGCGCCTTGGCGCTGACTGAGGGGGACGCTGCTGTTGTTGCTTTGTTGTGGTTGCTGTTACTGTGGGGGAAGAGCTTGTTGTGGAGGATGGTAAGGTTGTTGTTGCAGACGGTTGTACTGCTGAGGCACTGGGTAGGGGCGGTACTGATTGTCCCGTCGTTGTTGTTGACGGTTGTTCCCATAAAATTGTTGCCGTGGGTGAGAACTTTGCCCTACGTTCTGCTGGGCTCTCTTCTCCTTCAGCAGGTCCTGGTGGTCCTTTTCGACCATTGCTGCGAGACTGACCGCTTCATCCAAGGTTTTGCAATTCCCTAGCCTGGTTTGAGATCTCAGAGTGGGGCTCAGTCCATCCACAAAACGTTTCGTCAGAGCCAATTCGTCCATAATCAGATTCGAATACTTCTTCAATCGGACGAATTTGGTCATGTACTGGGACACTGTCATGGTTCCTTGATCCAGGTGCAGAAATTCTTTTTGCTTCAAGTCCCTCTGGAAGGTAGGGAAGAAGCGCGTCTCGAACGCCTTGCGAAAGTCTTCCCAAGCAAGGGTTCTGACTTTCGGAAAACTGGTGGCATTCTTTGTCTTTCACCATTCTTTCGCATCTTTCTGGAGAGTGTCTCCAGCGAATAGTACCTTCTTGTTCTCAGGGACATCGAGGATGTCAAACTTTTCCTCTAATGTCTCTATCCACTTCTCAGCCACCTCAATACCTCCCTCCCCATTGAATGTCGGAGGTTTCGATCTCCAAAATTCTTGCAGGGTACAAGTGATGGGGGCTCAGCGTCCCTGCTGTACTGGCGATCCGGGTAAAGGAGGGGAAGGCGGAGGCGGATACACTGGAGGTGGGGGAACGAATGGGGTCTCCCCTTCGTTATACATTTCATTTTTGCTAGTGGACGCTGATACTATTCTTTGAGAAGACATCTATAAAAAGACCATGAGAATGTTTGAGATATAGCATATAACCAAAGATCTTTAATCAAGATAAAAATTTTAGATCAAAATTGAGGCCTTACGGCTCAATATCATATCCACTAAATCAAAAGTTAATCTCATGGTAGTGTTAGTCGAAACAGAACTTAAACATTCATCTAAGGCACACTAAGGCCTTAAACATCAGAGAACTATTCAATACTAATCACTACGTCGAGAAGGTTCCCCAGATTCATTCATTGAATCCTTCTCATACTTAGGAGGATTCGGGCATTCATCTTCGAAATGCCCGTCTTGATTGCAGTAGCTGCAGAATGGTTTTGGGTCCGTCTGGCTTATAGGGCTGTCCTCTCGACTTTGCAATTCTTTTCTTGGTTCAGGAGCTTCTTCTTCATCATTAGAAGATAGACAAATAGGGTTGCTAATGTGTCCCCCTACAATATGCAAGTTCCATCTTCGTTTCCTTTCTTCAGATGTCTCAACTAGCGAGGAAGGCATCACTGGATTATTGCTTCCCATGCTTTCCAAATCAGAATGCTCCTGTTCTTCTGGATCAGGAGGCGGTGGAATCCCACGGCCAAGGCCACGTCCGCGACCATGTTCGCGACCCTGTAGTAGTACTTGCACCTGCTCTTGTTCTTGAGCCTGTGCAGTTGATGGGTGCATGATAGCTTCAGCTACCCAGAAAACTCTTCTCCCACCACGTACCATTCTGGACGTTATGCGGCGCGGAAGCATCTATGAGAATAAATTAGCTCAATAATATAAGTATCCTTCATATGAGAATATACTTAATACTTACTTGAGGAGTGGAGCTGCATATGCTTGAGAAGCTTGTACATGACTTTACTTTGAGCTATGAAACAACATGAACAATAAATGCTATGCATGAACATCTACTCTACTATGATCAATGAGGAGCCAAGAACTTAGGCTCTGATACCAAACTGTAACACCCACAAAATCGCCCCTCCTACACCGGGAACGCTACACTGTCTACTGCAATATTGACCATGACCATTCAACAAATTACACACGTGGCATCAATATTATAAGAAAAAATAATACCAAGACTTTAATGCGGAAGTTCAATCGTCAGAATATCAATGACATAATTCATCCATACATGTGGTAACAAGATGATAAGAGATTATAAATCTCAAGAGGTTCAATAGGCGAAAGAAATTCGATGAGCGGAATAGCATGATGTCTATGGATAACATGAAAATCATAATACTGGATTCAATTGAAGTAAGCTTAATGATAGAATAGTCATGTGCAGCATCCTCCAAGCTCTGAACCCTCCAACACCTCATCAGTTAGCATTCTCACTTGCAAAATTCCTATGCAGGAGAAGCAAAGATGTCCAGTACAATAGAACATAGACGATGAACTAATAATCAATGGTGATTATAGAAACAATATGTCAGTGGTGAACAATTGTATACTTTGACTTCTATACATTGACTATAAAGAGCCATACATCATGCTTTAACATTAACCATATCTGTGCTCTCTTCTTTGCTATAACTATACTCTGTCTTTACATTACTCTGCATTATCTTTGCAATACCATGTTCCATACTTTATTTTACAATGTCTCTGCCATACTATACAATACTTTACTTTGCATCTGCTTTACTGTGAGTTGCACTACGTCTTTTACATTACTGTGATATCCTTAGGGTTTGTTGTCTTATGCGAGATCGACTTTATTAATTGGGATGCCAGAAGTGCCTCTCTGAATCTCTTAAGCCAGTAAGCCCAAAAAGGGAAAACGGGTGGGTGTTAATGCCTCATCCAATTCAGAATGTAGGTGGGAGAGAATCTGCACACCAGGAACAGTGGTCAATTAAGAAACCTGTAGATTCACTGTCTCCTCAGTTAGCTACCTGTCCCTCTGGCTCAATACTTTAATCTTTGAGGGAAGGAGTGTGACCAAAGCATCACCCTTCATTCGAGATACAGGTGAGAGAAGACCTGAAATCTCAGGAACAGTGGTCATTGTAGATCAGTAGTTTCGCTGTCTCCTCAGCTAACTACCTGCCCCTATTTGTACATTACTATGATCTCTGCTCTATACACTGGGGGCGGCACATAGCAATCCTACATATTTATCTTTACATTGCTTATCTTTAATTATCTTTGATGAAGTTCATAATCAAAAGAGGAAGGGATTTTCTTTCTCTAAGGAATTGGATCTTCCTTAGGACAATATAAGGTTCATTGTGATCTTTAGAGTCTTAGATAAGATTTCACATGATTCCGATGAAAAAGGGTCCTAACTTCTGAAGGATTGGACTCAACGGAACAGTATGCATTTCTGGTCGACGGAACCCGGGCCGAGTTGAGGATAATCCGAATCGAGTCAACGCCGGAGGACCAAGTTAATAGAACCCAGGCCGAGTTGTGGAGGGCTCAAGCCGGATCGATTTCAGAAAAACAATATACATGACTCGGCCCGAGTTGTGACCTAACTCGGCCGAGTCATTATCGAGGGTCATTGCATCTTACTCGGGCCGAGTTGAGGGTCAACTCGGGATGGGTTGTAAGCGATGCTTCGATCATTACTTGGTCAGATTCGTATTCGATCCGATTCAATGAGGCCCGGGCTGGGTCGGTAATGACTCGGGCCGGGTACACGCTGATCGCCTTCTCCGTCTCCGGCGAGGTCAGGTTTCCGGACGTGCTTCTGCGACATCGTCGGCGAGGCAGCCCGGTCCGAGTCTACTTGGACTCGGGCCGGGTTTTTGAATGGTGACTTCATCGATTCGTCGATGAGGCAGCTCGGTCCGGGTCTATCTGAACCCGGATGGTGACAAGGCAGACCCGGGCCGAGTTGTAATCAACTCGGGCCGAGTGCCTGACGCTCAGAATCGCTCCGATCATCATCTAGATTTCCGACGACCTTCTGGCCATCGAATCGAGTGACTCACAATATGAAAAATGATTCTATAGCATCCATGATCACTATGATATCCTATTGCGCATCAATAGAACTCAAATTCGTCGTCTAAGGGGATTTAAATCTAAGGTACCTTTTCTGATCAATGATGGGTTCGCCGGCGTTGTTCCTCGTCCGGTCGTCGTTGGAGCGTTTCTGGGTCAGTAGGGAAAGTACGCCTGGGTCTCGTGGATGTCACAGAAGGGTGGTTGCGAGTCGGTGCGTCATCGTTTGGCCTCGTCGTCTCTGCTCTGCTCCGTCATTCGTGCGTCTACCGTCGGAGTTGAAGGAGGAAATGGAAAGGCGGCGGCTGGCTAGGGTGTCGAAGGGGTGCGAGGGCGCTCCCCTTCCTCCCTTTTATAGCATCGGCCGACCATCTGGCCAGCCGATAGTGGGACGCGATCAGGGGAGCGAATCCCTCCCCTGGTCGGCCGTTTCTTCTTTTGACGTTTCTTTTTTTTTTAATCCGATTTGACTTCGAATTTACCACATTAATTGCCAATTGATTTTGATTTGGCCGTTTCCTTTCTTAATGATTGCAGTCATTACACAAACCCTTATTTGTTTTTCTTCAAAAAGAAATGTTGAAAATGGCTTATTTCTCCATGTATGACACTTTACTCTTTTGAAAAAAACAAAATATACAAAGGGATAAAACCAAAAAGTTAAATATTTACATCCAGGTTATGCACGCAAAAAGGCCTGGGCTGTAGGCACATTATACAGTAGTCTCTATGGGCCGGACCTTAGTGAATCATCATAAATGGGCCTTCTATGTCATGATACATGTTTTATTACCTTCTGATTAACCCTTATTTTAACATCTTTTAATTTTCCTTGAGGTCTTCAACATTGGTTTTTATATGAGAGGCGTAGTTGGTCTTATGATAATGATTATATAACTAGGAAACAATTTCGCACCCATGTGTAGTTGGTTTTTATGATCGCTGACGGCGGCGCGAGCTAGCGAGGCGGGCTTGATGGCGGCGGTGCACAAATTCGCAGCGGTAGGACGACCGAGCTCGGCGGCGGCGGCAGGACGGGCGAGCTCGTAGGTGGCGGTGACAAGATCAGCGGTGGCGGAGCTCCGCATGGGTGAAGAGGTCACGATCCCCATGCCGACGCCGCGACCTTCGCGATCTGCACGCCGACGCCTCCCCCTTCATGACTCCTCACCTTCTTTGCACCACCGGCACGCCGGGGAACCCTCGCTGACGGTGTGTGAGGGGTTGGCGGAGGTGCGAGGTCGGTGCGCGGAGGACGTGCAGGGTTGGTGTCCGTGCGGGGTCATTGCACGGCAGTGGTGCAAGATCGACGGTCGTATGAAGTCGACGGAGGTGTGGCAGGGGTCAGCGCGCGGTGGTGATGCGGGGTCAACAAGCTGCGGTGGTCGTCGGGGTCGCGGAGGTTAGCAACGGAGATCAATGGGGTCGCAGAGATGCTCGAGGTCGCCGCTAAGCAAATCTAATCGGTGATGGCACAAATCTGGTCGGCAGAGGTCTGCAGGGTTGCAATGGGTGTGCTCGAGGTCGGTGGTGGCGGAGGTCATCGTGGCGTTGCCGATCTCGCCCGTCGCCGCCCGATCTTGCTCCGATCAAGCCCCCAACGCCCGCTCTCTCACCAATTTCGCCCGCCGTCGCCCGATCTTGATCTGATCAAGGCCTCGACGTCCGCTCTCTCGCCAATCTCGCCCGTCGCTGCCTGATCTTGCTCCGATCAAGCCCCTGATGCCCGCTCTCTTGCCAATCTCGCCAAGCATGGGGGGAGATTGAGAAGAGAGAAGGGGCATCGGCGGCAAAATCGAGAAGAGAGCATCGGGGCCGGCGGCGAGGGCATGCATGAGGAGAGAGAAGGGGAGGAGGAGAATGAGAAAATGAGAAGCGGGCGTAGGGTTAATGGGAAAAAGATTGCAAAACAAACACGCGCATCTGAGCCGTCGACCTTGACTTAGACGGATGGTATCACACGAACGATTTGAACCATTGATGATGGATCGAACGCTTGAGATCTTAGGAGCAGGGTGCTCAGCACCTCATTAAATCCTATATATATATATATATATATATATATATATATATAAAGTCATTTTTTTAAAAACAAATCTTCTAATTGCCAAAAGAGGCAAAGATAACATATATATATATATATATATATATGACAATTTTGAAGATTGTATTGTAACACTCCCATATTCGACCCTCTCTATCACTATGCGGAGCCTCCTTTTATAGTCATTACAGAAGACTTATTAATAAAATAATGCAATTTAACTTTTGTCATAAGGTGAAATCTAAAGCGAATAAGTACATCAACACAAAAGTTCGATAGTCACATAATATAAGTTCCATTATAAACTAGATGTCATACAACATTTAGCCTCCGGAGTTGAAGGCTTTAATAACACATAACAACAACAATGACACCAAATAAGAATATAATAAAGGGTCTTATTTATGTGCACTCATCACTTGAGCAATGTCATTGCACATACCATAATCAACTATGAAAGTTTAACATAAAAAAACAATTATTATGTATGCAAAATACTTAGTGTAATAACATCATAAAATGGTAATCATAACATTCAATCATAAAGATTAATAAGTTGGACTTTTTTATGGATAGCAAGTTATAATTCAAGACTTAATACTCGATATTGGGTTGGGTTCAAGGATAAACAATAGGATATCTTGATATTGCTGAGAATATGGGCAAACACGATGTGGAATAAAGTTAAGATAGTCAAACTTTGATTTCAGCGAAACCACCTAGGTGAACGCGAGACCATCATTTTTCTTAACAAATGAAGAATATCTTTGTTCTTTTAAAACAATGGAATAAAGATATTCTCTTTTTTTTCATTTTTTCACCATTTTTTATTTTTCATTATTTAACTAAAAACTATTATATTATAGTTTGTATAATAATAATAAATGTAAACTATTTATAGTAAAATATTTTAATTATAAAAAATATTTTATTCTTTCAACCAAACAAGATGCATAATAGAAATATAATTAGAATATAATATTCTCTAAAATAATTTTTTTTATTCCTGCTAAGAAATTCACAAAGATTTATTACTTATCAGATTCATGATATGAAATACAAAAGCCTTTAGTTTCATTCATGTAATAATCATAATCAATATCAATTCATATGGATAACATAACTAATCAATTTGATCAATAATAAAATCATGAATTCATAGAAAAAGACAAAGAAAAAGATGGGTTATCTTGATTGGTGAGATCATGAATAGTCATTTGATAATAATTGAAATGATGCCCGATGGGTCTTTGAAAATTAGTCTTTGTTTCTTTGATACCAAGAATCAATGGATCAATATTCCTACTTTGATGTTAATGATCAATATTTTTGTATACTTTAATTGGTAGCAATTGATCCTCGTGTTCATATAAAATATGTAAATAAGAGGTAGAACATAATCATAACATAAAAGTGATAAGGAGTTCATGGTCCATCTTCGGACAACAAAATACATGAAAGAACTGAAGATTGATAGGTCATATTTTGACAATTTTAGGGAGGATCATATCATCACAATTTGTCATCTTAAGAACATTGTTACTTCATCATCATTAACATTATTCTTCTTCTTATTAATTGAAAGAGCAGCAATACAAATGCATTGGATCATCAACTAGCTTGTTTAAGTAGTAGGTAGATAGATTATGGAGATGTCTTTCACCATAATTTCTCACGATGGAGCATTTAGTTTTGCATGATTCTTAGCTTTATTCTACGTCATCCATGTAGGGGAATAAATCAGAAAGTGGTAGATGTATTCTACATGAGGTCATTACAGATTTTTAGATATGACTCCCACCATGACTTTTCACTACAACACTTACTACATTCTATAGTAATATAATAATGAGTTAGATTCTAGAGGTGACAATTATGAATTTTAAAGATGATTTTCATCGTGACTACTCACAATATATCACTTAACTCGGCAATGTACATCATTCATAAGAATTTGTTAGTTGATCAATAATAAATCAATAAGTTGATCAAGAGTCACTATGGCAATTAATGATCTGATATTCTATAATAAGTTCATTCTTTATCATCAAAGGGATTTATCAAATAAATCAGTGACCTAAGAGTAAGGAAAACCTCCAATAAATAGTATAAATCACATGGAAGAGTTTGGGATCAAAATAAATTTTATTGGTTTTGTTAATAATGTCTTGAATTATACCCAAACTGAAAATTCATTTGATCCCCAAGATTCTATAAAGTAAAAGGTACCCTTGCACTAGGGATCTCGCTACCCGATTAGCGAGACCGCGAGAGGTCAGAGGGGGGATCCCCTGGTCGGGTGCATGGGGGGCGGATCCCTCTGGGCCAAAATATTAGGATGAATTATGCTTGTGATTCAAAATTGATTTATTTCTTTGTCATGAGATAGGTATCCTAATTTTGAGGAATTAATATCCACTACAAGAAAAGTAATAGTTTCTAGCGGATTATTAGTGTCGGATCATGATCCTTCACAAATGTAGTTAAAAAATTGCAACGGATGCGTGATCCGCCACCTGATGCAATTTTCAAACAGCGGATAATACATCCATGACTCACAATAATGAGCGATTGCATTAGCCACTCATAATGAGTGGCGGATTCAATATCCGCCGGTTCTTTAAAGCGTCAGACATGGCATCCATCACATGATATTAGTGAATACAATGTAGCTGCGTCGGATATATAATCAAATCTATCACAAAAAGAAATTGAGCGATGCATTTATATTCACCGTAAAACAAAAAATGAGATGTAATGTGTCCGAGACGATCCCCTGCCCATTCAAAAAGACCGCTTTGAGATGAAGAAGAGGTAGTTTCAAGATTGAGTTGTCCACAGCCCATTCCCATCTCACTGCTCGTTGCCGGCTCCTATCGCCAAAGGTTGGAGAGGTATTGCCTCTGATCCTATCCTTCGATTCTTCAACCACATCGAATTTTGCCGAGGATGTGATTTGATCCAGCAAGTTGGAGTTCTTTGTTTTCCAATTCTGATTTTAGGGGAACGCTTTGAGCTCGAGAAAGTTCTTTGTTACTTCCTCAATCGATGTCTTGCGGCGCTCAAGAAACTTCTTCCCGTCATCTATTTCCAAGGAGAGGTATGGAATGATTTTGCGTTTTTCCCCCTCAACGCTCCAATTCGTGGGCTTTGTTCAAAAAAAAAAAAAAAAAAGTAAAAAAACGAGATTCCTTCATGGTTCACGTACGTTCTATAGATTGAGGCTTCTGCTGATAGAAACACATAAATAAGGATCATAAATTTAAATGGTTGCATCTTTTGGCACCTGAAAGAGTTTCAGATTTTAATAAGTGCCTCAGATGCAGAATTTCAGAAATCAATTATTTGTATCTTGTTCTCGTTAGATTTCTTTCATATTGGAAGATGCAAATTTTCAATTCGGATTTGAATCACCCCTTTAACTTCTGTTTAGTTTTCCTGAATGCTTTAACTTCTCATTAGATTCCCACTTATTATTCTTTATTTTTTCATGGAGTAATATTTCTCACTTTATATGAACTCAACTTCTCATTTCATATGAATTTAATAAATGATTTCAGGAAGAAAGCAGATGCAACTATAGGATTCTCGTTTTATATCAACTTAAGAAGTGACTTGGAATAAAGCAGGTGCATTATGTTGATATCTCAAGATCTCTATAGTGTCCAATCGTGATAAGATTATTGGCCTGATTAATTAATTGGCATCAAAAGATAAGCTAATCCTCTTTCAGCTCCTTAATTGTATTATGAATCCAGAAGCAAAAATAACATATATAGCCTTCCAACGAGTGCGTTACTTAATTACTCAATTGTCTGTTCTTATCAGTATTCTTGTCATTAAAATATTAATATGTATTGACTTGGTTCAAGTAAATTTACACCTTTATGTGGCCGAACAACTTTAATGCATGCAAATTGTTAATAACATGCATATTAACTACTAACATGAAAAACAATTAACATGCATACTCTTTATTGAGTTAACATATAGATGATTGATTATCAGGTAGTCAGATAATAAAGCTCTAGAATGTGCTTATTTTTTCATATTACATATACACATTTCATGTGATCCTAATAGCAGCTCTTTATTGTGTGCAGTCCTCAAATCGGTACTACATACAAACTTTAAGGAAGAGCTTTTGAAAGGAGTTGACGGAGTTTTTCTTTGCTGAACTTAACATTTTATAGGCTACTGTTACATATGTTAACATTCATATGTTTATGGAGTTGATGGATGGTAAACAAATTCTGAGAATAATTATGTATATTCGATTCCGTATGGATAATTATTCTTTTAACGTTGAATTTGCATAAAAATATGAGAACATATTTTTTTTTCTCATTTTTGTCACTATATTCTGAAGGAATTTGCGTCAGATAATCCATTGCTAAATATAACAATAGATAGGTGTCTGCCACTATATGTAGTGACAGAAGTTTGTGTCGGATTTTGTGGCGACTAAGTCATCACTAATTTTTTTGCGTCGACGATGTCTCAACACAAACTATTTGCTTCCAAGGATTTAGCGAGGGATTGCTATTCTTTGCAAATCAGTCAAACTAAGATTTTGCATCAAATTGACATCAATTTGTGACGGATTTGTGTGTCGCAAATTTCACATTTTCTTGTAGTGAATTTGAAGTCTCACTCGATTTGTAATCCCTATCATTTGTAAAGAGAGTGTCTATATAAACTCTTTAGGGGTTTGAACAAAAAATAATTTGATTTGTAATTATCTTCTATTTTCCATTTAATAAAACTCTTCGTCGCTTTAAATTTTTCACGCATTCGTTCGATGCATAATATCTATCGTATAGAAATTCTAATAAACTAGGATCAAAGTAACACTTCATTGTTGATACTCCGTAAGGCATAGAATGGCATCGCGCAATGTTAAGATCGAGAAATTCATAGGGCAGAATAATTTTATTCTCTAGCAGATCAAGATGCGAACACTTCTGAAATAACAAGGAGTCTGAGGCTTACTCGCGAATGTGTCCAAGAACAAATCAAAGGAGGAAGACAGAAGACTCGAAGGGCAAATAAAAAGAGATCGACCTTGCCAATTTGACGACACAGTAGGAGAAGACGCTTTATATTATCCTATTGTGTCTAGCAGACCAGGTGATTATTGAAATCATCGATGAAGAAATGACAGCTAGTCAATGGTCGAAAATTGAGAGTCTCTAGATGACCAAGTCTTTGACTAATAAGTTATTGTCGAAGCAATATCTGTTCGCCCTTCGCTCTTCCTCTGTCATACAAAATTTTCGTTCAGACTATTATCATCGGAAGAGATACTATAACTCTGAAAGAAGAGAGATTGAGTCTACATACTCATGAACTTCGACATAGGCATCTACTAAGGCTGTTGAGACCTAGGACGCATGGTTGGTGATAACTACGGAGAAGGGACATCATGCGAACTCGAACAATAGTAAGCTGAAGAAGAAGAATATTAATTCGATGGACATCTACAATTATCGCGAAGAACTTGGTCAATGGAAGAAGGATTGCCCCAAGAAGAAGAAGGGCACAATTGCTGCAGTAGTAAACCAGAGTAGCTAATATGATGATGATGATTGACTCTTATGGTGTATGAAAACAGATGTTTAAAGGAGAGTTCGGTTCTAAATTTAGGATGACATATGACTTCGCACAAAGAGTGATTATCAAATTATTAGAATATTGATGGCAAAAATGTCATCATGGATAATGATGCAGCTTCTAAAATAGTTAAAATTGACTCAATTCAAATAAGAACCCATGACAATTGGGTGAGGACATTAATAAAGGTTCGTCACGTTCCGTAACTAATGAAAAATCTAATATAATTAAGAGCTCTTGACTCCAAAGAATGTCGGATTGATGTTGTAGGAGGTATTCTCATGGTCACCACGAGTGATGTTGAAATCATGAGAGAAGTAAGGCAAAAGTCCTTATACATACTACAAGGCGTAGAATTATGAAATTATCAAAAGATAATTCAAAATTATTTCGTATATTAATTTGTCAAAATGAAAAACTTACCTATAATCATATTTTTTTTAAAAAAATTACAGTATCACATTTTCACTTTGGAAAACTACAATATAAGACAGAACATGCACTTGAGTATAAATCAATTCTATTAAATCATAATCTTCATATTGTGCGACAATTCAAGTTCTATACAAAGTGGAGAAAACATAAGCATGTACAGGACTCTCACCACTTCTTCTTGTTTAAGACAAATATTGCTCACGAAAAGTCTCAGACTTTCGTCTATGTATCAAATATGGTATGCCGTCCATGAAGTTAACTACACATATAAGGTTGTAGTGTCAATTCTAACAGTCCAAACAAAAGAAAAAACAATAATGGCATGTCAACATTTTTTTCTTATTGCTTACTTTACAATTCTTTTTACTAGGCATCATCTTCATGTAAACATTACTGGCTCCTCCCTTTGGTATGGAAGAAGGCAAGTAGAAGGAGAATGGACAGTACTGCCACGATAAACAACAAAAAATGAATGCAAATTAATTACCACTGGCTTCAACCCAAGTTCCTCTGTCTCCTCTTATCATCGCATAATTTCCAAGTGCACGTTTCTGCGAGATGCACATCATGACTTATATGTATGACTTTTTAGAGACCTAATGTAATCATCTTGGTCATGACTGATGCTAATCATTACTAATGGATTTATTTGTTATGAAAAGAGGGAGATACATTGCACAAATATAGAAGAACGAACAAGATTTACAAGGTTCACCCTAAACTGTGCTACGTCCTTAGGCAGGCGAAGCTCTCTCTTTGTTATGAAATATTGATGATTACAAGGATACGAAATAACCTCTCCATATAAAGAACTCCAATATAAAATAGGAAGCAAAAAATCCCAAAATCGTCTCGATTTTGGAGGCTCTGCTGTAAGGGACAAGCGACTTCGCCACTCCCACTATCTTAACGCCTGACTGACATAGAGGTTCATCTAAGGTTACAACTGGTTCAGATTCAAAGTATTATCAATAATTATCTTGTCATTTATTTTGCTTGTTGACTCTAGGATATCATCCTCCTCATGGAAGATGATAATTCAGATAAACATATCAAAGTACAACTAAATTTAGGTGGTAATTATTCAAAGAACTTCAGTTTGTATACTGGCTACTAAACTGACTGAGCACAATTATTATCAGAGAATCCCCAATCGAACCCATTGATCATTTATACCAAACCGGAAATTTAGTCCAATGACCTACATATAGAAAGTATTATCTTAAACTAAATCTTAAATCATTAATGGATTATCTCATTGTAAGAAAATTATTTGACCAGCGCCTGTGTCATTCCAAGAGCTGAACCAATAATTTTCATGACGAAAAAGATCTTTCTTAGTGAAACATTCTTTGAAAATGTATTATATAGTGCAACGCCTATTAGGATGCCACAAAAGTAACAAATTTGACATGTCCAAGAAACTCGGGAGTAAATCCAAATTTGTTTGCTTTGACAATCAAGTCGAAAGAAATGCTTCAAAAGATCGCATAAGCAGATATTGTAACTCCCCCAAATTGACTCCCGCTACGTAGTGAAGACTAATATGAAGACACTACAAACACTATGACTTTGACTCAACATTTGACTAAGATTGATCAACAAATATGACACGTCAGTGGAAGAAAAAATAAGAACTTTATTATGAAATAAAATTATAGATAAAATGGGTTCATAGGGACAAAGGTAAATGACAATAATGCGGAAGTCACAACTATCAATATCTCTAAATTATTACATAAGATCCATGATGAGACATAAGAAAGAAAGACAACAAAAAGAGGTCCCAGTTGAGTAGACATCCTACTATCAAAGTTGATGTCCGTCGATGAATTTCCCATTTCTCATCCTGAAATGCAATATCGAAATGAGAAGCATATAGCCTTTACTTACCCTACTCATCAGTTCATGAGCTTCTCTGCCACCGGAGCATCATCGCAGCACATCTCTTCATCCACCCTCACTGACCTGGCCCTGTGGGAATCAACATAAGGGAGGTAATCCTCCCGTGAACTTATAGTCCAAGTGGGGAACAATAATATACAATGAATAATAACCAATTAGAATAATTTGATAAATCTAGAATGGAGACTTACCTTGGCTAGGAATATGACAAAAAAGTCTATAGCAATGGTACAATGTACATATAATCAATGAATAATGACATAATAACAATGTTCGATATTCCATGTAAATAGATGATCAATAATTGACTGTGTTCAATGATTAGAACCATGATTTTGTTATCATAAACAATGACGATGATTCAATTCCATAATCAATGACAATAATTCGATGTTCAGTGGTTAGAGTGATTAACAACCAAGAGACTTTGACAGTGACTTTGAGAGTCTTCATCCTTTCATTATTCTAGGATGGACTAGGGTACGCCAAACAAATGATACAACCGAGTGTCGATGGTCAACAGGTGATCAAATCGTGATTGTGCCCTCAAAGAGGGAAGGAAATGACCCTTAACAATGAATGATGAGCTCTAGCTTGGATTGGCGACCTAAGGTTCGGTTTATTATCGTCTTGATAGTTCTTATGATTCTAATGTTCCATGCTTGATGTCAATGGCAGGTTATTGATGGACGATCACATGTTTAAAATCATAAATCAATGATTGATAGTTTTAGTGGTTCATGTTAGTATGAAAAACTAGAAATCAATGGTTTCATCAGATGCTTGTAGGAAATCAATTCAGAGTTCGGATCAGACAGGAAAAACATAAGTATCGCTTCCTAATTTCAAGGCAATTAGGATGGGGTGTCGATTGGACAGAACACGTGCCTAGTTCAGGATGACCTAGGTTGGATAGGGGAAAAATGCCAAGACTCTGACATCGCCACTACCGCTAACCTGGGCCGAGTTTGTGGCAACTCGGGCCGAGTTCTGTAGACACGGATCAGGTGGTTAAGTGCCCGGATCGAGCTCTAGGATGAACCTGGGCTGGGTTCAGGAACTCGGGTCGAGATCATATGATGCACATGAAGTTGAGACTACATTTGAATTTATTTTACACTAACTAATTGCAAACACAAGTATCAACCAATTATTCGTGCATTACGAACAGTGCATAAGCAAAGCAATCATGAACAATACTAATCATAACATCACATTAGTAATTACATGGATTAAATCAAGCAATTAATTTCAGGCAGAATATGGCAAACAAAACACGACATAACCATCATCTAAATTCTCCTTATGCACATGATTCGTTTTCTCCCTTTTTTGTTACTTTTCAAACCAGTAGATTCGTTATCTGTACAATCTTACAAATGTCCATAACATGATTTTAATAATCATAATGAATCTATGAAAGGCAACCTTAAAATGAATTTTATTATGTTTTGGATAACTGGGCAGAAAGAAACCAAATCGGATATATTCTAAAAGGTGATTATTCAAAGGATTTCATTCACCCACCTCCTTTCGCTGTTGTCCTTATCGACTTGCTGGAATCAAATGATGCTCCCTCTCTATTGTCCCGACTTCGGTACACTCTCTCCCGATTCAGTCCGGCCAAGAATAAAACAACACGTAAAAAGGCTATTGATTAAGGGTCTGCGAGAGGGAGAAGTGGGAAGAGCAGAAAGGTTGTTGGATTTGTATGTGTGGCGCCGAATCAGATGCTCCTAGAGGTGCTTGTGCGATGAGGTAGGAAGCAGGGTTATGCTTCGAATACGTGCAGGTAAAGAAATATAAGTTTCTCATTAATGATGTGAGGATGATTACAATATATTTATACATGAGGTATAGTACACTCGTATTTGAGATTGTAGTAATAACTACCTGTATATGAATAAACATGTTTGCATTGCTGCTTGTCCAGTAAGTTCAAGTCTTGCGTTGGTTTGTTAGGAGCGATGAACGATTCTTGTGGTAGGTTATGTGATCTGTTGAACAAGTCTTGTGATAGTTTCTATGTGAGAACAAGCTCTAATATGCGCCTGCAAGCCCGAGAAATCATGAGCTTAATTGCAATTGGAGCTTGTCTATGAGGAACTGGAACAATTTTGTTAGGACACAAGCGATCTAGTCTTTTGTGGAGAGAAATTGAATGAGCAACCTTTTGTGTGCAACTTCATCATGGACAAAATGAAAATCGACTTCAACATGCTTCGTACATTGGTCAAAGATGGCATTAGTTGTCAAATATGTGGCGCCAATATTATCACACCATAATAATTGTGCAGGAACTGGCTGGAGTCCTAATTCACATAAGAGGTTGTAGATCCATATTAATTTGGCAGTGAA
Organism: Pontederia crassipes; assembly: GCA_030549335.1. Classification (NCBI taxonomy): domain Eukaryota; kingdom Viridiplantae; phylum Streptophyta; class Magnoliopsida; order Commelinales; family Pontederiaceae; genus Pontederia; species Pontederia crassipes. The sequence continues at coordinate 8,830,143 of JAUKPH010000018.1, read as the reverse complement.
ATAGGCAATAGCTTTATACTCAACTTGTAATATCCCTAAGTTAACCATGCATGATTAGTTGTATGAATGTGATATTATATTATCTTATTGATAATCTCTATGAATGTGATGTTAAAATTTACACTTCAATATCAACTAAAGTGCGAAAACGATGGAAATTTACTTAAGGCATGAAAATGTGATTTTCGAAAAAGTGAAAATTTGGAAAATTAAAGTCCCGATAATTGCTCCTATATATGAAAGGATTCTAAAAATGATTTTTAAGAATTTTTAGGAGGTGTATGAGTTAGGTAAAACGTAGATACAAAATTGAAAAATCTGTGAAATCGCGATTTTTGTTCTTCGGACAAAAAATTAGATTTCAATTTCTTAGTTATTTATTTTTATAAATATTTTTTTTGAATCCAAATGTGGGGTAGTTTCTTATTTACATGTAATGTCTTAAGAATGAATAAATAAATAAATAAATGGAGAAATGCAAAAGCCATTTACTAAAATGGCTTGTGAATAAGTCATACGTCAAGGTCATTTTGGGAAGAACCATATATACAACCTAAAGTCGGTATCTCCTTCACTTTTAATACTTATCCTTTTACACTTTACTACCTTCCTCTGCCCCATTCACCACCCTTGGCCGAAATTAGAAAAAAAAAAGAATGTAGAAGACACCATACTACATGATTGAAGCAAATTAGAAAAAGAGAAGGGGCAACTAGGGTTTTAAAGTTTGGTAAGTTCCTACTTCATTTTCTTTGGATTTTAACTACAGAATTCTTAATTAGGATGACTCTGAACCTTTCTCATCCATTTATTTTCGGATATTACTTGAACATGGGGCAAAACTCATGTTGTTCATGGGTAAGATTAACCCTAGCCATATTCAATTGATTCACGAATCTTTAGCTACATAATTTCATACCTTAGAGTGATCCAAAAATTATGAAATTTATTCTGGTTGATCCCCTATGAGTCTAATTCCATTGAGCTTTGAAATCAAGTTAATATGATTTCTGTAGATAAAGTTATGCTCTTAGATTTAAGGTACTATCACTCTGTCCGCCTAAATTGCTACCCGAATTTGTAAATTATGTATTAAATTCTATATTCCGTGGACTTATTTGATAATTTAGGGTATTATAGAGAATGATGTTAGGTCTCGTTGAGAATTAGAATCACTAGAAAATTATGTGTGTAGCGAATGTTATAAATATTTTACCGAGCCTTACTCAGACTGTTAGAATGAAGCTTAGGACAGATTCTGCTAGTATTAGTTAATTTTATTGTGCTCAGTACAAATAGATATAAATTCAAGTAATTTTATGAGTTGGACCCTAGGATATCTACTATTTGGGAAAATTAAAAGTACCAGAACAAGGAATTATTTTTATTTTATATAAATCATAAAAGTAAGGTTACTCAGTCTGTCAGGACATAGAAACAACATAAAAGTTAGGCTGAATGCTGATTTTCATGAGAGCAAACCATAATGAAGTAGGAAATGAAACTTTTACAGAATAATGTCTTTATAATATAAGAGCAAAGAAAATTGGAATGATGTCATTTGGGTATGTATATAAGAAGATATGGATTTTTCTTTACTATGTGTACAATCTGGTATATTAATAGGTCAATCCTTATGTTTAATAGTTACTTAAGTTATAATAGTAAATACTTAAAGTTCATATACCTAAGCAATTAATTATGTTTCATGTGTGATAGGATTGTGTTCAGATCATAGTAGTAATGTGTTTCTTACTATTATTATTATAGGAGTAGAAGAATAAAGTAGTGAACAAGGAAAGGAAAATATTTTGCTAATCCTTATAGGTAAGTTGGTTTCTCCTAATCTATGTATTCACTTCTTTTGAATTCGGTGTGACATCTATTATTATATGTATTGAACATGTTTTCGAATACTATGAATTGATTTCGAGAAATCCAATTATGAAAAGTATATGTGATATGATCGGAATGGATTGCGATGAGTGCAATCTTTTTTATTTTTGAAATGGTATTGGATATGTGATATCCAGGAGATGTTTGTTATGTGATGAATCATGCATCGCATTTGCATATATGATGGTTGGAGCTAAGTGCTATATCACTGATCATGATGGGAGCCACCTCTAGAGTCCAATCCATCATTTTGTTCCCCAATAATGGGATGAGATAGACTGGAGCTAAGTGCCATGCAGAGCTAAGTGCCACATCACGAGTAGTCGCGATGGGGGCCACCTCTAGAATCCGTAGGGGCCACCTCTAGAGTCCACCTATCGTTATATGATTTGTTCCCCGAAAGGGATGAGGTAGAATTGAGCTAAGTACTACATCGCTGATCCCGATGGGAGCCACCTCTAAAGTCCACCTACCGACCATTGGCCAGTTGGTGATCCGTGCATACATATGAGAGTGTTGCATTGCATACACATGTTTGATATGTTTAAGTGACAATGAATGTAAATTGAGTGCAATGCTTTTGATTGGGAGGTTATATATATTTAGTAAATGTATGAAGATATTGACTTTGATATTATGATTAATGCATGTATGTTTATGTCTCTTCGAATTTATTAGATGGTAACACATAGCTTATGAGATATCAGCTTACTGAGCTATTATTTGCTCACAGTGTTGTTGTACACTTTTTCAGATCAGTAGAACTTTTGGGAGCGCGAGAGACAGCCTTAACAGGGTGTGGATCCTTTTTGCTGCTAAGGTATTGAGAAGTCATGTGCCCCACTGTGCGTGTTAGATAGAAGACTTGCAGCTCTCATATTCCTCTATTGGGATATGGAGAGAGTTTGATATGTGCTATGAATGAAAAGTAATTTTGTATCTTGTAAAATATAAATCTTTTGTGACTATATGGTGGTGTAAACCCTAGGGTTGTTACATGCTTTGAATGATCAATATAAACTGCGTGGTTTAATTATGTATGTTATCACTCTTCTATATTATATAGAGGAGTTATGCACAATTTTTCTCTAAAAAAAATTATTTGATCAGTTGTAATAAGTCGCGAGCTCTGATTTAAATCACTGTTTAAATCGGGGTCGTGACACAACTTTTGTCGAAGAACGTGACATAGTCAATTGTTTACTTGAGGCCCAAGACATAATATTGCACCTGAGATAAATAGTGCAACCAATAATTGATTTGTGATCCAAGAGGCAACCCGCTCAATCATAGAAAGCTTGAAGTTGAAGATATGTGGAGCTAGTGATGTTGAGACCAAGGTGCTTAGTACGTAGGAGGTAGTGCAGAATCCATTTGACATACGTCAAGTGGATATCAGTAGGTGTTTGCATGAACTAGCTGCGACGAAGGCAATGTATGTCTGAGCGAGTAGAAGATATTGTAGTGCATCGACTGCTTGATGATAGACAGTGGGGTCGACCAGTGTTGGTTGAATATTCCTGAAGCTTTTGGATTGGGCACCATGGGTGGCTGAATTAGTAGAGCAAAGGTCATGTTAGTCCACTAAAGGAGGTCCTCGATATATTTTTGTTGTAAGAAAATGATGCATCCAGGGTGTGAAGTGACTCAACGGCCCAAGGTCATGCATAGCAAAATGAGCGTGAGATGAGCCATAATATTATTGAGAGCCTCCAAAGAACTTGTAATTATAAAAGCAACATAAATAGTACATAAGCAAGAGAGTGAGGAGTGTATGTATCCATAGGACCATGCTTCTATCCTAAGAAAGTAAGATCCATAGAAAACATCTCGTTAATGCATCTTTTTCTCGAAGGTTTTGTTTCTATATGTTTCTCCTTCATGTTCCTATTTTCTTCTCATTTTTTCTTGACTATTAGACAATGGGCAAAATATATACCCTAAATTCAATCAGGTGATCTAGATTAAATAATGATTAAATTGAATTGAAATGAACGATTAAAGTATGATTTTGATCGAATAAATTGAGACCTTTGATATTGAAATTATTATATTATTAATAGATATAATGGAGGGCCATAGTGATATTTTTCTCTCATAATTTTCCTATTATTCTTCATTATGAATGAGGTGAGAATTAGGGTAGGTGGCCATGGGATGAGAAGCTAAGAATTGTTGGCTTATATATCTATAGATGCTGACCTAAAGTCGGTTGTGGCTAAAATTCCCTATATGATCTTGTAGTTGTTCTTATTTACATTAATATCATTTAAGTAAATGGTTTGTCACTTTTTCTATTATTTATTTTATTTATTCATTTACTTAAGACATTACATAGTAAATAAGAAATTATTCCCATTTGGATCCAAATAAAATATTTATAAAATTAAATTACAAAGGAATCAAAATTCGAATTTTTATTCGAAGAACAAAAATGACAATTTTTCTGATTTTTTTTATTTTGTGCTATCATTTAACATAATCAAGATTTTACCTAAAAATGATGAAAAATCATATTTAGGATATATAACATAGAAGAACAATTACCGAGACTTTAATTTTCTTAATTCCAATTTTGAAAAATCATCTTTTTATGAGTTAGATGATTTTTTAAAAATCACTTGTTGTGTCATATCTTTTACTTTCACATATATATCATAACCCTAAAAGCATCACATAATGTAACATTACCACCTTTAATCCTACATGCATGAAGTAGAGATATTACAATATTTTCTTCACTAACACCTCTCCTTCATTCTCTAGATTCATTTACAGCAAGAGACCACAAGAGCAGGAAGGGGAGAGAGGAATGAGTAATTTGCCAAAAGAGAGAAAAAGGACGGGCATAATGAATGATATTCAAATTGGGTCATTAGTAATTTGCCACAAAAGGAAGGAAGGGATGATAGGAAGAAAGATAAGGGATAGGTGTCCTTAATTTCATCATAGGACCATTTTTTGAGGTTCCCACTACTACGATTGAAATAGAAAGAAAATAATTTAAAATTAGTGTTTTTTTCATTTTTATCAGTGAATTCAAATGATTTAACTTTAAGTAATATCTAAAGGTGATGTCATCATTTTTATATTTTATTTACTTTGCTAATATTAGTTATATATATCCACTACAAGCAAATTGCTAATTTGCGACAGACATTTTACGACGGACAAAAATCCTTTGCAATTTTTGACGGTAGTTGCGATGAAAAGAAAAATTCTTCGAAAATATCGAGGGCCAAAACACGTTACTTGATCACTAGCTGATCACTATAGGATTTTATTCCATTTTAGATGCGTCATTTCACCCCTATCGAATCCCTAAATTGCCCAACTTTTGGCCAATTATGTTTGGAATGCATGGATTGTGATAACTAGTTGATCTTCCTCATTTTATACCTAATTCCATGTGCATAGAGGTTTTGAAATGCCAAAATCCATAAATATTTAAATTCTATGCCAAGTTATCATTTTTATGACAAGTTATCACTCTTATATGTCAAGTTATCATTATTTTGAATGAACTAATTTTTAATGATTTTCTTGTCCTAAATTTATTACTATCATTAATGAATCATATTTGCATGGTCATATCTCAACTTGTGTAAAATTTTAAGTCCATTTGAACAAGTTATCATTTTTCCAATGCCAAGTTATCGTTAAAGGGCAAAACTATCATTTCGACATGCAAAACCATCAATTCTGCACAAAAGCCTTAGGAAATCATTATATTATTGTCCTAACTCATTGCTGTTCAAATTTGATCACATTTGGATAACCACAACAAAAATTATGACAAGTTATCATTTTTAAGGCAATCAAGTTATCGTTTTGTCACCCAAGTTATCATTCCTATGAAATCTTATTCATATTTGATTTCTGACTTTACTCACTTGCCACCCTAATCCATTTGATGCCTTCAATGCTCTGAACCATCTATATTTGATTATTTTCCAAGCTTTATGCAAAGTTATCATTTTCGAGTTCCAAAACTATCAATTTTTCATATCGGTTTCCATTCTTGCACAACAACAAATCCCATTTGATGTTTGAGCTAGAAACTATCATTATCCTAATCCTTATTTGTTAAAATCCCATTTAAGGATCTTGATGCTTGTTGTTTTGGGTTTTGTAGCAAGAAAAACAAGTGCAAAAAGATGGAAAAAGTAGGGGGGACCACTGATTTGGTGGTCCAAAAAGCTGCAGCAGCTGAAATTTTCAGGGTCATTTGGACAAGTGGCTTACATCAAGGCCTTGGAACATTTGGATGCTGATCTAAGGGTGATGAGAGGCCATATATAAACTGAAGAAACCCTGGAAATGAAGGCAGGTCGGCCATTGCAAAGGAGAACAGATTTGAAGGAAGGATTGATGTTGAATTGGGGTGGAAGGAGCTGAAGGGGTTGCTGATTTTCTACAGAACAGCCTTCAAAAATCAGGATGGATAGCTTCTATTCTTCTTTCATTTGTGTATCAAACTTTGTAACTATGAGGAGCTAAACTCCATTTCTCCTAGGATAGGGTAGTGGTCTAGTTTAATTGTGGATGAATATGGATAAATCTGATTTCCTGCACTGATTTCTGATTTCTGAATTATGAATTTCTAGTTACAATTTTGATTTCTATACTCATATGAATCTGTTCTTGTCATTGCAAGATTCTATTTGAATCAACAACTGAGAGGCTGTCCTTTAATCCACTCTTTGTTCAGAAATGAATCAAGGACCAATGCCAAGTTTCTAAATTCAATTCCAATTAGAATATGATTTTCCTGATTTCTGATTTCTAATTTCTCTGATTTCTGATTCCTGGATTGTTGAATTCTGATTTCATCATTGTGGAACTCTAATTGAATTAATAACTGAGAGGTTGCTTATGGTTCCATTCTTGTTCAGAAATGAATCAAGAGACAATGAAGTTTCTAAGGTTTCGATCCATGAATTATTGCAAATACTTCAACTTGTCATTGCTGAATTCTGATTTGTAAATTCTGTTTTCCTGAACTCATGGATTCTGCCTTGCTGCTGTAAACCCATGATTATATCATCCACTGAGAAGTGAACTTAGGGCTATCTTGTTATTCAGAGATGACCCAAGGAACTATGGCAGGTGCTGAATCCCATTGAGTGGCATGTGCTGAATTCCAATGTTTGCTAGGTGCTGATTTCTGATTTTTTTTTATTGCTGATTTCCTGAATTTAGGGGAAATCTGATTTTCATTATTAAACCCTGTTTTAACCTACCACTGAGAGTTTGTCTTACGGCCTTCCTTGAGATTCAGAGATGAACCAAGGAGCAATGAAAATTTGTTGAATTCCCATGTGTAATTGGGTGCTGATTTCATTCAATCCTTTAGTGAAAATGTGGATTTCATTTAAATTTGCAGCTGAGAGGCTGATTTAAAATCCTCTTATAGTTTAGAGATAAACCAAGAAGCATCTGTATCAATATTGGATTGATTTCATCCATGTTTAGTTGATTGAAACATTTCCTTCATTTTTAAGGTGCAATTGATGGTTATCATTTCAGATTTCATTAAATTGTCAAAAAAAATTAGCAAGGAATTTGGTTTTGAGCCTAATGTTAATTTGATTTCAGTCAGGACCTCTTCTAATTCAACTTAGCATATGAGGATATGATAATTAGTTCAGGGTTAAACCGGCTGTGAAAACAGAATTTATACAAGTTGAGTTAGATTTGAATTTTAATTGATAACTTGTTCCATTCCATCCATAATTAAGTTAGATGAACCCCAACTCCTAGGAGAACCTTCCTCATTGATAGTTAAACCATTTGAGCCTCTAGTTTAGTATTTACCATTCAGTTTTGATAACTTTTCAAAAATCCAAAAACAGTTATCCTTTTGGCCATTTAAAGAAATCGTTTGAACTTTCTTTCAATTTCTTAGAATTTTAACTTTATTTAAGGCTAATCTAGATTGTTTAGAAAGTCTTAGGCTTCAAATCACTGTGGATACGACATTTGGGTAGAATACAATTGACCTGTATACTTGCAGTAGAAGGTGAATTAGGCAGTTAAATCAAAAATTGAAAAATCTGAATTTTGACCCTAAAATCAGTAAGTTATCACTACACTCCTTAATTTCACTATCAAGTTTTTGGCGCCGTTGCCGGGGATTTAAGGTCAGTTAGACTAACTTAGATAGTTTAGATTAGTTTTAGATTAGTTTTTAGTCCATTTGTTAGGCCAATTTTCAATTTTTGCAAGTTATCATTCCCAATTTTCAATTTTTGTCTAGTTTTCTTTCTTTTCTCAATTTGATACTTCTGAGTTGATTTGGACAATCAAGAGGAATATTACTAATCAGATCCTGAGCCTGAAAGAAGATTCTTGAGAAGAAGGAGATTGCAAAGATTTGAAGCAAGGAGAAGGATTTTTGAAGAAGAAGAAGAGGAGCAAGGCAATATGGCTGCACCAAGGACTTTGAAGGATTGTTACTCACCTAGCAATGTCAGGAATCAAATTGGAGATGGAGGCCAAAGCACCTGTGGCAAACTTTAAAGTCAATCCAACACTTATTACTATGATTAGGCAATATCAATTCTTTGGACTCGGGGCTGAGGATCCAGCCTCACATTTGGACAACTTTAAGGAGATTTACAGCACAGTCCACTTCAACAACACTCCTATGAATGCAGTCTACATGAGGCTATTCCCATTCTCACTCAAAGATAAGGTCAAGACTTGATACAAGACTCTCAAACCTGAAGAAGTGGCCACTTGGGAGTCAATTATGCAATTATTCCTTTCAGAATTCTTCCCTCCTTCCAAGACTGATAATTTCAGGGATCAAATAGTTAGGTTCTATCAATTGGATCAGGAAAACATTTGTGATGCATGACAAAGACTTCAGGGGCTGTTGAGGGCATATCCCCACCATGGTTTTGAGAAGTGGCAACTTGTTAATTACTTCCATAAGGGGCTGAATTATCCATCCAAGGTTGCACTTGACACAGCTGCAGGAGGCATCTTTGCATCAAAGAATATTGATGAAGCTTATCAATTGATAGAGAATATAGCAAAGAACCGCCACTTTCTTACCCATGACAGGACAAGGAGGCCACCTGTCCAGGATTCAGTGAATAACTTGTCAACCCAACTTGAAGAGGTGCTGTACAGGACTTGGAGAAGCTGAACCTCACTCGTAATGCCAGCAAAGCTTCCACCCCTGCTTTTAGATGTGATGTGTGTGGTAATCAAGGCCATGCCACAGAAAGTTGCAACCTTATCATGCATCAATATGAATAATCTATTGATTCAGTCAATGCTGTAGGAAATTTTGGAATGAAACCCCCTTCTGGATTCTATACTCCAGATAATAGAAATCATCCTTACTTTTTCTACAAGACTAATCATTATAAAGGGCCACCAATGCAGAATTCTAATTGGCAGCCCAAGATTTTGCCAAGGAATCAACCACCTCCATATGGAAATCAGAATTCAAATGTTCCAATGTAAAGGACCTCTTATGAGCCACCTCAAAGTCAGGCTTCCCAATTCCAAACTGAAATGAAGGAGATGCTACAACAAATCTTGAAGAAGCAGGACAGCCAAGGAGAAGAAATATTGAAGATCAACTCTAGACTTGAAAACATGAGTGCCGATCAAAAGATGCTTGAAAGTCAACTTGCTCAGCAAGCCAACACTTCAGCTAGACCCCCTTTGTTCTTTCCTAGACAACCAGAATTGAACCCCAAGAAATAAGTCCATGCTGTCCAGCTCAGAAGTGGGAAGATTGTTGAAGAATCAATGAAGAAACTAGAGGACAATCCAGCCCAAGTGAATCCAAAGTCCAAAGCTGCTAAAGAACCAGCTGAACTTGTGGGAGAAACAAAGACCCTCAAAATGAAGTCAGGACCAAGGTCTTTGATAGGGTACCTTTCCCTCAAAGATTAATCAAGGCAATGCAGGATCAACAGTATGGAATATTCATTGAAATCCTAAAGAAGTTAAATATTAATGTGCCATTTGTGGAGACAATTCAGGAGATGCCCTCCTATGCAAAGTTTTTAAAGGAAATCTTAACCAAGAAAATGAGGATTATGGAGCATGAAACTATTACCTTGACTGAGGAAGCTTCTGCAATCATCCAAAAAAAATTGCCACCCAAGTTGAAAGATCCAGGAAGCTTCTCAATCCCTTGTGAAATTGAAAATAGGAAAATTCCAAGGGCAATGTGTGATTTGGGTGCATCAGTGAGTGTCATACCATTATCTCTATGCAGGAAGCTTGAAGTTGGAGATTTGAAGCATACAAACATGTCTCTACAGCTACAGACAGATCCATCAAGTACTCACATGGAATCATTGAGGACATACCCCTCAAAGTTGGCAAATTTTACATACCAGTAGATTTTGTGGTACTTGACATGGATGAGGACTTGAATACCCCTATTCTTCTAGGGAGACCCTTCTTAGCCACTGCTGGAGCTGTCATTGATGTCAAGGAGGGCAGATTGACATTCCAAATTGGGGAAGACAAGATAGAATTCAATTTGGTACAAGTTATCAGCAGGCCAAGTTTTCAGGAAAGTGAAATTGAGGAGGGGCGGCTAGATCAAGTTGTTCAGCAAGTTTCTGCCATAATTCCCATTGAAGATCCATTGCAAAGGTGCCTAATATTTGATCATTTGAAGGAATTAGAGGACCTAGAGGCTAAAGCATACCAATCTGCACTGAATTCCTTAAAATCAGTGGAAAATCCAGAAAATCAGAATGAAGTGTATCAAGTTATCACTGCTGAACCCCACACTAATTCAACTCAGGACACTTTCTCCCATTTGGAGTTGAAACCTCTTCCTAGTCCAGGGGATTCATATATCATACATGAGGATTCTAAAGATGAGAAGTTAGGAGATTTCTGGTGCAATGGAGGAGGGAATCAAACTGAAAAACAAAGATCAACCATTGGTAAATTAAGAGATCCATACTTGATTAGTGAAGCTGTCCACAAATTGAGATCTCTACTTGATCATATCATACTATTCAAACTTTCTTGACATGAAGAAGTGGAAAAATGTCCAGCCTAAGACACTAAAGTAGGGCACTTCTTGGGAGGTAACCCAAGTCATTTTTACACTTAATCTTTCTATTTTGCAGGGATAAAGAAGGGAGGAATCAGACCCATCCACAAATTGACAAGAAGGGAGTACCCCTACCCTTAATTTTAATTCTTCTCACTGAAATCCTATTGATAACTGATATTATCTTTTCATTCATGCTGAAATCATCATATTAATATATGAATCATCATGCATATCAGTTGTCCCAATCCATCTTAGCTGATTTTCAGTGCAGATTTAGTGAATTTCAATGCATTGCTGGATTGTGCATTCTAAAAATCTGATTTTGAAAACCCCACTGATATCCCCTACTTCTTTGCAGGATTGGTTGAAATTCATGAAGAATGGATCACCCTAAGCCCTTGATTGAGATGCAAGACCCATTGCAAGGGATCAAATGCACAATTTCATATATTTCATACCCTCCCAACCCTCTCCATTGCCTTAATTTCCAACACTGTGGACAGTGTTGAGGCTAAGCTTGGGGGAGGAAACCTGGTGCTTTTCTAACCTTTACACCATGTTTTCGTATTTTAATACTTATATCATCATTTACCATCAGGTTATCATTGTTTGAATAAGTTATCACTCGGTTGTCACTAGTTATCGCTCGGTTATCATTTTTTGGGCTCAACTCAATTTTGAATTTATTTTAACTCTGAAATGGGTAGAATACTTCATTATGACAGTTGGTACACTCCAATACCAAGTGGCCAACTTGGCCATTAGTCTTGTTGCTTTAATTGGCTATTCAATTCAGATGCATTTGAATAAATTTTCAGTTGAAAATTTTTCCTTTTGTGGGTCACACTAGCTGATACTTATGGATTGAATTAGTAATATCAGATGTCTAGAAGGGAGTCAAGGCTTTTGCTGTCATGTTAAATAGGAAAATTTGACTTTTTGGATAAATGGATCTAAACTATACTTGAGTTTGAACTATTGCTCATTTCATGAACATGATAGAAAAATGAGAAAAAATGAAAAGTAAAAAGTTGCATGCATGCATAGAAAAAAGGAAGAGAGCAAAACTTCCAAAGGAATCTCTCTTCAATGCAAAAAAAAAATTTAGGAGAGAAAAACTTCCAAAGGAATCTCTCCTAAAGAAAGCATGAATAAAAATCAGGCCTTGACCTATTTACTTGCATTCCATGAATAAAGGTCAGGTGTTAAACCTATTTAAGTAATGAAAATAAGTTCATGAAGGGATTTGTAGTTCAACCTTGTAGTAAAATTGACAATTCCTAAGATTTAAACATGTTATTGCTAGTACTTTTTCCATGGCTTAAATTTTCTTTAGCCTCTATGATTCCCTAGCTAGAAATTGAGTTTTTGGAAAGAATGAAGTGTTGGCAAAGTGGGAAACTCATTGGATTCAATTCATTTGATCTTTGTTTCATTTGTGGACTTTTAATTCAAGTTGTCCTTAATTTCTGAATATTTTTCTTGAGGACAAGCAAAAGGCTAAGCTTGGGGGAGTTTGATCACTAGCTAATCACTATAGGTTTTTATCCCATTTTAGATGCATTTCACCCCTATCGAATCCCTAAATTGCCCAACTTTTGGCCAATTATGTTTGGAATGCATGGATTGTGATAACTAGTTGATCTTCCTCATTTTATACCTAATTCCATGTGCATAGAGGTTCTGAAATGCCAAAATCAAAAAATATTTAAATTCTATGTTAAGTTATCATTTTTAGGACAAGTTATCACTTCTATATGCCAAGTTATCATTATTTTGAGTGAACTAATTTTCAATGATTTTCTTGCCATAAATTCATTACTATCATGAAATAATCATATTTGGATGGTCATATATCTCAACTTGTGCAAAATTTTAAGTCCATTTGAACAAGTTATCATTTTTCCAATGCCAAGTTATCGTTAAAGGGCAAAACTATCATTTCGATATGCAAAACCATCAATTATGCTAAAAGGCCTTAGGCAATCATTATATTATTGTCCTAACTCATTGCTGTTCAAATTTGATCATATTTGGATAACCACAACAAAAGTTATGGCAAGTTATCATTTTTAAGGCAATCAAGTTATCGTTTTGTCACCCAAGTTATCATTCCTATGAAATCTTATTCATATTTGATTTCTGACTTCACTCACTTGCCACCCTAATCCATTTAATGCCTTCAATGCTTTGAACCATCCATATTTGATCATTTTCTAAGATTTATGCAAAGTTATCATTTTCGGGTTCCAAAACTATCAATTTTTCATATCGATTTCCATTCTTGCACAACAACAAATCACATTTGATGTTTGAGCTAGCAACTATCATTATCCTAATCCTTATTTGTTAAAATCTCATTTAAGGATCTTGATGCTTGCTGTTTTGAGTTTTGTAGCAGGAAAAATAAGTGCAAAAATGTGGAAAAAGTAGGGGGGGTCACTGATTTGGTGATCCAAAATGCTGCAGCAACTGGAATTTTCAGGGTCATTTGGACAGGTGGCTTACATCAAGGCCTTGGAACATTTGGATGCTGATCTAAGGGTGATGAGAGGCCATATATAAGCTAAAGAAACCCTGGAAATTAAGCATTTGTATCAATATTGGATTGATTTCATCCCTGTTTAGTTGATTGAAATATTTCCTTCATTTTTAAGGTGCAATTGATGGTTATCATTTCAGATTTCATTAAATTATCAAAAAAATCAGCAAGGACTTTGTTTTTGAGCCTAATGTTAATTTGATTTCAGTCAGGACCTCTTCTAATTCAACTTAGCTAATCAATCATATGAGGATATGATAATTAGTTCAGGGTTAAACCAGCTGTGAAAACAGAATTGATACAAGTTGAGTTAGATTTGAATTTTAATTGATAACTTGTTCCATTCCATCCATAATTAAGTTAGATGAACCCCAACTCCTAGGAGAACCTTCCTCATTGATAGTTAAACCCTTTGAGCCTCTAGTTTAGCATTTACCATTCCGTTTTGATAACTTTTCAAAAATCCAAAAATAGTTATCATTTTGGCCATTTAAAAAAATCGGTTTGAACTTTCTTTCAATTTCTTGGAATTTTAACTTTAGTTAAGGCTAATCTAGATTGTTTAGGGAGTCTTAGGCTTTAAATCACTGTGGATACGATATTTGGGTAGATTACAATTGACCTGTATACTTGCACTAGAAGGTGAATTAGGCAGTTAAATCAAAAATTGAAAAATCTGAATTTTGACCCCAAAATTTGCAAGTTATCACTACACTCCTTAATTTCACTATCATTACTACGGACGGCAGAGCCCTGTCAGGAAATTGTCGACGGATATAGCCTTTGGAATTACTGAGGGACGTAGATCCGTCGGTACTTCTAAAGACTAAGACCGATGGTAATTATTTTTATAATAATATATGTAATATAATATTACTATATCTTAATATTTTATTATTATAATTACCGACGGATCTAATCTTCGAAACTAAGGTCGTTAGTAATTTAATTTAATGTTTTATTATTACTATTTATAATACAGTATAATACATATTTCTCTTTCTACATTTATTTATATTCTTTTCTTGATGCATTAATAAAATAATATATTTAATAAGTTTTCATTATTTATCATTTTCTCACAATTGTCCTTAATATTTTATCATTTTACTCATTTTCTTTTAATATATTTATAGATATAGAATATAGATTGTAAATGAATTTAGAGTATAAAATAACTAAAATTTAATAAAATTAAAATATGTTAACCTTCTATCCAAGATATAAGTAATTTTAGTGCATGTTAAAAGTTATCTATTTTATATTCTAAATTTACTTATATCTATATTCTATATCTATAAATATATTAAAAGGAAAATGAGAAAAGATTAAGGATAGAACAACATGTAGTATAGTGCCATAAATATTGTGGAATGAGAATAAGGATAGAATAATTGTATGCGAGAGTGTCCACGTGTCGTTATGAAGTTTAGGTTACTTTTGATTTTCAATTACATTCATGTTTTGTTTCTGCCACCCATTATATCTTTCCTCTCTAATGAGGAAACATCTTGTTTTTCTTCAACCTTTACAATTTTGTTAAGGCTTCCATCTTCTTACCTTACCTTATTATTCAATGATTATAGGTCCTCACACAAACATCTTACTTTACCATATTAAGGCATCCTCTATTTTATTTACAACTTTGTTAAGGCTTCCATCTTCTTACCTTACTTTATTATTCAATGATTATAGGTCCTCACACATACATCTTACTTTACCATATTAAGGCATCCTCTGTTTTATTGTGGAGGTCCAGAAGGCATAGGCATCCTATGTCATTATGCAGTTCAAAGATGGCCTTCTGTTTGTGTTATGAACAGTTCTATTTGTATTATGAATAGTTTTGTATAATGTACAATTTTGTTTGAATTATGACAGTTTTATTATGTACAGTTCTGTTTGTATTACGAATAGTTTTATTGATGACATTCTATGTTATAACCATTATGTCCTTCTTTCCTATGTTTGAGTCATCCTCTATGTTTGAAGATGGCATTCTGTATCATCAATAGTTTGTGTTTATGATTATTATTTTTTTAAAAAAATTCAAACATTTTTTATGGGCTTCTGCCCGTTGGAATCTTTTTCTAAAAAGGGAAATTTGGAGCTACCGACAGCTAATCCCGTCGGAAGCTTCGAAGGAGGTGCCCCCATCAAAAACTTCGAAGGGAACTGCGCCTTCAAAGTTTTCAATGGAATAAACCGTCGAAAACACCGAAGGCAGGTCACCCGTCAAAGCTTTCAACGGCAAGCTGCTGTTAGAATTTTCGAAGGGAGTCAACCAGCAGCTAGCGATTCCGGCAAGCAGCTTAGCAGCTTCTGCCGTTGGAAGCTTCGAATGAAAGTTCTTTCTTCTAAAGTGACGGGTGTTGTCCGTCAAAAAATTACGAAGGAAATTTATCCTCTGAAACTTTCGACGAATGATGCCTGTCGAAACTTTAGAAGGCAACTTAGCCATCGCAGACGTCTACCTAAACTTTTGAAGGAATATTAAAGGACCATCAGTAATTCTTTCCAACGGCTTAGTTTCCGACTGACTCTTTATTGTTGGAAAATCCATCGGAATTCCATATTTGCGATGGATTTCGGTGGTTTTGCGAAGGATTTATCCGTCGGAAAATCGTAGAAATCTTGTGACGATCTTCTACACTTTCTCAACTAAAAGAGTACGAGGGAAAGTACAAATCAGATATATAAGAAAAGATATAGCATAGAAAATATTTATATTGTTCAAATAAGATAACAAACAAATAAAAGAAAATAAATAAAAGTAATTATTCGATGATAATTCGAGTTAAATGCAGAAATGGATAACCTTATAATTATAACAGTGAAAGCCCTTGCACTTCATGAGAATTTAAATCTAATCATAATATTTATTTCTTAATAATTATAAGAAATATGTGATGTTTTTTTACTTCTTTTGATTTTTGTATAATAAATAAAGGTTATATCTTCTATACTAAGTTTGAAAAAAATATCATATCTCATAAAATTTTATTAACTAAAAATATCAGATAGATTTTGATGCAAGCAAAATATAACATATTTTAGATTATTATTTTAGTTAATTTTTCTGTAATTTGTTCATGGCATGCATCATTTTTAGTCACTTTTAATCGTAATTCCGGATTTATCAATTTTAATTATTAAATTCTCTGAATATTTTAATTGTGGATGGATTAACTAAATTTTGATAAATATTTTGCAGGAAAAATTGAGATTTAAATGGATTGTGCTGTATCGGCCGAAATTCTGAAGAATTTATCATTACGGCCGAGATTAGGATAAAAGATATCATTTTGGCCGAGATATGGAGGGGGTAATGATAAGAAGTCTTTCCTTACGGCCAAAATTTGGAGGGCGTAATGGCATGAAGATGAAGGGTGTAACAATCAATTGATCTTTTGGGCGTAACAAGATAAGTTCCTTCCTTACGGCCGAGATTTTGGAAGAGTAAAAGAAATTTTATCTCTTTGGGAGTAAAGATAAAATAATTCCTTACGGCCGAGATTTGGAGGGGGTAATGGCAATAAAATCATTCTTACGGCCGAGTTTATCTTTGGGCGTAATGATAAAATGATTTATCTTTGGCCGAGTTTATCTTATAATTTTAAAGTTAACAGTACGATGTTACGACCGAGATCAAATTGAAGGCCGTCCGCACCCTATAAATACGTGAAGAATCCGTCGTTTCAATGAGTGCTCTGAAGTTCAGGTTTCTTCCACGGCGAGTTGTGAGCTCTGCAGGCTACGACCAAAAGGAGAGAGGTGCGACGGCTGGAGGTTGATCGCGACCCTGATCAAGTCCGAGAGGCTGCCCGACTGTCTGCCCAATTCGAGAGCTCTACTTCTATTTTGGGTGTAATTCTTTCGATTATTATTGTTATTTTGTGATTATCTCTCCAGAATTTCTAGGATGATCTCCATGTTTTTAGGATTATTATTTTAAGAGATTATTAATTGAAGGGAAACTATTTGGACCCTATATTATTTATTTTAATCTTTTCTGATCAATTAGTTAATTGTGCTTAATGCTTTTGATTTAATTATTTGGATTTCTGAGTTGAGTACTTACCAGTTTGTGGATTATTTAATTTCAGAATTCATTAATTAAATTAATTGATTTTATGTGAAATTAATAATTGACATAAATTTGATAACTAGTGTGTGGAGAATTAAGTTTATGTGGTCTGTTAATCTAATCAGTTTGTGAAGTGATTAATAGTCTAGGATTTTCATATTAATGCATCTTAATTTTAATCTTATCTGACGAATACCAGTTTGTGGGACTTTAGGTTTGATTGAATTTAAGATAGTTTGATTTACCGGATTAAATAGCAGAATTACCAGTTTGTGAACTCTGTGATGTTAATCTTGTAAATTAATAACTTGAGAAAATTCATAATCCATCTTTAAAGATTAAATTTATCTTTTATGGTTCAAATATTTATCCTGATCTATTTTCATCCTAAGGCCTAACTTCAACACCACTATCTTATCTTTATCTTATTTTCTTTATTTTATTTCATAAAACCTCTTTCCAAAAATCCATGTTTTTCCTCTCTTATTAATTTATAAATCCAGATATTGAATTAATAATATTCCTCGTGGGTTCGACACTCTTACTCCTTTTTACTATATTACTTGAGCGACTAGTGCACTTGCTAGCAAATTTTATTGTTACAAATACAACGCACCAAGTTTTTGGCGCCGTTGCCGGGGAAGATTTTATTAATTAATTTCTGATTTTTATGAATTATTAGGAGATGTAAATAAATTGTAAATAATTCTTTATAAATATGTATTAATTGTTTTAATTATTTTTGTAAATAAACTAACATTTTTTTTCTTTTGCAGACAAAGGTCACGATAATTTTTTAATTTGTCTACTTTCGGTTTAAAATCCGACGCCGATTAAATTTTTCGAATTACACTGTCGACTTATGATTTTACGACCGAGATTTAATGTGTCGACTTTATTAATTTTACGGCCTCGCAATGAATGATTTCTGAGTTCTAAACTTTCAATTTTTACGGCCGTAATGTTTTTATCCGAACATTGTTTTACGTCATGGAATTGATTTCATTGTTTTACGACCGTAAGGAATCGACTTAATTCACTTTCGGCCGTAATGATTCAATTTTTATTTCGGCCGAAACCCTATTTTTCTTTACGGCCTCGTGTTGACTTCATCTCGGCCGATGTGACCTCGTCTTAATTGACGATTTAATCTTTTTTACGGCCGAGAATGATCTCATGTTTTCTTTTTACGGTCGAGAATTGATCTCATGGTTTTACGGTCGTAAAATTTCTGAACATTTGTTTTTACGCCATCTTACGACCCAATTTATTTGTGATTTTTTCATTCTCGGCCGTAACATATAATAGTTTGAACTTTTGATTTGACTTTGTTTTGGCCAAAGCGATTTAGTCTGACTCGGCCGTAATATATTTCTGAACGTATAAGTTTGATTTAATCTCATTTCGACCGATTTATATGTGTTGATGTTTTACCTCACGTTCGACTGAACTTTCATTGTTTTATGGCCGATATGAACTATATTCTTTGTCAGCTGTAATGATTCATTTGGCAACATTTCATTCAATTTTTTTCGGCCGAGATAATTAATCGCCATGCTAATTTTTACGCCTTCACGTTGAATCCCTTTCAACACTGTTTTATGATTTTTATGGACGAACGAGCCTCGGATTAATTATGACCGTAAACCCTATTTTTGTATTACGGCCGATCAATCTTATTTCCTCTCTGAAAATAATTTTTGATTATGTCTGATTATTAACTTTACGGCCGCAAATTAGTTCGGACTTATTTTGTGCGATTTCTTACATCATCATAAATTCTTTTGGTCGATATTAAGATTTGGTATTCGTATTGGTTTGAAGAATTTATGAAAAGTTCCTCTCAAAAATTAATTTTAATGACGAATTTTCAAATTCTATCATGCCGAAAGACTTTATTTGTTAAAATCTCATTTCTCGTGACCTATTATCTGTATTTCTTTCTTCTTGTATATATATTTTATTTTATTCTTTTATCTTACTGAAAATTGGTTGTTGCAGGTACTAATTGAAGATTAAATCACAACCAATCCTGGAATCTTCTGATAAGCGCACTAGAAGTTCAAATCCACTGTTGGAATTTGATCCTGAAATTGAAAAAACCTATCGTCGATTACGAAGAAATATAAGAAAAATGGCGGAACAAGCACGCGACAATCAGAGACTGGAGCAACAGAATGAACTGGTTCCACCACATAATAATCGGCGAGAAGATGAAGCAGAACTTTCTATGAGAGAATATGTCTCGGCTAGATACAGTGACCGAGAATCATGCATCGTGCTGCCTGATATTAACGCAAATAATTTTGAGATAAATCCCGCAATCGTGAGGATGATACAAGCATCCCAATTTGGAGGAGGATTTCATGAAGACCCTCACGATCACCTTGATAAATTTCTTGCCACTCTGAGCACCTTTAGAAATAATAATGTTTCTTCTGAAGTTATTCGTTTATTATTATTTCCTCAATCTTTACGTGACAAAGCTTCCACTTGGTTTAAAACTTTGCCTGCATGATCGATTCATTCTTGGTTGGAGCTAGTAGAAAAGTTTGTTGGAAAATATTGTCCACCACAAAAGGCAGGCAAATATCGAAGAGAGCTGAGGGCATTTGTTCAAGACGATAACGAGATGTTATATGAAGCCTGGGAACGATATAAGGAACTGCTGGCCAGAGTTCTTGATAATAGAATTCCAAAGTGGCAAGTGATGGAAGATTTCTACCATGGATTACGACCTGCAGATCAAGACAAACTCGATCAATCAGCAGGAGGGACAGTACTGGGATCTAAACGTCCTAGTGAGATACAAGATATAATTGAAGCTGTAGCCCTTAAGTCGAGCCAAGAAAGGAGACCATCTCGCCGAACTCATCATGTACATGCTACACAAGGAATGCAATCTTCAGAAATAGTGGCTCAGCTGGAGTCACTTAATCAAAAATTCGAGCAGATGATGTCACTAATGGGAAATTCTAGCAATTATAGCCCTACAGGTAACACTTCAGATTCAAATCAAATTGAAAATGCTAACTTTATTTCCAATCCATTTTACAGGAACAACGATTATGGTTGGAGACATAATCCGAAGTTTGCCTATAATCAGAACCAAGGCCAATCTTCTGGTCCATCAAAAGATTATATACTGAAAAGGCAACCTGATACTCCCCAATATCAATCATCAAATCATATGCAGGAGATGATGGCACAGATCATAGACACAATGCAAGCATTGCAGAAGAATATGGAATCTAGAGCCACGAGTCAGGATGCATCAATTCGAAATCTGGAAAGACAACTGGGCCAGATGGCGGCACAACTAACTGGACGTACACCGGGCTCTCTCCCAAGTAACACAGAGAAAAATCCAAAAGGGGAAGAGCAAAATAGGCCTTGATTTTCATCAGAACTGAGTCAAGCTGACGACTATAAATCAGAACTATTTCTATCCTTTTTATTTTTATTTTTTCATTTTTTTTAGATTAGTCTAATTAGTTGTTAATATCTTAGTTTCGGTGATAGTTTTACTTTTAATTAGACATTTATTTTATTATGGAGTCATTTAATTTAATTAATATTTAATGTTTTGTAAGGAGAGATAAACTCAGGGGCGTAAATTTCAAGAATTGATTCTCTCTACGGCCGAAGCTCGGACATTACGCCCTGCCACCCACCGTTTCTGTTACGGCCGAAGCGACCGAAGAATAGAACCGTCGTTACGCCCTGCCACCATTCCGTTACGGCCGAGATGTCACACCAGAAGACCACGGACGTCTTGGAAATTGTCAAAGCTCCGACATGACAGGGAGACCACGGACGTATGCATGCTTTTACGCCCGGACATGACTTTTCACTGCGTCGTCACGTGGGACAGGTCAGATTATGCCCGAAAATTCATCTATAAAAATCCTACCCCCTCTTGTATGTTGCAGATCAATCTTCTTTACGGCCGAGCCACCGCGCGCCGAGTTTACGGCCGAAGTTCCAGCGCTTCCTGTGCATTACGGCCGATCTTCCACCGCACACCGACATTTATTACGGCCGAGTTTCCACCGCGCTCCTACCATCTGCGCTACGGCCGAAGTCTCAAACGCCAACCGCTGATCCTTACGCCCAGTGCGTTACGGCCAAGTTTCCACGTCGCCTTCGTTTTACGGCCGAAGTCACGCCATCTCCGCCGCTCTCTTACTGCCAAACTCCGGGCGAGTTTTTCACTTTACGGCCGAAACCACACCGCCATTCCTTACGGCCGAAATCTACAGGTTCATCAACTCCTTACGGCCGAGTTCCGAGTCACGCCTCCAACTTCTTACGGCCAAACTCCAATCTCCGGCCGAGCTTCATCAATTACGGCCGAAGTTCTTCGTCAACCGGTCCCTTACGGCCGAGTCACCTCCAACCTTCAGCCGGTTCTTCATCGAATACTACGGTCGAAACCTCAGCCGCTTCCACCGAGCCGGTACCTTTTCTTTGTTTATTTTTGTCCAGATCAAGATGAGGCGATTTGCTAATATATGGAGGGGACGTCACGAACGACGACATCCGAATGCTCAGCCGGCCCCACAGCCCTCACAATTAATCTCCTACCCCGGAGATTATTATTGGACTAAGCCGGAGTATCAAGCTCGATATGAACGGATGTGTGATATTCGAATTCATGCCACCAAATTTTCAGATACTGAATTGCTGAGGGAGTATAATTTACTTGCAAATACTCATCTATTATTTTCTCAAATTGGACTATCTGACTTTGTGCATTCTTGGTGGCCAACTTATGAAGTACTAATTATGGAATTCCTCTCATCTCTGGAAATCTTTAATTTAGATGGCAGGAACTATGATCAGCCCCACATTTCATTCCAACTTTATGGGCGGCCATTTACTCTCACTCTAGGAGAGATTAATAATATCTATGGATTTCCCAACCATGGATCTCTTTCTGTACCTGCTGACTTTGATGCTGAAACTTTTTGGAAACAAATAACAGAAGAAGACCGATTGGTTTGGAACACCGCTAAAGATAGCTCAATTCAGAATCCTGTTCTGCGCTACGTCCATCGCATGCTAAGCAACACCATAAGTGGACGCAGTGATAATGATGGTGCTGTCTCAGAAGGAGAGTTATATCTCATCCACAGCATGCTTCACAGAACTCCCATTAATGTGGGTGCCTTCCTCATTCGTCGATTCCAACGCCGCACTACTCATCGTGGCGGTAGCATTAATATGGGTGCTCTTCTCACACCTATCGCTCAGCACCTACAACTAGACTTGGATGATCTTGAAGCTGTGCCAGGAAACACTCACCTCACTCGTAGGACCATTCAAGCTATGGGTCTCGTGATGACCAACAACTCAGGGATCAAAGTTTTTATTTTTAAAGGCCACCATCAGGAGGTGCCCTGCTCAGATCGAGATGCTTTTACGCCGATTAATTCAAATAATTGGCTCCTTTTTAGGCAGATCATAGCTCCAGTAATCCCACCTGCAGGACCATCTACCTCTGTCGGACAGCTACACCAGGATGAACCTTTCTCCTGGTTTGATTCTACTGATTATGCGGCAGCCCAACCCTACCTTCAACAGCAACAAGGATTCCAGGCTGCATCACCGGCAGCTTCCCAATATGCCACATCCGTCCATTCACCTTATATGCCGGTGCCTTCTCCGATTCCATCTCCAGCACAAGAGAGCTCTTCTGATTCCTCGTTCATACCTTCTACTCCTTATGAGAAACGCGATTCGATGGAAGTATCTGCCCCTTTACAAGAACCTGTTCAGAATCGTTATATAGCACCGGAGCCCACTTTTACTTCAGCCCCAGAGCAGACTTACTATCCACCTCCACCACCTCAGCCTGACTATGCTTCCATGCAAAACTTATGGGAATCAATGTATGATGAACAACTTTGTCAAGCAGGGGAGTTTCACACTTTTCAAGAAGAACAACTTCGTCAGTCAGGGCAGTTGCACGCTATTCAGGAAGAGCAACTTCGACAAGCACAAGAGTTGACCAACATTCGAGCTGATTTTAGAAATATGGATGATCGTCAGGGTCACTTCGAATCCCTTCAGAATCAACATGCGCGCATGATGAGACGCATCCATGAGTATCATATGCGCCAAGGAAATCTCGGCTACCATCCACCATCGCCACCCCGCAGACAGTAAATCCGGTTGTGTCTTTTCCCTTTTCTTTATTTTTGTTTCTTTAAATTTTCCTTTTTATTGAGTATGTATCACTTTCCCTTGCTGGCTTAACACTAAGGACAGTGTCTAGTTCAAGCTCGGGGGAGTTTGCATTTCACGCATTGCATGTTTCTTTCTGTTTATTTGCTTATGTTTGCATCTATTTATAAAAAAAATCCAAAAAAATTGAAAAATTTGAAATTTTTCTAAAAAATACCATTGCATGCATTTATTTTTGCTACCATCTAACAAACTCTTGTCTTATTGTTTTAATTATTTTTTAGTAGAAGTTCAAAGACATGTCGTTAATTGATGAAATTTGAATACTTTTCTTTCTTATCACTTGCTATTTTAGTATCAGACTTATGGACTATGTGCCTATGCTAAGTAGAATTATGAATGACTAGACGACAAAATCATATTCATGCCTTTTTATCTCTTTTAAGTCTTGATTAGTAGTAGCCTTCTTATTGACCATATCAAGTACTTTTTGAGCTTATAAAAAAGAAGGGTTAGTTAAACCCCAACAAATAAAAAATAATAATATATATAAAAAAAAGTTGAATAAAGTTATGTGTAGGTACAAAAGTGTTATCCGGAACCAAGGTGTGTTCGGGTAATTAGATCCATAGGGGTTCATGCTTGGCGACCTAAGGGCAACTGCTCTGGGATCCGTCGATCGAAAACCTGCTACATGGACCATCTTGTGGAATATGGAGAAGCACAGGAGTACTGAACCATGGCTAAGTTCGAACTCTTCATTCAGAACCTTGGTTGTTCGGGCAAGTAAACTCGAGGGGTGCTTTATCACCTGGTGCCCTAAGGTCTTCTGGTCTGGGAGTCATTAGTCTAAAGCCCGCTACATGGACTTCCTTGTGCAATCCTGCTTGAAGATTAGAACTTTTAAATGATTGAAAATAAAGTTGAAAAATGAAAAGAAAAAGAAAAAGTTTTAAGCTCAATTAGTACTTATGTGTTCAATATCAATGCTATTATTTGACAGACAATTTATTTTTCCGGAAGGCTGAACTTGAGATTGTTTAAATTTGTGTAGCATTCAGAACTTCTATGAAACTAAGTGCATGGAAAATGATAAGATACTAAGTAGTAGGTGTGCAGAAGCACTGTGTGAGAAAATTAGTCAGTTGACAATGTGGAGGCTATGATGGAACTTTCTTGAGCCTTGCTTTGAATTTTTGCTTGAGGACAAGCAAGACTTTAAGCTTGGGGGAGTTTGATGCATGCAAAATATAACATATTTTAGATTATTATTTTAGTTAATTTTTCTGTAATTTGTTCATGGCATGCATCATTTTTAATCGTAATTCCGGATTTATCAATTTTAATTATTAAATTCTCTGAATATTTTAATTGTGGATGGATTAACTAAATTTTGATAAATATTTTGCAGGAAAAATCGAGATTTAAATGGATTGTGCTGTATCGGCCGAAATTCCGAAGAATTTATCATTACGGCCGAGATTAGGATAAAAGATATCATTTTGGCCGAGATATGGAGGGGGTAATGATAAGAAGTCTTTCCTTACGGCCAAAATTTGGAGGGCGTAATGGCATGAAGATGAAGGGTGTAACAATCAATTGATCTTTTGGGCGTAACAAGATAAGTTCCTTCCTTACGGCCGAAATTTTGGAAGAGTAAAAGAAATTTTATCTCTTTGGGAGTAAAGATAAAATAATTCCTTACGGCCGAGATTTGGAGGGGGTAATGGCAATAAAATCATTCTTACGGCCGAGTTTATCTTTGGGCGTAATGATAAAATGATTTATCTTTGGCCGAGTTTATCTTATAATTTTAAAGTTAACAGTACGATGTTACGGCCGAGATCAAATTGAAGGCCGTCCGCACCCTATAAATACGTGAAGAATCCGTCGTTTCAATGAGTGCTCTGAAGTTCAGGTTTCTTCCACGGCGAGTCGTGAGCTCTGCAGGCTACGACCAAAAGGAGAGAGGTGCGACGGCTGGAGGTTGATCGCGACCCTGATCAAGTCCGAGAGGTTGCCCGACTGTCTGCCCAATTCGAGAGCTCTACTTCTATTTTGGGTGTAATTCTTTCGATTATTATTGTTATTTTGTGATTATCTCTCCAGAATTTCTAGGATGAACTCCATGTTTTTAGGATTATTATTTTAAGAGATTATTAATTGAAGGGAAACTATTTGGACCCTATATTATTTGTTTTAATCTTTTCTGATCAATTAGTTAATTGTGCTTAATGCTTTTGATTTAATTATTTGGATTTCTGAGTTGAGTACTTACCAGTTTGTGGATTATTTAATTTCAGAATTCATTAATTAAATTAATTGATTTTATGTGAAATTAATAATTGACATAAATTTGATAACTAGTGTGTGGAGAATTAAGTTTATGTGGTCTGTTAATCTAATCAGTTTGTGGAGTGATTAATAGTCTAGGATTTTCATATTAATGCATCTTAATTTTAATCTTATCCGACGAATACCAGTTTGTGGGACTTTAGGTTTGATTGAATTTAAGATAGTTTGATTTACCGGATTAAATAGCAGAATTACCAGTTTGTGGACTCTGTGATGTTAATCTTATAAATTAATAACTTGAGAAAATTTCTAATCCATCTTTAAAGATTAAATTTATCTTTTATGATTCAAATATTTATCCTGATCTATTTTCATCTTAAGGCCTAACTTCAACACCACTATCTTATCTTTATCTTATTTTCTTTATTTTATTTCATAAAACATCTTTCCAAAAATCCATGTTTTTCCTCTCTTATTAATTTATAAATCCAGATATTGAATTAATAATATTCTTCGTGGGTTCGACACTCTTACTCCTTTTTACTATATTACTTGAGCGACTAGTGCACTTGCTAGCAAATTTTATTGTTACAAATCATACGCATCAGATTTCATGTGGCATATTAACTAAAATTTTATTTCCATAAATATTTGTCCAGTTTAATTTTGACAAATATGTTTGCAACACAATTTATTCTAAGGTATAATATTTAATGAAGGTCAATTTTAGTTGTGAAAGATGATACATTGCTTCATCGATAATACATAATAATGCCACAATGCAAAAATAATTGTAATAATAAATGTAAAGAAAAAAAGAGAATAAAATAAATGGTTATTTCCTAAACCTCCCCTAAACTATCGTGATTTTTCGTATCTAATTCCAAACTACGGATTTATTTTTTTAATCCCTAAACTATTACGATTTTTCTACTTTAGTCCTTATGTCTACTTCTGATACGTTTTCCGTTACTTTTGATTTTTCTCATTTATGAAAAGACTAAATTACCCCTCCCTACATAACACATCAAATAATAAATATAAAAAAGAAAAAAGAAAAAAACGGGTGGAGGATAATTTAGTCTTTTCATAAATGATATTTTTTGTTTACCACTTCAATTGTTCTTGCGATTTTTTTATTTATATTTGTTATTTTATATTTTTTCTAGGGAGGGATAATTTAGCCTTTTCATAAATGAGAAAAAAAATAAAACTAATGTAAAATGTAACAGAACTAGACGGAAGGACTAAAGTGAAAAAATCGTGATAGTTTAGGATACATTTCTACACATGTATAACCTTCATCCAAGAGAAAAAATGCTGAAAATAATTAAACTTACCAAGTTGCAAGAGAGATTCTATGTTGACAACTTCACGTAAAAAATGACACATCAAGTCTCAAGATTACTTGTAGAGAGAAAAAAAAGAAAATTAGAAGAAGACGAGGTCTTGTGTTTTAAGAAGATTTGTAGAAGAAAAAAATAATGCAGTGGTAAGTTTTTTTAGATGGAATGGAGTAAAGTAATTTTTAGTAGATAATTTTTTATTGTATAAATTGAAAGTGGACAAGTCATCACATTTATTATCTTGTTTAAGAAAGATTTCTTAGGGCTAAAATTATATTTTTAATTGACTCATGTTTATGTTTATATTTACTAACATTAAGTTAATGGGTGCATTAGTTGGAGGGATCATATGAAACAGACAAAAAAGAATTGGGGGTTGGAGTTACACAACAAATAAAATGGAGATGAAAAATCTAATCATGTTAAAATAATTTAAAAATTAAAAGCACATAGGCAAAAAGGATAAAATAAAATCCTTCAATATGAGGCTCTCCAAATACATTAGCATCATATAGATATAGATAAAAATATGGAAGAGTCATCACATTCATTATCTTATTTAGGAAAGACTCCTTCGAGGTTAAAAATATATTTTAAAATAATTAATGTTATATTTATTGATATTAAGTAAATGGGTGTAACTCCGCCTATATTTTATAGCCGGTCCCAAGCCCGGATAAAGGAGGAGGGTTGTGTTAGGCCCCGATAGCCAGCATAAAATCCTGTCGAATCTTATGAACATGGATCAACAAATATATTGTGTTAATGCTAGGTCGTTACCCGTAAGTAACGTGCTGTACAGCTCGGGTACAGTGATAAGAGAGCAAGAGCCGCTGCATCCTCGTCTGAATGCAGTGTTAAATGAGCAAGGGCTACCGCACTCTAATGGACGGAGGCGGTTAAAGAAGCTAGTTCATGAGACTAAGGTCAGATTAGGTTCTTGGAACATTGGGACGTTGAATGGGAAGCACCTCGAGGTGGCACAAGTAATGGACCAGCGTAAGATTAGTATCTTATGTTTGCAAGAAACTAGATGGGTAGGAGAGGGAAGTAAAGAGATTAGGTTAAATGGTTCCAAACTTTGGTACACAGGTAAGGTAAATGGATGGAATGGTGTTGGTATTATCGCGGATGCAGAATGGAGGAAGAATGTTGTGGAAGTTAAAAGGATTGAGGATCGAATCATATCCGTGAAAGTAATTGTTGGAAAGGAGACTATGAACATTATTAGTGTATATGCACCCCAAGTAGGAGCAGAATCACATCTCAAGAAGAAGTTTTGGGCAGATATGGAGGGTTTGATTGAAAGTATACCAACAACCGAGAAAGTTTACATTGGGGGAGACCTTAATGAACATGTTGGTAAAGAGGCAGGACCACATGCAAGGGTTCATGGTGATTTTGGTTTTGGAGAGTTGAATGAGGAAGGATAAACTATTATTGATTTTTCTTTAGCATACGACCTTAAGATTATCAACACTTATTTTCGAAAGAGAGATGAACATTTAATCACATACAAAAGTGGAACTCATATGTCTCAAATTGATTTTTTCTTGACAAGAAATACTGATAAAAGACGTTGTACTAATTGCAAAGTAATTTCTGGGCATGGGGTGACTACACAACATAGATTGTTAGTTCTTGATAAGCAAATGAAATGCATAAAACCAAAATCTCGAACAGTTTTTGATCGAAAGATCAAGTGGTGGCAGTTAAAGGGGGAGAAGTGAGAGACTTTTAGAAGTAAGTTATTAGAGGAAAGTGTGTGAGTTAGAAGGAGATGCTAGTATCATGTGGGAGAATGTGGCAAAAAAGGTTGAAATGGTTGCTAAAGCCATTTTAGGAGAATCAAAAGGTTTTGGACCACGAGATAAGGAGACTTGGTGGCGGAATGAGGAGGTCCAAGAAAAGGTACGTAATAAGAAGAATTATTTCAAGACGATACACTTGGACAATAGTTCTGACAATTAGAAAAAGTATCGTTTGGCGAAAAGGGAGGCTAAGAAGGCAGTTAGTGATGCTCGTGCTAAAGCATACGAGGGGTTTTATAAGGAGTTAGGGACAAAGGCTGGTGAACAAAGGATTTACAAGATTGCAAGGAATAAAGAGAAGGAGTCGAGAGATTTGGATCAAGTAAGATGCATAAAAAATGAAGTTGGCAAGGTTTTAGTCACTGAAGGAGATATTAAGAACAGATGGGAAGAGTATTTCTATAAGCTATTTAATGATGGATGTGAATGTTACCGTTGTAATTTGGAGGACTTGACAATTAGCGAACGTGAGCTTAATATGTCATTTTATCGTAGAATTAGAGTCTCGAAAGTTAGCGAAGCTCTTAAGAAAATGGAGAATGATAAAGCCGTTTGACCGGATGGTATACCGATTGAAGTTTGGAAATATTTAGGAGAAAAATGTGTGTTGTGGTTATGTAAACTATTTAATGAGATTTTACGGTCGAAAAAGATGCCTGATGATTGGAGATTAAATACATT
Source organism: Pontederia crassipes (assembly GCA_030549335.1). NCBI lineage: Eukaryota > Viridiplantae > Streptophyta > Magnoliopsida > Commelinales > Pontederiaceae > Pontederia > Pontederia crassipes. The sequence goes on along the minus strand of JAUKPH010000018.1, from coordinate 8,800,250 downwards.
AGTTCCTATTTACAAAAATAAAGGGGATATTCAGAATTGTGCAAATTATAGAGGGATTAAACTTATGAGTCACACAATGAAATTATGGGAAAAAGTGATTGAGCATAGATTGAAAATGGAGACTAGTATTTCTGAGAGATAATTTGGGTTCATGCCAGGAAGATCCACTACAGAGATGATTTATTTACTAAGGGAGATGATGGAGAAGTATCGAAGTAGGAGAAGAGACGTACATATGGCTTTTATTGACTTAGAGAAGGCGTATGATCGAGTACCAAGGGATGTACTTTGGAAAGCCTTGCAAAAGAAGATGGTGAGTGTTGTCTACATTAAGGTAATACAAGATATGTACGATGGGACATTGACTAGGGTTAGGACACCCGGAGGTGAGACAAATGAATTTTCTATAGGAATTGGCCTACATCAAGGATCAGCTTTAAGCCCGTATCTATTTAACTTAGTTATCGATGCTATAACCGAGAGTATCACAGAGGAGGTACCTAAGTGCATGCTATTTGCGGATGATATAATACTTTTAGCGGATTCAAGAGAAGAGATTAATATAAAATTGGAAATATGGAGAAATACGTTGGAGTCAAAGGGTTTTCGTTTAAATAGGAATAAAACAGAATATATGCATAGCAATTTCACAAATAAACAACTTAGAGACGATTTGAAAGTTAGGCTAGGGGAGGATATAATTCCTCAAGTGACAAAGTTTAAATATTTAGGATCAATTGTAAGACAAGATGGTGAGATTGATGACGATGTTAATCATAGAATTCAAGCTGGTTGGTGTAAGTGGAGGAAAGCCACTGGAATTCTTTGTGATAGAAAAGTACCCAATAAAGTTAAAGAAAAATTCTATCGTACTGCTATGAGGCCAGCAGTGTTATATGGTAGTGAATGTTAGGCTATGAAGGGACAACATGATCGTAAAGTGGGGGTAGTCGAAATGAGGATGTTGAGATGGATGTGTGGTCATACAAGATTAGATAAGATTAAAAATGATCATATACGTGAACGAGTCGGAGTGGCTCCTATTAGTGAGAAAATGGTAGAGAATCGTTTGAGATGGTTTGGTCATGTTCAGAGAAGACCATTAGATGCGCCAGTAAGAAGAGTAGATCAAATAATCTGGAGTCCGATTAAAAGAGGGAGAGGGAGGCCAAGGCGGACACTTGACAAACTAATAGAGCAAGATTTATTGGTGAATAATATACCGAAAGGTTTAGTTACTAATAGAGCGGAATGGCGTCGTATGATCCATGTAGCCGACCCCACCTAGTGGGATAAGACTTCGTTGTTGTTGTTGTTGTAAGTAAATGGGTGTATTAGTTGGATAGGTCAAATGGGAGTTACAGATAAAAATTGATGAAGAAGTGGATGTTACACAAGAAATAAAATGAAGATAGATATGTCTAATCATGTTAAAATTATCAAAAGAAATTAAAATATATAGAAAAAAAAGATAAAATCAAATATAGCTCTTCAATGCATAAATTGGTAAAGTGTTCGATATCCAAACAATAATCCAACTTTGTATGTGCTGGCATCATTATTCTAACTTGTCGAGTTAACATTGTCTCATTATTTACTAAATTACGCGTGCATATATTCCATATTATGCGCAACGGGTTTCTATCCTTTTATTTATTTTTTCCCCAATTTCTTCATGTGTGGGAAGAAATTATTTTGATATCATGTGAAGTGCAATCTTAGCAATCACATTTTAAATTCGACGATACAATTTTTTTTATTTATATGAGTAATCTTAATAATAAATTACAACTAGATATCTAAAATATGAGGACTCTAATTATGTTTCAAACGGTTTTAAGTAGGCAATTATACATCCATATAAGGGATCAAATATTTAATTCGGACATTTAATTCCATACAAATTAATACATTTAATATGCCGAAATATATTCATAAAAAAATAATAATAAATGAACGTGATCTATGAGTATTGCTATATATATATACGGCATGCTCTACGTACGTTTCAAAGAAGAAACAACTCCATTCCATTATCAACCATGAAGTGTTCATCTGCTCTCTGCCTCTTCCTTTCCCTCCTCCCTCTCCTTGCACCACTCTGCGTTGCGGGTGATTTCGACTTCTTCTACTTTGTGCTTCAGGTATACTAACTATATAGAACTCTTTATATATATGATATTTACATAAAAAAAATTGATGCCCAATATGTACATGTGCATATGTATGCAGTGGCCAGGTTCATACTGCGACACAAAGAGAAGCTGCTGCTACCCTACGACCGGGAAGCCGGCGGCGGACTTCGGCATCCATGGCCTCTGGCCAAACTACAACGACGGCTCCTATCCCTCCAACTGCGACCCCGATAGCCCTTACGACGAATCCAAGGTACGTACGAAGCACTGTTATTGATCGATCATCCCAACATTTTTCACATCCGAATTGCTCCAAAAAGTTTAAGACCATGATTGTTCTTTGTTTTGTGTGTCTGTACGTGACATGCAGATCAGAGATCTGATCGGGAGCATGCGAGTCAACTGGCCGACGCTGGCGTGCCCCAGGGCCAACGGTTCCGTTTTCTGGAGCCACGAATGGAGCAAGCACGGCACCTGCTCCGAGTCCTCCCTCGATCAGCACTCGTACTTCCAGCAAGCCCTTTCCCTTAAGAAGAACGTGACCATCCTCCAGTACCTTTCAGACGCAGGTAAGTACATTCTCTCTCTCTCTATCTATCTATCTATCTATCTATCTATCTCCCGTCGCTCAATATATATAAATTATAAACACACTTACATACATATTTCTGATGCAGGCATTCAACCGGATGGGAACAGCTACAGCGTGGATAGCATTCAGGAGGCGATCAGCAAGGGGACTGGCTTCACTCCAGGAATCCAGTGCAATGTGGATTCACACAGAAACAAGCAGCTGCTCCAGGTGTACGTCTGCGTGGATACGTCGGGGAAGCAGCTCATCGAGTGCCCCGTGCTCCCCAGGCGCAACTGCCCTTCGGAGGTGGAATTCCCAGAATTCTAGATAGCGTCGTCTTTCTTTCTCTCTGTCCCGAATCGACGAGATGCAGACAAAAAGTCTACAGTGACGCCGATCGCTGCCATGCGTGTATCGCATGGGACTGATGAAACCAGCAGGCGCCATTGGTAGCTTTGGCTTCATCGTATCTGCTTCTCAGTATAATGTAATTTGATGTTATTAAACATTATTTATTGATTAATAAAAGGGAAGCTCTCAAATTAAACCCTTATTTTTTTTCTTCAAAAAGAAATGTTGAAAATGTCTTATTTCTCCATGTGTGATACTTTACTCTTTTGAAAAAATAAAATATACAAAGGGATAAAACCAAAAAGTTAAAAACACCTGGCCAAATTTATTTACATGCAGGTTATGCACGCAAAAAGGCCTGGGCTGTGGGCACATTATACAGTAGTCTCTGTGGGCTGGACCTTAGCGACTCATCATAAATGGGCCTTCTATGTCATGATACATGTTTTATTACCTTCTGATTAACCCTTATTTTAACATCTTTTAATTTTCCTTGAGGTATTCAACATTGGTTTTTATATGAGAGCCGTAGTTGGTCTTATGCTAATGATGATATAACTAGGAAACAGTTTCGCACCCATGCGTAGTTGGTTTTTATGATCGCTGACGGCAGCGCGCGAGATCGGCAGGGCGGGCTCGACGGTGGCGGTGCACGAACTCGCGGCGGCGGGATGGGCGAGCTCGACGGCGGCAGTGCGCGAGATCAGCGGTGACGGAGCTCGGCATGGGCGAAGAGGTCACGATCCCCATGCCGATCTTCACGATCTGCACGCCGACGCCTCCCCCTTCGCAACTCCTCACCTTCTCTACACCGCTGCCACGCCAGGGAACCCTCGCCGATGGCATGTGAGGGGTCGGCGAAGGTGCGGGGTCATTACGCGATGGTGGTGCAGGATCGACAGTCGTATGAGGTCGACGGGGATACAACAGGGGTCGGCGCGCGGGGGTGATGTGGGGTCGGCGAGCGGGGGTGATGCGGGGTCGACGAGCGGCGGTGGTCGTCAGGCTTGCGGAGGTTAGCAACGGAGATCGATGGGGTCGCGGAGGTCAGCGTAGGTGCTCAAGGTCAACGCTACGCAGATCTGATCGGCGACAACGCAGATCTGGTCGGCAGAGGTCTATAGGGTTGCAGCGGATGTGCTCGAGGTTGGCGGTGGCGGAGGTCATCATGGCGTCGCCGACCTCGCCCGCCACCCGATCTTGCTCCGATCAAGCCCCCGACGCCCGCTCTCTCGCCAGTCTCACCTGTCGCCACCCGATCTTGATCTGATCAAGCCCCCGACATCCGCTCTCGCCCGCCACCGCCCAATTTTGCTCTGATCAAGCCCCCGACATCCGCTCTCGCCCGCCACCGCCCAATTTTGCTCTGATCAAGCCCCCGATGCCTGCTCTCTTGCCAATCTCGCCAAGCATTGGGGGGCGAGAGCATCGGGGCGTCGGCGGGCGAGATCGAGAAGAGAGAAGGGGCATTGGAGGGCGAGATCAACAAGAGAGCGTTGGGGCTGATGGCGAGGTCATGCATGAGGAGAGAGAAGGGGAGGAGGAGAATAAGAAAATGAGAAGCGGACATAGGGTTAATGGGAAAAAATTGCAAAACAAATGCGCACATCTGAGCCGTCGACCTTGAGTCGGACAGACGTAATCACGCGAATGATCTGAACCATCGATAATGGATCGAACACTTGTATATCAAGTCATTTTTTTAAAACAAATATTCTAATTGGCAAAAGAGGCAAAGGTAATATATATATATATATATATATATATATATATATGACAATTTTGAATATTGTATTGTAACACTCCCATATTCGACCCTCTCTATCACTATGCGGAGTCTCCTTTTATAGGCATTACAGAAGACTTATTAATAAAATAATGCAATTTAACTTTTGGCATAAGGTGAAATCTAAAATGAATAAGTACATCAATGCAAAAGTTAGATAGTCACATAATATAAGTTCCATTGTAATTCAGATGTCATACAACACAGCCTCCGGAGTTCAAGGCTTTAATAACACAACAATAATAATGATACCAAATAAGAATATAACAAAGGGTCTTATTTATGCGCACTCATCACTTGAGCAATGTCATTGCACATACCACAATGAACTATGCAAGTTTAACATAGAAAAACAATTATTCTGTACACAAAATACTCAGTGTAATAACATCATAAACATGTAATCATAACATTCAATCATAAAGATTAATAAGTTGGACTTCTTTATGGATAGCAAGTTATAATTCAAGACTTAATACTCTAAGGGGACGTTGGGTGCAAGGATAAAGAATAGAATATCTCAATATTGCTGAGAATATGGCCAAACACGATGTGAATAAGGTTAAGATGGTCAAATTTTGATTTAACGAAACCGCCTACATGAAAATGAAACCACCATTTTTCTTAACAAATGAAGAATATCTTTATTCTTTTAAAACAATGGAATAAAGATATTCTCTTTCTTTTTCATTTTTTCACCATTTTTATTTTTCACTATTTAACTAAAAACTATTATATTATAATTTCTATAATAATAATAAATGTAAATTATTATAGTAAAATAATTTAATTATAAAAATATTAAATTTATTCTTTCAACCAAACAAGATGTAGAATAGAAATACGTAATAATTTTTTTATTCATGCTAAGAAATTCACAAAGATTTATCACCTATCAGATTCATGATATGGAAGACAAAAGCCTTTAGTTTCATTCATGTAATAATCATAACCAATATCGTACCTTGATCATTCATATGGAATAACATAAATAATCAATTTGATCAATAATAAAATCATGAATTATATATACATAGAAAAGGACAAACAAAAAGATGGGAAATCTTGATTGGTGAGATCATGAATAGTCATTTGATAATCACTGAAATGATGCCCGATGGGTCTTCAAAAATTAGTCTTTCTTTCTTTGATAACAATAATAAATGGATCAATATTCCTACTTTGATGTTAATGATCAATATTTTTGTATACTTTAATCGGTAGCATTTGATCCTCGTGTTCATATAAAATATGTAAATAAGAGGTAGAACATAATCATAACATAAAAGTGATAAGGAGTTCATGGCCCATGGGCAGCAAAATACATGAAAGAACTGAAGATTGATAGGTCATATTTTGACCATTTTAGGGAGGATCGTATCATGACAATTTGTCATCTTAAGAACATTGTTACTTCATTATTATCATCATCATTAATGTTATTCTTCTTCTTATTAATGGAAAGAGCTCTAATACAAATGTATGGATCATCAACTAGCTTGTTTAAGTAGTAGGTAGATAGACTATGGAGATGTCTTTCACCATAATTTCTCACAATGGAGCACTTAGTTTTGCATGATTCTTAGATTTATTCTACGTCGTCCATGTAGGGGAATAAATCAAAAAGTGGTAGATGTATTTTACATAAGGTCATTACAAATTTTTAGATATGACTCCCACCATGACTTTCCACGACAACACTTACTACATTCTATAGTAATATAATAATGAGTTAGATTTTAGAGGTGACAATTACAAATTTTAAAGATGATTTTCGTCGTGTCTACCCAGAATATATCACTTAACTCAGCATGACTCTTAACTCCATTTTACATCATTCATAAGAATTTGTTAGTTGATCAATAATAAATCAATAAGTTGATCAAGAGTCACTATGCCAATTAATGATATGATATTCTATAATAAGTTCATTCTTTATCATCAAAGAGATTTATCAAATAAATCAGTGACCTAAGAGTAAGGAAAACCTCCAATAAATAGCATAAATCACATGGAAGAGTTTGAGATTTGAATAAATTTTATTAGTTTTGTTAAAAATGCCTTGAATTATACCCTAATTGAAAATTTATCTGGTCCCCAAGATTCTATAAAGTGAAAGGTACCCTCGCATTAGGGATCTCGCTACCTAGTTAGTGAGATTGTGGGAGGTCAAAGGAGGGATCCCCCTGCCGGGGGCATGGGAGGCGAATCCCTCCGGGCCAAAATATTAGGATGAATTATGTTTGTGATTCAAAATTGATTTATTTTCTTGACATGATACATGTGTCCTAATTTTCAGGGATTATTTTTAAGTCTCGTTCGATTTGTAATCCCTATCATTTGTAAAGAGAGTGTCTATATAAACTCCCTAGGAGTTTGAAAAAAAATAATTTGATTTGTAATTGTCTTTTATTTTCCATTTAATAAAACTCTTCGTCACTTTAAATTTTTCGCGCATTCATTCGATGCATAATCTCTCGTATAGAAATTCTAATAAAATGGTATCAAAGCAACACTTCATTGTTGATACTCCATAAGGCACAGAGATGGCATCGCGCAATGTTAAGATCGAGAAATTCATAGGGCGAAATAATTTTATTCTCTAACAGATCAAGATGCGAACACTTCTGAAAGAACAAGTAGTCTGAGGCCTACTCATGAATGTGTCGAAGAACAAAACAAAGGAGAAAGTCTCGAAGGGCAAAGAAAAAGAGTTCGACTTTGCCAATTTGGCGGCACAGTAGGAGAAGACACTCTCTGTGATCCTATTGTGTCTAGCGGACGAGGTGATTATTGAAGTCATCGATGAAGAAATAATAGCTAGTCTGTGATCGAAAATTAAGAGTCTCTAGATGACCAAGTCTCTTACCAACAAGTTATTGTCGAAGCAATATATGTTCGCCCTTCGCATGTAAGAAGGTAATAATCTGAAAGATCATTTTGATCATATGAATACTCTGTTGTTGGAATTACAAAATGCTTCCCTAGTTTCTTCCTCTGTCATATGAAATTTTTGTTGAGACTGTTATCATCAGAAGAGATACTATAACTCCGAAAGAAGAGAGATCGAGTCTACATACTTATGAACTTCGACATAGGCATCTACCAAAACTGTTGAGACCTAGGAAGCGGGTCGGTGATAACTACGGAGAAGGGACATCATGCGAACTCGAAAAATAGTAAGCCGAAGAAGAAGAACATTTTTGATGGACATATGCAATTAATGTAGTAGTAAACCAAAGTAGCTAATATGATGATGATGATGATTTGACTCTTATGGTGTCTGATCAGAGATGTTTAGAGGAGAGTTTGGTTCTGAATTTAGGATGATCTTATCATATGACTCCGCACAAAGAGTGATTATCAAATTATTAGAATATTAATGGCAAAAATGTCATCATGGACAATGATGCAGCTTATAAAATAGTTGGAATCGACTCAATTCAAATAAAAACTCATGACAATCGGGTGAGGACATTAATAGAGGTCTGTCATGTTCCGCAACTAATGAAAAATATGATATAATTAAGAGCTCATGACTCCAAAGGATGTCAGATTGATGTTGTAGGAGGTATTCTCATGGTCACCATGAGTGATGTTGAAGTCATGAGAGAATAAGGCAAAAGTCATTATACATACTATAAGGCACAGTAATTTTTGTCGTGACTACATTGAATAGTTCATCTCAATCAGAACTAGAAGCATTCAAGTTGGGGCACATGCGACTTGAACTTATAAGAAAGAAATGGATGACATTCTCAGCAAGCGCAATCTTTTGGAAGATCAGAAGATATATGAAATTGGGTTCTACAAGCACTATATCTTCGGCAAGCAAAAATGACTTCAATTCAGCAAAGCAATGCACAAGATGAAGACCACACTTGATTATATCCACGTTGACTATTGGGGCCCCTCTCATGTTTATCTCTGGGAGGTTTTAGATACTTCATATTTGTGATAGATTACTACCTAATGATGACATCAATATTCATGATGAAGCACAAGGGCGAGGTATTCGGTGCTTTCAAATAGTGGAAGGCTCTGGTGGATAATCAGACATCGAAAAAGGTGAAATACTTTCATATCGGTGATGACTTGGAGTTCTGTTTGTCAGAATGTGATCAGTTTTTTAAGGATGAATGCATTGCTAGACATTACATCTTCAGAGATACACCGCACCAGAATGATATAATAGAACACATGAATAGAACACTTCTAGAGATAGTAGGATGCATGCTCTCAAATTTTAATTTCAACAAGTAATTTTGGATTGAGGCTGTTCGAACATCATGTTACCTAGTGAATTGGAGTCCTACAATCACGATCTCAACACCGCTATTGATGTATGATTATATTAACTTGAAAGTTTTTTTTGCTGTCTAGAATATTATCATGTCAGCGAAGGAGAGATGGAACTGGGGGCCAAAGAAGGAGTCTTTGTGGGATATGGTGCAGGTGTAAAGACTTCAAAATATTGTCTCCTTTAGATACATGGTTATTCATAGTAGAACATATATCCTTTGATGAGACGTCTATGCTCCAATAGAAATCAAATATTGTTGACTCGGCAGATGAGAGTGTCAACAAACAAGTGGAGACTGAATTAATTCCAATTCAAAATGAGGCAAAAGAATCTCATCAGACTGGACAACCAGAACCAGAAGAGCAACTAGTTGCTGATAGTGATATTTGGATTTTCTAGTGATAACTTGCTGAAATTAAGTAAAAGGGTCAATTTTTTTTTAATATTGGTCTCCCAACTCACTAGCTGCAAGTGCACAGGTAAGTTGTAGTAGACTTAGGTTGTTGTATCCACAAGAATTTGAAGTCTAAGGCACCCTAAAATAATCTAAATTAGTTCTACTTTAATGGCTAAAAATAGATTTTCAAAGAGAAGTGAAAACAGATTTTTAATGGAAAGTGAAATGATAACAGATTTTTGGGTTTTGGAAATTTATCAAAACTGAGTTATAAATGCTAGAATGAAGTCTAAAAAGATTCAACTATCAATGAGGAAGGTTCTCCTAGGAGTCGAGGTTCATCTAAATTAATTATGGATGGAAATGGACAAGTTATCACTTTTTAGTCAAATCTAATTCAACTTTTAATATGGCTATTTTCACAGCTCAATTAGACCAGAACTAAACAATATATTGTCATATAATTGTTAACCAAGTTGAATTAGAAGAGGATCCCCACTGAAAATCAAGTTATCATTGGGTTCAACTCAATGCACTTGCTGATTTTTGGGCAACTTCAATAAAATCTGAAATGATAACTTCTAGATTGCACCTTGAAAATGAAAGGAATATTTCAATCAACTAAACAGGGATGAAATCAATCCAATAACAATGAAAATGCTCCTTAGTTTATCTCTAAACTACAAGAAGATTTAAAATCAGCTTCTCAGCTGCAAATTCAAATGAAATCCACATTTCCATTAATGAATTGGATAGAAATCAGCACCTAATACAAGTTTGGAAAATCAGAAATTATCATTGCTCCTTGGCTCATATCTGAATCTCAAGGAAGGCCTAAAAACCATCTCTCAATGGTGGATTAAGCAGGGCTTAACAATGGCAATCAGATTCCCAAGAAATCAGAAATCAGAATTCAGCAAAAAATATTTCAGAAATCAGATTGGGAAAACAGGAAGGAAATCAGCAATGCTTCTCATTAGAATTCTGGATCTGCTAAGTGCTTATTGACCCATCTCTGGACAACAAGAAATTCTTAGGGTTCACCTTTCAGTGATTGAATGAAATTGGAGATTCAATTAGCAAATCAGATTCCAATAAATTTCATAAAACAGATTTCAGGAATGTAATTTCAGAAATCAGAATTGGAGGACATGTTTGAATCATAAAATGCCAAAGTATCTTGATTCATTTCTGAACAAGACTTGGACCAATATCAACCTCTCAGTTGCTCAATTAATCAAATCCCCAATGGCAAATCAGATTCAAACAATTCACAGAAATCAGAAAATCAGATTCAGGAAGTTCAGAAAATCAGGAAATCAGAAATCAGATTTTCAATCAAAGTGGAATCCAGTAACTTGGCATTGATTTCTAATTCATTTCTGAATAAGGGCTAGATCAAATGATAACTTCTCAGTTATAGATTACAAGTGGGATCTAACAATGGCAAGAACAGACCCATAACATTGCAGAAATCAGAAATTTCAGGATTGAGTTCAGTGCAGAAAATTAGAATGCAGAAATCAGATTTCAGAAATGGAATCCAGAAACTTATCACTGATTCTTAATTCATATCTGAACAAAGGTTAGATCAAATGACAACTTCTCAGTTGTAGATACAAGTAGGACCTAACAATGATAAGAACAGATTCATTTCAATGCAAAAATCTAAAAATCAGAATTGATAACAGTTTGGGATTAATTTCTGTCCATATCCATCCAAATTAACCTAGACTACTGTACTATCCTAGGAGACATGGAGTTTAGCTCCTCATAATTACAAAATTTGAAACAAAATGGATTGAAGAACAGGTACAAAACATCCTGATTTGAAGCTTCTCGGTCAGAACTCCAGCAGCCCTGTAATCCAGCTTCAAATCACCCTTCCTTCCTTGATGCAGCAACCCCTCTCCAAACCCTCAAATCCAGCCCCCTTTCTCTCCTCCAGAAATTCCCCTTTTATATGACTCCTATCCACCCTTGGATCAGCATCAGAATGTTCCTTATCCTTTGATTGCAGCCACCTGTCCACCCCTTTGAAATTCCAGTTGCAGATTCCTTTTTGTGCAGGAAAAAGTAGATGGTCCCCCCTACTTTTTCCACTTTTTGGCCACCTTTCTCCCTGTTACAAATCCCCAAACAGCAAGCATCAAAGTCCTTGAATGGTGTTTTGACAAATAAAGATTAAGATGATGATAGTTGCTAGCTCAGATATCAAATGGTATTAGGTGTTGTGCAAGAATGAAAACTTGTTTCAAAATTAATGAATTAAGGGGCCCGGAATGATAACCTATCATAAATCATGGAAATTATCCAAATGCAAGTGATTCAAAGTATTAGAAGCATCAAATGGACTAGAGTAACAAGTGAGTGCATTCAGAAATCAAATATGAATGAGATTTCTAAGAAGTGATAACTTGTGTGCCCAAAAATGATAACTTATATGATTTAAAAACGATAACTTGTGATAACTTGGGTTGTGATTATCCAAATGTGATGAAATTTGACCAGCAATGAGTTAGAACAATAACAAGATGATTGCTTAAGGTCCCTATGCAGAATTAATGGTTTTGCATGTCGAAATGACAGAATTGTCCTTTAACGATAACTTGACACTTGAAAAATGATAACTTGTTCAAATGGACTTAAAACTTTGCACAAGTTGAGATGTGACTATCCAAATATGATTTATACATGATAATGATGGATTTAGAGCAAGAAAACCATTGAAAATCAGTTCATTCAAAATAATGATAACTTGACATATAATAATGATAACTTGTCCTCAAAATGATAACTTGGCATAGAATTTAAATATTAATGGATTTTGGCATTTCAGAACTTCTATGCACATAGAATTAAGTATGAAATGAGGAATATCAACTAGTTATCACAATGTGTGCATTCCAAGCATAATTGACCCAAATATATGCAAAAGTGGGACTCGGTATGTGTGAAAAGTATCTAAAATGGGCTAGAAACATATAGTGATAAGCAAGTGATCAGTTGCTTTGCCATGCACGTAGGCAAGTAGGTCCTTCTAAGTGTTATGGATTTAAGTAAATGGTTGCATACGCAAGAGGTGGAGTCGCTAAAACCATCAAGCCATAATAATGCTATTAAATGTGCAAAATCATAATAGTGGATTGTGGCAATAGATGAAAAGATGGAGTCTCTTCACAAGAACCAGACTTAGAAGTTAGTTAGGTTACCAAAAGTTGTCGAATGTAAATAGATTTTTAAAAAGAAGCTTAGAAGTCAATAAGTTGAAGGCATCAAATACAAAGCATGTCTGGTTGCAAATGGCTAAAATCAGAAAGGAGTAGACTACAATGAGATTTTCTCTCTTGTTGTCGAGCACACGTTCATCTGGGTGCTACTTGTCCTTGTCACACATCATAATTTAGAGCTTGATGCGAGAATTACATGTGCAAAATACTAGCAAGTATATTAGGTTGAATAAAGTAATAAAAAAATAAGTAAGAGTTGTTGATCCCACGAGGACTAGTGACTTATTTACCATCTAACCTTAGTTAACTAATTGGAAGAAAACCTATTTGCAATTTAAAATAAAATAGAATTGAGGATGATGTCAATCTTAAATATTTGAACCCTTAAATAAAGAGAGAAAACTAAAATGTAGACCTTTAATCTCACCTTATCTTCTAATTACTAACAAAATCTTTTGTAGAATTAAAGTGATGAAAGATTACCAAAAGTATTTTAGGACAACCTAACTACCCTAAATTAAGAAAAAAGTAGCTAAACAAGTCAACTTTGATTTACCTTAACTAAGATATTTTCATATGCAAATATATGTTATTATTTGCCTAGCAAGTTAATTAATAATCCATAATTAACGGTCTAAAATCAGATGATCGAAAATCGACTACAACATGCCAAACTTGACCCGATTTAGAGAAACCCGACCTAGTTTCTATCTTGAAAATCCTTAGACTGACAAACTCGGTTTGAGTTCGCAAGGCGTGGACCGAGTTAACAGTGGACTCGGCCCGAGTTGATCAAACTAGTCCCGGATTCAATATAAAATGCATCTGACGAGTTTTTAATCAGTTATCATGCATAAGATTCACTCGCAGTTATTATTAAACAACTAATAATAAACATGTAAATCTATTCAACTATGATAAAAAAAACTAAGTAAAGGCTATACTTCAGTTCACAAAATTCTACTTTATAAAATAAACTAAGAGAAAGGTTGAGTTCAAGATCAATCTTTCTGAAACAACGAAATTACTTCGTAAATAATTGTTTTGACACTAATTTCAAGAAGAAAAAATTAAAAAATGATTGTAATAAGTAAATCAAACTTCGAGGTAGTAGACGACACCTTTGAAGCGAGCATTGGTCGATACTACGTTGAAAATGATCACCGAAAATATTGGATTCTTCAATTCTCGATTGATTGTAGTGGCGTGTAGTAAAAAATATTCTCTCATTTCCTATGCGGCTAGGATTCCAAACTTCAAGATTGCATGCTCCTTAGATTCGTAGTACATAGGGTGGCAGCCTTTTAGGGTTCCGAATTGCAATCGCTACTCAAATTCGAGTGAAAGTCGGCCAAAAAACTATAGTTGTCCATCAATTTGGCTAATTGTACTGAACTCGAGCTGAGTTTGATCACGCTGAGACCAGATTCAGTTCAAATTTTATTTTTGGGTAGAAACCAAATCGGAATCAATTTTTAATGCACCCTGACTCAGATATAATGTCAGTGCGGCTCGAGCTTCTTTTGTAACTTGCCTATATGACGTATTCTCACTTTGTTTTATGTACTTTTTTTATATGATCGCTTCACACCTTCAACATAATGATCCTACGAATAAAATAAAACACAAGTGGGTAGACAAACAGGACCAAGTCTGCAAGTTGAAGAAGTTATTATATGATTTGAAACATATCTCTCAGGCAGTAGTATAAGAGATTCGATAGTTTCATGATCAGTGAGGGGTTCAATATGAGTCCCTATGATTGTTGCGTGTATTGATGATATATTAATTGCTGCTAGGAAAATATCAGACATTTAGAATTTGAGGAAGCTCCTTAGAGTAGAATTTGATACAGGATCACATAAAGGTAAACTTTTTCTGTCTCAGAAAGTTATATTTAAAAGATTTTATCCAAGTTCGGTATTTCTACAGCGATGATCTTAAGTACTCCATTAGCTTCAAATGTGTACATTTTCACCATTGCACATATGTCTGATGAAGAAAAGGAGTACATGTCTCGAGTTTTATATGCTAGTGCAGTCGAAAATTTGATGTATGCTATGGTATGCACAAGACCTTATATTGCGCATGCCGTTAGTGAAGTATTCATGAGCAATCTGGGGAAGGAGCATTGTTAGGCAGTAAAGCATATTTTTTTATTATGAGAGGAACATGTGACATTGACCTCATCTACAGAAGTGGTAAATAGTGTTTGATTGCAGGTTATTCATACCCATATTATGTTGTAGATGTGATGGGAGAAGATCAATGACAGACTATGTTTTCACTCTTGATAGTTTTATTTTCAGTTGGAAAGCCACACTCCAGCCATTCGTTACATTGTTTACTAGAAAGATAGAGTACATGGTATTGATAGAAGTGGCTATGAAAGACATCTGGTTAAAAGACCTTGCCAAAGATCTTGGACTACAATATGATCATGCTATAGTGTATTGTGACAGTTTAATTATAATATACTTAGCCAATGATTAAGTATATCATGAAGGAACCAAACATATCGACATAAGGTATTACTTTATCTGTACTGAGAAGAGGATCAAGGTGAAGAAGATCGACATCAAAGATAATCCAACTAATATGTTCACCAGATCGATTCATACTAGAAAGTTTTAACATTGTTTAGACTTGCTAAACATTGACAATTGGTAGTAGTCCTTGTGTTAGGAATATTGGAGACAATGATCACTAGCTGATCATAGTATGTTTTTAACCCATTTTCTATTCAAATCATACATATCGAGCCCCTATTTTGCATAACTTTTGGCCAATTATGTTTGAAATGCATGGATTGTGATAACTAGTTGATATTCCTCATTTTATACTTAATTCCATGTGCATAGAGGTTCTAAAATTCTAAAATCCATAAATAATTCAATTCTATGTCAAGTTACATTTTTAGGACAAGTTATCACTCCAATAAGCCAAGTTATCATTATTTTGAGTGAACTGATTTTCAATGATTTTCTTGCCCTAAATCTATTATTATCATGAACGAATAATATTTGGATGGTCATATCTCAACTTGTGCAAAGTTTGACGTCCATTTGAATAAGTTATCATTTTTCCTTTGCTAAGTTATCGTTAAAGGGCAAAACAATCATTTCGACATGCAAAATTATCAATTCTGCACAAAGGCCTTAGGCAATCATTATATTATTGTCCTAACTCATTGCTGTTCAAATTTGATCACATTTGAATAACCACAACCAAAGTTATGATAGGTTATCATTTTTAAGACAATCAAGTTATCGTTTTGGCACCCAAGTTATCATTCCTATGAAATCTTATCCATATTTGATTTCTGACCTCATTCACTTGCCATCCTACTCCATTTTATGCCTTTAATTCTCTGAATCATCAATATTTGATCATTTTCAAAGATATATGCAAAGTTATCATTTTTGGGTCTTCAAACTTATCATTTTCATTTACTAGTTTCACCCTTTCATAACATCATATTCTATTTGACACTAGAGCTGATCCTAGTAGCTATCATCACTCTTATTTGTTTATTACCTACATATTGGAGGACTTTGAAGTTTTCTGTCCTATCCTTTCTAGCAGGGAAAATAGGGCTGCACAAAGAGGGAAAAAGAGGGGGGACCACTTGCTTTTCGACTGTCCAAAAAGATGTCACTGCAGATATTTTTTGGACCAGGACACTTGGCATGATCAAGGCACAAGGGAACCTTCTCATCTGCATCCAAGGGTGGACAAGAATGATATATAAGCTGGAAAACTTGGTGGACAAGGGGGAGCCTCCATTTGGAGGGTGGCTGGACAGGAAGCAAGAGGGAAGGAGCTGAAGAGTTGCTGCAAAATCTGATCCTGTGGACAGCCTTCATATCAACTAATTGCAGGATGATTTGTATCAGTTTTCTAATCTGTTTAGTATGATTTAGCTCTCCTAGGAAAGGTAGTAGTCTAGGTTAATTGTGGATGGATATAGACAAATCTGAATTACTGCATTGGTTCCAAATCTGTTTGCTAATTTTCTGCACTGATATGAATATGTGCTTGCCATTGTAAGGTCCTATTTGTATTTACAACTGAGAGGTTGTCATTTGATCTTATCTTCGTTCAGAAATGAATCAAGAATTAATGCCAAGTTTCTAGATACAATCCTAATTAGGAATCTGATTTCTGAATTCTGATTTGCTGGAATCTGTTTCCTGATTTGCTGAAATATGTTTATCATTGAGAGCCTCTTAATTCTAAGTAGCTGAGATGCTAACCTAAAGGTTCCCCCTTGTTCAGAAATAAATCAAGAGGCAATGGTAATTTATGAGATTTCAACCCATGAGTTGTTGCAAAACCTTTTGATTGCTCATTTCTGATTTGTAAAATTTGATTTCCTGAATTTTTGAATTCAGATTTGCTGTTGTAAGCCCTTGATCTTATTAAATCACTGAGAAGTGAATTCTAGGGATACTTTGTTGTTCAGAGATGAACCAAAGAGCAATGGCAATTCTGAATTCCAATGAGTGACATGTGCTGAATTACAATGTTTGTTAGGTGCTAATTTCTGAATTTTTTGCTTGCTGATTTCCTGAAATCTGATTGCCATTGTTAAGCCCCACTTTAATCTACCATTGAGAGATGGTTTTAAGGTCTTCCTTGAGATTCAGAGATGAGCCAAGGAACAATGACAACTTCTGATTTCTCAAACTTGAGATTATATGCATATTGGTTCCAATTATCTAATGTTAATTGTGGACTTCATTTTTAATTGCAGCTGAGAGGTTGAATCAAAGCTCTTGTAGTTTAGAGATAAACCAAGGAACATTAGCATTAATATTGGATTGATTTCATCCCTGTTTAGTTGTTTGAAGCATTATCTTCAATTTCAAAGTGCAATTTAGAAGTTATCATTTCAGATTTGATTGAATTGCCAAAAATCAGCAAATGAGTTGGATTGAACTTAATGATAACTTGATTTTCAGTGGGGATACTCTTCTAATTCAACTTGGCTAACAATTATATGATAATATAATATTTAGTTCTAGTCTAATTGATCTGTGAAAATAGCCATATTGAAGGTTGAATCAAATTTGACTAAAAAAGTGATAACTTGTCCATTTCCATCCATAATTAAATTAGATGAACCCCAATTCCTAGGAGGACCTTCCTCATTGATAGATAAACCCTTTTAGACTCTAGATTAGCATTTATAACTCAGTTTAGTTTACTTTTTAGAAACCTCAAAACAATTATCATTTTGCTTTCCTAAAAAAAATCTATTTTCACCTCCTTTAAAAAATCTGTTTTTGCCACTTTAAATAGGATTAGTCTAAATTATTTTTGGGTAGTCTAGGACTTCAAATCACTGTGGATACGACATTTAGGGTTACTACAATTGACCTGTATACTTGCAGTAGAGAGTGAATTAGGGAGTTAGATCAAAAATTGAAAAATCTCACTTTTGATCCAAAAATCAGCAAGTTATCACTAAACCCCAACAATTTCACTATCAAGTTTTTGGCGCCGTTGCTGGGGATTTGAAGTCAATTAGATTAACTTAGATAGTTTAGAATAGTTTTAGGCTAATTTTCAGTTTATTTGTTAGGTCAATTTTCAGTTTTTGCAAGTTATCATTTCAATTTTTCACTTATGTCTAGTTTTCATTTCTTTCTTGAATTTGATACTTCTGAATTTCATTATGCAGGACTTGGACCATCAAGAGGATTTATATCTATTAGAGCCTGAACCAAAAAGAAGATTTAACAGGAGAAGAAGAATTCAAAGAGAAGAGGCCAGAAGGAGGATCTTTGAAGAAGAGGCACATAATCCAGAATTTGAAGAAGTTGCAAACCAAAACATGGCAGCACTTAGGACACTCAGGGATTGCTACTCACCTAGTAATGTCAGGAATCAACTAGGAGAAGGAGCCTTAGCACCTACTGTCAACTTTGAAGTGAATCCAGCACTAATCACAATGATAGGGCAATACCAATTTGCTGGATTGGGGAATGAGGATCCAATTTCACACCTTGACAACTTTAAAGAGAATTGCAGCATTGTTCACTTCAACAATACACCCATGGATGTTGTCTACATGAGGTTGTTCCCCTTCTCACTCAAGAACAAGTCAAAGATTTGGTACAAGACCCTCAAACTAGAAGAGATTGCCACTTGGGAGTCCATAGTTCAATTGTTTCTAACAGAATTCTTTCCACCTAACAAAAATGATAACTATAGAGACCAGATTGTCATGTTTTACCAATTGGATCAGGAGAACATATGTGATGCATGGCAAAGACTCCAAAGTTTGTTGAGGGCATGTCCACACCATGGATTTGAGAAATGGCAGTTGGTCTACTATTTCCACAAGGGTCTGAATTTTTCATCTAAAGTGGCATTGGACACTGCTGCAGGAGGGATTTTTGCCTCCAAAAACATTGATGAGGCCTACCAATTAATTGAGAACATGGCCAAGAACCACTATTTCCTTACACATGATAGGACAAGTAGGCCATCCAATGAAATTCAAGTTAATAACATTACTATCCAAATTGAAGAAGGATTGAAAAGGGCATTAGAGAAGCTGAATTTGTCAACTAATTTAGGAAAGCCTTCCAATTGTGAATCAAAGTGTGATGTATGTGGAAACTAGGGCCATATCACTGAGTGCAGCAACACGAGCAATCCATAGACCAAGTTAATGTTGTAGGAAATTACGGAGTGAAGCCCCCTTCTGAATTCTATACTCCAGAAAACAGGAACCATCCCTATTTTTTCTATAAGGCAAATCATTATCAAAGTCCACCAATGCAGAATTCTAATTGGCAGCTCAAAATCCTGCCAAGGAACCAGCCATCTCCATATGAAAATCAGTCCCAAAATGTTCCAATGCAAAAACCCCCTTATGAGCAGCCATCTCAAGTCCAAGCTTCTCAATTTCAAATTGAAATGAAGAAAATGTTATAACAAATCCTGAAGAAGCAGGACAACTAATGAGAGAAAATATTGAAAATCAATTCTAGATTGGAAACCATGAGTGCAAATCAGAAAATGCTTGAAAGTCAATTTGCTCAGCAGGCCAGCACATCAGCTAGACCCCTTTGTTTTTTTTCTGGACAGCCAGAGACGAACCCTAAAGAACAAGCCAAAGCCAGTCAACTTAGGAGTGGAAGGCTGGTTGAAGAGCCAATGCAAAATGTAGAGGCCAATCCAGCTCAAGAGAATTCAAACTCCAAGAATGTGGAAGGAAATTCAGTTGAGAAACACTCCCGTTCAGAACCTAAAGAAAATGAAATTGAAGAGGCTGCTGTGAGAAGTCAGAAAAGGAACTTTTAAAATGAGGCCAATGAAAGGATCTTTGACAAGGTACCATTCTCACAAAGATTGGTCAAGGCCCAATTGTCACAAGTTATTAGTAGGCCAAATTTTCAGGAAAATGATTTTGAAAAAGGGCAGCTGGATCAGATTGTACAGCAAGTTTCTCCTATAATTCCCATTGAAGATCCATTGCAAAGGTGCCTAATGTTTGATCATTTGAAGGAATTAGAGGATCCAGAAGCCAAAGCATATAAATCAGCTATGAATGCACTCCAATCAGTAGGGAATTCAGAATTCCAAAATGGGGTTTGGAGGTTTTCACTGCTGAACCCCACACCAATTCAACTCAGGACATTTCCTCCCAATTGGAGCTGAAACCTCTTCCTAATTCAGGGGATTCATATATCTTACATGAGGATTCTACAAATGAGAAGCTAGTAGACTTCTGGGACAATGAAGGAGGGGTACGTCCAAGTGAAAAGCAAAGGCCAATCATTAACAAACAAAGAGATCCATACTTAATTAGTGAAGCTGTCCACAGATTGAGATCTCTACTTGATCATATCATACTATTTAAACCTTCTTGACATGAAAAAGTTGTAACAATGTCTAGCCTAAGACATTAAAGAAAGGCACCTCTTGGGAGGTAACCCAAGCCTTTTTATACTTAACCTTTCTGTTTTGCAGGAATAAAGAAAGGAGGAATAATATCCATCCACAAATTGACAAGAAGGGAGTATCCCTACTCTTAATTTTCATTCTTCTCACTGAAATCCTATTGATAACTGATATTATCTCTTCATTCATGCTGAAATCATCATAGTAATATTTGAATCATCATGCATATTAGTTGTCCCAATCCACCTTAGTTGAATTTCAATGAATTTTAGTGAATCCCATTGCCTTGTTGAATTATGCATCTAAAAATTTGATATTGAATACCCCACTGATTTCTCTTGTTTCTCTGCATGATTAGATGCAATTCATGAAGTATGGAACACTTGAAGAGTAGGATTGAAATGCAAGACCCATTGGAAGGGACCAAATGCAAATTCATACCCTCCCAACCCTCTCCCTTGCCTTTACTTTCAACACTGGGGACAGTGTTGAGAATAAGCTTGGGGGAGGAAACCTGATGCTTTTCTAACCTTTACACCATGTTTTTAATCTGTTTTAATGTCCATATATCATTTTTCATCAAGTTATCATTGTTTTGATCAAGTTATCATTAGTTCCATCTAGTTACCACTAGTTATCAGTATTCGAGTCCAATTCAAGTCTTGCCTTTATTTTGACTCTAAAATGGGTAAAGTGCTTCGTTATGACAGTTAGTACACTTCAATACCAAGTGGCCAACTTGGCCATTAGTCTTGTTGCTTTAATTGGCTATTCAATTCAGATGCATTTGAATAAATTTTTAGCTGAAAATTTTTCCTTTTTGTGGGTCACACTAGCTGATACTTATGGATTGAATTAGTAATATCAGATGTCTAGAAGGGATTCAAAGCTCTTGCTGCCATGTTAAATAGGAAAACTTGACTTTTTGAATAAAGGGACCTAAACTATACTTGAGTTTGAACTATTGCTCACTTCATGAACAGAATAGAAAAATGAGAAAAAGGAAAAGTAAAAAGTTGCATGCATGCATAGAAAAAAGGAAGAGAGCAAAACTTCCAAAGGAATCTCTCTTCAATGCAAAAACAAAAAAAATTAGGAGAGCAAAATTTCCAAAGGAATCTCTCCTAAAGAAAGAATGAATAAAAATCAGGTGCTAAACCTGTTTATTTGCATTTCATAAATAAAGGTCAGGTGTTAAACCTGGTTAAGCAATGAAAATCTGTTCATGAAGGGATTTGTAGTTCAACCTTGTATTAAAGTTGACAATTCCTAAGATTCAAACATGTTATTACTAGTACCTCTTTCATGGCTTAAATTTGCTTTAGCCTCTGTGATTCCCTAGCTAGAAATTGAGTTTTTGGAAAGAATAAAGTGTTGGCAAAGTGGGAAACTCATTGGATTCAATTCAGCTGACTTTTACTTCATTTGTGAACTTTTAATTCAAGTTTGTCCTTAATTTCTGAATGTTTTGCTTGAGGACAAGCAAAAGGCTAAGCTTGGGGGAGTTTGATCACTAGCTGATCTATGTTTTAAACCCATTTTGTATTCAAATCATACATATCGAGCCCCTATTTTGCATAACTTTTGGCCAATTATGTTTGAAATGCATGGATTGTGATAACTAGTTGATATTCCTCATTTTATACTTAATTTCATGTGCATAGAGGTTCTAAAATGCTAAAATCCATAAATAATTCAATTCTGTGCCAAGTTATCATTTTTAGGACAAGTTATCACTCCAATAGACTAAGTTATCATTATTTTGAATGAACTGATTTTCAATGATTTTCTTCCCTAAATGCATTATTATCATGAACGAATAATATTTGGATGGTCATATCTCAACTTGTGCAAAGTTTGAAGTCCATTTGAATAAGTTATCATTTTTCCTTTGCTAAGTTATCGTTAAAGGGCAAAACTATCATTTCGACATGCAAAACTATCAATTCTGCACAAAGGCCTTAGGCAATCATTATATTATTGTCCTAACTCATTGCTGTTCAAATTTGATCACATTTGAATAACCACAACCAAAGTTATGATAGGTTATCGTTTTTAAGACAATCAAGTTATCGTTTTGGCACCCAAGTTATCATTCCTATGAAATCTTATCCATATTTGATTTCTGACCTCATTCACTTGCCATCCTACTTCCTTTTATGCCTTTAATTCTCTGAATCATCCATATTTGATCATTTTCAAAGATATATGCAAAGTTATCATTTTTGGGTCTTCAAACTTATCATTTTCATTTACTAGTTTCACCCTTTCATAACATCATATTCTATTTGACACTAGAGCTGATCCTAGTAGCTATCATCACTCTTATTTGTTTATTACCTACATATTGGAGGACTTTGAAGTTTTCAGTCCTATCCTTTCTAGCAGGGAAAAGAGGGCTGCACAAAGAGGAAAAAAGAGGGGGGACCACTTGCTTTTTGGCTGTTAAAAAAGATGTCACTGCAGATATTTTTTGGACCAGGACACTTGGCATGATCAAGGCACAAGGGAACCTTCTCATCTGCATTCAAGGGTGGACAAGAGTGATATATAAGCTGGAAAACTTGGTGGACAAGGGGGAGCCTCCATTTGGAGGGTGGCTGGACAGGAAGCAAGAGGGAAGGAGCTGAAGAGTTGCTGCAAAATCTGATCCTGTGGACAGCCTTCATATCAACTAATTGCAGGATGATTTGTATCAGTTTTCTAATCTGTTTAGTATGATTTAGCTCTCCTAGGAAAGGTAGTAGTCTAGGTTAATTGTGGATGGATATAGACAAATCTGAATTACTGCATTGGTTCCAAATCTGTTTGCTGATTTTCTGCACTGATATGTATATGTGCTTGCCATTGTAAGGTCCTATTTGTATTTACAACTGAGAGGTTGTCATTTGATCTTATCTTCATTCAAAAATGAATCAAGAATTAATGCCAAGTTTCTAGATACAATCCTAATTAGGAATCTGATTTCTGAATTCTGAATTCTGATTTGCTGGAATCTGTTTCCGGATTTGCTGAAATCTGTTTATCATTGAGAGCCTCTGAATTCTAAGTAGCTGAGATGCTAACCTAAAGGTTCCCCCTTGTTTAGAAATGAATCAAGAGGCAATGGTAATTTCTGAGATTTCAACCCATGAGTTGTTGCAAAACCTTTTGATTGCTAATTTCTGATTTGTAAAATCTAATTTCCTAAATTTTTGGATTCAGATTTGCTGTTGTAAGCCCTTGATCTTATTAAATCACTGAGAAGTGAATTCTAGGGTTTTTTTGTTGTTCAGAGATGAACCAAAGAGCAATGGCAATTCTGAATTGCAATGAGTGACATGTGCTGAATTCCAATGTTTGCTAGGTGCTAATTTTTGAATTTTCTGCTTGCTGATTTCTTGAAATCTGATTGTCATTGTTAAGCCCCACTTTAATCTACCATTGAGAGATGGTTTTAAGGCCTTCCTTGAGATTCAGAGATGAGCCAAGGAGCAATGACAACTTCTGATTTCTCAAACTTGAGATTCTATGCATATTGGTTCCAATTATCTAATGTTAAGTGTGAATTTCATTTTTAATTTCAGCTGAGATGTTGAATCAAAGCTCTTGTAGTTTAGAGATAAACCAAGGAACATTAGCATTAATATTGGATTGATTTCATCCCTGTTTAGTTGTTTGAAGCATTATCTTCAATTTCAAAGTGCAATTTAGAAGTTATCATTTCAGATTTGATTGAATTGCCAAAAATCAGCAAATGAGTTGGATTGAACTTAATGATAACTTGATTTCCAGTGGGGATAATCTTCTAATTCAACTTGGCTAATAATTATATGATAATATAATATATAGTTCTAGTCTAATTGATCTGTGAAAATAGCCATATTGAAGGTTGAATCAGATTTGACTAAAAAAGTGATACATTGTCCATTTCCATCCATAATTAAATTAGATGAACTCTAATTCCTAGGAGGACCTTCCTCATTGATAGATAAACCCTTTTAGACTCTAGATTAGCATTTATAACTCAGTTTAGTTAACTTTTTAGAAACCTCAAAACAGTTATCATTTTGCTTTCCTAAAAAAAATCTATTTTCACCTCCTTTAAAAAATCTATTTTTGCCACTTTAAATAGGATTAGTCTAAATTATTTTTGGGTAGTCTAGGACTTCAAATCACTGTGGATACGACATTTAGGGTTACTAAAATTGACCTGTATACTTGCAGTGGAGAGTGAATTAGGGAGTTAGTTCAAAAATTGAAAAATCTCACTTTTGACCCAAAAATCAGCAAGTTATCACTAAACCCCAACAATTTCACTATCAAATTTTTGACGCCGTTGCCGGGGATTTGAAGTCAATTAGATTAACTTAAATAGTTTAGAATAGTTTTAGGCTAATTTTTAGTTTATTTGTTAGGTAAATTTTCAATTTTTACAAGTTATCATTTCCAATTTTCACTTTTGTCTAGTTTTCACTTCTTTCTTGAATTTGATACTTTTGAATTTCTTTATGCATGACTTGGACCATCAAGAGAATTTATATCTATTAGAGCCTGAACTAGAAAGAAGATTTAACAGGAGAAGAAGAATTCAAAGAGAAGAGGCCAGAAGGAGGATCTTTAAAGAAGAGGCACATAATCCAGAATTTGAAGAAGTTGCAAACCAAAACATGGCAGCACCTAGGACACTCAGGGATTGCTACTCACCTAGTAATGTCAGGAATCAACTAGGAGAAGGAGCCTTAGCACCTACTGCCAACTTTGAAGTGAATCCAGCACTAATCACAGTGATAGGGCAATACCAATTTGCTGGATTGGGGAATGAGGATCCAATTTCACACCTTGACAACTTTAAAGAGAATTGCAGCATTGTTCACTTCATCAATACACCCATGGATGCTGTCTACATGAGGTTGTTCCCCTTCTCACTCAAGGACAAGGCAAAGATTTGGTACACGACCCTCAAACTATAAGAGATTGCCACTTGGGAGTCCATAGTTCAATTGTTTCTAGCTGAATTCTTTCCACCTAACAAAACTGATAACTATAGGGACCAGATTATCATGTTTTACCAATTGGATCAGGAGAACATATGTGATGCATGGCAAAGACTCCAAAGTTTGTTGAGGTCATGTCCACACCATGGATTTGAGAAATGGCAGTTGGTCTACTATTTCCACAAGGGTCTGAATTTTTCATCTAAAGTGGCATTGGACACTACTGCAGGAGGGATTTTTGCCTCCAAAAATATTGATGAGGCCTACCAATTAATTGAGAACATGGCTAAGAACCACCATTTCCTTACACATGACAGGACAAGTAGGCCATCCAATGAAATTCAAGTTAATAACATTACTATCCAGATTGAAGAAGGATTGAAAAGGGCATTAGAGAAGCTGAATTTGTCAACTAATTTAGGAAAGCCTTCCAATTGTGAATCAAGGTGTGATGTATGAGGAAACCAGGGCCATATCACTGAGAGTTGCAACTTGATAATACAACAACACGAGCAATCCATAGACCAAGTTAATGTTGTAGAGAATTACGGAGTGAAGCCCCCTTCTGAATTATATACTCCAGAAAACAGGAACCATCCCTATTTTTTCTATAAGGCAAATCATTATCAAGGTCCACCAATGCAGAATTCTAATTGGCAGCCCAAAATCCTGCCAAGGAACTAGCCATCTCCATATGGAAATCAGTCCCAAAATGTTCCAATGCAAAAACCCCCTTATGAGCAGCCATCTCAAGTCCAAGCTTCTCAATTTCAAATTGAAATGAAGAAGATGTTATAACAAATCCTGAAGAAGCAGGACAACTAATGAGAGAAAATATTGAAAATCAATTCTAGATTGGAAACCATGAGTGCAAATCAGAAAATGCTTGAAAGTCAATTTGCTCAGCAGGCCAGCACATCAGCTAGACCCCTTTGTTTTTTTCTGGACAGCCAGAGACGAACCCTAAAGAACAAGCCAAAGCCAGTCAACTTAGGAGTGGAAGGCTGGTTGAAGAGCCAATGCAAAATGTAGAGGCCAATCCAGCTCAAGAGAATTCAAACTCCAAGAATGTGGAAGGAAATTCAGTTGAGAAACACTCCCGTTCAGAACCTAAAGAAAATGAAATTGAAGAGGCTGCTGTGAGAAGTCAGAAAAGGAACTTTTAAAATGAGGCCAATGAAAGGATCTTTGACAAGGTACCATTCTCACAAAGATTGGTCAAGGCCCAATTGTCACAAGTTATTAGTAGGCCAAATTTTCAGGAAAATGATTTTGAAAAAGGGCAGCTGGATCAGATTGTACAGCAAGTTTCTCCTATAATTCCCATTGAAGATCCATTGCAAAGGTGCCTAATGTTTGATCATTTGAAGGAATTAGAGGATCCAGAAGCCAAAGCATATAAATCAGCTATGAATGCACTCCAATCAGTAGGGAATTCAGAATTCCAAAATGGGGTTTGGAGGTTTTCACTGCTGAACCCCACACCAATTCAACTCAGGACATTTCCTCCCAATTGGAGCTGAAACCTCTTCCTAATTCAGGGGATTCATATATCTTACATGAGGATTCTACAAATGAGAAGCTAGTAGACTTCTGGGACAATGAAGGAGGGGTACGTCCAAGTGAAAAGCAAAGGCCAATCATTAACAAACAAAGAGATCCATACTTAATTAGTGAAGCTGTCCACAGATTGAGATCTCTACTTGATCATATCATACTATTTAAACCTTCTTGACATGAAAAAGTTGTAACAATGTCTAGCCTAAGACATTAAAGAAAGGCACCTCTTGGGAGGTAACCCAAGCCTTTTTATACTTAACCTTTCTGTTTTGCAGGAATAAAGAAAGGAGGAATAACATCCATCCACAAATTGACAAGAAGGGAGTATCCCTACTCTTAATTTTCATTCTTCTCACTGAAATCCTATTGATAACTGATATTATCTCTTCATTCATGCTAAAATCATCATAGTAATATATGAATCATCATGCATATCAGTTGTCCCAATCCACCTTAGTTGAATTTCAGTGAATTTTAGTGAATCCCGTTGCCTTGTTGAATTATGCATCTAAAAATCTGATATTGAATACCCCACTAATTTCTCTTGTTTCTCTGTAGGATTAGATGCAATTCATGAAGTATGGAACACTTGAAGAGTAGGATTGAAATGCAAGACCCATTGGAAGGGACCAAATGCAAATTCATACCCTCCCAACCCTCTCCCTTGCCTTTACTTTCAACACTGGGGACAGTGTTGAGAATAAGCTTGGGGGAGGAAACCTGATGCTTTTCTAACCTTTACACCATGTTTTCAATCTGTTTTAATGTCCATATATCATTTTTCACCAGGTTATCATTGTTTTGATCAAGTTATCATTAGTTCCATCCAGTTATCATTAGTTATCACTATTCGAGTTCAATTCAAGTCTTGCCTTTATTTTGACTCTAAAATGGGTAAAATGCTTCGTTATGACAGTTAGTACACTCCAATACCAAGTGGCCAACTTGTCCATTAGTCTTGTTGCTTTAATTGGCTATTCAATTCAGATGCATTTGAATAAATTTTCAGCTGAAAATTTTTCCTTTTTGTGTGTCACACTAGCTAATACTTATGGATTGAATTAGTAATATCAGATGTCTAGAAGGGAGTCAAAGCTCTTGCTGCCATGTTAAATAGGAAAACTTGACTTTTTGGATAAAGGGACCTAAACTATACTTGAGTTTGAACTATTGCTCACTTCATGAACAGAATAGAAAAATGAGAAAAAGGAAAAGTAAAAAGTTGCATGCATGCATAGAAAAAAGTAAGAGAGCAAAACTTTCAAAGGAATCTCTCTTCAATGCAAAAAGAAAAAAATTAAGAGAGCAAAATTTCCAAAGGAATCTCTCCTAAAGAAAGCAAGAATAAAAATAAGGTGCTAAACCTGTTTATTTACATTTCATAAATAAAGGTCAGGTGTTAAACTTGGTTAAGCAATGAAAATCTGTTCATGAAGGAATTTGTAGTTCAACCTTGTATTAAAGTTGACAATTCTTAAGATTCAAACATGTTATTGCTAGTACTTTTTCCATGGCTTAAATTTGTTTTAGCCTCTGTGATTCCCTTGCTAGAAATTGAGTTTTTGAAAAGAATAAAGTGTTGGCAAAGTGGGAAACTCATTGGATTTAATTCAGCTAACTTTTACTTCATTTGTGGACTTTTAATTCAAGTTTGTCCTTAATTTCTGAATGTTTTGCTTGAGGACAAGCAAAAGGCTAAGCTTGGGGGAGCCCCTATTTTGCATAACTTTTGGTCAATTATGTTTGAAATGCATGGATTGTGATAACTAGTTGATATTCCTCATTTTATACTTAATTTCATGTACATAGAGGTTCTGAAATGCTAAAATCCATAAATAATTCAGTTCTATGCCAAGTTATCATTTTTAAGACAAGTTATCACTCCAATAGACCAAGTTATCATTATTTTGAGTGAACTGATTTTCAATGATTTTCTTGCCCTAAATCTATTATTATCATGAACGAATAATATTTGGATGGTCATATCTCAACTTGTGCAAAGTTTGACGTCCATTTGAATAAGTTATCATTTTTCCTTTGCTAAGTTATCGTTAAAGGGCAAAACTATCATTTCGACATGCAAAATTATTAATTATGCACAAAGGCCTTAGGCAATCATTATATTATTGTCCTAACTCATTGCTGTTCAAATTTGATCACATTTGAATAACCACAACCAAAGTTATGATAGGTTATCATTTTTAAGACAATCAAGTTATCGTTTTGGCACCCAAGTTATCATTCCTATGAAATCTTATCCATATTTGATTTCTGACCTCATTCACTTGCCATCCTACTCCCTTTTATGCCTTTAATTCTCTGAATCATCAATATTTGATCATTTTCAAAGATATATGCAAAGTTATCATTTTTGGGTCTTCAAACTTATCATTTTCATTTACTAGTTTCACCCTTTCATAACATCATATTCTATTTGACACTAGAGCTGATCCTAGTAGCTATCATCACTCTTATTTGTTTATTACCTACATATTGGAGGACTTTGAAGTTTTCTGTCCTATCCTTTCTAGCAGGGAAAAGAGGGCTGCACAAAGAGGGAAAAAGAGGGGGGACCACTTGCTTTTCGACTGTCCAAAAAGATGTCACTGCAGATATTTTTTGGACCAGGACACTTGGCATGATCAAGGCACAAGGGAACCTTCTCATCTGCATCCAAGGGTGGACAAGAATGATATATAAGCTGGAAAACTTGGTGGACAAGGGGGAGCCTCCATTTGGAGGGTGGCTGGACAGGAAGCAAGAGGGAAGGAGCTGAAGAGTTGCTGCAAAATCTGATCCTGTGGACAGCCTTCATATCAACTAATTGCAGGATGATTTGTATCAGTTTTCTAATCTGTTTAGTATGATTTAGCTCTCCTAGGAAAGGTAGTAGTCTAGGTTAATTGTGGATGGATATAGACAAATCTGAATTACTACATTGGTTCCAAATCTGTTTGCTGATTTTCTGCACTGATATGAATATGTGCTTGCCATTGTAAGGTCCTATTTGTATTTACAATTGAGAGGTTGTCATTTGATCTTATCTTCGTTCAGAAATGAATCAAGAATTAATGCCAAGTTTCTAGATACAATCCTAATTAGGAATCTGATTTCTGACTTCTGAATTTTGATTTGCTGGAATCTGTTTCCTGATTTGCTAAAATCTATTTATCATTGAGAGCCTCTGAATTCTAAGTAGCTGAGATGCTAACCTAAAGGTTCCCCCTTGTTTAGAAATGAATCAAGAGGCAATGGTAATTTCTGAGATTTCAACCCATGAGTTGTTGCAAAACCTTTTGATTGATGATTTCTGATTTGTAAAATCTAATTTCCTAAATTTTTGGATTCAGATTTGCTGTTGTAAGCCCTTGATCTTATTAAATCACTGAGAAGTGAATCCTAGGGTTTTTTTGTTGTTCATAGATGAACCAAAGAGCAATGGCAATTCTGAATTGCAATGAGTGACATGTGCTGAATTCCTATGTTTGCTATGTGCTAATTTTTTAATTTTCTGCTTGCTGATTTCTTGAAATCTGATTGTCATTGTTAAGCCCCACTTTAATCTACCATTGAGAGATGGTTTTAAGGTCTTCCTTGAGATTCAGAGATGAGCCAAGGAGCAATGACAACTTCTGATTTCTCAAACTTGAGATTCTATGCATATTGGTTCCAATTATCTAATGTTAAGTGTGAATTTCATTTTTAATTTCAGCTGAGATGTTGAATCAAAGCTCTTGTAGTTTAGAGATAAACCAAGGAACATTAGCATTAATATTGGATTGATTTCATCCCTGTTTAGTTGTTTGAAGCATTATCTTCAATTTCAAAGTGCAATTTAGAAGTTATCATTTCAGATTTGATTGAATTGCCAAAAATCAGCAAATGAGTTGGATTGAACTTAATGATAACTTGATTTCCAGTGGGGATAATCTTCTAATTCAACTTGGCTAATAATTATATGATAATATAATATATAGTTCTAGTCTAATTGATCTGTGAAAACAGCCATATTGAAGGTTGAATCAGATTTGACTAAAAAAGTGATACCTTGTCCATTTCCATCCATAATTAAATTAGATGAACTCTAATTCCTAGGAGGACCTTCCTCATTGATAGATAAACCCTTTTAGACTCTAGATTAGCATTTATAGCTCAGTTTAGTTAACTTTTTAGAAACCTCAAAACAGTTATCATTTTGCTTTCCTAAAAAAAATCTATTTTCACCTCCTTTAAAAAATCTATTTTTGCCACTTTAAATAGGATTAGTCTAAATTATTTTTGGGTAGTCTAGGACTTCAAATCACTGTGGATACGACATTTAGGGTTACTAAAATTGACCTGTATACTTGCAGTGGAGAGTGAATTAGGGAGTTAGTTCAAAAATTGAAAAATCTCACTTTTGACCCAAAAATCAGCAAGTTATCACTAAACCCCAACAATTTCACTATCAAATTTTTGACGCCGTTGCCGGGGATTTGAAGTCAATTAGATTAACTTAAATAGTTTAGAATAGTTTTAGGCTAATTTTCAGTTTATTTGTTAGGACAATTTTCAGTTTTTACAAGTTATCATTTCCAATTTTCACTTTTGTCTAGTTTTCACTTCTTTCTTGAATTTGATACTTTTGAATTTCTTTATGCATGACTTGGACCATCAAGAGAATTTATATCTATTAGAGCCTGAACTAGAAAGAAGATTTAACAGGAGAAGAAGAATTCAAAGAGAAGAGGCCAGAAGGAGGATCTTTAAAGAAGAGGCACATAATCCAGAATTTGAAGAAGTTGCAAACCAAAACATGGCAGCACCTAGGACACTCAGGGATTGCTACTCACCTAGTAATGTCAGGAATCAACTAGGAGAAGGAGCCTTAGCACCTACTGCCAACTTTGAAGTGAATCCAGCACTAATCACAGTGATTGGGCAATACCAATTTGCTGTATTGGGGAATGAGGATCCAATTTCACACCTTGACAACTTTAAAGAGAATTGCAGCATTGTTCACTTCATCAATACACCCATGGATGCTGTCTACATGAGGTTGTTCCCCTTCTCACTCAAGGATAAGGCAAAGATTTGGTACAAGACCCTCAAACTAGAAGAGATTGCCACTTGGGAGTCCATAGTTCAATTGTTTCTTGCTGAATTCTTTCCAGCTAACAAAACTGATAACTATAGGGACCAGATTGTCATGTTTTACCAATTGGATCAGGAGAACATATTTGATGCATGACAAAGACTCCAAAGTTTGTTGAGGTCATGTCCACACCATGGATTTGAGAAATGGCAGTTGGTCTACTATTTCCACAAGGGTCTGAATTTTTCATCTAAAGTGGCATTGGACACTACTGCAGGAGGGATTTTTGCCTCCAAAAATATTGATGAGGCCTACCAATTAATTGAGAACATGGCTAAGAACCACCATTTCCTTACACATGACAGGACAAGTAGGCCATCCAATGAAATTCAAGTTAATAACATTACTATCCAGATTGAAGAAGGATTGAAAAGGGCATTAGAGAAGCTGAATTTGTCAACTAATTTAGGAAAGCCTTCCAATTGTGAATCAAGGTGTGATGTATGAGGAAACCAGGGCCATATCACTGAGAGTTGCAACTTGATAATACAACAACACGAGCAATCCATAGACCAAGTTAATGTTGTAGAGAATTACGGAGTGAAGCCCCCTTCTGAATTATATACTCCAGAAAACAGGAACCATCCCTATTTTTTCTATAAGGCAAATCATTATCAAGGTCCACCAATGCAGAATTCTAATTGGCAGCCCAAAATCCTGCCAAGGAACTAACCATCTCCATATGGAAATCAGTCCCAAAATGTTCCAATGCAAAAACCCCCTTATGAGCAGCCATCTCAAGTCCAAGCTTCTCAATTTCAAATTGAAATGAAGAAGATGTTATAACAAATCCTGAAGAAGCAGGACAACTAATGAGAGAAAATATTGAAAATCAATTCTAGATTGGAAACCATGAGTGCAAATCAGAAAATGCTTGAAAGTCAATTTGCTCAGCAGGCCAGCACATCAGCTAGACCCCTTTGTTTTTTTTCTGGACAGCCAGAGACGAACCCTAAAGAACAAGCCAAAGCCAGTCAACTTAGGAGTGGAAGGCTGGTTGAAGAGCCAATGCAAAATGTAGAGGCCAATCCAGCTCAAGAGAATTCAAACTCCAAGAATGTGGAAGGAAATTCAGTTGAGAAACACTCCCGTTCAGAACCTAAAGAAAATGAAATTGAAGAGGCTGCTGTGAGAAGTCAGAAAAGGAACTTTTAAAATGAGGCCAATGAAAGGATCTTTGACAAGGTACCATTCTCACAAAGATTGGTCAAGGCCCAATTGTCACAAGTTATTAGTAGGCCAAATTTTCAGGAAAATGATTTTGAAAAAGGGCAGCTGGATCAGATTGTACAGCAAGTTTCTCCTATAATTCCCATTGAAGATCCATTGCAAAGGTGCCTAATGTTTGATCATTTGAAGGAATTAGAGGATCCAGAAGCCAAAGCATATAAATCAGCTATGAATGCACTCCAATCAGTAGGGAATTCAGAATTCCAAAATGGGGTTTGGAGGTTTTCACTGCTGAACCCCACACCAATTCAACTCAGGACATTTCCTCCCAATTGGAGCTGAAACCTCTTCCTAATTCAGGGGATTCATATATCTTACATGAGGATTCTACAAATGAGAAGCTAGTAGACTTCTGGGACAATGAAGGAGGGGTACGTCCAAGTGAAAAGCAAAGGCCAATCATTAACAAACAAAGAGATCCATACTTAATTAGTGAAGCTGTCCACAGATTGAGATCTCTACTTGATCATATCATACTATTTAAACCTTCTTGACATGAAAAAGTTGTAACAATGTCTAGCCTAAGACATTAAAGAAAGGCACCTCTTGGGAGGTAACCCAAGCCTTTTTATACTTAACCTTTCTGTTTTGCAGGAATAAAGAAAGGAGGAATAATATCCATCCACAAATTGACAAGAAGGGAGTATCCCTACTCTTAATTTTCATTCTTCTCACTGAAATCCTATTGATAACTGATATTATCTCTTCATTCATGCTGAAATCATCATAGTAATATTTGAATCATCATGCATATTAGTTGTCCCAATCCACCTTAGTTGAATTTCAATGAATTTTAGTGAATCCCATTGCCTTGTTGAATTATGCATCTAAAAATTTGATATTGAATACCCCACTGATTTCTCTTGTTTCTCTGCATGATTAGATGCAATTCATGAAGTATGGAACACTTGAAGAGTAGGATTGAAATGCAAGACCCATTGGAAGGGACCAAATGCAAATTCATACCCTCCCAACCCTCTCCCTTGCCTTTACTTTCAACACTGGGGACAGTGTTGAGAATAAGCTTGGGGGAGGAAACCTGATGCTTTTCTAACCTTTACACCATGTTTTTAATCTGTTTTAATGTCCATATATCATTTTTCATCAAGTTATCATTGTTTTGATCAAGTTATCATTAGTTCCATCTAGTTACCACTAGTTATCAGTATTCGAGTCCAATTCAAGTCTTGCCTTTATTTTGACTCTAAAATGGGTAAAGTGCTTCGTTATGACAGTTAGTACACTTCAATACCAAGTGGCCAACTTGGCCATTAGTCTTGTTGCTTTAATTGGCTATTCAATTCAGATGCATTTGAATAAATTTTTAGCTGAAAATTTTTCCTTTTTGTGGGTCACACTAGCTGATACTTATGGATTGAATTAGTAATATCAGATGTCTAGAAGGGATTCAAAGCTCTTGCTGCCATGTTAAATAGGAAAACTTGACTTTTTGAATAAAGGGACCTAAACTATACTTGAGTTTGAACTATTGCTCACTTCATGAACAGAATAGAAAAATGAGAAAAAGGAAAAGTAAAAAGTTGCATGCATGCATAGAAAAAAGGAAGAGAGCAAAACTTCCAAAGGAATCTCTCTTCAATGCAAAAACAAAAAAAATTAGGAGAGCAAAATTTCCAAAGGAATCTCTCCTAAAGAAAGAATGAATAAAAATCAGGTGCTAAACCTGTTTATTTGCATTTCATAAATAAAGGTCAGGTGTTAAACCTGGTTAAGCAATGAAAATCTGTTCATGAAGGGATTTGTAGTTCAACCTTGTATTAAAGTTGACAATTCCTAAGATTCAAACATGTTATTACTAGTACCTCTTTCATGGCTTAAATTTGCTTTAGCCTCTGTGATTCCCTAGCTAGAAATTGAGTTTTTGGAAAGAATAAAGTGTTGGCAAAGTGGGAAACTCATTGGATTCAATTCAGCTGACTTTTACTTCATTTGTGAACTTTTAATTCAAGTTTGTCCTTAATTTCTGAATGTTTTGCTTGAGGACAAGCAAAAGGCTAAGCTTGGGGGAGCCCCTATTTTGCATAACTTTTGGTCAATTATGTTTGAAATGCATGGATTGTGATAACTAGTTGATATTCCTCATTTTATACTTAATTTCATGTACATAGAGGTTCTGAAATGCTAAAATCCATAAATAATTCAGTTCTATGCCAAGTTATCATTTTTAAGACAAGTTATCACTCCAATAGACCAAGTTATCATTATTTTGAGTGAACTGATTTTCAATGATTTTCTTGCCCTAAATCTATTATTATCATGAACGAATAATATTTGGATGGTCATATCTCAACTTGTGCAAAGTTTGACGTCCATTTGAATAAGTTATCATTTTTCCTTTGCTAAGTTATCGTTAAAGGGCAAAACAATCATTTCGACATGCAAAATTATCAATTCTGCACAAAGGCCTTAGGCAATCATTATATTATTGTCCTAACTCATTGCTGTTCAAATTTGATCACATTTGAATAACCACAACCAAAGTTATGATAGGTTATCATTTTTAAGACAATCAAGTTATCGTTTTGGCACCCAAGTTATCATTCCTATGAAATCTTATCCATATTTGATTTCTGACCTCATTCACTTGCCATCCTACTCCATTTTATGCCTTTAATTCTCTGAATCATCAATATTTGATCATTTTCAAAGATATATGCAAAGTTATCATTTTTGGGTCTTCAAACTTATCATTTTCATTTACTAGTTTCACCCTTTCATAACATCATATTCTATTTGACACTAGAGCTGATCCTAGTAGCTATCATCACTCTTATTTGTTTATTACCTACATATTGGAGGACTTTGAAGTTTTCTGTCCTATCCTTTCTAGCAGGGAAAATAGGGCTGCACAAAGAGGGAAAAAGAGGGGGGACCACTTGCTTTTCGACTGTCCAAAAAGATGTCACTGCAGATATTTTTTGGACCAGGACACTTGGCATGATCAAGGCACAAGGGAACCTTCTCATCTGCATCCAAGGATGGACAAGAATGATATATAAGCTGGAAAACTTGGTGGACAAGGGGGAGCCTCCATTTGGAGGGTGGCTGGACAGGAAGCAAGAGGGAAGGAGCTGAAGAGTTGCTGCAAAATCTGATCCTGTGGACAGCCTTCATATCAACTAATTGCAGGATGATTTGTATCAGTTTTCTAATCTGTTTAGTATGATTTAGCTCTCCTAGGAAAGGGTAGTAGTCTAGGTTAATTGTGGATGGATATAGACAAATCTGAATTACTGCATTGGTTCCAAATCTGTTTGCTAATTTTCTGCACTGATATGAATATGTGCTTGCCATTGTAAGGTCCTATTTGTATTTACAACTGAGAGGTTGTCATTTGATCTTATCTTCGCTCAGAAATGAATCAAGAATTAATGCCAAGTTTCTAGATACAATCCTAATTAGGAATCCGATTTCTGAATTCTAATTTGCTATAATCTGTTTCCTGATTTGCTGAAATCTGTTTATCATTGAGAGCCTCTGAATTCTAAGTAGCTGAGATGCTAACCTAAAGGTTCCCCCTTGTTTAGAAATGAATCAAGAGGCAATGGTAATTTCTAAGATTTCAACCCATGAGTTGTTGCAAAACCTTTTGATTGCTGATTTCTGATTTGTAAAATCTAATTTCCTAAATTTTTGGATTCAGATTTGCTGTTGTAAGCCCTTGATCTTATTAAATCACTGAGAAGTGAATCCTAGGGTTTTTTTGTTGTTTAGAGATGAACCAAAGAGCAATGGCAATTCTGAATTCCAATGAGTGACATGTGCTGAATTTCAATGTTTGCTAGGTGCTAATTTTTGAATTTTCTGCTTGCTGATTTCTTGAAATCTGATTGTCATTGTTAAGTCCCACTTTAATCTACCATTGAGAGATGGTTTTAAGGCCTTCCTTGAGATTCAGAGATGAGCCAAGGAGCAATGACAACTTCTGATTTCTCAAACTTGAGATCCTATGCATATTGGTTCCAATTATCTAATGTTAAGTGTGAATTTCATTTTTTATTTCAGCTGAGATGTTGAATCAAAGCTCTTGTAGTTTAGAGATAAACCAAGGAACATTAGCATTAATATTGGATTGATTTTATACTTGTTTAGTTGCTTGAAGCATTATCTTCACTTTCAAAGTGCAATTTAGAAGTTATCCTTTCAGATTTGATTGAATTGCCAAAAATCAGCAAAAGAGTTGGATTGAACTTAATGATAACTTGATTTTCAGTGGGGATACTCTTCTAATTCAACTTGACTAACAATTATATGATAATATATTATTTAGTTCTAGTCTAATTGAGCTGTGAAAATAGCCATATTGAAGGTTGAATCAGATTTGACTAAAAAAGTGATAACTTGTCCATTTCCATCCATAATTAAATTAGATGAACACCAATTCCTAGGAGGACCTTCCTCATTGATAGATAAATCCTTTTAGACTCTAGATTAGCATTTATAACTCAGTTTAGTTAACTTTTTAGAAACCTCAAAACAGTTATCATTTTGCTTTCCTAAAAAAATCTGTTTTCACCTCCTTTAAAAAATCTATTTTTGCCACTTTAAATAGGATTAGTCTAAATTGTTTTTGGATAGTCTATGACTTCAAATCACTGTGGATACGACATTTATGGTTACTACTTGACCTGTATACTTGCTGTTGAGAGTGAATTAGGGAGTTAGATCAAAAATTGAAAAATCTTACTTTTGATCCAAAAATCAGCAAGTTATCACTAAACCCCCACAATTTCACTATCAGACAACGAAGGTCGTATGATTTAATTCAAGGTGAAGATTTGTTAACAATACCTTGAATCATACCCCCATTGGAAATTCATGAGGTCCCAAGGCTCTCCGAAGTAAAAGACGCCTTCTCACTATAATGGCCTGGCCAAAATATTAGGGTGAATTTTGTTTGTGATTTGAAATTGATTTATTTTCTTATCACGAGATAGATGTCTTAATTTTGAAGAATTAATTCAAAGTCCCAGTCGATTTGTTATTCATATCATTCATAAAGGGAGTGTTTATTTAAATTTCCTAGGGGATTGAACATAAAATAATATAATTTATAATCATCTTCCATTTTTAACTAATAAAATTGTGTTGCCTAAATTTCTCATGTGTTCATTCAATGCATAATATCTCTTGTACAAAAATCCTAATTTGTATTTATAAAGCAAAATATGTATCTTCTCTATTTGAATTTCAGAGGTCTAGACATCAAGATCAAATGTTTGAACTTTTTGTTGGAGTGCAAGTCAACTACTATTGTTCGGACATTTTGAATGGAAAGAATTTTTGGACGTCCAGATTGAGGATCGGATGTCTGATTTTTTTATTGATAAAAAACTATGTCTTGACTTTCAGAAACTTTCAAATGTTTGTACTTGGTGGCTGGTCGTCCATCTTTGTTGTCAAAAAAACATTTAGTGTTCCATAACTTTTGGATGTTCGACTGTTCGATCTTGCTAAGGTTCGTAAGAAATGGGTTTAGTTCAACACTTCGGACAACTCGGACCAAAAAGTTCAGATGTTTGATTTGAATCATATATGTTTGATCTTTGAGACATCTTGGTCTAATTGCTAAAGAATTCAAGCGAATTTGGATGTTTGGTCATATTTTCAAACGTTTGATCATATACGAACATTAACTTCCGTCGTCCAAAAGTTCTAAAAGAGGTGCAGGTCATTGAAGTCTTTATTATTTTTACTTAATTTCCAAATCAAAACATATCTGAAACTCCAAGGAAAACTTATCAAACACTAATCCATATATAAATTAAATATACATTCATCTTCAAATCCTTCTTATAGCATGTTCATTAAGATCATAAGGCCAATGATTAACATTATTCCATGTGTTCATAGAGGGAAATCTTCTAGTATAATCCCAAGCATCAATTGGACTGAAATCAACAAGTATCCAGTTAACAATCAAGGCATCAAACTTCAAAATTTTTCCCAGTTATTAAAGATGATTATAAGTCATCAAATCACATCCTAAGGCATGCCACATAACTAATTATAAGATGATGCATTTATATAACTAAGTCAAAAGAATAGTAAACAAAACTAGTTTGACCTTTCTTTCTTAACTATCATTAAGAACCTTAGTCCTCAATTAATGGCTATCATTCATGAATCAAATAGGTGTCCTAAATATGCTTCAATTCCGGGGAAATATGTTCCATGAAAATATGCTTCAAATTTATATAACTAAATAAGATTGAATATGAAAACAAAATAATTTAGTTACATCATGAAAATATTTCTTTTAAGAAAGTAAAAATTGGGAGGTAGTACATTCCATATGGATTAATGTTCATAAATTTAACATTTATTTATTTATGGAAATACAATATGTGATTACTTTAGACATTTATTTTAAATACAATGATTAAAGGTTTATTATATGTATAGGTTCATTTTTTCCTATATACTTAAAAGTCATTAACATTTGGCATATCGTTTACATGGTATATCGCTATGCTTGGATATATATACACACACACTAACTATTGATAAAAATTAATAAAATAATTTAATTTAATATATATAATCTATTATTTTATTGTTGCTCGATTTAACCGGTCGAACAGTTCAGACCTGAGCCGAAAGTCTACTCTGGTCGTGTCAAATCCTGGTCATACCACATTTTAACCTAAGATTATAACACGACCAACACTACTAATCAGCTCACCCTCTCACTAACAAAGGGCACACGCCAATATCTTCTCGATTTATTCTTTCCTTTTTAGATCACGTTCGCAGTCATGACATCGTCATCCTCTTGCTCAGGCTTCACGTACTTGTACCACTTGGCGCAGAGCAAATAGGCCACAAAGTCGATCACGGTCAGCGCAGCGAGGAGGAAATAGAACCTGTCCAGATGGCCGAAGTTGAGGTTCTCCGGTATCCATCCAGGCTTGTCTTCCTTGGTCGTCACCTTGGTGACGACATTTACGAGCAGTATGCTCACGTAGTTGCCCAGCGATATGGACGCCATGCACAGGGAGCTCCCGAAGCTCTTGATGCCGTCCGGTGCCTGCCCGTTGAAGAACTCGAGCTGCCCGACGTACATGAACACCTCCGAGGCCCCCATCAGCGCGTACTGCGGAATCTGCCATAGCACGCTCAGGGAGCTCGGTTCGTTGTGGATGCCCACCCTCTGGAGCCTCTGCAGCTCCACGACCCCCGCCGCGATCATGGCGAGCATCGCGACCACCAGTCCCACGCCCATGCGCTGGAGCTCGCTGAGGCCCTTGGGGTTCTTGGAGACCCGTGCAATCAATGGCATCAGTGCTTGGCGGTAGATGAAAATGAAGGTGATGACGCTGAGAAGGTCGAAGACGGACATGCTCGCCGGCGGGATGTGGAAGCCAGCGAAATTAGTGTCCATGGTGGCCCCTTGCTCCACGAAGAAGGATGCCATCTGGGTGAAGACTATGGAGTACACGATTGTGCAGACCCATACAGGGAGCATCTTTAGCACGCACTTTACCTCCTCCACCTGCGTCACGGTGCAGAGTCTCCATGGGTTGGGTTTGCTGTCATACGCGTCAGAGTCCTCAGAGGCCATGGTCGCAGCTTTGTCCAAGAACCTACAAATTTTAAGAATTAATCAAATGGCTTGAAGAGTTAAATACATATTACGAGAAGATGATACAGCTCATGGGTAATTAGTGTGCGTAGTACCTGAACTCATCTGTGTGGGGGATCTTTTTAGTTC
This sequence comes from Pontederia crassipes, assembly GCA_030549335.1. Taxonomy (NCBI): domain Eukaryota; kingdom Viridiplantae; phylum Streptophyta; class Magnoliopsida; order Commelinales; family Pontederiaceae; genus Pontederia; species Pontederia crassipes. Next base: position 8,758,922 of record JAUKPH010000018.1, on the reverse strand, counting down.
CGCCGATGATGGAACCCTTCCCTTCGACCTCGTGGAGCATCTCAGCGTTGCTCGGGATCTCGACCTTCCACTTCCTGGCAGAGGCCACGAACACCTGCGCTATCCTCGTCAAGGGGTTCCCGGACGGCTTGAAATGCCGATAATTCGGAGTTCCGGCCAGGAACAGCAACAGGGCCGCGACGGCCGACGCGGCGGACGCCCAGAAGCCGATCTCCCACCTCCCGATGTCCTCAAAGTAAACCAGAACTGTGTTGGAGAAGAGGGAGCCGACGTTGAGCGCCATGTAGAAGTAGCTGAAGAAGGCGATCTTGGACAGCTTCTCTGCTGTGTCCTTCTCGTCGAATTGGTCTGCGCCAAAGGTGGCGATGCTCGGCTGGTAACCTCCGTTGCCAAATGCAATGAGGTAGATTGATAGGTAGAAGAGCCCGGTGCCAAGTTCTGATGGCGCGTCACACTTCAGTTTTCCATCACCACACCCAGAAGGCTTGATCAACATGAACCACGAAGTTAACGACAGAACCACCAAACCCTGCACACCATACAATATAATAGATGAATCACTAAACTCCTCAACTGTTGAGGTTTTGATTTGTCGGCGAGTTCGTAAGCACATAGTAATATGTATATACCACCACATAGATCACTTGGAAGACTACACAGGTCAGGTAGCGACCCCAGTAGGAGTCACTGAGAAAGGCCCCGATGAGTGAGAATATGTAGACTGTGCCTGTCCACTTGCTGACATTATTCGCTGCCTCTGCATTATCTTGCTCCAAAACCCTCGTTAGGTACAGAACAAGGTTCACACCCACTCCAAAGAACGCAAGTGTTGCCAGTCCGTAGTTAACTGCAAAAGATTTAGTGCTTATCAGGTTAATTCTCACCAATCGATCAGAAGCATATATGTGATGGGAGAAGCATAAGAAGTCAGCTGAGTCACCTAGCAGTATGACAGCTGATGTCCACTTTCCAGTTTTTGTTTTGACAGCGGGTCTCCCCTTTCTATCCACAGAACCGTCTCCAGTAATAATTTTTGAACTCATCTTGGCCTCGTTACGATCATACAAGGGAAACGTTTCTTCTCCCAATTACTTCATGATGAAATTAAGAAAATAAATGTAATACAAATGAAAATATAAGGTTCTGGTGAAGGGAATATGCAAAACATTCCAGAAAACACATCTTCTAGTTGACAGATCGATCTTCAGCTAGACAAATAAAACCAAAAGTAATGAGTGCAAAGTTGCATTGATAAAGCATTTGCCTTTGCTTTATGTTTTCACATTTTGTTTTATCCCTTTTAAAGATGATGCAATCAATAACTCTGTTAAAAAAACATGCTGAAAGTTGCCTTTCTTTCTGCATGATTGACTGATTATTGATCAATATGACTCAAAATCATTTAACATCTACAAGAAAAAAAAGTGTTGTTCTATGGCTTAAATTTTAGGAAAGAATTTAGATAGACATGGGTGGCAGCAACTGAGCTCAAATGGTGGAGGACTTGTCAATTCAAATTAATCTTCCTTTCAAATTGTTCATGTAAAACTGAAGAATGCAAATTGAAAACCTTTTGCTGCTTGTTCATCAACTCACCCTTAAAGAAGTGTTGTTGGAATCCAGAACCTTTATTTGCCACAGAACAGAAACGCATACGAATACGTACGCCATTAACATGAAATTTCTCCAGATTAATGCATGCATGGGGATTTGACAGAAAGCTTTAACTTACGTACGTGTGATGTTTCGAAGAAGCTGTTCTAGTGGTTAGTCTTGTGCTCAGCTATACAAATTGTTGTCCTTCTTCTCTGATCTCGTGCGATGTGATCCCCAAGTTTCCTTGGTGTTTAGTTCGTGTTCATGCCGTATATATAACTCTGAAACATCACCAAGGCGTTTGTATATGGGCTAAGAGGTTAGATGGGATGGTGAGGGAGGTTGTAGGTTTAGAAAGTGTAATGAACAACTTAACTATATTTGGTTATTGTTTTTTTATTATTAAAGTGTTTCAGGGAAAAAATCTAATTATAGACTTATTATACAGTTATCTTTTACTGTTTTCATAAGTTTTTTTTTAACAGAATTTAAATAATGCAAAAACTCATTTTAAAATATACATATTTAAAAGGAAAATATTTTTTATTTTATTTTATTTTCTTATATTTATTATTCTCTTTATCCTCACTCCTTTCCTTATTTATTTTGTCTTATATTTTTTTTTCTCTTTCACATCTTATATTTTTAATCTCTCTTCTTTCATTTATCTTCTTTTAAGCTCTCTCCTATATAGTAGTTCTCTCATAAACTTTATCACCCTTGTGGATCTAACTTGTCCTCATTCATTCCTATCTTATTCGCCGTTCTCTGACTCATTTCTTCTCCATCCTAAATTCTTCAATCATTTAGAAAATTTTCACAAAGTATTTAATCCAGTAACAGTACACAATGTAATTGAAAAGTGTGAGAGAAATAATAGAAAATTGAAAATATTATTCAGAAATTAATTATAAAATAGTTTTAAAAATTAAAATTTGGTTCGATAGGACCCCTCTCGTTGTTCTTTTGAATTAGGGCCAGATTTTTATTTTCTTAAAAAAAATCAACCTGAATCTTGATTGAGGTCCTAAATATCAAACTTTTTATAGGCTATTGATTTACTTAAAGATCCCTAATTATATACAATGATTTTTGTCCAAACTAATCTTTCCAACACTCTCTCGTCTTTTAAATATTTTATTCAAACAAAATGTGCAACACATTGTTCCATGTTCAGTACAAAGTAATTTGTTCTGGAGCAATTTTTTTTAAAAAAAAATAATTACAACCCCATACTTGCTCTCTCGTTTCTTAATTAATTCCGGTGCAAGGAAGATGTTCTTGCCAGAGTAAGAACACAGAAATTTAATTTGTTTTTTTTTTGTTCATGCAATAATTGTTGGTGGGCCTCATAAATTAATTCAAAAAAATGTTTAAATGAAAACGTGAGAACAACACCATATTCAAAATCTTATTCTCCCTACCAAACGGCCGGAATGCCAAACAAATAAAGATGAATAATAACCCATCACATGCACCTCACTCTCCTAGTTCTCACTTTACTATCCATCTGATCACCCTTTAACGATGGCATAATTAAGTCAGATGTTAGTACGTAGTTCCGATAGGGAGGGACAAAAAATTATGGAGAATCACATAAAATGATGGTTGCAGTGTCTGTGATGATACCATTCGTAATAGCTATTATAATAAAGATGCTGCATTTGTTATCACTTTAATTTCTATAGCAATTTTCGACTTCAAATTATTCATTCCTTCACCAAAATCTTCATGTAGATATTTACGACGAGAAGAAAAAAAAGTGATCACTTTAACAGAGAGCAACTGATCGAATTTACCTTTTTTTTCTCCTTTATGTGGTGGCGCCGTCGTCTCCAGCGCTCCGGCTGCCGTCTTCCGGGGACGGAGAAGAGAGGGCGGTAAGGAACGGCGACGCGAACGCCACGAAAGCCAGTTGCGGCGCGATAGAATAAGACACTGTCGGTGTCTTTGCTGGCAAGCCCGTTGACATTGGCGGAGCACGAGGCGACCCAGAGAGGGAGGAGAGGTCCTGAACGCCCTCTGTTGATCAAGACCTCCTCCTCCTTCCTTCCTTCCTTCCTTCCTTCTTCCTTGTACAGTAATTCTACTTCTCTCCGGTCTTCCTGTAAATGTGGTGCAATGCAAACACAGAGAGAGGACGCCGGATTGTGACGTGTATATTGTTGTGATACCAGGGGCCTTGACTTCGTCGCCGGGCCGGTGCCGCCTTCTTGGCTTTCGATCGTTGTATGACCGTACTTTGTTGCGGCCAGCTGGGCGAGAAATTTACGTACGTAGCAGGAGGGGACACGGGAAGCAGTCGACGTGGAGACCGCACTGCGGAGTTTGTTGAGGGAGCGGCGGTGCTTTCTCTCTCCCCGAGAATGGTTGTTCTTTTCTCGTCAACTTTACTGCACCCTATGAATCGTTCAACGTTTATGTACGGTTTTGAATTTTGAATCATATATATGGTCACCAACCATCGTGACCATAGTACTCTCAGGAAACTACATTTTTTTTTTTCTCTCTTAGCTAAATAAGCTAACTTGTAAAAAGAAGGGAGCTACAATCGTCCAAATCACTATACAATAGGTCGATCAATTTATTGTCTAGCAAAGATCTACTTCGAGTGCTGCAACTTGTAGCTGTATAGTGCTTTCTCTCTCCCCGAGAATGGTTGTTCTTTTCTCGTCAACTTTACTGCACCCTATGAATCGTTCAACGTTTATGTACGGTTTTGAATTTTGAATCATATATATGGTCACCAACCATCGTGACCATAGTACTCTCAGGAAACTACATTTTTTTTTTTCTCTCTTAGCTAAATAAGCTAACTTGTAAAAAGAAGGGAGCTATAATCGTCCAAATCACTATACAATAGGTCGATCAATTTATTGTCTAGCAAAGATCTACTTCGAGTGCTGCAACTTGTAGCTGTATACTCCTTTTAGCGTAAAAAAGAATTATGAGTACGTTTTTTTTTCTAATATCTTTCAATAAATAACTAATGAAATATATGGAGTTGTAAATGATGTTGATATCAAACAAGTAATATTATTTTAATTTTTTAAATTAAGATTCATCGTCAAGCTTTTATCCAATGACTACGCTACACGTGTGAATCCATGCATTTTCTCAAATAACTTGATCTAATATCTAGCTACCTAAACAAACTAATTGTAGTTGTGTATCTTTTCTTTTATATGTTACTAGTCTACCAACCCACTGGGAAGATATTCAAGACAAAATATTATTCACTCAATCGAATATACATATTATATAATATTTTTAATAATTTAAGTTTCAAAATGAATTTAAAATGTTTTATTTAAATCAATATAATTATTTTTTTATTGAGATTCAGTGATTTTTAAGACTACTAGCATATGATTAATTTAATATAATTATACTTTTTGACATGCGTGCGCACGTCTGCGCATGTGAGGGTGCATGTTGTGTGCTTGTGTGTGTTGTATAATATATTTTTTCTCTTTTTTAAAAATTTTCTATGTACTATATGCCATTCCTTACTATATCTATTTCATTTTATTATATTTCTCTCATATCTTCTCTAAAGTTTTTTTTATCTCCACACACATATGTTAAATTATATTATGTTAAACCTATATATTAGATATAGACTTCAATGCATCATCATCGTTAATATTCATTTTATTAATTATAATTTATTGTTATAATTTAGTTGAAAAATGTCTATGTACCTTGTTAATTCATTTTTTGAGTTTTTTTTATAATTCTGATTTATTTAGGTTATGTAGTTAAAATGTATATTAACGATGATCATACACCTATAATAATTTAGGTAAAGAGATATGTAGCACTTTTGTGCACTTCTGTTAAGGAGGTTGTTTAGAGCCTCAAACACACCGTCACATCTCATCTTGTTTTTCTTTTTTTTTTTTATGACTTGAACGCAGTTATATATCTTGAGCATCCACTTCTTTGCACGAGCATATCATTTCTCAAAAAAGCCCTAATATAAAACAATTGCTGAATTGTTTGCCATTTTGTTTTGATGTCGTTCTCCTTCGCCTAAGCCACTACAAGAAAAACACGGATTACCGACGGTCCGAACCGTCGGTAATCAGCTCGAAAACCGTCGATAACGTAATTATCGACGGTTTTTCAGTCGAAATCGATCCATCGGAAAAACGCTCGTCGCAAATGGATTTGCGACGGTTGAAAAAAATTCGTCGAAAATATCGACGGTTCTGGCCTTCGGAACAGTCCCGGCGGTTCGACCCGTCGAAATTTTCCGACGATTGCAACCGCAGGAAAAGTCCCCGGCGGTTCGAACCGGCGATATTTCCGACGGTTGCAACCGCCAGAAAAGGCCGACGATCCGAGCTGTCGATATTTTCGACGGTTGCAACCGCCGGAAAAGGCTTCTGGCGGTCCGAGCCGTCGATATTTCCGACGGTTGCAACCGCCGAAAAACGCCGGCGGTCCGAGCCGTCGAAATTTCCGATGGTTGCAACCGCCGGAAAAGGCTGACGGTCCGAGCCGTCGCAACTTTTCGACGGTCCCAACTGTCAAAACTTTAGTCGCAATCGTCGATCTTTTGATGGTCGCAACCGTCGCAAATAATTTTTTAAATATAAAAAAAATTAGTGGCCGGATCCGGCCGCCTGGCGTTCGGATCCGCCGCCAGGCAGCCGGATCCGCCGCTAGGAGGCCGGATCCGGCCCGCCTGGCGGCCGATCCGGCGCTAGGAGGCCGGATCCGGCCCGCCTGACGGCCGATCCGGCGCCAGGCGGCCGGATCCGACGCGCCTGGCGGCCGATCCGGCCGCTGGAGACCAGAACCGGCCGCTGGAGGCCGCAACCGGCCGCCTGGCGGCCGGATCCGAACGGCCACGGCCGGATTCGGTCGACAGCAGAGAGAGAGATGCCGGCGCGGAGCGGGAGAGAGAGATACGCCGGCGCGGGAGAGGGTCACTGGCGTCCGGCGTGGGAGGGTCGCCGGCGTCCGACGGGCGGGAGAGACCGATCTCGCGGCGTAACCGGCGTTCGGCGTCCGTGCTCGCGGCCGGGAGAGGGAGAGGGAGAGAGGAGAGGAGGGAGAGAGAGAGGAGTGAAGGGAGGAGGGAGAGAGAAGAGGGAGGAGGGAAAATATATAAAGGAAAAAAGTGGAAAGAAAGCGGGAAAAGAGAAAAAAAAGCAGGATAACGAAATTTTAATTACCGACGGTTTCGGCCGTCGAAAATATAAATAATAAAAAATTTTATTTTATTTAGTTATATATAATATTTATTTTTTATTTTACCGACGGTTTGAACTGACGGTAATCTTTACCGACGGTCAAAACCGTCGGTAATTGCGACGGTTTGGATATTCGTCGGAAATTGCGGCGGATTTACCGACGGTTACGACCTTCGGAAATTGCGGCGGATTTTGCGACGGATGGATATCCATCGAAAATATCGACGTTCCTAACCGTCGAAAAATTAAATAATAATATAATAAATTATATAATTATTATTTTTATTTCCGACGGTCACAACCGTCGGAAAATCCGTCGAAAAAATTTAATAATAATATTAAAATTATATAATTTAATTTTTTTATTTCCGACGGTCCTAACCGTCGGAAAAGTCGTCGGAAATTGCGACGGATGGTTATCCGTCGAAAATATCGACGTTCCTAATCGTCGAAAAATTAAATAATAATATAATTAATTTTTTTTATTTCCGACGGTCGTGACCGTCGGAAAATCCGTCAAAAAAATTTAATAATAATATTAAAAATATATAATTTAATTTTTTTATTTCCGACGGTCGTAACCGTCGGAAAAGTCGTCGGAAATTACGACGGATGGATATCCGTCGAAAATATCGACGTTCTTAATCGTCGAAAAATTAAATAATAATATAAATTATTTCCGGGTCATAACCGTCGAAAAATCCGTCGAAAATGGAACCGTCGAAAAATCCGTCGCAAATAGCGACGAATTTAAAACCGTCGAAAATTATTCGTCGGAAAATCGCGATTTTCTTGTAGGGAGCGGATGTCGCCAGCTTGCACTAATATGCTTTCATGTCGTTGCTTTGCGAGCCACTCACATTGTTCTCATTTGCTCTATTGCCACTCCGTGTTTCTGCGAAATCTAGTGCCGCTCATCACAATCTCTTGTCGATCCGAAGGACATCCTTCCCTACTCACTCCCTCTCTCGTTGGCACAACCCTTTTGTACGCCTTGACCACCTATCTTCCCGATTAAAGGTTTGAGCCCCTTTAATTTCTTTTGCCTTGATAAGAGATCGGAATTGCTCATGTATGAAAACTTCATACTTGATTTCCAAGTGTCTTTTTTATGCAAAGACTTGGATTCTTTTCCTTTAGTGACTCTTCTTCATATAGAAGGGGGAACGGAAGGAATTGTTGGCAAAGGATAGCGGCAATGGGAAAGCTATGAAAGTTGATGTTTCCAATTTGGCAGAATTCTGAGTTCAAAGACATTTGCACATCAACTGAGTTTTTGTTACACAATTTAATACATATCATGCTTTGAAACTTCACATCGATAACACAAGTGTGTTATGATTTTGTCAATATATAATGGTTTTGAATCAATGAGATATAGTGATGGTGATTAACTCGTCCGGCGAGAACTGTAGTATATGACAATTTTGATTCTGTTGCCAAGACCCCTCACTACAAGAAAATCGCGATTTTCCGACGGATAATTTTCGATGGTTCTAAATCCGTCGCAATTTGCGATGGATTTTTCGACGGTTTCATTTCCGACGGATTTTTCGACGGCTATGACCGTCGGAAATAATTTATATTATTATTTAATTTTTCGACGATTAGGAACGTCGATATTTCCGACGGATATCCATCCGTTGCAATTTTCAACAACTTTTCCGACGGTTACGACCGTCGGAAATGAAAAATTAAATTATGTATTTTTATATTATTATTTAATTTTTCCGACGAATTTTTTGACGGTTACGACCGTCAGAAATAAAAAAATAAATTATGTAATTTATTATATTATTATTTAATTTTTCCGACGGATTTTCCGATGGTTACGACCATTGAAAATGAAAAATTAAATTATATATTTTTTATATTATTATTTAATTTTTCGACGATTAGAACGTCGATATTTCCGACGGATATCCATCTGTCGCAAAATCTGCCGCAATTTCCGTAGGTCGTAACCGTCGATAAATGTATAATAATATCATGTAAAGAGTATTTTATTAATATAACTAGCGACGGCCGAAACCGTCTCAATTACTGATGCTTTTGACCATCGGTAACGATTACTGACGGTTCAAACCGTCGGTAAAATAAAAAATAAATATTATATATAACTAAATATATTTTCGACGGTCACAATCGTCGGTAATTATAAAAATAGTTAATATTTACGTTTTCGATGGCCAAAACCGTCGGTAATTAAAATTTCGTTATCCCGCTTCTTTTTTCCCTTTTCCTGCTTTCGTTATCCCTTTATATTCCTCCTCCTCCCTCTTCTCTCTCTCCCTCCTCCCTCCACTCCTCTCTCTCTCTCCCTCCTCTCCTCTCTCTCTCTCCCGGCCACGAGCACCCTCTCCCGCGCCGGACGTTGGCGACCCTCTCCCGCGCCGACGTCTCTCTCTCTTTCTTTCTCCGGCTCCCACGGTCAGATCCGGCCGCCAGCGGCGAGATCCGGCCTCCAGCGGCCGGATCGGCCGCCGAGCATTCGGATCCGACCGCCTGGCGACGGATCCGGCCCCCAGCGGCCGGATCGGCCGCCGGGCGTTCGGATCCGGCCGCCTGACGGCAGATTCGGCCTCCAGTGGCCGGATCGGCCGTCGGGCGTTCGGATCCGGCCGCCTGGCGACGGATCCGGCCCCCAGCGGCCGGATCGACCGCGGGCGGCCGGATTTGGCGCGGCCGGAGCTGGCCGTAGCCCGATCCCGATCCGGCCGCTAATTTTTTTATATTTAAAAAATTATTTGTGACGGTTGCGACCGCCGAAAGATCGACGGTTGCAACGCCCGTCGAAAGTTTCGACAGTTGCGACCGTCGAAAAGTTGCGACGGTTCGAACCGCAAGTCTTTTTCGACGGTTGCAACTATCGAAAATATCGACGGTTCGGACCGCCGACCTTTTCCGGCGGTTGCAACCGTCGAAAATTTCGACGATTCGAACCGCCGGGAACTTTTCCGGCGGTTGCAACCGTCGGAAAATTTCGACGGTTCGAACCGCCGGGGACTTTTCCGACGGTTCTGACCGTCGATATTTTTGACGAATTTTTTTCAACCGTCACAAATCGGTTTGCGACGAGCGTTTTTCCGACGGATCGATTCCGACTAAAAAACCGTCGGTAATTACGTTACCGACAGTTTTCGGGCTGATTACCGACGGTCCGAACCATCGGTAATCAGTGTTTTTCTAGTAATGCCTATACCCACCTCATTTTCCAACAACCAGCAAGTTGTAACTCTTCAAATGCATAAAAAAAACTCCTTTCAATAGAGATTGGGAACATGCAAGTTCCAAGACAACAACTTAGCCATATGAATGTCTTTTGCAATGATACAATGACATCAAAAAATTATGGAGGTTTTTGGCATGAATGTTGTACTAGAATTCTATTTGAAACTAACCAAAAGAATTAGAATAATATATCGGACAAACAATATTAAATGTACTAACAAAAAGAATTATAATAATACATAACACAAACAATATTAAATATTTCTTCTTTTTTGCTTTAAGTTCCTTCAACAAGCAGCCATGTATTGAGGTTTCTAGCGAACAACCCCGCTTTGATTCACGATGTAAGGTCAATAGCCTTGTTTCTCTTTTTCCTTATTTTCAGTTGTGCATGAAATCGTGGTTTGACATAAAAAAAATGACTCGCAAATGGAGTCAACATGCATGCGGCCTTGTCATCTTCCTCTGACTGCACATTGGCACCAGTTTACATCCATATGAATGTCTATGATAGTGAAACACTCAAATATCATAAGAGACAATTACTTCGACTTAACATTATGTGAACTCAAATATCATCTCCAAAAAATGTCAAATTACATTATCACTTAAAAAAGTATCTTAGTCTTAAATACATAATAATAAGCATAAATTTTCATGCACATTCTAACAAGCCCACAAGCAACATTCATATCCATGCTAATTACAACAAAAATGACAATTGAATGGTAGAAGAACCAAAAACCTCACAACAGGGCACATAAAGAACATGTTTCTCTCAAACAAGATGAAAGTAAAAATAGAAAGATGAACTATAATCGCTAATAACATACATGCTGAAGTAACAGAGACATGAAGCAAGGAAGCAAAGGAAAAAAAAGGAAGAAGAAAATGATACCCATAGTTTGTTTCAAGCATACAAAAAATATGAAAAAAGAGAAAAATACAATTGGTGTATCATAAGCATAACTTGGGCATTCAAAGTCCATGGTTGGAGTCACTCACTCAGTTGGTCTTCCACAATAGTGTTCCAGGAGGTTGATGCCCTTCGTCATTGAGGTGCAATGGTGAACGAATCGATGCAAGTGAAAATAAAAAGAGAAGCGCTTGGTTGAAAAAAAAAGAAGTTGATAGTTTTATAGAAGAGAAGTCGTGTCTGATCTGATTGAAGAAGAGCATCCCGTCGAGCGATCAAGTTGATGCAACAATGCAACAACCGATCATGGTGGCGTAACAACCATTATGACGACCTTGGTGGTGCGGCCGCCATCGTGGCTGATCTTGGTAGTGCGGCAGCCATTGTGGTCAATCTGGTTTGAACACTAGTCATCACGATCGATCTTGGTGGCACATGCAACAACCATCGAATGTTGACGAGAGAGAATGTTAGGGTGGAAATGGAGTGGGTCGCACTTTTGTTGTGGACAGGAAAGATCCGAACCATTTAAATGAATGGACACCCAAAACCTTTTCATATAAACATATAAAAGATCTAATAAAAAAGTAGAAAAATACTTTAATGAATGATCGTTGGATGGCATCTGACGGTGCTACTATAGGAGCTAAGCAGTTACCTTAGCAAAAGTGCTAAGGAAACGCCCTTTAACTAATAATTTATGTGAAAAAAGTGAAGGTGTCATGCACCATTCTATTAATATTGTATCATGTATAATCATAGTGATTAAATTTTAAATTTTTTATGACCACATAATATTAATATATATTTAGTTATGAATGATATTATATATGGATGGTGCAATTCTCTATATGATAATTTTACATATGGATCATAATCGCTGTTTTAAAATCAAATGGCTAAGATTGTTTATGGCGCTGTATAAAACAAATAGTGTATCATATACTTTCATTAATCTCAAATTTCTATAAATAATATATTAAAATATATTTATAATTTATTATATGAGCAAGTAGCACAAGTTTTGTTATGGAACTAATGAGCCGTTTGATCATGGTTCAACCCATGTGAATGCATACCTTTCAAGATCGCATACTACTTGTCCTTCATAATCTTCTCATCTTTTTTGCACCGCGTAAATTTCAAATGTGGGAATAAACTAAGTATATACCATTAATTATTATCATAATTAAGGCATATATATGATATCCAATATAAAAAGAAATAAATATACAAAACTTATTATTCTTTTTCTAAATTTTCTTTGTAAAAATGGATTACGATTTTAATCTATCCATATTTACATATTAGTTAATAAGATAATAATAATTATCATGACAATTGTTGTTGTTATTTATTATTATTATTTTTACAACTCCAAATCAGTATGTTTATTTTAACCATTCTTATCTATTCACATTTAAGTATTAATTATCAATATTTTATTGTCCTATTATTGTCATGACACATGGCATAAAAAAATAAGTGGCCTGTTTTCCTTTCCTTGCATCTAAAATACATTAACTTTTCAAGAAAATATAAAATAACCATGTTAATTAATTTAAAGAAAACTCAAAATGTTAATAAGTACACTTACTTTCCTCCACACTCACCACATATTTCTTTTCTCCTAACATATCTCTGGTGCACTTCAGTACTTACAATAGATCTCACATAACAATGTCATTAGTTTAAAGATAATCCAGAATTTTATTACACACAGTTTCCTCCCCATATTCCAATTTTATTTCACACATTTTTTTTCTCTTATCTTGTAAATTTCTCTTTTCATAACTTTTCATACATATTTAAGTCTCAGTTATTTTGTTCTTTTAACCATCTGTATTGAATCATAAATTTTGATAGAATCAAATAGTTTATTTGCTAGATACATCCAACAAATACTTTCAGCACACATACAACATAAGTATATGTATGTGTTGTACATGATAATACTAATCACAAAGATATTTGATTTACTCTCAATTATTATTTGTTTTGAATATAATATTTTTTTAAATAACATACTATATATTGAATAACGACATCTCCATAGGATATATATTTATTGATAACTATCATAACTAATATAGTTAAAAAAATTCATTCAGAAATAATTTATATTATCATGAGAGTAGGAAGTGCAAGTTTTTTACTTGAGTTTGATATCATAATTAATATTTTCAATTTCTTCTTATATATATATATATATATATATATATATATAATAACATTTACTTTTTTTGTCATCCAGAGAAAAAATATATAAAATTATTTTTTTATCAGACAAGTACTTGTAGGTCCACGCACACTCTTCTTTCCAAAAACAATGTCGAGTATGCTAATGATAATTGGAAGCACCCTTTATTTAAAGCTACAAATATATAATATAAAAATATAAACAAATAAAATTATATTTTTATATAACTAAATTTTGAATAAAGATGATGATAAATTTAAAATATTACATTTTATACATTGTCTTCATGGGACATGAAAACTTTTTACCTTTATTTTTATATAATTATAAAATTGGAAGAAAAAAACCAAAGAATAGTGTTTTTTAATATTTACTAGGTGAAAATTGAGCAAAAATCAACGTCGTATTAATAGTGTAGTATTCCACAACCTCTTTTGATTAACATTTATACAAGACAAGCTAGTAATGACATACCTAGAATAGAATATTTCTGACAATTCAAAATGTTGGCAATAACATTTATAATTTATTTAACTGCTTTTACAAAACAGAACACCATCGATGCACAAAATATAGAATCAAGTTGTAACACCTAAAAAATTTTAAAAATAAAACACAAAAGACAATGTTCGGGCAACCAAAGTTTGACCGTTAGAAAAGAAAATGAAAGTTAGAATGTGACTTTCCTTCAACCCTTTCACACCATAAAATGGATACTTAGGAGTGCTTGTTCACACTCATGACTTTTGGTGATGAAAGGACACAATGTCAATGAAATGCCCATTCATAGTATGATCCTTGGAAATGAAAACTATAAATGTATCCTCTTCCACCCTTTTCACACCACCTATGAACTAGAAAACACCCTTTCATACTCATGACCCTCGGGAATGAAAGGACATAATTCCAAGATATTTTCCCTATTTAAGCCCAATCTCCTCATTTTGTTTCCTTTTTCCTCCATCACTCACATCCATTTGTCTCCTCGGTGGGTTATGTTTGTTCCTTACTGTGGGTTGTGATAGAGGCTAAAGGAGATTATCTTAGATGTGTTGAGAACTTAGAGAACGAAGGAGGAAGGAGAGGGAGCGATCTAGACTAGTGGAAGGACAATCAAAATGGATCGAATGACCAAAAGGTGTATTAATGGGATTGAAGTAATCAATTTGTTCTCTTATGAGTAGCATGTTTAGGACTTCGTTCGACCTCAAAATAGGATTAGATGTCATATGGGTTTATATGGATTTCTACAATGATGGTTATAAGTAGACCACATGTATAAACGTTTGCCTATGAATACTTTAATACATTCTCTTAGATATATTTATGAGGATTTCAACTATGTTTAGACTTCATTTAAATGCTGATAAAGAACTATTAAGTGAAATATTCAACCAAAAAATAGAAGAGAAAAATATATTAAGTGATAAAGAACTATATGATAAATACTTATTACTTCTTAAATATTATCAATAATGACAGATGAAGGATAAAATTGACTTTTATATAAATAAACTTTCATTATCCCACCTCACATCTTTTACAGTTTATTATCCAAATATGAACTTTCTAATGGCACATCATACTTCATCACCTCATCACTTATCACACCCATTCTACCTCACCCCTCCATTAGTTATTTGCCAAACAAGCACTAAGGTTGTTTAGGTTTGTCCTCCACATGAATGGATTTTTAAAGGATGTTTTAAGTTCAATCTTGATGTTGATCATTTCAGCTTTGATGATAAATATGTTGCTTATGATGACTTTGGATAATTTGATGTCCTACATATGATGATATTCTTTGATCACATGTTAAAAAGGATTGGATGAGAAATAGGTTGATGTTTTTTCATTTGATGATTATTTTGTTAGGATCACGATAAATGAATACTTATTGTGGTATAAGTTAGCATTTAGTTTAACAGAGGATATACACCTCTTGGGCTATGAAATCAATTGAAATTGATCCAATTCCTGTTTATTCTAAGATTCCTCCAAATGAGTTATGCTACTGATTGAATCTTTGCTCCTACATTACTTGATTTAAATTGGTGAATCCATATGATAAAGAACAAAACTTATGCATCATATCAAACAGATTGATCTTTGATTCTCATATCAATTCATTCCTCTGATTGGAGCTTTTTGCTCCCCCTCATTCAAACAATTAACAAATCTTTATGTTTGTTACATGAATGACATTAAAGAAATGATCGCCTATTAGATTCATGATATGAAAGACGAAAACCTTAGATTGTTAAGTTTGGAATTCTGACATACTATCTCGTCCAAATTAGTGATCATCATGACTAAATGATTATGATGATTTAAATGGTTACGCTCTAAGGAACTATTTTGTGTCTTACATTTTTTTAGTATTTTACTTATAGAATAATTAATTTTTTTTCCTATATTGATTCTCACAGGTATGAGGTTAATCAATTTGACGGTGTGCTTTAATATTTGTTATGTACTTGAGTTTTATAAGTCATATTTTTCAATTATTATATACCAAATTTCCAACATTCTTAACCAACTTTGATGATAAAAAATGGTCAACATGACTGACAATGTAGCTCCTATAAAATATGGTTTCTTGAAGTCACACAAGCCATTCAACATCTATGATTGCACAATATCAAAGAATTATAAATCAGAATAATAGATTCAGCAAATAATACAATTATTATTTTTTATTATTTCTTTTGAAACCAATGACTTACTTTATATTTTGATAATACAACATAATACTATCTTGGGATCAAAATATGTGAGAATTTGATGAGGCATCGACCCAAACCTTTATCACTTCTGATTTATTATTATGCGGTCCAAGTTAGTTAAACAAACCTCTATAACACAAAATTCCTTTCCAAAGAAGAACACGTTGGTGAGCGTCAAACGCAGCTTAAATTCTGCCAAAGAGTCATAATGAAAGTTCTCCTCTTAGGCCCCCTAAGGGAGAACTTGACCTTTTTTTGCTTTTATTTTCTTTTAATTCTTTATTATATTTTAATTAATAAAAAATTATTAAATACTATTTGATCTTAATACTATTCATTAAATTACTTTTATATTATTTTAAATTCTTCAACTTAATATAAATATTTTTCGTAAATTATAATATTAATAAAACATGAAAATAATAAAATATATTATTATTATTTTTAAATTATAAATAATAAAATTAATATAAATATTTTATAAATTATTATTTTAAGTAAATAAAGATATAATATTTTAATATACTCCAATTTTATACCTCATAAAATAATAAATTATATTCTTTGTTTATATTTTTTATTCAAATACTTTCATCAATCTTTTCCGTAAATTAATTTTTCTTCACACTTGAAAGAAAGGAATAAAAAAAAAACGAAAAAGAAAAATGAACCCCGCAGGTCGACAATTATGGGCCAACGACGGACACATTTTTACTTCCCTTCTCGGCAGCGGGAACCCCCAAAATTGCGCCACCACCATCCGCCGTAGAAATATCCAAATTTACACCGTGAATTCCGCTGGCGAGCTCCAGGCCCAAGCGACATAGGGACCGATTCCTGGTTTCATCGCTCTGTCGCTCCCATGAAGGCTTCCATCAGGTTCCGGGAGGACCGGCAGCCTCTGGTGCGGGCGAAGGTTCCCATCAGCGTCCTCGGCCTTCCCTTCATCTCCGGAGTCTCCGCCTCCGGCGACGACGCCCGCGACCTCCGGCTCGACCTCGCCACCGCCTTGGAGTCCGGGCCCTCCGTCCGGCTTTCGTACCGCCCAAACGATGTCTCCAACCATTTCTCCCTCACCCTCAAGTCCGGCGCGGGTCCCTTCGGCTCCCCATTCCGCGCCCCCTTTGCCATCTCCGCCGAGTTCAACCTCGTCGGCGCAGGAGCCTGCTGCTGTTCCCCGTCCTTCTCCCTCCTCTTCAAGCCCCGACTCGGGGATTTCGCCATCAGGAAGACCGTCCGTTCAACTCCCACGGTGACCGTTGCTGCTGAACTGCCGGCCAAGGCCGTCCTCTCCGTCGACTCGGATCAGGAGGGCGTATCAAACGGGGTGGAGACGCCAGTTGAGGAATTCCAATCGGATAATGGCATTCGTATAGTAAAAAAGGCGGACGGGTTCCCTATGCATGCCAACACCATTGCACCCCACGGTAGCAGCGGAGAAGGAATCCACGGACCTTTTTCGGGCTTTCAAGTCACGACGAGGAGCCTCCTCCCGCTGCGCAGCCGTGCGACCGTCAATTTCAAATGGGGTTGAGGGTGCCTGCGGAGCTGCGCAACGGACTTGACAGCCAGGGGGGTGACTTCTCCCTCAGAAAGCTGCCGCTTCTTGTAATGAACAAGATTTCCGTGGAACATGTTGCGGATGATCAGAAGGTGAAGGATAAGAAAGCTGATGTTTCTGCCTCAGACGTTATCGAGGCCTGTGGGTCCGTGAGTTGGCAGCTGGAGACTCTGCAGACGGAGAACTCATTGCTCATGAAGGCTGTTGAAGAGCTTCGATCTGAGGTCAGTGACTGGAAGTTTGCTTCACTTAAAGGTGGTGGCGATGGCAGCAAAGGCGGAGGTAAAGTGGTATCTGAAAAGAAGGACCTGAGCAATGGGCGGCCATCAGAAATACCACAGAAAACACCATCATCAGAAGATGTGAGCGAAGAGTTGAAGAAGTCTTTGACAGCTGCATCCTCTGCCCACAGGTTCTGAGGTGAGATAATGCACAAGATATGCAATGGTTTATGTCTTTGCATAAATTAGTATTTGGCTTTTTTTTTTGCCTAGTAGTCATGCTAGATTATAGAATTTAGGTCAGAGACATTCAAACTTGTTCTATTCTTCTCTATTTATTTGAATGTGATGCTGTAAATATAAATGACTACGTTGTTGTATAAATGAAAATTAATGTACTATACAAATTGTTAGTAGTAAGAGTGCAAGGATCTTGAATGCTATAACAACCAATAACTTGTCCGTTCCAGAGGACATCTTCCCATAATAAGATAGTCCATCTCGGGTGGGCCAAGCTCCAGTTACAAAGTTGATAGACTAATAGAACATTGTTATAACTACCCATATTTCCTTAACCAACTTGTTTAAGTTGATGCCATATCAGTGTGACTTTGTATATGTCACAAATCAATTGTCAACCTCGAAGTTTATCTTGTATACTGTAGGTTATTCATAGGATACAATGCTCGAGGATAACATTGATTCTTTGTTTTGTGTGTTTGAATACAATATATCTAACTTCAGCCCAAAAAATATCTATAAGATTGGAACTCATATTCAAGTTCTTCCATTTGACAATTCTAGCAGCATATCGCTAACATGATTGCGGTTTATCTATATCTGTAGCAACATATCACTCGAGGAGCATATATATATATATAATATATATATATATGTATATTTTATTTGTACATATAAGGTATATCTTCATTGATGTCAAAAGAAAAAAAAAGGTATATCTTCATAAGAGTTTTATTTCATCTTCTAGTCATAGTTCACTAGTGTTTTTTTAGTAATAGAAAGAAATTATTTGAAATTCAGGAACTCATTATTCTTCACTAGTTATATAATCAGTCGGCCAATATAAACAAATTAGTGAATTTGATTTTAAATTTGAACTTTCAGGATCTCAGTATTGTTCATTGCTTTCTAGCTTTTCCACAGATGTAGTTGTTCCTCTAAGAAAGATTGATGTAGTTCTAACTTGGCTTCATCAAACAACAACAACAACAAAGCCTTATCCCACTAGGTGGGGTCGGCTACATGGATCATACGACGCCATTCCGCTCTATTAGTAACCAAACCTTTCGGTATATTATTCACCAATAGATCTTGCTCTATTAGTTCGCCAAGTGTCCGTCTTGGCCTCCCTCTCCCTCTTTTAATCGGACTCCAGATTATTTGATCTACTCTTCTTACTGGCGCATCTAATGGTCTTCTCTGAACATGACCAAACAATCTCAAACGATTCTCTACCATTTTCTCACTAATAGGAGTCACTCCGACTCGTTCACGTATATGATCATTCCTAATCTTATCTAATCTTGTATGACCACACATCCATTTCAACATTCTCATTTCGGCTACTCCCATTTTACGTTCATGTTGTCCCTTCATAGCTTAACATTCACTACCATATAATACTACCGGTCTTATAGCAGTACGATAGAATTTTCCTTTAACTTTATTGGGTACTTTTCTATCACAAAGAACTCCAGTGGCTTTCCTCCACTTGCACCAACTAGCTTGAATTCTATGATTAACATCGTCATCAATCTCACCATCTTGTCTTACAATTGATCCTAAATATTTAAACTTTGTCACTTGAGGAATTATATCCTCCCCTAACCTAACTTCCAAATCGTCTCTAAGTTGTTTATTTGTGAAATTGCTATGCATATACAACAACAACAACAAAGCCTTATCCCACTAGGTGGGGTCGGCTACATGGATCATACGACGCCATTCCACTCTAATATATTCGTTGATCCATGTTCATAAGATTCGACAGGATTTTATGCTGGCTGTCGGGGCCTAACACAACCCTCCTCCTTTATCCGGGCTTGGGACCGGCTATAAAATATAGGCGGAGTTGAAATTGCTATGCATATATTCTGTTTTATTCCTACTTAAACGAAAATCCTTTGACTCTAACGTATTTCTCCATATTTTCAATTTTGTATTAATCTCTTCTCTTGAATCCGCTAAAAGTACTATATCATCCGCTAATAGCATGCACTTAGGTACCTCCTCTGTGATACTCTCAGTTATAGCATCGATAATTAAGTTAAATAGATACGGGCTTAAAGTTGATCTTTGATGTAGGCCAATTCCTATAGGAAATTTATTTGTCTCACCTCCGGGTGTCCTAACCCTAGTCAATGCCCCATCATACATATCTTGTATTACCTTAATGTAGACAACACTCACCCTCTTTTTTTGCAAGGCTTTCCAAAGTACATCCCTTGGTACCCGATCATACGCCTTCTCTAAGTCAATGAAAGCCATATGTAAGTCTCTTCTCCTACTTCGATACTTCTTCATCATCACTCTTAGTAAATAAATCGCCTCTGTAGTGGATCTTCAAACTCCGCCTATATTTTATAGTCGGTCCCAAGCCCGGATAAAGGAGGAGGGTTGTGTTAGGTCCCGACAGCCAGCGTAAAATCCTGTCGAATCTTATGAACATGGCTTCATCAGAGATGGTAAAAAAATATTATTGACTACAAATGATATAGTTTACTGTTTATCTGATCCCTTTCTGTATTATTATTTTGGTTAACATGATTACTTCTTCTGGTTAAGAATTTTATATGATATTAGCAATCTTGAATAAAATGTTAAAATCATAAACATGAAAACCACATTTACAACCTTAAAGTCTTAGAAAAAGATGGATCTCATCATCTCAAAAGATCTTATGATTTGATTAGAACAAATTATCAGATGTAGAAGTTCTTTTGCCTCTTGCATGTAGACTTCAGTCTCTAGCAGAATTTGAAAATGGTTTTAATATTTAATCTGTCTGTCCTTTAAGACTGATTACATTGGGGCTGTCTTTACAACGACAATGCAGTTATTCTTTTTATATAAGAACTGATTAGGAGACAATCTGGTATTAACAACACTGGAAAGGAACACAGACAATATTTTCTATTTTAGGTTGAGAACAATTGGGGCATTATTTTGTTAGTTTAGAATCCAGTGAGGCATAATCATGCAAAATTTGAAACCTTCCAGTCTGAGCGAAGTTGTCTAATGCCGCCCTCCAGCAGCATCATCCTTAGCCATCTACGCCTATTTGGTTATAGGCATAAATTATTATTGCGCTATCCTGGCTGAACTTAAGGCTTGTTTACAAGGCAGTCCTTGTATTCAAGTAGTAATTCCATTGTCAAGATCCCTTGCTAAGTGATGTGAAGGGTTCCTGGGATATGAGCAAACCCTAGGTTGGACAAGGTACTGAAACATTTCTGCGAGGACGGGGGCGGGGACGCGTGCACCTCGCTGGCGAGGAGGCACCCCTGTACCCGGACTGTGTAATTACAAAGTAAAGTTGAATGATAAAAAATCGACAAAGTTCGAGGGCAATATTTCCATATTAGTCTTTCTCTCAAAATATTATATAAATTTCCATATGAGTAATTCTATGGGAACTAAAGTTGCCCCACCTCGTTGGGTGATGTTTCAATATATTTCATGACATTGAATGTGAAACCTGTAACGATCTCCAAGTAGATCAAGTAGATCTGCCAGGATATCCCATCTCAATTTCTTTATGTTTGAGCTGTAACAGCTGAACTATGCCACAACCATTCTGCCCATGTGGAACGAAACTTCAGCTGAAATGCTTATTTCCTCAGCCTGTGTTATGTATGTACGGAAAGCTACAGGAACTAGCTCCTGAGGTATTTTACATTTGTTTATGAAGAGAGAACATTCCATGATTCTACTTTTCATTTTGGCTTGATTGCATTTTAAACCCTAAACCCCCAATACCTGCTAGTGTGCTACAGGGGTAAAAGGATTGTACTTTCTGTTTCTTTCTTTTTGAATTTCAAGGACAGGTGGGCCCATCTGATAATTTTTAATATTCTATCTAAAGTTTGTGATAGATATTAATTAGGATTGCTAGGTGCTCATGCATCCTATCCATACTACTATGATCTATGACCTTAAATTGCTGGTTGGAAATTTAAAATTTCAGAAAAAGGTTATACGATAAAAAGCTGTTATTTTTATAAGAATAAGATGGGATCATCAGAATGATTTTAGGTTTACTATCATTCGTAATTTAAATTCATTTCAATATTATTCTAAAATTTATTGGAAAGGATAAAAATGAATAAGGACTTGTGTTAGATCTTATTCTCTTATCAAATGGATAAATTCCTCATTCTGCAAAAGTGTGGTGTGTTTCTTCTTCTTAATTAATTCAAGGACATGGATCATTCCATAATGATTTTTTGAAAAGGTTTCATATATATATAAGGACTAATAGAGTGATAATAATGCAAGGACTAAGGTTTTCAATTATGAGGACGTTGGAGATCGAAGAGAGGAGGGGTGGTGCCCCCCTCATTTTTTAAATTTTTTTATTATTATATTTGAACTTTAATCTTATTTTATTACTTTGTATTTATTTTATTTTTTAATAATTTATTGACGTGATGAGGCATGACGATGTCACATCCCAAAATCTCTTGGGTAGCGGAGAGAATGTCGCCTAATCAGTTGAGCAATAGGAGAACGGGATATCGGCGGTAAAAAGAACATTTGGTGAAAAGGATTTAAAGATGAAAGACAATCTAGTTACAAAATAAAGTTGAAGGGTAGCGTTAGAAAAATGATTAAAGTTGGCGGATATTTAATGTAATTTATCCTATAGTTGGATGTTTTAATCGGAATAAATTACATAAAGCTACAATAAGTATAAATAATCATGTCTAATGTCATCCCAAAAATCTTTAATCTCAAAAGTTCAATAGTAGTCATTTTTTTCCAATTTGTCCAACATATTAAACCAAAAAATATTTAAGGTTTTTCAGCAATTTTTTATTTTTGATACTAAACAAGAGGAAAAGAACAATATTTCAGAAACAACCAAACTCAAAAGGAAAAAAAAAAGATGCACATTATAAGCGTTGTTGTATCCTCCCTAGAGCGGAATGGCGTCGTATGATCCATGTAGTCGATCCCACCTAATGGGATAAGGCTTTGTTGTTGTTGTATCCTTCCTAGAATTGGAGGACTTCCAGATTACTATTCAGACTCGTAACAATGGGTTTGTAATAGTTTAGACAATAGAACAAAGGAAACAAACAAGGCAGGCGAGTATATATTAGAAAAACGAAAATATTCAGTGTTTAATTGAACTATACGTTTTTATACACCTTTTTGAATAATTATCATATTTATTGTCCAATCTCAAATTTTATAAAAATTGGAAAGTAAATGTAATGCATTTTCTCAATATTTTGCATCGGCAAGTGGGTAGCTGCAATGTTTTTAAATTTGAACCGACGATATCCGTACTCGGTATTCGTGATTAAACATTCAATTGGATTAAACCGAATTTTATTAAAAATATTATTATACGTAATAATTTTAAAAATATCATATAAGTTATCTACTAATGACTAATTAATAATACATATATTAATAAAATATAATTTTTATTTATTAAAGACTTTCATAGTGATAAATATAGTTGTTAATATATAAATATAAATGGGTTATTATTAATGTATTATTTAATGATGACAAATGTTAGATATTATCTGAAATGATTCTTATTTTTTATTTTTAACACTTTTCTTTTTGTTTCTTTTTTTTCATAATTTTTTTGTAATATTATTCAATTTTTAATACTTACCTTTTTTATTTATCATCTTAATTTTTTTTACATATAATTTTCTCCTCCTCTTATCCTTCTTTTTATTTTTTTTTCCTTTTTTTAACTTTTTCTATTTTGTTGTTTTCTTTATTTTTTTCAAATATTTAAATTGAACTGAATTCAACTCACTGGTCGATTTTTCTGATCGAACGGACCGAATTAATAATCGGTTCGTAATCAAATCTGTTAAACCAATCGCCGGTCCAATTTTGTTTATATAGATCTTTATAGCAAGTGCATGTTTCACTCTCGCTACGATATCATTATTATGTGATAGGTATTTTTTTCGGTAAGTTGATATTTCTCATCATTATTATATTATTTCGTGTAACATATCCACGATCAACGGCTCATCTCCACCTGCAGTCCCCACCCCACCGCCGCAGCAAATCCCCAGTACCCACGCACTCGCCGAATTCTCGATTTCGTCCCCCCTCCTCAAATGGAACAACGGAAAGGCGACAAATCAAGTAGGGACAATATAGTCATACTAGCAAAACACTAAACAATTATGAGATGCCCGAAGGGCAAAATCGTCTTTCTAATAATGGCATCAAATTAGATACATAAATAGGTAAGCATAGGGTTAATCTTTCTCTCTCCTCAAAGATTGTGGAGGAATTTTATCGAAAAAAAAAAGGATTACGGAGGAATATTAGGATCACAGGATTAAGATTCAAATTAAATTTCGATTTATTTAGTTAAACGAAGCAAAACAGAATAAAACTTTGCTAGCAATCGCCAAAGCCCAGCACCAAAACATAACGTCAAAAGAAAAAAAAAGTAAAAATAAAACAACGAACCAAAAACGTTAAAAAAGAGAGGGAGAAAGAAGAGTGCAGAGGGGGAGGGAAGGAGAGTTGAAACCCTAGGAATCGAGGCGGCGCCCACGACTATGGCACCGTTCCGGTGAAGGCTCAGACATGGCGAGATCCGACGATCCCGGGAGCGAGATCTGGGGCACGTGGGAGGAGCTCCTCCTCGCCTGCGCCGTCGGCCGCCACGGCACCCGGCGGTGGGAGTCCGTTGCCATGGAGATCCAGTCCCGGAGCCCCCTTCCTCATCTCCTCAGCCCGCAGAGCTGCCGACAGCGGTACCGGGACCTGCAGCGCCGCTTCTCCGCCGCCGGCGCCGGAGAAGACGACGGCGGGGACGCTGATTCCACGCCCGAGGTGCCGTGGCTGGAGGAGCTCCGTAAGCTCCGCGTCGCCGAGCTCCGACGGGAGGTCGAAAGATACGATCTCTCCATCGGGTAAGCGCGATTCGTTATGTCTTTCTCTCTCTCTCGATTTCATGGTTTCCTTTTGTTTTTTCGAATTTTTAATTTTGGGTATTGTTTTTTTTGCTCTTCCTCTTAGAGTCGTTGGATAAGTATCAAAGGGCTCTAAGCGTTTTGGATCTGGGATATCGTTTAATATTTTCCGTTTTTCAACATTTATTTGTTTTTTTAGATCCTTGCAATTAAAGGTCAGAAAGCTTCAAGAAGAGCGCGAACGCTCTAAACGAGAATCCAACTCCGGCAACGAGAACCGAGATCGAGCGAAGGACGAAAGCCGGCCATCGGAATCGACGCCGGAGGAGGTCGCCGGACATCGGATCTCAGAGAGGGATTCGGGTCCTTCCTGTGAGGAATCCACCTCCACCGATCCGAAGAAAGATGAGAGGAAGCCGGCGGAGACGGATGACGTTGGCGGCAAGCCTGCCGATCCCGATATCGTTGTCGGTGGCCGCAGCGAAGCATCGCCAGCCGCGAGGGAGGCGTCGTGCGACGGTAGCACTGAAGGGGGCGCCGTGTCCGACCGAGCGCCCCGGCCACAGTCAGGGGAGTCCGTGGCCGAGTCGTCGAAAGGGGAGGCGGATGGCGGAGAGGAGGTGCAGGGGGACGACCTCGCGGGCAACGAGGATGAAAAAGAAAGCAGCGACGTGCAGAGCTCGGCGAGTCTCTCGCGACAGCGGCATCAGCAAGGGCGGCGGTGGAAGAAGGCCGTCTCCGGCGGTAGCAGCAGCGTTGGCGACGATCCCGATGGCGACGCCGAGGCGGAGGAGGTGTCCGGCGCCAGCAACAGGGGCGCTGCGGTCGAATCTGGGCCGTTAAGTTCATTCCTCGAGATCGTACGGTCAGATAAGCACGGTTCAGTCTTCAACCACCGGCTCGACAACCAGGTACTCTATTATTATTATTATTATTATTATTATTAAGTCGACAAAATTATATATCGAAGGGGAAAGAGGAGAAATGTTGGAAAATATGGCAGCCTCGTTTGTTTCACGTGGTGGTGGTGGTGGTAGTGGAGTAAGAAGATATCATCCAGACGTGGATTAGATCGCAACTTTAATGGGTCCTTCTTCATCTAGAAGAGTATGACCGGCTAAGCGTCTACTAGGGACCGATACTAATCTGAACTTTTACAACGTTTAGCTCGTCAAAGCACGGATTTAGGTACCCTTCCCATGATAACGCGATCGATTTAACCATTTTGTTTCCGCTATAATTATGGCGTAAGAATTAGGCGTCTGCATGCCTTACTCGTCGTACGTGGTGGGTAAACATCACTTTTCCTTGGACAGATTTGTCTGAGTTGGTCTCCAACTAAGAAAATTATAATATAATTATAATCAATAAGTGTTTATATATTTTATTAGGATTTGGGTTTATTGATTCAACAAGAGAAGAGTGTAGATATGAAACTTGATTGTAAAAGATAAATAAAGTCCGAGTTCGAGTGTACGAGTAGTGAATTTGATTAAGCGAGGGAAAAACTTTGAATGAATTTTGCATTTTTTTGGTACACTGTTTTAAGTTGGTTTTTGTGTTATTATATACCAAACTAGAAAAACATGTTGAACGCTTATAAGCTTACTGGTATATTTTGTCGAGTTTGATGTTCATAAACTCTCACGAATTGGAAAAAAAAACAAATTTTACCTCCGATGTAAGCTTATTAATTACTAATCAAATGATAATAGTTAATTAGTAATGGAGGTAAGGCTTATTAACGGACTATGTCAGGTCAATGTAAGGGGTATCCTGTGGAACCTGGGACCACATCCTCGCACCCCGCGTTGATTGCGTGACTGTGCGCTTGGCTAAAAATATTTTGCATGGTGGCAAACCAATTGTCGGGAGCCACGTAGAGCATTTCTCTTGAATTTGGGGTGACATCTAAGAATTTTATTTGTGAAATAATTTTGATCACTCGAGAGAGAAAAAAAAAAGAGTCGTAGACAATGATGCTGCGGCACTTAGTTAAATTATTGTCTTTTGGAGTGATTTCTTTATAGCTAAAGCAAATCTCTCTTTTTGAAAATTTGAGGAGGTAGAAGAATACCGGAACCTGATACGCCAGCACGTGGACCTGGAGATGGTGCAGTCGAGGATCGACCGCAATGGATCGGGGCATCCGTATGCGGCTGCGGAGTTCTTCCGTGACCTGCTGCTGCTCTGCTGCAATGCACTCGTCTTCTACCCCAAGGACTCCCCCGAGTCCGTGGCCGCCCTGCACCTCCGCGAGCTCGTCTCCAAGAGGATGTCCGCCATCCTGTCACCGCCGGCGCTGCCAACAGCAGAGACAGTGCCACCTGTTCCGCTCGAGCCTAAGACAACAGCGTCGAAGCCCAAGTTGGAGCTGGATCTCCCCGTCCCTCTCCTCGGCAAGACCACCTCTTCGACGCCCTTGATCGTGTGCCGTAAGCGCAGCGCCATCTTGAACAAGGCAGCGGCGGCAACTTTCTTGAAGGAAGAGGAGATAATGGACGAGGAGGAGGAAGATAAACCGAAGCGTATCGAAGACAAATCGCAGGCAAAGAAGACTACGAAGGACAAGCCCGTGCTTTCTGGGACGACCAGGGGCTTGAGGACCAGCAAGACGCGCGGCGGCCATGGAGGAGGGGGAGCCGCCGGCAAGAGGCCTAGCGTCGCCACGAACTTCAAGTCTAAGCAGATGGAGGCAGCGATAACAGCAGAAGCGCCAAGGAAATCGGAAAAGAAGAGTGTCACTCCATCTTCGAGCACCAAAAAGCAACACGCGGCCATCTTTCTGAACAGAATGAAGAAGAGCTCAAATGGAAATACGACGACAATCACCGCAGCTGAGACTGCCAAGAATTCGTCCGGAGGAAGCTCCGGAAAGGGGTCCAATCGGAAGAAAGGCGAAAAGGTTGACAACCGGAAAGATAAGATTTCTGGTCTGGGAAGCGCCGGCGGTGCCGGCGGCGGCTCGGCGAAGAAGTCCGAGGAGGTGAACGGAGGGAAGAGGAGCGTCGGGAGACCTCCAAAGAGGTCGGCGCCGCCGCTCACACCACCTCCTTCCAAGCGAGCCAGGGAGGAGACGGAGCCGGTGGCTGCGGCGGCCTCCAATAGGCCTCCTCCGACGTCGGGGTCTCGGAAGAGAGGGCGGAGGTAGGTGTCATGTAGCGAAGTGATATTTATAATTTTAGAGCACAACAAAAAAAATTAGCATGATTTGCTCATTCTGGGCTTCCTTTGTGTAAAGGCCGAAATTAGATACCTGACCTGGGCAAATTGATCTAATGGGAGCTTGGCGAAGGGAATTTATTTATTTATTTATTTATTTATTAACTCCTCGAATTTCAAAAATACTTGACACACATAAATATTATGAATGGGCTAACTAATGTCAGAAGAATTCGTTGTCCTAAGTTTAAATGATAAAAATACCATTGGCAAGATATTAATCTTCTGACACTTCATTCATCCTAACTTCGAACGCCCATCTGAATAAACTAGGAAGCGAAGAATCTTAATCATGTTTGTCCTTTTGTTATCAATTTAACATTTTTGTACATCACGCATAATTAACTTCAATATTTTAGGCATAAAGTTAATGAATTTACTTTGTCTTTGTATATGTAAAAGATAATAATTGTGAAAATGGTAAATCTTGCAGTTAACTGAGGTTGACTTATTTTGCAATTGAAAAATAATTTTGTATCTTATTGCAGTGTTTTGAATATTGGATCATTTATCAAATAGCCATGCCAATTGGGGGGTCTTGTTTGAGCCAGGGATCACATCCGATTGTAGCAATTGACATGTTTATTGAAATATTTTACTTTATCCAATATAAAAATATATGTCAATACTAGTACAAAAATTAAAACACCGCAATGACAAACTAATGAACATTAGTGTCATGATAATTATTCTTTATTTCAAGTTAAAAGTCTTTCCTCATTAGCTCTGTGCACACCTTTCTCATAATTGTTTCACTTGACAAGATTCTTCGCTCACACTTACACATTGCAAACACTTAGTAAATCTATAAAATCCTTGGAAAACTAATTGATAAACAAATTTTCTATAAAAGAATACTAATAGACACCTTTCCCCTCTATTTTCATGTCAAACTTGGGATCATTCAAAATTCAAAATAATAAAATTTCGTAGTAGACCAGTCCAATGATAGGGTAATAATGTAGTTTAGTCCATCAACAAAATAGGAAGAGTTACAATTCTTGGAGGTAAAAGTAGAATCGGATGGTAACCTGTGAAGTAAAATAAAAACTTATATATACATAAAATATTTTGATTCATGAATTTCTGATTTATTTGGTGTCAAATGTCAACTAAGTTTAAGTTGTTTCATTTTCATCGGTTGTTACTACATAAGCGTGTTAGTATATGCATTTCAAATTTATATGATTAATAGATAAGCGTATATTTCATCATCCATTATATGATTAATAGATAAGCGTGTTAGTATATGCACTTCAAATTTATATGTTTCAAAACACATTCATTTGACAAAAATGTTAGCTATGATTTTTAATAATTATTAGATAAGACTAAGTTAGGTTAAGTAATAGTGTAAAATAAAAAAATCTGTAAATTTTATTCTTCGGGCAAAAAAAGTAGATTTCGATTATATGAGAATTTATTTTCCTAAATATTTTTATTGAATTCAAATGGGGGGAGGGTAATTTCTTATTTACATATAATGTATTAAGTAAATGAATAAGTAAAATAGATAATAAGAAAATGCTAACCCACTTACTAAATGACATTTCATGCTAATAAGATGAACTATAAGGGCATCTTGGGAATTCAAATTACAATCCACCTTACATCGGTAAATATAGTGGGTACACTTTACTTTTTACCCTTTTATATCACCTGGTTTCTTACCCAACATAACAATGATAAAAAATCAACAATCTAAGGAAGATGAATGTCATTGCCAACACTATCAACTTGGTGGTCATAAGCTCCTCTTAGGGTGACCTACTCGTGAGGATCAAGGAGTCAAATCCCATGTGAAGAATTTGCTTGAGCAAGCAAATAAGTGCAAGGCACGTAGATTTATGGGGAAGATGAGTTGATCTTCACTAAGAAACATCGTATTTATGTTTCATTGTTCAACAACTTATGACACGCCATCATGTAAGAGTGTCATGACACAAATGGGTGAGACATTCGGGCACCCATTGTACTCTGGCAATCATCGACGATAATTATTCTTTGGCATTGAGTTGACATTAAAGTCTTCATGAAGACATGCCTTCCAGCAAAAGTAAAGACAAAGACATCAATTAAGCACCCAGAAAACTTATAGAACCCATACTTATTCCATAATGATCATGAAAGAATGTTTTCTTCATGAACTTCATCACTACCTGTCCAAGTCTAAAGTGGCTAGCCACTATTATGGTGGATTCTTGAGTATGCCATATTCAGCGTTGCCTCCACAAATTGTCTTGCGTATTAGAACCTTCTCCAAAGCATCATCATCAATCAAAATTAATGGTTCGTCAGAACTTCTGAAAATGATGGACTCCAACATGTATTTCTCCATCACATTCCATCTCTAGACCGACGATCAAACAAAAAGGGTGAACTACGTACTAAAAATCTACTTGTGACACTATGTTAGTGCTAATGAGAGGAATTGGGCAAAATTCCTTGATATCGCATATTTTCATGTAATCTTCATAGGAGTGAGTCAACCAATTAGAGTCAATTCAAGATAATGACAAAGCAACAACCACTCACTCCTCAAGTTGTGATCAATTCCTATGGTAGCCAAACCCTTGCCGCTCATCGCATCACATGATGAGAGAATGTCATAAGCAGAATGACATGGATAGAGCATGTCTCCACAAGGCAACAAAGCGTATGAAAAAGTTGATCGATTCTGCCCGATGAGATGTCAACTTTATACCTGATTCTTGTGAAGCTAATTCATCATCTTCAGCTAAAGGGAAAGAATTTGCACAAGAGTCTCGTTAGGTGTTATGAGGGCCTATACAAGATACTAAAAAGGGTAAGCAATGTGGCTTAGTTGGAGCTCTCACCTCATATGTAACAACATCCCATCTCCCATCTTCCACGTCGGCCTAGTCCATCTTTATGAGGAAGGTCCTAAATACTTCGAGCATGGGATGTCAAATTGCGCTCCTCCTAGATCACTAATCAAGTTGAAGAAGTTCTCATCGTTTGAGAATCGAAGAGAAAGAATGAGTACCTTGATGGAGTGGAAGGTCTAATTTGACACAAGTTGGAGATTTGCAAAATCACTTTGACAATTCAAGTAGAACATTGAAGACTTTCAAGTTGCTCAAACTTATCTGGGAAAGAATGTCATGGATGTTGTATTGCATTCGTTGACCATGTGCATTGCCCAAGTTATCTTATATTTCCTTACAATTTTTCTCTTTTTATGCCACTTTTGTATTTTGCCTTAGTATAGTTTTGCCACTGCACTTTTGTAATGCTTGCACTTAAAAATCTCCACCCACTAGCTTATCCTCAACGTGCCATATATCACATATATAGTACTTGTATCGATGGTATATTAGGGGAGAGTCTCCTAGTACTACTACAAAGCTTTTATAACCAAGCATTCTATTCTAAACATATTTTCAAAGCATCCATAATCCTAGTGCATTTGTCATAGGCGGGGGTGACAATCCAAAAATAAAAAAACTTTTAAATTACGCTCCATCTATTCTAAGCACTTGTTTATCCACAATCGTCTTGTCAAAATCTTTGTTTATAAAATTGTGACATTTAGCAAGACACAAAGGAAAGACTTTCGTTACACTCGATCAAAAGAACTTGTTTAGATGATTGGCATTCCTAAATGCTGCATAGGTTTGTCACAAGCTAAAAGGACCCCGTGACATGCTCTAGGGAGCCTACACACTAGCAGACCTACTAGTATGGGCTTGCAAGTGCAAGTGGACACAAAATTATGATGGACCACATGCTAACCTACACACACTTGCGATTGAAAGAAAAATCGGGAGAAGGTGACAAGGTTGTGATACCAATTTAAGAACTATAGTAATATATAGGATTGTCCACATAGTACCTTGAATTGGAAGCATATCATCCACATGAAATTTTCATGAACTCCTCGTGAATGATACTAGTGCACGTGGTCAGAAATCAAATCATAGGAAAGTGAAACATTAAACCACAACTCAAATGTGAGGAAAAACAACGAGCAACTATACAATGAGTGTTCACTAAGAACACTCCTTAATTCGTGATCTCTAAAACACTCTTTGCACGCACATCCTTAGATGCACAATACCGCACCATAAGCCATCACAACAACAACAACAAAAACAATATTATTTTTATTATTAGGGTTAATTCCTTAAACCTTCCTCGAAGTATAACGATTTTTCTCGTCTAACCCTAATACATGAACTTATCGTAGCGCATCCCTAAATTATAACATGATTTTCACTTTAGTCCTTCCATCTAATTCTATTAACTTTTTTTTTATTTTTAATTTTTCTTATTTATCAAAAGACTAAAGTACCATTCGACTCTCTCTTTCAATGTTTTAAAAAGAATATAATAATATAATAATAAATCATATAAAAACTAAAAAAGATTTAGAAATTTATTCATTCTGTGAGCCTTCGAGGTAGACCAGCAGAAGCTTTTGGCTCTCCGCTTTGCCGTTGCCACGGCGTTAGGTGCGACAACGGAAGACGAAGGGGGCGAGGGCTTGTCCAACAAGTCGAGCTCATACTCCTTGGATCGAGGGTTGGGTTCTCAGGAGTCGGAGAGGAGGCAATAGACACAAGAGGGGGGGGGGGGGGAGGGATGGAGAGAGGTGTTCGACAAAATGAGGCAATGGAGGAAGGCAGAGAGCAACGGAGCAGAGGAGGTGGAGTTGATGGGTTTAACACAAAGCAACTAGCGATTCTTCATGTCTAACCCTAATACATGAACTTATCATAGCGCATCCCTAAATTATACTATGATTTTCACTTTAGTCCTTCCATCTAATTCTATTAACTTTTTTATTTTAAAATTTTCTTATTTATCAAAAGACTAAAATATCATTCGAACTCTCTCTTTCAATGTTTAGAAAAGAATATAATAAATCATATAAAAACTAAAAAATATTTAGAAATTTGTTCATTGTGTGAGCCTTCGAGGTAGACCAGGGTAGGCTTTTGGGTCTCCGCTTCGCCGTCGGCGGTGTCAGGTGCGGCAGCGGAAGACGAAGGGGGCGAGGGCTTGCCCAACAAGTCGAGCTCAGACTCCTTGGATCGAAGGTTGGGTTCTCAAGAGTTGAAGAGGAGGCAACGGACACGAGAGGAGGGGGGGGGGGATGGAGAGAGGTGTTCGACGGAATGAGGCAATGAAGGAAGGTAGAGAGCAGCGGAGTGGAGGAGGTGGAGTTGATGGGTTTAACACAAAGCAGTCGTCGTGGATTTGCATCATTGTTGTCTCTGGCATGCGCTTTTATCCCTTTCACGTGTAACACATGAAAGAGATGGTCATGAATGAATTGCATCCTGCCAAAGATCAATTTTTTACTGCAATTCCCATGTACCAGGCTGGGGATCGCCTGACTTGACGGCTGGTTCTGCTCCAACCTTACCGACCCATCGATGCATCCCATCTCCGCCCGACTGTTGATGCCGAAGATCAGGTCGACCCTTCGACTGTTTCTGCTTTAGGTCAAGCCCAACGTCCCTCCTAGCCACTACAATATGGGAGTTCATCATGTCCACAAGTAGCCACACGCCTCTATGAAGAAGCTCGCTAACAGAGTTATAGTGGGTCAGGGCTCGCCTCCGCCACCATGCAATGGCAGGGTGGCAGCCGCATCCCCTTCTCTTTAATTTCCGTCCCTCTATATTTGTAATATTCTCAAAAAGAAATTTAAAAAAAGAAATAAAAGAAAACCTACATCTAGTTAAGACCCAATTAAAAATCCCACTTCCTTAATAAACCCCCAATGCCCTAAAGTATAAATACCACTCAACATGCCCTAAACCTCACCAATCACCCCCCCCCCCCCCCCCCCCTCATCTAATCTATCTTGTCCTCTCCCCAACATTTCCAGTCGACAGCACCCTCAAGTCCCCCTCTCCCTTTTCTCTCTCCCATTCTCCTTGGCTCTTGATAATTGAGTATTTATGCATTAATTTTGATATGATTATCAACTTATTAGAGTTATACTTTTCCTTACTTGATTACATATGTTAAAGATTTCGGAGTCTACATCATTTCTTTACATGTTTCAGGAACTTTCAAATATTGAAAAGAAGACACGAAAATCACCAAAAAAGGGAAACAATACGGCCAGACTGCATTGTTCAGCACACAACCGTATTAGAGGTCGCTAGACCGTATCACACTCGCAGCACAAAATACGGACCAACCGTATCAAAGAGCACCGACCGTATCAAACAACGCACGATCATATTACGCTCGCATAAAAAAATACAACCTACCCATATTAAATGTGTCACGCCCATATTGTCTCCACCCAGACCGTATCGCCTTGAGAAAAATACGATCAGACTGTAGCACCTTCATCTGGGTCGTATCATTGATTGTCCGACCGTATTGGACCAATTTTGGGGGTATTTTGAGCATTTTTGTAACCCTAATTTGAGGGGACTATAAAAGAGATTTTTGGAAATGAAAATAGGGATCAAGACGACTGGGACAAGCTCTTATTTGTTTTTTTCTCTGCATCTCTGTACTTTTCTTAGACTTAATTTCATTCTCTTTTCATGAACTCTTACATTTTGATGATGATGTCTTCTTTTATGCTTGGGTAAACTCCATTTTCTAGGGTTAGATGAAGTCTAGGGATTGATTATAGGGATGATTTTTACATGATCTGAGAGGCTTTTTGTCATTCATGTTTTCATGATATGTTTTTATTGGATTGGCCATCTAATGAAACAACTTAAGGTCTTTGTGTTTACGAAAGTATTTCATCAAGATTGGTTAGAATGAATGACATGGAATGTATTATTTCTTGGAAATAAGAGTAATAATTTTACTCATGAATCTTGGTTTATAATGCAATTAAAATAAATTAAATGACCACGAAAGTAGATGTTTATTATTTTAATTAGAATTGTGTTTGCCTGAAAAGGAGATACATGAATTTAAAGATTGAGTAGAGCACTCATCCTTTCATTATCTCTAAAATCCCTATAATCAAGACCCTAAGTGGATTCAAAATCCTATAACTTTTATTCTCATTTATTTCTCGTAATGAATTCTTGTTCTTTCTCATCGTTTTCTACACTCATTTTGGCACTTCACTTTTATTTAATTTTTATTATTAGTTTAGATATCATTTAGAATCATATCATTCTAATACTTGAACTTTTCCCTGTGGGACGATATTTTATATACTACGACATTGACTCCATATACTTGCGAGAGATTTGTCAAGTTTTTGGCACACTCCTCCAAACCTAAGCTTTGCTTGTCCTCAAGCAAAAATTAGGAACTTAGGATTAACAAATCCAGACCACATTATAAGTGACATGATATCTCCTCAACCTTTAGACTTACTTACTTGAACATTATTTACACATTAAAAATTTGTTAACCCCTGACTCGAAACCACTGAAGTATGTGCTCTATGGATGCTTATTAAGGCTATCTTGCAAATTGATCAACCACACCCATAAGACCTTGCACTAACACCTCACTTGCATAAATACCCAATGCTGAATTTAAGCATGTAGAGGACAATTACCTATCCTTGGATTCAACTAACCGTCTTTTCATTTGGTCCCTTTTTGTCACTTCTCTTCTTTTATAATTTGGGGAACTAAAAATAAAAAGAAGACTTCCACTGGGCACGAGCCTCGCCTTTCTTCCGAGAATACTCGGCTTGGGTGCTAGTGGTGCCATACTCTTGTTTTCCTCAAGTGAGGGGACAGAGAAGTAGTTATTTATGGAGAATTGGAGTTGCCCATAGTTTTCCTCATTTATTTATTTTCTCTTTTTTTTTTGTTCAATGAGGCACTTGGGACTCTTATAAGAAAAATATAAAAAGCATTCCCCAAATTACTAGAGATGAGCAGTGCAATTGTGGAGCACAAATTTAATACATAATAATACATATTCTATTTATTAGTACAATGCTAAATATCATAGTTGCATGTAAGAGGGTACAAATGTTAGATTCTAGAAGGAGTTATGTGTGCAATCAGTGTACATGTCACTCACTTTGATTCTGAGTCAGGGTTGATTATGTTTTTATGTTCTTCTTCAGGAATGTTAAAAAATCCATCATGCGAGCAGGGGTTCAACAATATCATATATAATGTTTCCTAATTTATGCTTGATAACATGCGTTATTCCTTGACGACATGAAAGCATGCACACAATTATATATATGTAATACGATACATCACTTATGCATATTAAGAACATGCAAATAACATGGATTAAAAGATAAGGGGTTCATACATGACAATTGGTTTGACCCGACATGCAAAATGAAATAATACTTAACGACACTACTAGACTCAGACCAGTGGACACTCTTAACCAACATATGACCCATACTAACCTCCTTTTTCCCCAAACCTGAAATGGACATTGTCTTCAATGTTTTGTAACAGTAAAACCACAAAATTAAGTTTGAAAAAAGGTATCTCACAATCTCACTGATCTGGTGGGGCGAAAGCTGGCCAATCACTCCGCTCGATGTGCCATGTTTTAATCTATAGACCATGTTGTAAATATCTTCTTGGCATGACTCCATCCTGCCTAACTGGTCTTAGATCTGCCTCTGGCAAAAAAAAAATTGTATATCAGTGTGAGTGACGGACGAGGCTTCATGATGAGTACCTGAGGACTTTGTTTCAAATATGGCAGAAGGAATGGCATGCTGTGGAGCTTCTGTATCATATGCTATAGGGTGACCGCAATGCCATTCTGCATAAGTAAGCCTCAACTGCTCAAGCCCAGCTGTTGGGAAAGTCCAATTTGCTCGTCTAGCAATAGTAGTCCTTTCTACATCCGGTAATGAGTTAATGTACTCCTCATCCTTGAAGGTCAAATGATATAGGTCACCTGCACGCTTAATCATTTTCATGTTCAAACAAGTTTCCATATTGATGCGGTTTGCTCCTTGTGCTTCTTCAAGTTTATTCACACTAAATCCAAGTGACAATATAATAGGAGTAATGAGACCACCCATAACAATCTTACCAGTAGAGGAATGTAATTGTTTGAGTAATTGCTTGTCTACAAAGGCGCCTACATTAACATCCATCTTTTTTTATCATTGCCCATAAGAAAAACATCTCGCTATCTCGCACCACTCCATCACTATCTCCTCGGCCAAATACAATCGATGCTAGAACCTTAAGTAGATATCAAAAAACTGGGTTTCGAAGTTTTGATGCCTTGCAAGATGATGAATTGTCATAGTCACGATGTGTGAGACTATACCAAACTGAGCACCTGTCGAACTGAGAGCAGTATTTATGTAAACGTATTCCATGTCTCGACAATTGATAAATATCATTCAACTCATCCAGAGTAAGTTTATATTCAGAGTTAAACAGTCGAAAAGAGAGTGTACCTGGATCACATTTGGCGAGTGGAATCTTGACATCCAAAGAACTCAGAAATTCTAGAGTCGGCATGACATAAGTTTTCCATCTTGAATACGTGAAGTATTTCATTTGTAGTGCATCAATCAAGCTATCCACATCATTTCGAAGACCTAACTCAATCATAGTCCTTTCGTCCAAATAGCGAGTGTTAACCAATTCTCTTGTCTTTAATAAAAAATGACGCTTCTCTTGTGTGTCATCTCTGAAGATAATACCTTTGGGATTTGCAGGTCGAGGTCGCCAACGATATCCACCACAAGTCTTCGGTGCCATATGAGCAAAGGATGTTGTTCACAATTCTTTGAGGCAATTTGTCGAACACTTGGTAGGCGTCAATGTGGTAAAGATTCAGATTTGATCTTTGGCTCTGCCCTTCCTCTCCACTACAATGAATTAGATTTGCAGTCACACAATGAGTGATTGTGTTGTTGGAGTGCTGGCCATGAAGGATCGGAAGTTGGTCAATCTAGAAGCAACAGGTGGTTGTTGCCGTCGTTGGGGTGCTAGCGATAGAGTTGTCTTTGTCGATCCAGATGCAGATGTTGTGGTTTCAAAAATAGAGGCAGGATCGCCAACGTCTGGCTGTGAAATAGGAACGAGGTCGCCGGAGCCAGATCACTAGAGGATCGCTGGTTGATGATAGCAATGACAACGCAGAGCACGAACGACGATGACCTAGAAGATTAGTCCGACAAAAAAAAAAATTTGGCTGTTTATACCTCTCTACTGCTCGATACAGGCATGACATCATAATTATGGGCATGTGGCCATCGATACGGCCCGATCTGTTATAATATGGGTAATATGATAAAATGGGCCCCTAATTTTCAGCTCGTATTGATCATTACGGGTGCTAGATAAATATTACGATTTAATGCACAAAATTACGGTCCGACCATATTTTCATCTTCGTGCCTATTATGGCTTGGTTCTTCCCAATACGGGCATATCTTCATTTAATACGGATGAGTCATATTTTTCAGTGCACCGTCAATACGGCTACTGTCCGAAAAATATGAACAAACTTTGTCAAATACGAGCAGACCGTATTTTGTTGTGCGAGCCTGATACGACCCAGCACTGACTGATTCAACTATGCATTTGTTTCCATGACCAAACTGTATTGGTAGTCGTTCCTTGTTGTTTTTGTCCCTTGGGTTTCTTTTTATACAATAAAATACATCCATATTAGTAGTACTCTCTTTTTGTTTTAAATGAAAAAGATTGCTTAAAAAAATATAAATTTGGGTTGTCTCCCAATAAGCGCTTTTGTTTAACATCATTGGCTCGACAGAGTTTTCTTGTCAATGTGTATCATTCAAAGGATTGATAATTTTCTTCTCAAGTTCTTCGTTCAGTAGATATGGCTTCAATCTTTGTCCATTGATCGTGAATGAACTAGTAGCTTCACTCATGATCTCGATAGCCCCATTCTTCAGCACCTTGGTGATTTGAAATGGTCCATATCACCTGGACTTGAGTTTACCTGGAAAAGTCTCATTCTCAAGTTAAATAACAAAACAAATTGTCCTATTTCAAAATTCTTATGAGAAATATATTTGTCATGCCATGCTTTAACTTTTTTCTTGTATAATTTGGAGTTCTCATATGATTCACATCTTAACTCTTCCAATTCACTTAATTGGAGCAATCTTTTTACACCTAAAAATTGAAGATCCATATTTAATTGTTTAATTGCCCAATAAGCTTTGTGTTCTAACTCAACAGGGAGGTAGCATGCTTTCCAAACACCAGACGATAAGGAGACACACTGAGGGGAGTTTTAAAGGCTGTTCGATATGCCCACAAGGTATCATCGAGTTTTGAGGCCCAATCCTTTTTCGAATTCCCCACGATTTTCTCAAGAATGAGTTTTAACTCCCTATTGGCTAATTCTACTTGCCCATTGGCTTGGGGATGATAAGGTGTGGTGACCTTATGCTTAATATTGTACTTCGTGAAAAGTGCGTCTAGGAATTTATTAGAGAAGTGAGAGCCACCATCACTTGTAATAGCTCGAGGTACTTCGGACCTAGAAAAAATATATTTTTTTAGAAATTTTTGCACCACCTTGATATCATTCGTTGTGGTAGCAATTGCCTCCGCCCATTTCGAAACATAATCCACTACAACCAATATGTATTGGTTGTTATGAGAAGAGGGGAAGGGACCCATGAAATCTATACCCCAAACATAGAAAAGTTCAACCTCAATGATAGGTTGTTATGGCATCTCATTCCTTCGAGAAATGTTGCCAACTTATTGACATTTATCACAAGAGCTCACAAAACTCTTTGCATCGTTGGACATGGTTGGCCAGTAAAAACCACTTTGTGTGACTTTTGACATTGTTTTGTTCATGGAGAAATGTCCTCCACAAGACAAGTGACAATAGTTCAAGACTCTAAAAACCTCGTCTTCTTGAATGCACCTCCTAATAATCCCA
The DNA here is from genome assembly GCA_030549335.1 of Pontederia crassipes. Classification (NCBI taxonomy): domain Eukaryota; kingdom Viridiplantae; phylum Streptophyta; class Magnoliopsida; order Commelinales; family Pontederiaceae; genus Pontederia; species Pontederia crassipes. The sequence goes on along the minus strand of JAUKPH010000018.1, from coordinate 8,719,053 downwards.
TCAGCACAAACCCTATATGATAGTAATTCTTCCCAAAAATACTGCTTAGCATCCCACATGAATATCTTGCATTGTTGTAAAGAAAAATCAGTGGGGATTATACTACTTATCGAATAATTTATTAGATTGGCATACCAAGGTAAGGAGGCAATGGCTAACAACATCTCATCAGGAAATGCCTCATTGATTGGGATCTTTGCATTTTCGTGTGGGCCTTCTAATATTGACAAGTGGTCAACGACAATGTTTTCTAAGCCCTTCTTGTCTCAAATCTCCAAGTCGAATTCTTGTAGGAGTAAAATCCATTGAATCAGACATGGTTTAGTTTCTTTCTTCGCCATCAAGTACCTAATGGCAGCATGATTAGTAAATACAATAACTTTAGAACCAATTAGATATGGACGAAATTTATCCAAAGCAAAAACAATTAAAAGAAACTCTTTTTATGTCGTGGTGTAATTCAGCTGGGCGTCATCTAATGTTCTGCTAGCATAGTACATGACATGCATCCTTTTCTCCTTTTTTTTGTCCAAACATTGTTCAATTGCATGATCACTTGCGTCGCACATCAATTCGAATGAGAGACTCTAGTCGGGTGTTATCATAATGGGTGCTGAAATGAGCTCCTATTTTAATTTGTCAAACACAAGTAAACATTCTTCATCAAAGACAAAATAGTATCATTGGCAAGCAGAGAACATAATGGTTTTGCAATTTTTGAGAAATCTTTAATAAATCTACGATAAAATCTTGCATGCCCAAGAAAACTCCTGACTCCTCTCACCGAAGTTGGTGGAGGTAATTTCTCAATGTACTCAATCTTCGCTTATTTACCTCTATGCCTTTAGAGGAGATTTTATGGCCAAACACTATGCCTTCTTGTACCATAAAATGACACTTCTCTCAATTTAATATTAAATTAGTCTCTTCACACATGGATAAAACTTCAATCAAGTTAACCTAACAATTATCATATGAGGAACCAAAGCCAGAAAAACCATCCATAAATATTTCCATGATTCGCTCAATGAAGTCGGAAAAGATGACCTTTTGCATATCTGAAATGTGGCAGGGGCATTAGAAAGCTCAAAAGGCATGCGCTTAAATGCAAAGATACTCAAGTGAAAGTGGTTTTCTCTTGATCCTCTGGAGCAATATGAATTTGGTTATATCCTGAATAACCATCAAGGAAACAGTAGTAGCTATGTCCTGCTAGTCTCTCTAACATTTGATCCAGGAACGACAATGGAAAATGGTCTTTTCGGGTGGCGGTGTTTAACTTTCTATAATCAATGCATACTCTCTACCCTGTGACTGTCCTAGTAGGAATCAATTCATTCTTATCATTTTTCACAATAGTCATGTCCCCTTTTTTCAGCACACATTGTACAGGACTCACCCATGAATTATAAGAAATGGGGTAAATGACACCTGCATCCAACCACTTCAGTACTTCATTTCTTACCACTTCATATTGGGATTCAACCTTCTCTGGTGTTCTATGATAGGTTTGTGGTTTTCCTCCATGAGGATTCTGTGCATGACAATTAAAGGACTATTACTTTAAGGCCAGCTATGGTTCAACCTGGACTTGTTTTTCTCTCAACACTCTTAATAACTTCTCTAACTGAACAATTAAGAGATCTGCACTTACAATCATAGAGAGTTGTTCATTAGATCCCAAAAATGCATATTTTAAATGAGATGGTAGAGGCTTTAAATCTAGAGTTGGGGAGGAGACATAAGATGGTGGGGGCAGTGTCTTACCCTTTCCTAGCTCTTCATATCTATTACCACTCACATATGATTGTCTGGTGTATGCTTGGAGAGCATAGATTTCCTCTTGAGTGTTGTCCTCTTCCATATTTAAATTCAGCAAGGCTTGTTCAAGAGGATCCTTATGCACCATTGTTTGCATGACTTCTTGCGCCAAATCGTCAATACAATATGCAAAGAAAACTTGATCAGTTAAGGAAGAAAATTTAGATGACTTGAATAGGTCAAATTCTACTTTCTCCTCCCCAATAGTGAATGTGAGCTTCCCACTCTTCACATCTATAAGAGCTTTAGCCGTGGCCAAAAATGGTCTACCCAAGATTGTGGGTATCTCTATATCCTCCTCCATATCAAGCACAATGAAGTCTACCGATACGAAAAATTTATGAACCTTTACAATACATTTTCCAATACACCCATGGGGCAAGTGATGGAACAATCTGCCAATTGCAATGAAAGGTGGGTTTAAGCTCCTTCAACCAGAATCTCTTGCATATGGATAGGGGCATTAATGAGACACTAGCCCCTAGATCACATAACGCCTTGGCAATATTCAAATTGCCAATGGTACATGTGATAGAGAAACTTCCTAGATTTCTCAATTTGGGTGGCAATTTTCTCTGGATCATTGTACTACACTCTTGTATTAATGCAATTGTCTCGTGCTCTTCCAATTATCTCTTCTTTGACATGATTTCTTTTAAGAACTTAGCATATGCTGAAATATGAGGGATGACATCTGCAAAGGGGATATTAATATGTAGTTGTTTGAATAGTTGAACAAACTTTTCAAACTGCTTGTCTAATTTAGGCTTCTGGAGTCTTTGTGAAAATGGGATTGGTGGCTTGTATGGCTTAGAAGATTCTTAAATTGGTACTTCAGAACTTACGTCCACCACTTCCTTCCCTTTATCCATGACTTTCTTAGATGATGTCTCCAATACTTTGCCGCTTCTCAACTCCACAGCTTTGCAATGCTCTCGAGGGTTCACTTGAGTTTTGCTGGGTAGGCTGCCTTCTTCTCTAGAATTCACAGCTTTCTATTTATCCCACTTGATATTCCAGGTTCCTGTTAGAAGTAATGAGTTGTTCGATCCCTTTCTCAATTTTTTCAAATCTATCACTTGTTAAACTTGCTAGTTTTTCTATAGCTAGCTCCTAGGATTGCTTCTTCTCTGCCAAAGGTGATAATTGTGGTTGCTGATATTGAGGCTATTGCTGAAACGATGGTTGGTATAGGGTCTGATAACATGGTCGAAGTGGAATGCTTGGAGGTGGTGGTCGTGCTTGCTGAGATGGCCCAATTTGATTTTCCCAAGAGAAATTAGGGGTGATTCTTCCATCCCGGATTATATGTGGTGACATACGGATTGTTCCCCTTGTTTTGATTTGCACATGTATCACATACTGCGTGTGATGTAGATACCTGATTTGCTTGAGCTTGATTCATGTTAGCCATCAGTTTCACTAGAGAATCTACCTTGGCACTCAGCTCCCTATATTATCATTTTCCCTCACAAAAGCTGCCATGGACGGTCCTTCTTCATAATCTTCATCATTCATGGATAGCTGATCCAATAGATTGCAAGCTTGTGAGTAGAGGAGATTCATAATGGATCCTCCTGCAGCTGCTGAATCAATGTTAAATTTTAGACTAGGAGAGAGACCATTGTGAAAGGTCTCGATCAGGAGCCAAGCGGGTACTGCATGGTGTGGACATTGCCTTTGCAATTTCTTAAATCTCTTCCACGCACTGCCCAAAGACTCATTTTTCTTCTTCTTGAAGCAAGTGATTTCATTCCTCAACTTGATAATGAAATAACTCATCCCATGTATTAAACGCTCCAGGTGGTTGAGAGTCCAACCAATCTTGTGCTTCGTTCCCAAGAGAAAATGGAAAAAGCTTCATCTTTATGGCATCTTTTTCAACTCCATTCATCTTTATGGTGGCACACATTTAGAGGAAGCGATTGATGTGATATAGAGGATCTTCATTGCGCTCCCGTCTAAATTGATTTAATTGCACCATCCGAATGAAATCAAACTTCCATTCAAAATTGTTGGTTGCAATCCTTGGCCCCACTATATTCGGCGTAGTGCCTCTGTAGGACCTTCTATCTAGGTCCCTCATTGGAGGTTCAATTTCCTCCAACTATTATTGTTGTTGTTGCTGGCCTTCTTCCATATTTGGTATTCTATTTTGATTGTAGGCCATTTGTTGTTCTCTTCTTGCTCTTCGATTTGCTCGGCACTGTCTTTCAATCTCGGAATATATGGTTCAAGTGCCCTGTTTCTGTGGAGCATATACAAAAAGAAAAGAAATTTTTGTCTAAATTAACAAATAAAATCAAAATTCTAATATTGACACTCTCTCCTAGCAACGGTGTCAAAAACTCAACTCACACTCTCTCTTCTCTCAATCCCCTATCACATGAGTAGTAACAAAAGCACCTCCTCTCATCTTCTCTCTCTCTACCTCACACCCACTTACGCCACTCACCTACTTCCTCTCTCCTTTACACTCTCTCCCTCACACCCACTCACGTCAACAAGCCCCTACACTCCCACGCACCTACTTCCTCTCTCCTTTACACTCTTCCTCCCTCACACCACCAAGACAGCAACAAGAAGAAGAGAAGGAAGGAGAAAGAAGAAGAGGAGGTGCCTGCCACGTCGAAGAAGAAGAAAGAAAAGGAGAAATTGTACTAGGGTTTTAACGTAAACCTAAAGGTATATTTGAGGGGATCCAACTTTAATTTTTCTCTCAATGTATTGATTGTTGTTTGGATTGGAATTTAGGAACAAACTTTGATTCCTACAGGATGAAATTTGGGACATTAGAGTAGAATGCATGATTCATATTAGATGTTTGTGAAAAATGCTACATGAGAATTCTAATGTGGGAAAATGATGTTTATATTGAAATAATGGCATCCATAACCATATTAAACTAGCATGAGATCGATATATGCAAATGTAAATGTTAATAAGTGTATGTTTGAGGGGATCCAACCCTAATCTCCCTTCCAATGTATTAATTGTTTTTTGGATTGCGATTTAGGAACAAACTTTAATTCTTACATGATGAGATTTGGGACATTAGAGTAGAAAGCATGATGCCTATTAGATGTTTGTGAAAAATGTTATATGAGAATTTTAATGTAAGAAAATGACGTTTATATTGAAATAATGGCATCCATAACCTTATTAAACTAGCATGAGATTGAGATATGAAAATGTAAATATTAATAAGTGTATGTTTGAGGGGATCCAAGTTCCCTAATCTCCCCCTAATGTTGTGTGAATGTTTGGATTAGGGCATCAAAGAACAAGTCATTTGTTCTTGGAATGGAAGATTAGGGAATATGCATTAGGATATAGATTTATGTCTTCTTTTTATTATGATTATTGTTCCACACTAGAATGTTTCTTGCCATTGATGTTTAGATATGATGAAATCACCTATTTGTTACGTATGAATATGATTAGTAGATTTAAAGTCCTTTATGCAAAACTATTTTTTATGTTCATGATAGTTGTGCTAGAAATGTATCTTTATGAATCTTGTGATGTGTAGAGTAAATGTGTGCTCATGTATGATTTAAAGATGCTATTACAGTTGTCAATATGTTTTCTGACGCCCAGATCGATCGCCCGAAACCATTTCGGTCACCCATTTTGGAGGCAAGTCATCAAGTTGAATCTGTTTGATCGATTGGCATCCGTCCAGCGGTCGACCAAAACCCCTTCGATCATCCGATTTAGAAAGACCGCTCTTCTCTGTAATAAGCGGTTGGTCAAACGACTAGTTTGGTCATTCGAAAAAGCATGAAGCTATCATCTGAAACCCCTTCGGTCATCCGATTGGGAAAGTTCATTCTTCTCTATAATTAGCGGTCGGTCAGACGACTAGTTTGGTCATTTGAAAACCATGAAATAGTCGTCTGAAACCCCTTCGGTTGTTCGATTTAGAAAGATCGCGCATCTCTATAACTAGCGTCGATCAGACGACCCGTTTGGTCGTTTGAAAGATATGAAGTGGCTGACCAAAAGATGTTTGGTCGCCTGATACCGGACCAACATTCATTCGAAAGTGGTTCGGTCATTCGTTTCATCCCTAATGCCTATGTGATGTTGATTATCTACACTTAGCATGATTTGAAATATGTATGACCTTAAATAGGATTAAAATATACAACATGTATTGAATGATTGTATTTATTAATGTATATAATTAAAAGATGGATTGCTGTGAAGATGTCTCATTATAATCGAGGAGAAGAAATGGGTTCCATACATAAGTGGTGGCATTTCTCGAGGAAATGAGTTCCACCACCACGTGGTGGCATCTCAATTGGACCTACGAGGAACCAATCATGACCTTGCTAGCCAATTCCCACGAACTCAACATGGTCTTCCAATCAATAAGATAAGAAATTATCTAAGTAAACATGAATGATAAATGACTTGGAACATAAAGTTAAATATGATGATGAAGTAAGCACATGATGCAAATGAATGTCCACTTGTCACATCATGATATGAATAAAGATGTACAAGTTAAACAAGATAAGTTCATAATATGCTTTAGCTTAATGATAAGTTATGATATGCTTTAGCATAATGTAAAAATATTATATGTTCATCTTATCTTGTCATGATGATATCATTGACATGCCATATAGAGTTCATATGTAGCTCATCAGTTATGATGCAATACATATGTACATGTAGAGATCATGTTATAGGATCATAGCATGCATGTGTCTCAACATACTCTAACGTATGGACGAGACTATATGGCCCATGGGCTAGATATGTATTTTGGGATTTATTAGATTATGAAGTCTTCCGCTATTTTTATGTTAGTATTATGTTTATTATTATGGTTTCCGCTTTTATTAAATTTGGGTAAAAGTAACATCGCCTAGGATTTGGTCTCTAATTTGGAGCCGGATTTGGTCTCTAAATTACAGTTGGTATCAAAGCCGTAGTTAGGCTCGTATGTATAGGGTTTTAGGATGTATGAGCCATAGTTTTGGCTCAAGTGTCTTAGAAGTCAAGAGCCATGGCTGAGCTCTTATATGTCATGTTATAGTATATGTAAGCCATATATAGTTCTGACTCATGTCTTAGGTGTGTAAGCCATATGTTGACTAAAATGTCTAAATGTTATGTATAAATGTAAAGGTAAATGTGAAATCGTCGTGAGGTGCCACCGAACCTAAAGGTATGTGTTTTATTTTAATTGGGTAATGCTAGACATTGATGCATAGTTGTTGTATGATGATAGATGAATATGAGTTGCCCAACGAATGAAGGCACGACCCAAGCTATGGAATGTGATGAAGGCTCATGCCAGGAACCTTTGATGAGGTTTTTAAGCCACAATCCTCTATGTTCAATGGCATTGATGATCCGGAGGAAGCCGAAGCATGGTTGGATAGCATCATGGATATCTTCAAAGTGATGAAATGTCCAAAGGAAAATAAAGTGGAGTTTGTCATTCATAGCTTGACGGGAAAAGCAAAGCAATGTCAACGAAAGAGATCCATCATTGTGTAAATTCATGATGGACATCATGGATCAATACTTACCACAAAGTAAGAGGGAACAAAAACAAGAGGAGTTTCTTAACCTTCAACAAGGTGATATGTCGGTGGATGATTACGCGATTAACTACTTCCAACTCGAAAGGTATTACTATTGGAGCAAAGTTTTAATGCCCTATAAAATTATGTTTTGATGATACAAACCTCAAAAGATTAAAGTTATATGCTGAAAAGTTTAAATAAAATGGATAACTTTATGCACTAAACTTTGATTAAATAATTAACTATGGTCTTATTAGATTCTGGATGAATGATGAATATCAAAGTTGCAGAAAATCCTATTAGCTATCCATAGAATACAAGATTATCTCATTAGATAACTGTGTAAAAATTTATGCTCAAGAAAGTGCAAGGCAGTCAACTTGTCAATAGAAGCAATGAAGGCCGATTGAGACTATACCGATTGATCGGCCAATGCATGAATTGCCCATATTCACGTAGAGACTACACCGATCGATAAACCGGTCGATGAATTAGCCGACTGATTAGCTCAACGAGCGAAAATCAAAATGTCGAGACTATATCGGTCGATAGTTCAGTCAACCGACTCGCTGGTGACACTGAAAAAATCGCACAATGGACATATAGACCGATCGACCGGTCCATAAGTGTGGTCAATCGATCCCCGACTGTGATGAACAATAACAGCTAGTTTTGAATGAGAAAATTATGGAAAAGAGAGAAATATTTGTGATCATGACATTGTAAAAGAGAGAAATATTTGTTCAGAAAAATTGAAAGAGCTCTTGTGTAAAAGAGGTTCCATATCTTACCTCTTGAGCGAGAGAAAATATAAGCTTTCTAGGAGGAGAGGTGTGCCTTACCTCTCGAATCGGAGAAAATGTGGTTGATGTAAAGGGCTTTCTTCCTTACCCCATTTGGAACAAAGGAAGAGTTTTAGTGAAATCTTTGGTGGCCTCGAGGTCGAGAAGTCGGAGCGGAGACGTAGGCCAATGTGTGGCCAAACCTCGTCAACAACCACCATGTTCTTGTGTTTGCATTTTCTCTCCCTCTCCTTCTCATATGTTTGTGATATGATATGATTTGTTTTGGTTTAAAGTTTGTTGAATCAATTTTAAGCTTCCGTGACGTTTTTTGTAAAATTGATACTTTCGATGTTAAACACCAATTCACCCCCCTCTTGGTGCCTTGGGATCCTTCAATTACACATTAGTAAAGATGGAAAAGATGCGAGTGAATCACTTTGTGAAGGGACTCAAGTGCAAAGTAAAGGATAGAATGATGTGTCAAGCTCCTAAGACAATGGAAGAAGCAATAGAGTTAGTAGTTGAATTAGAAAAGAAGCTCAAAGATGGAGTTGTGAACTCTAATGACAACACATCAAAGAAGATGACCAAACAAGGGAAATGGAAGGTGTCACACCCCACTCTATGACTAAGTTCTAATTCCAACTATTGCCTTCCTAAATTATGTTTAGCAATTCTATAAATAAAATCAGAAAAACCTCCTCTTTTATTTTGTGTTATTTGCCAATACATACAAAAGATGCATATATATATTCATCAAAGTTTAAATAAACAGTTATAAGATATATCATTCACATATTATCATTATAATTTTTTTTCCACTAACCACCACACATACAACACCCTACAGGATCAAGTTTTATACAACCTTACAAAAAGTTTTCTCACCAACTTAATTACAACATCTAGGATTATATATTACATGTATGTCTCAAAAACAAAAATGAAGGGGAAAAGTGAAAGAAAAATAGCAATGCTCCGGCGGTTCGACCTCTACTATATGCCTCAAACCAAGCTTCGAGTCAACTCAACTCGAGAACTTACGAGTATCTGAAAAATTTAAAATGGGTACTATGAGCAACAATCATTTGCTCAGTGAGTGGAATAAAAGTACAACATATGGGAACAATACGAGTGCATATAATATTTAAATAATCATATTTCTTTCATATGAGAAAACATTTAAAGCATAACTCATATCACATAACTTTCCAAATCATATGAACTTTTACATAAATATCAATTATTCAAGATATCATCATATTCACAATTAAACTCCACACATGTGTCATTGCACATACTCATCATGGGTCAATACATATCCCTCTATGATCATGAGTCATACAGTTAAGCAGATCTTCATAATCAAGAGTATCAGATAGGCAGAGCAAATCATGGGTCAATACGTATCCCTCTATGATTGTGTGTCATACAATTAAGCATAGCTTCACAATCAAGAGTCTCAGCTACGCAGAGCAAATCATGGGTCAATACATATCCCAATCATGATTGTGTGCCACCCAATCATGATTCTCAGATACGCAGAGCGATCATGGGTCAATACGTGCATGCAGAGTAGCCCCCAAAGGGCAAAGAAACCCGATATACACCCCAAAGGCTTCATGTATATCGAATGCGGTCCCAAAAATCTTTTTGAAACAGCATGACTAATGAACACATGAAGTTTAATAATATCAAAATACACATGTCATAATCACATATCATTATCAAGTAAAACTTATTTTCACTTCACAAGCATTGCTCCTGAAAACATTTTTATATAAGATGTTACTCCATCTCATGAACATGGATCAACGAATATATTGTGTTACTAATAGAGCGGAATGGCGTCGTATGATGCATGTATCCGACCCCACCTAGTGGGATAAAGCTTTGTTGTTGTTGTTGTTACTCCATCTCATATGAAATCTTTGAAACATATCATAAATACTTTTCATAGCTCAAGATATGTTTCAATAATAACAATAATAAGCTTTACTTGAGGTAATACCATAAATAAAAGAACTAATATATAACATTTTGCTATGTTGTAAATTTACCCACTCACTTTGTACTTTATATTTTCAAAGAGGTTTACTAGATTTTCCTCCTTTCACTTGTAACTTGTTGGTTTCCTACAAGTAAGGATGCTATTTCACTTTCCAATTACTAATAATAACAATATGCAATGCATGCTCATTTCATGAACCCTTGTTCACCTTAATATGCAGATAATCTCCTATTGTATTAATATCTAACTTCAAATATTTATATTCATAGACTATTTCACACTTGGAACATCTCAATCTTCCATAACTTAACTAGGTGCTGTTTCAGGATTTCAGACTGAGTGTGTGTCAATAAATAATTCATAACTTCTTAATCCTAAGTGCAAATCTCATGATTCTAGATAATTCAGAAACTAGACTTATTAGGGTTTCCAATCCCCAAATATCATTAACTAATTCGAAGTGATCAAGTCATAAAAATCAAGACAATCTGATATAGAGTTTATGCTTTGACAGACTGTGTATCACTGAATTATTAATTTATATGTTTAACAATACTTATCCATTTGACGAGATCCTAATTCTACTAGAATCTATACTTCAGTAGTGTTTAAGCATAAAAATTGTAGAATTTAACTCCTTGTGTGACCCTATAACAAAAATAGTTAATTAGGGTCGTGATGTGTCCATGTCCTGGAACCTGACAGAAAACTTACTATGAAATGAAAAGTTAATTACTTCATATCTACGTATTCAAATTGGATGATTCCACTTCTCACCGAACCCTTGTGAAGTGTACTTTAACATATATAAATTTAAAATCCTAATTCGATTTACCCTAATCATACTCTAATCTACAAGGCGGATCTATCTCTGAATCGGGACAGAGTGCGTGACCTACGATTCTCGGTTCATAACTTTCTCTACAGTACATGATTCTTGTGGTCATGGAAAGCTAACATCTAGAGGATGAATCTTGAAAATTTTCAGAATTTATGAAGAACGACTTACGAAGATATGATCATATGAAATTGAAGGTCGATTTCGGATCCGCAGATTCACCCTAACCCAGCAAACTTGTCGAATTTCCTCATGCTGTTCGGCAATGGATCTGATCTTGGAAATTTTTTGGCTTGCAGATAATACGAATAAATGATTTATATATTTTTTACAGAATTTTGATACGTCATATAACGGTTTGAAAAAATCATTTTCTAAACAATTGGTGAGCTGCCTGCTTCAGCTGCTTGAAACCCTATTGGTTGAAATAAAGGTCCAATCATATTATTTTGTTAAAAATTAATGTTAAACCCCTAATTAATCATATTTAATCATAGTTAAACATATTTATTATAATACTTACGAATATTAGAATTAATTCCTAATAATCTTATATAATTTCTTTATAATGCTTATCGATAATTTAATTTTGATTATGCTTTAATCCAAAAGTTAATTGCTACATGCAATCATGACTATATAAGCATCTAAACTTACTTAAAATGCTAATTAAAAGTAAGATTATGTTAAAATGATATTTGTGGAGTACGTCCGTGACAGAATGAGCAAAGGAATGGACCCTATATGGGTTCCAAGAGGGGAGAATCACATAGGAGCAAAAGTCAATGCCGCCATTGCGGGAAGTTTCATTTGGGAGAATGTCACTTCAAGGTTGGAGCATGTTTGCAATGTGGAAGGATAGGTCATTATAAGAAGAATTTCCCGAAGAAACAAGGTGCCATCTCCTCAAGAATGTTGGAACAAGTTCACACCATGCAAGATGAAGAAGCTCCCCAAGTTCCGGATATGATTTAAGGTAACCGTCACTTAATGATTAATTAACCTTATCAATTATAGTGCGCTTACATGGTGGGCAAATAAATAAATTGAAATTTTAAGAGGAACACTTTAGGATAGGACATGTAATAGTAGTTTCTAAAATTTAGAAAGTTAAGGAAGATGACCTAGATCATAATTGTAATGGTAAAGTATGAAGAAAATTAGAATTCTTATACTTAAGCCTATATAATCTAAATAATGACATAAAAGAATCAAGAGTCAAGTTAGGTAACTTGTCACTTGACTAAATTATGTTGAGGATTAGAGTAACGGCACAACGGAAGCATGGCGCATGAATGATCTCCATTTCATGAAGTAGATTAAGGATCTAAGATTCATGCTTGAATATTGGACTACAAGATAATGTGATGGGACCAACACCAAGAATCGTTAGCAAGAGACTATTAAGCGATGCTATTAAAGACGCAAAAGGAAGGTCACGTTGGTGCACATGAAGAGCTGAAAATAAATTAAGCGATGAGGATGAAAGGATTTTCGTTTAAGATTAAGTCAATGATTAGAGTTTCGCAGCGAAAACGTGACTCAAGAATGATCTCAATTCCTTGGAACTGATCAAAGATTGAAGATTCACATGGAAATCTTAAAACAACAAGTTATGGAGATTGCCTAGTGATGCAAAGGTCGTTAAAATGAGACCACCAAGAAATGTGCATTGGATGTCACAAACTGAGAGATCACGCCGGGGCATATGAGGAGCGAAAGATAAATGGAGCAACGTGGACGAAGAGATCTATTCTACAAAATTCGATGATAAATTTTATTTTAAGAGGGGTATAGTGTAATATTCTAAAAAAGAAATTAAAAAATAAAAGAAAAAATAAAAGAAAACCTACATCTAGTTAAGGCCCGATTAAAAAGTCCATTACCTTAATAAACCCCAATGCCCTAAAGTATAAACACCACTCAACATGCCCTAAACCTCACCAATCACCCCCTCTCATCTAATCTTTCTTTTACTCTCCCCAACATTTCCAACCGACAACACCCTCAATTCCCCCCTCTCCCTTCTCACACTCTCTCTTCTCTCAATCTCATCTCACACGAGCAATAACCAAAGCACCTCCTCTCATCTTCTTTCTCAAGAAGAGAAGGAAGTTGAAAGAAGAAGAAGAGGTGGCTTCCACGTCAAAGAAGAAGAAGAAAGAAAAGGGGAAATAGGACTAGGGTTTTAACGTAAACCACAAATGTATGTTTGAGGGGATCCAACCATAATCTCTCTCTCAATGTATTAATTGTTGTTTGTATTGGGATTTAGGAACAAACTTTGATTCCTACATGATGAGATTTGGAACATTAGAGTAGAATGCATGATTCCTATTAGATGTTTGTGAAAAATGCTACATGAGAATCCTGATGTAGGAAAATGATGTTTATATTGAAATAATGGCATCCATAATCTTATTAAACTAGCATGAGGCCGAGATATGCAAATGTAAATGTTAATAAGTGTATGTTTGAGGGGATCCAATCCTAATATCTCTAATGTATCGATTGTTGTTTGAATTGCGATTTAGGAACAAACTTTGATTTCTACATGAGGAGATTTAGGACATTAGAGTAGAATGCATGATGCCTATTAGATGTTTGTGAAAAATATTACATGAGAATCCTAATGTAGGAAAATGATGTTTATATTGAAATAATGACATCCCTATGAGATCAGGATATGCAAATGTAAATGTTTGAGGGATCCAAGCCCCCTAATGTTGTGTGAATATTTGAATTAAGGCATGAAAGAACGAGCACGAAATGTTTTCTGATGCCTCAGACTAGTCGCACGAAATCCTTTCGATCGCCCGCTCTGGAGGCAAGTCGTCAAGTCGAATTTGTTTGATCATATTCATCCATCAGTTGACTGAAACCTTCGGTCGTCCAATTTATAAAGAATGCTCTTCTCTGTAACAAGCGATCGATTAGACAACCAGTTTGATCATCCGAAACCACGAAATGGTTGTTTTAAACCCATTCGATCATCCGATTTAGAAAGACCGCTCTTCTCTGTAATTAACGATCGATGAGAGGACCAGTTTGGTCATTCAAAAACCATGAAGCGGTCGTCCGAAACCCCTTCGATCATCTGATTTAGAAAGATCGTTCATCTCTATAATAGTGGTCAATCAGATGACCTGTCTAGTCGTTCGAAAGACATGAAGTGATCGACAGAAAGATGTTCGGTCGCTCGATACGTGACCTCATCCAAAAGTGGATCAGTTGTCCGTTTTGTCTTTAATGCCTATGTGATGTTGATTGTCTACATTTAGCATGATTTGAAGTATGTATGATCTTAAATAGGATTAAAACATGCATCATGTATTGAATGATTGTATGTATTGATGTATATAATTCAAAGACGGATTGGTATGAATATATCTTATTGTAATCGAGGAGGGAAAATGGGTTCCACCCGCAAATGGTGGCATTTCTTGAGGAAATAAGTTCCACCCCCAAGTGGTGGCATTTTAAAAAATCGATGTGAGTTCCATCCCAAGTGATGGCGTCTCAATTGGACCTATTAGACCTATGAGGATTCAATCATTGCCTTGCTAGCCAATTCTCACGAATTCAACATGGTCTTTCCAATCAACAACATAAGAAATTATCTAAGTAAAGATAAAAGATAAAAAGATGAATGATGAATAACTTGGGACATAAAGTTAAAGACGACGATGAAATAAGAACATACGATGATGCAAATGAATGTTCACTTATCACATCATGATATGAATAAAGATGTTAAAGTTAAGCAACATAAGTATGTGATATGCTTTAACTTAATGATAAGTTATGATATGTTTTAGCATAATGTAAATATGTTATATGTTCATTTTATCTTGCCATAATGATATCGTTCACATGCCATGTAGAATGCATATGTAGCTCATGCTTATGTCCTATGTTTAGTTATGATGTAATGCATATGACAAGACATGTAGATATCATGTTATAGGATGATAGCATGCATGAGCCTAAACATATATACTTTAACGGGAGCAATCATCTGCACTCATGGATCGTGCAGGTATGAATGAGACTTAGGCTCAACGGTGGCGGCCTCATGGCGACTAGGTTGCACATGTGACAGTCGGGCTACGACCCAAGTTATATTACTTTATATTATGTTATTATGATGAACTCTTTTAAAAGTCAACTATGGATGCTTATGGGCCCTTTGGAGTCATGCACTTTTATTTGAACTCGTTTATGTATTATGAACCCTATGTTGAGTCTATATTAGAGTCCACGTGGTTCATGAGTTAGTATTGTTATTTTAATATTTATTTGCTTATGAAGTTTTTCGTTGTTTTATGCTAATGTTATGATTATTATTATGTTTTCGCTATAATATTTTATAAAATTAGATTATGAAAGTAACACCGCTTAGAAAATCGGTCTTTAAATTGGGATCGAATTTTGAGCGCGTAATAATATTAATGTATCAATCTCTTTGGAACTTTAAGCTTTTTTATTTAAATATACCTGTGAGGCTGCGAAAAGTAAAAAGAAATTAAAAATGGAATATGGGAAAGTTGATGGAAACAGGATAAGGCGTAAAATGGCGTTCAAGGAGGTATCATTTATTAATTGTTCATTGGTTACATTTATGTACGTAAAACTATATATGGAGATGGCCAATTTATTTGGTTGTTGTTAGTTCGTTCTTTCTCTCCTATTAATTTCCCACCAAATTCACAACAACCTTTCGCCGGCCAACAATAAACTCCAACCCACAACGAGAGAGAGAGAGAGAGAGAGAGAGAGAGAGAGAGAGAGAGAGAGAGAGAGAGAGAGAGAGAGAGAGAGACCACCGCAGTTGTGTACTGTAATCAGCTTCCATCGTTCGTCGCGAGGTGTTCGGAGGGTACTGATGCATACGATGGAGTCGTCAACGGTGGAGACCAGCGACGGCGTCAAGCTGCACGCGCGGCTATTCAAGCCGGCGGGCGTCTCCGGCACGGCCGTCGTCCTCGTCCTCGTTCACCCTTTCAGTGTCCTTGGCGGCTTTCAGGGCCTCCTCCGGGGTATCGCCACTGGCCTCGCCGAGCGAGGCTTCCGGGCCGTCACCTTCGACATGAGGGGCGCCGGCCGGTCGTCCGGGAAGGCCTCCTTCTTCGGCTCCGCTGAGATCGAGGACGTGATAGCCGTATGCAAGTGGGTCAGCGACACCATCTCCCCTCGGATCCTCTTGGTTGGATCCTCCGCAGGTACTAAATACATATTTCTTCTCTTTCGATTAATCCTTGGCTAGGTTTCTCACTAAAATGGCATTAATATATTTTTTCTTGCGTTCTTTGATAAACTAATACTCCTTTATTTAAGCATTAATTGAAACCCATTATAATATCAAAAAAATGCATGCACTTATGTGGATCTACCACGTGATTTTATCAAGTAATTTAACATCTACACTTAGATTTAACCATACCTTCACATATATATGACCTCCATATATCTTTTGTTACAAACACACACACATATAAGTCATATTCTAGGTATCAAAATAAGTCATTTTTTTTCTATAAAAATCATCAAGTCCAAGACAAAGAATCATCAAGGCATAAAACTACAACATCTTGATGGGCCTTGACATGCATATAAGTAGTAAAAATCACATCAAGGGGCATGCTAATTAGCTACGCATCCATATACTAGACTTTCATGCATATAAGTCACACTACATAAATAAACTAAGAATATAATTTATCATTTTCCTTCAACCCACCATAAGAACATTTACTCTCAATCATAACATCATTTTAAGGGATCTTTTCAAATCCCACCATAATGTTCATTTACTTCCAATCTTTTCACGTGAGTTTTAATATTTTGATTATCCGGTAAACTCTCCATTAATTAAACAATGAAATTGAAACTCTAATATGAAACCTCTCTACGATAAAGGACTTAAAGTCGCGATTGATTAATAAAATTACAGCATCATTGATGTAAATAAAAATTATAAAATTATATTATTAAAGTAAATGTAAATAGTGTTAGATTGTTTAAATACAGAAAAAAGTATAGTTTGAATCCATCCATTACCCTCATAATTGCCAACGTTTCATTGTGCCAAATATCAAGTGTAGTCATAGTCGTTGGGGTCGTCCTCATATTTTCTCTTTTAATGAAATTAATTTCTTTATAGAATTTTATTTCCAAAAGGATAGAACATTATTAGGCGTTTAAGATTTAATAATGAAAGAAATTAAACAACATTTCCTTTTGATAGAATATGCGCTTTTATATTGATGTGCAAGGTGCGTTTGACGATGATATAGACACTTTGGACCTGATTTGTATAAGAAACTCAAGGATAGTGGCTTATTCTGGGTTTTGTCGTCAAACATCATTTTTAGATGTCGTTGAACTCCACATTATTAAATATAGAAAAAAGAAAAATAGAGATAATTTTGTTCTTGCTCTCCTAGAACATATTTGCTCTAGACCTAAGAACAATATTGTTTGTTCTAGATTTCACCATAAGCTCTTTTTTTTTTCTCCATAATGTAAAAACCAAACCAGGGGCTGCCATCG
Organism: Pontederia crassipes; assembly: GCA_030549335.1. NCBI lineage: Eukaryota > Viridiplantae > Streptophyta > Magnoliopsida > Commelinales > Pontederiaceae > Pontederia > Pontederia crassipes. The sequence goes on along the minus strand of JAUKPH010000018.1, from coordinate 8,701,497 downwards.
CCGGTTCAGCGGTGGACAAGGTGGATCAAGTGGTGGGCTACGTGGGAATCGGGTACCCATTTGGCTTGATGGCTTCCGTCCTCTTGGGCAGGCACAACGAGGCCATCTTGAAGTCTGAGAAACCGAAGCTTTTCGTCATGGGGACAAGAGACGGCTTCACCAGCGTGGGACAACTGCGAAGCAAACTGGGAACCGCAGCCGGCCGGGTTGAGACGCACCTGATCGACGGCGTCGGCCACTTCCAGATGGAGGGAGCCGCTTTCGATGCCCAGATGGTTGATCTCATATCCACCTTTGCTAAATCCCTCTAGTGTGTGCCTGCCTGCCTGCTAACAATAATAATATTGCTCACTCAAAAAAAGAATGAATGTAGAATGTCAAGAAACTTATTCTGAGGGCATGTATTTTATTTTGTACGTTATGTTGGGGAACCATGAAACTACGTACGTCCGTCCGTCCGTCCATTACCAACTGCTAGAATGTCCTTGCGAATATTTCCAAGGCAGAGGAGGAGAAGAAGCTTGGCATCCCCCAGAAAGAATTACAGAACTCCGAACCGAACAAATAAATTAATTTTGTTACATAGCTAACTAAATTTTGACCTACAACCAAAAAAAAAAAAATTGCTTCGGCCGATTTCTTGCGGCCGGTCACGGCGGTTTGCTATGTGAATTTGTTTGCCTCGCTAGATGGCGTAGTCGTAACGATCAGCTTCCCGACCTTGGCGACTGTAACTACTGGCTTGGTGCCTTCTCGATGCGACATAAGAAGCCTGGCCCTTGTCCAGTGATGGTCTGTGATGGAACTGGCCTTCGTCATCTGCCTCACATGAATTAGGTTTCTTATATTTCTATTATTTAGATAAACGTGTATTTTTTTTCCATTAACGTACAAGGAAAGATGCAAAGAAGACAAATTTTATTTAGGAAATTATAAAAAAAACTTGATAAATATATATTTACCACTTTCATCATCAGAGGTGTTAGCAAGCCTTGAAATAGCATCAATCAGCGATTGTTCATGCTCCTGCAATGTGTACCAAATGTCTGATGATATCCAATATAATCAGCAACGAGAAAGAATTATTGAGAGAGGTAGGAAGTACTTGAAGCATTTTCATCGCCTTCTCAATCTCGAGAGAATTTGGATGATTGGCACTGTACACCCTTTCCACCTAATTTTATTGAAAGGTAACCAGATGATCAGGAACATATCACATTCTCTTTATGGATGGATGGTGAATTGATTTGTCCAAATACCTCCTTCAACAGAGTTGCGGTGTGAAGTATTTCAACAGAGTCCAAACCATTCTTCCTAAATCCATTTTGTGATGGAACGTGATCTTTCCTGGATTTCTTATTAGCAGGGATAGTCCCATTTTGGTCGGCTCGATTGGAGAAACCAGCTTCTTCCCCTATCCATCGTATGTCTTGTGGAGCAATCTGTCAGGAATTTATTAAACAGATCAGTGCGAAAAAGCACATGAGGCAAGAGCTTGTATAGAGTAATGACAAAAAGAATGATCCCTATGGAGAACATGATAATCAATGGCAAAAAAACAGTCATATATAGTCAATAAAAATATTGAAGTGTAGATTTCATGGAAGAAGGGTGCTTAAAGGTTGATTGATTTACCTCTTTAAGGTTAACCAATTCAAAAGATTCTTTTTCTGTGTTGTAATCGTATGAGAGAGAATGCAGACCCTGATTGGAAGTAGCATTATAAGAATCTTTGAAATATATAATTACATAACTAAGTGAGGCAAAATTCTAACCCGGCTCTCGTCATAATTAGTTATGACAGCCTCATAGAAGTTATTGTCTTCTGGCCACCTCGTCATGACTTTTTTCCAATCAATTCCCTCCCGCCTTGTTGAACTGCTGGAGCACCAGTGGAGCCCCTCCTGGTAGGTTGATCTCTTTCAACTGAAGCTGATGAAAGATACTACAAGCACTCAAAATGATTAATCTATAGTGGGAAACAGAACAACATGAATACTTGTAATCAATGTAAGAACATTCAGACTTCAAAGAAGAAATATACTGCAAACACACAAAAGGATCAAATAAACTTCTTTTAAAGAGGAAATGATCAATAAAAAAACTGATCTAGACTGGGAACAGAATCACATGAATACTATCAGCCAGTGTAAGAATATTCAGACTTCAAAAAGGAAAACAAATAAAGAAAAAATATTCAACTATTAACCTACTGGCTTTGTCTTTTTGCCTTTGGCTCCAGCGATAGATCCCTGCCTGACAGCTGATGAAGATGGATGTACAGATGGAATGGCTGGTTGTGAATGCGTTGCAGGCAATGGTGCACCTACAGTTAGTGATGTTATTGACTGAGACAGTTTTTGCCTCTTACGGGAGGCCGAGATACTAGGACTGGGTAGTGGATGATGATCAGGTTGAGCATTACTAAGCGGAATTGATGGGAGTTCACCAGATTGCCTCCAATCTCTGGAAAAAGTTTTCAAAAAATATGCATATATTACAATTAGTCCGCTGAAACAACTGAGCAACTAGAAAAAAAAATGGCAAAATTTTGCAGTAGCTAACCTTATTTGCCTAATGATATCTTCTGCATTGACCTTGCTTAAAAGTGTTCTGTGCTCCTCATCTGAAACCCTAAGCTCTTTTCTCAGTTCAGTAATTAAGGATTCTTTCTCCTGGAAAGATATACTCCTTAGAAAGTTGGTCCTAGAAACATAAGAAATGCAAAAGGCAAAATTATTTATTTCTGCCAACATGCATACCCAGGTGATGGCATCTGATTGAGCCTTAAATGCGCGGAGAATTGAACTATATGCTTCTTGCTCAAGTTGGTGAATTTGCCTCTTCATATCATTCTGCATCATAGCAGAGCACGGCAACCCACCACCAGCAGATCGTCCACTTCTAGACACCCGCAATCTTGAATTATGGTTCTGATTTGGTGGAAAATCATCATCAGTTCCTGCAGTAAGTATAAGGGAAATTAAGCCCATCACACATCTTTAAAAAAGGCTGGCCAAAGATGATTCATCCAAGGAAAACCTCATGATACAAAAAAGTAACTAGTTAGAAAGAAGCATAAATCTAACAAAAATCAGACAAGTATCTAAGAAATATTCTGCCAAATGTATGGCAAAATATTTGTCTTCCGGAAACTTAAAACAAACTTTCCATTAGAGCAGAAATTGATTAAAGAACAAGAAAAAGAAATGATGCTTGCTTATGGTTCTTGTGAATAATTAGTTAAGTGAAACTGGATTTTGTTGTTTTCTTATAAGGTAGCAAGTCAATAGAAGCATGCATTATTCACAATAACTTATGTTTCAGTGGGAAAACTTGACTTGTTAGCACAACGTTTTCACAAGCTCAAATTATAGAGAACTCATGTCAGTTACTGACAATAGAAAAAACCCAAGATAGACATCAAACCGATAGCATTTTTTTATGTTAAAGAGAATATAAACATGCTCAATAATGGACACACAAAATTGAACATGCATAGTAAAGAGTAGATTTTTTTGGTAGGGCTACGGATCTGGTCGGCGAGGAGTCCATCTTATTGCATGGAGCAGTATCCGACCCACTTTCCAGGGCCGAGATCTCCGCTGCACTAACTGGGCTCTTCTAGCTCGGTGGGTCAGGCAGATCATGGGGCCTGAGGATAGCTTACGGAGTTCGGTCTTCTTCACCTGCTATGGGCGCGACCTATCTTGGGAGTCGAGGCTTATCTTTCCTCGTGGGGCCTCATCTTTCTGGAGGGGAGTGGCAGTGCTGCTCCCGCGAGTGCGCCCACTCATGATACCCTCACTTGGCACTGGAGAGGACTTCTCATTTTCGCATCACGGCTGGTTCCGAAGACCCATTGGCAGAGGCTTTCCTCGTTTATATGCTTTGACAACACATCCTGACACGACAGTGGCGGAGACTTGGTCTGAAGCCGGTGCCACCGACTCCGACTCTTGGACCCCCGTTTTTAGTTCAACTCTTACGGACCAGCGGTCCAGGTCAAATGGCTAGGAATGGCTCTCAGAGTCTTGGTCAACACGTAGCTTATTCCTTCCAGACATGGATGCATTCGAGGACTTCATGGCAGATTGTAGACTCATTTGGAGATCTAGGATACCGCTGAAAGTCAAGATCTTGGCTCATGCGTAGGGACAGGCTTTTCACCAGGACATATAGGGTGAGATGGGCACTTCACACGGACACAAGCTGTGTTTTGTGTGGTGAGGCGAAGGAGGACGTCGATCATCTATTTTTAGAGTGCCCGACAGCACGAGGCATTTGCTTAGTAGACGACCATTGGAGATCTCTTTCCCTCGGATTCTCAGTCTTTATGGTGATCTTTTCGAGTTCTGACACGAGAGAGGCAGAGATAGAGTCACGGGCTGGTTCCTGGGCTATATGGCTTTAGCATAACTGGATATTTTTTTGTGGGGAGCGATGTCAGTCAGAGCATATTGTAAACCACATCTCTTTTCTTTTGTGGAGTGGGGTTTCGGATAGCTGATATACTTTTCCATTTTTTTTGTCGCTTTTCTTGAGGGCTCACACTTGTATATCATTCTCATTCCATAGATCTATATATATACGACAACCGTATAATCGGGTGGTCATCCTTTTTCTTCTCAAAAAAACATACATAGTAAAGTTCAGTATTGTGGACAATTTTTTTTTTCAAAAAATGTGTAGCTAGTGCAGCAATAATGGAAATAAGGTTTTTTTTTTTTTTGAAACGAGAAATGGAAATAAGGTCAAGAAACATAAGCATGTTGGAAGTCAAATTTCTCGAAGCATAATATCCAACTACATTATAACGGTAAACAAAAACAAAATTAGAGTAGGAAAAACATATTACTTCTTGGATTTTATAGCTAATTATGTGGGGAAAATTTGTACACAATGTATTGCTGAAGATGCGAGTCATGTAAAAATCTGGAAGTTGTTTCCGCTGACAAGACGAAACAGACAAAAGCACCTACAAAGAGACCCACATAACTAGGAGTTAAATCCTAGCAGATTTCTAAATTGACCCTTCTCCTTGGGAACTTCAGTTTTCAAGTTTTTCTTTTCCGAGGATGTGAGTGAGCCAGGTGCGCAAATCCAGTTTTCAAGTTAACTTAGAGTAACTATGTGGTTTTTGATAATCCAAACACTATATTGTTTGGCCAACTATGTCAAGTAAAAGGCATGAATTTTTCATCCCAATATTTAGGGCGTAGTTTGCCTCTCAAAAACAAAAAAAAGGAGGTAGATACTAGCACCATCAGTATCTTTCTCTTCTTTTCTCTTTTTTTCTTTCCTTTTTTTTTTTTTGAGGAGAACTAGCACCATCAGTATCCTACCAATCTATTGCCCGTGTTGTTGGAAATTCGGATGTTCAGCTGTTTTACATTTATTTTATAGGTGGAAATCTTCAGTTGGTTTTCCAAGAAAGCCTTCCCGCACGTTTCGTTTGCAAAAATTTCAAGGAAGTTCTGGTCATGGACTGTCACCTCATCTGAAACTGTAAAATGCCACTCAAAAGAAAAATCTTCGCTTGGCTGCTCAGACGTGAGAGGGTCCTGACTAGACAATTGAGGACCCGACACAAGGAGGCGTCATGGATGGGTCTGGCTCTTACGCACCTTTTCTGCCCGCAACTGTACTTACGCTTCCTCTCACCTAGCTTGACCTCAGCAACATTCAGGATCAACTGTAGACTTCTTTGGCAACCTCAAGTGTCTCTCAAAGTCAAGATCTTTATTGGCTTATGCGGTGTGACAAGCTCCTCTCGGTAGCCTACAGGACCAGATGGGCCCTAGTGCCGACCTGTCATGCGTTCTATGTCACATGGCAGAGGAGGACATCACACACCTTTTCGTCAAGTGCACTGTGATCGAGGAGGAATGGGGCCAGATGCATCGACTGGGCATGTCTTCTGTACTAAGGCATTCTGGCAGCCACTGAGAGGCCTAGGGGGGCGAGGCAGCCAAGATTGGAGGACACCTTTAGCAACCTTTTTGGCAGTCACCTGGGCTACATGACTCCGGCGTAATCACATTATTTTTTGTGGTCAGAGATATTATGCCGAGAATATTTCACCATGTTTTCTTTCTTATTTCAGAGTAGGGGTTTGGAAAGGTGACCACACTTTTTTCTCTTTTGATGTCTTTCTGTAGAGTTCACATTTGTATAATTTACTCCTATAGTAATATATCTGGATGACATGGGCCATCTGGCTATAGGACAATTGCAACAATTGTGAAAGAGGGGTATTACATAGAGAATATTGTACGTCATGGCTCTTGCACAGTTTACTCTTATAGTATTATGTCCGGATGACCCATAATTCGGTAATCATCCTTTTTTTCTGAGAGCAGGATGGTTGCCAAAAGACACAATCATCCAGATTTATTGACGCAAAAGTCAGCTACATTGGATTAGATCATTACAAAGAACAGGTTACATTACACCATCCAACTATGTGCCATACTTAGCAGATGTCACCACATTGTCAAGGTAGATGCGTTCGCCTCCTCAAATACGACTTCATTCCGTTGAGATCATATGGACCACAAGAACGCAACTGGGATTGCTCACTGCTGCTTCGACATATAGATGATGATATCTCATTGATGACCTCCAAATCGGTATGTTCTCCAAAAATCATGTGCCAAAGTTGTGTTCAACCAGCAGCAACCTGCCTCCCTCCATACAGTCCTTGCCACAGCACCAAAAAAAGAGATGATCTAGATTCTCATCACTGTCCTCACACAACGAACATGTGATGCTTGTCGTACGGTACTACTGTGATATAATTTAGTTGGCAGCCGCTGACATCTGAAGAGTCGTGCAAAGATTTTAACACACAGACGAATTTTCAGTTGCCAGATAAGGTTACAATCCATCAGCAATTGACCATCATTTGTCCTATTATCCTCATCCAATAATTTACATACAACATTAACTGAGAATTGTCTAGTGCTAACCCATCCAACCTCTCTAATAAGCAGAGGAGGTCATCCAATCGTTGATCCGACAGAGCTGAGGCAAAGAGAAGTGACCAAATACCATTAGAGAGCAAGGATTCTGACCAGCAGTCCGCAACAGTAGCCAGTTGATCTTACGCTAAGGCAGATAATCTAGAAAAAGACACATAAAGGGAAATGGACGAGGCCCAAGCATCCACCTAAAAGCAAAACATTGTACAAGAGACTATGGATTGGGAGAAGAATTGTCAAAGCTTTGCGGTTCTCGAGAAAAGGATACATGAGACATCTAGGAGTAAATTTCAACCATGGTCATCCATCTTAGGATATGAAAGCTATGAAGGATTGGAAGTGCATTATTATCTCCATGCTTCTTGATGAGAATCCAATGATTGAATTAACTGATGTGGATGCAACTAACTTGGTCCGCCTACTATATGCCTCTGCCAGGAAGGCTGTTGGGGAAAGGATAGTTCCTGCAAGTGACAATAGGAAGCAGTACTACACGAAAGCCCAAAAGGTGAGACCAATTTATGCCAGTTCAGTGGATTTTTCTTTGACATGGTTCAAGGTCCGTTAGACCATGGTCTCTGCATCTCAATTTTTTCAGTTGTATTGATAACAATAGAGACTATAGGTGCACATTATGTTAACCAGTTACTTCAATGATATTCCCCTGTGGTAGTAGAAATGTTTTGCCCCTTTTTTGTAGTAAAGATTTGCTCTTTATTTGATGTTTTTTTTGAAACTATGACTATGAATTTTTGTGGTTATTGTTTGTATTAAAAAACTCCGCCTATGTTTTATAGACGGTCCCAAGCCCGGATAAAGGAGGAGGGTTGTGTTACAGCCAGCGTAAAACCCTGTCGAATCTCATGAACATGGATCAACGAAGAGCGGAATGGCGTCGTATGATCCATGTAGCTGACCCCACCTAGTGGGATAAGACTTTGTTGTTGTTGTTGGTCATCCATCTTAGGGGTATTTCCTGTAAGGTCATCCAACTTCACTTTGTAATAATACGGTCATTAAACTTGAGAATTGTTTCGGCCGCGGTCATCACGACCGGTTATAAAATGACGTGGATGCTTATGTGGCACCACAACAATATTTTCTCTCTCCTCCACGTCAGATTAAAAATAAAAAATGCCACATCAACTTTTTCTCTCTGCTTTGTCCAAACTTAATTTTGTATCTACATAGTCATCTAACTTTTCAAGACATTCAATCGTGGTCATCATTAAAAACTTAAAATAATAATAATAAATATATAATATCATGATAATTAATAATTTTTAATTAATGAAATAAAAAATTAAAAAAAACATACCGATTATATTTTTTGCCCTAAAATTTAAAATAATAAAAAATATTAAAATTAGAAAACAAAAATATTTTTTTGCGCGAGATTTTATCGGGGCCGAGCCAAATTGTACTGGGTCGTCTAGTGGGGTGTTGGGCATGACCCTTCGTCCATCGAGTTGTTGAGCCAAATTATTAATTATCATAATATTAAAAATCAAAATTAGTAATTATCATAATATTATCTAAAAAATCTGTATCCGGCTTAGCAGCCTGCTGGATGTTGGGCCATGCCCAGCACCCCGTTGGACGACGTAGTACGATTTGGCTCGGCCCTAATGGAATCTCGCGCAAAAAAATATTTTTATTTTTCTAATTATAATATTTTTTATTTGAAATTTTAGGGCAAAAAATATAATCGATATGTTATTTTTCTAATTTTTTATTTCCTTAATTAAAAAATTATTAATTATTATAATACCATATATTTAATACAGGTGACAAGAAATATGCAGATACAAAATAAAAATTATTAATATGCAGTGACAAGAAAACTTAATATTAATTATTATAATATTATATAAATTTATTAAAAAATTTGAAAAATTAAATGACATTGTCAGAAAGTTTTGAAAAGTTTGCTGACCATGTAGATACAATATTAAGTTTGGACAACGCAAAGAGAAAAATATTGACGTGGCAATTTTTATTTTTTTAATCTGACGTGGAGGTGAGAGAAAATGCTGACATGGTGCCGCTTATCCATGTCAACGATTTATAGGTATACTGGCTATATCTGGTCATGATGACCACAACCGAAATGTTTTGAAAGTTCGATGACTGTGGTGTTACAAAGTGAAGTTGGATGAACTTAATGAGAATACCCCTTAAGTTCGATGACCATGGCTGAAATTTACTCAGACATCTATGGGGTATTACATAGCAAACATTGTACCTCATGACTCTTCGGCTGGAACAAGGGATATACAGTATGTTTTCGTGGGTATCCACAGCCACTCGTGCTTTTTTATCTTTTGTTTTTCATACAAAGTTGTAAATTTGACATCTTTTAATTTTAATAGAAATTGGATGGCAACTCCAACCTCAATACCCATCCTTTCCATCATAAAGAAAAGTAGCCAAAATAATATACTAGAATAGAGCTGATGCATGCACATAAGATGATTGATATACTATTTGATCGAAGCAGATTTTGTGAAAGTAATATTTAAATATTAATATAAAAGAAACCTTCAGCACTTTAGACTTTTGGCAGGCCCCGAGGGGACTCGGCAGACACAGACAACTGGGTTGGAGAGTTCCAATGACGACCTTTTTGGCCGGTGCCCGGACGATTTGGCTTCAGCGCAATCAAGTCATTTTTTGTGGGGAGAGATAGTAAGGACATTATTGCACATCACATATTTTGTCTTCTTCGAGAGTGTGGGTTTTGATTAGTACCTCTTCTCTTCCTTTTTTTGCCGCTCTCCACCGGAGAGCGTTCCATATGTACATTACATTTCTTTTCAGTGATATATATATGCGTGGATGACAACCCAACCGGTAGTCATCCTTTTCCCCCTCAAAAAAGAAAACCTTCAGCACTCCAAGAAAGATAACTAACTCATCCAGTTGTAGTGAAAACTGTAAAGAGTGTTGAACCTGCGACACCAAAGAATTGAAATCGAAATTCCCTAAATTGTACTAGCATTGATCTAGAGCCAATAGATGGCAGTTTACACAGAAGAAGATAGCCCAATGCCTAGAAGCTTAGGCTTTTAGACTACACAATATATGCTTATATGCGAGCATGCCAACAACATGACTTCCTTGTTAAGAAGAAAAGCCTCAAAGGCAAAATGGTTACACTAACCGAATTACTCTTCATAATGATGTCTACATTTACGAATTAGTGAAGGTTTTTCTCACATCTCGTAGTTCCAAAATATGCAGTAACATACCAATTATATTTCTATCAGCTCAAAAACTATCAAAACGCAGTCACGTCTACAATGATTGTTTCCCTCTACACCATGAGAACTGTCACAAATAACATATGCATTACACACACGAGTTCGGCAATAGAAAGAACACCTTATATTCTAGATACTACGAACTCGTAAACCCTATTTTCTCAGTTGTTGTCCTACAAGCCGCTTGTTGGGGGCGCAAATTAGTTCGAATTTTCTGCTTGGCATGAACAAGAAAGAAATTTAAACGTCTTCAAATCCCAAGAGCCAAACACGATGAACACCACAACTTTTTTTTTCTAGAGGGAAATGAACACCACAAAATGGCTACCGCAATGCAAGAAAGATGAATGAATGCCACTCACCGCTGCTATCCGAAGACCCATAATCCATAGCCAGACTGCGACTATGGTGCAAATTTCTCACGAAGAAACCCCAAGAAATCACCAAAGAGTCTCCTGTCAAAGAGGAGGAAATGCTAGAAGAAAACCAAGCAAACTCTGGATCCTCTCATACTCCCCGAAGAACACCAGGAGATCGACGGGGAAAGCTCGCCCGATTCAATCCTCTCAATGCGAATCCGATCGACGGAGGGGCGGCGAAGCGGAGCAGCGGCGGCAGTCGGCGGGACACGGGAGGGGGAGGGGGGCGTTCGAAAGATATTGACAAGACCGAAGCGTGCAAAGAGCAATCCAGAAAAAAAAAACAACGGCCACGCGTAACGTACACAACAACCCTAAAGTCTGTTATAACGGGAAATTTGTATAGGTCAGTTCTCTGTGTTCTAATATATCGTTGTCGCTTCGAGACACAGATCGAACTCCTACCGGCCCAAGTCGGCGATACGATTTAACTACCAGTTAAATCGTTTCTGCACGTGCCACGTGTCTCGGTTGTCACATGCCTGATGGGCTTCGACTCGGCTGAACACACAGCCCATATCCTTGTGGAACAAGACCAAGTTGTTCTATTAATTTATTTCATCATATCATTATTATTAATAATATTATATTATGCTACTAATTATTGTGCACTGCATTTGTTCCTTTTTTTTACAATAGTTCCTAGATTGCATGACTCAAAAGAATTGGAAAAAAAACAAAAGAATTTTGCGTTAAAGTTTGATTCACCTGATATAAATAGTAAAATCAGATAACTAGCACATCCGCCAAAGGGGAAAGCTTTATATAATAACAGTATAACACTAGTGTGTTATCTTCGAGAAGAGTGTCCATCTTTTATTTCTAAAAAAAATAACAAGTGGAAACTTAGAACTAACAACCAAGCAATTAGAATGGGGGACCAAAATAAATATGAAAATTTTATATATCGAGTTTAGCTTAAAAGCCAGCCCAACCTGAAGGCTGATTAGCTTCGACCCTGTTGGCCGACATGCCATTGGACCTTTCAGAAGTTTTCCCTTGAGAGGAAGTTGTTGAGGGTTGTGAGATGTTTGTAGATGTCTTTCTTGGACCATCTAAATTGTTGCCACGTGCACCTCTTGGTGCTCCAAGAGCTGAGGTGCTACACTGCCTGCCATTGGTTGTTGTTCCCATATATGTGGGATGATGGCTTCCTTGTGCAAGTTGAACTTTGGGATCACTTTCAAAGGCATGCCACGGCTTTGGCTCCTGGCCAGGAGATGAACTGTTTGTTATCATACCTTGCTCGAGTTCCCAAATAGTTCCTTCGATCTGAATGTCCTTCTGATCCAAACACAAACACACTAGACAAAGTCACACAACATTAACCAATATATGCAGAAAGAAATAAGAGATTGTACAAATTACATACTGGAGCAATTGAGTTTGCTGACTGGGTTTGATTCCTCCAACTATCTTTTTGTATTGACCTAGTTGCTGCAGTAAGAGCGTGCTTTAGTTCCTGGATCTCCTGTCGTTGAGTGCAGCAGATTACAGACAACTTTTCATATTTAGATGTAATGTCTGCTTTTTTCTGAATTGGCCTTCTTCAACTGATCTTTTAGGGCATCTAGTTCTGCTTCTAGCTCATTTCTTATAGGCTTCTTGTTACCATTGTTATCACCAATCTTCATCGTGCCAAACTTTTGTGTATCCAATTCAGTTGCCAAAGTGTTTAAAGGCTTGTTTTCAATGGTTGGTTTGTTCTCATGAGTTGATGCTTTTGTTGTCTTTGCATCCTGAAAAAAACTTATTCGAATGTCTTTAGACTTGTCAGCACTTGACTTACTCGTAGGATTTTTCTCATTGCACCTTAGTGCTAATCCAGATTGGGCATGTTTTTTAGGACTATCTTTGTTCCCATGGTTACCATGATCGTGCTTGGATGTTGATTGCTTGATTGACTTTCCATTACAAGGTCTTGTGTCCACCACCTGTGAATCCTTTGCATGTGATGTGGACCAAAATGCACCAATGGGTGCTCCACCAACTTTATGATCCCCTTGATGAGCTTTAGATTGATGGACGCTACCATTAGAATGGAGTGAAATATTTGGAACTTGTTCTCTAGATAAGGATGGTGAAAGACAACTCTTTTGAGGCATCATACATGTCTTATTAGGAAAACCTACAAAATTCATTTCAAAGTCATGAATAAATGGATTCTCAAGGTTGATAAAAATATGTAATGCAATGATATCAGACGGTAGATGAATTTGCATGTTTAAAAGCCCTCTCTGATGTAGATCATGTTGACAAGAAAAGAGAGAATTCTGCTGCTGTACAGAATTCTAGTGGTCAACAACTTAATTTGATTCAGATTTGAAGAATATGTTAGGAGTCCTAATGCTATTAGGAATGTTATTTTCTTTTTAGTTTATTTTTCTTAGAAGTCCTAATGTTATTAGGATTGGTATTTCTTATTACTTTATTTCTGTTAGGTTATAGGAGTCCTAATGCTAGTGGGATTGTGTTTTTCTTTTGCTATAGGAGTCCTAGTGCTAATAGTATTGCTAGATGGGAATCCCTATATATTGGCCTGACTTGTAATAGTTAAGAAAGAACATTATTATCTCTTTGATTAAATTTTCAGTTCAGACTTTTCTAAATTCCTGAGTTCGTGTGCGCACGATCTTGGTCTTGGATTTCTTCTAAGGTGCTGGTGGATTTCTGCTACTTTATTTGTCGATTATCGTCCGCTTGAACCGGTGACATCGACGTTTGTTTTCTGCAGATCTTTCAAGCATATCAGAGACACACTTGCACGGTGCAATAGAACACCGTTCATCGGGCCTAGAGTTTGCTCTTGGTTATATTTAAATTTCTATACCGAATTCATCCTTAATGCTCTGTCAAGTGGTATCAGAGCGAGGAAGAGATTATGGCTGATATTCCAATTAGAAAAGAGTTTGAAGGATTAGAAACAAAGGTAGATCTCCTTACCGCTGTCATCAAAAAATTGCTTACGAATCAAGGTCCTATTCACACACGTGTCAAACCAGAAGCAACCCAAGAAAATCGACGACAACGAACAACCACTTCTTCGGTGGACAGCGATAGTGAAGAAGAGTTAATTGTTGAACCACGAAGAAATTTTGCACACGGACAACCTGATTTTAGGATGAAGATGGAATTACCTCACTTCAATGGTCATCTACCCATTGAAGACTTTTTGGATTGGATTTCGGAGGTCGAACGATTTTTTGAATACATGAAAATCCCAGAATATAAGCAAGCAAAATTGATGGCATATCATTTAAAAGGAGGGGCATCTGCATGGTGGGAGCAAATTCAATCTTTGGAGTGCAAAAAAATAAACAACCAATACGGAGCTGGAGGAAAATGAAGCAAATATTGTGGGATCGATATCTTCCAACAAACTATCAACAGATTCTTTATCAATGGTTGCAAAATTGTAGACATGGCGGAAGGCTAGTGCGGGATTATACAGTGGAATTCGATCATCTAACATCTCGCAACAACTTGGCTGAACTAGAACCACAACAGTGGCTCGATACTTAAACGGTTTGAGATCGAATATCAAAGATAAAGTAGAAATGCAAACTCCTAGCACCATGGCCACTGCAATCACGTTGGCAAAAACTGCTGAACGTCAACTAGAATGAGCCAAGGCACAATTTCATTCTGCTGAGACTAGTAAGATGGCAAATGCACGCAATTCATCTAAACTTCCTGCAATTGAAGAGGTTGGAAGTGCTGACAAAAGCTTACCAGCCAGCTCTAAATCAAAACCTGCGGGTGCTGATAATGCTAAGAGGAATTCCAACTCATATGGGAAGTCCAATTTTATTGTTTGCTATCGTTGTAGACAATTAGGTCACCGATCCAATGAGTGCCCACAACGTCCATCACTCCATTCAACACGAATAATAGAGGATGAAGAAGAAACTGATGATCAAGAGGTTAATGATGAATATCAAATTGAAGAAGAAACCTGGGCTGATGAAGATGGAGAACACCTCTCGAGTGTCGTGCAACGCCTATTATTAATGCTTAGGAAAAAAGAGGATCCTCAGCGACATGAAATATTCTGAACCCGTTGCACAGTGAAAGGTAAACTTTATAAAGTCATTATTGATAGTGGAAGCTCTGAAAACATTATTTCAAAAAAAATGGTGGACACATTGAAATTGAAAACAAAACCTCATCCTTCACCATATAGAGTTAGTTGGATTAGTAAAGGCACTAACAAAGAAGTTACACAATTGTGTAAGGTATCTTTATCAATTGGCAAGAGTTATAAGGATGTGGTCACATGTGATGTATTGGATATGGATGCAAGCCACATCATCTTGGGTCGTCCTTGGCAATTTGATGTTAATGCAACCCATCTAGGACGAGACAACATCTACAAGTTTTCTAAAGACGGAAAATGCATCTCTTTATTACCATTACAACATGATTCAGTAATTAAAGAAAATAGCTTGAAGAATGTCTACTTAATTGAACGGGCATATGAGTTCATTTCTGAAGTAAAAGACAGTGGAAAGGCTTATGCACTTGTGTGCATAGGGGAGGTTCCTCCGGATCAAGAACACACTACAAAGGCAATCCAAAATTTAATTTCATAATTCAAAGACATCACTCCTGAAGAATTACCTGATGGATTACCTCCCATGCGAGACATTCGACATCATATTAATCTAATACCAGGTTCAAGTCTTCCAAACCTTCCCCACTACGGATTAAGTCCAAAAGAAAATCAGATTTTACAAGATCAAGTGGATGAATTAATAAAGAAATGATTTGTTCGAGAAAGCATGACTCCATGCACAGTACCAACACTCCTTGTATCAAAAAAGGATGGCACATGGAGAATGTGTGTTGATAGCAGAGTTATAAACAAGATAACAATCAAGTATAGATTTCCAATTCCTAGATTGGATGACATGTTAGACATGTTGAGTGGGTCTCAAATCTTTTCCAAATTAGACCTACGAAGTGGTTATCATCAGATTCGAATGGAGCCCGGGATGAGTGGAAGACAGCTTTTAAAACTAAAGATGGCCTTTTTGAATGGCTGGTGATGCCGTTTGGACTCTCAAATGCCCCAAGCACATTCATGAGACTAATGAACCATATACTCAAATCTCTCATTGGGAAATCAGTAGTTGTCTACTTTGACAATATCTTGGTCTATAGTAAATCTGAAGCTGAACACCTTGTTAATCTTAGAGAGGTTTTAACTATTTTGAGCCAACATCAACTCTATGTCAATCTCAAAAAATGTTCATTTGCTACTGATCGGTTACTTTTCCTTGGATATATTATTAGCTCTCAAGGTATTCACGTGGATCCTCAAAAAGTGCAGGCGATCGTTTTATGGCCGACTCCAAAAACTATCATAGAAGTTCGTAGCTTTCATGGATTAGCCTTGTTCTATCACAGATTCATCCGTGATTTTAGCAGTATAATGACACCAATAACGTCTTGCTTAAAGAAAGGAAAGTTCCAATGGGGAGAGGAAGCTGATAGAAGTTTTGCAATCATCAAACAAAAATTGACAAGTTCTCCCGTTTTGACATTGCCTGACTTTGAGAAGGTATTTGAAGTGGATAGTGATGTTTCTATTCATGGTATTGGTGCTGTGCTCTCACAAGAGGGCCGTCCTGTTTCATTTTATAGTGAAAAACTTAATGATGCAAGGCAAAAATGGGCAACTTATCAGTTGTAATTATACGCAGTCGTTTAAGCTCTCAAGCATTGGGAGCATTATCTCATCCAACGATAATCATTTTGCATACAGATCATGAGACTTTAAAGCACTTACAGATTCAAGCCACTATCAGTCGAATGCATGGTAGGTGGGTACAATTCATGCAACGATTCACTTATGTTATCAAGCATAAGAGTGGAAAACTAAACAAGGTGGCTGATGCGCTTAGCCGACGTGCAGAGTTACTTGCTATGCTTCAAGTTGAAAGTAATTGGGTTTGAATCTTTGAAAGATTTATATGAGTTTGATGAAGATTTTAGTACTAGTTGGAGAACCTGTTTGCACCACCAACCGGCTAACGGATTTCATATTCAGGATGGCTTTTTGTTTAGAGGGAATCAACTTTGTATCCCTCGAACTTCTTTGCGAGACAAGATCGTTCAAGATTTATATGCTGGTGGTTTAGGCGGTCATTTTGGCAGGGATAAAATAGTGGCAGCTGTGGAACATCGCTACTTTTGGCCTCAACTTAAGCGTGACGTTGATAAATTTGTGAGACGATGTCGACTTTGTCAAGTTTCGAAGGGGCAATAAAAAATACTAGATTATATTCTCCACTTCCTATTCCAGAAGGTCCTTGGGAAGACCTTTCAATGGATTTCGTCTTGGGTCTTCCTCGCACACAAAGAGGCTCAGATTTTGTCTTTGTGGTAGTTGACCATTTTTAAAAAATGGCACACTTCATCCCATGCAAAAAAATTGCTGACGTGAGTCACGTAGCAAGTCTTTTCTTTAGGAAGGTCGTTAGACTTCATGGGGTCCCTAAATCAATCACATCTGATAGAGATTCAAAGTTTATATCTTATTTCTGGAAGTCATTATGGAAATGATTTGATGCAACCTTGAACTTTAGTAGTACATGCCACCCGCAAACCGATGGCCAAACAGAAGTGGTTAATCGGACACTTGGCAACTTGATTCGGGCTTTATTAGGTGACGAACCAAAACAATGGGATACAACACTTTCACAAGCAGAATTTGCATTTAATAGTATGGTGAACAGAAGTACTGGGAAGGCACCGTTTGGAATTGTTTATGGTAAAATGCCTCGCCAAGTTGTAGACCTCATCAATTTACTCGAAACTTCACGCAAAAGTATTGCTGTTGACAATATGGCTGAGCGTATCCAACATATCCATGAAGAAACCAAGAAGAAGTTGGAAGAATCTAATGCTAAGTATAAGGAGCATGCTGACAAGGGTAAATGAAAATTAGTTTTCAAAGAAGATGATCTCGTTATAGTGTTCTTACGAAAGGAAAGATTTTCTGCTGGTTCTTATCATAAATTAATGAACAAGAAGTTTGGTCCTTGCAAAGTTTTAAAGCATATCAATGATAATGCTTATATCATCGACCTGCCAACAGACTTGGGAATTTTATCTACCTTCAATGTTTCAGATCTCTTTATGTACCATCCGCCATGTTTGCTATTACCAAGTTCGGGATCGAGCTCTTTTCAAGCAGGGGAGCATGATGTAAACCTATTGACAAGAAAAGAGAGAATTCTGCTGCTGTACAGAATTCTAGTGGTCAACAACTTAGTTTGATTTAGATTTGAAGAATATGTTAGGAGTCCTAATGCTGTTAGGAATGTTATTTTCTTTTTAGTCTATTTTTCTTAGGATTCCTAATGCTATTAGGATTGTTATTTCTTATTACTTTATTTCTGTTAGGTTATAGGAGTCCTAATGCTAGTGGGATTGTGTTTTCCTTTTGCTATAGGAGTCCTAGTGCTAATAGTATTCACTACAAGAAAATTGGCGATTAGCGACGCAATGTAGCGCCTCCAAAAACAGTGACGCTATAAAGACGCTACTAGCGCCTCCATTGCTTCTACTTAGCGTCACGAGAATCGGACGCCACTTGCCTCGATAGCATCTCATTCATGTCTTCTTAGCTACTCAGCGTGTTGACGTTAAATGTAGCGCAATCGAGACGCTACGTAGACACTATGATTTCGCGCGACGAACCGCAAATGCGCGGCAGCGCCTAGCGCCGTTCTGACGTCGACCACGTTAGACGCGAAGCTAGCGTCTCACGTATGAAGACTCTAAAGAGACACTAAACGGTGACGCTAATGAGATGCTACCATATATATTTACACACTATATATATTATATATACTATAAGTCAATCAATAAATTCATTAAATATTATATTAGTATTAATTACACGATTATCAACATATTATCAATAGCATAATATCAACATATATATGTATTAATTGCACGATTATAAAATATATATATATGTATTTTTGCATGATAAGAGTGTTCCTAAATATATAATTTTTTATCTATATTATTTATTTTATCTATACATATAATATATATAATATCTTAATTAAGCGTCTTCTTAGCTATTCAGCGGGTTGACGTTAACTCTCTAGCGCAATCGAGATGCTATTATTTCACGCCACTAACCGCAAATGCACGGCAGCATGCACCTAGCGCCGTTCTGTCGTCGACACTAGCGTGACTCTAAAGTACTTTAGACGCGACACTAGCGTCTCATGTCTGAAGACTCTAAAGCGATGCTATATGACGTCTCAAACAAAGGAGACGCTAATGAGACGCTACTGTATATATTTAAACACTATATTATATATACTATATGTCAATCAATAAATTCATTAAATACTATATTAGTATTAATTACACGATTATAAACATATTATCAATAGCATAATATCAACATATATATATATATATGTATTAATTACACGATTATATATATATATATATATATGTATTTTTACATGATAAGAGTGTTCCTAAGTATAATTTGTTACCTATATTATTTATGTTATCTATACATATAATATATATAATATCTTAATTATGCATATATTATTATTATATACTTAATCATGGGATTACGATGATTGATTAAGTGAGTGATATTTTAGCGTCACAGTAGACACTCCATAGCGTCTACATAGCGTTTAACGAGCGCCGCAGCTAGTGTCGACGCTATGATGGCACTATGGGCGTCTCTCTAGCGTCGCACGTTTGAGACGCCATATCACTTGCGACGCTAGTTCGGCGCTAAGGTGTCGCTAAATGAATATAGCGACTCAATGGCGTCTGTATTGCGCCTCCTAAGACGACTTTTTACCTCTCGCTCAATCGGGCACTATAAATACGCGTATATACTGATACTTATATATAATAAGTGCATATATACATATTATTATAACCTAATCTGACACATATAAACAAATACACATATATATATTCACTTCGAATACGTATATATATACATGTTATCTATATATATATGACTCGCACATGTATAGACATATACATACACATATATATTTATAATACATATAGACGAAACACATTGTTGTAACTTAATCTCTCACACGTAGACATATATATACGTACACATATATTAAATATGTATATATATACACACAATTGTGTTATATACACATATACATACATATTTATAATTTTGTATACATACATGATAGATTATCGGAAGAAAATAAAACAATTAGAATGGAGCATAATGAGATGAGACGTTACATTGATAAATAAAATTTCATACATACTAAAAAAAATTGAAAAAACTTTTAATGAGCGTCTCAATGGCGTCGCGATGATGAGACGCTACACCATTGAGACGCCCCGACGACGCTATGGTGTCGCTACGTTGTCTTAGCGACACATTAGCTTCTCTATAGCGTCGCGCTAGCCGAATTGTGACAATGTCGGCGCCTACATAGCGTCTAAGTAGCGTCTCTTGATTTTGCGACACTAAAAATTACTTAAATCCCTAACCCCTCTTCTTCATTTTCACTTTTTACTATTTACCATCGCCCGACGCCCGACGCGCCCCGACGCCCGACCTCCGACGCCCTCCACTGCCGCCTCCGGCCTTCGCCCGACGTCCGATGCCCGACGATCGCCCTCCACTGCCGCTGCCGCCCTTCGCCTCCACCGCCATTCGCCTCTGCCACCCTCCGCATTCGACAGCCTCCCCGACGCCCTTGGCATTCAACCGCCATTCGCCTCCGCCGCCCTTGGACCGCCATTCGCCATTCGCCCTTGGCATTCGACCGGCATTCAACCGCCATTCACCATTCGCCTCCACTGTGGGTCGCCTCCACCGCCGCGTCGTCCGCCTCCCCGACACGCGCCCTCCACCGCAGGTCGCCTCCGCCGCCGCATCGTCCTCCTGCACCGCCGCCCTTGGCGTCCACCGCCGCCGCGTCGTCCGCCTCCCCGACGCCCGCCCTCGACCGCATGTCGCCTCCACCGCCGCCTCGTCCGCCCTCCGCCGCGTCCTCCCTCCACTGCCGCCGACGTCCGCCTCTGCCGCCGCTGCCCACCGCCTCCACCGCTGTCTCGGCCGCCCTCCACCCTTCGCCGTCCTCCGGTTAAGAAGGTACTAGCCCGCCACCATGTGAATTAAGTTAATTATTAATGCATGAAGTTAAATTAAGTTAATTATTCATGTTAAGTTAAGTATTACTTATTCATGTTATTATCATGTTAAATTAAGTAGTACTTAAGTGAATTATCATCTCTTTGGATCAAGTTAGTATTACTTATTAAGTATAATGTTAAGTATCATCTCTTAGGAATTAAGTTAAGTATTACTTATTCATGTTATGAATTAATTTAAGTAGTACTTAAGTTATTATCATCTTTTTGGATCAAGTTAATTAGTATTACTTATTAAGTATTACTTAAGTTAAGTTAACTTATGTTAATTGTTAAGTTAGCTTATGAACTAATTCATGTACTTAAGTTAAGTATTACTTATTCTGCCATTGGATAATTCGATGTGCCGTGATCGAAACTCATTTAAAAAGAATACATCCGAGAACACTTTGTGTCCAACTCATTTGACAGGAGAAGAATTGCTAGAGCAAGTAAACAAGCTTAGTGAAGTCTCATTCGGACTGAAGGCCGGTAGTTATAAGCAAATTGGGTTTGGAAGTGAACATAATTGGGAGAAAATAAGTATTTTTTGGGAGTTGCCTTATTGGTCTTCAAACTTGATACGTCATAACTTGGACGTAATGCATGTTGAGAAGAACGTATTTGACAACATCTTCAACACTATTATGGATGTTAAAGGAAGAACAAAAGATAGCATACAGGCTCGCGAAGACATGAAATTAATATGCAAAAGACCAGAGTTAGATATCATTCATCTTCAAAATGGTAAATGCAAAAAGCCAAAAGCTACTTATTTCTTGAGCAATGATCAAAGAAAAGTGGTTTTCGAATGGGTAAAGCAATTGAAATTCCCCAACGGATATGTATCAAACATATCTCATTGTTTTAACTTGGACAATGAGAAGATACACGGGATGAATAGTCATGATTGTCATATTTTTATGCAAAGGCTGCTTCCAATTGCCTTTAAAGAACTTTTGTCAAAGGCCATCTAGGAGGTTTTAACAGAATTGTCTATGTTCTTTAAAGAGCTTTGTGCATCCATCGTTCGGAAAGAAGACATATCTCGGTTAGATGCTTCTATTGTGATTACCGTGTGCAAGGCTGAGAATATATTTTCACCTTTTTTCTTTGATGTGATGGAACATTTGATTGTACATCTTCCATATGAAACAAAAATTGCTGGTCCGGTTCAGCATCGATGGATGTATCCTTTCGAAATGTGCATGTTATATTTAAAAAGGAAGGCGAAGAATAAGGCAAAAATTGAAGGCTCCATATGTGAAGCATATTTCATTGAGGAGGTGTCAAACTTCACTTCAAAATACTTTGAGCCGCACATACAATCACGACACACCCAAATTCCAAGAAACGATGATGGTGGTGAAGGAGAAGTTGACATGAATATTCTATCCATCTTCAAGTACCCATGTTGACTTCTTGGTGCAGGACGCAAAGTTATCTTGAATGACAGAGATCTCACTACCGTTGAAAATTATGTTCTTGCAAATTATAGCGAAGTGACGCAGTATCTCGAATAAGGCAATTTGTTCTGATTTGTTATATAATTTAAAGCTAATTGTTGCTATATGATTGTATTAATTGAAAACTATGAATTCAGGAAATTCGAAGAATTACAACGAGAAATCAATCCGTTAGTTTCAAACGATGAGTTATTAAAACTACGAGACGAACATTTTGCCGATTGGTTGAGATGTGAAGTGAGAAATCTTTCCGCTTGTTCTTAATTGTTATAAGTTCGTAACTTTTAATAAAATTTTTAGTTGTTTTTTTGTAGGTTATTAATGGCTCAAACATAGAGAACAAAATACGAGATCTCGGTCATGGCCCGAAGAAACAAGTTATTAACTACTGTGGTGTCATAGTCAATGAATATCGGTTCCATACAGAAGAATATAGCCGACAACGTTCAAATATTAATAGCGGCATATGTGTTCTAGGAAGCATGTACGGGGACGATGACTTTGATTACTACAGTGCTATAGAAGACATCCTAGAATTATCTTATTTGGGAAGATCTAACAAAGTCGTGGTGCTAAAATGTCGTTGGTTCGATCCAAAGAAAGGAGTTCGGATCGATCAAAAGTTTAAATTGGTGGATATTAACCCTTGATCGAGATTTCAGTCATACGATCCATTCGTATTGGCGGAACAAGCACAACAAGTGTACTACACTAAGTATCCATCGAAAAGAACCAAGGATGAATGGTGGGCGTCATGCTAGGTGAGGAGTAGACTATTCTTAACAGAAACAATGATAGATGAGAATGAAACATCATCCGTACACAACGATGTGCCCACGGATGATTACTATCAAGAAGATAGAGTGAATGAGACGATTGATGTGGTCGATGGAGTTGAGAATCTTCAATTGGTCGATGACGCTGAGCCAATGGAAGATTCAATTCAAATGACCTCTTGGATGTGAACTACGATAATTTCATTGATGATGACTCGAACCAAGATTATAGCGACGATGATAAAGATGATGAAAATGAATCAGAATACGAAATAAGCGAATGAATCCCATAGTTATTCTAATGATATAAGTTTTTTACTTTTTTTAAAAGTTATATATGGTTACCGATAATAAGAGAAGTTTCTTTCTTTTTTTTCAATCATGGTTACTAGGGGTCAAAGATCTGGGTCATCTCGCTCTTCCAGGCGTTCACTTCAGATGAGTCAGCCATCACAATCACTAGGTAATATATTTATTGTGAGCTGCTTATTTATAGTTGATTATAATAGTTAAATTCCTTTTTTAATAATATCAGTTCCTCCGCCGCCGACGGAGCACGTAGTCGGATCGTCACATAGTAGGCGATCCATTGGTGGGTCTGCTCAGCGTATCACTCCAGATACGTGATACATTGTAGGCAATAGACAGTAGGAGATAGAGTTTTTTAAATATTTTGCTTTTGTGATAGTTGCTCCACCGTCAACGGGGAACATAGTCGGTACGTCTCTATCGCACGACCACGATCATCATGTCACACCAGGTTATTTTTTTGTATATTACTTAATTTTATGTAGGAGCCAAATTTTATGTATTTTCTTGTGATGGCAGTTGCTACCCCACCGCTACCGCCGAGAATACCAAACGCTTCACCAAAATCTAGCGTTGGCGAGCGACATCTTACGCCAGGTGATATATTTATTATTATTGCCATTTCTCAATTAATTATATTAATTATTTTTAATAATGTCAGTTGCTACGCCGCCGATAGCACAAGCACCTGACTCAATTCATTCAGACGAGCGGACTGCTACTGATCATGCGGTACACATCAATCGAGGTGAGAACATTACTGTACATCTATCAATTATCACAATTTTAATTTGGTATGACACTAATGATTTATTATGTATTAAGGCCCGTAGCTGATGTCGGACCTTCACAACC
Organism: Pontederia crassipes; assembly: GCA_030549335.1. Taxonomy (NCBI): domain Eukaryota; kingdom Viridiplantae; phylum Streptophyta; class Magnoliopsida; order Commelinales; family Pontederiaceae; genus Pontederia; species Pontederia crassipes. Next base: position 8,677,256 of record JAUKPH010000018.1, on the reverse strand, counting down.
TATCCCAGCTGTACCGGATGATGATTTCTTTTCGAGTGATAAAGAGGGGTTACACGATAATGGGGTGGTCACTTTGAATAATATTACTCGACCGTAAGTTAAATAAGTTGTACAAATTTTGTTATAGTTTTGGTTATCATTGAAAATTAATTCTTCTTTGTAATTGGCAGGATCACTTTTTTACCCGCTAGTACCGTGTGGGATGTTAGTGCTTTCGTTCTTTTCCACTTGCCGAAAGGGGCAGGATCCTGGAAAGATGTCCCAATTCAAGTGCGAGATGACATCTTTCGAGCCTTTACGGTATGATCTTCTATTTGGGTTACATAATTCGATTTATATTTATTTTAAAATTACTAAGTTTTAACGTTCTATTTGTATGAGGCAAATCAGTTTCATCCGGATCTTAGTTTAGGGACGATCCGGAGAGCTTTTGAGGAGATCACTGCGAAACGCCTCCGAAATCGAATATACAAGTTTCGGAAGGTCGTCACGTCCGCCGACCTCACTTTGGAGCAGGGCATACAAAGATGCCCAAGACATATTAGGCGCTCGGTTTGGGAGTCCCTCTGTAGGAAGTGATAAGTATGTATACTTTTACATTATTTTTATGAAAATTATAGTTTTTTGAAAGTGTAAGTATTTGACGTTCACAAAGGACGGATGAACGATGGGAAAGGAAGTCGGAAAGGCAAGAGTTAACCGTCTTTCGAAGCCCGATGCCCACATCCACACAGGGGAATCGATGCGATTTGATGAGCATCGACGGCGCATGGTAATTTACATATAAATTCAATTAATCAAACTTTTGACTTATACTTATGTTATCAAATTTGAAACTTTATTGTAGGAGGAGAAAGAAGGTGGTCTCGTAGACTTTCGTGTGGTCTATGAGACCACGCATAAGAGCCGAAAGACAAACGATTTAGTCACGCCCACTGCTCGTAGGCTTCTGATAAGTCTCATGATATGGTCATTTGATTGTTGCCGTTAGTGCACTATTTTTGAAATACACAACGTTTAAATTTTTTAGGATGAGTATAATGCAAAAATGGCTGAAAAGTATGGAGATGATCCGAGTACTCAGCCACCGGGTAATGTTTCTTTGTTGGTTTAGTCATGTTTTTAATTTATGTGTTTCTTGATATATAATTTATATATTATATGATTGTATATTTTTTCTATTTCGTAGAGGACCCTGCTATTTGGGAGGAGGTGGCCGGCACGACACGAGGGGGATACTTGCGTGGCCTCGGCACAGCCGCTCAGATACCTAGGAGGATCGGAGGATATGCAGGAGATGCATCTGCTCCGAACTCATCCGCTGCACCTGATCTGACGCAGCCATCACAGCAGCTATCAATTATCGGAGCAGATATCGTAGCAGTTGTCGCAGTAGTTGTCGCAGCAGTTGGGTCCTCTATTGCAGGTGATTCAGGGATTGATCCCGACGCAGAATCTATCCCCGCGAGGTCATGGACCGAGCACGTCTGGATCGAACGTCCAGAATGATAACAATAACTCTCAAACCTATGATAGAAAACAAACTATGTATTTGTTATTTATAGAGTTAAACATACATATAGTTTGTTAGTTCGGTTTAGTAGTTTTTGTATTCTTATGTTATATATTATGCTTGTGATGGTTTTATATTGCCTGTGATGGTTTTATATTGCATGTGATGATTTTATATTGTCTGTGATGAATATCAATACATTTTGAGATGCATTATAAATTGTATGGTGTGGGAAGGGAAAAAATGAGGCTGGGGCAGGTAAAAAAAAAGTGCAAGTAGCGACATCATAGCGTCTCATTGGCGTCTCAAATCATGTCGACGCTAATTTAAATATATCGCACTTAGCGCCATTTTAGTGTCTCATTGGTGACAAATGCACGATCATATTTGCGTCAATATAGCGCCTTACTAGCACCTACCTTAGCCACACGTGGGCGCCGGAATAGCGTCTCAAATCTACTGCCCCTTGCGCGTCGACTTAGCGACGCGGTCCTGCTTCGCGCAGCCGCAAACATCGCATCTTAGTAACGTCGATATAGCGTCAACATGTGGCGCTAGTTGCGTCTCATTATCTTTGACTCTAGTGCGATGCCACTAGCCACCGATTACCAGCGTCTTATTTTTGCGGCGCTAGTTAGACACTAAGGAGACGCTCTTCACAACAGAAACGTAATAGCGCCTCCTTAGCGTCTCCAACCTTGAGTCGTTAATTGTCAATTTTCTTGTAGTGATTGCTAGATGGGAATCCCTATATATTAGCCTGACTTGTAAGAGTTAAGAAAGAACATTATTATCTCTTTGATTAAATTTTCAGTTCAGACTTTTCTGAATTCCTGAGTTCGTGTGCGCACGATCTTGGCCTTGGATTTCTTCTAAGGTGCTGGTGGATTCCTGCTACTTTATTTGTCGATTATCGTCCGCTTGAACCGACGACATCGACGTTTATTTTCTGCAGATCTTTCAAGCATATCAAAGCATACTTATACGGTGCAATAGAACACCGTTCATCGGGCCTAGGATTTGCTCTTGGTTATATTTAAATTTCTATACCGAATTCATCTTTAACGCTGCGTCACTCTCTAAGTAAACTCTTTTAATAATAGAAAATAGAGAAAAGATCGTTGTCACTAGTGACCTTGCTATAGCAGAGACTTAGAATAGATGTTCATAGATTTAAATACTGGCATGTAAAAGAGAATAATACGGAGAGTTGACTTAGGTATTCTCTCAATAGAATCAGATTTTTAAGGTTCATGTTGGTCTATATCCGCAAGATGAGAACTTCTGCCCAATGTTAGGCTACTAACAACTATACAAAACATGAACAAAATATTACCTTCATCATGTGAAGATGAAAGATCTAACCTCACTTTGCCAACTGAGTCATAGCCATCAGGTGTGTGTCTACGAAGTTCCATAGGGAGTAGTTTGTTAACACGAGACAGTACCTGCAATAAATTCCAAAGCATCATTAGCGAAAGAAAACTGCCCCTAATATGACTACATTTGCCAAAAGAAAACTCTAAAACTAACCTAGTTTTCATGTAGAAGAATGGCCAATCAAGTGAAGCCCTTGCCTGCATGATATCTGGTCTGATGTTTGGAGAAGATTCAAGCATGTCCTTGATCAGATCCGTGACAGATGCATTGTACTTCGGCAAATCAGGAATGCGATAGTTCCCGTTCAAGATTTGAAGTTTTGAGTCACCATCAAAAATGCAAGTTTGAAGTAGCAAATTTTGTATAGCAGGCATCCAAGAGCCTGAAAAACATATCAAAGGTATCTTGGTCATATTTTGGAGCTTATTTGATATTGATAAGCATAGCAAATATCATATTACGAACCCAAATGTCCACTTTTTTATTTATGACCTCTTCTGAAAAGGTCCCACATCTGCTTGGGGTGACAAAGAGGGGGGAAAGAAGCTAGTCAGTTCACAGACTTCATATTCCTTCATAATTTCAAGGGTATTGTTATATTGATTGGAGTGAGATTCTTTTATGTTAACCTCAGGTGCTCTGTATGCAGGAGTTGTATGTTTCCTAATGTTATCTTCCTCAACGCCCATTTCTTCGGGCTTGTCAAAGCGCTTGTGATTCGTCGAAGTACTTCCGAAGTCGCATAATTTCCAAACTCCGTCAGCTCCTAGTAGAATATTTTCAGCTTTCAAGTCCCTGAGAACTTGTCAAGGCATATAAAGTCGAACAATAATATTGTTGAGACATATATGAACTTGGTAGATATGAATACCTGAGAGCTATAGGTGGTGATTGACTATGCATGGCACATACTGCACTACAGACATCCCTAAAAATCAAGAGGACGTTCTTCTCCTCAAAGTACCCATCTCCTCTGCCTTCCAACACTGTAACCAACGACTTCCCACAAAGCTCCATCAGGAGCAGTACCTCCTTCCTCTGGCCCATGTCCAGCATGGCCTGTGCCACAAGGGTCACCACATTTGGGTGCCCCTTGAGCTTGCTCATCACCGAGATCTCCCTCGTGATGAGATCCAAGGACTCCTCGTCGTTGCAGATCATATGCTTCATTGCGTATTGCTTTGATGGGCGCATGGCATCATGAGCAGCATAGACGCAGGAGAATCCACCTTCTGCAATGGCATTGCTGACTTGGACCTTCACATTGCCAACATCAATCGTCCGACCTTCCAGACCAACGTGTTCTTTGCCAGAAAATGACTTGAACATCCACATTATCAACGATCAAATGTTGCTCTACGGTTTTCCTTCTTTTATAAAGCTTTCGGCTGCCACTGCTGGATTAAAAAGATTCATAACAAAAAGATCCACGACATATCATCGAATGATTAACCAGAAACAAATAGGGCAAGAACAGAGGGATAAAAAGTAGAAAAAGAGTCGAAGTATTTGATGCAAGACATCGCAAATCCAACAATGTTTAACCAAATTGATAGATAATACAGAACATTAATTGATAGATGATATGGTGCTCGCATTCAATGAATAAAGTACACAAAATCGAGTTCAGAAAAAGAAATCCTCATAACAGTATGTGCAGAGATCATACAGAAAAAAAAAAATAGAACCAAATTGAGAGGCTACATACAAAATAGCGATGATTGTATGTAGATTGCACCGCCCGCAGGAGATTCATAAGCGCACAATGCTGATGATCCAGAGATCTACAGTTCGTTTCTAAATGCCTTGGATTTGGCTTTCTGATTACAAATATTGCGAGAAGGGAATGGGTTGGATCTCGATCGGGTTTGGATTCAATACGTAGATATTTATAGCATCATTCTGCCATAGCAAAATTAAATAAGCAATGGCGGATAATCGGAAACACCACAAATAATAGTAGTAATAATAATGTTAGTAAAGCACAAGGGTATATATTGCATAAAAAAACTCGTTTTTTTATTCTCAAATTTAGGTCTATTTTTTTCTTTTTCATAAAAAATGTGAATTATGATTTTATTTTCAAAATCTAATCTAATTCTTTTGTTTTTTAATAAAAAGTTTCATGTACTTTAGTTTAATTATCAAGTTTAACTTAAATTTCTGTTTTAAGATTTTAAATTGGTTGCAAATATAACATATTATTCTATTTTTGTTAGAAAATAATAATTCAATGGCCACCACATGGATAAGTTGTAAAAAATAACTTTGATAGAAATTAGTTTAAATTTTAGTCTATTTTGTAATTAGATAAATTAGGTCATCAAATATTTATTAGACACTTTTATCATGCATTTTTTATTGAGTTATCAACTTAATATTTCTTACTTCTTTACATGTAGTTCTAATATTATTTCAAATTTATATAGGTCTGATTTATTTTTTATAAAATCAAAGTTGAAAACAATAAGTGATAAAATAATAATTTTAATCATTTCTCAAGTTAAAACATTTTGTGATATGTCATCCACTTATTTATATGGTGTGTGTTGAATTAATATTTTTTTTTATAAAAAAATCATAGGCTATATATGTAACTACTATAAAAGTTCACAAAAATAAAAGTTTAGGATGGATTTGAAAATAAAGTTATGAAAATTTTTTTAAAAAAAATATTAGATTTGAGAATAAAATAGAAGTTTGAGCTGTTTATATAATTTCCATAAGCATATGACAGGATTAAATGTTTGATGTTTTTTTTAAATGAACTAGTAAAATGGTTTTTAGAGGTATGACCATTTAAGGAAGAAAGTGGTCCGAGTTGGATAGGTTTTTTATCAATAAATTAACTTGTAAAGTTTACATGGTTTTCTAAAGTATAAAAACCATCCTAATTTTAGAAAAAAAATATAAATATTAAATGAATAATAATATTTTAAAATATAAATATTAAATTGATCATATGAAATATCTAAAATTTATTTTATCTATTTAATTAGAATAAAGTAACATATTATTACATTATAATTCAAGATACTCCGAATAATTTCATATTGAACTTCATTAAATTTATGATGATGAATAAAATTGAAGTATAGAACTTCAAGATGGTATGTGATAAAACAAGAAAGATAAAACGCTATATGATATTTCAAGGAGTTATAACGCAACTCCTATGAAACTTCTATGACAATGAAATGAAAAATGTAAGTATAAAAGAAAGTGCAACAATGAATACAATTGCATCATGATGAATGATGATGTGATGTTCTTCTTGTATTCTTACAAAGTTGTTATCATATGATAAATATATGCATACTCTATTATTTGACATGTAAGGATTATGAAGTATGACATTGTTCTTTTGCATGGCATGTAGTAGGATGCTTAGGCTAAGGCATGCATCACACTTTTACAGGGGCGGACGCGGACGATAGTCAAATTTCATGGAGTGGGGGTGGGGGGGTAGGGGAGGCTCTCCACATCTATAACCTAGGTCCACCTCTGACCCTCTGTATACTTCAATCCAAAGATTGTCTCATATCTCCTAGACAGGTAAGAGAAGTATGATGAAAAAATTCAACTCATGGTAACAATAGTGCATGTGATATGAGTCATAATGTTTATGGGTTGTAATAGTTAAACTAATCCTAAGCTATGCTTAATATCATAATATTATTAATTCTTATTACAAATAGCAGGACATCAAGGCATTTTGTCAAACTCAATCAGTTCTTTAACCAAGGATGGTTTACACAACTAGATAGTAGGGTTATGTCTTGGAGTCATTGGGTGCTAGTAGCACCATATTTGATTTTCAGATTCACCACTTTGGTCAGGATTTATCCATATAGATCTCATCCGAATACTGAATTAGTCAAGTGCTAGTAGACTTGGACAAGTCTTGATAGAAAAAAACTCAATTAGTTCTTTATTAGTAAATTATTTTATTAAAGTCTTTCACTATTGTATAATTTTGTATTATGTAATGATGCGACGAACAAGTTTGATGGCCTAAGATAATCCAATTGACACTTTGCGTTGAGTCAAATTTTAGGGTTATTACAGTGAAAATTGCCAAAAATTAGTGCACAAGAAAAATTAGTGTTATAGATTTTTAGATGCCCTCCAAGTGATAAATTTAATAAACCAAATATTCAAACTAATACGAATTTCTCTAGTGATACTGACAAAAGAAAAAATATATCTCTACGACTGATCCTTGAAACTAGGGAGAATAATTCATTCTTTACCTAGAGCAATGTGATAGATTCTTAAATTTCTCCCAAAAAGGTTCTAGTTTGAGAAATAAAGCTTTGGTGAACATGCAAAAGGCCTTCCAAATTTGCAATGCTATAAATGATAAATGGATACTTGATATAGGAGCGACAACCAATATTTTTAAAATCGGATCAGATCGGCCGGTTCGATCGGTTCAATCACGAACCGGTTGTCGACCCGGTCCGATTGATATATAAAACCCATTTTTGCAAAAAACCAGATTGAACCGGGTCAACCCAGCTAAAACCGGGTTGAACCGAAAAACCGGTTCAATTCGGTTTTTTCAAAAACAATAAAAGAGAGGTGATTAAATGGGAAAAAAAGAAAAGAAGGAAAGTGTATGATAATAGGGAATCTGGAATAATAAAAAAAGGAGAGTAATAGTGATTTGATTGTAAAAAATAATGGATGTAAATAATAAGGAAAGTAATTTGAATTTGAAATGAAATTGGAAAGATAGTAATAAAGATAAATTTGAAAAAAAAAGAAAAAAATTATCATAAACATAAATAAGAAGATGACAAAATTTTAATTATTATGAATATTATACAATAAAATATGAAAATGGAAACATAATAATATAGTAAATTTTGTAGGATGAATTTATACAAGAAATCAAATAATATGGAAAGAAAATATGAATTTGACAAATAAAATGAGGGCAAGATAATAGTAATGGAAATAAAAAAGGAAATTATTCAAGAAATTATTAAATAATTAAATATAAAATTAATTCATGATAAACAATATATATTCTTAAAATGTAAAAAATAAATTATTAATATTTGATTAATTTAAAATGATGATTAATATACTTTTATTTCATAATTTTTTGACCTTTTATACTTTTATTTGTAATATATTGTTTTAAAATAAAAAATAATATTATTTTAATAAAAATCCGGTTCAATCCGATCGAACCCGATTGAACCGATCGAACCATGACCCAGTTGGTCAACCGATTCGATGACCGGTCCGGTTTTAAAAACATTGGCGACAACTCACATGACCTCTCTTTTTGAATCTTCTTGAGACTAAAGTGGAAGGAAAATAGTGTCTCATATTGGCAATTATAAATTGAGTTCACAAAAGGAGTTATCATGTAACGCCCCAAAATTTTACCCTCCTATTATATGATAATTGGTATTATTTTGGATCACATTATTTATCGTTTCTTCTTCTTGTACCTTTCTTTACAAAGAGTGCAGAGGTAAAAAAAATTGTTCACTATTATTTAATATAGTGTGCAAGGGATCGACTTTCTGACTATCTTTTCCTACTAGTCCTCTAAGGACTAATTAACTTTCAAGAGACTTACATCAATTAATAATAAACATCTCTAATTACTTAATACTCATGTGTATCTTTGCATCACGAACATTGTTGCTAGCCACATCTCCATTTTTACTTATCGATACAACTATCTGTTGGATTCAAACATAGAGAAATATAATTTTCATGAGCAATTATGCTAAATATGTGAGATAATACAAAAAAGAATATAAAGTCATGATAGAAATCAAACTTAATCATGAAACATCCATAAGACCAGTGACCAATAATCAAGTATTTGAATAAATATTCTCTCTCTTTACGTTTCCTAGTCATATTTTGGTTCTTCCATATTTTTATCCATGTCCATGTTCATGTTATATATAATTTTTCATGGTTCTTGCACTCATTCTTGTTCATATTTCTTTTCGCATTCATGTTCATATTCTTTCTTCTTTACTTTTAATATATTGTCTAGAGACTTCTATATGTATTATTCTACGCAAGCTCATTAACTTTTCTTTTATGTGTTGCCATGATACTTTGGTACAGTTCTTTATTAAGATTAGATTTTAGATGTGGCTCATACGAGTTCTACATCATACGGAATAGCACTTAGTTTCAACCCCCTATGATTGAGAGTATTTTATTTGACCCTCTCTCAAGACTTTATGTTTCAATCTACTAAGGGTAATAAAGTAATTTACTAATTGAATTAGCAAATATTAATGGATTAAAATAGATTAAAAGAGAAATTAAGAAGGAATAGAGATACGATTAGGAAAGGAATATGAAGCAAAAGAAATGCTAATCCTACTTGGAGAAGGAACTAAAAATTTAAGTAGGATTAAAAGTATGGTCGGAAAGGAAAAAGGAAAAGAAAGGAAGATTAAATCCTACTGAAAATAGGAATTATAATTAGATGGAAATTAGAAATTTCAATTTAATTTGAGATTCAAAAAGTTTCTTAATGGACATATAACTCCCGCATATGATAGAATTTAGAGTTTTATGACTTAAAAATATTTTATCCATTAAAATAAGATTTATCATTATTTTAGTCCAAAAATTAAGTGATAAAATAATAGGAATTAAATAATTTCGAAAATTAGAGAAAATGAAGAAATAAAAGGAAAAGATGTTGATTGAAGTTATGGAAGAGATAAAACTAATTTGAGTAGAGATGGATTTTTAATAAGTATGGTTATGGAATAATTAGTTAAATTCATATTTAATTAAATTTAAATATTTAAGGGAGGGTAATTAATGATAGATGATCATGATTTACGGAAAAAAAGCTCAAAGCTCAATAGGAGTCAAAAATCCTAATTAAAAACTATAAATAGAACCTAATGGATAGATAGAAAGCATTACTTACCTCCAAAGAATTTTTGCACGAGAGTCTTCCCTTTCTCCTTCGTTTTCTCACAAATCGAGACATGTGAGAGTGCGACAGATATACCATTTCAAAATTCCGACATAGGAGAACATCTTCTAAGTGGTAGCAGAGGATTTCAGGGCGATGTTTGAGTGCAATGGTCAGCCAAAGTTTGATGTTCGTGCAACCTATAAAACATAGGAATTGAAATTAGTTTTTCAGTCAACTTTAAGTACGTGAGAGATTCTGTTTCTTTCACGAGGTGTTAATTTCACTATGAGTTCTTTTCAGAGTTAGTCGAATTACTTGGATTAGAAATATTTTTTTGGGACACCAAAAATTAGCCATGATGATGATGACGTCAAACACAGAAAATTTATTTCAGTCAAAATTGGTTGGCCATGGCATAAGCATAGAGAGGAGAAAAAAAAGGGGGAAATCACGCCACATGAAAACAATAATTCTAGGCAAAGGAGACACATTATTTTGTGTCGAATTAATGTCAAAACTCAAGAGCAAATTTGGAGAGAGAAGATATTCAAAAAACGAGAACACGAACTCGCACCGGGAAAAAAGGAAAGAAAATATCCAATTTCTTTTCTTGATTTTTTTCGAAAGAGAATCTATCATTATTGATTTTCCTACCAAAGATTTATTCTTTCTCCTTCAATTTTCAATCATTATTTATGCACTTTCGAGGACGAATGGAGCCAAGAGTTAATTCATTATTTATTGTTAGGAAGATTTTTAATTGCTATTATTTTGTTGTTATTATCATTTTAATATAATTTATTGATTGTATTATTATTGATTATTTTGATCATATTATTGTAATCTTTGATCTTATTGATGATTGTATTGTTGCCCTATCTATCTTTTGGTCTAAGTCTTGTCTAATCTAATTTAAAAATTTTGTTAAAAATAGACACGATAAAAGACGAAAGCTATTGGTTCCATGTCTATTGATTGTCACTAAGTCAGGACCTATTGAATTGAATTTAATTGAATGGATCAGATAGTGTAAAAGTTATGGTTGTCTCGTGTATCACCACTAGTCTCCCATCAAACATGGATCCATTGAATTGAACTGAGCTTGTCATGGCACTGATCACCATTGGCTTGCATGAAAGTAGCATGGTGTCCCTTAATTGACTGAGTGTTTCTCATTGGATTGGATAACTCAGAATATTTAAATTGAATTGAAATAACTCCCAAACTTAGGATAGAAATAAATCATGAATACAAATTATGCTTTTGTTACTTATAGACTTAGATATACATATAGTTTGTTAGTTCAGTTTATTACTTTTCATATTCTTATGTTAAATATTATGCATGTGATGCTTTTATATTGCTTGTGATGAATATCAATGCATTTTTATATGCATTATATAATTGTATGGCGTGGGAAGGGTAAAAAATGAGTCTGGTATGGGTAAAAAAGATCTGCAAGTAAGCGTCACCAAAGTGTCGCCAACGTAGTTGACGCTGTGTTAAATATATCGTTCTTAGCGCCATATTCGTGTCTCATTGATGACGCGGATACCATCATCTTTGCGTCACTACAGCACTGAAATAGCGCCTACATTAGCGACGCATGGGCACCGAAATAGCGCCTCATGGGCACCGGAATAGCGCCTCAGACTTAGCACCTCCTGCGCATCGAAGTAGCGACACATCTCTACTGCTCCCAGCCAGACACCACGCGTCTTAATACCATCAATATAGCGTCAACATGTGACGCTAGTAGTGTCTCATTTTTGTTGACTCTATTGTGACGCTAGTAGCCACCGATTTTCAGCGTCCCATAAATGCCGCGCTAGTTGGACGCCAATGAGGCGCTCTCCGTCACGGAGACGCAATAATTACCATAAATAACTCACGCATATAAAAAATGAATGTAAATTGTATTTTTATGCCTACCTTTATTACTATGTAATTATACATTAGTTCAAACGTTAGTATTATCTATTGGTATCTATGTAAAAACCTGAAATCCTATTAGATAAGATTGACTTGAACACACAGTTTTAAAAGAAAGGAATTATATGATCAGATAGAATTCAACTTAATTTTATTGCATGTTTTCATCATTGCAAATTAAACCATGTCCATCAAAAATAAAATCACGATGTTGAAAGTGTTATATGAAAGAAAAAAAATGTCTAAAATATATCTAACAATCCAAACTGCTGCAAGGTGAACTAATCAGTGACAGCCAACGCAATATCTAGGCGAGAGATCGTCAGACAAACCAAACTACTGTTCAACTGGATATTATTACGTCAAATCAGATAATGGTGAATCATCAATATTGGGTGCTTAGCGATGCAAGGTAGCGTCGCCTAAAGTAATGACGCTACATAGACGCTACTGGCGCCTTCATGGCGTCCACTTTGCATCACAACAATGCGATGTTGTTTGCCTCTCGATAGCATCTCATTAGCGTGTTCTTAGCTATTCACGAAATAAACGCTGACGATGGCGCAATGGAGACGCTACGTAGACGCTATTATCGCGCGCCACGGAGCAAAAATGCATCGCAAAACCTAGCTCGTTCTCGCATCGACAACTCTCGACGCGAATCTCGCGTTGCACGCATTGCGACTCTAAAGAGACGCTATCTGACATCACATGCTTAGGCGACATTATGTAGATGCAAATGTGATTACTTGGCAACTATTCTTAGGTTATCTATAATTATATCACTATTTGTTTTATATTTAAACCCTAAACCCCTATATGTTAATCAATAAATAATTAAATATTATATTAGTATTATCAACATAAATATGTATTCCTACATGATTACCCATATTATATATATATACTGCATAATTACATATATACTATTTTTACATGATAGGAGTGTTCCTAAATATATAATTTGTTACCTATATTATTTGGATTTAATGGGGGTCCTCCCCCCATCTACGCCCGTCGGATGGGGATTCGACGGGCGTGGCTTTGAATTTTATTTTTTTTAAAAATCCGTTTTCTTTTTTTCGATTTTCTTTTTTTTAATCCATTTTCGATCCGAGGTTTTTCTTCACCCTCTCCCTCTCTCTTCTCCCTCCCTCTCTCGCTCTCCCTCTCTCTTCTCCCTCCCTCTCACGCTCATCTCTATTCTCCCTCCCTCTCTCCCTCTCTCTTCTCCCTCCCTCTCTCGCCCGACGTCGGCGGCCAGATCTGGCCACTGGGCGGCCGGATCTGATTGCGGGCGGCCAGATCTAGCCGCCCAGCGGCTGCCCGCGTCAGATCGACCACCTCGGTGGCCGGATCTGGCTGCCACCGGCCAGATCTGGCCGCTTGGTGGCCGATCTGGCCCGGGCGGCCGGATCTGGCCGCTTGGTGGCCGATCTGGCCCGGGCGGCCGGATCTGGCCGCTCGACGGCTGGATCTGGTTGTCCGCGTCAGATCTGACGAGGGCGGCCAGATCTGGCCGCCCAGCTGCTCTCGCCGAGGCCGCCGCCGCTCTCGCCCCCGCCTGCCACTCTCGTCGAGGCTGCCGCCGCTCTCACCGAGGCTGCCGCCGCTCTCGCCCACTTGCAGCTGTCGCCGCCTCGCCCACTTGCAGCCGCCTCTCCCACTCGCCGCCGCCTCGCCCACGCACCACCACCTTGCCCACTCACAACCACCGCACGAGGATTGTGCGGCCGTGACCCGACAACCCTCGCCGACCAAAATAATCGAAGATCATAATTGAGATTATTGGATTTTTAATTTGATTTACAATTTGGAGTTGTAACATGTACATTAATTGTAACTTGATTGTAATTTTTAGTTATAATACCATGTACGATATGTTGACAACTTTGTGTAAGAACTAAGAATCTTTTTGAAAAGCCTCGCGCCGAGCTTGCGCATCTCCGCCGCCGAGGGGTTTTTCTCGTGCACTTTGATCACAATGTTCTTATTGTGTAACGTTGAGACTATTGCATGAGGTTTTCTCAAAACGAAATTCACCTTTATATTAGAATTAAAGAGGATTTGGCTATATGTTCGAAAATGAGATAGGATTCGGCGAAGCTAAGTATGTTCGAAAGTGAGAATGTTAGAAAGCGAGAGAATATGTGACGAGCTTCTTATGAGCTCGACGTCGTTCTGAGGGTTATGAGCTCGTCGTTCCAAGAATGTGATAAGGTTATGAGTTCGTCGTTCCGAGAATGTAATACAAATGACAGACGAAAAAATATGTAAAAGTGTACCAAATACAAACAAGCTTAACTAATCTACAACATGGATTAATACAAAAAAATTACAAGATGAAGAACTAATGCGGATTAACACGGATTCACAAAAAATTAGCTCGGCGGCAGTGAGCAATCTCCCCGCGTCGTTGGTCGAGATCGGCGGCAACGGGTCGCGAGCTCGGCGTCCCTCGGTACGACATCGGCGGCGGCAAGTGGGGCAGGCGGGGGCTTCGAGGGCGGATCGCGAAGGGGGCGGGGGCAGTCGCCGGGCGAGGTCGAGGGTCATGGGCGAGAGCGACGGCGACCTCGATGAGAGCGGTGGAGGGGGGCGAGAGCGGCGGCGGGGTCGGAGCGTGGCGGGGCGGTGGCGGAGTGGGGTTGGAGCGCGGTGGGGCGGTGGTGGAGCGCGGTGGGGCGGGCGGAGCGCGGCCGGGCGGGGTCGGAGCACGACGGGGCGGGGTCGGAGCGCGGCGGGGTGGGGTCAGAGCGCGGCGGGGCGGGGTCAGAGCGCGGCGGGGCAGATCCCAGGCAGGGTCGGAGAGCGGCCGAGGGTGGTGAGAACGGCGGCGGCCTCGATGAGAATGGCGGCGGCCTCGACGAGAGCGGCGGACGGGGGCGAGAGCGGTGGCGGCCTCGATGAGAGCGGCGGATGGGGGCGAGAGCGGCAGCGGCCTTGGCGAGAGCGGTGGAGGGGGCGAGAGTGGCGGCGGCCTCGGCGAGAGCGGCCAGATCCGGCCGCCCTCGTCAGATCTGACGTGGGCAGTCAGATCCGGCCGCCTACGCCAGATCGGCCACCGAACGGCCAGATCTAGCTACTGGCAGCCATATCCGGCCGCTGAGGCGGCCGATCTGACGCGGGCAGTCGCTGGGCGGCCAGATCTGGCTGCCCGCAGTCAGATCCGGCCGCCGAGCGGCCAGATCTGGCCGTCGAAGCTGGGCGAGAGAGGGAGGGAGAAGAGAGAGGGAGGGAGAAGAGAGAGGGAGAGCGAGAGAGGGAGGGAGAAGAGAGAGGGAGAGGGTGAAGAAAAATCTCGGATCGAAAACGGATTAAAAAAAAGAAAATCGAAAAAAAAGAAAATGGATTTTTTTAAAAAAATAAAATTCAAAGCCGCGCCCGTCGGATCCCCATCCGACGGGCGCAGATGGGGGGAGGGGGGGAGGACCCCCATTAAATCCATATTATTTATGTTATCTATATATATATAATATATAATATCTTAATTATGCATATATTATTTTTATATTCTTAATCATGAAATTATGCATATATTATGGTGATTTGCTACAAATTATCCCATTTTAGTGTCACCGTGGAGACAATAGCGTCAACTTCTCGTCTAACTAGAGGCGCCAATAGTGTCGAAGCTATGGTGACACTATTGGCGTCTCTGTAGCGTCTCCAACTTGCGACACGAATAATTTTAGATGCTAGGTCTGCACTACGGGGTCGCTAATCTTCTCTAGCGACTCAATATCATCTGTATTGCACCGCCTTAGTCGACTTTTTATCCCACTCGCTTAATCGGGCACATATAGACATATAAATATGCGTATATACTTATACTTATATATAATAAGTACATATATACATATTATTATCACTTAATGTCACACATATAAACATATACACATATATTCACTTCGAATACATATACATATACACGTTATCTATATATGACTCGCACATGTATAGACATATACATATACATATATATTTATAATACATATAGATAAACACATTGTTGTGACTAATCTCCTACACGTAGACATATACATATGAATATATTACATATATATACACACAATTTTGTTATAGACACAATTTTGTTATAATTTTATATACATATATGATAGATTGTCGAAAGAAAATAAAAAACTGGAACGGGGCACAATGCGATGAGACGCTATATTGATAAACAAAATTACATACATAATAGAAAATTTGAAATAGAAAAATAATTAGCGTCTCTCTAGCGTCACAACGGTGGGACACTAAATCTACATCGACGCCCATACGACGCTATGGTGTCTCTATAGTAACTTAACGACATATTAGCTTCTTTATAGTGCCGCATTAGCCGAATTTTGATACAAGCGACGCCTACATTGCGTCTACATAGCGTCGCGTATTTTGGAGACGCTAAAAAATTTACTTAAATCTCTAACACCTCTTCTTCATTTTCAATGTTACTGTTTTACCTTTACCCGCCCGACGCCCGGCGTCGATGATTGACTCCTCCGACGCCCGACGCCTCCGCCGCCTCTGCCTCTGCCTCTGCTGCCTCCGCCTCCGCTTTCTCCACGGCGATCCACCACCTCCTCCACCGTGCCCCTCCGCCTCCTCCACCGCGCCCCTCTACCGCCTCCGCCTCCGCCTCTTACTCCTCCGTCGGCCTTCCACCGCCTCCTTTGCCTCCTCCTCCTCCTCCTCTGCCTCCTCCGCCTCCTCTGCCGCCTCCTCCACCGCGCCGATGTCCGCCTCCGCCGCCCTCCGCCTCCACCGCCGCCTCCTCCTCCACCGTGCCCCTCCGCCGCCCTACGCCTCCACTGCCTCCTCCGACGTCCCCCCTCCGCCTCCGTCTCCTCCACCGCGCCCCTCCGCCTACTCCACTGCCTCCTCCACTACGCCCCTCCGCCACCTCCCCTCCGCCTCCTCCGCCGCCCTCCACCGTCTCCTTCGCCTCCTCCATCGCCCTCCTCCGCCTCCGCCGGCCTTCCACTGCCTCCTCCGCCTCCGCCGGCCTTCCACTCCTCCTCCGCCTCCTCCTCCACCGCGTCGACGTTCGCCTCCGCCGCCCTCTGCCTCCGCCGCCGCCGCCTCCTCCTCCTCCTCCCTCCGCTTCGTCCGTCTGCCGACTGTGCTCCTCCTCCTCGGCCGCCCTCTTGCTCCTCTGTCGGCCGTCGCCCACCGCCTTCCTCCACCGCCGCCCGCTGCCATCCCTCATCGGTTAAGAAGATATGAGCCCGCCACCATGTTAAGATAATTATTGATGCATGAAGTTAAATATTACTTAATTACTTGAAAGTTAGTAACTAATGTGTGTTAAGTTAAATACTACTTAATTACTTGATTGTTTTGCTGTTAAGTTAGTTTAATGCATGTTAAGTTAAATACTACTTAATTACTTGAAACTATTGCTATTAAGTTAGTTACTAATGCAAATTAACTTGGATAATTGTTTTTCATAATTCTAGAACCTCTTTTTGATCATGTTCTCATAAATTTTACTAAGGATGTACTTCGACATTCTTGGTGATAAAATGAGATTATGATTCGACGATGAAGTACTTAAAACATGTGATTTTGGACTTCGTAAGTTCAAAATCACATGTTTCAAGTACACGAATTTATTGACATATGACTTAATGTTGTCCGTTATAAAAATGATAAAGCTATATCGTAGTTGGATTTGTCGTTGGAAAGATAAACATGACATCATAACAGAAGAATATAAGGAACGTGTTGATGAATTCATTAATGTGGCATATCAAAATGACGGTGTTGTTTCTTCATATGGCAAAATCTTATGTCCATGCCAGAAGTGCAAATATTATCAGTGAAAAGTAAGATATGATGTGCAGAAGGATTTATATTACAACAATTTCTTACTGACATACACAAATTGGTTCTTTCATGGTGAAGAAAGATGGGCTAAAGAAACAACTAATGTAGATACCGTTGTGGGTGACGCGAGCAATCTGTACAGAGACATGATCCGAGATGTAATGTTAGGAGAAAATGTCTTTAAAGAACTTTTGTTTAGGGATATGTACACAATACCGTTGCCTTTAAAGAACTTTTGTCAAAGGTCATATGGGAGGTTTTAACAGAATTGTCTATGTTCTTTAAAGAGCTTTGTGAATCCATCATTCGGAAAGAAGACATCTCTCGATTAGAGGCTTCTATTGTGATTACCGTGTGCAAGGCTGAGAAGATATTTCAACCTTCTTTCTTTGATGTGATGGAACATTTGATTGTACATCTACCATATGAAACATAAATTGTGGGTCCGGTTCAGTATCGATGGATATATCCTTTCGAAAGTTGCATGTTATATTTGAAAAGAAAGACGAAGAATAAGGCAAAAACTGAAGGCTCTGTATGTGAAGCATATTTCATTGAGGAGGTGTCAAACTTCACTTCAAAATACTTTGAGCCACACATACAATCACGACACACCCAAGTTTCAAGAAACGACGATAGTGATGAAAGAGAAGTTGACATTAATATTCTATCCATCTTCAAGTACCCATGTCGACTTCTTGGTGCAGGACGCAAAGTTATCTTGAATGACAGAGATCTCACCGCCGTTGAAAATTATGTTCTTGCAAATTGTAACGAAGTGATGTCGTATCTCGAGTAAGACAATTTGTTCTAATTTGTTAGATAATTTAAAGTCAATTTTTGCTATATGATTTCATTATATGAAAACTATGAATTAGAAAATTCGAAGAATTACAATGAGAAATCAATCCGTTAGTTTCAAACGATGAGTTATTGAAACTACGAGACGAACATTTTGTCGATTGGTTGAGATGTGAAGTGAGAAATCTTTTCGCTTGTTCTTAATTGTTATAAGTCCATAACTTATAATTTTTTTAGTTATTTTTCTTGCAGGTTATTAATGGCTCAGTCATAGAGAACAAAATATGAGATCTCGGTCATGGCCCGAAGAAACAAGTTCTTAGCTACTGCGGCATCATAGTCAATGGATATCGTTTCCATACAGAAGAATATAGCTGACAACATTCGATTATTAATAGCGGCATATGTGTTCTAGGAAGCATGTACGGGGACAACGACTTTGATTACTATAGTGTTATAGAAGACATCCTAGAATTGTCTTATTTGGGAAGATCTAACAAAGTCATTGTGCTAAAATGTCATTGATTCGATCCGGAGAAAAGAGTTTGAATCAATCAAAAGTTTAAATTGGTGGATATTAACCCTCGGTCGAGACTTCAGTCATACGATCCATTCGTATTGACGGAACAAGCACAACAAGTGTACTACACTAAGTATCCATCTAAATGAACCAAGGATGAATGGTGGGCGTCGTGCAAGGTGAGGAGTAGACTATTCTTAGCAGAAACAATAGTAGATGACAATGAAACATCATCCGTACACAACGATGTGCCCATAGACGATTACTATCAAGAAGATAGAGTGAATGAAACGATTGATGTAGTCGATGGAGTTGAGAATTTTCAATTGGTCGATGACACTGAGCCAATGGAAGAGTTCAATTCAAATGACCTCTTGGATGTGAACATTGATAATTTCGTTGACGATGACTCGAACCAAGATCATAGCGATGATGATGAAGATGATGAAAATGAATCAGAATATGAAACAAGCGATTGAATCCCGTAGTTATTCTAATGACATAAGCTTTTTACTCTTTTTTAAGTTATATATGGTTACTGATAATAAGAAAAACTTCTTTCTTTTTTTTTTCAGTCATGGTTACTAGGGGTCGAGCATCTAGGTCATCTTGCTCTTTCAGGCGTTTACTCCAGATGAGTCAGACATCACAACCACCAGGTAATATAATTATTATCAGCTGCTTATTTATAGTTGATTATAATAGTTAATTTCATTTTTTAATAATATTAGTTTCACCTCTTCCTATGGGGCACGTAGCCGGATCGTCACATAGTAGGTGATCCATTGATGGGTCTGCTCCGCGTATCACTACAGGTACGTGACACATTGTAAGTGATACATAGTAGGAGAGAGCTTTTTTAAAATATTTTGCTTTTGTGACAGTTGCTCCACCGTCGACGGAGAACATAGTCGGGACATCTCGATCGCACGACGACGATCGTCATGTCGCACTAGGTTATTTTTTGTAATTTTTATAATTTTAAATAGGAGCAAAATTTTATGTATTTTCTTATGATGATAGTTGCTACCCCACCGCCACCGGCGAGAATACCAAAAGCTTCACCGCATTCTAGCATTGGCGAGCGACATCTTACGCCAAGTGATATATTTATTGTTATTGACATTTCTCAATTACTTATATTAATTATTTTTTAATAATGTCAGTTGCTACGCCGCCGATAGCACAAGCACTGGCTCAATTCATTCAGACAAGCGGACTACCACTGATCATGCTACGGTACACATCAAATATTATTGTACATCTATCAATTATCATAACTTTAATTTGGTATGACACTAATGATTTATTATGTATTAGGGCCCGTAGATGACGTCGGACCTTCACAGCCTACCCAGGCAGTACCGGATGATGATTCCTCTTCCAGTGATAAAAAGGGGTTACATGATAATGTGTTGGTCACTGTGAATAATATTGCTCGACCGTAAGTTAAATAAGTTGTACAAATTTTGTTATAGTTTTGGTTATCGTTGAAAATTAATTCTTCTTTGTAATTGGCAGGACCACTTTCATACCCGCTAGTACCGTGTGGGATGTCAGTGCTCTTGTTCTTTCCCACTTCCCGGAAGGGGCAGGGTCCTAGAAAGCTCTAAGGGACTGTCAATAGTCTTCTCATCATTGAATTGAGCTCACTATAGACATGACTCCTTAAGGCATATTTAAAGACCATGCCCTTCGTGTTTTCTCCCATCCTACAATTGCATGTTCGCGGCCTATTGCAACTACCAAGCATCTCTCTCGTCATAACCATCAAGCCACTAGAGCACTTCTCTCTCCTCTCATCACGAGCGCATTGACCTTTGCATAGGCCTGCACATCGTTGCTCATTGTGACAACCAAAGTAAAACTAAGGTATGGAAGTACTTATGAATCATTTTGAATATGAAGTTTGATAATAGATTAAATTATGTTTACTTTGTCACAATGTCACTACAAGAAAATTGGCGATTAGCGACGCCATGTAGCGCCTCAAAAATCTGTGACGCTATAAAGACACCACTAGCGCCTCCATTGCGTCTACTTAGCGTCACGAGAATCAGACGCCACTTGCCTCTCGATAGCGTCTCATTCACATCTTCTTAGCTACTCAGAAAGTTGACGTTAATAGTAGCGCAATGGAGACGCTACGTAGACGTTATTATTTCATGCCACGAACCGCAAATGCGCGGCAGCACCTAGCGCCGTTCTGGCGTCGATCGCTTTAGACGCGAACCTAGCATCTCACGTCTGAAGACTCTAAAGCGATGCTATATGGCGTCTCAACCAAAGGAGACGCTAATGAGACGCTACTGTATATATTTAAACACTATATTATATATACTATATGTCAATCAATAAATTTATTAAATATTATATTAGTATTAATTACACGATTATAAACATATTATCAATAGCATAATATCAACATATATATATGTATTAATTACACGATTATATATATATATGTATGTATGTATGTATTTTTACATGATAAGAGTGTTCCTAAATATATAATTCGTTACCTATATTATTTATGTTATCTATACATATAATATATATAATATCTTAATTATGCGTCTTCCTAACTATTCAGCGGGTTGACGTTAACTCTCTAGCGCAATCGAGACGCTACGTAGACGTTATTATTTCGCGCCACGAACCGCAAATGTGTGGAAGCACCTAGCGCCGTTTTGTCGTCGACCACTTTAGACGCGACACTAGCGTCTCATGTCTGAAGACTCTAAAGCGACGCTATAAGGCGTCTCAAACAAAGGAGACGCTAATGAGACGCTACTGTATATATTTAAACACTATATTATATATATTATATGTCAATCAATAAATTCATTAAATATTATATTAGTATTAATTACACGATTATAAACATACTATCAATAGCATAATATCAACATATATATATGTATTAATTACACGATTATATATATATATGTATGTATGTATGTATTTTTACATGATAAGAGTGTTCCTAAATATATAATTTGTTACCTATATTACTTATGTTATCTATACATATAATATATATAATATCTTAATTATGCATATATTATTATATACTTAATCATGGGATTACGATGGTTGATTAAGTGAGTGATATGTTAGCATCACAGTAGACACTCAATAGCATCCACCTAGCGTTTAACGAGCGCCGCAGCTTGTGTCGACGCTATGATGACACTATGGACGTCTCTCTAGCGTCGCATGTTTGAGACGTCATATTATTTTAGACGCTAATTCAGCGCTATGCTGTCGCTAAATGAATATAGAGACTCAATGGCGTCTGTATTGTGCCTCCTAAGCCAACTTTTTATCCCTCGCTCAATCGGGCACATATAGACATATAAATACGCGTATATGTTGATACCTATATATAATAAGTGCATATATACATATTATTATAACATAATCTGACACATATAAACAAATACACATATATATATTCACTTCGAATACGTATACACATACATGTTATCTATATATATATATATATATGTCTCGCACATGTATAGACATATACATACATATATATATATATATATATATATATATATATATAATACATATAGATGAAACACATTGTTGTAACTTAATTTCTCACACGTAGACATATATATACGTACGCATATATTACATATGTATATATATACACACACAATTGTGTTATATACACATATACATACATATTTATAAATTTGTATACATACATGATAGATTATTGGAAGAAAATAAAACAATTGGAACGGGGCATAATGCGATGAGACGTTACATTGATAAATAAAATTTCATACATACTAAAAAAATTTGAAAAAAACTTTTAATGAGCATCTCAATGGCGTCGCGATGTTGAGACGCTACACAATTGAGACGCCCCGACGATGCTATGGTGTCACTATGTTATCTTAGCAACACATTAGCTTCTTTATAGCGCCACTCTAGTCGAATTATGACAGTGTCGGCGCCTACATGGCGTCTAAGTAGTGTCTCGTTTCTTTGCGACGCTAAAAAATAACTTAAATCCCTAACCCCTCTTCTTCGTTTTCACTTTTACTGTTTACTGTTTACCATCGTCCCTTCATCCCACAAGACGCGCCCCGATGCCCAACCTCCAACGCCCGTCGCCCGACGCCCTCCACTGCCGCCTCCGCCCTTCGCCCGACTTCCGACTCCCGACGACCGCCCTCCATCGCTTTCGCCTCTGCCGACCTCCGCATTCGACCGCCGCCCTCCGCATTCGACCGCCGCCCTTCGCCTCCTTCTCCCTCCCCGACGCCCGCCCTCCACCGCCGCCGCTGCCCTTCGGCTCCACCGCCGCCGCGTCGTCCGCCCTCCACCGCCGTCTCGTCCGCCCTCCGCCGCGTCCTTCCTCCACCGCCGCCTCCGTCCGCATTCGCCACCACTGCCCTCCGCCTCCACCGCCGTCTCAGCCGCCCTCCGCTCTTCGCCTCCGCCGCCCTTCGCCTCCACCGCATTCGCCGCCACTGCCCTCCGCCTCCACCGCCGTCTCGGCCACCCTCCGCTCTTCGCCTCCGCCGCCCTCCACCTCCACCGCCGCCCTTTGCGTCGACCGCCGCCTCGTCCGCCCTCCGCCGCGTCCTCCCTCCACCGCCGCCAACATCCTCCTCCTCTGCCACTGCCCACCGCCTCCACCGCCCTCCGCCCTTCGCCGTCCTCCGGTTAAGAAGGTACTAGCCCACCACCATGTAAATTAAGTTAATTACCATACAATAGCTCTCTGATTTGTTTACTCATTTTTCGATGTAACTGAGGGCAAAGAGGGAAGTCTATAAATTATACGCATCCTTCAACTCTCTAGACTTTTCCATTTTTTTTAACTTTGCGTAGTAAAAAAAAGTGGGATGCTGTAGAGATGGAATTAAGAAATAACCATCAACTATAACCCAAAAAGGATTGTCCAAGCAAGATTGGTTGGATTAGCTCACTTTTCCGATGCATTTTTACATCCCACAGCTTCTGAGTTAAAAGGGCTCTTTTATTGAATTCATTAATTACCCATTTTCCTCCCACCTTCAGAACACCAACGGCGAAAGCACTCTGCTAGGCCGAGGGTATCATGAGCAATTGCAAGAATTCATGAAGTTAAATTAAGTTAATTATTCATGTTAAGTTAAGTATTACTTATTCATGTTATGAATTAAGTTAACTAGTACTTATGTTAATTATCATCTCTTTGGATCAAGTTAATTAGTATTACTTATTAAGTATAATATTAAGTATCATCTCTTAGGAATTAAGTTAAGAATTAAGTAAATATTACTTAAGTTAAGTATTACTTATTCATGTTATGAATTAAGTTAAGTAGTACTTAAGTTAAGTATTACTTAAGTTAAGTTAACTTATGTTAATTGTTAAGTTAACTTATGAACTAATTCATGTACTTCCACATTCTTGGTGATAAAATGAGATTATGATTCGACGATGAAGTACTTGAAACATGTGATTTTGGACTTAATTCGTAAGTGCAAAATCACACGTTTCAAGTACACGAATTTTCTTACTTGGCTTAATGTTCTCCGTTATAGAAATGATAAAGCCATATCGTAGTTGGATTCGTCATTGGAAGGATAAACAAGGCATCATAACTGAAGAATATAAGGATGGTGTTGATGAATTCATTAATGTGGCATATCAAAATGAAGGTGTTGCTTCTTCATATGGTGAAATCTTATGTCCGTGCCGGAAGTGCAAATGCTATCAGTGGAAAGTAAGATATGATGTGCAGAAGGGTTTATATTACAATGGTTTCTTACTTACATACACCAATTGGTTCTTTCATGGCGAAGAAAGATGGGCTAAAGAAACAAGTAATGTAGATACCATTGTGGGCGACTCGAGCAATCCGTACAGGGACATGATACGAGATGCAATGTTAGGAGAAAATGTTGGCGAAACATCGATTGAAGAAGACCCGAATCCTTTGGCCTCTAAGTTTTATAATCTTCTCGAAGAGGCAGATGAACCTTTATGGGATGGATGCGTGAAGCAAACTACACTTTCTGTAGTGGCACAACTAATGAACTTAAAATCAGAATTTAATATGAGTGAAAGTTGTTTTGACCGGATGCTTGTCATTATTAAGAGTATGCTTTCAGTTTTCGAGAAATTACCGGGAAATTTTTACAAGTGCAAATGGTTGATGAGAGATTTAGGGTTGGAATATCAGAAGATTGATGCATGCCGCAATCATTGCATGTTGTACTACAAGGAAAACAACTCACCTATGAGTTGTTCTATTTGTGGCGAGCCCAGATTCAAGCCGAAAAAGAATTCTCAAAGTTCGAAAAAAAATGTGGCAAATGCAATATTTAGATACTTTTCGATTATTCCAAGATTATAACGACTATTTCTTTCTGAAAAAACTGCATCATTTATGAGGTGGCATAGAGAAGGGGCACGTGAAAATCAAATTCAATTACACATCCTTCGGATGCGGAGGCATGGAGACGATTTGATGCACTTCATCCGGATTTTTTTGCAGAATCACGCAATGCTAGATTAGGACTTTGCACCGATGGCTTCAACCCATTTGGCTCATCGAGTACTGCTTATTCATGTTGGCCTATTTTTGTGACACCGTATAATTTACCTCCAAACATGTGTATGAGACGAGAGAATATATTGCTTACATGTATCATCCCGGGTTCTCGATCTCCTAGTAAAAGTTTAGATATTTACTTAAGACCTTTGATTGACGTACTCAAGATGTTGTGGGAGGATGGCGTGGTTACCTATGACAAATCTAAAAAGCAAAATTTCATTATGAGAGCCGCATTAATGTGGACCATAAGTGATTTTCCGGCATATGGAATGTTGAGTGGTTGGAGTACAAAAGAAAAACTTGCTTGTCCCATATGTGGAAAGAATACAAAATCCTTTTATTTGAAAAATTGTAGGAAAGTTTGCTGGTTTGATTGTTATAGGATGTTTTTGCCATTGGAGAATTTGATGCGCCGTGATCGAAGCTCATTTAAAAAGAATACATCCGAGAACACTTTGTGTACAACTCATTTGACAGGAAAAGAATTGCTAGAGCAAGTAAACAAGCTTAGTGAAGTATCATTCGGACTGAAAGCCGGTAGTTATAAGCAAATTGGGTTTAGAAGTGAACATAATTGGGAGAAAAGAAGTATTTTTTGGGAGTTTTCTTATTGGTCTTCAAACTTGGTACGTCATAACTTGGACGTCATGCATGTGGAGAAGAACGTATTTGACAACATCTTCAACACTATTATGGATGTTAAAGGAAGAACAAAAGATTACATACAGGCTCACGAAGACATGAAATTAATATGCAAAAGACCAGAGTTAGATATCATTCATCTTCAAAATGATAAATGCAAAAAGCCAAAAGCTACTTATGTCTTAAGCAATGATCAAAGAAAAGTGGTTTTTGAATGGGTAAAGCAATTGAAATTACCCGACGGATATGTATCAAACATATCTCGTTGTTTTAACTTGTACAATGGAAAGATACACGGGATGAAGAGTCATGATTGTCATATTTTTATGCAAAGGCTGCTTCCAATTGTCTCTAAAGAACTTTTGCCAAAGGCCATATGGAGGTTTTAACAGAATTGTCTATGTTCTTTAAAGAGCTTTGTGCATTCATCGTTCGAAAAGAAGACATCTCGGTTAGAGACTTCTATTGTGATTACCGTGTGTAAGGCTGAGAAAATATTTCCACCTTCTTTCTTTGATGTGATGGAACATTTGATTGTACATCTTCCATATGAAACAAAAATTGTTGGTCCAGTTCAGTATCGATGGATGTATCCTTTCGAAAGGTGCATGTTATATTTGAAAAGGAAGGCGAAGAATAAGGCAAAAATTGAAGGCTCCGTATGTGAAACATATTTCATTAAGGAGGTGTCAAACTTCACTTCAAAATACTTTGAGCCGCACATACAATCACGACACACCCAAGTTCCAAGAAACGATGATGGTGGTGAAGGAGAAGTTGACATGAATATTCTATCCATCTTCAAGTACCCATGTTGACTTCTTGGTGCAGGACGCAAAGTTATCTTGAATGACAGAGATCTCACTGCCGTTGAAAATTATGTTCTTGCAAATTATAGCGAAGTGACGCCGTATCTCGAATAAGGCAATTTGTTCTAATTTGTTATATAATTTAAAGCTAATTGTTGCTATATGATTGTATTAATTGAAAACTATGAATTCAGAAAATTTAAAGAATTACAGCAAGAAATCAATCCGTTAGTTTCAAACGATGAGTTTTTGAGACTACGAGAGGAACATTTTGCCGATTGGTTGAGATGTGAAGTGAGAAATCTTTTCGCTTGTTCTTAAATGTTATAAGTTCGTAACTTTTAATAAAAATTTTAGTTATTTTTTTTGTAGGTTATTAATGGCTCAGTCATAGAGAACAAAATACGAGATCTCGGTCATGGCCTGAAGAAACAAGTTCTTAGCTACTGTGGCGTCATAGTCAATGGATATCGGTTCCATACAGAAGAATATAGCTGACAATTTTCAACTATTAATAGCGGCATATGTGTTCTAGGAAGTATGTACGGGGACGATGACTTTGATTACTACGGTGTTATAGAAGATATCCTAGAATTATCTTATTTGGGAAAATCTAACAAAGTCGTGGTGCTAAAATGTCATTGGTTCGATCCAGAGAAAGGAGTTCGGATCGATCAAAAGTTTAAATTGGTGGATGTTAACCCTCTATCGAGACTTCAGTCATACGATCCATTCGTATTGGCGGAACAAGCACAACAAGTGTACTACACTAAGTATCCATCTAAAAAAACCAAGGATGAATGGTGGGCGTCATGCAAGGTGAGGAGTAGACTATTCTTAGCAGAAATAATGGTAGATGAGAATGAAACATCATCCGTACACAACGATGTGCCCATGGATGATTACTATCAAGAAGATAGAGTGAATGAGACGATTGATGTGGTCGATGGAGTTGAGAATCTTCAATTGGTCGATGACGCTGAGCCAATGGAAGATTCAATTCAAATGACCTCTTGGATGTGAACTACGATAATTTCATTGATGATGACTCGAACCAAGATTATAGCGACGATGATGAAGATGATGAAAATGAATCAGAATACGAAATAAGCGAATGAATCCCATAGTTATTCTAATGATATAAGTTTTTTACTTTTTTTAAAAGTTATATATGGTTATCGATAATAAGAGAAGTTTCTTTCTTTTTTTTTAGTCATGGTTACTAGGGGTCGAAGATCTGGGTCATCTCGCTCTTCCAGGCGTTCACTTCAGATGAGTCAGCCATCACAATCACTAGGTAATATATTTATTGTGAGCTGCTTATTTATAGTTGATTATAATAGTTAAATTCCTTTTTTAATAATATCAGTTCCTCCGCCGCCGACGGAGCACGTAGTCGGATCGTCACATAGTAGGCGATCCATTGGTGGGTCTGCTCAGCGTATCACTCCAGATACGTGATACATTGTAGGCAATAGACAGTAGGAGATAGAGTTTTTTAAATATTTTGCTTTTGTGATAGTTGCTCCACCGTCAACGGGAAACATAGTCGGTACGTCTCTATCGCACGACCACGATCATCATGTCACACCAGGTTATTTTTTTGTATATTACTTAATTTTATGTAGGAGCCAAATTTTATGTATTTTCTTGTTATGGCAGTTGCTACCCCACCGCTACCGCCGAGAATACCAAACGCTTCACCAAAATCTAGCGTTGGCGAGCGACATCTTACGTCAGGTGATATATTTATTGTTATTGACATTTCTCAATTAATTATATTAATTATTTTTAATAATGTCAGTTGCTACGCCGCCGATAGCACAAGCACCTGACTCAATTCATTCAGACGAGCGGACTGCTACTGATCATGCGGTACACATCAATCGAGGTGAGAACATTACTGTACATCTATCAATTATCACAATTTTAATTTGGTATGACACTAATGATTTATTATGTATTAAGGCCCGTAGCTGATGTCGGACCTTCACAACCTATCCCAGTTGTACCGGATGATGATTCCTCTACGAGTGATGAAGAGGGGTTACACGATAATGGGGTGATCACTGTGAATAATATTGCTCGACCGTAACTTAAATAAGTTGTACAAATTTTGTTATAGTTTTGGTTATCATTGAAAATTAATTCTTCTTTGTAATTGGCAGGACCGCTGTCTTACCCGCTAGTACCGTGCGGGATGTCAGTGCTCTCGTTCTTTCCCACTTGCCGGAAGGGGCAGGATCTTGGAAAGATGTCCCAATTCAAGTGCGAGATGACATCTTTTGAGCCTTTACGGTATGATCTTCTATTTTGGTTACATAATTCAATTTATATTTATTTTAAAATTACTAAGTTTTAACATTCTATTTGTAGGAGGCAAATCAGTTTCATCCGAATCTTAGTTTAGGGACGACCCGGAGAGCTTTTGAGGAGGTCGCTGCGAAACACCTCCGAAATCGATTATACAAGTTTCACAAGGTCGTCACGTCCGCCGGCCTCACTTTGGAGCAGAGCATACAAAGATGCCCAAGACATATTAGGCGCTCGGTTTGGGAGTCCCTCTGTAGGAAGTGGTAAGTATGTATACTTTTATATTATTTTTATGAAAATTATAGTTTTTTGAAAGTGTAAGTATTTGATGTTCACAAAGGACGGATGAACGATGGCAAAGGAAGTCGGAAAAGGCAAGAGTTAACCGTCTTTCAAAGCCCGAGACCCACATCCACACAGGGGGATCGATGCAATTTGACGAGCATCGAAGGCGCATGATAATTTACATATAAATTCAATTAATCAAACTTTTGACTTGTACTTGTGTTATCAAATTTGAAACTTTATTGTAGGAGGAGAAAGAAGGCGGTCTCGTAGACTTTCGTGTGGTCTATGAGGCCACGCATAAGAGCCGGAAGACAAACGATCTAATCACGCCCACTGCTCGTAGGCTTCTGGTAAGTCTCATGATATGGTCATTTGGTTGTTGCCGTTAGTGCACTATTTTTGAAATACATAATGTTTAAATTTTATAGGATGATTATAATACGAAAATGATTGAAAAGTATGGAGATGATCCGAGTAAGCCACCAGGTAATGTTTCTTCATTGGTTTAGTCATGTTTTTAATTTATTCTTGATATATAATTTATATATTATATGATTGTATAATTTTTCTATTTCGTAGAGGACCCTGCTGTTTGGGAGGAGGTGGCCGGCACGACACGAGGGGATACTTGTGTGGCCTCGGCACAGCCGCTCAGATACCTAGGAGGATCGGAGGATATGCAGGAGGTGCATCTGCTCTGAGCTCATCCACTGCACCTGATATGACACAGCTATCACAGCAGCTATCGCAGCAGTTATCAGCGCAGATGTCGCAGCAGGTGTCGCAACAGTTGGGTCCTTTATTGCAGGTGATTCAGGGATTGATCCCGACGCAGAATTCATCCCCGCGAGGCCATGAACCGAGCATGTCGAACGTCCAGAATGATAACAATAACTTCCAAATCTAGGATAGAAAATAAACTATGCACTTGTTACTTATAGACTTAAACATACATATAGTTTGTTAGTTCGGTTTAGTAGTTTTCGTATTCTTATGTTATATATTTTGCCTGTGATGGTTTTATTTTGCCTTAAATGATTTTATATTGCCTGTGATGCTTTTATATTGCTTGTGATGAATATCAATGCATTTTGAGATACATTATAAATTGTATGATGTGAGAAGGGAAAAAATGAGGCTGGGGCGGGTAAAAAAAATGTGCAAGTAGAGACTCCATAGCGTCTCAATGCATGTGGACGCTAATTTAAATATATCGCACTTAGCGCTGTCTTAGCGACTCATTGGCGACACAAGCACGATCATATTTGCGTCAATATAGCGCCTACAATAGCGACACGTGGGCGCCGGAATACCGCCTCATGCCTACCGCTCCTTGCGCGTCGAGTTAGCGACGCGGTCCTGGTTCGCACAATCGCAAATATCGCGTCTTAATAACATCGATATAGCATCAACATGTGGCGCTAGTTGCGTCTCATTATCTTTGACTCTAGGGTGACGCCACTAGCCACCGATTACCAGCGTCTCAATTTTGTGGCGCTAGTTAGACGCTAAGGAGACGCTCTACACAATAGAGACGTAATAGCGCCTTCCTAGTGTCTCCAACCTTGAGTCGCTAATTGTCAATTTTCTTGTAGTGTGTGCACACATGATCACACCTCCCCTCTCACACATACATACTACACATGTGACGACAAAATCCGCACCACCCATGCAATGTGCAACCATCACCTTTGCGCCTAAAAGTCACCACTAGCATTGGTGGTACCAAGCAAGGATGCCAAGCCTCTATCGCACTAAGTAGTCGTCATGACTTGCTTGCACCACCTTTGCGCCTACCGACATCACTCCATGTCACATACCTAGTCGCACACAAGGTTTTCAAATTTGAGAGTCTATGTAGACTTGTTTTAGGTTTAGTAAAGTTGAAATGTAAACTCGAGAGATAAACTCATAGAGTTTATGTACGTGTTTTAAAAATATAAAAAATATTGTACAATAAATACTTCTAACCATAATTATTTGTGTACTTCATTTTCAATCAACTCAATAATGATACATCATTTCAAGATCTCCTATTTCAGAAATTTTGTTTGAATTTCACAAATGCTTGAGTCGCTAAGCAAAGCCATTTTATTTTTGAATCTATTGTGTCTCTATGATGACGCTAAATATGAATATTGATTTTTAATATATACCTATATTTGAATTTTTTTAATTACACAATTGATAAACATCTTATCATAGAATAACATACTCATAATTGTATGATTAAGAAGATAAAAAATGATTTATAGATAATTAAGATATAATATATGTTGTATACAATTTATTGATATATATATATATATGTAGGCACATAAATAAGGTGAAATATGTTATACTTTTTATACATGTATATTATTTATATTAAGTGTAGATATGGTATATAATAAAAATAATTAAGATATGATATATATTGTATGTATAATATATTGAATTTTGCAATATATACATGTACTATACTATACTTTAGCGCCACGACTAGTCAATGCCACACTCATGCTAGTGACACCTTAGCGTTGCATAGTGACAATAATTAGTGTTGCATTTACGTTGGTGAAGGTGAGGCATACAATATCAATCAGTTAGGCGTACTATTTTTAGCATGCATTCTTGTCATCTCGTGCACATTATTGGTGACGCGATAGTGCCGAAAGGTATACTAATCAGATGTCAGTGATAGTATAGTGAAATTAACATTTTTTCTTTCCATGTATGTATATAGATGTCGGTATATATTACTAATTAGATTAATTATCTTATACGCGCATGTATATATATATTATTTCTATCAATAAATGTATATACATATTAAATTAATGTTATCAACTTAAATTAATCTAGGTATTAATTCGTATCAATTTGTATACATACATACATATTTATTATTTGTGTGTGTCGATGTATTTATGTACATATATATATGTATATTTGTATTTATATACATCTATGAATACATTTATAATCAATATATTCACTAAAGTATAAGTATAGGTTACATATATAGTTATACAACACTACCTACTTAATTAAAAAAAAGTATATATAGGTATATATGTCTTTCTGTTTGTATACATTTATGTGTGTATTTATATTTATGTACATATATTTGCATTTATATTCATATCTAAGAATGCGATTATAATTAATATTAAATAAATTTATAATTAATGATTAATATACATATAGGAATATTCATTACAATAACTTTTGTGTCACAACAACATCTCAATAGCGTCGGCAATTCAATAGCAAACACGTTAGCCTCACAATAGCATTGTCATATTCTCTGGTGAAAATATTTATTGTCGTCATCCGCCGACGCCGCTATGACGCTAGATAAAACGTGTTGACAGGCCACGATAGCATCCCAAAAGCGTCCACAATAAGTGAGACGCTAATGCTTGAACTTTAGCATCTCCATTTCATGATGCCAATGTGGCGCTATATTTTAGCACACATTCGCGTTCTCCCGCACGTACAAATAGTTACTTTATAACATCGTGGGACGGCACCACATCTGGCGTCAAGTCATTGTAATGCAAAGGTGACGCTAATTCAAGGCTATGGAGAGGCAACTAGCGTAGTGTGGTTGTCGATCGTACAACAACTTTGACGTCAAGGTAGCGTCGCCTTTTTTGTATTGCTATTTTGCGTCGCTAGTCGACAAATTTCTTGTAGTGTTTTGTGATTGAAAATTTTAGGTTATATTAGTTATGATAGATAATGATAATTAAAATAAATTATATTCATAATTTATATATGCTAACAATATTTTGAGTATAGTTAACAATTTATTAATTTATGATATTATTTTTAATTATATATGTTCTTTTTTATGATATCAATATGAGTAGTTAATAGAATAAAATACCTCATATATACATACATGTGTTTAAGGGGATGAATTAATTATTAGTTCCACATTTGGTATTCACCAAATGAAAATTTGAGATGTTCATGAGAGAGAATGTATGATCATAAGAAGATATTAACCTTTATATTAAATAATGGTATTAAAACATAATTTTAAAGTGTTATCAATATTAGATACTCTTAAATATGAGTAGTTAAAGAAGGTGCCAAACTTTATAAATAAGATATTCAAAAGAAATAATTATATATTTTCAATAATTTGTAATTATTATTTTTAAATTATGTGTTTCAAAGAATATTGATAAAAGTCGAGAATATTTTATATTAATAAATTAACCATTATGTTTTATAGTACGAGAGAAACATAGATAAATTAATGCGATAATAATTACTTGTGACCTTTATAAGTTTAAAAATATTAGATTATTATGGTTTTTGGAAAATAAATATTTTCTTAAGTACCCTTGTTTTCTAAATATATATTATTATTTGTAATAAAAGTTTTAGACTCTCGGTGCATCACATTGGCATTATACTGTTTTTAAAAAGTATTATGTTTTCATATTTATTGGATTTTAATTATCTAATTCATAATCATTGACAATGTTTGATTCATAAAAGTAGTCCAATTGATATTTGTTAATAGAGATATTAACTTTGATAAACAAAGTTTAACGAAGTCCTATCTTTTTGCCACATTATTCCTCCCGTTAGATATAAAGATCATGATATGATAATAGCAATTCATATCCTATTCCGGTTTTACGTAAAAGTCGAATTGACGTGTGAATCACATTTAGGAAACCAAATGTCCGCCTTTCATTTTATTCTTTTTTCTAAGTTTTGTTCCGGCTGAATAAAACAGATACCTAACTGTTGAAGATATGGTTATAATGATCGATGGGATATTATTCGTGATGCTTTTTCCTTGTTGCCCTTTGTCTTCTCATAGATCCGATGATCATAACTCATTCTGCTATATGATGGGCAGGAAGGTCCCAAGAGCCATATGTGTCAATGATGAGAGAGAGAGAGAGTCAAATAAGTTGAAATCTGATGCATAATTTTCTTATTTTCCACCCGTCTCTTCTTAGAGAAAAGATTTCTCCTAATACGAAGCTATTATGTCTTACTTTGAAGTAATATCATTATATTTCCAAACAATTTTTGTACTTCGTTGATATGGTTCAAAAATACGTTCCAATTCTTGGGTGAAGATTACCTCGATTTTTTTTTCATCAAGTTCAGATAGGGCGAAGTTTGTTGGTTATTTTTTTATAGCTAGAACCGAATGTCTTGCCAATGACTCAACTCACACGACGATAAATAACACATTATTCATAAATTGAAGATGCTGGACAAATACCCTCCCCTGCATGATTTAACACGATTTTTGGGGTTGATATGCGGGGTGATTTTGCGAGAATTCAAAAAATGTGGCAAAATTGGCACGTGTAGCCTGAAAATAAGTCAAGTCATTCGTGAGCCACTTGTGATTCGATTTATTTTTTTCCTAACTCGATTTGGCATGATATAAGTCAAGCTTAAAAAATAAAAATACATATTTTCTTAAAGAGGCTTAGCCTCTTAATAATTGACATAGTCTTATAATTCATCAGACCAAGATTGATTAATATATTATATTTATTATATAATTTTTTAAAAATAAAAATGTTCTATCGTCTTTTGAATCTTCAATTTTGAGTTCAATACTACTACTTTTATTATAGGTTCAAAAAAGTATATTAATAGTGTCTCTTTTATTTAGTTCTTATTTATTATTTTTTAATACATAAGATTTATTATATATAATTTAGTATATTATCAAAAAAATATATTTAACTTCACAAGCTAATAAATTAGGTTAAACATTCTTATATTCATAGCTTATTACATAATATATGTCTAACTTGATCCGACGCGGCCAGTCTTAAATTTTCAGCACCAGCCTCGTGACAATCATCAACAAAAGATGTAATGTTGATAATTTTTATGAGTAATTTCATTTATTATTGTAGATGCACAACACCAGACAATTTTACTGAATTAATTAAATTTGAAAATAGTCCTACCTTTATAATCACCATGCACCAGAGCTTCCTACCCATAAAAATATAAGTGAATTTTTTGACACTTTTTAAACAGGGACTACAATGATATAATCCTCCATATAATCTACTCGACGAGTGTTTAATTATACAACAACAACAATAACAATAAAGTCTTATCTCACTAGGTGGGGTCGACTACATGGAAGTGTTTAATAATAGATAAGCATATTTTTATTAATTTTTAAAAAATGCTCCAAATTACGAGAAAATGAGATTCACTCTTGGTAAAAGTGTGACCACCATATTATCACCGGGATGTGAGCATCCTCCCACGTCTTGGAAAAGGAGCTGCCTCTCTCCTCTCCTGTATCTTACATAATTTCTTTTAAAACGAAAGTTAGCATTAATCGGCATGCAAAAATGCATCATGATACAAGATGCTGAGGAGCTCAGCAGGTAGAGCCTCCTCACAAAAAATCAAGTCACCATTTGCGCGACTAAAGTTTGCGATAAAATCCGCTACAACTAAGGCATTAAACATTCTCATGCAATCCCAGACAATATACACCAAGTTGTTGATTCTCCAAGGGCACGATGACTTGCGATTGATGATGTTCATGAGAACCAGCGAGTCAGTCTCCACAATAACATTCGATATTCCCCTCCGCTCGCAATCCTGCAGCCCGAGTAACAAACCGAGCCTCTAACTCCAAGATGTCCACCGCTGCACGTCTGCTACAACTTGCTGCCACAAAAAGGTAATTAGGAGCCTTGATAATATAACCTACTTCCCTCGACTCCGATGGTCCCGCATAGGAATCATCGGAGTTCAGTTTGACCCAAGGGTCAGCCGGGGGCTCCCACAGGACCTGATAAGAGTCTTGGGGGCTAATTATCTCATGAACATGGATATTGATATATTCCTTATGAGCTGCGACAGCACTTTCTTAGACACACAGCATAGTTGCTTGCTTGAAACTGAAGTGGCGATCATTCCTAGCAATCCAAAGTCCCCAAAGACAAAAAGCAAAAAGAGAAAGCAGAAGTCTCTTTGATCTCCGGTCCAAAAATTGACCTTCCTTAATCCAATCTCCAATGTGCCATGAGTCCATATAAGCAAAAGTAAAACAGTTTTTTGTTGGAAAAGCGACCAAAGCTGAACTGAGACAGGGCAAAGAAAAAAATAAATGGATATTTGATTCCACGCATGAGCCACAAAAAGAGCAGGCAATATTAATCGATTGATCAAAACACATAAAAAGTCCTTAGTTGGTAAACGATTATGCATAAGCTTCCAAAGAAAAATAGAAATCTTATAAGGAACTTTGATTTGCCACATGGAGTTCCAAGAAAGCCGTCCAGATGCTAGGGCCGAGCCGCTGTTGCTACAAAGAAAATTATACACACTTTTAGCATTGGAACAACCATGTACATCCGGTTTCCATACCCATGAATCACCATCGACATTAGAAGTAGGTAGAATTATGGATAAGATCTTGGAGACTAGATGGGGACCAAAACAGTTTGTTGTCCCAAGTACCATTTACAATAAGATCAGAAACCATATGAGTCATAGATAATGCATCAATATTTATGAAAGTAGGCTTAAGAGCAAGTGGAATATCAGAGATCTAGGGATCAAACATAATATTGGTTTCTAGACCGTTAACAATGTGTTTTAAAAAGCCATATCTGATTCTACTATTAGAGTCCAGGAAAGTCCTCCAAGCCCAAGCATGAGATTTTTGAGTACTACTAGTTGGGTATCCCGCGATATTAGCCCAAAGATGAAAAGTACCATATTTTGCATTAACCAAGCTTGTCCACACATTTGACTCACCTCTTAGAATAGCTTGGATCCTCTTACCCATTGAGGCACGGATCATGGTCAGGTTTTTTATTCCAAGCCCCCTAGACTCTTTAGGTAGTTGCATTGTACTCCAGTTAACTAGATGCACCCCTTTCTTTTTCCCATTAGCATTCCAAAGAAAGCTCCTAGAGATTTTCTCGAGGGATCCCAAAATACCCATGGGAACATGAGTTACACCTAGGGAATAAATAGGAATGGAGTTTATGACAGAGTTTATTAGGGTTAACCTCCCAGCTTGATTGAGTGTACACCTTTTCCATCCAGCAAGCCTAGCAGAGACTCTATCGATAATAGTTCTTTGTTTATTGATTGAGATTAATTTATAAGAAATTGGTACACCAAGATAAATAAAAGGAAATTTTCCCAATTGAATGCCCAACAGACCCCTAATGAGATTCACACGATTAAGCTGCATCCTAGGAGGAAGATATAATTCAGATTTCTGTGGATTTAGCTTTTGGTTTGTTAATATGCCATAAAGTCTAAGAGTTTTGTTTAGATTTACACATTTTTTCTTGGTGGCTGCAATGCAGATAAGAAGATCATCAGCATAAGCAAGATGGCTTAGGTTAAAACTACCACACATAAAAGGCTTGATGTTGTCAATCCTAACCTCATTATTGTGCAGAGAAGAGAGGATTTGAGATGTTAAAATAAATAGGTATGGAGATAGGGGACCACCCTGCCTAATCCCCTAGCAGCTAGAAAAGCTGTGGGAGAGCATACCATTGATACAACATCTAAATGTTGGGAAGGTAACATAGGCCAGGATCCAATTAATAAAAATAGGTGTAAAATTCATGAGATTTAGAACAGTTCTAATACTATACTAAGAGACTCTGTTAAATGCCTTTTCCATATCTGCCTTAATTAACATATATTTTTTCCTACCTCTACCCATAGAATGGACAAGCTCTTGGGCAACAAGAATATTATCATGGATTAAACGATTTGCAACAAAAGCTGATTGGGCAGGGTCAATAAGGTGGTTAAGCATTGGCTTTAATATATTAGCTAGGATCTTAGCAGTGATTCTATAAATGACATTACAAAGTGATATTGGGCGATAATCAGTTATGTTTCTAGGAGCTGGCTTCTTAGGAATGAAGATAAGAGTAGTCCCAGACCAAGCCGGGGGTAAGTGTGCTGTGTGAAAAAAGAATTGGATCTCATTGCAAATTTTTGGACCTACTATATCCCAATAGTTCCTACAGAATTCAACAGTAAAACCATCTGGCCAGGGGCTTTTCCAGGAGACATATTCCAGAGCACATTCTTAATCTTTTCACAGGTAATAAGAGTGGTGAGCTGGGGGTGGTGGACATCTTGCAAGCAAGGCAGCTCAGGCCAGCAATCAGTAGGAAGCATGGGTGTGTTCTCAGAGCTCCAAAGCTTAGTGTAATGATCCATAAACATAGCTCTAATCTGGTCCCCATTATCAATGATTTCCCCATCTTGATTAGCTATCATAGAGATCTTATTTCTTCTCTGTCTGATTAATGTATTTAGATGGAAAAACTTGAAATTTCTATCCCCATCCTTGATTCAATTTACTCTAGACTTAGACCACCACTTAATTGTGATATGCCTTCTGAGTGCTACATGGAGGTGGTATGCAGCTCTCAGCCTGCTACAGTCATCCTCAGACAATCCAACATTACTATCTTTAAGTTCCAGTTTCCTAATATCTTCTAGGACATTATCTACTCTATGTTCTAACCTGCCTAACTCCTTTTTGTTCCATTCCAGAGTCTTAGACCTAATAGCCCGCAATGCTTGGCACATAGACCTATCCATGGTCCATTCATTTTGGACTATTAATCTAGGCTGGTCATAGCTAAACAAAAAGTGTTCGTACTTAAATAATTTTGATCTACGTTGATTCTAATGCAATTCTAGCAGTAAAGGAGCATGGTCAGATGGGCACCTGGCCAGAGGTTTGAGGGACATGTCAGGGAACGCCATGATCCATGCACTATTCACTAAAACTCTATCTAGTCTACATAATATCCTTGCCGCCCCTTTACAATTATTGCACCAAGTGTGCTAGATACCAATTAGATCCGCGTCGATCAAACCCTGATTATTGATAAAGTCCCTAAAAGTTTTGATTGAGTTTGTGAGAGTAAAAGGCCTTCCCCCCTTTTGTGCTCAGGTCTAATTATGTAATTAAAATCCCCAATAACCATCCACGAAAAATCATCTATATTTAGACTCATTAATTGCTTAAAAAGTAAGGATCTAGTTAAAGGAATAGTACTTGCATAAACAGGAGAAAAACATTGAAAAGGAGCTAGAGCTTACCACAGCATGAATAACTTGCGATTCAATATTAACAACCGTTACTTGTAATTCTGGAATTTTCCAGATGAGCATGATGCCCCTGGAGGCACCAGTGCTCTCCTGATAACAACCGGACCATTGGGTCCCCAACTTATGGAGCAGTCGGTTTGCAACTTATTGGCATGCGATTCAAGTAATACAAGAACATCGGGATTATACCTATGTATGAATTCTTTAAGCCGGTCACGAACTTTACCCCTGCACGCCCCTCGGCAATTCCAGGAGATAAACTTCATGATTACACGTGCGGGTGGTCCCCCGAGTCCTGCACAGATATAGAGACTGGTAAGAGAGCCATACTGTCCGTACCTTTCTGCTTACCTTTTTTTGCCTTTTGATTCCGCATGATCTATTGGAGGCAGAAGCGCCGGGGGAACCTTCTTCTTAACCTTGCCTCGCCGTGGATCTTTCCTCAGCGGTGGGGCCAAGTCCTCGTCTGGCGCCTCCTCCTCGTCCTTTCCTCCCTCTTCTAGTATTTCGCCCTCTTCTGCTACCGTCTCACTTTGTCCCTGAGTGCTACAAATGAAACGTGCCTTGATTTTCTCTGCCGCAATGGCATGGTCATCCGCCCCCTCCCGCCGACGCTCGAGGTCGCCGGTCGTCGGATCAGCCTGCATAGGAGGAGAGGAGAAACGAACCCTAGATCTGGGTAAAGGAGGCGGAGAGACAGAATGGGGTAGGAAGTCTTCATCAGAGTGTTGCGCATATGTGCCACGCATAGGAGGATCCACGAGGGCTCGTTGATCCCCACCATTGATGATATGTTGGTGCGTTCCACGTGGCTCGATCCGTTGCTCCACGGAATGGTCCGCAAGATCAGAGCCACACATCACTTCTTTAGGGTTTGTCAAGTGAGTCGCTCCATCTTGATCGTTGGATCCAAGCGAGTGGTTCAGAAAATACTGAACCGGCTCCCCCCGCATCCGGTTCGATACGCGTAGACCCACCCCCGACGACTCTGCCCACCGGCGGCGCTTCAAGGAACATGGCCGGCGCGAACTCGAGCACCAATGTCGGTACTATGAGAGTCCTGCGAGCCGCCGCTCCGAGCACCGTTGGCGTTAGATTGTCCGAGTCTGTGTCTGCCGACGAATGCGCGGAGCCAGGGACCAATCATAAGGACCTTGCGACCATCTTCACCAGTGGCCAACAAAGAGTTACATCCTTCGAACATGTGACTATCAAAGCACAACGAAAAACAAAAAAGTGGTAATTTTTCATAAGAAACCCGCTGAAAATACCTACTGCCATTCGGGTTTTTCATCCATACTCCCTATTTTCCGTAAGAAACCCGCTGAAAATACCTATTTTAAAAAATTCATTTTGATCAAAGTTCATGTCTGGATAGCCCGATTATGAAAAAAAGGGAAAGAATCTTGAAACTTTCAAAATTAAGTCGGAAAGTCGCTGTTCATGAATCAATAATTAACCCCCTCTCTCAAAAAAAAAAAAAAAGGAAAAAGAAAACCTCATTTGATTAGCTTCTCCTCGGAATTTATGCAGCACACTTCGTGAAAATGACGTTGTCATTGCTAACCTCTTTCTCCGGGGTCAAACACAGTTTCAATATTCCACGCACATGAAAAAAAAAAAGAAAAACGAAACGATCGTGAGAATACAAAGACCGTACATTTTTTCTCCGTTGACGACATATTTCACGAAAATGTAATGAATAGAATTTAAATTTTTCTATATAATAGATTTCAAGAATTATTATTCTTCTTCCAGGCTCTAACGCATCACACATATAAACAAATATATATATGTATATAAAAAAACAATAAAATTAAAATAAGGAAAATAGAAGGAAAAAAAGGTTAAATTAAATTAAAGAAGAAAAAGTCACGTCTTAACCGTAGCTGTTTATTGCACGAAGCAGACGCCTTGTTGGCGGTGGGCTCCACATCATGAACCCCCTCGTTACTTCTGGTTTTAGCGTTGGGGAGTTGGCGCCTCTTCTATCTCTCTCTCCCTCTCTGTATAAAGTTCTCTCTCCAGCCAGCCCCATTGCGCCCCCTACGCGTCCCATCTGGATCACCAACTCCGTCCGCGCGCGAGATCCGCCATGGCTACGCCGGCGAATAAGCCTCAGACCGTAGAGGAGCCTGGACGGGAAGGTAGTTCTGGTAACCGGCGCGTCATGCGGCATCGGCCGCGAGCTCTGCGTCCACCTCGCTCGGGCCGGATGCCGGATCGTCGCGGCGGCGCGGAGGACCGAAAAGCTGAGATCGCTCTGCGACGAGATCAATGGCGCGGGACCGTCGGCCGTCGTCCGCTCCGCGGCCGTCGAACTTGACGTGTCGGCCGACGAGTCGGCGTCGAAGCCTCCGTGCGGAGGGCCTGGGATGCGTTCGGCCGCGTTGATGCCTTGCTGAATAATGCTGGCATACGAGGTAGCATTTCAATATTCTTCACGATTTCTAGGTCATTTTTTTTTCTTCCGATGGAGTAAAAATACGTTTTCTCAGTAAAGATGTTGGCCATCCGATTATTTCGGTAACATTTAAGAATGAACAGTATTGGGTCTGGGGTTTATTGGAAATAGCAGGACAGACTTGTCAAAAGAGGCCGATCTTGTTGTTTCTCTCTGTTCATCCTGGAAGAATAGTAAGCAATTGACAGCGCCCTCTGTTTAAAGCTTCGACCTCTTTTATCGTAATAAAGGAAAGAAGTTTCTTTTTCTAGTACTCTGTTCACAGAGGAACGAGTACGTGATTCTTTTTTCCTTTATGATTTAAGTTAAAACACTAAAACCAAAAAGATCGAATTCTTTCTGAACCTACTCATATGCTTATACTGCCAGCACTTGAGGCACATATGGATGACCATGTATGAATTTGATGACGAATGCGAAAAAAAAAAACAGAGAGTAAAGTTGAACAAATTTCTTTTCCACATTTGATATGCTTGTTTGATTGTTTCCATAGTTCAGATGACCAGAATGGGATCTGTTTTCCTTTAGCTACTCAAGATTTGGATATCAAACATCATAAGGAGATCTTCCTTTTTGGGAGTATAGACTTCTGGCATTTGACTGAATAAGTGAATGAAGAACTGAGATTAGGAGACTTTTTTTGCACAAGATAAAACCTTTTTCTGTTTGTGATTTCTATTATAATTGTCTAACAATTGAGATTTTATCAATCATCCAGTAACAATCGTTAATTGCCCCAATTGATAGCCGCGGAATCCTTGTTTTTTTCCCTCATTTTGGTGATTTGTCCTCCGCCTCTCTCCCTTTCATCAGATAGTAGACAACATCTTGTACATGCTCTTTGATAATTCTATGCTTTCAGAGTGATGGTGATCGTATGTGGTTACGCAGGTGATGTGAATTCTCCACTAGATTGGTCTGAGGCTGAATGGAACGACAACATGAGGACGAACTTAACTGGACTATGGCTGCTTTCAAAGCATGTATGCAGACTTATGCGTGATGCAAAACAGGGGGGCTCGGTCATCAACATTTCATCTATTGGTGGTATCGAACGTGGACACTTGCCTGGAGGAATTGCTTATAATGCATCAAAAACAGGTGTAAATGCTGTGACAAAGGTAAATTTTCTAGTTGCAAAATTCTTACGTTATTGGCTCATGAGCATATCATCTATAATCTAGACTATAAAGCACCCGTTCCAATCATCCTCATCCATTTTGTCTTCAACTATAGTGGAGGTTATACTACCACAAAAATATGTCAGTGTATTTGCTGCGATGCTCCAGATTTTGTGCATTGCCTTCTGAAAATAAGTTAAATATACAAGAGGGGGATACCCGTTTCTTTTTAGAGAAAAATGAGTACACTATATGCTTATAACAATATATTAGATAAAACGGACGTATCATAGGTTTTGACAATAACATGTATAATAATGGTCTATTTGGCTTGGCGGATATAAAATACATGATAAGTTGAAGTGCTAACAAGTAGTTTAATGACTAAAATTAATTTTAAAAATAAGCAGTTATATATTTGGTAATAAAAACTTATAAATTATTATTTTAATCAAATGACCAAAAGTCCTTAGTATTATAAGTTAAAAAATATATGAAGAAAAGTTATGTATATTTTAAGGATAAAATAGTATATTTATTGAATTGATGGGCTATTTTTTCTTACACAAAATAAGTTGAATCTCCTATCTTATTTTTATTGTCCTATAAGCCGATAAAATAAGTAACTATCAGTTCTTTCTTTTAGTTATCAAATAGGAAGAAAATTTCAAAGTTACTTATAAGTCATTTTAAGTGACTTATAAGCTTAACCAAATAAACCCTAAGGTGGCATTTGGTTGGGGGTTAAGTAGGAGAATATATGGATATTCTCTGGATGATAGCAAACGCATGCTTTATTTCGTAAAAAGTACAAAGGGCAATCTTGTTATTTTAAAAAAGTTAATCTTGTAAATAGTGAAAATCTCCGAGTTATTGTATTCTCTATAAAAGGTGGAATACACGTAATTGGGTGCAAACTTCAAAAACTACGTAATCCGATGGAATATATTTCTTAACCACAACTTATTTTAACCATCGTTCAAACGGGGCCTAAGTCAATTGACTTATTATAATCCAAGCAGTATATTCAGTGCCTCCTTTAAAAAAAAAAAGAGAACTGAATATGCTACATGCACTATAGTAAGTTGATTGACTTGTACAAAAAGAAGGCACTGAATATATTGTTTAGACTATAGTATATAGAATGAGGTGGGCGATGCATGCAAATACCTCCTGCGTTATGTGTGAGGAGGCGACGGAGGATGTCACGCACCTGTCCTTCAGCTGCCGGGTGGCTCGGGAGGTATGGTCCTGAGCGTCCATCACAGGTGGTGTTTTATTGATGGTGGCGGACTTTTTGGCAGAGCATGAGGGCTTTGGGTCCGCAGAGATTGAGCTGGAGGCTTCTTTCTTACCGGTGCCTGGGCTATTTGGCTTCAGCGCAACCGGATCATTTTTTGTAGGGAGAGATGTCAGGTGGATAACATTGTATACCACATATTTTACTTTCTTCGGGAGTGGGGTT
Organism: Pontederia crassipes; assembly: GCA_030549335.1. Lineage (NCBI taxonomy): Eukaryota > Viridiplantae > Streptophyta > Magnoliopsida > Commelinales > Pontederiaceae > Pontederia > Pontederia crassipes. The sequence goes on along the minus strand of JAUKPH010000018.1, from coordinate 8,632,567 downwards.
TTGGTTAGCACTTTTTGGCTCTTGTGGCTCTCCACCGGAGAGCTTTCCACTTGTACATGATGTTTCCTTTTGGTGATATATATATATACATGGATGAAAATCAAACTGGTGATCATCATTTCTCCTCTCAAAAAAAAAAAGTTTTTGTTCATCAAAATCACATTTATATGATAGGTCCATCGATCTACTGTTTTATATAGCATACTACAGTACATAAGCATATCATATACTCATTTTTTCTTTTTTTTTTAATAAAAGAAATGAACTATCATATAAAACATTTGAGATGGATGCCTAAGAGTGTCGTGGCAGGCTGGCAGCAATAAATTGCTTCCATGGCTTGTGGGTTCATGTGTTCCATATAAGCATCAAGCAACGAGTTTGGTATCTCTCATATGCCTGCCTATTTATTGACCCTCTTGTGCCAAAGTAGTCAGCTGATAGTCATTATTAACAGTGGTTCCTGATTTTCATAACACTTTCAAGATCCAGTTGGGGACAAAAGACTCGTGACTCAATGTCTTACCTGACCGATGTATGATTTACTTGACCAGAGTAAACCATAGTGCTCGAACGAAGAGCTACTATACATAGATCTGGATTCTGGAGAGATGGTTAACTGTTATTTTTTGGAACAGGTGATGTCCTTGGAGTTGGGGAAATACAAAATAAGGGTGAACTCAATAGCCCCCGGTTTGTTCGCTTCGGAGATAACTGCTGGTCTCATGAAGAGAGAATGGCTGAACAGGGTGGCCGAGAGAACTGTGCCGCTAAGAACGTACGGCACCATTGATCCAGCATTGTCATCGCTCATCTGCTACCTGATACATGATTCATCCGAGTACGTCTCGGGTAACATCTTCATCGTTGATGCCGGCGTCACTCTACCAGGGGTTCCTTTATTCTCTTCTCTGTGATATTATTTTTCTGTCATTTTTCTTCCCAGTTCTTTACAGAAGTACAAATTGACATCAGCCTCTTTTTTTGAGGAAAAAAAAGTCATCTATTTAATAAAATATCTGAAGAGTCCGAGTACAAAATATCGAAGAGGTCAGGAGGTGGCGACTCCATTAAAAAAAGATCAGTGTTTGCCAAATTTGTAAGATAATCAGCAGTCCGGTTGAACAGTTGATATACATGTTTAAGATTTCAAAAAAAAAAGAGTCCATTAAAATTAAGATGTTAGCGACGAGGTTTGCAATACGCCATGAAGTCTGATCATCAAATTGACAGCCTTACCAGTAACTTATATAAACCGGGTCACGGCTACATTTGTAACAACCAACAAAAAGATTAAAAAAAAAAGAGAATCAAAATTGAAACAAGGATGGCCGGTTGGAAATAAAAATCAAAGTCCAATTGGATTAGGGACTCCACCTACAAGTTGGTCTCCACCAATCAGGGAGTTGATTAGATAACTTTAAATTGGATTATATTTAAAAGAGAGGGGACTTATATTAGGTAAAAACAGAACCCTTTCTCTCCCTTGGAAAATCTCATGAGACCTTTGCTGGAAATTCTGGACGCCACCAGGCCGTTGGGCATTCGCGACTGCGACCGATCCCTCCTCCCTCTCATCTCAAAGGCTGGCCGAGAGGAACCGGGGGAAGAATAGGGGCACCGGGATCGATTTTTCGACGAACAAAAAGATGGATTGATCGCGAATCGAGGTGGGTGAATCGAAATTACCTTGCATGACCTCTGAATTATCTCAATTCATGCCCGAATCGTTATGAAAAGAAGATGAATATGATTCAAGTTATTATTTTTAATTGTTTGATTTCTTGAATTCTTTGATTGGTTGATTGTTGCATGCATAGTTATTTCTGTTTGTTATATTTCTGTATTATTGATGGCTAGGGTGTAAGATTTAGAGTGGGGCGAAAGTACGTAGGGGGATTCCGTTTTCGGTTTTATAACACAACCTAATTTTAAAATAGAAGTATTACGGCCGTAAATTTGTTTGGCCATAATTGTCTTACGGTCGAGAAAAGGATGGAGAGAAAAAGGGGAGATGGATTGGCCGTAAGAGAATTAAAAAAAAAGAAAAGAAAAAGGGATGAAGCTTACGGCCGTAATGCAATAGGGGTAAATTTTTACGGCCGTAATGGAATAGAGAGGTAGGGTTTTATGGCCGTAAGGTGAAGGAATTCTTCGGGCGTAAAAATCCAAAGAATTAGGATTTTACGGCCGTAAGGTGAAGGAATTCATCGGGCGTAAAAATCCAAAGAATTAGGGTTTTACGGTCGTAAGGTGAAGGAATTCCTCGGGCGTAAAAATCCAAAGAATTAGAGTTTTACGGCCGTAAGGTGAAGGAAATTCCTCGGGCGTAAAAATCTAAAGAATTAGGGTTTTACGGCCGTAAGGTGAAGGAATTCCTCGGGTGTAAAAATCCAAAGAATTAGGGTTTTACGGCCGTAAGGTGAAGGGGATTCTTCGGGCGTAAAAAAAATCCAGAAGAGGTGAGGGCATAAAATCCAGCAAAATTCACCCATTAGTCTCTCTTTATTTTGATATGAACATTATTGATTTTCTTATAATTCCAACATGAACTCTTTGTCTTGATTTACCTCATACCGATCATATCTCCTTCATCACATGATACAAAGAATGAAAAGATACTAAAAGTGATTAATAAGTTCAGATGAAAGATTAATGATGGGTTGTCAGTCCAAGCCAAGTGCATCAAGATAAGGGTCGCTCCCTTAGTCATGGTTTGATCACCCATTGACCCGCACAAGGTCGTATCGTTTGTTGGGCATACCTCAAGAATTAAAGGCACCCAAAGTCACCCTGATTGTTAATTAATAACCAAGATCAACAAGCATGTTCAAGTTCAAGTCAAGTCAAGTATGTCATGATTCCGAGTTTACTATGTATTATTGATCCTCATGATTCATGATATCGCTGATCTTAATCTTATTATGATCCATGATACTGATATGTTATCTTCCACGTTCAAGTTAAACATGATTATTTACCGTTGATTATTATATTCATGTCATGCATTGTATATCATGTGGTTCCTCACTAGGCTGTAAAGCTTACGGGAGGACCTCCTCCCCTGTGTCTGATTTTCACAGGACCAGGTCAGTAACGTGGTGGAGTAGGCGTGTGGTGATAGGGCTCTGGCGATAGGACAACACATGAACCATAGGCTTTTAGAATGCTTATTAATTTTCATTTACCTTCCGCATTTTAGATTCATGATGTAGAACTTAGTTTATTTTTTAGTAATGACATAGCCACTTTTAGACTTCCGCAATTAAAGTTATAATTTATCTATATTTCTGTTCTTCCGCTGACGTGTCTCGATTTTTGACTGAAATATGGTCAATATTATGATCAAGTTATAGCATGCTGTAGCGTCTCCAGATTGATCTTCGCCACGTGGCGAGGATCGATTTGGGGGCGTTACAACATTTGCAGTTGGTCTTTGCATGTCGAGACTGCAGTTTGTAGGTGAACCATCATCCTCGGTTCCATTCTTTCTTTTTCTTCATATCCAAAATAGTTGGACATATCCTGATACAGAAAAATGAATATTTATATTTAGTTCGCTAGTACTGAATGTTGCTATTCCTGCAAGTTGTAAGAGGTGATGCTCGTCTCCGCAGTATTTTTTTTTTATTTGGACACTATTTGGCACATTCTAATTAGGGTTTCAAATAACGAATAAGATTTTGACCGAGTTAAAATTCTACTTTCGGTGTTTGATAAACATTTTTACAAAATAAAATTTAAAGGTTTGTACACAACATTCTATGAACTATTCTAACTAACTTATACAGTCTAGTGTATAGTAATTTTTATATTTATTTCTGATATATCCTCATTCATTTAAATTTTAAAAAATATTAACCTTTTAATCATGATGTTCTAATTTAAATTTCGCCTCTTTAATCTTATTACAACATTATTAAAATTTTATTTTAAAACAATCAATAGCTTTATATTAAAATAACATTTTAAAACAATACTACTATCTAAAATAAAATATAATTAATTATTATGAATATTATAAGATTGAGGGTAAATTATATATTAGTTTAATGGTAATATTTGTCAAATATTTTTTGATAAATTTATAAATAAACTTCTATACATTAATTTTGTTAAGCGGACTTATGCACAAGTGTATTTTCTTTGCTGGTTATCTTTCATTATGAAATTTATCTGGATTCTGTTACCAGGGTAATGAAAAAGTGTAATAGTTGGTAATTGGGAATTTTCCTGTTAACTTGTATTAATTTATGATTAATAACCACAAGATTGGGTCTGTTTATTGTTCTTTTCTCGCAAAAGTGAAGGTACTTTACCAGTTTTGGACCCCGGAAAAGAGTAAATTTATTTTGAACAATTGATAATTACTATCAGAAGGACTAGATAAATCATTTTAGTTCGTAATCCTTTTTTTTAAAAAAAAAACTTGCAATGGACTTTATGATTATTAATATTATCGTTATTTGAAAATTCGTTTTCGAATACATGACATAAAATTTTCCTCCATACATCTTAATAAAACCATTCTATTTGAAAAATGGTTGTAAATGAGACGCCCAAAGATTTCTTCAAGAGCAATAAAAGTAATTTAATTCAAGTGTCAATGGATGTAAGAAGATTAAAGGATCATTTAAAAAGAAATAGAAGTATAATTAGATAAAGAAGTGAAAGAAAAGAATAGTAAATCCTAATTGAAAAAAAAGAGAGATTTGATAAGAATCTTGATTAGATCAAGATTAGGAATTTAAATTTGGGGAGAATTAAAAAGTATGGCTAGAAAAGATAAAGAAAAAGAAGGAAAGTTAAATTCTATTCCAAGTATGATTTCAATTGGAATTGGAATTGGAATTCCACGATAAGTTTAATGAATAAAGGACTTCCCACGAGAATAGAATTGAGACTTTTAAGTTTTAAAATATTTTAGATAATAAAACAATATTATTGATTATCTTAATTCTAAAATTACCTCACTAGCGTGTGATATTGTCTGCTTTGGACCTCGGTCCGTACGATTTTCTCAAAATACATCACACTTAGTGAATGACATGTTCTCATATATACCCAGTATCTCTCCTGTGACTTATGCATGTGGGATTAATTCAAAGCATGTCTCATGCACCCTTCTCCCCTTAGGAAATTCAACGCCCTCGTTGAATGATCGCACCCCACTAATGCACATAGGCTTACGCGGAGTGGCTCTGATACCATTATGTATCATTTCCCATTAGCGTGTGATATTGTTCGCTTTGAGGCTCGGCCCGTACGATTTTATCAAAACGCGTCACACCTAGACAAGAACATATCATCATAAAGACTTTTAAGTTTTAAAATATTTTAGATAATAAAACAATATTATTTATTATCTTAATTCTAAAATTAAGTGATAATATATTACTATTTTAATTAATTTCAAAAATTAAAGAAAATAAGGAAATAAAAGGATAAGATAACAACATAGTCTAATTGGGATAAGTTATGCAAAATAAGAGATAATGAGTTAATTTGAGAGAGATGAAGATTAAGTTAAGAGTTAAATATTAAATTTAGGATTAAATAATTATGGGATATTATGAAGGTAATTAAGTAAACCAGATAACAATTGTTATTCAAAAAATTTGGGTAGATCCATTTAGAATCAAACCCCACACAAGAACTTAAAGAGTGCTTAATTTCTCCCCACAGACAAGAGCAAAATTATTCATAAAGCCTTCTTTTTTTTCTCCTCATTTTTATGCAAACCGACATACCTGAGGGTATCCAGCAATCTGTTTTGAAGCCCAAACAACATAAATTATCATCCAAGTGATTCACACATGTCTTGAGACAAGATTGTGGAGACATAGCCGAACATAATTTAACATAACGACGATTTCATAGTTATTTTTTTCAGCCAATTTGAGGTATGTAGGGAACCATTATCGACGATTTTTCATTGGTATAAATCCTAAGATTCTTGTCCAATATATAGTACATTGTATGCATTAATTATGAACAAAATTGTATTGTTAAGCATATTTAAAAAATGATCAAAGTGGCATTGGAAACATGTTTTCGGATAGATCGTAGAACCCAACCCGTATTTTGCAATACCTGACCTTAGGTTCCATGGAGAACTCGGCCAAGATGATTGAATTGTGGATTCTGTGAATCCATAGAGTCAGTGATTGATAAAGAAGAAACCAAATTAATGTGATAAATATAAAAAGTATGGTTATGTTTCACCTTTTCTTTTCTTTTCTTAGCATTTTTTTTTCCTTTCAAAAATTTATTGCCATAATTTTTTTTGGAAGTTTAAAATGTGCAACATCTATCCTATCATTCAAATGAGTACTAGAAAGATTGATCATATTTCATAATGTCATCTGGAACTATGCATACTTTACTTTTATGCTTGACTTTCACGATCATCATTCTCCATAATCAATATTTAATTTTGACTAGAACGAGAAATATCATTATGCATGTCTAAAATATTGTCATTCAAATTGCAACCAACATTATCATAGTTAGAGGAACTAGTAGATATGTCATTTCCCTCCTCATTTACAATAAAACACATTCTTTTGCCTTCATCATCAAATGTATGTTGAAGTTGGGTTTCCGTCAGTATCAATTTCTTTCAAAAAAAAAAACTTTATCATTTTGGATGTGAATGTAACACCCCAAAACTCCACCTTAGAAAGATGAGGGCAATTAGGAGAATTTTTGGTGTGCTAGTCCATTCGTCATCACACACAGATAATATATATATATATAATTAAAATTAATAATATCATAATCATTATATGTGACGTTCAATCTCCACATACTCTACCGTTGGATTTCATGAGAGAGTTAATAGTAAAATAATATATTTATAGTTTTAATAAAAATAAATCTCGAAGTTATGATTTAAAATACAACTCTCTATTTTTCAAATAATTTGGCATGACATATATATGATATCATAGACAAAAAGGCATACACGTATATGTAGAATTTATCATAATAATATCATTCGCATTTATCTCGTCAATATTAAAGGAGCACTCTGGCTGAACATCAAGTTGTATTAAATGGGTCATGAGCTCCAAAGCACATTCTCAGTAAAATGACATATAATATCAACTCTTAGCAGACATCAATTATGGATGAATAAAATTATCTATTTAACAAGAAGAAAGTTTTAGTTGTACTGTCATAGTTGTTATCTCATCTACAAGATATTGACACAGCGTGTACAATAACTTAAATGAACCATGGCAATAACACTTAAAGGGTGTGTTTGGACGTGAGAACTAATCATTTAGATAAAAAAATTTAGATTTGATGTTTGGATGAAAAATATAACGATGGATATTTAAAAGTTGATTTGATAGATAAGTTTTAGTGTGTGTTTGGATTAAAAGTAAGAACTAAAAATATAATTTATTATTTTTGAGATATAAAACTATAGTAAATAAAAGTAATATGTATTTATTTATTTGAAAATAATATTTATTAGAATATAAAAAATATTTTACGTAATTATTAATTTAAAATTTATTAAAAATGAATTGTATCATGCTATAATAATATCAATTTTGATTAATTTTTTATGTATGATTAATATTAAAATTTATATAAAGAATATAGTTTATTATTTTATAAGGCATAAAATTATGGTAAATAAAAAATATGTATTTATTTATTTATTTAAAATAAAGATAAAAATAAAAATTTATTTTATAATTTTGATAATAATATATTAATATATATGGTTATTTATTTATTAATATATTATCATCAAACTTATAAAAGAAATTAATGTATTATATATAAAAATTAATAGATATATAGGCTAATATTAGCTATAAATATTAATTAATAATATTGTACTATACTATAATACTAATTATATATAGAGCATGTAATATATAATATATTATTAAAAGTGATTAGTAGGTAAAAATAAATAAATAAATAAGTTCTTGCCAATGGCAAGAACGTTTTTTTAGATCTTGCGATCACGTGCAAGTTTGATTAGAACAAAATGTTCTGGTCAATTTTTTTTTCATTTGTTGTTTGGCAGAACTTGGACAAGTTCTTGTCCAAGTTCTACATACAAATGAAGCCAAAGGGTGTTTGAATAAGAACTAATAGTCAGAACTAACGTTAGTTCTGCCAAATACACACCTAAGTTATCATGGACCCAGGGGCGGACCGAGGTAAATTTTTACAATTTTATTAACATTAATATAGTAATATATGATTACAAATTAATTAGGCCTTTCATTAAGTAAATATAGTATATAAGTAGACATATATGCTATTTTAGTGTAGTGGTAGCCTTGTTTGATAAGAGAGGTTTAGTGTTTAAACTTGGCCCATCCCCTCATCTTTTTGTAATTTTCGTTTTACGTAGCTGCATGGTGAGCACGAAGCGAACTATTCTTCCTCCTTTTACTCTTTATTTTGACCCCCTTAGAATTCAACTCTGGGTCGATGAGAACTTGCAAATTCTCCATCTATATGAATTTCATCCACGTGAAAATGTCTAATCATCCATCGAGTTCTCCCGTCTACATAAATTTCATCCAAACACTAAGCATGAACTAAACTCTCACATACATGGTTCCCAAAAACTGATTGGACTTTTAGTTACAACATCCAAAAACAACCAAAAGGAATGCAAAAATCCACATATTAATTATGAGTGCATTTTGATACAATTAAATATGAAGATTGATGAGAAGAGAAGTCATTAGGAAACTCCCACAAAAACCTTTCAAGATAGAACTATGACGTAATGATGAACCAACAAAGGAAGAAGAAACATGACCAAACGGAGATGACATAGAACAAAAGAAGGAAGACAACAAGAACACACGAGAGGAAAGAGGCTAACAAGGAGGCTGTAAAGCATCACAAAAAAAAAGAGAGGGAGACGAAATGAAGGGCCTCAGACTCTTCCTCTCCCCTCTTCATTTCACTCCATCTCTCTCTTCCTCTCCCCCTTGATTACATCAGCCAGGGAGATTTAATCTCCTTTTCCCACTCACGAGTTTGAAGACCAAGGGACAAGCTGCCACCTTAAAACCCCATGTCCTCCCTTCCCTCTCCCCTTTTCTTCGTTTCATCATCCAAGTCTAGTTCCTGCTATTTGGTCATGACCAGGAGGTGGAGAGACGATGACGTCGACGCCCACAAGCACAGAAGACATTGGAGGACAATGGCGTTGGACCTGAGGATGAACCCTGCGCGACGAACCGAGAAACATAGGCTGAGGTGTGATTTTGGGATCTATTTCATAGATTTGTTGCTGGACGAATTAATGCATGCTCTGAGGACTTAATTAGATGAAGAATCCCAGTTGGCATGAGTAGAAGTCGTAGCATATGAACTCATAAACTTATAGATGTATTTCTACAGTTCTAGGAATTCATCCGAATGATAATGCATGACATGATACGATTCTGTTTTATTCGATATATGATGCTAGTGTACGACTAGGATAGTTTGTAGAATATTTGTTGCATGCTCATATGATTATAGTCTATATGGAATAAAATTATGATAGACTGGAAAATCATTTATGCAACATTTGATAAGTTACGACAAATGAAAGAAATTGATAAGAATGATGTTAAGTATGAGATTTATGATTTGAATATGTTTTCTGAAGCATGATAAATGTTAGGAATTATGTTAGTACAAGTTTAGAATAGTTTGTAGTGAAAACTGATTGAAAACCTAAAGATTTTCACAATGACCTGCGGCTTTGTCGAATAGAAATGGTCGACCAATACCATTTCGGACGTCCAATCTAGTTCGGCAAGAGTATAAAGACAACTATAATGAATGATCGTTACTCTAATAGTCAACTGTTATGGACCAGAACGGAAGCTCGAAATTCTTCCGGGCGATCGAACTAAATGTCGAGACTTGACAATGGCGACGATGACTAATCGGTCGACCGTTACTGGGTCTCCTCGCTAGAATAACTTTCGACCATCGACGAAAAATCCGACTGATCGTCGATGGAGAAGATGACACTGTTCATAATGGACGATCGAATTCCCCTCAAGGTCGATCGAAAGTATGATTATGAAATAAATGAATAATGAACATCAAACGGTCGACCGCTACCTTTTCGGTCGATCGAAAAACTAATAAACAGGCGTTCGTTCTTTCTATTGGACGACCGCTGTATGGACCTATAAAAGGCGACCGTTTGACTATTGGTCGACCATTATGTGGACAGAAGAAGAAAATACGACTGTAATCGAACTCCTCTGATTTATAAAGCTTCTGTCCACCTAATTTGTTATCGAATCAAAATGAACAAGAAAATGAATAAGGAGGAGGTTGATGACTTATGTTGTTATAGTGAAATGCACGCCAAGTTATTAGAGTTATGATAAGAAGAAGTTAGTTAATGCCATGATATGTTATCAAGATATGAACGCTCATATGTTATCAAATGATGCATCAATTAGGTGATTTCTAAGTTGGGATAGATTGCTTAGTCCCCCATATTGGACGTTCTTCTCATATGATTATACATGCTTAAGGTTGTATGAAGTTATGATTCTTGTAAAAGGTTTAATGATGACATAGGTCTTAGAATGATAAGGATGGACATGTATGAACTATGAAGTTACGATTCCTGATAGTTTAATGATGATGTATGTCTAAAAATGATAAGGATGGACATGTATGAACTATGAAGTTACGATTCTTGATAGTTTAATGATGATGTATGTCTAAAAATGATAAGGATGGACATGTATGAAGTTATAATTCTTGTTAAAGGTTTAATGATGACGTAGGTCTAAAAATGATAAGGATGGACATGTATGAAGTGATGATTCTTTTTAAAGGTTTAATGATGATTTACGTATTGATGATAAGTTAGGAAGATCGGACAATTGCATGGAAAGGAACTAATGCATGACATGGAAATGGATTAAAGTATGACATGGAACTAGACTATGATAGGTTATGGAAATGGATAAAGCTATGAAGCAAAGGAGATATGATGCATGAAATGAATATGAACTTTGCTTGAATGCTCTCTGGATGATAGTTAATCTTAGATGTAGGTTTGAATTGATTGTAGAATGTAGTGTTTTGAAAACCAATTGAAACGTAAGAACTTTCACAAACAACTTGTGGTTCTGCTTGGTAGAAACGGTCGACCGATCTTGAGTTGAGCATTCGTTATCGAATGATAAAATATAGTGGACTATCGATCAATTGAAACTCGACTGAAAGTTTGAGGATGTTCACCGGTTACGATGGTCGATCGATGAATATCTATAAATGAATGTCCGAACCTCTTTTGGACGACCGGCGATAAATCTCAAATAGACGACCGTTAACCTTTCGGTCCTCCGATTTATGGACAGAGGGAAATATAGTCTTAAATAAAATCTCATGATTTGACAAACCCCTGTCCACTTGATTGGTACGAGTGACATGATTGTTAAAGATGATTCGAAGTCACTCATACTCCCTACCAGTTTGATTGATATGATCTTGAAAGGAAATAAGAATGAATATAAAGTGATCGACCGCTTCCTCTTCGGTTTATCAAAACATAGCGAAGAATGGGCTTCCTCCCTCCTTCCGGATGATTGTTGAAAATGGACCCAAAGCGGATGACCCTCAAGCATCCGATATACGGACAGGAAGAGTATGACTTTAAAAATTAACCCACTGATTTGATGAGCTTCTGTCCAATTGATTGAAGTCGAATGAATATGTGAAATGAATGAAGAATGGATATTAGACGGTCGACCATACCTTTTCGATTGACCGATAGACAATGATAAATGAGCGTCCACTCCTTCTTTCGGACAACTACTGAATGAACTAGAAACGGATGACCGTTTGACTTTCAGACGTCCGATATATAGACAGAAGTAATTCGATCCTAATTGAACCCTCTGATTTATAATGCTTTTGTCCACTTGATTTATACAAGATAAAATGAACTTAAAGATGATTCGGAGCTTTGCTCCATACGGCTTTGACCAATCTACAGATTGGAAGAGAGGTCAATGATGATTCAAAGCTTTTCTCCATACGACCTTGACCAATCTACGGATTGGAAGAGACGTTCATGATGATTTAGAGCTTTGCTCCATACGGACTTGATCAATCTATGAATTGGAAGAGAGGTCCATGATGATTCAGAGTTATGCTCAATATGGCCTTGATCGATCTTCGGATCGAAAGAGAGGTCCACTGTGATGGGGGAAGTTAAGACATCCTTGAGCGAGACACTTCCTCACGGGTTTCCATTTTTCCTATCTAGATGGGAGTCTCTCACTTTACGAATGTTTTTGCCTTGCACGAGGTCATCCCAACCCGACGGGTCTGGCCGTGACATTGATAAGCTATTGGCCCATAATGGCCTGGATAGTTGCACCATGTGTGCCGACAATGATATTTCCTACAAGAATGAAGAGCTCTTTCAAAGAAAGAATGAATGAATGAATGAACGAATGAATAAAAGAAAGAATGAAAAAAAGAAAGAAAGAACGAAAAAACATGAATGATGAACAAGTACCTATGATCCCTTTATTGACCATTCATATTGATCCATTCTATTATATGATCTATATGTTTGTCTCATGCGACGAATGAAAGGACTTTTTCCTCAAGAGTATGAATAATGAATACAAACAAAGAAAAGAAACATGAGTTTGAAAAGAAAATGAACTATGATCATGATCTCCTTATGATTTTCTCTCATATTTGATTTGAAATGTTTACCTCATGCTTATTCTGATGGAACTAATTTATGATTTATACGAACTCACACTTAGCTTTATGCTAACGGTTGAGCTTGCTCCCCTGTGTGATCCTCATAGGTACTTGGTGATGATTGTGAGCCGATGACATGTGTGCGATGATTACAGCTTGATGTCGGATGCACATGGTTATCTAGAGTACAGATGTGACCTATAAAGTTGCACTTATGGCATGAACTTTACATGCCTTGTGGATAAACCATTATTTATTTAGCTTCCGTATTTTCTTATTATATTATTTTAATTGTTAAGCCTTCCGTTGATGGTCACTTTTCTTGACCATTGAAGTCAACGAAAAAGTCAAAGAAAGACCGAAGAAAAAGTAATGCACAAGAGGAGATCTCGCCACATGACAGGGTCGAATTTCAGGATGTTACAGAGACAGTCACAGTGAAGCTCGAGCCCAAGGTGGTAGACGGAGAGATGCGGGAGCTTCCCCTGGCTCCGGGGTACGAGCCGTTGGATGGCAGTGTTGTTTGAGCGATCCACTCAGTGGGACCACTCCTCGAGTTCGATATCAGACCATGCCGTCGCGTCTCTCCAAGTGGGACAGACAAACGACACCATCCTCGCCATCACGTCTGTCAGCATGCGCCTGAACACGAGCACCAGCACCTCTGCGCTCATCCCCTCCAGCCTCCCCCACTTATCTCAACCTCCTCCATTTCCGCCTCTGACGATGCCTTCAACGGCTAGTGCTGCCGAATTGCGCTCCGGCACAATCGCCTTTTTCTTGCCACTTCTGCCCTCGTGGTCGATGTGTTTCTTGTGTTCGTGACGAGATGGAGGCAGATGTTTACACGTCTCCAACTTCTTAAATTTGACGATTGCTTCCTTTTTTTCTCCAACCATTTTCTCTCCCGGCAGAGATAGTTGATACAAATAGCTGATAAATAATTTAAGAGTTAATGTTAATTTAAGAAAATAAGTAATTGCACGTTTGGTAATATTATAATATTACTTTAGTCAAATAATTAAAAAGTTTTTAATATTATAATAAATGAAATATGTGAAAAAAATTATGTATATTCTAAAGTTAAACTAGTATATTTATTAATTAATTGATCTTTTTTTCTTTCACAAAATAAATGGGGACTTCAATTTATTTTTTTGACTTATAAACATGTAAAAAAAGTAATTCTCCTTTTTAGTTAAACTGCTTATAAATTTAGGTTAGCCATACACACCCTTTGTAGATGGACGAGCGTTTTATAGTGGCTACGTGACGGAGGTAGATGTTCTCCACGTGTCCACCTTGTTAAATCTGACGGTCTATGTCTGGATGGGCTAGCGCAAGGTTGCAGGAGTAACGTCGCCTGTTTTTTTTTTCTTTATTTTCATGATTGAAAAGCTATTTTTGTTTTTTTGATGCTAAAAGTCATTAATCATAGCGATTCAAAATCCAAATTACTCAAAGAGTTCACAGTTACATGATTTTTTGTTGTTACCATATTTTTCCCTGAACTTTTGGATCATCGAGAAGAGATTTACTGATTTTCATAAGGAAACTTACTATAAACAAATGAAGCCCTTGGAAGGTAGCGAGGTCACTAATTGGCAGCTTTGTAAAGGTACCATGACACTGACGAGGTCCAGGTCCAGGTCCAGATTCTTTCTTCTTTTGCTGGGTCTCACTCCTTTTACTTACTTGCAGCAAGCTTCTGAAATATTCTTAATATCCCCTGGTAATCTCATTTCTGTGTGCAGTTGTGCACTGCTTTGGAGGATGCCAACAAATTGACCGATTCGAACACTGAGTCGCCACAGGACAGTGCTGCAAAATTGGAGTGTTAATGGTCAAGTACGATGGAAACGGTTATTTTCTTAAATTTTTTCTTGAACTATAATGATTTTTTACGTCTAATTTTGAATTACGAACTTATCGATGTCTTTAAATTTTATCACGATTTTTACTTTAATTCTTTCGTTAGATTTTGAGAACGTTATCATTATTTTTAATTTTTTTATATTTATAATAAAATAAAATATCATTCCACAAATTTCTCTAATTTAATGTTTTAAAAATATAATAATAAGCAATATTAAAAGGATTATTTCTTTAAACTTTCTTTTTTGCATCTAATCCTTAACAACTTACCGTGTGACATTCATAAACTTTATCGCGATTTTCATCTCAATTTTTTTGTCAAATTTTTATTAACTTTTCTATTATTTTTTTATTTTTACTATTATGAAAAAAGCCTATTGCCTATTCCTAGATACTGATACTGACGGTTGGCTACCGAAATAATAATAATAGTATAAAACTAAAATTATTAAAAAAAGAGGATTTTTGACATTATTGACTTATAAAAAAATTATTTCATTTTAATCATCAAAAGAAAGAACAATTCATGAAAGTTATTTTAGTCTTTTCATAAATAGAAAAAATAGAAAAAGTAATGAAAAAAATAGAATTAGATGGAAGGACTGAAATGAAAATTAGAATAAAGTTTAGTGATGTCACGATAAGTTCATAGTTTAGGATTACATATGAGAAATCTTTATAATTTAGAGGAGGTTTAAAAAAATAACCTATAAAAATAGAATATTAGAAAAAGAGATTTTTTGACATTTTTGACTTCACAAAATATTTTATTTCATTTTAAACTCTAAAAAAGAGAACAATTCGTGGAAGGACATTTTAGTCCTTTTACAAATTGAAAATAAAGAAAAAGTTCACAAAATTTGACGAAAGGACTCAATGAAAACTGTAGTAAAGTTTAGAGATATTGTAAGTTACGAGAGATCGATATACTTTAGAGGAAGTTTAAGGAAATAACTCTTATTAGAAACAAAGAGTATTCACCAGGTTGGGTTGATTCGTAAACCCAATGACCCAACGGTCGGAACAGTCGGTTATGAGTTGAATTTTTATAACCTGAGTCAATCCGACCCGACCCGACCCGACCCGATTGACCTATTTTTAATATTTTTTTATTTAAACTTAAGCTTATATATTTAAAAGTTTATAAAATAATTGAAATAAGATATTTTAACTATAGAATAAAGTTTGGTCAAATCAAGTCAAATTTGTTCACGACTCGGGTCTAACCCAACCCGTGAACACCCTACAAGAAAGTAACTTTTGTGTCAATAATATGGTAGGAAAATGTAGACCTCTTGGCTTTTAGTTGTAACCTTATAATTGTATAGTGACTCTCATTGTCACACACGGGGAATTGGGTGTAATGCATAATAATTTTTCATCTCTTTTAAGATTTCGAATTGAACCTTTGTAAATATAAAAAATTCTTGTTGAAAATCTCACATGTCTAGTTAGGCGTGCTATTTGAGAAGACACCAAATTAGTCGAGATTCAATAGTGAAACTCAAACTTCAACATGTAGTCAATGCGTGTAACTCTTAACATTTTTTGAGTTGGACGATAACCGTCGTTTCTCAAACACTCCCATGAAAAAAATGACTTTCATCGTCATATCTTTTTTTTTTGGTTAATCATTATCATGTCTTTCATGATCATAATGTAACGCCCCCAAATCGACCCCGCCACGTGGCGAAGACCAACCTAAAGACGTTACGACATGCTATGATTTTGACCATAATATTAATCATATCTCAGTCAAGAACTGAGACACGTCAGCAGAAGAAGAATAATAGGAGAAATAAAGAAAAGTATAACTTTAATTTGTGGAAGTCTAAAAAGTGACTACATTATCTCTGAGAAATAAAAATGAAGTTCTACATCATAAATCTATAAATGTGGAAGGAAAAGAAACTAGATAAGGAAACTAATAAGCCATGTAGTTCATGTGCTTTCTTGCCGCCAGAGCTTCGTCACCACACACTTACTCCACCTTGTCACTGACCTGACCCTGCGAAAATCAGACACAGGGGAGGAGATCCTCCGGTAAGTTTTACAGTATAGTGGGGAACCACATGATATATAATGCATAACATGAATAGGATAATCAGAGATAAATCAACTTAAACGTGAAAAGGATAACATGGCAGTATCATAGATCATAATAAGAGTAAAGAGATATCATAAATCATGAGGATCAAATGATACATAATAAACTTGAAATCATAGCCTACTTGGAAATCATGACAATAACTTGACTTGTCTTAATCATGCTTCTTAATCTTGTTTTATTATTAAAAATCAGGGTGACTTTAGGTGCCTTTAGTTCTTGGGGTATGCCGAGCAAATAATACGGTCTTGTGCGGGTCAGTGGGTGATCAAACGATGACCAAGAGAGCTACCCTTATTTTGATGCACTTGGCTTGGACTAACAACCCATTGTTAATTTTTCATCTGAACTTATTAATCACTTTTAATAACTTGTGTCTCTTTGTTCTTTATTCAATGGAGACGATAAGATCAATAATAAATCAATCATTAAAAGAATCGATCTTGAAAATCAGGAGGTGGATCTCTATGAGGGTAGAAAATAAGATCAGTTCTATACAGGTAATATTCAAATTGGGGAGTGGATGAATTAATACATATAATAAAAAAGTTTACTGAAAATTAGTCGACCGATTTTGGGAAAAAATCGACCGGTTGGCTTCGGGTCGGTCGACCGGTGGGTTGACTCTGGGCTAATCCGATCGGTCGATCCGTTCAATTGAACGATCGACAGGTGGAACTCAGAGATCGGTCGACCGGTCAGGTGACAATACAGGGGAATCGATCGACTGGTTGCTGGCAATGCATGCGAACCGGTCGACCGGTCGGCGTCCAGAAAAGTTATAGAACTCGAATTTTCCTGAAAATCTTTAACATCAATTCACCCTAATTTAGTTCCTACATACTTACAATCAATCAAAACACAAACATAACTACAGAGATTAAACAGTATGCACATCAATCAAACAATAAAAAAAAAATCCAGAATTAAATAATCAAAACGATAATTTTAGGGCCTTCTTCTTATTTCCTTCGTTTCATAATCGATTAGGATATGGGTTAGAATAATTCAGAAGTCATGCAAGATGATTTCAGTTCACCCAGTGATTAATCCCTCCTTCGATCTGAACCTGAAATCTAACGATCGAATCCCCTGTTCCCTCTCTGCTCTTCCGCCCTTGTTCTTCCCTTGGCAGATCAACACCTGCATTTAAATCCGGTGAATAGGACTGAGGAGAGGGATGTGAGAATCATATAGTTGCAATAAGGAAAAAGATTCGTCTACCCTTGCACCTGAGTCGCCCGAGGAAGCCCTCTGTTCCCGCACGAGAGGAGAACAAACGAGGTAGATAGAAGATGTCGTGAGGTTTAGGAGAAAACCAAAATGATTAGGGCCTGATTTATTCCTCTCTTATAGGACTCCCCTCCTAATTAACTTAATTTGATTTAAAGATATCAAACTAACTCCCTAATTTGTGAAGGTCAACTAATAGGTGGAGTCCTTAATCCAATTGGCATTGGATTTTTATCCCCAGCCGGCCGTTCCTATTTCAATTATGATTTCTTTCCTTTTTTTTATCCTTTTTTTTTTGTCGGTTGTTACAATAAGGTTTGTAAGTTTTTTTAATCATTGTTTAGGATGTGTATTGACTGTACGTCAGATGGATTAAAGCACCCTAGACCACTATGACATGCAAAACTATGTCATCCTTTAACATTTGTTCTGACTTCTCTAAGCGAGCGAAGAATCCTTTAAAAACGTGAACATTAGTGCACTTTGCGTTTTGTGGTCCAAAAGTCACACATGTAAATCCTTTTTTGTCACTCACAAAAAAAAAAACTTCAATTAAATTTGGTAATTTATTGACGAGAACGCTGCACTTGTCCGGTTGTCCCGTGACTCCCGTCCCTGAAGGCCCCATTATGCCTCTGCAGAATCAACTAAAAATGACTACTATTCAAGGCAAAACTATAGAAGTTAATAACTCCTAAATTAAACTAGAAAAGGGTAAAATTGAAATTTACTCTAAAAAAGTGGTTAATTTCTTAAAAAGAAAATTATTGTGGTATTAAATAACAATTTCACTCATGAAAGTAGTCGTTCTTAAGAGTAAAATAGTAATTTGTGGCTAAAAAATGAAAGACCATGTTAATAATGCCTTGAATTTGAATTTAGTTGGTCCCCTACATAGTTAGACGCTTCAGCAAAATTTCATAATAAAAAGCCGTCGCCATTTTTTCTCTTCGCGTTCTTTTGTATTTCGTGCAATCTCTCTTCCTCCTTTCGTAACAGACCAAATGATTGTCTCTATGAAAATTCTAACCTTGGCCTAATTTGCTATAAAATTAGATATGCTATAAATTTGTTTCTTTCTAAAAGCTTATAGATAACTTTGATCTATCTTAAATCATCACGTGAATAATTAAAAGAATATATTTTTTTTAATACGATTATATACTAGATTTGAATTCAAAGGGGCTGTTTGGCAATTGAAACTAGGCGTCTGGATCCGCCTGGTTCCAGTGGGTTCCGCCAAACAACAAGACATTTGACGGAACCCGAAATGGAACATGATTTCAAAAAAAGGGTCACATGACCCCTTTTTCCCTTTCCTAGTTCTAGGTACTGTAGCAAGTTTTGACTTTTTTTTTTGAAGTTGACATGTTGCTTTTTTTTTCAATTTCATTTATTCATTTTTTGCTTTTTCTTTTTTTTTCACACATACATATAACTTATAAAATAATTTATTTATTAAATATAAATTATTTATTATAACATATTAATATAATATTATTTTTTACTTGTTATTTCATTAAAAAAAATTATTATTTTACTATATATAATTTATTAAAAATTCGATTTCTTGATATTTAAGTAATATAGTTTTTTAAGAAAATTTTTTGAACAAAATTTTTAATTTTACTTTTATTTTTATTTATTAACAATATTTTATTTTATATTTATAATATCAATTTTTATTTCAAAACGCACCAAAAATTAATCCATCACATCTACTTTTTCCTATCACATCAACTACCTTATTCTTCATCATCAAATTTCACTTCATCCAAACACAACTAAAACTACGGAAATTTGATGGAATGTCTGGTTCCTATTGCCAAACGACACCAAAGCTTTCCGATCCTCGTATCATGTGAAATTAGATTTACTATCAATTTCTTTTAGAAAACTTAAACATTTTAAAAGAATGACATCTTTAATTTTATAATTTTAACATTAATTTCTTTGACCGAGCTCAAATTTCTCCTTTGGCTTGTCTTGAGTTCTGTGTCATTTTGATCGGCTGTATAACGCACCTGTAACTATTCTCCTCTCTTACCTCTTGAATCACAATTTTTCTTGCAATTTGCTTGAGACAACGCCGTCTGCAATAATCCCTTGCTTGGCACAAGTTCTTCATCCTCCATCCAGCATTCATCGCTTTCAACTTTGTAAATTTCTCCATCCTCCACAAAGTAAAGAAGACATCCATGTAGCCTGTTTTCAGCTGAAGAGGGATTTCAACTTTCCCTTCTCTTTCTGTACCAAAGTTTTTTTTTTTTTTTCTTTCATTCAAGGCTGACCATGAGGAGTTCATAGGACTTGGCACACAAGATAACTTTTAAGTGTGTGCCCAATAACAGTTAAGGAATAGAACACTAGGCTTATCAATAAGAAAATTCATTGCATGTCGTGAATGATTGTCAACTGAAAATAAAATATCTTGTCACAATTGACTATGTAATTAAGATTGTCAGTTTTTGGCAAGCGATGCCGAAAGGTTCAACCCGTGTGATGGTAATGAATATGCACATGGTCTACAAATTCAAATGCTGACAACCACTATGAGTTTTTTTTTAAAAAAAATGATGAAATAAACAATTCCATGTTTGAATAAAAAATGCTGATAAGAATAATTGTTACAAATTGTCTCTAATTTGGTAACAAAATAACTGAAGCAGCTTCTATACTTGAAGGATTCAAATGTCTGTAAATTACGTGAATAAAGAAAATATTTTTAATCATAATATATGAACAAAAATCTATAATTATGAGAGAGAAAATATTTTATGGGATGAAGATATTTAGAAAAGGTAAATTAATTGATGACCCATTTTGAGTCCACAAATTCCTTGGAAAAGTTTATGACGCATGGTAAGTTAATTGATGACTATAAAGGTAAATTAATTATTTTAACTTATAACTCAAGAAACTACAAGTTAATGTCCCATGCTTATTGTAATTTGACAAAATAATAACTTATCTTTTCAAGTAGTTTTAGATAATTCATAAATCATTTTGACCTTTAATCACTGTAAATACAAATCGTATTAGCAACATGATATAATCCTATTTGATCGAGAATGTGTTTCAGAAGAAAATAAGTTTTTTGAAAAAAATAGCTCATTGTTTGATTATGTGGGAAAATAAAGTTGAGACATATAAATTGAAATAATATATATCACTTACTAAAATTGATATAAAAATATTTTCCAATAAAAAAATGGTTTTGTTTAAAATTCTACACACATTTTTTGGCGGTCCTATTATTTTTCATCGAACAAGAGACATATTTCTTGAAAAATTGGTGACAAAATAGTAACTTGTACAGCTACCACTACTGATTAATAACAATGGAAAATGCGTAGTATGTAAAATATAACATATAATTAGTCATGCATTTAATCATTTTTTATAACATGCATCAATTTATGAACATATTTATTTTAATTTTATAAAAAAATAAAAATCTACACAAGTTTTGTGTTTTATTGTAGAAAAAACAAGAGAAAAAAACTATGAAGTCACTAGACAAAATGATATTTAAATCGGAATTAAAACGAAGTCAGAAAGTCCAAATTAATGCAAAGGGTGAAAATGAACAACAGGATAGATCATAATGGTCGTAACAGTCTGGGCCATTATAAGTCTGTAACGATCCATTAAATAAACAGTTTCATCATAAAAACTTGTCTGAGTAACGAGTCGTGACCAGAATGTTACGAGCCATGAAAACATAACTTCTACTTTGATTTGGACACTATGAGAGCCCTGAATCCATATATGTTGTGGGGAATAAGAAGCCATATTTAGGACGTTATGAAAATGTTTTGGATTGTTACAAAAGCTATATTTGAATATTTCTTTGACTTTTCTCAAAAATGTTAATTGCAAATCGACTCCAAACTTCATCATAAGTCCGTCCCAATGATAATTTGAAAACATATTTATTCAGATTTTTTTTAAAAATTGGATGATTTTAAAGTCCAACAAAACTTTAAACCAAATTTATTTTATTTTGACATGAAAAGACTTACAATCAAATCAAAATTTTACGAAAACTTTTGGGACACTTGGTGGCTATAAATAGAGATCATAGGAGGCAAAAAGAGAGTGCTTGAGACCTCGAACCGTGTTGTATTGTAGAGAATGAATTTCAAAGTTTGAAGGTCAACCGAAAGAGAAAATTGTGCAGTAACTCGTCGTTAGTGTTGTGCAACAGTTTAGAGGTCCTAAAGGCTATGCGTTTTACCTCCATTATTTATTTGGATGATTTTTACCTATTTTTCATATTTTATCTTTGCTGTAATAGACATTTTAATTCCATTACATAAGGGAAAACTATTTCAACCCTATTATTAGTTGAATTAATTAATCTTTTCGATTTTTTTTAATTATGCATGCTGCGTTCATTACCTTTTGATGAGTAATTTGATTTTTGATATTAGATTACAAATCTGCATGAGAAGTGATTAGTTTTAAAAATTACTAATGCTCTCACAATTGATCTTTTACTTTTAAGTTAAAGCATACATAAAGTGTTCGGTAACTCGTCGTTTGTATCGAATTTTGTGTTGTTTGTCCAATATTGTGGATGAACAATCCTGTAGGAGAAACATATTAATGCGTCATAATCTTATTTAACTCATGGTTTACGATTTTCAATTTTGTTAGAAATTAAGATAATTTGGTTTACACGTATTGAAGAGGTCAATGCATTAGGTACTTCTAATTCGTCTTAAAAACCGAATCTAATAATTTCTAATTATAATTCAACTATTACATAAGTTCACACGCGTTTATCTTTACATTAGTCAATCATTATCCTAAGACTCAACACCAATTTTATTTTGAATTGTTTATCATTTAATCTTTTGCGCATTTATTTTCTTTTTCATATCATAACACTCTTTTCTTTTCTTATTGAGTTATTGGGATAGATTAAATTTAAATAGTACCTTGTGGATTTGACAGTCTACTCTCTACTTTATTACTTGATACAACTAATGCATGTGCTAATAATTTTATTATACAAATTTATCGCATCAAGCTTTTTACGTCACTGTGAGGGAACTATTGTTTACAATTCGTAGTCTATCTTATAAAGTATAGTGAGAACTCTTTTTTTTTTTGTTTTGCTCCACTTTATTTAGTGTTGTGTAAAATTTTCTTGTTACATCTTTTGTACACATTTGAATCATCACGAGCACATCTTGACACTCTCAATGATGAAAAATAGAGTTGGAAACAACCTTATTGTCCAGCAAGATGAGATTCATATCGAAGCCTTAATAGAAGTATTAGATTCTTTGTTGAAAAGATCTCCACTCAAAATTATCAAATCGAAAATTTGAAGAGACAAATTCACAACATTAGACAAAACACAAAAAAGACAGATAATGATATTATATCAATTCTCGAATTTAAATAATCAACCTTTGACTTCTAGAGATGATTGATCAATTTGACATAATAATTGAGAGAAGGCAGATAATGATATTACATTAATTCTCCAATTTAAATAATCAACCTCCGACTTTTAGAGATGATTGGTCAATTTGTCATAATAATTGAGATAAGGTTGACGATACAATGAAGAATTTGGAGGCTGGGTTGAAAAAAATACAAAAGTAAGTTGAAATAGATGATTCGATTGGACAATTTGACATCATTTTCAATTTCAGAGCTTTAGAAGCGACGCTACGCATTATATGATGAAGTTGCAAAACTGAATTCTCAAAATTCTTCGAGCCACATCGACGAGCGCCCGATAATTATCTTATGCCCATGCTATTATCAAAATTAAAAAAAAATATGACACCCAAAAGAAAAATTTTCATGAAGGATATCAATCATTCAGTGGCGTGTCAAAGAGACAAGCAAAAACACTAAAGATGGAAAGATTCAAAGGAGAGGTCTACCTTTGAAGGTTTCTCCAATTCATCTACCACGAGAGAGAAGAGCAAATAAAAAATCGTCGGTTGCACATGAATGCAAATCTCCTCCAACATATTAACACAATCAGTACGCATCTTGAAAAGCACTTCACAGCAATCATACGATCTTTTACTGCCACAATTACAATGGTGACCTAAAAACCACTCGACGATCCAAGTTCCACAGCAATGTACCTCTCAACTTCAATATTGAAGATTTGTTGTACATGAAGAGCCACCATTGCCTGACATTGACATCAAATCGGAAACATATGTATCATTCATAATTGCATGTGCTGAACCTCACCATAATGAGTATTCACGATCACATTAAACCTAGTGAGATTGTTCTTTAATTACATATTTATATAATTTTAATTGACAATTTCATATTAATCTTAACATATGTTTATGTCAAAGTCGAGTTAAGGACTTTAAACTTAGAACTATTTTTCTTAAACTTATAGTTTAGAAAAATTTTCAAGTTACATCTTTTGTACGAATTTAGATCATCATGAGCATGACACTCTCAATGATGAAAAATAGAATTGGAAATAACCTTATTGTCCAGCAAGATAGGATTCATATCGAAGCCTTAATAGAAGTATTAGATTCTTTGTTGAAAAAGATCTCCACTCAAAATTATCAAATCAAAAATTTGAAGAGACAAATTCACAACATTAGACAAAACACAAAAAAGACAGATAATGATATTATATCAATTCTCGAATTTAAATAATCAACCTTTGAATTCTAGAGATGATTGATCAATTTGACATAATAATAAGAGAAGGCAGATAATGATATTACATTAATTCTCTAATTTAAATAATCAACCTTTGACTTTTAGAGATGATTGGTCAATTTGTCATAATAATTGAGAGAAGGTTGACGATACAATGAAGAATTTGGAGGCTGGGTTGAAAAAGAATACAAAAGCAAGTTGAAATAGATGATTCGATTTGACAATTTGATATCGTTCTCAAGTTTAGAGCTTTGGAAGCGACGCTACGCATTATATGATGAAGTTGCAAAACTAAATTCTCAAAATTCTCCGAGCCACATCGAGGAGAGCCCGATAATTATCTTATGCCTGTGCTATTATCAAAATTCAAATAAAAGAAGATGGCACCCAAAAGCAAAATTTTCATGAAGGGATAGCAATCATTCAGTGGCGTGTCAAAAAGAGACAAGCAAATAAACCACTAAAGATGGAAAGATTCAAAGGAGAGGTCTAACTTTTAAAGCTTCCATCACTCCTACATTATTGTCTCAAATTCATCTACCATGAGAGAGAAGAGTAAATAAAAAACCATTGGTTGCACAAGAACGCAAATCTCCTCCAACATATTAACACAATCAATACGCCTCTTGAAAAGCATTTCACAGCAATCGTACGATCTTATACTGCCACAATTACAATGGTGACCTAAAAACCACTCGACAATCCAAGTTCAACAGCAACGTGCCTCTCAACTTCAATATCGAAAATTTGTTGTACATGAAGAGCCACCATTGCTTGACAATGACATCAAATTGGAAACATAGGTGTCATTCATTATTGCATGCGCTGAACCTCACCACAATGAGTATTCACGATCACATTAAACCTAGTGATATTGTTCTTTAATTACATATTTATATAATTTTAATTTTCATATTAATCTCAACATATGTTATGTTAAAGTCGAGTTAAGGACTTTAAACTAATTAGAACTATTTTTCTTAAACTTATAGTTTAGAAAAATTTTCAGGTTACATCTTTTGTACAAATTTAGATCATCACGAGCATGACACTCTCAATAATGGAAAATAGAATTGGAAATAACCTTGTTGTCCAGCAAGATGGGATTCATATCGAAGCCTTAATAGCAGTATTAGATTCTTTGTTGAAAAAGATCTCCACTCAAAATTATCAAATCGAAAATTTGAAGAGACAGTTTCCCAACATTAGACAAAACACAAAAAAGACATGTAATGATATTATATCAATTCTCGAATTTAAATAATCAACCTCTGACTTCTAGAGATGATTGATCAATTTGACATAATAATTGAGAGAAGGCAGATAATGATATTACATTAATTCTCCAATTTAAATAATCAATCTCTGACTTTGAGAGATGATTGGTCAATTTGTCATAATAATTGAGTGAAGGTTGACGATACAATGAAGAATTTGGAGGCTGGGTTGAAAAAGAATACAAAAGCAAGTTGAAATAGATGATTCGATTTGACAATTTGATATCGTTCTCAAGTTTAGAGCTTTGGAAGAGACCCTATGCATTATATGATGAAGTTGCAAAATTGAATTCTCAAAATTCTCTGAGCCACATCGATGAGAGCCCGATAATTATCTTATGCCCGTGGTATTATCAAAATTCAAATAAAAGAAGAAGGCACCCAAAAGCAAAATTTTCATGAAGGATAGCAATCATTCAGTGGCGTGTAAAAAAGAGAAAAGCAAATACACCACTAAAGACGGAAAGATTCAAAGGAGAGGTCTACCTTTGAAAGTTTTCATCACTCCTACATTATTGTCTCAAATTCATCTACCACGAGAGAGAAGAGAAAATCACAAACCGTTGGTTTCACATCAACGCAAATCTCCTCCAACATATTAACACAATCAGTACGCATCTTGAAAATCACTTCACAGCAATCGTACGATCTTTTACTGCCACAACTTTACAATGGTGACCTAAAAACCACTCGACGATCCAAGTTCATCAGCAACGTACCTCTCAACTTCAATCTCGAAGAGTTGCTATACATGAAGAGCTACCATTGCCTAACATAAGTGCCATTCATAAGTGCCGTTCATAATCGCATGTGCTGAACCTCACCACAATGAGTATTATCGATCACATTAAACCTAGTGAGATTGTTCTTTAATTACCTATTTATATTATTTTAATTGATAATTTCATATTAATCTCAACATATGTTATGTCAAAGTCGAGTTAAGGACTTTAAACTTAGAACTAATTTTCTTAAACTTATAGTTTAGAAAAATTTTTGGGTTACATCTTTTGTACACATTAGATCATCACGAGTATGACACTCTCAATGATGAAAAATAGAATTGGAAACAACCTTGTTGTCCAGCAAGATGGGATTCATATCGAAGCCTTAATAGAAGTATTAGATTATTTGTTGAAAAAGATCTCCACTCATAATTATCAAATCGAAAATTTGAAAAGACAAATTCACAACATTAGACAAAAACACAAAAAAGATAGATAATGATATTATATAAATTCTCGAATTTAAATAATCAACATCTGACTTCTAGAGAAGATTGATCAATTTGACATAATAATTGAGAGAAGGCAGATAATGATATCATATTAATTCTCCAATTTAAATAATCAACCTCTAACTTTTAGAGATGATTGGTCAATTTGTTATAATAATTGAGAGAAGGTTGACGATACAATGAAGAATTTGGAGGCTGTGTTGAAAAAAATACAAAATCAAGTTGAAATAGATGATTCGATTTGATAATTTGATATCGTTCTCAAGTTCAGAGCAACGGAAGCGACGCTACACATCATATGATAAGTTGCAAAACTAAATTCTCCGAGCCACATCGACGAGAGATCGGTAATTATGTTATACTCGTGTTATTATCGAAATTCATATCAAAGAAGATGGCACCCAAAAGCAAAATTTTCCTGAAGGTTAGGAATCATTCAGTGGCGTGTCAAAGAGACAAGCAAATACATCACTAAAGATGAAAAGATTCAAAGGAAAGGTCGAAAGTTTCCGTCACTCCTACATTATTGTCTCCAATTCATCTACGAGAGAGAAGAGCAAATAAAAAATCGTTGGTTGCACATGAATGCAAATCTCCTCCAACATGTTAACACAATCAATACGCATCTTGAAAAGCACTTCACAGCAATTGTACGATCTTTTACTACCACAACTTTACAATGGTGACCTAAAAATCACTCGATGATCTAAGTTCCACTGCAACGTACTGATGCATCCAAAATACAACATATTTTAGATTATTATTTTAGTTAGTTTTTCTGTAATTTAATCATGACATGCATCATTTTTTATCACTTTTAGTCATAGTTTCGGATTTATCGATTTTAATTATTAATTCTCTGAATATTTTAATTGTGGATGGATTAACTAAATTCTTATAATTATTTTGCAGGCAATATGAATCGGCCGTAAAGAATTATA
Organism: Pontederia crassipes; assembly: GCA_030549335.1. Lineage (NCBI taxonomy): Eukaryota > Viridiplantae > Streptophyta > Magnoliopsida > Commelinales > Pontederiaceae > Pontederia > Pontederia crassipes. Next base: position 8,604,493 of record JAUKPH010000018.1, on the reverse strand, counting down.
TTTCGGCCGAGATGATTTGGATAAATTACATTACTTCGTTGGGGGTAAAAAACGAATGCAACTTGAGTTTTGGGAGTAACGATCAAAGACTCTTCTTCGTTTTGGCCGAGATTAGGATAAAGGATTTATCGTTTTGGGCGAGATTAGAAGAAGTGACTTATTGTTTTGGCCGAGATTCCATGAAGGGGGTAAAGATAAGAAGATGTTATTGTTTTGGGCGTAACGGAAAGAAGAACTCATCGTTTTGGCCAAAATAAGAAGATGTTACCGTTTTGGACGTAATGCAAAGAAGTCTTTTAACGTTTTGGCCGAGATATGAAGGGGGTAAAGATAAAAGGATGTTATCTTTTTGGGCATAATGGCAAAAAGTCACTACGTTTTGGCCGAGATTAGAAGGGAGTAAAGATATAAAAGTTTATCTTTTTGGCCGTAATGGATAAAATAAGTTATAGTTTTGGCCAAAATTCAGAGAGCAAAGTTTATCGGCCATAATCAACTCAAGTTTTATCTCACAAATTTAAAGTCAACCGTACGATGTTACGGTCAGGATCAAATTGAAGGCCGTCCGCACCTATAAATACTGAAGAATCCATCATCCCAACTCGTGCTCTGAAGTTCAGGTTTCTTCCACAATTGAGTCGTGAGCTCTGCAGGCTACGACCAAGAGGAGAGAGGTGCGACGGCTGAAAGTTGATCGCGACTCTGATCAAGTCCGAGAGGCTACCCGATTGTCTGCCCCTGATCCGAAGCTTCAACTTTTATTTTTGGTGTAATTCTTCCAATTATTATTTTTATTTTGCTATTATCTCTCCAGAATTTTTAGGATGAACTTCATATTTCTATTTATTTCATTTTAGGAGATTATTATAGAAGGGAAACTATTTGAACCTTATTTTATTTGTTTTAATCTTTTCTGATCAATTATTAATTGTGCTTAATGCTTTTATATTAGTTAATTGGATTTCTGAATTAGGCTATACTAGTTTGTAGAGTGTTTAATTTCAAAATTTATTTTACTAATTATAATTGATTTTATCTAAAATTAATAATTGGCATAAATTTGATAACTAGTGTGTGGAGAATCAAATTTGCGTGGTCTATTTATCTATACCAGTTTGTGGAGTGATTAATAATTTAGGAAATCTAATTTAATGCGTCTTAATTTTAATATGATTTGATGGGATGCTAGTTTGTGGAGACTTTAATTTTTATTAATTTAAGATAGTTTAATTTGCATATTTAGATTGAGGGGATGCCAGTTTGTGGAGACCGCAATTTAATTATGTCAAGTTAATAATTTAGGGGGACTCTGATCCATCATTAAAGATTAAATTTATCTTTTATGGTTCAAATATTTATCCTAATCTATTTTCATCCTAAGGCCTAACTTCAACACCATTATCTTATCTTTATCTTATTTTCTTTATTTTATTTCATAAAACCATTTTCAAAATCCATATTTTTCCTCTCTTGTTAATTTATAAAATTACATATTTTATTAATAATATTCCTCGTGGGTTCGACACTCTTACTCCTATTTACTTTATTACTTGAGCGACTAGTGCACTTGCTAGCGATTTTATTTTACTACATTATTTTACGCATCAAGTTTTTGGCGCCGTTGCTGGGAAATATTTTATTAATTAATTTCTGATTTTATTAAATTATTAGGAGATGTAAATAAATTGTAAATAATTTTCTATAAATATGTACTATTTAGTTTAATTATTTTTTCTGTGAATAATCTAATATTTTTCTTTTGCAGATAAAGGTCATGACATTTTTAAATTTGTCGAATTATTTATATATGTTTAAATTTTTTACGCCCTATTCGAATCAGTTTTGACTTTCATTCTCGGCCGTAACATTTTAATTATTTGAACTTTTCATATTGATTTGACTTTTTTTTGCCAAAGTGGTTTATTCTTTCTCGACCGTAATCGATCACTCGACATGAATTTCACTCTTTCTCGGATGTAAGGCCCGTAACGATTCATCTATTGACATAAGAATAAGTTTAATTCTATTTTTGTTTCGACCGAAAACCCAGTTCTGCATTACGGCCAAAGGTGGTCTGACTTCAATTCGACCGTAATATATTTCTGAACGTATAAGTTTGATTTGACCTCGTTTCGACTTTAATGACTTCGAAAAAGAAAAAAATTTGACGCCGCAAAAGATTCTGATTATCCGACAAACTTTTATATTTTGCGGCCGACAATTTTCTGAAATTTGTCATCTCCTTTGTGTTATTCTTTTACGCCTTGGATTTTCTAATCCATTAGCGCATGAGTTTTCCGGTCGAGAATTGTTTTCTTCATTGTGTTTGCCGCCGACTTTGATTTGGTTCGGAATGATAATTCGACTTTATCTCGACTGTAATTTGACGAATTTTATGCCTGCATATCTGATTAATCCCTTTCGACACTGTTTCATGGTTTTTACGGCTATCTAATTGATATACTTTTCGGCCAAGATGTTTTGCACGTTTTTCCAAGACAATCATCTTCTTTTGCGCATTTTGAAGGTTGGTTTGCATGCGTATTGTGTTTCCCGATTTAATTGTTAAAAGACTTTTGCATACCCAGTTATTGGCTTGCGTATTTTACCTTCATGGTGTAATATGAATTTGTCCATTGTTGACGCCTCGGCCGTAATAAGATTTCACTGATTGACTTTTTCGTCCAAGTCTCATGTCGGCCAAATTTTTATTGGTTTGATGTTTTCTGTTTGGTGCCCAACAAATCAAGTTGAGTCCAAATTCACGCTGGTTCGTCCTGACATTATTTGATGACTTTGGCGGCCAAGGTGTACTGCCAGCTTAATCTGGATCGTGATTTTTTTTAAAAATTCATTGGACGTGATTTCCCTCCTACTTCTCGTGATTTCCTTTCTTGATTATCTTTGGATATCTTTCAATTTTGTGTGGCGCAAGATTTATTAATTAGTCTTTCGAAATTTTTGGCATCCAAATTTTTTTTGAGAACATAATTATTCTGAATAGTTTTTTATATAATCCAACAAAATTATAACTATCATTTTATCTTCGATTTTTCTACGGTTGGATGTGCTTTTCTCTTCCATATTTTTTCCTCCGAAAATTTTTATTGATATGGTGTCCAAATTTGCCGCATTATCCTTTTCTAATATTGCGTCCATATTGTCGAATTATTCTCTTATGATATTACGGCTCAATTTCTGTTTTTCTCTTTGTGACCTTAATTTCGGCTTCTAATTAGACAGGATTTGTTTTGGCACCTCGGCTGAGATGGCGATGATGATTGGATTTTGCTTAATTTGTTTTTTGGCCGAGATGTGAAGGTGTTGCCTAATTTGTTTTGGCGAGATTTGTTGCCCAATTTGTTTCGACCGAGATGTGGATTTGTTTCGGCCGAAATGTGGATTTGATTTAATTTGTTGCCTAATTTGTTTTGGCCGAGATGTGATTTTGCCTACTTGTTTTGGTCGAGATGTGGATGAGATTTGATTTGTTTCCCAAATTGTCTCGGCCGAGATTTTGGTGATATTGCTCCAACTCAATTTATTACATTGATTTTTACCTTCCAGATATCGCCCTATCCAATGTCCGATTTCGGCCGTAATTCCAGTTGATGTTTTCTATGTTGATTTGATTTTCTCTCTCTATGATCCTATAATCTTGGGATTTATTGATCCATGTCTGGAGCCTTAAATTTTTCTCCGCAGATCTTTTCCTCATTACGCCTTGGATTTGTGTGTTCATGATATCCAATTTCTCTTTCCTTTTGATACCCACAATTAATCTTCTTCTTATTTTGCGCCCGAAGTTGCCATCATTTTCTGAGTTGTCGCCCTCGATTTTTGGCCGAATTGATTGTTTACTAATTTGATTTGCACCCCCACTGATTGCTTACTGATTTCATTTGGCGCCCAAGTTTTGAAATTGGTCTATCGGCGTTTCCATTTTTCTCATATGACCCTTATTACGCCTTGTATTCTTCTCTGCACTTTCTATGCACTGATTACGTTAGTACCCGCAATTTTTGATTTCGGCCGCAAATTCTTGACCCTATAATTATGGCCGATTTCTCTTGCCTATGATATGGCCGATTTCCTCCATCTTATATCTTGATTTTTTTCCCTGATGGCATCTGATATTCGATTTGTCTCTCTCCTTCTTTGATGCCAAATCAAAATTTTCACAAGTGTTTATTGTGCTGATGGTTTTTACGGCAAATCCAGATTGACTTTAGGAAGTTTAACATTTGACAACAAGATGACCTTTTCTCAAAATTTTTATGTCATGTACGGCGATTGACATTTATTTTCCTCCCTGGACTGAGATTACGACCTGCGCTTCAATAATTTTTGGAAGCAAATGAATTTTTCATAAATGTGGCACCTTCATTATAGAATATTGAGATAATTTGATTAAATCTTTCGGTATTATTTTCTGATTATGGACTTCACTTATATCTTTTGAATCGTAATTACCGACTTTTGAAAAAAAAATCATTTCAGCCACTGTCAACAAAATAATTTTAAACTTCTTTACATTGTTTAAATTGTGACTCATTATTTGTATTTATTCATGTTTATTTTTGTATATTCTTTTTTTTATTTCTTATCTTATTGAAAATTAGTTGTCGTAGGTCTTGAGTGAAAATCTAATCACAACTAATTTATTCCTTTGAATCACACACATTCTGATGAGACGTTTAATTTTTTTTCTTCTGACACTTGGTTGTTGCAGAAATTATTTGAAAATTATATCACAACCAATTCTTTTTCTGTTGTTTTAGATTAAGTTGGTGAGTCTTTTAATTTAATTAGTTGAGTTAAGGCCTTAGATATTTTAGTTCAACAATGATTAGTTACCTTTTTTTATCTCTTTCTTTAGTGCATAGTTATTACTTTAGTTAGTTGTCAGGTTTCTGTAATTTACTTGTCTTTTAGTCTTGGAGTCATCTAACCATTTTTCGTACAAGGAGAGAAATTTGGACATGCAAATTATTTTCGGATAATTCAACTTAGCGGTCTGTTATTGCACACGTGAATCGTACATGCTGCCCCTTGATGACATTATAGCGCACCTCGGCCAACGGATCATATTCTAACTTATCACGGCCGTTCTGAAGTAGCATATTTGATGACATTCCTTTCATGACCGAGACCCGCATCCACATACATTTCGCCTACCATCCACCTTCGCCGCCTCAGACAGTAAATCCGGTTGTATTTTTTTCCCTTTTCTTTATTTTTTTCATTTCTTTCTTTTTCCTTTTTATTGAGTCTTATCTCTTTCCCTTGATGGCCTAACACTGAGGACAGTGTCTAGTTCAAGCTTGGGAGAGTTTGCATTTCATGTATTACATTTTTCTTTATTTTGCCTTTTTATTTGCTTATGTTTGCATTTATTTCTAAAAATCCAAAAAAAAATTGAAAAATTAAAAAAATTCCCAAAAATACCATTGCATGCATTTATTTTTCTACCATCTTACAAACTCTTGTTTTACTGTTTTAATTATCTTTTACTAAAAGTTCAAAGACATCATTAATTGATGAAATTTGAATGCTTTTCTTTCTTATCACTTGCTATTTTAGTATCAAACTTATGGACTGTGTGTCTATGCTAAATAGAATTATGAATGTCTAGACGACAAAATCATGTTCATGCCTTTTTATTTTTCTGTTAAGTCTCGATAGTAGTAGCCTTTTTATTGACCATATTAAGTAGTCCTTGAGCTTAAAAAAATGTGAAAAAAATAGTAAAAAAAGAAGAATATGTGTAGGTACAAAAGTGTTATCCAGAACCAAGGTGTGTTCGGGTAATTAGATCCGTAGGGGTTCATGCCTGGTGACCTAAGGATAACTGCTCTGGGATTCGTCGATCGAAAACCCGTTACAAGGACCATCTTGTGGAATATGGAGAAGCACAAAGTACTGAATTATGGATAAGTTCGTACTCTTCATTCAGAACCTTGGTTGTTCGGGCAAGTAAACTCGATGGGTGCCTTATCACCTGTTGCCCTAAGGCCATCTGGTCTGGGAGTCATCAGTCCAAAGCCCGCTATATGGACTTCCTTGTGCAATCCTACTTGAATATTAGAACTTTTAAAATGATTGAAAATAAAAGTGAACAAAAAAAAAGAAAAAGTTTTAAGCTCAATTAGTACTTATGTGTTCAATATTAATGCTACTATTTGACAGACTATTTATTTTTCTACAAGGCTGAATTTGATATTATTTAAATTTGTGTAGTATTCAGAACTTCTACGAAGCTAAGTGCATGAAAAATGGTGAGATGCTGAGTAATTAGTGTACAGAGGAATTGTGTGAGAAAATTAGCCAGTTGATAATATCAAAGTTATGATGGAACCCTTGTTCTTGAGCTTTGCTTTGAATTTTGCTTGAGGACAAGCAAGACTTTAAGCTTGGGGGAGTTTAATGCATGCAAAATACAACATATTTTAGATTATTATTTTAGTTAGTTTTTCTGTAATTTAATCATGGCATGCATCATTTTAGATCACTTTTAGTCGTAATTTTGGATTTATCGATTTTAATTATTAATTCTCTGAATATTTTAATTGTGGATGGATTAACTAAATTCTTGTAATTATTTTGCAGGCAATATGAATCGGCCGTAAAGAATTATATTTCGGCCGAGATGATTTGGATAAATTACATTACTTCGTTGGGGGTAAAAAACGAATGCAACTTGAGTTTTGGGCGTAACGATCAAAGACTCTTCTTCATTTTGGCCGAGATTAGGATAAAGGATTTATCATTTTGGACGAGATTAGAAGAAGTGACTTATTGTTTTGGCCGAGATTCCATGAAGGGGGTAAAGATAAGAAGATGTTATTATTTTGGGCGTAACGGAAAGAAGAACTCATCATTTTGGCCAAAATAAGAAGATGTTACCGTTTTGGACGTAATGCAAAGAAGTCTTTTAACGTTTTGGCCGAGATATGAAGGGGGTAAAGATAAAATGATGTTATCTTTTTGGGCGTAATGGCAAAAAGTCACTACGTTTTGGCCGAGATTAGAAGGGAGTAAAGATATAAAAGTTTATCTTTTTGGCCGTAATGGATAAAATAACTTATAGTTTTGGCCAAAATTCAGAGAGCAAAGTTTATTGGCCATAATCAACTCAAGTTTTATCTCACAAATTTAAAGTCAACCGTACGATGTTACGGTCAGGATCAAATTGAAGACCGTCCGCACCTATAAATACGTGAAGAATCCATCATCCCAACTCGTGCTTTGAAGTTCAGGTTTCTTCCACAGTTGAGTCGTGAGCTCTACAGGATACGACCAAGAGGAGAGAGGTGCGACGGCTGGAAGTTGATCGCGACTCTGATCAAGTCCGAAAGGCTACCCGATTGTCTGCCCGTGATCCGAAGATTCAACTTTTATTCTTGGTGTAATTCTTCCAATTATTATTTTTATTTTGTTATTATCTCTCCAGAATTTTTAGGATGAACTCCATATTTCTATTTATTTCATTTTAGAAGATTATTATAGAAGGGAAACTATTTGGACCTTATTTTATTTATTTTAATCTTTTCTGATCAATTATTAATTGTGCTTAATGCTTTTATATTAGTTAATTGGATTTCTGAATTAGGCTATTCCAGTTTGTAGAGTGTTTAATTTCAGAATTCATTTTACTAATTATAATTGATTTTATCTGAAATTAATAATTGACATAAATTTGATAACTAGTATGTGAAGAATCAAATTTGTGTGGTCTATTTATCTATACCAGTTTGTGGAGTGATTAATAGTTTAGGAAATCTAATTTAATGCGTCTTAATTTTAATATGATTTGATGGGATGCTAGTTTGTGGAGATTTTAATTCTTATTAATTTAAGATAGTTTAATTTGCATACTTAGATTGAGGGGATGCCAGTTTGTGGAGATCACAATTTAAATATGTCAAGTTAATAATTTAGGGGGATTCTAATCCATCATTAAAGATTAAATTTATCTTTTATGATTTAAATATTTATCCTGATCTATTTTCATCATAAGACCTAACTTCAACACCATTATCTTATCTTTATCTTATTTTCTTTATTTTATTTCATAAAACCATTTTCAAAATCCATGTTTTTCCTTTCTTGTTAATTTATAAAATTAGATGTTTTATTAATAATATTCCTCGTGGGTTCGACACTTGCTAACGATTTTATTTTACTATATCATTTTACGCATCACATACCTCTCAACTGCAATGTCGAAGAGTTGTTGTACATGAAGAGCCACCATTACCTGACGATGACATCAAATTGGAAACATAGGTGTCATTCATAATTGCATGTGCTGAACCTCACCACAATGAGTATTCACGATCACATTAAACCTAGTGAGATTGTTCTTTAATTACATATTTATATTATTTTAATTGATAATTTCATATTAATCTCAACATATGTTATGTTAAAGTCGAGTTAAGGACTTTAAACTTAGAACTATTTTTCTTAAGCTTATAGTTTAGAAAAGTTTGCAGGTTATATCTTTTGTACACATTTGAATCATCACGAGCATGACACTCTCAATGATGAAAAATAGAATTGGAACAACCTTATTGTCCAGCAAGATTATATTCATATCGAAGCCTTAATAGAAGTATTAGATTCTTTGTTGAAAAAGATCTCCATTCAAAATTATCAAATCGAAAATTTGAAAAGACAAATTCACAATATTAGACAAAACACAAAAAAGACAAATAATGATATTATATCAATTCTCGATTTTAAATAATAAACGTCTGACTTCTAGAGATGATTGATAAATTTGACATAATAATTGAGAGAAGGTTGATAATGATATCGCATTAATTCTCCAATTTAAATAATCAACATCTTACTTTTAGAGATGATTGGTCAATTTGTCATAATAATTGAGAGAAGGTTGACGTTACAATGAAGAATTTGGTGGCTGGGTTGAGAAAAATACAAAAGCAAGTTGAAATAGATGATTCGATTTGACAATTTGATATCGTTTTCAAAGAGCTTTGGAAGTGACGTTACACATTATATTTGTAACTCGTAATTATGCAGCGGTCTAGTTCCGAAGGCTATGAGTTCTACCTCTATTTTTTATTTGGATGCACTTTTATCTATTTTTTATATTTTATCTTTTGTTGTAATAAAGATTTTAATTTTATTTTATAAGAGAAAAAAATTATTTGAACCATATTATTAGTTGAGTTAATTACACTTTTCGATTTCTTTTAATTATGCGTACTATGAACAATTTATTTTTTAAGATTAGATTAGAAATTTGCATTAGTGATTAGTTTTAAAAATAATTATTGCTCGACAATTGATCTTTTACTTTTAAGTTGAAGCATACATAACACATGTTCGATAACTCACTGTTTGTGTTGAATTTCATATGGCCTATTATTCTATCCAATATTATGGATGAAATAATAATATAAAAGATACACATTGATGCATCTTAATCTTCTGTTAATCTAAGAATTGTCTTGCCCTTCACTATTTTCAAATTTGCTAGAAATAAAGATAATTTGATTTACTCGTATTAGAAAGGTCAATACATTAAATACTCATAATCCATCTTTTTTTAGAACTCTTTTTTCTGATTATATTTCAACTATCACATTAATCATTCATCATCCTAAGGTTCAACAACAATTTTATTTCAATTGTTTATCATTTAATTTTTTGCACACTTATTTTTTGTTTCATATCACATCATTTTCTTCTCTTACTATCTCCTCTCTACTTTATTACTTGATACGATTAATGTACTTGCTAAAAAATTTATTATTTCAAATTTATCGCATTGTAATACCACAATTGAAATTCAACGATCGTGTAATGAAAACATATACATAGATCAAATGACGTACTTTCACTTGATGTTAACAAACAAAGATCAAAATGTAATATAAAGGAAAAAGAAAAAGTCTCTTTTGAGCATGTTAGCAGAATGTCTTTTGAAATCAAGTTTAATCCTCATACATAGTTGGCGAACTAATGAAGTTTAATCCTTATATACGAATGACATTCTTGATGCATTAATACTCTTTCAGGCTATAATCACATGTAGTTATTACTAACAATTCAAATCAACATTTCACTAAGCAGAAATCAGCCTAAAGCACTTTCAGTTAAGGAAGAAGACCATGAGACAAACCTTCTAGGCTCAAGGATTTTGAGTCCTTCAATCTGTCCCATACTTGAGGCCCATCAGGATGTACGTCTACAACATATTTCATAAATCTAGCTTCTGAGCACGCAAGTATAGTACTCAAGGCTGCGGTAGACATAATCATTTTCTTGTTTTTGGTAGGTAGTGATACACCTTGCTCCCTGAGCCAATTGTACATTGAAAATCTAAGCTTTATCTTCTCCATGCTATAACACAGATATGATGGGAAAACAACAAGTGATTCCAGGGGATAGCCAAGATGACTCAGAAGATAGTCAATCTTCTCCTGAATTACAGCCGCCGATTGATTTAGTATTGGAGGGGCCAACTTCACCATTTCTGCAACTGTGTGACAATCCAAACCAGCATTTACAATGCAGTCAAATCGCTCCTGCAGTTGGTCCCCTCGGCCTCGGAATTTGCTCAGTGCCATTGACATCTCATCTGAGTTCTCAACATATCCTAATCTTAACAAGAAGTCGGTCTTCTCTTTAAGGAAAATTCCATCAACTTTAGGTATGCTTATCAGGCGGGCTCTTTTTCTCCAAACCAAATTACTGAACTGACTAGGATCCCTCTTTATGATGCCACATAGCATTTCTGCAGATATATTTAGGCTTTCTAGTACAGTATCAACACGCTTACAAGAACAAGACCCCAAAACTTGAGCATAGGAAGATACAATGCTTGCAATATCCTCCGTCTCCATTCCAATTTCAACCAAGAAATGCACAGACTGCCACAAATTCTTTGTGAAGTTCCCTAGAAGGATCCGAGGGTATTGCACGTACAGAACCAAGATGTTATTCATTTTAAGGCCCAATTTCAACAATAAAGCCACCAACAGATATATCTTCTTCCCAGAATCATCAAAGATAAATCTGGGATGCTTTATTATCAGGGAAGAAAGTTCCTTCTTATTGCAACCCATATGGTCAAGAAAATTCAACATATCAAGAATTCTAGTCCAGTTGTAAATGCTCTTATCTGATAGACAACCTCTTATTAGATCCAGTTCGACACCTAAGTTCTTCAACTTCTCCAGAACCTGAAGAAATTCCACATTTAGATCATCGACTAAAAGTGTTGGGCAGCAAGTCACCAACTTTATGATGGTGGGTTTGCTGAGACCCAACTTCTCATAAGCTTGAAGCTTTGAGGACAATATGCCATAAGTATATCTGAACATCTCAGTTCCATCCTTGTACATCTTACCGATCATACTGCGAGGAACTCCATAATTGCAAAGCACATGATAGTTCTCAAGCAAAACATCATCATCACTGAGGAAGATCATATTACGAGGTAGAAGATGATGCAATTCAGACTGCTTTAAGCCTAAGCTCTCGAAGAAAGGCTCGAACTCATTGATGGGATGATACCTAAGGAATCTGGTCAGCGAGCGGCCCATATCTTGCTCGTTCTCCAATCGTGAGAGGAGGCTCTGGAGGAACATAGGTGAATTTTTGCTCATATGCTCTGCATCAGTGAAATGCAAGCATCTGGTGCCATGGAGATACTCAAAGAGAGCATTCTGTGCATCAACCCGGTTAGGTCGAGAAATTGGATTTCCTGCTTGATCATCATGGAATAGCTTAGGCATTTCAATACGAAAGCCCGAAAAGCAGCCGCTCTTCCGCCTCTCCAAAGCAAGATTCATAGACGTAAGACTTGAAACATACATCGACAAAGTGCTGTGGCAATGGCTACGTGTTGGAATCCGCAGGAATCCCGCATCCCTGATACGCGAAGGAAGACTAAAGCAACCGCAGCAAAAACGTCGTCTTTTCCCCAAATCGACGGGCGATTTCTTGTGAAAACTGTGAATTCCATCTGAAATAGAGGGGAGAGCCCATGGCCTACCGACTTGGGCAAGCATTTTAGAGCCTACGATTCGACGAGAAAACCTTTGGCAGGCTATCGAAGGCATATATTTGACATAAAAGCTTGATTCTTAGAAAAAAAATATTGCACCTTTAAGGCACTTTCGATCAAATCATCACCAGCTTCAAGCTTCTTACTGCCTTCAATTCAAAAGAGAGGAAAAAAATGGACTTTTGCGCTGTTTGGAGGTCCAGAAACCGCCGGTGGAGAGGACTGCTGTGGAGAGTTTGAGGTCTCCTTTAACGAAGACGGCTCGTTCCCAGGGCCATCTGAAGGACCGATCTCGACGTCGATGCGATCGTGGCTCATGCATTGGACGGTCGAGATAAGATCTTACCAAACACTAAAACCCTTTTGCGCGAGTCGCTTGTTCGTGGGGGTTTTAACTCCTGTTGGCAGACGGATGGAATGGACGACGGCAGAGGCGATACTTCTAATTTAACCATTACCTTCCTGAATGCAAGCTCTGGTTTGGTGTCGTCTTTCTTGATGTCCTGCTAGCAGCAACGGGATTGCATTGCATCCTTTCTGATTGATCTCTCGCTTTGGACTGCGGGAAATCCTGGGACTGCTCAGCATCCCCAATTTTGAGCAGGAATTATGCCCGTATCTGTACCACCATTCCAGTTTAGCACTGAAGTAGGTTTATTTATGTCAAAGAGCTACTTTTTTTTCTCCGTATGGAAATAGTGATTAGCGAGGACATGCATAAAGGTTTGATCTTTGGCACCGATTTCTGAGGATCCTGCGAACTGAGGCATCTCATCCCCAGACGACTTCCCAGCTGCCGAGCATTTATGCCATGGTCAAGGCGGAGGCATCACTTATTTGCGCGAGCGCCTGCAAATTAATGATGCCCATCTTTAGAAGTGAGCTTCCTTGATCCCCGTGTCTAAATGTCCCTGGAGTCTATGATCCTGCAGTTCACAGCAAGAATTTTATTTCTGACGCGTGCATTGATCTTCTTTGAGCTTCAGAAGAGTGTGGATGTGAGGAAGACGAGATAGAGTTTTGTAGTCAGCTCATTTGGTGTCACCCTATCAACTATTGAGTTTGTCATTCAGCAACAGCATTTGCTTTGCGAGTCTGGTGCTTTTCTTGCCCTGGATTTGATATTTCTTTCCTATATGCAGTAAAACTTCGAAAATATACAAAACAACGATTGAGGTAAATCAGCTATGATTAGGCAAGAAACTTCGGCCCTGCCAAGGATTTTATCTTACTTATTCGCAACAACCATTATTTTCTTTGTTTTTCTAGGAAGTGACAGCATAAAGGAGTTCTTAAAGGTTGAAGAGAAGCTGGAGGTAATGGATTTTCAGGAAGATTGGATTTGAATGAGATTTGTGAAATATGGTTCTGTATAACTGAGTGCTTAATGCTTCTAGTTCAGCAATAAGTTCGTTACAATTAGAAAATGTCCGTATAATCTTGCAGGAAGGTTCAGGGAATGCAGTGATTTCTCTGATTGGATTGTTGTTGAAGTGAGGTTGAACAGAAAAAAAGGACTGTCGAGTCTCCTTTCAAAGATTCCTGCCAGTCAGATTAGTACTCTTTCCTTCAAGGTGTGGCCTGCTATTTTCAATTGGAATCAAATTGGATAGTGAGGATATTGCAGTAGACCGAACTTGTTTGTCATCTGTATGATGGACTTATGGAAGTGAAGTTATAACCTGCTACAATACGTCTAGGAAAGGCCTCACTTTTATGTGTGTGTGTGGATGCGGACTTGACGGACCACCCCCAACAAACTATGGCATTAAAGCTTAAGCGCACGCCCCATAGTATTGACCATCAAATTAAACAAAGATTTCAATTTTTGCAACACTAATTTGATAAAATTGGGGTAGGAGTTATTCAGGGGATCATCGTCCTCCTCGTCATTTTGATGGGGTAAGGATTACTCATTTTTTATTTTTCCTTCTGTTTTTGGCAACTCTTATCTACAAAGATCAGCTTTTTCTTGCTTAATCTGTGTGCTTGTATTTTTTTTGCTAGGCCTTTTTGTTCCCTTCTTTTTGGCTAGATTTGTACTTTGTTCTTGGTTGATCAGTGTGTTCTGGATTCCGACAATTACTTTTCATCTTTTGTTTCTGTCTCCTGTGCCAATAGGTTGTTCTATCTCATCAGCACAGTTGGATTCAGGTATCAGAAATGAACAGTAGCATGCTTCTGCAAGAAATTGAAGACTGAAAGGTGCGTCTATTTTCTGTTGGATTAGTCCAAGATCGAATCATGCATCTCAACCTATTATTTTTGTCACTCGTCATCTACATAACACAATTAACTCCTAAAAAACTCCAGCACCAATGCAGAAACAACACATTGTAAAAGATCTCATCTTACAACCTCAGGTTTTCTGTTATCCTCTCCTTTTTCGCACATATACTGTTTACAATAGATGAATGACTACAAACTCTACATCATAGAAGTCTCTTGAATTCTCTTCATTCTCCCTTGAAGTTGATGATTGATAACAATCTGTCGACCCCAACTTGGACATATAAACATGTTGTCGACAAACCCTTTGGTGATCCTCAAAGACTTGTTTGTTAGTTGCGATAAAACAGATTAAGTAACAAATATAATTATTCATCGAAGTTATGGTTCTTAGAATTCTGGATTGCTGCTCTAGTATCACCGAAAAAACTAATAGGCTTATGCAGAGGTAGCCTTAATTACGTAAACCCCTGATTGAGCCAAATTACTTCTACAGCAGCCAATGCTAGGCTTTTTTTTATTCTGACTAGAAATAATGGATGTAAGTGATCACCAACTTTATGTTCTAGTCAACATAGATGATGCCTAGTTGGTGTCATGATGTGTTGAAACAATAGTATTTCTTTGCTGGAGTAAAGAAGGATGCCCTTTTCTGGTGAAAATTTCAGATGGCTTACAATCTCAATGCGTCATCTGTCTGTTTGCGTTTATGCATGAATTGGTTGAGACGTTGCACAAAAAAGAAATATCAGGTATGATAGGAGTTAGATATATCATCTTTCCAATGAGTCAGAAAAGAATCTAGATCATCCAACAAACTGCTATCTTGTTTTCTGTTGCAGCAAACTTCCATTCATTGCAAGCACATACTTGATTAAAGGTTCAGGCTCTATTCAAGGTTATAGGTTTTGCACAAGAAAGACCAAAATCTTCAAGTAATTCTAGTGCATGTTTGCTTTGAGTGACATCTATTCTCTGAAAAATATTATTCTATTGGCTTGACGCTTATTTTTGGCGGTATAATTGTTTAATCAATCGACTAACTTTTATTTTGCACTCCCTCCTATATTGGAAGGCTATGTAGAACTTCCATATAAAGGCAAATCGTTTTGAGCTGCGGAGGCTCATATGATGACAACCTTTGCAACAGGTGGACATGCATCTTTGACATGGTCATTGAGGCATCAAAGGTCAGCAAATGGCCGGATTATTGCCTATTTAATCGGTGGTTCAGTTGTGCAGAGCATCTTCACATTTTCCGAGCTCTTCTTTCTTCCTCCATGACAAGCTCCGACCACCCCACTTAATGACGAGATTCTGCCCTGCCAACCTTCTCCATGATTTCTGGATCTTCTGTGAATCACATAGCTCGCAGGAGGTAGCCACGATGCCATCATCGCCGCAACATCTGTCTACTCAGCTTGAGATCCACCACCTCCTTCCAGTGCTCTGCTGACACACTTCATAGATCTGCCACCACATATTACCACATCACCGCAGCACCATTATCATCACGACAAGATAGGTCAACAAGAGTGACACCTCAGTTGAAGACTTGTAATATTAATAAAATATAATTCAATTGACACAAGGCAAAAGCTGTAACGATTAATTACAATAATTGTGGACGCTCGATAATTACATAACTTAATATAACATCATATTCCAAGCACATCAATAACACTAATAACATTTGAAGTTTGATGCTTAATACAACATCATAATATACGACACAAGGACATAAACTAATAACATGGAAACATGCAGGAAACTCATCCAATCACATAATCAAAAGATAAAAGAGTTCATTCCACTAAGCATTGTCCTCTCAGTTCGAGCTCAGCTTTCTCCAACTTAATGCCATACTGTCCCAAACATTCAGCTAACATCTTGGCTCATTACTAGAATGTCGAGCAACATATACCCTTCTCAAGATTTTGTTATAGAAAATGGAAGAATATTACATTAAGATGAAGGGAAGACATTATAGGGCGTCCATCATTAATCACAACACAATTCCATCGATAATAAAAGGCACTACATAAGCTTAGGAATGCAAAATCATTTTAATTCAATTAAGAACATCCGACATATAAAGTAGCATAGCAAAAAGAGTCCAAACTCATCAAGAGATCTTCGACCTAAATGGCTTGTAACATCTCTCGACTCAATCAAAATATTATTCGATTTTGATCTATTGGTCCGCACGAATTTAAAACACGTCTTAATAGGTGAATATGCCCCCAAATCAAAATTTGAATGTCATGCATACACATAGATTAAATTCTTATTGTGATGCCCCCAAATCGATTAACGCCACATGGCAAAGACCAATATGAAGACACTATAAACGCTTTGGCATTGATCATAATATTGACCAAGACTCGGTCAATAATCTAGACATATCAGCTAGAGAATGATAGAATGAATAAGGAATGAGGAAGATGTCCAAAAGTGGATACATAATTCTTGAATCAAATATCGTAAAGTCTACATTATGGGTTCATAAATGCGAAAGAAAAACAATTAGACAAATAGGACCTTTAGTTCATGTGCTTTATAGTTGCTTGAGCATCGTCGCAGCACACCAACTTGAAAATCAAACACATGAGAGACAATTCTCCCGTAAGCTTTACAACCTAGTGGGGGAGCCAATAATAATATACAATGCATAACTCTCATTAGAATAAATCAGAGGATATAGATCAATATTTATCTTGGTTAGGAACATGAGCATAAAATCAACATAAGTCGTGAGTAAGGAAAAATCAATAGATACCAATAATCAATAAAATCAAGTAATACATGATAGTCTTGGAATCAATAGCATGCTTAATAATCATGATAACAGATGATAACAATAACTTGATTCGATATTCGTGTTTCTTTACTTAACCATGCTTTTTTTATCTTAGATCATACTTAGAATTCATGTGATTTTAGATGACTTTAAATTTCTCATCATTTTCTTATCATAGGATGGGTTCTTGTTTATTTATGGGTTTGCCGCGTGCGGGTCAATGGCAAGCCATGACCAAGAAAGCGATACTTAACATGAAGGTGGCATAGGCTTCATCTTTCATCTTAACTTATTCATCACTTTGTAATATTGCATTTCATTGTTCATCATAATCATGGAATCAATAGATCAATGATAGGAAAAATCAAACATGACCGTTCTTGTCTTAAGACATGAAATCATATAATCCAATACATATCATCATAAGTATGAGCATGAACAGATAAGGTTCAATCAGGTTCATAAATATGCAAACATGCATAAGAAATTGGATTTCGAATGCCATAACCTGGGTCCAGTATAGGGTGACCCGGGTCGAGTTCATAGCATGAACCTAGGCTGAGGGCAATCGACTCGAGTTGGTTTCGTGAATAGTGTCGACCCGGGTCGGTTTCGTGAATAGTCGAGAAAGTCGACGTGGGACAAACCCAGGCCGAGTTTAGTGGAACTCGGGTCGGGTACGAAAATGTCGAGAGGTCAACCAATCCATCGCTCGTTAACCCGGGCCGATTTCAGGGTGACCCGGGCCGAGTTCCGTGAGCACAACCGTGAAAGCAGTTCACACAGGCAGTTTCAATTTGAACCCGAGCCGAATTCATAGCGATCCGGGCCGGGTTCTTATATTTTTCACAATGTCGAGAGTTTTACAAGAAGACAATCCTACTATTCTATGAGCACATATTAAACAAGACATTAAGGAGAATAAAGTACAGATTAAGGCATTTCTCATGCAGCAGTCATCATGGCAGATGAAACAGAATTAATTAGATTCCTACATAGAATAAATCCTAATATAACAATCACAACATGTAGAGAAAACATCAGATCCTTTCTTATATCATTTTACATGTGGTTCATCATCAGGGTGTGATAGAATAGGATTTCAGATCTTATCTATTTGGAGCTATGTAAGATGATTTCAAGATCACCCACCTGATTTTTGGTCAACTTCTTGCTTTGATTTGCTTAGATCACCGACGGCCATGTCCTCCTGGTCACCCCTGGACTTGCGCTCTCTCCCTTGACTAATCTCCTTCACCTGCACGATGCACGATAGTCGATGCCGCAGAGATGTAAGGAGGCGTTGCATGAGAAGACAAGAACGTAAAGGGGAGAATGATTCATGGTTTCGTCCTTACTAAAGATGAGATTTCATGCAAAAACCCTTTTCAAATTGTGTGAGGTAGGCAGCCGGCCAAAAGGAATTCTTTTGCACGGGGAAACAGGGGTTAGAGAGGAGGCCAATCACTTAATCTCATTTAATTTTTAATGATATGTTTTTATTCTCCCATTAATTTTCTTCCTTCTAGTTGTCCACCATTGAATCCCCTGATTATTAGGGATCATGGCATCATGGCATTTACTCCTCCTTGCTGGCCATTATGTTCCTATTTTACATTATATATATATTTTTTTTGGACGTTACATTTATTCTAAAATGTAGAAATTTAACAAGTCAAAGGAAAAACAGAGATCTACCCTTAGAATAGGGTCTAATTTGACGCTCACAAACAAGAAGTTAACACTTCCGCAAGTGCACAGTCACAAGTGCACGACTATAGCACTTAAGAATCTATCCAAATGGTAAAATATTGTTGTTTTTAGGCATAAGGTATTTCAAAAGACTAATCCTATAAGATGAAATTTTTTGTTTTAATTAGTTGAAAACTAAATGTGCAAAAAATAAAAGAAAATAATGTAATTTTCAGTGTTTTGGTATATTCTCATATTAAATTCTAACTAGGAAGAGGGTAGAAAATCAAGTTGTCCAGCAAATGAGATGAATCCTAAGCCACAAAGTACATTAAAAAAATCAAATGACTTAATCTCAAAAAACTTAGATAAAAGTAGAAAATGATTAGCCACAAGACTTGTTAATCAAGAACAATCACAATCTAGTGTTGATTGTCTCCACAAACCCCTTCACTAGTACTCTCATGTAAACTCATCCCAATTTCTTATAGGCATAAGTAAAAGGTATCAAAAAAATGTTTTTCATTGCCAAATAATGTGAGATTTTGGAGAATTAACAAGAAGCACACAATGAATGCATAAATTGTGAAATTACTAACAAAATCATGCAAATAAAGATGTATAAATGGAGGTTAAATGCATGATTTTCTTAATCTATCTCTCTCTATATATAGAAGTTCATCACAACAAAATGTTCAAAACTTAATCATTTGCTTGTTTGAAATGAAAAATAAAAAAAATTAAGAAGAGATATAAAATCTTAACATAATCCACCTTATTCATTCATAGAGCTTGTCCTGAGCACCATTTAACATTTTATAGCCAATTAAGCCCCCATATCAAGACCACTGAAGCTTGTGATTTTAGTGAGATTCTTGGGGTCACATATAAGCTGAATTGTTTCACGGCTATCACATTTAATATAAATTTCTTTGAGCTTTGTACAAACTTGAAAAGTAATTTATCATCACAAGAGAGTATCTTTCCTTGCGTATTCTTTTTTCTAATCCCTGCCCATACTTCTTTTCTACCTTGATTTTTCTTTTGACAAAACTTTTCACCTTGTAGTTATCATTCTATCATGACTTGAAAAAAACATAAAAGCAAAAAGAAATTCGCTCAATACAAACCTTATCTTTCTTTCAAGAATGCTCGACTTGGATATTGAAAGTTCGGCATACTCTTACCTTTATCAAGTGAAAAAATCATAGTAGTTATTGAAAAAGAGAATAAAGTTCCCATAATCTTTATCACTATTTTTTTCGAGAATACTCCGGTGGGATGTTTGATATAATTTATTAAAAAATAAAAAAAATTCGAGTAATTAAGAGGTATTAAGTTTTTAATAAAATAAATAAATTTATTAAAGATTATTTAATAAAAAATAAAATTTTTATTGAATAAAATAACACTCCTTGATTGATATACTATCCATATGAACATAAAGATTGGGCTTTATATAGTAAATCAAATTAAATTGATTTTTATATTAATCATTGAACTTCACATTGATGCACACTACTGATTTGGAAGTGCCTTTGCTCCCACATGATATGATTGGGTCATATGACCAATAGATAATAAGTTAAGAAAAGATAAAAGACGAAAAACATGAGTTACCATTGTATATGCCCATGCGATGATGAACTAAGAATGATGATGACTAATGGAGGGACAAGCTATGAAACATAAAGCTAAACAATCCCGTGAATGCAAAACACTTGAGTAATTGTTCCTATTGTGCTGAGTTGCTTAAAGAGAGAGATACATCATTTCCTAAGAGAGAACTTTTGCGACCTCGCCGGCGAGATGGGGGGCATTCGGGTGGGGTGGGGGACGGAGGGTGTTGCCACCTGCGACCTCACTGGATCTCGCTAACAAGATGGGGGGGGGGGGGGGGGGGAGGGGAGGGGTTGGCGGTGATGCCCTCGTGCCGAACAGCGGTCCGCCACCAATTGCCTCATGCTCCAACGAGCCCCCTCCTCCATAGATGAAGTGCCCGTCGTCGGCCTCGCCACTGAACTAGACCCTCCGGCCCCCTTTTGGTGGCTCTGGAGCTGCTGGATCCGCCGCCTCCGCTACTGCTCAGGTAGCGGTGTGGCCTAGCCCGGGCCTTGGGGTGCCCCCCATTTCTGTCGACCCGACGATCTTGCGGCGGGAGGGCGTCCGTTCCGAGAAGATGGCATCCATCAGGTCCCAGCGCCGTCCTCTGGTCATGGAAGAAGGAGCCCATGAACTGCAGAGTGAAAGGACAAAAATAAAGCAACCCATAGAGGTCGCGAGGGCATTTTGGTCATTTGATAATTTAAAAAAAATGAAAACTAACAGAAAAGTTAACAGACAGTGACGAATGAACCCAAGTGGAAAAGCGGCATAATTTAGAGGGAGGTTCGCGAAATATTTGAAAGTCATAGGTAGATGCAAAAAAAATTATATTTCAGGGGAAGTTAAAGGAAAAAGTCTTTTTTAATATTTTACCCACCTTCATTGAATTCATATCTCATTTTAATATTTTATTAACAACTCATTTATATTGGGATAAGTTATGAGATTTTATGTTTTAGGAGATAACCACATGTGGACAAACCTTTATCCACATAGGAGTATCTAACAACTACTCTGGAAGGAGCATGACAATGGGATATCTGAAAGCTACTATGGAAGGAGCTTGATATGGTGGTATATAGCTCCCCGGAACAAGAGGAAATGAGCTGGTGAAAACGGACAAAATATAGCCTGACATCTGACGTGCAGGTAATCAAAACATTTTCTGCAGAAAATGGATAAAAGAATGGGTTATTTCCATAAATCATCCTTAAACAATCACAATTTTCTTCATCTAACCTCAAACTACGAACTTATTTTTTAATCCCTAAACTGTCATAATTTTTTCAATTAGAAAATGGATAAAAGCATGGGTTATTTCCATAAATCATCCTTAAACTATCACGATTTTCTTCATCTAACCTCAAACTACGAACTTATTTTTTAATCCCTAAACTATCACAATTTTTTCAATTTAATCCTTCTGTCGACTTCTGTCAAGTTTTTGTTAACTTCATTTTTTATTATTTGTGAAAAGTCAAAATTATCCCTTCTCTCATCTCTTGTAATATTTAAAGATTTAAAAAAAATAAAAAAAGAAAACCCAGGGGACGCGTCGCCCCCCTGCTTGCATGACGCCCTCCTTTGCCGTGGGCATTGTCGCTGATGCACAGGGCTCACTGCCGAGGTCCCCCCTAGATGCAAATGGCCGAAGACTGCATAATACTATGAATGCTGTCGCCCTAAGTGAAATAGACCTTAACAATGCTCGCGTGCGGAGGCAATTGTCGACGGAGGTTGGCGGCGAGTGTGCGTGGGGAGGTCGGTCGGCATCGGGCGAGGAGATCGGACTTGGATATGCCTCGACAGTGCGCAGGGTGGGTCTGCGTCGCGAGATCGGCGGTCGGCATCCTGAGATCGAGTCGATGTTGTGAGATTGGAGGTCTACGTCACAAGATCAACTCAGAGGTCAGCGTCACGAGATTGAGGGTCGTGATAGAGGTCGGCATCGTGAGATTGGAGGTCATCATTTTCATATGCGATGAGATAGAAAAGGAGGGTTCCCAAAAGAGGGAAAGTGGAAAAGGTGAACCGAGATGAGCCCCTATGTGTCGATGGAGATGACCGTGTACGAGAAGGTCATCGTGCAATAAGGGGAGGAGCGGGGGCGTCGCCCCCCTGCAGGTCATCGCCAACGATCGTAGGGAGGCGTCGCCCCATGACCCCCCCTCTTGGCTCGAAACTCGACCAAAAGTGACTTGTCAATGGCGTAGGCCCTCTCCTCGGCGACGGGGGTACCGAATGATCAACGTCATAGACATTGCACGAGCGGTCGTGGGGGCAAGACCAAGGTTCCCATGAGGTATTTACCGCTGATGGAACCAAGAGCAGTGAGGGAGGGAGTGGAGATGGCAGCGGCAAGGAGAGAGGGACTGAGGAGGGCGAGGTCATGCCCTTTGCGTGCCGGCGACGAGCGAAAGAAGGGGGGGGGGGGGGTGGTTGGGCATCGCCCCTCCTTGTGCGCGGATGCCCCCTACGATCTCGCCAATGACGAGATCGTGCGTGGGGGCGACCCTCACCCTCGTGCTTGCCAGCGCCGAGTGAGAGGAGCCCCTCGTGTGCCAACGATGAGTGAAGGGGGTCATGGAATAATCGCAATCTCATCGCCGGCATGGGAGACCTGCAATAATCACGAGGAGCATGGAATCACGTTCCGCCTCCTATGAATACCCCTACTTGCTCAGGCTCTTGGACGGAAACAAGGGGTGCACCCTGTCCAACCCCCTCCGTAAGGAACACTACCGCCATGGACACGTTGGACTTGCTATCGTACAACGTCTTCATCACCTGCTTAGAACATGCTCGGTTTTGTTTCTCCGCTCCTCCGACTTCACCTGATTGCATCATGGTCCTCATGTTCGCTTTCACTCATGAGGGCCATCGCCGGGGTCGCCCCTACTTTTTTATTTATTGTTATAAAATTTTTAAATATTAAAAAAGATGTGAGATGGGGTAATTTTGACTTTCACAAATAATAAAAAATGAAGTTAATCGAAAACTTGACAAAAGTCGATGGAAGGATTAAATTGAACTACCCCTTCACCTATCAAGACTCATTTTAAATTCGTGCGGGCCAATAGGTCCAAAGCGAACAATATCTTGATTGGGCTGGGAGGTGTTACAATATAGTATCAGAGCCTAAAGTTAGGACCCCTTTGATGTCCGATTGTATAGTGTCGTAAGGATTTATGTGCTATCGCCAAGTAGTCGCCACACCCTCCACCGAAAAGTTATATAAATAAAGTTTATTGTTTTCATATTATATTGATCATTAATGTATTATTTTTCATGATTAAAGGATAAGCATCTTCAGGACGTTCATAGAGGATTAAGGAGCAGGAGGTTAGATCCTCCCAAGTAGCTTCTGAGGCACAAGGAGCCTGTGAAGGCCCACTTACTGAACCAAATGTTGGTCTCGAGGTAGAGGCCATGACCTAAACCGTGAACGATGAGGTCGGGGTATGTGGATCTAGCCTCAGAAAGAAACCAACATTGATTGTTCATTTTGAACAGTTAAGAGATGTATAACAAATATGCGGATGATGATTATCCACATAACATTAGAGACTTCCATATAATTTGTGTCTCATAACTCTTATTTCATGATCATCCTATTCACGGATCTCATGCTGACTCCAGCAGCAAGAAGAAGAAGAAAATGAGTAGTCATATCATTGCCAAGAGATGTAGATTGAAGAAGGAAAGGAGGGAAATATGAGAGTAATCAAATATGTAAAAGATTTGACTCATACCACAATTAGGTATGATATGAATTAAAATAACACAAGAGAATTTGTATGAAATCAACTATACCTAAGGATCATAAAGGTCGTTTATGATTTAACATTATCATAGTGAAAAATGACATTGACCTATGACGTTACATAAATTTATCAAGTTAGGGTTTAATGTATGATTTTTATATGTTTACATTATAATTATGGACCTATAATGTTCATTGTGACTTAGACTTCATATGACTCCCTACACTATTTGATGAAGGACCAAGCAAAATCCAAACTACTTATATGAATTTTTAGTAGGATTACCTTACATTGAAGCTAATAATTATAATTATTAATTATTTTGTTTTTAGGTAACTTTAGTTAGATGATAATTAAAAAATCTAGTTGTAAAAAAATCATTTATAATATATGGATGGACAAATATAGAAGTTAAAAAAGAGAGAGAAGAAGACACATTGATTTGAATAAATGTTAGAAGAAATTATGATCCAATAAGTAATTGACTTTCTCATTTATTTGAAATTTTAGGTTTGGCATACCCACCTGTATGGGTATATATAACACAGTATAATTATTCAAAATTTATGTATAGTATACGATGAAAGAATTATTGAAACTTATTTTTTATAAGGCTGGAAATTACTCTTAGTATGAAGTTTTCATAGATATCTACATCAAAATAATGATTTTTCTATAATTGATTATAGATATTTCCAAGACTAATTAGTAGTAAGAAAAAGAACAAATTAAATAAGACTGTGAAATGCATATTAGGGTGAAAATGGATGACTTTTTGAATGAACTTAAAGTCTCTTAATTTATATATGACTAATGAAGATATGACTCCTCCTTTTATCAGTTGTTAAAAGATCAAATAATCATGTAAGGAAATTTTAGAAATTTTAAGGTCAAGATAAAATGTGAAGATTTCATAAGTCTCCTACCAGGTTACTTGAGAAACAAGTTAATCACCTAAGATGGATGATTAGAAAGTAAACTATAAATTTTTAATTGATTATCTTGGCTTTCGATATATTTATAGTTTTCATAATAATGTCCAGTCGCATATGGTAATTAATTATATAAGAATGATTGATAGTTCAACAGGAAAAATAAAACCTATAATGTTTAGATAATGGATTAAGAAAGACATCACATGATACATATGTTGTTCGTACATTGAAAGATTAAAGAAGAATAAAAAGACTATGGATCAATGAAATCCTATTTCGGTTAGGATGTTCTATAAGATGTCTCAATGTCAATATGATGAATAATTTTTAAGATTTTTATTTTGATCAAGTGGACCATTCATGATCTGGTCTTATGTTATATATGTATTGGTTTTCCTTTTCAACTTTAAGGTTATCTTGAACCTCTTTCATGTGTTAAAGGATATTGTAATGCAAAGGACAATTGAATAATATGCAAAGGATATAGATGATTGTTTGTCTTTAATTTTGATGATTGCTTTGTTTTCTTATCTTATTGTTTGAATTCATTCCATGTGTTCACCTACATTCATGATGTTTTAATAAGGACCTATGTTATATAGTGTGTATAAATTATTTTATTCGTTATGGATTAGATCTTACTATGTCATCGACCCCTCATCGTAGATATCGTTCGATTTTAATATCGATTCGGAGTGGTTTTCACTCTATAAATATTATACTAATTCAATCATCTATACATAGAGTTGAAAGATACTCCACTCCAAAAGAAAAGAACTTACAGTATCACTGGTCTTCTATGAAATTATCAGATATGCAATTGTGACGAAAAGATCAATCAAATACAATGCAAGGTAAATCAAGAAATTAAGGTTGAAGGCAAATCCCATAGTCAAACTATCGAACAAAGCATTGAAACAATGGATCGAAACATAGGAAGGATATTGAATGACATTGATTAATGAACCACCTCATTCCAATTTCGTAGATTACCAATAACGATCCGCCAAATGATTTATAAAACTCTTGATTTATTTCAAATATAATTATCTCATTTGACAATTACCTATTTTTGTACTTTGTCAACCCCTCAAGATATTTGATCTAAGTCGAAGGTTAAGTGACTGCATCTCTACATGACTATCATCACACTATATCACAAGAACATCGATATTGGACTATGTTAAACATTGAATTCAAATGATTTACTAACACATGATCCTAAACCCTCATGAAGATTAGATGTATATCATGAGATAAATATCTATCGGATGATTTAACTCATAGATATAATGATCCTAAGAGTATAAAAAAATATGAAAATTGTAATAAAGTTTTCTTTAAATTATAGCGTTAAACGATTAAGAAATATAAAAAATTTAATGAGAATGAATAAAATGTTAAAAGCAAATCAATTGGGGATATCAAAGCCCAATGTGACACCCGAGAGAAACCAATCATAATGCGGATATATAAAGAGAGAGATGATGAAAAATATATGTGATGTAGAAAGTAAGTGAACAAAATTTCATGAGAGTAAATACGAATGTTTACGCATGATGTTAAGATATCTCCATGTGATTGGAAATAATAAGAATAGTCACTAACACTCCTTTTGAGGTTATTGGCTCTAGCAATTACGATGACATACACTTGGGGGAGAGTAAATATGAGTGTTTACTCATTATGTTAAGATTTAAAATAATAATAGGAATGTTCACTAACACTCTTTTTAAGGAGATCATTGACTTGGTCAATTATAATGTTATGCACCTGAAGGATAGTAGAATATGAAATATATGGTATAGGGATGATCACTTATGTGTGATCAATTTTTTTTTATATTAGTAGTTATCATCCGAGCATTGACATGGCAGCGTTTGTGGTCTGGTACGTTATGCGAAGAGTTCCTTGAATCTATCCCATGCCTCATAGAGCGTTTCATCATCATCTTGTCGAAAAGATCGAAGCTTGTTTCTCAGCTTTGCCGTTTTCTGAGGTGGGCAATATTTGTTGATGAACTTGTCTACAAGTTGCACCCAAGTCTTTATTGATCCTGCATGAAAAGTCTTCAACTAAGTAAATGCTTTATCTCTTAGGGAAAATAGAAATAGAGTTAGGCGTGATGCATCCACAGAAACGTAGGACTCTTAAAGGTGTTGTAGATACGAAGAAATTTGTCCAGATGATCATGAGGGTTCTCATGAAAAGCTCCGCCAAATTGATGTGCTTCAATCATACGAGTAATGACGGGGTTCAATTCGAAGTTATTTGTTGTGATTGCTAGAATCACAATGGTGGAGTTGGTGTTCGAATATTTGGCTGAGACATAATCCCTCATGCTAAGTTCTTCTTCTTCCTCCTCTTCCGGTTCAACTTGACGTCGTTCCTATTCAGCTTGGCAGCGTTCTTTGTTGTTCAACCATCATGTTCTTTCGCAGCAGCCGCGCTATTCGTTCGATCTCAGGATCAAATTTCAGAGGAGCTTTGGAACTTCGAGTATTATGTCGAGTGTCATGTCCAAAGGCTCCAGTATCTTGTGAAAGAATCGTGCCTGAAAATCTGAAAAGAAAGAGAAAGTAAAGAGTCTCAAAGTAGCATAAGTATAGAATAATTCGCTGGTACCGGCGTAAAAAACTTGATGCGAAAATTGATAACAGTAGCTAGCAAGTGCACTAATCGCTCAAGTAATAAAGTGAAAAGTATAGGTTGTCGATCACATGAGGAACTAATTTACTTCTCTATCAAATCTTAGAGGCTAATAGGAGACGGCATAAGATTCTGGGATAAAAGTTGTGTAAAAAGTAAAGATACAGTAATATAAAAAGATAAAAAGAAAAATAAAACTAAACTACTGATGCATAGGTCCTTATGATGATAGTCCTAGAAATATTAAGTTGTTTCGATTGAAGGATTATAGAATCTACTCCAAGCATTATTTTTTACCAGAACAAATCAAACTACCTCAATTTCATATTCAATATAATTATTCTATCTAAGATCATAATTAAATAAAATAGATTTTGAGAAGCATTAGATTGCAGATTTTAGACTATTGATACCCATATAATGGTAATGTTCAATAGACCGCACAATACGTAATTCCATCAAGGATCATACGACTATGTTATATAATGCTTTGATATCTAAATCTTAAATCAATTCCAGAGCTGTCATGCATTAGAAGCAACATATATAATAAAAAGAAACTAACTTTATTTCATGAAACAAAGGTCTATGAGTCTGCCTTTTAACAATAAAAGTATAAAACTATAACAATAAAACTAAATTAAGAACTAAGTACTAAAGTAATCACCAATGACCTGCTACTGAACTTTCATCTAGAGTCGGTCCAGCCGAAGTCTACTCAGCAAGCTTTCAGAGTTTTCTCACATTCTTGGCTTTGAAGAATAGGTTGCAGGCCTTAGCATGATTAATTTTGACTGCTAAACGTCTCTTTTTATAGGGTATCCGATTTCCAAGAGGCTTAGGAAGAAACAAAAATATTTTTCATGTGAAATAAGATAATTTCGGAGTCCCATTGGGTCTGAGAGTTTTATCTTGTAAAATTCTGAGATTTCTGGCTTAATTTGTTTCCAATTGATCCTAAGGATATACAATGGGAGTTGGAGTCCTGTGCTATGAAAATTCTTCCAAAAATACAATTTTGTGTTTAGAACAATGTCGGTCACGGCCCCCGAATTGATTTTAACGGCTTAATCAGAGTCGGAATAGGAGTTTTCTATATTTTCACAGGGCATGAAGTGGACTTCACGACTTGTGAATAGGGTGATTTCTTTCCAGTACACATGCGACTTATCTCTTTCACGGCCCGTAATGAAAGACTAATGGCCCGTGAACTTCGATATTGAAACGCTGGCTGTTCTATGATACTCGTGATGAAGTCCAGACGACTCATTAAATAGTTTCTTTTAAGTCCTTCGGCATTTAACGACCTGTTAATTGTTATTCACGGTCCGTTCATCGCTAGCAGTTGATTCCGAGCCTTTTGTGGTGTCTGTGATATCCATTTAACGCCTAGTAATCTTGGAAAGGCTTGAATACAACAGTCCATTATCAACGTCTCACGGCCCGTTAAAATACTTCGAGAATCCCTGTAGGAGCTATGAGACTTCTGTCATCCGTGAGACACATAGTATCACGGCTGCGAAAGTTTCATGTCCCGTAAGTAGTCTTCATTTGCTTTGTGCGTCCTTTTGGTCCGTGAAGCGTAATGCGTGGCGTAATATTTGGTCTTCGTGAGAGATTCTTCACGGCCCGTGAGATCACCATTTCGCTATGAAGATGGGTTGCTGAGGGCGTGAGTCAGTATTTCACGGCCCGTAAGACAGGTATCACGGCCCGTGAGATGGAATTCTTCTGTGCAATCTCTTTTATGAGCGTCATGATCGTCCGTTTGTGAGGTGTGGCCGATACCTTAATCGCCGTGATAGCCTTATAACAGCTCATGATGAAGGATATTTGATGTCTTCGGAAGCTATTTGAACTCTGTTTTGCATTGTTCTTCTTTTCTTTCGTTCCTCTGCAATGTTTTATTCATAATTCCTACAAAAATCACACCAACTATGGTAGATGGTTACTTCACAAACTTTAGAGAAATAAATGTAGAAATAGATGTATGTTATGATCAAATTACATGAAATAAGCTAAATGCAAGTCTAATTATATGTTGTA
This sequence comes from Pontederia crassipes, assembly GCA_030549335.1. NCBI lineage: Eukaryota > Viridiplantae > Streptophyta > Magnoliopsida > Commelinales > Pontederiaceae > Pontederia > Pontederia crassipes. The sequence continues at coordinate 8,574,727 of JAUKPH010000018.1, read as the reverse complement.
AAATGCATGCATCAAACTCCCCCAAGCTTAAATCTTTGCTTATCCTCAAGCAATGTTCAAGGTGAACTCATGAAGTGATCATCTAATCATCGTTTCCACCAAGTATCTTAGCTATCTTCTTAGTGCCTGGTTTATTCATTTATCGTCAAAGTGTCTTTCCATGTTCCAAACTTTCCCGACCTTGCGAAATTTCTAAATAGAAGACATTTTTAAACTCCTCCAGATTCAAGTGATATGAAAATAAGCCTTGATGATAAAAATATCAATGTTGAATAAACAAGTGTGGGATGAGCTTTTATAAATTTTTTCATTCCTTTTCTAGTGCTTTGTCTTGCGTTCATGATTTCGTGCTTCTCCATATTGCACAAAGTGGTCCATGTAATGGGCTTTCGACCGATAGATCTCAGAGCAGATGCCCTTAGGTCGCCAGGCAAGAATCCCCTACGGATTTAATCACCGGACTCACTAAGGTTCCAGATAACACATTTATACTTTTCTTATTTCATTTGATTTGATACTTTGGTGTTTCTCCATATTGCACAAGGTGGTCCATGTAACGGAGCTTTCGACAGACGGATCCCAGGGCAGATGCCCTTAGATTGTCAGGCAAGAATCCCCTACGGATCTAATCACCCGAACACACCCAAGTTCCGGATAGCACATTTCATACTTTTATAACTTTTCTTTGGGGTTCCACTAACCCTTCTTTTCTTTTGCTTTCTTTTTATTAAGGTCATCCAACACTTGAACATTCAACAGGGATATAATTGGTATGGCATGGCATACATACATACATATATATATATATATATATATATATATATTAAAGTAATTGAAATAGAAGGTAGTCATCAACATATTCATGATTTCACGTAGCATCATTTTACATACCATTAAACCCTACACTAAGACGATAAATAATAAACATGGAATACTTTGAATTTAGCTAGTGCAGTTGATGTCCTTGAAGAAAGATTGAAAATCATCAAATTTTTAAAACAAAAGAAAATCTGACTTCTTTTTTCAGATTAATGCCATTGATGAAACGAGAATTTAAATGTAGAAAAGATACTAGGATGTAATTTTACTGAAAATAGATATGATGCGTGAAAATGCAACTCCCCCAAGCCTGAGCTCAACACTGTCCTCAGTGTTTAAGGTCGGACTCGTAAAAGGGATACAAGCATGCACAAAAATAAAAAGGACAAAATATAAAGAGATGGAAGGAGACAACCATCTAATCCAGAGGGAGAGGCGGCGGCGGAGGATAGAGGAGATGCCCATAATGTCCTTGGCTAACATGGTAGTCATGCATACGACACACCATAGCACTTGTCTAGCTTGGCTCTCAGTCAGAGAGTACGTTAGCTCAGATCTAGCTCAGCTTGTCGGCCTGCCGTAACTGCTCGGTGTGCATCATAGTCAACAACTGATGCATGGGTGAGAGGTGGTAAGAGCTGCCCTTGAGAAGGTCCCAGGTCTTCCAGGCGGCGTCAACGTGGAACCACGGGGTGCTCTGGTGGGACAAGTAGCCAATTTGCTTCGTTGGAGGGGTTGAAATGCTCAGTCTCACTATATGGTATGTGCAGATCAGCCTTGCCTGACCGAAAATATCGGTCGTCCCCCTGTCCGGATCCTAGCTCCATGGCGCGGATAACATAATCGTCCAGTGACGAGGATCCGTCAGGCTATGGCAGCTCGTCAAGATCGAGATTCAGATGAATGGCGATAGGAGTGATTATCCCGCCAACGACAATGTGGCCTTTCTCCTTGTTGGCTGTCTTCAAAAGCGTGCGAGCTAGAAATGCGCCGACATTCACTAGAGTAATGATCACTAGCTGATCACTATAGTTTTTTATCCCATTTTAGATGCATTTCACCCATATCGAGCCCCTAAATTGCCCAACTTTTGGTCAATTATGTTTGGAATGCATGGATTGTGATAACTAGTTTATCTTCCTCATTTTATACTTAATTCTATGTGCATAGAGGTTCTGAAATGCTAAAATCCATTAATATCTCAATTCTATGCCAAGTTATCATTTCTAGGGCAAGTTATCACTCCAAGTGTACAAGTTATCATTTTTCTATTTGAGCTGATTTCCAGTAATTATTCTGTCATAAATCCATTGCCATCATGAATGAATCATATTTGGATGATCATATTTCAACTTGTGCAAAATTATCAATTCATTTGAACAAGTTATTATTTTTCAATGCCAATTTATCGTTTAAGGGAAAAATTGTCATTTCGATATGCAAAACTATCAAATCTGCACAAAGGCATTAAGCAATCACTAAATTACTATCTTAACTCATTGCTATTTAAATTTCATCACATTTGGACAATCACAACCAAAGTTATGATAAGTTATTATTTTTGGCACCCAAGTTATCATTCCTATGAAATCTTATCCACTTTTGATTTCTGACCTCATTCACTTGCCACCCTAATCTCTTTGATGTCTTCAATGCTTTGAACTACTCAAATTTGGACAATTTTTATGAAATATGCAAAGTTATCATTCCGGGCCTCAAAGCTATTATTTTTTACTATGGATTTTAATTCTGCATAACACCAAACCTCATTTGATAATTGAGCAGATATGACTTGCTGTTTTAATCCTTATTTGTTTATATCTTATTAGAAGACTTTGATGCTTGTTGTTTTGGCTCTTATTGCATGTGAATGGAGCTGAAAAAGGTTGGAAAAGCAAAGGGAGGACCACTTGCTTTTTGGCTGTCCAAAAAGCTATCATATGCAGATATTTTCAAGACCTAGACAGGTGGCTCACATCAGAGGCTATGGAATAATTTGATGCTGATCTAAGGGTGGAAGGAAGTCATATATAAGCTGAAAACCCTAAGGAAGAAAGGGGGGCTGGCCATTGTAGGGTTTGGAACAAGAAGGAAGCAAGGGTTTGGAGTTGAAGGGCTGCAACATCCATCTTCCTGTCGACAGAGTTCATTCGGGATGCTTTGTATCTGTTATCCATTCTATTTTGTATCAAACTTTGTAATAATGAGGAGAAACTCCATTTCTCCTAGGATAGGATAGTAGTCTAATTACTTATGCATGAGATATGGACAAATCTGAATTCCTGCACTAAAATTTGATTTCTGGTTTTACAATTCTGATTTCTAAACTCATATGAATTTGTTCTTGTCATTGCAAGGTCGTACTTGTATTTACAATTGAGAGGTTGTCCTTTGATCTACTCTTTGTTTAGAAATGAATCAAGAACCAATGCCAAGTTTCTAAATTCAATTCCAATTAGAATCTGATTTTACTGATTTCTGAATTCCTGAAGTTCTGATTTCTGATTTTTGTTTCTGAAATCTATTTTGTATGAATCTGATTCCTGACATTGTAAGATCCTAATTGTATCCACAACTGAGAAGTTGTCATTTGATCTAATCCTTGTTCAGAAATAAAACAAGAATCAATGCCAAATTTCTAGGTTCAAACCCAACTAAGAATCTAATTTTTTGATTTACTATTTTCCGATTTCCCATTTTACTGAATATGTTTTTATCATTGTGGAGCCCTAATTGAATTAATAACTGAGAGGTTACTTATGGTTTCATTCTTGTTAAAAAATGAATCAAGAGTCAATGGTAATTGTAAGGTTCAATCCCTGAATTATTGCAAACTATCCATTGCTGATTTCTGGTTTTCAATCATGATTTCTAAATCTGAAATTCTGAAATTGTGGAATCTACCTTGTTATTGTTAAACCCCTGATTTCATTTATCACTGAGATGTGCTTTTAAGGTTGTCTTGATGTTCAGAGATAGACCAAGAATGCAATGACATTGCTGAATTCCCAAATGCAATTATGTGCTGATTTCATTTGAATTTGCAGCTGAGATGCTAATTTAAAATCCTCTTTTAGTTTAGAGATAAATCAAGGAGTATTTGTACTAATATTGGATTGATTTCATCCCTGTTTAGTTGATTGAAACATTTACCTCATTTTCAAAGTGCAAATTGAAACTTATCATTTCATATTTCACTAAATCACTGAAATTCAGCAAGGAACTAAATTTTGAGCCTAATGTTGACTTGATTTCAGTGAGGACCTCTTATAATTCAACTTAGCTAATCAATCATATGAGAATATGATAATTAGTTCAGGATTAATTGAGGTGTGAAAATAGAAAATTTTTAAGTTGAGTTAAAATTGACAATGTATTGATAATTTGTTCCAATCCATCCATAATTAAATTAGATGAACCCCAACTCCTAGGATAACTTTCCTCATTGATAGTTAATCCTTTTGAGCCTCTAGTTTAGCATTTGTAATTCAGTTTTGATAATTTTTCAAAAATTCAAAAATAGTTATTATTTTAGCCATTTAAAGAAATCGGTTTTCACTTTCTTTCAATTTCTTGGAATTTTAACTTTAGTTAAGGCTAATCTAGATTGTTTAGGGAGTCTTAGGCTTCAAATCACTGTGGATACGATATTTGGGTAGACTATAATTGACCTGTATACTTGCAGTAGAAAGTGAATTAGGGAGTTAAATCAAAAATTGAAAAATCTGAAATTTGACCCCAAAATCAGCAAGTTATCACTACACCTCTCAATTTCACAATCAAGTTTTTAGCGTCGTTGCCCGGGATTTGAAGTCAATTAGATTAACTTAGATAGTTTAGATTAGTTTTAGACTAGTTTTCTGTCCATTTATTAGGCTAATTTTTAGTTTTTGCAAGTTATCATTCCCAATTTTCCAATTTTGTCTAGTTTTCTTTCCTTTTTAAATTTGATACTCTGAATTCATTTATGCAGGATTTGGACAATCAAGAAGACCATTATCAATCAGATCCTGAATCTGAAAGAAAATTCTTGAGAAGGAGAAGATTGCAAAGAATTGAGACAAGAAGAAGAATTTTTGAGGAAGAAGAAGAGGAAGTAAACATGGCTGCACCAAGGACAATCAAGGATTGCTATTCACCTAGTAATGTTAGAAATCAATAAGGGAATGGAGTCCTTGCACCAGCTGCTAACTTTGATGTGAATCCAGCCTTGGTGATAATGATAAGATAATACTAATTTTCTGGTTTAGGGAATGAAGATCCAGCCTCACACTTAGATAATTTCAAGGAAATTTGCAGCACAGTGCACTTCAACAATACACTAATGGATGCTGTTTACATGAGGCTATTCCCCTTTTCACTCAAAGGCAAGGCAAAGATATGGTACAAGACCCTCAAACCTGAAGAGATGGCTACTTGGGAATCCATAATTCAATTGTTCCTAGCTGAATTTTTCCCGCCTAGCAAAACTGATAATTTCAAAGACCAGATTGTGAATTTCTACCAATTGGATCAAGAGAATATATGTGATGCATGGCAAAGACTCCAAGGCTTGCTGAGGGCTTGTCCACATCATGACTTTGAAAAATGTCAACTTGTCAACTATTTCCACAAAGGATTGAACTACCCCAGCAAGGTTGCACTAGACACTGCTGCAGGAGGGATATTTGCATCAAAAAACATTGATGAAGCTTATCAATTGATTGAAAACATGGCCAAGAATCACCATTTCCTCACACATGACAGGACAAGGAGGCCATCCAATGAAAATTAGGTTAATAATATTGTTGTCCAGATTGAACAAGGCTTGCAAAGGGTATTGGAGAAGCTGAATTTGTCAATTAATGTGGGAAAATCTTCAAATGCTGAATCTAGATGTGATGTGTGTGAAAATCAGGGTCATGTCACTGAGGGTTGCAATTTGATAATGCAGCAACATGAGAAAGCTATAGACCAAGTAAACGCAACAAGAAATTATGGAGTCAAACCCCTCGCTGAATTCTAGACTCCAGAAAATAGGAATCATCCATATCTTTCCTACACGGCCAACCATTTCCAAGGGCCACCAATGCAGAATTCTAATTGGCAACCCAAGATTTTGCCAAGGAACCAGCCACCTCCATATGGAAATCATCCCTCAACCATTTCAATGCAAAGAACTCCTTATGAGCAGCCACCACAACCTCAACCCACTCAATTCTCAAAGATGGAAGAATTGCTGCAACAAATTTTGAAGAAACAAGAGAAGCAAGAGGAGGAGATGCAGAAGTTAACAAATGGATATGAAACCTTGAGTGCCAACCAGAAGTTGCTTGAAAGTCAAATTGCCCAACAAGCAAGCACATCCAATAGGCCACCCATGTTCTTTCCTGGACAACCAAAAGTGAACCCAAAAGAACAAGTCAAAGCAATCAAACTCAGGAGTGGAAGAACTGTGGAGGAGCCAATGAGGAATGTTGAAGACAACTCAACTAAGGCAAGCACAAGTTCAGGGTTTGCAGAAGGGGCAAATGAAGGGGCTGTGTTGAAAAATTAGAATTCAAAGGGTCCTCAAAATGAAGCCATGGGTAGAATCTTTGATAAGGTACCATTCCCCCAAAGATTAGTCAAAGCAAGGCAGGACCAACAATATGGAAGATTCTTGGAAATTCTGAAGAAGTTGTATATAAATGTGCAACTTGTAGAGGCAATTCAGGAGATGCCTTCATATGCTAAGTTTTTGAAGGAGATCCTTACTAAGAATAGAAGAATTATGGAACATGAAACCATTGCTTTGATTGAGGAAGCTTCTGCAATCATCCAAAACAAATTGCCACTCAAGTTAAAGGATCCAGGAAGTTTCTCCATACCTTGTGAAATTGGAAACAAAAAAATTCAAAGGGCAATGTGTGATTTGGGTGCATCAGTGAGCGTCATACCTCTTTCACTTTGTAGGAAGCTTGAAGTTGAAGATATGAAGCCTACAAATATGTCTCTTTAGCTGGCAGACAGATCCATAAAGTACCCACGTGGAATCATTGAAGACATACCCCTCAAAGTTGGCAAATTTTATATTCCAGTGGACTTTGTGGTACTTGACATAGATGAAGACTTGAACACTCCTATTCTTCTAGGAAGGCCCTTCTTAGCCACTGCAGGAGCTGTCATAGATGTCAAGGAGGGCAGATTGACATTCCAAATTGGGGAGGACAAGATAGAATTTAATTTGGCATAAGTTATCAATAGGCCAAATTTTCAGGAAAATGATTTTGAAGAAGGGCAGCTAGATCAAGTTGTTCAACAAGTTTCTGCAATAATTCCCATTGAAGATACCCATTGCAAAGGTGCCTAATGTTTGATCACTTGAAGGAGCTAGAAGATCCAGAGGTTATGGCATGCAAATCTGAACTGAATTCATTCAAATCAGTAGGAAAATTTGAATTTCAGAATGAGGTGCAGGAAGTTATCACTGCTGAACTTCAATCCACTCCAACTCAAGACAATCCTTCCAAATTGGAGCTCAAGCCTCTTCCTAGCGACCTGAAGTATGAATTCTTGGGGGAGAGCTCAACATTTTCAGTAATTATCAATGCCAATTTGCCAAAAGAACAAGTGCATGAGCTGCTGAAAAGATTGAACATGTACAAGGAGGTAATAGACTATTCCATTGAAGATATCAAGGGTATTAATCCCTCAATTTGCATGCACAGGATCCCCATGGAGGACAACTACAAACCCTCCATTGAATGCCAAAGAAGATTGAATCTAGTGATAAAGGAGGTTGTCAAAAAGGAAGTTCTGAAATTGTTGAATGTTGGAATCATATATTCCATTTCAGATAGTGAATGGGTCAGCCCTATCTAAGTTGTGCCAAAGAAATGAGGGATTACAGTAGTCAAATCAGATTCAAATAAATTGATATCCACCAGGACAGTCACAGGTTAGAGGATATGCATTGATTTTAGAAAATTGAACAAAGCAACCAGGAAGGATCACTTCCCACTTCCCTTCATTGTCCAAATGTTGGAGAGATTGACAAAACACTCTCACGTTTGTTATTTGGATGGTTATTCAAGTTTTCTACGGATCCCTATCCATCCATAAGACCAGCACAAAACTATCTTCACTTGTCCATATGGGACATTTGCATATAGGAGGATGTCATTTGGGTTATGCAATGCACCTGCTACCTTTCAGAGATGCATGATGTCAATCTTCTCAGATTTCATTGAAAAAATTATGGAGGTCTTCATGGATGATTTTTCAGTGTATGGAGATTCATTTGAGAGTTGTCTAGAAAATTTGACCAAGGTGCTACAAAGATGTAAAGAGTCCAATTTGATCTTCAATTGGGAGAAGTGTCATTTTATGGTCCAAGAAGGGGTTGTTCTAGGACATATTGTCTCAAGCAAAGGAATTGAGACGGATAAGGCCAAAATTGAAGTAATTAAGAAGTTGTCACCACCCACAAATGCGAAGGAAGTAAGGAGCTTTTTAGGGCATGCAGGCTTCTACAGGGGGTTTATCAAGAACTTCTCAATGATAACTAGACCTCTTACCAAGTTGCTAGCAAAATATGCTGATTTCAATTTTGATGAAGAGTGCATGAATGTCTTCAAGCAGCTGAAAGAAGCCCTCATCTCAGCCCCTATAGTTCAGCCACCTGATTGGTCTCTTCCATTTGAAATTATGTATGATGCCTCTGATCAAGCAGTAGGGGCAGTGTTGGGGCAAACCAGGGATAAAAAACATTATGTCATTTGCTATGCTAGCAAGACATTAGATGAGGCTCAAATAAACTATGCCACAATTGAGAAGGAGCTACTAGCTGTTGTGTTTGCTTTTGACAAATTCAAGCCTTATCTAGTGGGATATAAGGTAATTGTATTCACGGATCATCAAGCAGTGAGACACCTCATCAATAAGAAAGAGTCCAAGCCAAGGCTAATAAGATGGATCTTATTGTTACAAGAATTTGATGTTGAAATCAGAGATAAGAGAGGTAGTGAAAACTTGGTTGCTGATCACTTGTCAAGAATGGAGGGGATTCAGGAATCTCAAATTCTTCCTATCAATGACTCATTTCCTGATGATTTTTTTATGGCCATATCAGCTGCCCCTACTCCTTGGTATGCTGATATTGTAAATTACTTGGCATGTTGAATCATTCCTTCTAACTTCTCTTACCAGCAGAAGAAAAAGTTCTTCCATGACTTGAAGGACTTCTATTGGGATGACCCTCTTCTATTCATAAAGTCCCCTGATGGCATTTTCAGGAGGTGTGTACCAGAAGCTGAATTCCAATCAATTTTGCATGAATGCCACTCATCTCCATATGGTGGACATAGAGATACTCAAAAGACTGCTGTCAAGGTTCTACAATCTGATTTTTATTGGCCTTCCTTGTTCAAAGATGCTTATTTGTATGTGAAGAGTTGTGATGAATGTCAAAGGGAAGGTTCTATTTCAAGGAGGAATGAAATGCCTCAGAATGGGATTTTAGAGGTTGAAATCTTTGATGTGTGGGGCATTGATTACATAGGACCTTCCCTAGCTCCTTTGGATACAAATTTATATTGCATGTTGTTGACTATGTATCCAAATGGATAGAGGCAATTCCAACTTCAGCTGCTGATTCCAGGGTTGTTATCAAGCTTTTCAAAGAGATAATCTTCACAAGATTTGGATTCCCAAGAGTGGTCATAAGTGATGGAGGGAGCCACCTCATTGAAAAGTGTTTTAAGAACCTCCTAAAGAAGTATGGAGTTAAGCACAAGGTCTCAACTGCTTACCATCCTCAAACTAATGGCCAAGCAGAAATTTCAAATAGGGAAATCAAGCCATATTGGAGAAAACAGTTTCCTTGACTAGGAAGGATTGGAGTTTGAGACTAAATGAGGCACTTTGGGCATATAGGAAAGCTTATAAAACTCCTATAGGCACTTCTCCTTACAAATTGGTTTATGGAAAGACTTGTCATTTGCCAATTGAGTTGAAACATAAAGCCTATTGGGCAGTGAAGACACTCAATTTTGATATGCATGCATGTGGACAGAAGAGGCTTCTACAAATTGATGAGTTGGATGAAATTAGGCTAAATGCCTACCATAATTCAGAATTCTACAAGGAGAGAACAAAAAGGTGTCATGACAATAGAATTTTGAAGAAAGAATTCAAGATTGGAGACCTTGTGTTGCTTTTCAATTCAAGACTCAAACTATTCCCTGGAAAGTTGAAATCAAGGTGGAGTGGACCTTTCAAAGTACACAAAGTTTATCCTTATGGAGTTATGGACCTTCTGAATGATAAGGATGATATATTCAAGGTCAATGGATAGAGGTTGAAGCTATATAACCCCACAGCTCAAGATTCAGCTAAGGAGGTACTGAATTTGCACGAATTGTCAAGTTTGCCTAGCTGAATTCAAGTGGAACAATGTCTAGCCTAAGACATTAAAGTAGGGCATTTCTTGGGAGGTAACCCAAGCCATTTTACACTTAATCTTTCTATTTTGCAGGAATAAAGAAGGGAGGAGATCAATCCACAAATTGGCAATTAGGGAGTACCCCTACCCTTAATTTTATTTTTTCTCACTGAAATCCTATTGATAACTGATATTATCTTTTCATTCATGCTGAATTCATCATATTAATATCTGAATCATCATTCATATCAGTCGTCCCAATCCATCATAGTTGAATTTTAGTGCATTTCAGTGAATCTAAATGCATTGTTGAATTGTGCACCCTAAAAATTTGATATTGAATATACCACTGATATCTCTTATTTTCCCTCCAGGATTAGTTGCAAATCATGGAGTATGGAACACCTGAAGACCCTGATTGAGATGCAAGAACCATTGGAAGGGATCAAATGCACAAATTCCATCAATTTCATACCCTCCCAACCCTCTCCCTTGCCTTAATTTTCATCACTGTGGACAGTGCTGATGATAAGCTTGGGGGACGAAACCTGGTGCTTTTACAACCTTTACACCATGTTTTCAATCTATTTTAATGTTTATATCATCAATTATCACCAGGTTATCACTGTTTGAACAAGTTATCATTGGTTATCACTAGTTTTGACAAGTTATCACTGGTTATCATTCTTTGGACTCAATTCAATTCCTGCACTCATTCTAACTCTAAAATGGGTAAAATACTTCATTATGACAGTTGGTACACTCCAATACCAAGTGGCCAACTTGGCCATTAGTTTTCTTGCTTTAATTGACATTACCAATTCAAATGCATTTGAATTAATTTTCAGCTGAAAAATTTTCTTTTTGTGGGTAACACTAACTAACATTCATGGATTAAATGGAAAGTAGAAGATGTCTAGAAAGGAGTCAAGACTCTTGCTGCCATGTTAAATAGGAAATATTGACTATTTGCATTTAAGGGTTTAAACTATACTTGAGTTTGAACCGCTCATTTCATGAACAGAATAGAAAAAGAAAAATGGAAAAAGAAAAAGTGAAAATTGCATTTAGCATTGCATGCATAAATAAATAAAGACAGTGAAATTCCAAAAAGGAACCTCTCCTGAATAAAACTAGGATTTTTATCCTGTGACCAGTATGAATAAAAATCAGGTCTTGACCTGTTTACTTGCATTTTCATGAATAAAAGTCAGGTGTTAAACCTGTTTAAGAAGTGGAAGATCTATTCATGAAGAGATTGATGTTTCAAACTTTTTAGTAAAGTTGACAATCCTTGAAATCCAAATCAGATAATGTTAGTACTTCTTTCATGGCCTAAATTTGCTTTAACCTTTGTGACTCCTCAGCTAGAATTTGGCAATTGGAAAGAATAGGATGGAGTGTTGGCAAAGTGGGGAACTCATTTGACTTAATTCAGCTAATTTTTAATTCATTTGTGGACTGTTAATTCAAGTTTGTCCTTGATTTCTGAATATTTTCTTGAGGACAAGCAAAAGGCTAAGCTTGGGGGAGTTTGATCACTAGCTGATCACTATAGTTTTTATCTCATTTTAGATGCATTTCACCCATATCGAGCCCCCAAAATTGCCCAACTTTTGGCCAATTATGTTTGGAATGCATGGATTGTGATAACTAGTTGATCTTCTTCATTTTATACTTAATTCTATGTGCATAGAGGTTCTGAAATGCTAAAATCCATTAATATCTCAATTATATGCCAAGTTATCATTTCTAGGGCAAGTTATCACTCCAAGTGTGCAAGTTATCATTTTTCTATTTGAGCTGATTTCCAGTGATTATTCTACCTAAATCCATTGCCATCATGAATGAATCATTTGATCAAAATTTTCATTTTACAGACTCGGGCTGCGTTGTTGTGGAAAAATATGGGTACGTATATTTCCCGAAATCAAATAACAAATAAAAAATAGGAAAAAGAAAATTCAAGAGGCCTGTAACAATTAACATAAAAATACGAACAGTGATTCCATTGATGATGAAGAAAGAGAATTCAAGGTTCTATACATCTGTCGTTTCTCAACGCATAATTTCGATGATCATATTTCAACTTGTGCAAAATTATCAATTCATTTGAACAAGTTATCATTTTTCAATGCCAAGTTATCATTTAAGGGCAAAACTGTCATTTCGATATGCAAAATTATCAAATCTGCACAAAGGCATTAAGCAATCTCTAAATTACTATTTTAAGTCATTGCTGTTCAAAATTCATCACATTTGGACAACCACAACCAAAGTTATGACAACTTATCATTTTTAGCACCCAAGTTATCATTACTATGAAATCTTATCCACATTTGATTTCTGACCTCATTCACTTGCCACCATAATTCCTTTGATGCCTTCAATGCTTTGAACCACTCAAATTTGGACAATTTTCATGAAATATTCAAAGTGATCATTCCGAGCCTCAAAACTATTATTTTTTACTATGGATTTTAATTCTGCATAACGCTAAACCTCATTTGATAATTGAGCAGATATGACTTGCTGTTTTAATCCTTATTTGTTTATATCTTATTAGAAGACTTTGATGCTTGTTGTTTTGGCTCTTATTGCATGTGAATGGAGCTGAAAAAGGTTGGAAAAGCAAAGGGAGGACCACTTGCTTTTTGGCTGTCCAAAAAGCTGTCATATGCAGATATTTTCAAGACCTAGACAGGTGGCTCACATCAGAGGCTATGGAATAATTTGATGCTGATCTAAGGGTGGAAGGAAGTCATATATAAGCTGAAAACCCTAAGGAAGAAAGGGGGGGGGGAGAGGTGGGTGGGGTGGGGCTGGCCATTGCAGGGTTTGGAGCAAGAAGGAAGCAAGTGTTTGGAGTTGAAGGGCTGCAACATCCATCTTCCTGTCGATAGAGTTCATTCAGGATGCTTTGTATCTGTTATCCTTCTATTTTGTATCAAACTTTGTAATTATGAGGAGCTAAACTCCATTTCTCCTAGGATAGGGTAGTAGTCTAATTAGTTATGGATGGAATATGGACAAATCTGAATTCTTGCACTGAAATCTGATTTTTGGTTTTACAATTCTGATTTCTAAACTCATATGAATCTATTCTTGTCATTGAATCCTACTTGTATTTACAACTGAGAGGTTGTCCTTTGATCTACTCTTTGTTCAGAAATGAATCAAGAACCAATGCCAAGTTTCTAGATTCAATTCCAATTAGAATTTGATTTTACTGATTTCTGAATTCCTAAAGTTTTGATTTCTGATTTTTGTTTCTGAAATCTGTTTTGTATGAATCTGATTCCTGACATTGTAAGATCCTAATTGTATCCACAACTGAGAAGTTGTCATTTGGTCTAATCCTTATTCAGAAATGAAGCAAGAATCAATGCCAAGTTTCTAGGTTCAAACCTAACTAAGAATCTGATTTTCTAATTTTTTGATTTGTTGATTTCTGATTTCCCATTTCTAATTTCTGAATTTGTTGAATCTGTTTTCACCATTGTGGAGCCCTAATTGAATTAATAACTGAGAGGTTACTTATGGTTTCATTCTTGTTCAGAAATCAAGAGTCAATGGTAATTCCAAGGTTCAATCCCTGAATTATTGCAAACTATCCATTGCTGATTTCTAGTTTTCAATCCTGATTTCTAAATATGAAATTTTGAAATTGTGGAATCTGCCTTGTTATTGTTAAACCCCTGGTTTCATTTATCATTGAGAGGTGCTTTTAAGGTTGTTTTGATGTTCAGAGATGGACCAAGAATGCAATGACATTGCTGAATTCCCAAATGCAATTAGGTGCTGATTTCATTCAATCCTTTAGTGAAAATATGGATTTCATTTGAATTTGCAGCTAAGAGGCTGATTTAAAATTCTCTTGTAGTTTAGAGATAAACCAAGGAGCATTTGCACTAATATTAAATTAATTTCATCCCTGTTTAGTTGATTGAAGCATTTACCTCATTTTCAAAGTGCAAATTGAAAGTTATCATTTCAGATTTCACTAAATCACTAAAATTCAGCAAGGAACTAAATTTTGAGCCTAATGTTGACTTGATTTCAGTCAGGACCTCTTCTAATTCAACTTAGCTAATCAATCATATGAGAATATGATAATTAGTTCAGGATTAATTGAGCTGTGAAAATAGAAAATTTTTAAGTTGAGTTAAAATTGACAATGTATTGATAACTTGTTCCAATTCATCCATAATTAAATTAGATGAACCCCAACTCCTAGGAGAACTTTCCTCATTGATAGTTAATCCTTTTGAGCCTCTAGTTTAGCATTTACCATTCAGTTTTGATAACTTTTAAAAAATTCAAAAACAATTATTATTTTAGCCATTTAAAGAAATCGGTTTTCACTTTCTTTCAATTTCTTGGAATTTTAACTTTAGTTAAGGCTAATCTAGATTGTTTAGGGAGTCTTAGGCTTCAAATCACTGTGGATATGACATTTGGGTAGACTATAATTGACCTGTATACTTGCAGTGTAGAGTGAATTAAGGAGTTAAATCAAAATTTGAAAAATCTGAAATTTGACCTCAAAATCAGCAAGTTATCACTACACCCCTCAATTTCACTATCAAGTAGAGGTTAGCATGCAATACAATATGAAAAGTTCCCGAGCATTAACACCTCCGCTGCTGTCAGCGCGGCCAAATAGTGTGTTGGAGAGGATCCGATGCGCAAATCGGATGATAGGATTCTGAATATATGTAGACTTGGTGCGTTGATAGTTCAAATGTCCTTCACCTATAATGCGTGACCAGAACTCCAAGGAGCTGAACTCCTTGGGGATGCGTAGGTGGCCGGCGTTAGGAAAGTTGAAGATGGCATTGAAATTGTCCAGAGATAATTCAAACTCGCGATTGTAGAGTTGAAAAGAGATGGCGGCTTGCCGACGTCCAGTGGCTTCCAAGTTCTCCACCTTGAGGGAACAGAGGAATTCCATCCTCGTAGGTGGGCCACCACTGCTACACGAAATAACCCATGCCGATGTTAGAAAATAATATCAGAATAAATGGCCGGAGGTTCCATATGTTCATCGCATCTTGGTCTGGGAATCAAGTGGGATAGACACGGAGGAAATCCAACGTTTATTCCCGAGTTCGTGCTTCCATGGACAGCCATTCATGATTGGGGGGGCGAAGAATTCGAGACGTCGAGCCCTCCGCAGTGATGGCATTGTCGTCTGGGCGTTGTCGATGGAAACAGGGGCCTTAACGCGAGGCGCCATAGGAAAATATCGATGTCACGACTTGTAAAAAGGAAATAACGGCCCGAAAAACAAATAACACAGGTCATGAGAAAATGATAATGACCCTCGCAGTGGCCAACAATAAACCTAACAAGCCGTTTATAGATGTTTATGACTTTGACAATAATGAAAAAGGAAAAATAACGGCCGATGGGTCTTCGTTCATGGTCCCGTCATTCTGTCCGTCATCAGCGAGGGATCTGGTGGTCGGTCGGCCAGTGAGAATGCATAGATGGGATCATCGGGTCGCTGGTTAGAAAGTGCAGATGGGATCGTCGGGTCGTCGGTCAAAGAGGCGGCGCTACTGACAATCTGTTGTCGATGAAGGGGCGGTGATGTGAGACATCACCGGATAGAAAAATCTGCGGAAGGGCGTTAGAAAAATTTGTTATCCAAAATTTGCGAGGGTTGCCGGAATATTTAGGCAATCGCAGTGGCCGATCGGCCGAGACGCAATCCGGCGAGAGTTGGGGAAGAAGAAATGAGCGCCGCCGATGAAATCAGGATGGGAGCGTAAAAGCCATCTTCACGGACCTGTGAATATAAAAAGCCAGCGGCAGGGGGCTATGAAGAGCGGATAACGCCCCGTTAAGGCATTAATGTGAGTGGGTGGGCATTGAACGGCTCATGGGGTGTGGGGTACAGTTTATGAGGCATTAGTGGATGTTTGGGGGAGATGACACGTGGTATGATTCGTGGAAAATTGGTGCCGGCCTATAAGGAAGTGCCACATGGTCTGTAGAGAGCTCCACTCTGAGAGGTTCATGTCCCGTGAAGATTGTGACGCCCCGTGAAACTGAGTGACGACTCATGAATAGAGATGATGGGCCGTGAGTCGGGGAAAAATGGAAGTTGTTGGAGCGGACCTGGATACTCATGTCTGACCCAGATCTAATGACCCGTGATGTGTTGAGTGCATAACGATCTAAATTCTGTGATACCCGTGACTTTTTATAACGATTCGTGACACATTGGTGGCGACCCGTTAAGAAAATAGGCAGTGTCGTGACTCGAAAACAACATAAGTGTTTGGGGTAGACGAAGTGACTTACGATCATTAAGGAGTTGTAACGACCCATGAGAGTCGGTGCATCCATTGCTAACACCTCCTGTGAGACCCATGAAACACCTATGATGACCCGTGATTTTAGTGGTAGAACCTCTGTGAGACTCGTGATATGATTATTACGGCCCTTGATGAGCAGTAAGTAAAACTTGTAAGTAGGTTCTGTAGATGCGTGAGACATGAATAATGGCTCGTAGCTGTGTTTGGTGGTGGCAAATGGGTCGTGAAGAGGGATTCACGCCTCATGAAATCCCCGTGAAGTGTGTAACGGCCTGTGGGGGTCCAAAATCTTTTGTGACTCAATGCTTGCTCTTGATTTGTGAGATGACCATTATGAAACAAAACGTAACTGAGCATTATGAAACAAAAGTGTAACTGAGCAGATATCACAGAATTAAAAGAATGTAAGCAACTAATGCTCTAAAAATTAAAAGACTAAAAGTAGGGTAAGCTAAGCACTAAAGAAATAATTGCTAAAAGTAAAAGTGGAAGCTAAGCAATATGAGAAATAAAGAAGACTATGGATAGATTTGAGGTAGGATAATTCTAAACTTATAGTCGCTAGCTTGACTGTCCCCTTAGTATAAGCTAAGGTTCATATGAGGAGAGAAGTTGAATGACGGCGGGCTCGTGGCCGTCAACATAAGACTTAACTCTGTATCCATTTATTTTGAATGTGGTCTTTCCATCACGAGATACTATTTCGACCACACTTGAGGTGATATTTTGACTAAAGTGTAAGGGCCAGACCATCGGGAAACAAGTTTTTTGGGAAATAGACGCAGATGGCTATTATAAATAAGAACTTTTTGACCTGGCAGAAACTCTTTCTGTTTAATATGTTTGTCGTGTAATCTTTTGGTCCATTCTTTATACAACTTGCTATTCTCGTAGGCTTGTTGTCTAAATTCATCAAGTTCGTTTAAAGTTTAGAAATTTTGTTGCCCAATATGATTCATGTTCTAACTCAACAGGGGGATGACATGCTTTTCCAAAGAGTAGTCAGTAAGGTGATGTACCAAAATGGGTCTTAAAAATTGTTCTGTAAGTCCAGAGGGCATCATCGAGCTTGAGTGACCAATCTTTCCTAGAAGCATTCACAATCTTTTCTAAAATTCTCTTTAGTTCTGGATTGGACACTTCGACTTGACCACAAGTTTGAGCGTGATAGGGTGTAGTAAGCCTATGATGGATCTTAAACTGGTGCAGGAGACTAGCTACAGTTTTGTCGCAGAAGTGTGTATCATTGTCACTTATGATGACTCTAGGTGTGCCATACCTTGTGAAAATAAAATCCATACCCCAAACATCAAAATAAAGAATATTATTTAAAGGCATTTCATTGTGACGAGATACATTATGTATTCTCGGGTATCCTTGTAGAGTGTGGGCCAGTAAAATTCGCATTCCAAATCTTTGGCAGCAATTCGGTTAGGCCCAAAGTGTCCACCTGCAATACCGTCGTGACAATATTGTAGAATGTTAGCATCTCATCTTCTCGTACACATCTTCGAATCACCTGGTCTGCACACACTTTAAACAAATAAGAATCTTCCCAATGACAATGTTTAATGTCAGAGAAAAAATTATTTCTTTGATGCGTAGTCCATCCTTTTGGGATCCACTTGCTGGTGAGATAGTTGGCAAAATCTACAAACTAAGGCGTTAGTTCAGACTTATGATTTATTGCAAACACGGCCAGAATCTTTTCATCGGGAAATTCTTCCCAGATGTCAATGTCTTCTTCAGGGGCTGGGTCCAAATGAGAGAGGTGGTCAGCGACTTCTCTGTCCCCTTTTTGTCCTTGATTTTTATGTCAAATTTCTGTAGCAATAATATCCATCAATTAATCTTGGCTTGGCATATGTCTTCATCATTAGGTGTCGTATGGCTGCATGGTCAGTATAGATGACAACTTTGGAGCATATAAGATAAGGTCTAAATTTGTCGAATGCGTAAATCATAACAAGGAACTCTTTTTTCGTAGTCGCATAGTTGATCTGTGATGAAGTGAGTGTGCGATTGGCATAATATATGACACGAAAAATTTTATTGTGTCGCTGTCCCAACACTGCCCCAATCGCTCCATCGCTTGCGTCACACATTAATTCGAAAGGGAGACTCCAATCTGGTGTGACAACAACAGGAGCAGAGATTAGTCTCTCCTTTAACAAGTTATATGCCTCTAATCAATTCAAATTGAAATCAAATTTAGCATCTTTATTCAAGAGGGCAGTGAGTGGTTTTGAGATCTTCGAAAAATCTTTGATGAATCGACGGTAGAAACTAGCATGCCCGAGGAAACTTCTTATGGTTTTGACATTTGTAGGAGGAGGGAGGTTGGCGATGACGTCAATTTTGGCCTTGTCTACTTCGATCCCTTTCTCTGAAATCTTGTGACCAAGAACTATACCTTCCTTCACCAAAAAATGACATTTTTCCCAATTTAGGACGAGATTACTTTCCTCACATCTCTGCAAAGCTAATGACAGATTGTATAAGCAGTTATCAAAAGAGTTTCCGAAAACAATGAAATCGTCCATGAAATTTTCAAAGATTTTTTCGTTCATATCGGCGAAAATCGACATCATGCAACGTTGGAAGGTTGCTGGAGCATTGCATAGTCTGAACGACATCCTTCCATAGGAAAAGGTTCCATATGGGCATGTGAATGTCATTTTCTCCTGGTCTTCGGGCGCAACTGCAATTTGATTATACCCTGAATATCCATCTAAAAAGCAATAGAAGCTGTGACCTGAGATACGCTCTAACATTTGATCAATAAAGGGCAAAGGAAAGTGAGCCTTGTGCGTGGCATCATTCAACTTATGATAATCAATGCATACACGCCACCCGGTCACAGTTCTCTACGGGATAAGTTCATTATTCTTATTCTTAACTATCGCCATACCTCCTTTCTTGGGTACTACCTGGAATGGACTTACCGAGCTGCTGTCTGAGATTGCGTAGATGATCCCTGCATCAAGGAGCTTGATAATTTCCTTTATGACGACCTCCTTTAATGCGCGATTAAGCCTCCGTTGAAACTGGACGACCGGATGTCCATCTTCCTCTATTGAGATTTTATGCTGACAAATAGTAGGGGAGATACCTTTAATGTCTGATATAGACCATGCTATGGTTTTCTTGTGAGTTCCTAGCACCTCCAAAAGTTTTCGTTCCATATCATCTGTAAGAGCAGAGGAGATAATAACAGGATATGCGTCATTCTCAAGAAAAGCATATTTCGGATGTTGAGGTAATTCTTTGAGTACAAGTGTTCGTGAGGAAAGTGTGGCCTCCTCTTGTTGTATTGTGAGTTCTTCCTTATCTGGAGTCCGTATCTCGGTTGTGATATCTTCAACATTCGAATCTTCAATTCCTAAATATGGATTATTAACAACGTTAGAAACTATGTCGTTGATTTCATCATGATATTCATCTTCCAAACTCTCAATGGCGAAACATGCGGAAGATGAGGCATAGTCAAATGGAAGTCTGAAGTGAGGTTTTCATATCAAAGCTGAGATCTTGATTGTCAACTCGAAGTGTAAGTTTTCCTTGCTGGACATCTGTGAGGGTATTGCCTATGGCTAAGAATGGGCATCCCAATATGATAGGTGTCTCTGGTCCAGACTTCATATCCAAAACGATGAAATCCACTGTAAAGATGAATTTGTCTACTTTCACTAGGACATCCTCTAGCACTCCCTTTGGTTTCTTCATTGATTGATCAGCCATATGTAGTAAAACAGAAGTAGGACTAATTCTTCGTATCCTAGCTTTAAGAAAATAGAATATGGCATTAGATTGATGCTTGCTCCAAGATCACAAAGAGCTTTTGCACAATGATAATCTCCAATTGTGCAAGGTATGGTAAAACTTACGGGATCGCCCATCTTTGTTGGAAGATCTTCTTTGTAAACTGCACAACATTGGGGTGTCATTTTCGCAATACCGTTCATATCGATCTTTCGTTTACGGGATAAGACATCCTTTAGAAATTTTGTGTAGCTGGGCACCTGCTGTACCGCTTCATAAAAATATATGTTAATATGCAGTTGTTTGAATAATTCAATGAAGCGAGAGAATTGCATATCCAATTGTTCGTTGCGTAGCTTTTGTGGGAACGACAAATTTCCCCGTTTGCTTGGTATCTCGATGGTTGCTGGCTCTTTTCCTTTAGAACTCCGAATCGGAAGCGTGGGTCTTCTCCAAGGACATGTCGCGTTTCAATTTCTGCTTCTTTGCCGGTGTTATCATTTGATGTTTGTAGCGCTTGTCCAGCTATAGTTTTTCCGCTTCGTACGGAGATAGCTTTGGCTTCTTCTCTAGGATTTTTCTCGGTGTTACTTGGAAGAGCTCCCGGTATTTGTCCAGCAAGAACGTTTGCTATTTGTCCTAGTTCAATTTCTAGATTGCAGATGGAAGCGTCTTGATTGGAAACCTTGGTTTCCATAGTTGTCATCAATTTCTCAAAGTTTGAGTTAGTCTGAAGCTGTAATTGTGGATGGATGGGTTGCTGAAGTTGTTAGCGCTGAAAAGTGTTTTGTTGAGGTGGTTGTTGTCTCAGATTCTACCTCCAAGAAAATAAATGATGATTGTGCCAATTCGAATTGTAAGAATTTCCCAATGGTGGAGTTCTAAAAGAGGAGTTAGAAACATAGTTAGCATCTTCAATCTGATTAGAAGATTTTCCACCTGGGCATTCGGACATCGGATATCCTCCTCCACAAACATCATAGGATTGTTATTGCTTAAAAAGCAACTCAAACTTTTTATTTAATGACTCTAGCTGAGCCACTACTAATTCACTTTCAGCTTTATTGACTCATTGTCGATGCTGGGTGCGTTTAGATTGCCATGAATTCAGGGCCACATCATCGACGAGATCATATATTTCCTGTGGTTTCATCTTGCCCATGACCGTTCCTCTAGCTGAGGAGTCTAGCTTGTCTTTATCAGTTTGGCGCAGACCATTGTTGAAGCCTTCAAGTTTCTCCCATAGTGAAATTCGATTATCGGAAACCCCCTCCAAGAGTTCCTTGAATCTGTCCCATGCCTCATAGACCGTTTCATCATCATCTTGTTAAAAAGATCGGAGCTCGTTTCTCAGCTTTTCCGCTTTCTAAGGTGGGCAATATTTTTTGATGAACTTGTCTACAAGTTGCGCCCAAGTCTTTATTGATCCTGCAGGAAGAGTCTTCAACCAAGTAAATGCTTTATCTCTCAGGAGAAAGGGAAATAGATTTAAGCGTGATGCATACACAAAAATGTTAGGACTCTTAAAGGTGCTACAGAGGCGAACAAATTTGTCCAGATGATCATGAGGATTCTCATGGAAAGCTCCGCTGAATTGATGTGCTTCAACCATATGAGTAATTGATAGTGAAATTGAGGAGTGTAGTGACAACTTACTGATTTTTTGGTCAAACTTGAGATTTTTCAATTTTTGGTTTAACTCTCTAACTCACTCTCTACTGCAGTGCACAGGTCAATTGTAGTAAACCCTAAATGTCGTATCCATAGTGATTTGAAGCCAAAGACTCCCTAAACAATCTAGACTAGCCTAAACTTTAAGTGGCAAAAATAGGAATTTGAAAAGAAATTGAAAACAGATTTTTGATTATGGCAAAATGATAATTGTTTTTGGACTTTTGGAAATTTATCTAAACTGAATTATAAATGCTAAACTAAGGGCTAAAAAGGTTTATCTATCAATGAGGAAGGTTCTCCTAGGGGTTGGGGTTCATTTAAATTAATTATGGATGGAATGGAACAAGTTATCAATTAAAATTCAAATCTGATTCAACCTAAAAAATTACTACTTCCACAGCTCATTTAATCCAAAACTAATAAATATATTATCATATACATATTAGCCAAGTTGAATTGGATAAGTATCCCCACTGAATGTTAAGTTCTCGCTAGCAAATTCACAAGCCCCTCACTGATTTTGCCTATTCTTTTTAGATTTTGGCAATTTCAGTTTGGCATTTCAATTTAACTCACATTCATGCATCAACTAATAAGAAAAGTAATGAGCCCAATCCTAATACTAATGCTTCTTGGTTTATGTCTAAACAACAAGAGGATTTTAAATCAGCCTCTCAACTGCAAATTGAAATGAAATCCACATTAGTACTAGTCAATTGGATAAAATCAGCACATATTGCACAATTGAATTCAGCACATGTCACTCAATGGAATTCAGCACCTGCCATAGTTCCTTGGGCCATCTCTGAACAACAAGGTAGCCCTAAGTTCACTTCTCAATGGATGATATAATCAGGGGTTTACAACAGCAAGGCAGAATCCAAGAGTTTAGGAAATCAGAATTTACAAATAAAAAATCAACAATGACAAGTTGAAATGTTTGCAATAATTCATGAATTGAAACCTTAGAAACTTCATTGTCCCTTGATTCATTTCTGAACAAGAATAGAACCATAAGCAACCTCTCAGTTATTAATTCAACTAGGGTTCCACAATGATGAAAACAGATTTCAACAATTCAGGAATCAAAAATCAGAAAAATCAGAATTCAGAAATCAGGAAAATCATATTATAATTGGAATTGAATCTAGAAACTTGGCATTGGTTCTTGATTCATTTCTGAACAAAGAGTAGAACAAAGGACAACCTCTCAGTTGTTAATTCAAATAGGATCTTGCAATGACAAGAACAAATTCATATGAGTTCAGAAATCAGAATTGTAAAACCAGAAATCAGATTTCAGTGCAGGAAATCAGATTTGTCCATATCTCATCCATACCTAATTAAACTACTACCCTATCCTAGGAGAAATGGAGTTTAGCTCCTCATAATTACAAAATTTGATATACAATGGAAAGGAAATAGATAAAAATCATCCTGGTTGAAGGCTGTCGACAGAAATCAGAATTCCAACTCCAAACCCTTCTTCCTTCCTTGCTTCCTTCCTACAATGACCAGCCTCCTTTCCTTACTTAGCTTCTCAGCTTTTATATGGCATTTAATTACTCTTAGATCGGCATCAGAATGTTCCATAGCCTTTGATGTAAGCTACCTGTCCTGGTCCTGAAATTCCAGCTGTTGCAGTAGCTTTTGGACAGCAAAAGCAAGTGCTCCCCCCTACTTTTCTAACCTTTTCCAGCTTTATAATACATGCTAGGAGATCCAAAAGAACAAGCATCAAAGTCCACAAATAAATTTGGACAATTAAGAAAGCTACTAGGATCAACTTCATTATCAAATAAAATATGATGTTATGCAGAGATGAAATCAGTAAATAAAAATTGATAATTTCGAAGACCTGGACTGATAACCTTGCATATATCATGGAAAATATCCAAATATGGGTGGTTCAGAGCATTGAAGACATCAAAGGGATAAGGATGGAAAGTGAATGAGGTCAGAAATCAAATGTGGATAAGATTTCATAGGAATGATAATTTAGGTGCCAAAAACGATAACTTGATGCCATAAAAGTGATAACTTGTCATAACTTTGGTTATGGTTATCCAAATGTGATCAAATCAGAGCAGTAAGGAGTTAGGACAATAATATAATGATTGCCTAATGCTTTTATGCAGAATTGATAGCTCTGCATATCGAAATGACAGTTTTGCCCTAAAATGATAACTTGACACTAAAAAATAATAACTTATGAAATGGAGTGATAACCTTGCACAACTTGAAATATGATTATCCAAATATGATTAATTCACAATGGCAAGGGATTTAGAGAAAAATAATCACTGGAAATTAGTTCAATTAAAATAATGATAACTTTACACATTGGAATGATAACTTGCCCTAAAAATGATAACTTGGCATAGAATTGAGAGATTTATGGATTTTAGCAATTCAGAACCTCTATGCACATGGAATTAAATATAAAATGAGAAAGATCAACTAGTTATCACAATTCATGCATTCCAAGCATATTTGGCCAAAAGTTAAGCAAAATAAGTGCTCGATATGGGTGATTTGAATAGAAAATGGGATAAAATACCTATTGTGATCAGCTAGTGATCAAACTCCCCCAAGCTTAGCATTTTGCTTGTCTTCAAGCAAAACATTCAGAAATTAAGGACAAACTTGAATTAACAGTCCATAAATGAATTGAAAATCAGCTGAATTAAGTCCAATGAGTTTCCCACTTTGCCAACACTCCCCTTCATTCTTTCCAAAACTCAATCTCTAGCTGAGGAGTCACAAAGGTTAAAGCAAATTTAAGCCATGAAAGAAGTACTAACATTAACTGATTTGAATTTCAAGGATTGCCAACTTTACTAAAAAGTTTGAACTATCAATGTCTTCATGAATAGATTTTTCACTGCTTAAACAGGTTTACACTTGATTTTATTCATGAAAATGCAAGTAAACAGGTCAAGACCTAATTTTTATTTATGCTGGTCACAGGATAAAAATCCTAGTTTTATTCAGGAAAGGTTCCTTTTTGGAATTCACTCTCTTTATTCATGCATGCATGCAATGCAAAAATGCAGCTTTTCTTTTTTCTCCATTTTTCCTTTTCTATTCTGTTCATGAAGTGAGCGATAGTTCAAACTCAAGTATAGTTTAGATCCTTAAATGCAAATAGTTAAGGTTTCCTATTTAACATGGCAGCAAGAGCCTTGACCCCTCTCTAGACATCTTCTACTTTCCATTCAATCCATGAATGTCAGTTAGTGTTACCCACAAAAAGAAAATTTTTCAGCTGAAATTTAATTCAAATGCATATGAATTGATAATGTCAATTAAAGTAAGAAGACTAATGGCCAAATGGCCACTTGGTATTGTAGTGTACTAACTGTCATAATAAAGTATTTCACCCATTTTAGAGTTAAAATGAATGCGGGAATTAAATGATAACCAGTGATAACTAGTGATAATAAATGATGATATGAGTATTAAAATAGATTGAAAACTAGTGAAATGAGTGATAACTTGTTCAAAACAGTGATAACGTGGTAATAAATGATGATATGAGCATTAAAATAGATTGAAAACATGGTGTAAAGTTTAGAAAAGCACCAGGTTTCCTCTCCTAAGCTTATCATCAACACTGTCCACAGTGGTGAAAGAGATAGGCAAGGGAGAGGGTTGGGAGGGTATGAAATTCATGGAATTGTGCATTTGATCCCTTCCAATGGTTCTTTCATTTCAATCAGAGTCTTCAGGTGATCCACACTTCATGATTTGCAACCAATCCTACAAGGAAACAAGGGATATCAGTGAAATCTGCAATATCAGATTTTTAGGGTGCACAATTCAACAATGCATTGAAATTCACTGAAATTCAGCTATGATGAATTTGGATAACTGATATGAATGATAATTCATATGTTAGTATAATGATTTCAGCATGAGGAAATTAAAAGTGAGTGTAGAGATACTCCCTAATTGTCAATTTGTGGATTGATCTGATTTCTCCCTGATTTATTTCTGCAAAATAGAAAGATTAAGTGTAAAATGACTTGGGCCACCTCCCAAAAAGTACCCTACTTTAGTGTCTTAGGCTAGACATTGTTCCACTTGAATTCATCTAGGCAAATTTGGCAAATCTTACAAATTCAGCACCTCCTTAGTTGAATCCAGAGCTGTGGGGTTGTACAGCTTCAACCTCTGTCCATTGACCTTGAATATATCATCCTTATCATTCAAAAGTTTGCTCCAAAAGGATAAACTTTGTGTACTTTGAAGGGTCCACTCCACCTTGATTTCAACTTTCCAGGAAACAACTTGAGCCTTGAATTGTATAACAACACAAGGTTCCAACCTTGAATTCTTTCTTCAAAATTCTGCTATCATGACACATTTTGGTTCTCTCCTTGTAGAATTCTGAATTATGATAGGCATTAAGCCTAATTTCATCCAATTCATCAATTTGTACGAGTCTTTTCTGTCCACAAGCATGCATATCAAAATTTAGTGCCTTGACTGCCCAATAGACCTTATGTTTCAACTCAATTGGAAAATGACATGTCTTGCCATAAACAAGTTTATAAGGAGAAGTGCCTATTGGGGTTTTATATGTTGTCTTGTATGCCCAAAGTGCCTCATTTAACCTCAAACTCCAATCCTTTCTAGTTAGGGAAATTGTTTTCTCCAATATGGCCTTGATCTCCCTATTTGAAATTTTTGCTTGGCCATTTGTTTGAGGATGGTAAGCAATTGAGACCTTGTGTTTAACTCCATACTTGTTTAGGAAGTTCTCAAAGCATTTTTCAATAAAGTGGATCCCTCCATCACTTATGACCACCCTTGGGATTCCAAATCTTGAGAAGATTATCTCCTTGAACAACTTGATCACATTCCTGGAATCAGCAGCTATAGATGGAATTGCCTCTATCCATTTAGATACATAGTCAATAACTAGCAATATAAATTTGTATCCAAAGGAGCTAGGGAAGGGTCCCATGTAATCAATGCCCCAAACATAAAAAATTTCAACTTCTAGGATCCCATTCTGTGGCATTTCATTCCTCCTTGAAGTAAATCCTGCCCTTTGATATTCATCACAGCTCTTCACATACATGTAAGCATCCTTGAACAAAGAAGGTCAATAGAAACCAGATTGAAGTACTTTGGCAGCTGTCTTTTGAGTAGCTCCATGTCCACCATATGGAGATGAGTGGCATTCATACAAAATATTGGAATTCAACTTCTGTTACACACCTCCTGAAAATGCCATCAGGGGACTTCTTGAATAGAAATGGGTCATCCCAATAGAAGTCCTTCAAGTCATGGAAGAACTTTTTCTTCTATTGATAGGAAAAATCAGAAGGAACAATCCCACAAGCCAAGTAATTTACAATATCAACATACCAAGGAGTTGGGGCAACTGATATGGCTATTAGAAAATCATCAGGGATGGAGTCATTGATAGGGAGTGATGGAAAAAATCCTGAACTCCTTCCATCCTTGACAAATGGTCAGCAACTAAATTTTATGTCCCTCTTTTGTCCTTGATTTCAACATCAAACTCTTGTAGCAATAGGATCCATCTTATAAGCCTTGGTTTTGATTTCTTCTTACTAATCAGGTGCCTCACTGCTTGGTGGTCAGTGAATACAATCACTTTGGATCCAATTAGATAAGATCTGAACTTATCAAATGCAAACACCACTACCAACAATTCTTTTTCAGTGGTAGCATAATTAATTTGAGCCTCATCTAGTGTCTTGCTAGCATAGCAAATGACATAATGTTTCTTATCCCTGATTTGCCCAAACACAGCGCCTACTGTTTGATCAGAGGCATCACACATAATTTCAAAAGGTATGGATCAATCTGGTGGCTGCACTATAGGAGCTGAGATGAGGGCTTCTTTCAGCTGCTTGAAGGCCTTCATGCATTCTTCATTGAAGTTGAACTCAACATCTTTTGCCAACAGCTTGGTAAGAGGCCTGGTTATCATTGAGAAGTTCTTGAAAAACCTCCTGTAAAAGCCTGCATGCCCCAAGAAGCTCCTTACTGCCTTCACATTTGTGGATGGTGGTAACTACTCAATTACTTCAATCTTGGCCTTATCCATCTCAATTCCTCTACTTGAAACAATATGTCCTAGAACAACTCCTTGGACCATAAAATGGCCACTTCTCCCAATTGAGGATCAAATTGGACTCCCTACATCTTTGTAGAACCTTTGTCAAATTTTCTAGGCAACTTTCAAAAGAGTCTCCATATACTGAAAAATCATCCATGAAAACCTCCATAATATCTTCAATGAAATCTGAGAAAATTGACATCATACATTTTTTAAAAGTGGCAGGTGCATTGCATAGACTAAATGACATTCTCCTATAAGCAAATGTCCCATATGGACATGTAAAAGTGGTCTTATGCTGATCTTGAGGATGAATTGGGATTTGAAGGAACCCTGAATAGCCATCTAGATAACAGAAGTGGGAGTGCTTTGCCAACCTTTCTAACAGTTGGTCAATAAAAGGAAGAGGGAAGTGGTCCTTCCCGGTTGCCTTGTTCAATTTTCCGAAATCAATACACATTCTCCAACCTGTGATTGTCCTGGTGGATATCAATTCATTTGAATCTGATTTGACTATTGTAATTCCTCCTTTCTTTGGTATCACCTGAACAGGGCTGACCCATTCAGTATCTGAAATGGAGTAGATAATTCCAGCATTCAATAATTTTAGTACCTCCTTCTTGGCAACTTCTTTCAACACTGGATTCAACCTTCTTTGGCATTCAATTGAGAGTTTGTAGTTGTCCTCCATAGGGATACTGTGCATGCAAATTGAGGGATTAATACCCTTAATATCTTCATTAGAATAGCCTATTACTTCCCTGTACAGCTTCAATCTTTTCAGCAACTCCTCAACTTGATCCTTAGGCAAATTGGCATTGATGATAACATAAAATGTTGAATTCTCTCATAAGAATTCATACTTCAGGTTGCTAGGGAGAGGTTTGAGCTCCAATTTAAAGGAATTATCTAGAGCTGAATTAGATTGGAGCTCAGCAATGATAACCTATTGCACTTCATTCTGATTTTCTAAATTTCCCACTGATTTGGATAAATTCAATGCAGATTGGTATGCTTCACCCTCTAGATCCTCTAATTCCTTCAAGTGATCAAACATTAGGCACATTTGCAATGGATCTTCAATGGGAATTATAGCAGAAAATTGCTGTACAATCTGATCTAGCTACCCCTCTTCAAAATCATTTTCCTAAAAATTTGGCCTACTGATAACTTGTGCCAAATTAAATTCTATCTTATCCTCCCCAATTTGGAATGTCAATCTGCCCTCTTCGACATCTATGATAGCTCCTGCAGTGGCTAAGAAGGGCCTCCCTAGAAGAATAGGGGTATTCAAGTCCTAATCCATGTCAAGCACCACAAAATCTACTGGAATATAGAATTTTCCAACTTTGAGGGGTATGTCTTCAATAATTCCATGTGGATATTTGATGGATCTATCATCTAGCTACAAGGACATGTTGGTAGGCTTCATATCTCCAACTTCTAGCTTCCTACAAAGTGAAAGAGGGATAACACTTACTGATGCACTCAAATCACACATTGCCCTCTGAATTTTCCTATTTCCAATCTCACAAGGAATTGAGAAGCTTTCTGGATCCTTTAACTTGGGTGGCAACTTGTTTTGGATAATTGCAGAAGCCTCTTCAGTCAAAGCAATAGTTTCATGTTCCATAATCCTTCTCTTCTTTGTCAAAATTTCCTTTAAAAACTTGTCATATGAAAGCATCTCCTGAATTGCCTCAACAAATGGCACATTGATATACAACTTCTTTAGGATTTCAAGGAATCTTCCATACTGTTGATCATGCCTAGCCTTGATTAGTCTTTGGGGGAAAGGTACTTTGTCAAAGACCCTGTCCCTGACTTTATTTTGAGGGTGTTGATTCTGATTTTCCACCACAGATTCAGCTGGTTCTTCAGCTGCTTTTGAATCCGATTTAGTTGGATTATCTTCAGTTTTCTTCATTGGTTCTTCCACAATTCTTCCACTCCTGAGTTGGATAGCTTTAGCTTGTTCCTTTGGGTTCACTTTTGATTGTCCAAAAAAGAACATGGGTGGCCTATTGGCTGTGCTTGCTTGTTGGGCAATTTGATTCTCAAGAATTGTTTGGTGGGAACTCAAAGCCTCATATCCAAAGTCAATTTCTGCATTGCCTCCTCTTGTTTTTCCTGCTTCTTCAGAATTTGTTGCAACATCTCCTCCATTTTTGACATTTGAGGGGCTTGAACTTGAGGTGGCTCATATGGAGGTCTTTGCATTTGAGCTTGTGGAGGCTGATATGGTGGTGGTTGATTCTTTGGTAAAATCTTTGATTGCCAATTTGAATTCTACATAGGTGGCCCTTGGTAATGGTTAGCCTTGTAGGACAAGTAGGGGTGGTTCCTATTCTCTGTAGTATAGAACTCAGCAGGGGGCTTCACTCCATAATTCCCTATAGCATTCACTTGGTCTATGGATTGCTCATGTTGCTGCATTATCAGGTTGCAACTCTCGGTGACTTGGCCCTGATTTCCACACACATCACACCTTGATTTAGAATTGGAAGTCTTGTTGACATTAGGTGACAAATTCAGCTTCTCCAATGATTTTTCAATCCTTCTTTAATCGGGACAGCAATGTTGTTGACTTGATTTTTATTGGATGGCCTTCTTGTCCTGTCATGTGTAAGGAAATGGTGGTTCTTGGCCATGTTCTCAATTAATTGGTAGGCTTCATCAATGTTTGTGGATGCAAATATCCCTTCTGCAACTGTGTCTAATGCAACCTTGCTAGGGTAGTTCAATCCCTTGTGGAAATAATTGACTAGTTGCCATTTTTCAAAACCATGATGTGGACATGCCCTCAGCAAGCTCTGGAGTCTTTGTCATACATCACATATATTCTCTTGATCCAATTGATAGAACCTCACAATCTGATCTCTGTAATTGTCAGTTTTGCTAGGTTGAAAAAATTCAGCTAGAAACAATTGGATTATGGACTTCCAAGTGGCAATCTCTTCAGGTTTGAGGGTCTTCTACCAAGTCTTTGCCTTATCCTTAAGTGAGAAAGGGAATAGCCTCATGTAGACAGCATCCATAGGGGTGTTATTGAAGTGGGCAGTGCTGCAAATTTCCTTGAAATTGTCCAAGTGTGAGGCTGGGTCTTCATTCCCCAATCCAGCAAATTGGTATTGCCTTATCATTGTGACTAGTGCTGGATTCACTTCAAAGTTTGCAGCAGGTGCTAGGACTCCATTCCCTTGTTGATTTCTGACATTACTAGGTGAATAGCAATCCTTGAGTGTCCTTGGTGCAGTCATGTTTACTTCCTCTTCTTCAAAAATTCTCCTTCTTGCCTCTAACCTTTGCAATCTTCTCCTTCTCAAGAATCTTCTTTCAGGTTCATGATCTGATTGATAATGGTCCTCTTGATTGTCCAAATCCTGTATAAATGAATTCAGAAGTATCAAATTCAAAAAAAAAAAATAGACAAAATTGGAAATGATAACTTGCAAAAACTGAAAATTGGCCTAAATAATGAACTGAAAACTAGTCTAAAACTAATCTAAACTATCTAAGTTAATCTAATTGACTTCAAATTCCCGGCAACAACGCCAAAAACTTGATAGTGAAATTGAGGAGTGTAGTGATAACTTGCTGATTTTTTGGTCAAACTTGAGATTTTTCAATTTTTGGTTTAACTCCCTAACTCACTCTCTAATGCAGTGCATAGGTCAATTGTAGTAAACCCTAAATGTCGTATCCACAGTGATTTGAAGCCAAAGACTTCCTAAACAATCTAGACTAGCCTAAACGTTAAGTGGCAAAAACAAGAATTTGAAAAAAAAGTGAAAACAGATTTTTTATTATGGCAAAATTATAACTATTTTTGAACTTTTGGAAATTTATCTAAACTGAATTATAAATGTTAAACTAAGGGCTAAAAATGTTTATCTATCAATGAGGAAGGTTCTCCTAGGGGTTGGGGTTCATCAAAATTAATTATGGATGGAATGGAACAAGTTATCAATTAAAATTCAAATCTAATTCAACCTGAAAAATTACTGCTTCCACAGCTCATTTAATCCAGAACTAATCAATATATTATCATATACATATTAGCCAGGTTGAATAGGATAAGTATCCCCACTGAATGGTAAGTTATCACTAGCAAATTCACAAGACCCTCACTTATTTTGCCTATTCTTTTCAGATTTTGGCAATTTCAATTTGGCATTTCAATTTAACTCACATTCATGCATCAACTAATCAGAAAAGTAATGTAATGAGTCCAATCCTAATACTAATGCTTCTTGGTTTATGTCTAAACAACAAGAGGATTTTAAATCAGCCTCTCAACTGTAAATTGAAATGAAATCCACATTAGTACTAGTCAATTGGATAAAATCAGCACATATTGCACAATTGAATTCAGCACATGTCACTCAATGGAATTCAGCACCTGCCATAGTTCCTTGGGTCATCTCTGAACAACAAGATAGCCCTAAGTTCACTTCTCAGTGGATGATATAATCAGGGGTTTACAACAACAAGGCAGAATCCATGAGTTCAGGAAATCAGAATTTACAAATCAAAAATCATCAATGACAAGTTGAAATGTTTGCAATAATTCATGGATTGAAACCTACTCTTGATTAATTTCTGAACAAGAATGGAACCATATGCAACCTCTCAGTTATTAATTCAATTAGGGTTCCACAATGATGAAAACAGATTTCAACAATTCAGGAATCAGAAATTAGAAAAATCAGAATTCAGAAATCAAGAAAATCAAATTCTAATTGGAATTGAATCTAGAAACTTGGCATTGGTTCTTGATTTATTTCTTAACAAAGATTAGATCAAAGGACAACCTCTCAGTTGTTAATTCAAATAGGATCTTGCAATGACAAGAACAGATTCATATGAGTTCAAAAATTAGAATTGTAAAACCAGAAATCAGATTTGAAATCAGATTTGTTCATATCCCATCCATAACTAATTAGACTACTACCCTATCCTAGGAGAAATGGAGTTTAGCTCCTCATAGTTACAAAGTTTGATATACAATAGGAAAGAAAATAGATACAAATCATCCTGGTTGAAGGCTGTCGACAGAAATCAGAATTCCAACTCCAAACCCTTCTTCTTTCCTTGCTTTCTTTCTGCAATGGCCATCCTCCCTTCCTTGCTTAGCTTCTCAGCTTTTATATAGCCTTTAATTATCCTTAGATCAGAATGTTCCATAGCCTTTGATGTAAGCCACATGTCCTGGTCCTAAAATTCCAGCTGCTGCAACAGCTTTTGGACAGCAAAAGTAAGTGGTCCCCCCTACTTTTCCAACCTTTTTCAGCTTTATAATACCTGCTAGGAGATCCAAAACAGCAAGCATCAAAGTCCACAAATAAAATTTGGACAATTAAGGATTAAGAAAGCTACTAGGATCAGCTTCATTATCAAATAAAATCTGATGTTATGCAGAGGTGAAATCAGTAAATAAAAATTGATAATTTTGAGGACCCGGACTGATAACCTTGCATATATCATGAAAAATGTCCAAATATGGATGGTTCAGAACATTGAAGACATCAAAGAGATTATGATGAAAAATGAATGAGGCCAGAAATCAAATGTGGATAAGATTTCATAGGAATGATAACTTGGGTGCGAAAAATGATAACTTGATGCTATAAAAGTGATAACTTGTCATAACTTTAGTTATGGTTATCATGATCAAATCAGAGCAGCAAGGAGCTAGGTCAATAATATAATGATTGCCTAATGCTTTTATGCAGAATTGATAGCCCTACATATCGAAATGACAGTTTTGCCCTAAAATGATAACTTGACACTAAAAAATGATAACTTATGAAATGGAGTGATAACCTTGCACAAGTTGAAATATGATTAGCCAAATATGATTAATTCACAATGGCAAGGGATTTAGAGCAAAATAATCACTCGAAATCAGCTCAATTAAAATAATGATAACTTTGCACATTGGAATGATAACTTGCCCTAA
Source organism: Pontederia crassipes (assembly GCA_030549335.1). Taxonomy (NCBI): domain Eukaryota; kingdom Viridiplantae; phylum Streptophyta; class Magnoliopsida; order Commelinales; family Pontederiaceae; genus Pontederia; species Pontederia crassipes. The sequence continues at coordinate 8,540,681 of JAUKPH010000018.1, read as the reverse complement.
AAATAATAACATGGCATAGAATTGAGAGATTTATGGATTTTAGCAATTCAGAACCTCTATGCACATGGAATTAAGTATAAATTGATAAAGATCAACAAGTTATCACAATCCATTCATTCCAAGCATATTTGGCCAAAAGTTAAGCAAAATAAGGGCTTAATATGGGTGATTTGAATAGAAAATGGAATAAAAAACCTATTGTGACCAGCTAGTGATCAGTAATGGTGGGATTCAATTCGTAGTTATTTGTTGTGATTGCTGGAATCACAATGCTGGAGTTGGTGTTCGAATATTTGGCTGAGACATAATCCCTCATGCTAAATTCTTCTTCTTCCTGTTCAACTTGACGTCGTTCCTGTTCAGCTTGGCAGCATTCTTGTTGTTCAGCCATCATGTTCTTTCGCAGCAGCCGCGTTGTTCGTTCGATCCCAGGATCAAATTTCAAAGGAGCTTTGGAACTTAGTGTCACGGTCCAAAGGCTCGAGAGTAGATATCTTGTGAAAGAATCGTGCCTGAAAATATGCACAACCACCAAACGAAAGGAAACAGAAAGTAAAGAGTCTCAAAGTAGCATAAGTAGAGAATAACTCCTTGGTACCAGCGTAAAATTTTTTTTGCGAAAATTGATAACAGTAGCTAGCAAGTGCACTAATCGCTCAAGTAATAAAGTGAAAAATATAGGTTGTCGATCACACGCGGAACTAATTTACTTCTCTATCAAATCTCAGAGACTAATAAGAGACGACATAAGATTTTGGGATAAAAGTTGTGAAAAAAGTAAAGATACAGTAATATAAAAAGAGAAAAAGAAAAATAAATAAAAATACAAATAAACTGTCGACGCATAGGTCCTTAGGATAATATATCTCAAAAGAGACAAACTAATAGTCCTAGAAATATTAAGTTGTTTCGATTGATGGATTAGAATCTACTTCAGGCATCGATTTTCTACCAGAACAAATCAAACTATCTCAATTTGAGATTCAATATAATTATTCTGTCTAAGATCATAATTAAATAAAATAGATTTTCAGATGCTTAGATTGTAGATTCTAGACTATTGATACCCATATAATGGTAATGTTCAATAGACTGCATAATACGTAATTCCATCAGGGATCATACGACTGTGTTATATAATACTTTGATATCTAAATCTTAAATCAATTCCAGAGCTGTCATGCAAATTAGGATGACAATTCCTACTAGGATAATAGTCAAATTAGGATAACAATCAATCTCTGGAAAAGCATTAGAAGCAGCATATATAATCAAAAGAAACTAATTTTATTTCATGAAATAGAGGTATATGAGTCTGCCTTTTAACAATAAAAGTATAAACCTATAGGCGCCGTTTGGCTCGAGATTAACTAGCAGAATATCATAATATTCTCATAATATAGCCAAACACAAAGAGGATTAGGAATAAAGCAGTCAAACCTCGATTTTTTAATAAAACTGCTACTTTTAATAAAAAATAAGAATGTCTCTATTCTTTTAAAACAGATGAATATCACTATTTTTCTTTTTTCAACCTTAATTTATTTTTATTATTTATTCGTGTATTATTATATTATTATTTTCAAAAGTAATAATAAATGTCAACTATTAATAATAAAATATTTTAGTTATAAAATATTATATTTTAAAATTTTTATTCCGATTGAACCAAACATAGAATAGAATAAGAATATAAGAAGAATATTTTATTCTTTTGAATAAAATTTCTTATTCTCTAAAATATATTCATCTTCCAAATGGGGGCATAGGATATAATGAGGCTCCCCCGAAGTAGGTAGGAGCCCCAATCTTGTAAAAAAAATTAAATCGGCAACCGGTCCAACGAATAATTAAACCAATGATCCAACCCGGTTTATCCTCAAGATGTAGTGCCCTAGATCTTTGGCCACAACGAAAAATTCGATTTCCCTCTTCTGTGATTTCCCCCTTAAAGGCATTGCCCCTACGGCGACCATGCCAATCTGCCTCTTTTGTGCCAGAGTACGAACTATTTTGTGATTATTTTTGTTTGAACCCTTCAACGCACCATCTGTTGTCCAAGTTTCCTCACGCGTGATCTGCTGTCAGGTTCCCCGGCGCCTCATCACGATTTGCTGCTGCCCAGTTTCCTTCGCTGCTGTCCAAGTATGTTCTTTATTGTTTTCTTTTTGTGTTTTTGTGGGAAATATGCTTTTGGGCCTTTCATATATGCTAACAGCTTCACGATTTGCTGCTGCCCAGGTTCCTTTGCTGCTGTCCAAGTATGTTCTTTGTTGATTTCTTTTTGTTTTGTCTGAAATATCTTTCATATATGCTAACAGCTTCCTTTCTAAACTAGTTTCTTTCACTCGTGATTTGTAGTCCAGGTATGTTCTTTGTCCTTTTCTTTTTGTTTTATGACCATATCAGCTTGCAGGATGATTCACATGGTCACATACATGAGAACACTCGACTTGTAAATTTGCAAAAGAATAAGAATGCGAGGGAAATGATAATTTATTTAGAATGCCTTATTCATTTATTTTCTTCTCTTTTTGTTCATTTTTTTTTGTGCTTTACTTGTTCTTTTATGTGTCTGTTTTCTTTGATTTTGAGGGAAAGTTAATAAAAGCATTCAGCTACCTCACTGCTAACTTGTGAAGTTTTTGTTGTTTCGGAATTCCATTGGAATGTTATTAAAACTTCTACATTAATGCCTAAATGATATTATCAAGAACATGACACACTGTGAACATTAATTATATTTTGTGCATACAGATTTTATGTTCATACACAATGCCTAAATGCCATTGTCAAGAAGAAGCAATAATACAAACTTCTTGGACCGAGAGTAATCCTGGTAGAAGATTTTATGGGTGTCCATTTTATGGGGTGAGGTGTACAATATTATTATAGGTGTAATGTAGATTAAATTGCATATTTATGATTTATTTATCTTGCAGCAACGAAGGGCATGCAAGTATTCCCAGATGGATAGATCCTTCTTTTGAACCAAGATCTACACAAGTGATAAATGGATTGTTGTGAAAAATCGATAGGATGGAACTTGCAAATTTAGTTGAAGAACCTGAAGTTAGGATCAATAGGAATGGGATGAAGTTATGTTGCCAATATCTTGTTGTGATAATTGTTCTTATAGTTCTATCGGTCATGTTTATATGACATGAGGTTGTAAATTTCATGACTTGTAATATGGACCGATAATGTAATATGGATCATTAATGCCATGCTATTGTAATGTATTTAAAAGCTGATATTGTTCTCTTTTGTGCATACGACTTTTAGATAGGAAAGGTGTTTGCATCTTTGAGAAAAACAAGCACAAACTGATTTCCTAAGTTGATAGCATGAACCATGCATAACTGTAGAGACCACATTTTATGATATTAGAAACCGAGTACTGGAAGGTGGGAGCGGAAAGGAAGAAGAAATGGATGTCAATTATGATATATATTAATGATTCATTCTCTTATGTTGATTCTATACGTGCAACCATATTTTATGTCCATTGGTGATCTTTACGGTATCTTAATTTGTCCTATTTGGTAATTAGAACTTATCCTTAATTCTTGCAAACGTTGTGACTATTAGATGTGCAAATATGTAAATCCAAATTAGCATAACCTGCCCTTGACAGAATAATTAAATCAATTAACTAATTAATAAATAAAATTCTTTATAATAAAATTATATAACTAAATTAAGTTGACATAAGTAAATGCACGAATCAAAAAATTTCCTTAATTTATGTGATCCTTCTCATCAGATAGCAAGCATAAGATGACATGAGATATAATCTGATCCTTCTCACTAGACATCAAGCATTAAGATGCCATAATCTGATCCTTCTCATCAGACAACAAGCAAAACTGATCCTTTTCATCAGAACATATATGAGACGTCAAAACATATATAGATAAGAAGACAAAAGTTTCAACATACATGAGAGAAGGAAAGTATATCTCAACAGTAGCCAGAATATCATGTCAACCAGACTTCTTCATAATTTTTCAGCATGATACATTGTCTGAATGTAGTCCAACAAAATGAACAAGAAGACAAAAATTTCAGCGATACATTGTTTTACAAAATTCATAATAGAAATAAGCTATTTGAGTCAAAAGTGGGTCCTTGAAGTTGCAATTTGATTCGAGAATACCTGCAAGAGTATGTCAACGTTATTAACCTGGTGGAAAGAATCAAAATATAAAGTTCCAAATGGATTATAGGTGCAAGAATCAAGAATCAAAAGTGCAATAACCTAGTGGCAGTTTGATTCCAAAATACCTGCAATACCATGTCAATGTCATTAAATTGGTGCCAGGGGTATGCAAAGTGAAAGATAAATATAGTGGCAAGACTCACAAACTGTGAAAAATAAATATCATTTTAATCATCTTTAGACCTGTTGATGATAAACCCTGTGGCAAGAATCAAAGTACAAAGTAAGCTTGCGAGTCATTAAGATGAAAAACACAAAATGGTACATTACATACTTTTACCTTCAACAATGGACATGTCTTTTTATCATGCCCATGCTTTTTGCAATTTCCACAAGTCCTTTTCTTAGTCTTGGATAGCGAAATTTCAACGCCAGATTTAATTCTTCCAATATTTTTTTGTCTACCCTTAGATTTCACACGAACCGGATCGCGTATGACAAATTGTGATTGTTGTAAGCTAATAGAGGTTGTTTGATTTACAAGAATCTCATTAGCTAATGGTTGACTGACTTGAATCCCACTTGTGCTTGCTTCACTCGCATTGACAACTACGTTTGCAATATGGAATTCTCGCATCTTTCTTATAACATCATTAACAATGGGAGCTCCAAATCGTAAATGCTTAGTTGACATCAAACCCATCTCTTCAACTTTCCACAAGTTACTTTGCCAAGTTAACTTTTGAATGGGGGTTATAAGATCACTACCATTGGATGATTTATCATAAATTGCATGGGCATTTGTGTATCTCACATTTGTTGTCCACCGATGAAGAACATATTCCTCGAGTAAGAATCCAACTCCTTTTTTTATGGAGAACACTTAAATTATGAGACAAAATATTCCTTCTTGTTCATATTTTTTGCAAGAACATTTTATGGAAATTTTTTCAAAGTTACTAAACTCCACGATATTCTTACCCTCATCAACAGCTCGCATATGATAAACTAAGTACACTGACCTTTCAACATCTTTGTATATCTTGCGAACATATAAGTTGAAGGATTCTGCATATTGATATTGAAACTTGCAAAATATGGCATGTGTGTAAATTGTGCCTGCTTAGACCTCTAACAGATTTTTGAGAAGATATGCAGGCGAGGAGTTCATATTTTGAAAATCTTCTTTTTCCTCAACTCCTCGGTGAGTTTGAATAGCCCTATCATATTGCCTTATAAAATCTGAAATTGATGTGTTAGCATTGACAAAACCATAAAAAAAAAGCATTAATACTTTCCACCCTTTGTGTGATACGCATACCTGCAGTAAACACATCTTGAAAATATAACGAAATCCATTGTTCGCATTTGTTCTACATCACCTCTAACCAATGTCCATCAGGTATACAAAACTTTTCTTTCAAAGCAATCCAACCACACGCAAATTCATCTACACTTGATGATCCATAAAGCCACATATGGTAGTCTTCTTTGAATGTAGCTTTTGCATATAAATCTTGTAGATGAGTCATCGCATTCCTAGCAATATGCCAAGTACAAAAAATATGTTTAGTATCCGGAAAAACATTACGTATAGCATTGCCCATTGCAATGTCCTGATCCGTAATAATACAAATTGGACGCTTGCCATTCATGCACTCTAATCATGTTTCAAATAACCATGTGAATGTCTCTTCTGTTTCATCTGCAAGTAAAGCACAACCAAATAAGCATGACCTCCTGTGATGATTTATTCTAGTGAATGGAGCAAAGGGCATTCTCAAATTATTTGTGCGATATGTTGTGTCAAACACTACAACATCACCAAATGTGAGGTAAATATCCCTTGACCTTCCATCGGCTCAAAAGAAATTTAGAACAGTTCCATTAGCATCTAACTCCCATCTATGAAAGAAACCCGGATCCACGCTTATTTTATCTTAAAAAATAGATATGATATTAAGACATTCATGAGTAAAATTGTTTTTTCCTTATTGTTCTCAAATGATCAATACAATTTTGGACCGTTATAAGTGGTTCACCGGACATATTAAGTGCACGAGTTATCCTCGATGGACCCATGCCGAATTCATGTAGGTTATCAATAGCTTCTTTTGAAGTTGCTTTAAATTGTTTCTGTGAGCGTAGAAATTTTACTTTTGATGGCGTTGTTAGAGGATGACTATGTTGTTCTTCAAATTTTCTTATCTCCCATTTTCCATCCTTTCGTAAACCAATATATAATTGGGCAAGACAATCGTCCCTAACTTCTCTTCTTTGCTTAAATACTTTTTCAGCGCCCCGCTTCAATTTCTTATGCCCTTCTTTAGAACACACATAAGTTCTATTGATAACATCTCTCGTAACTCTAGACTTATGTGAAGCTTGTTTCCTAACTGAAAAACCAACCATTTTGGCATACATATTGTAATACTTGTTGCTTCCTCGTCAGTGTCAAATATCATGCCAATAGATAGTTTCGGTAACTCATAAGATTTCACATACATGTCTTCATTTTCTTCTTCCACAATGTTTTCAACATTTAAGTCCTCCACATTATCAATTTCATCAGTGATCTCTATTTCATTCTCCATAAATTACCCTTTAACTAACATGAACAAAAAAATGAGGACAAACATCAGTGAGCTTCTATTAATATGCATGTTTTAAATGTACATGAGGACAAACATAAGTGAACTTCTATTAACATGCTAACATGTCAAAGTCAAACATATATGCAATTTTACATGTATATGAGAACAAACATCAGTGAACTAGGAACCTGATATAGTCATAAAACAAAAAGAAAAGGAAAGGACAAAGAACATGTGAATCTCATATGCAAATTTACATGTCGAGTGTTCTCATGTATGTGACCATGTGAATCATCCTGCAAGCTGATATGGTCATAAAACAAAAAGAAAAGGACAAAGAACATACCTGGACTACAAATCATGAGTGAAGGAAATTGGTTTAGAAAGGAAGCTGTTAGCATATATGAAAGACCCAAAAGCATATTTCATACAAAACAAAAAGAAATCAACAAAGAATATACTTGGACAGCAGCGAAGGAATCTGGGCAGCAGCAAATCGTGAAGCTGTTAGCATATATGAAAGACCCCAAAAGCATATTTCCCTCAAAGACACAAAAAGAAAACAATAAAGAACATACTTGGACAGCAGCGAAGGAAACTGGGCAGCAGCAAATCGTGATGAGGCGTCGGGGAACCTGACACGTGTGAGGAAACTTGGACAACAGATGGTGCATTGAAGGATTCAAACAAAAATAATCACAAAATAGTTCGTACTCTGGCACAAAAGAGGCATATCGGCGTGGTCGCCGCAGGGGCAATGCCTTCAAGGGGGAAATAACAGAAGAGGGAAATCGAATTTTTCGCTGTGGCCAAAGATCTAGGGCACTACGTCTTGAGGATAAACCAGGTTGGATCGTCGGTTTATTCGTTGGACCGGTTGTCGATTTAATTTTTTTTACAAGATTGGGCACACCCTCACAGATGTCGTCCGATTTAGTCAGACGGCATCCGAAGTAGGTAGGGGGCTCCTACATACTTATGCAGGAAGGAGCCCCATTATATCCAAACCAATAACAATAAAACTAAATTAAGAACTAAGTACTAAATTAATCTTTAAACTACAAAAAAGAACTACAGCAAAATCTAAAGATTTAATAGATCTTCTAATATCATCCCAACATAGAATAAAACAGATAACACTCTTCAAGAATCACCGATGAACTGCTACTGAACTCTCGTCTAGAGTTGATCCAGCTGAAGTCTTCTTAGCAAGCCTTCAGAGTCTTCTCACGTTCTTGGCTTTGAAGAATAGGTTGCAGGCCCTAGCATGATTAATTTTGGCTGCTAGACGTCTCTTTTTATAGGGTCTCCGATTTTCAAGAGGCTTAGGAAGAAATAGAAATATTGTCCATGTGAAATAAGGTAACTTCGGAGTCCCATAGTCCCATTGGGTCTGAGGGTTTTATCTTATAAAATTTTGAGATTTCTAGCTTAATTTGTTTCCAATTGATCCTAAGGACATACAGTGGGAGTTAGAGTCCTTGTGCTATGAAAATCCTTTTGAAAATACGTTTTTTTGTTTAGAACAATGTTGGTCACGCCCCCCGAATTGATTTTAATGGCCTATAGATTCAGAATAGGAGTTTTCAATGTTTTCACGAGGCATGAAGCAGACTTCACGGCCCGTGAATTGGGTGATTTCTTTCCTGTACTCGCGTGACTTATCTCTTTCACGGCCCGTAACGAAAGACTAACGACCCGCGAACTTCGATTCTAAAATGTTGGCTGTTCTGTGATACCCGTGATGAAGTCCAGACAATCCGTTAAATAGTTTCTTTTAAGTCCTTCGGCGTTCAACGACCTGTTAATTGTTATTCACAATACGTTAATCGCTGGTAATTGATTTCGAGCCTTATGTGGTGTCCGTGATATCCATTTAACGGCAGGTAATATTGGAAAGGCTTGAATACTTAAGGGTCCGTTATCAACGTCTCACAGCCCGTTAAAATACTTCGAGAAATGCTGTAGGAGCCGTGAGACTTCTATCATCCATGAGACACATAGTATCACGGCCGTGAAAGTTTCTTCACGGCCCGTAAGTAGTCTTCGTTTGCTTTGTGCGTCCTTTCAGTCCGTGAAGCGTAATGCGTGGCATAATATTTGCTCTTTACGATCGTGATAGATTTTTCACGGCCCGTGAGATCACCATTCTGCTCCAATTGGAGCCATGAAGACAGGTTGTTGAGGCGTGAGTCAGTATTTCACAGCCCGTAAGATAGGTATTACGGCCCGTGAGACGAAATTCTTTTGTGCAATCTCTTCTGTGAGCGTTGTGATCATCCATTTGCGAGGCGTGGCCGATACCTTAACGGCCGTGATAGCCTTATAACAGCTCATGACGAAGGATATTTGATATCTTCGGAAGCTATTTGAACTCTATTTTGCATTGTTCTTCTTTTCTTTTGTTCCTCTGCCATGTTTTATTCATAATTCCTGCAAAAATCACACCAACTATGGTAGATGGCTACTTCACAAACTTTAGAGAAATAAATGTAGAAATAGATGTATGCTATGATCAAATTACATGAAATAAGCCTAAATGCAAGTCTAATTATATGTTGTAAAATGCATGAATCAGTACGACCAGCCTTGCCATTCACCTGCTCACTAGGGTGAAGTATGGGAGGAAAATATTATAAGCAAGAAATAAGTTAAGAAAGTACTTGGAGAAAGTTGAGCTGATCAAGAAGAGATTTAAGACTGCACAAGACAAATAGATGAGGGCAGACGAAAGTAGATCTTTAAAGTTGGTGATCAAGTTCCGCTGAAGGTTACTCCTGAGAAATGAGTCATGAGGTTTAGCAAGTGAGAAAAGCTCAGTCCTCGTTATGTGGGTCCCTTTGTGATACTAGAGTTGGTAGGCAAAGTAGTATGGCTTTGACCCCTTCTTATGAGAGTGCATAATGTATTTCATATGTCCATACTCAAGAAATATAAGCACGATGCTGCTAATGCTATTCAGATAGAAGAGTTAGATCTAGTTGCATACTCACTTTTGGCGAGTATATGATGCATATTATGGAACACAAGATACAACACAGGAAGAACAAGAATGTACCAACGGTCACAGTAGCGTGACTTTTCAATCATGGCAAGGAGGCAACGTGGGAGCTCAAATCGGAAATGCACAAAGAGTTTTCACATCTTTTTGGTAAGCCCTCTACTTCATACAAAATTCGAGGACAAAATTTTTTTAAGCGGGTAATGATGTAATGCCAAATAAAATAAAATATAAAATAGGAACATAATGGCCAGCTAGAAGGAGTAAATGCCATGATACCAAGATCCCTAATAATCAGGGAATTCAAAGGTGGACAACTAGAAGTAGGGAAAGAAAATTAATGGGAGAATAAAAATAGATCATTAAAAATTAAATTGGATTAAGTGATTGGCCTCCTCTCTCAACCCCTATTCCACCATGCAAAAGAATTCCTTTTGGCCGGCTGCCCACCTCACACAAATTGAAAAGGGTTTTTGCATGAAATCTCACCTTCAGTAAGGCGAAACCATGAATCATTCTCCCCTTTACGTTTCTAGAGCAACACCTCCTTACATCTCTCGATTGTCCTGCAAGTGAAGGAGATCATGCAGGGGAGAGGGCGAAAGTCTAGGGGCAACCAGGATGACACGAACGCAAGAAGTCGACCAAAAATCAGGTGGGTGATCCTGAAATCACCTTGTGTAACTCCAAATAGATAAGATCTGGAATCTTGTTCTGCCATGCCCTAATGATGAACCGCATGTAAAATAATATAAGAAAGGATATGATGTTTGCTCGACATGTTGTAATTGTTATATTAGGATTTATTGTATGTAGGAATCTAATTAATTGTGTTTGATCTGCCAAGATGACTGCATGAGAAATGCCTTAATCTGTATTTTATTCTCTTTTATGTCGTGTTTAATCTGTGCTCATAGAATAGCAGGATTGTCTTCTTGTAAAAATGTCGACGTTGTGAAAAACATAAGAACCCGGCCCGGATAGCTATGAATCCGGCCTGGGTTCATATTGAAACCACCTATGTGAACTGCTTTCACGGTCGTGCTCATGGAACTCAGCCCGGGTCACCCTGAACCCGACCTGGGTTAGAGAGCGATGGATTGGTCGACCTCTCGACATTTTTGTACCCGACTGTCTGGTCGACTCCGACATTGCACGACACTATTCATGAATCTGACCCAAGTGTCGATTACACTCGGCCCATGTTCATGCTATGAACCCGGCCTGGGTCACATTGTACCCGACCTAGGTTATGCATTCAAAATCCAATTTCTTATGTCTATTTGCAGAATTATGAACCTGATTGAACCTTATCTGTTCATGCTCATACTTATCACGATATGTACTGAATTATATGATTTCATGTAGACCTAAGACAAGATCTATCACGTTTGATTTTTCCTATCATTGATCTATTGATTCCCTGACTATGATGAACAACGAAATGCAAGATTACAAAGTGATTAATAAGTTAAGATGAAAGATGGACACGGAGTTGTTAGCCGCCACCTTCATGTTAAGGGTCGCTCCCTTGGTCATGGCTTGATCCACCATTGACCTGCACTTGGCTGTATCATTTCGTTCGACAAACCCCATAAGTAAACAAGAACACATCTCATGATAAGTAAAGGATGAGAAACTTAAAGGCATCTAAAGTCACATGATTTCTAGGTATGATCTAAGATAAAGAAGCATGGTTAAGTAAAGAAATATGAATACCGAATCAAATTATTGTTATCATCTATTATCATGATTATTAAGCATGCTATTGATTCTAAGACTATCATGTATTACTTGATTTTATTGATTATTTGTATCTATCCCAAGTTGAAATAAACTTAGCCCGAACTAATATAATCAGCCAAAATTGATGGATGATTGGTTGTGATTTTTCAAGTGACTTCCACATGGATTTAAGCACTAGAACCAACTTAAAACTCTAGGAGGCTACCATACCTATAAGTACTAATATACCAAAATTCCAAGAGATATAGATTCTCAGAGTGAGTCCTATCTACACGAGGAACCAAAGAATGAAAATTATTGCATGCCACTGTAAATCAATTCTGAAGAATTGAAGTTCATAAAATTTTCGACAATCGTACTCAGCATAGCCTCGATTAAGGTTTGTTCAAGAGACATCCTCCACTAATTATACCACAATCCCAAGGGATATACATTCTCAAAGTGAGTCCTATCTACACGAGGAACCAGAGAATGAGAGATCAAATTATTGCATGCCATTGCAAATCAATTATGAAGAATTGAAGTTCATAAAATTTTCGACAGTCGTTCTTTTTGTTCAAGAGATATCCTCCACTACTTATTTGTTTGCTTAATAATTTCTTATCTTTTATTAGTTTGTTTCCAAGATTATAATATCAAATCACTCGATTATGAATTAGTTTCTAGATTTACTGAAAGATTAATTTCAAACACCTTTTTCTCTTAGATTATTTTACAATTTAGAGTTTTGTGGACTTATGTATGACTTTTACTTAATGCTTTTATCGTTCATACATTAATTATTAGCTTTTTAGCAATAATTACATGTTAATCTTGTGATGAAATAAGTTAACACATAACTCTAGTAGTGTTTGTTCAAACTCGGGCCAAGTTTTGAAGCCAACTTGGGCTGCTCCTACAGACTTGAACCGAATTATCCGAAAGAGAATTTGTAGGGTTTTCTCTTAAACCAGGATGGATTAAGTCATGCCTAAGTGGGTTTGTGATAATATATTTTGTCATTAATTGTGAATTATTAATTAACATGTTTAAGAATTATTAAAAATTAATTTGCATTTGAAAAGCATCCTAATTATAACATAGATCAAAATTGACTTCTTTAGACGTTTTTTTATCAATATTTAATTAGGGTAGTTAGGTTGTTTTAGATGAAATATTATATTTTTTATGATCTTTCCATCACTTGAACTCTAAATAAGATTTCATTATTAATTAAGAGATAAGATGGGAATATAAGATTTGAAATATAACTAAATAAGATTTCATTATTAATTAAGAGATAAGATGGAACTATAAGATCTGAAATATATCTTTCTCTCACATTAATTAAAGGCTCGACTAGTTGAGATTGGCATCACCCCATAAAATCACAAGTCTAATTTTCCAACTAGTTAGATTGGAAGATAAATAAATCATCGACCCTCATGAGATCATCATCTTTTACGTACTCTTTATTACTTAACTTGACCAGTATACTTGTAAGAATAATTGTCTTCTCAATTCTCGCATTGATGCTATAACACATATTTTGATATGACATTTATGGATTTAATTAATAGTGAATTTGTTGAATAGCCTATGCATGATTCATTCGACAACTTTATAGTACGGGTGTCAAAGTCCATTGTGATTTTTCCTAGTCTTACATATGTACTTACAGAAATGGTGGTAATGATGTAACCATTAGTTGTTCATCCGACAATTGAAGTGCACATTAGGGGTCGTTTGGTTATAAAATAATTCTGAATGGAATAAAGTGATGTAATATCTTATTCTTAAAAAAGTAAATATAATCCTATTCTATTTAATGTTTGGTTGAAGAAGAATGAAGAATAAAAATATAATATTTTATGACTAAAATATTTTATTATAACTAATTGATGTTTATTATTATAATAACAATAAAATTATTAATATAATAATGTATGGGTAAAATTAAAAAATTAAAGTACGATTAAAAAGTTGGAGAATATGAAATTCTAATGTTTTTATAGAATAGAGATATTATGTTTTAAAGAATAAACAAGGTGGTTTTACATGTTTCGAGGTGGTTTCTCATTTTTCGATATTTGACCAAATTATTTCAATTCCAGCTCGTGTTTGGTTATATTCCAAAAATATAACGATATTCTTCTATTTATTCTATAACCAAACGGCCCCTAGATATGAACACTAATAAAGACTAAATTGTATATAGATGAGGTACATAATTAAAAAATCATTAGATATTGTATTGTTTTACTTCTACAGTAACAAAGTAATTGTATGAAAGTTTTCTACTTATACAAAGCAGTGTGTTGTTCGGTCCAAGTCAAAGAAAAAGTTAAATTATTATATAATTAAATTGCATATTTGAGAACACTTCTTGATCACGTATTCGACACGTGAGACTCCGAACGTTACATGAATATAATTTTCATGCATTGTAATAAGTAGTTGAGATGTTAAGTCTATCGTATTATTTATTACTTTCTTAGGACTTTTGCATTCTTAAATAAATTAATGGTATACATATATAATTGATGATAAATTATTTATTCTTAACTGATAATTTTCTAAGTATAATCCTTATTAATAATCATAGTATTGATGCTTGATTCACACTTTTTTGTGTATTTTACATATGAAATTTATACTATTTTTTTGTAATTTTGATCATCGCATATATTTATTTTCATACTTGGATTAAAAAGTAACGACAAAGGGAGTAAGAAGAATGCATTTTATCAAGTTATACCAGAATCTAGATCGAGTTGGCATCAATAGCGGGGACGAATTGTCTTTAAAAATCTATTCCGAGGTGAATTCTACTCAAAATAAAATTTGTATAGAATGTCCCAAGTTAAACAAACTATATCTGAAATAATACAATTGTGATTTTTCAAGCGCTTTTACGCGGACTTAAGCACCAAAATCAAATCAAAACTTTCGGAGGTAGTCATACTTATAAATAGTAATATACCATGACCACAAATGACCACAAGGGACATATAATCGTAGGCACCGTTTGGATTATGGATAAATTGCCACAGAATAGGTATAATTGTCAGTAGAGTTTGTACAAAATTTAAGACGTGTTTAATCCAACGTTATTTTCAGGATTGTCATATTTTATTGAAAATGATAGAATAAATTATATTCTGCTATCGCCTGGACGTCCGATGTCATTTTGCATGTATTTTTCTCTTGCCATCCAAACGTGATGGTGGAGTAGGACATGACTTATATTTCCGAATAAAATTTTAATTGCTGAAATATATAAACGTATTCTTGTTGCGATTAAAATTTGGAGTCCGATCTGCATAAGGAACAAGAGAAATGAGAAATAAAAGTTAATATTGTGTGGCATCGCAAATCAATCCAAGAATTGAAATTCCCGAGGTTTCTTGCAGTTATTTTAGCATGGCTTCGATCAAGACTCGATATCCTCCAAAGTTTATTTAACAATTTCTTGTCTTTTTATTTGTTTTCCACGATTTTAGTGTCAAATCATTCAATTGCGAAGTAGTTTCTTTATTTACTGAAAGATTGATGTAGAATTCCTTTTTGTCATATTTATTTATTTAAAATTTTGTGGACGTGTGTTCGACTGACTTTTACTTAATGTTTTTTTTATCATAACTTGATAAGTTTACATACTAATTATTAATCATTTAATAGTAATTACGTATTAAGAAATAAAAAAAAAGAGGAAAAAAATAAAGCCTCAACCGAATAGGAAAAAGAAAAAGAAAAACTGAAGAGAGAAAGATAAAAATGAATCAGATTTAGTTGAGGTTCCAACTACCACACGAATTTGATCTCTCCTCTATAAATATGAATCCAAAATCAAGAGGGCAAGGTTCCAAGATTTCTTCACGTGCGTCCTAGCCTTGTCCCTGTTTTGGTGCATTTTTCCTCTCGTGCTTGACGGCGGCCGACCTTCAGGTGCACAACCGGAGGACGTGGACGACACCGACGCACACCTGAACCGAGAGGATTGAGCAGAGGAAAAAGAAGACTATAATAATAATTTCTTGAACGGAAACTTCAATGAAGAAGAAGGAACCCGGTCCGGGCAGTTCCTCGACGAAGTTGCGCTCGACTACGTCTTTTGCCGAGCGGTCGACCGATCCGTCAGATCGGCCGACCAACCTACCAAGCATGAACCCGGCCTGGGTATGACTCGAACCTGGCCTGGGTCATGTCTTGATTTTTCTGAATTGATGACCTTACGAACTCGGCCCAGGTTTCACCCAACTCGGCCCGGATTTCGACACAGTGTTACCTTATTTTATGATGTTTAAATTCTTGATTCAAGTATGTAATCCAGATCTTAATAATGATGATTATTACATTTATGCCCCTGATTTACTCTCCATGATCCAATCTTGTAGTCTTGATTATGTCTTAATAATGAATAATTAAAAGTTGTAAGATAAAACATGAAAAATCGTTAAACGAAGAGCTCTATTATGATGGATCGGTGACAACCAAGTTATGAGCTGACTTCGATTAGTTAATATGGGCTGGCTCTGCCTTGGATGGGTTGAGGCAGGTCTCCCCGTGGGTTGAAATATACCCCAAATAAGTCAAAGATGAATAATAAGAAGGTGAAGAAGATGAACACATATGAATAAAGAATCTTTCTTATGATATTCGACTTTTGCCATTTTTATCATAATTTATTTATGATCTTTCATTCATATGTCTCTTATATGATTATTTACTATCATGATGATCATAATTACTTTCCTCTCATATGATGATATCTTTTATGACTCTTGTATAGTATCATCATCTTATGATGATATTTATCTTACTTCCATACTGAGTTATAAAACTCATAGGGAGATTCTCCCCTGCATATTCTTAAATGCAAGCCAATGTCAAAATGATGAAGGTGGCCAACGGTGACCGATCGAACTCGTAGGTAGCTGCATATAGGTAATTTGAGCCCTTTAGATGATGAGATAGATTTTTCTTTTCCGCATATTAGTTGATGTATTAGTTTTGTTTGAACTCATATGAAGTTCTTTATCAGTCTTCCACATATTAAGACTATCATACACTTTTTATTATTAAAAGATGATTAAGTCTTTTGCTTTTATCGATGTTGAGTTGGTCAGTCAAAGTCGTATTTTTTATCAATAAGATGTATACATAAGGATGATCCGTAGCGTTCTCGAAGCGTATTTTGCCACGTGACAGAGTGCGATTTGAGGGCATCACAGATATCTTCTGATGTCTTTTATGACTCTTGTATAGTATCATCATCTTATAATGATATTTATCTTACTTCCATACTGAGTTATAAAACTCATAATTAGGTTCTCTCCTGCATGTTCTTAAATGCAAGCAAATGTCAAAATGATGAAGGTGGCCAACGGTGATCGATCGAACTCGTAGGTAGCTGCATATAGGTAACTTGAGCCCTTTAGATGATGGGATAGATTTTTCTTTTCCGCATATTAGTTGATGTATTAGTTTTCATTGAACTCATATGAAGTTTTTTATCAGTCTTTCGCATATTAAGATGTTATACACTTTTTTATTATTAAATGATGATTAAGTCTTTTGCTTTTATCGATGTTGAGTTGGTCAGTCAAAGTCGTATTTTTTATCAATAAGATGTATACGTAAGAATGATTTGTAGCATTCTCGAAGCGTATTTTGCCACGTGACGGAGTGCGATTTGAGGGCATTCATTTTTTTTATATGCATCCTAACACTACAAGAAAAACGCTGATTACAGACAGTCAAAACCGTAATCAGCCCAAAAACCTCGGTAATACAATTTTTGATGATTTTTCGGACGGAATCGATCCGTCGGAAAAACGGTCGTCGCAAATCAATTTGCGACGGTTGGAAAAAATTCGACTGAAATATCGACGATTCTAACTGTCCAAAAAGACCTGGCCGACAATTCTAACCGTCCGAAAAGTCCAGGCGGTTCTAACCGTCGAAAGTTTTTGAAACTTTTAGCAGTCACAAACCGTCAAAACTTTCGACTGTCATTGCAACCGTCAATCTTTCGACGGTCGCAACCGTCGTAAAGAATTTTTTAAAAATAAAAAAATTAGCAGCCGGATCGGGCTGCGGCCAGATCCGACCGCCCACGGCCAAATCCGGCCGCCCCCGGTCAAATCCGACCGTTGGCTGCCAGATCCGGCAAGCAGTGACCAGATCCGGCCGCTAGCTGCCAGATCCAGCAAGTAGCGGCCAGATCCAGCCCCCCTCGGCCAGATACGATCGTTCGCGGCCAGATCCGACTGTCATGCGCCAGATCTGATCGCCCACGGCCAGATCCGACGGCCAGGTGCCAGATCCGGGCCGTAGGCGGCTGATCTGGGCCGCCTGCGGCCGAATTCGGGCCTCCACAGGCGATCGGATTGACCGATCTGGCCCCGTGGCCAGATTCTGGCTGGAGAGAGAAAGAGAGAGAGGGGGGAGAGGTTGCCGGCGGGTCGTCGTCCGTGTAGGATCAAAAGCATCAAGATGGGGGGTGAATTGGTGTAAAAAAATTTCTTCAAAAATTCACTTTCGGAAAAAACCAATAAAAATGATCACAAGAAAATAAATATAATGCATAAATTAAGGATAAAGAACAAACGCAAAGAGTCACAATATGATGACGAGGTTCGGTCTCAACTCTTTGGCCTACGTCCCCACTCCGACTTCTCGACCTCGAGATCGTCGGAGATTCACTATATTTCTCTTTTCTAGTAGGGAGAAAACAACCATCTTTATACAATCAAGCCTTCTTCTCCGCTCAAGAGGCAAGGCACACCTCTTATACAAGGAACTCTCAATCTTACTGGATTCATAAAATAAATATTTCCAAAAACTCTTTTCTTTTACAAAATCTTTCTCACATCCAAGGCTAAGAAAAGAAAAGTTAAGAAATTTGCAATTCTATGCTCAAAAACTTGAGAGGAATGTTCTTGCTTGTTTGGATGATTTTTCTTCAGGCTTTGGCACTCCATTTATAGGATCTTAAATGTGAGAATTCGTTCAAAAAGTCTTCTACATTTTTCTCCTCAAAATAATAGTTGTTACTGTTCATTTGACCGAGAGGCCGGTCGACCACTGGGATGGGCCGGTTGACCGGTCTATGTGACCGTTCTTTCATTTTAAGCATTTTGATACTGTCCGGTCGACCGATACTTCGACCGATACATCGACCGGTAATGTCTCATCTTTTCTTCTACTGAATATCAATCGACCGGTCATAAGGCCGGTCGACCAGTCTATGTGATCGTTGTCTCATTCTTTGCATTAATGCTGTCCGGTCGATCGGTCCTTTGATCGATATATCGACCGGTAATGTTTCGTCTTTTCTTCTACTGAATATCAATCGATCGGTGCCATGGCTGGTCGACTCATACCGATGAGTCGACCGATCGTGTTGAAAAAAAAAATTTCTTCTAATTTAATTTGGCGATTTCTTCTGCGAATTTGGTCATATCAATCCTACACCTACATTATCACCTCTTGAGCATAGATTAGTAACTTTTATGTCCATTTTAATTTTTTATCATCAAAACATAGGATTCAGCAATCTCCCCCTTTTTTATGATGGTAAATTAATTGGACGATAAAGAAAAAGAGAAAGAAAGAAAATAAAATGTAAGTTTAGATAGAAAGTAGTGAACAACCTCCCCTTACATTAATGCATATTTCACTTTTTCTCCCCCTAAATAGGTGTCATTTATATTCTCATAATACCTTGGGATAATATGAACATATGGCGAGAAAGAAAAGAAAAAATAGATATGAAATCAAAAATAAAATCAAAGGACATTTCATCATAAAGAAAAAGTCATCACATTACATTCATAGTTAATAATACATCATATGTTCATGCACTAACAAATATGACTCCGGTCACTATAAAATGGTGCACGACACAAATAAAAACACATAACATACGCATAACATCATAGTAGCATAATATCATCCTAAACTTCACCCCCTTTTGACATCATCAAAGAGGGAGACAACCCAACTACTCCTCATCGGGACTATCATCCTCACGTGCTACGACAGAATAAATCCCTGCGATGCATAATAGGCTTGTAGTGAACCAACAAGATATCGAGAGTCACGCTCCATCCGTCGAACACGACGATCCATCCGGGTCACACGATGGTCTATGACAGCCACTTATTGTGACAAAGCCATGAAGTCATAGGTGCCATAAAAATCTGAGGTAGCGTGCTGGGAAGGTCCAACATGCTCAGCGAGTGCCGATGGTGGCGGGAAGCTGGGGCCGGCCTTCGGTGCATCCTAAGTTTCCATCGACGCTGGCTCGCCATCTGTGGCATTATCTCTATCGTCAGAATCTAGTGATGCCTGCTCACCAAACCTAAAGTCCCGGAACCAATGATGTCTGTGGGGCGAGGTTGAATGTACTCCTCATCTGCAAAGATCTCGACTCCAAAATGGAGTAAAATCTTAGTGATCCAGACACCAAAATATAAGTGGTATCGGCCACGAGCACTAGAGGAGATCTTCTGAAAAGTGTAGTCCATGTGATAGAAGACATAATGGCCAAAATGAAGGAAGGAGGCATCACGGATGCAGAGACAGTGAAGAAAGAAGATATCAAAGTGAGTGACCTCTGTATAGTGCCCGGCTCGATGAGTAATCATGCGACTAAGAATGTGATGAGCCATTTTCATGAGTGGATGAAGATGACGATGGGCCGTTTTGATGGTATATTGGACGTCTTGTCTAGCAAAAACTGTAGCAATGCCATCCGTGATCGGAAGATAATCGGAAGGCCAGCCATGAGTGACAAATGAATAAAAGCCGGGTAAGGGGCACGCAACGCCAAAGATGGACAAAGATGGTCTGGATCAAAGTGAATGGGTATACCAAGGACATAGGTGATGATGATCTCTCGAGTGATTGTCATGTTCGCATAAAAATGACGAACAAGACGGATACACATGCTCTGAGAGAGTGAAGTGGCAGTCAACTGATGGTTGCGAGCATCTCCTGAACATTTGGATCGTCCTCGTCCATAGCCTCGTCCGCATCGAATAGGCGCGAGTTCGGGTTCAGGTTCTGGGTTAGGCTCATTTAGTGACACGACCACGTGAGCCATAGAAATGATGGCGACGGCGCTGAAAGACTAACCGAAGAGGGAGAATCCCTTCGTTGTCGGCCATGGATTCAACAATGCAGGACAGCGGATGTCTGATGATCGGGAAACATGGAGACTATGATGCAGAATCATAGGTGAACGAGGAAGGAAAGAGAGAAAGAGTGACCGGCCGGTGGACGATTGACGAGAGAAGAGTGAGAGAAAGAAGTAGGACGGTCGACGAAGAGGTGTTGTCGGAGAGCAGAGGGACATACGAAGATGAAGAGAAGAGAGGAGAGAGAGGGCAACCGGAAGAGTGAAAGAGAGAAGCAGGGGCGGCCGGCGGAGAGGTTTTTCCGAAGAGCAGTGACGGACGATGAGAGAGGAGAGAGAGAGGGTATCCGGAGGAGTGGATGCGAGAAAGAAAGGCGGCCGGCCGAGGTGACGGTCGAGATAGAGAAAACGGTCGAGTCGTGATGAGAAGGTGGTCGGCCGGCGGAGGCGGCCGGTTGTTGAAGTCAAAGAAAGGGGGCGGCCGGTCGCTAGAGTCGCCGGCGATCGTAGGGTTCGTAGGAGGGGAAAGTTTGGTCGGTTGGCTGGAGTTTGGTCGGCGATCGTCGAAGGAAGGGGGTTCGTAGGAGCAGCGGTCGCGTGGAAAAAGGAATTTGGTCGACCGATTTGAGTGGTCGATTTCTTATATGTCACGATTTTGGCTTATACCGGTCGATCGATCCTGTCCAGCGGTCGACCGGACAGTTCTTTTTCAAATAAATCATCCATCGATCGATCGATGTCAGTCGGACGCAGTCATATACCGATCAACCGGTGTATCATATCGGTCGATCGATCGTCGTCATGGGTAATTGCAAATTTCACAGCGGTCGACTGGTCCTTCTAGTCGGTCGACCGATCCCTGTATTTTTTTAAAATTTGAACCACTTAAAACCATTAAAAATCATAAAAATCATATTCCAGAGATATCATACAAAATGTAAGTGTTGTGCAACACTTTTAATGTTCAATTCATGTCAAAAGTGATATTGCATAACCAAGTCACTTTTACTTTGAATTGATATGCAATCAAGAGTTAATCATTCCTAATTCCCTTCTAAGCATGCAAAACCGTTCTTCACTCAAGGGTTTTGTAAATATGTCTGCAAGTTGAACTTCGTTGGACACATGTTCAATGTCAATATCCTTAAGGGTCACATGTTCTCTAATGAAATGATACCGTAAGAGTGTTGAATTGGATTTTTGTCATTTCTATAGCACTTGTGTTATCGCACTTCATGGGTACATTTGAACAATTTACACCATAATCAAGCAATTGTTGTTTTACCCATAGTATTTGTGCACAACAATTATCGGTGGCTATATATTCGGCTTCGGCGGTGGAAAGTGTGATGGAGTTTTGTTTCTTGCTAGCCCATGAAATGATAGAGCTACCAAGAAAGCAACACATCCCACTAGTGCTTTTTCTATCAACTTTGCACTCGGCAAAATCCGCATCGGTGTAGGCATGCAATTTAAATGGGGAATTTCTATCATACCAAATGCCTAATTCACTTGTATGCTTTAAATAGCGCATTATTCTTTTTGTGACGATTAAGTGCGATTCTTTGGGGGCGGATTGAAACCTAGCACACAAACACACACTAAACATTATATTTGACCTAGATGTCGTCAAATAGAACAAACTACCAATCATACCTCTGTACCTTTTTTTATCAATGAATTTGCCTTTTTCATCTTTATCCAATTTTGTAGTAGTGCTCATAGGAGTTGTGCTTGGCTTGCATTCGTTCATTCCAAATCTTTTGAGTAGCTTTCTTGTATATTTTTCTTGATTCAGAAAAATGCCTTCCTTTGATTGTTTTACTTATAGACCTAGAAAGAAGGTGAGCTCTCCTACAAGACTCATTTCAAATTCTTGTTACATAAGAGTTTCAAACTCTTTGCATAGGCATTCATTAGTAGCACCATAAACTATATCATCAATATAAATGTGAACTATTAAAATATCATTTTTAAAATGTTTTAAAAACAATGTGGTGTCAACTTTCCTTTTTTGAAAACCATTTTCAAATAAAAACGAACTCAATCTTTCATACTAAGCTCGAGGGGTTTGTTTCAATCCATAAAGAGCTTTTGAGAGTTTAAAAATATGATGGGGAAAATCTGGATTTTCAAAACCTTGAGGTTGTTCAACATAAACTTCCTCATTTATAAAACCATTCAAGAAAGCTGATTTAACATCCATTTGAAAAAATTTAAAACCTTTATAGCATGCAAAAAACAAAAGCATTCGAATTGCCTCAAGTCTAGCAACGGGAGCAAAAGTTTCATCAAAATCATTCCCTTTAATTTATGAGTAATCCTTGGCCACTAATCTAGCCTTGTTCCTCACAACGACACCATTTTCATCTAACTTGTTTCGAAAGACCCATTTGGATCCAATGATAGGATGGTCCTTGGGTCTTTCCACAAGTTTTCACACTTGATTTCTTTCAAAATTATTTAATTCCTCATACATTGCATTTATCCAATTTGGATCTTCAAATGCTTCATCTATATTGTTGAGCTCAAAATTTGCAAGAAAAGTCGAAAAAGCACATAGATTTTTTTAAAGAATTTCTAGTTTTTATGCCTTCATTTATATTACCTATAACTTGATCAAGTGAGTGTGATGAGACATGTCTCCAATTTCTTGGGATGATTTGATTCTCCTCTTTTTGAGGTTCTTCCATTTTTTCCACTTTTGGGATCTAAGCTTTTGCTGCCTTTATGCCCACAACTTCAAGTTGTCTTTGTACTTCAACTATTTCTTCATCATCATCATCATATACTTTCTTGCCAAAAAATCGTTAGTTTCATTAAATTTAACACTGATAAATTCTTCAACAACTAATATTCTTTTGTTATACACTCTATAAGCTTTACTTGTATTAGAATAACCACAAAAAATACCATCATCACATTTATCATCAAATTTGCCTAGTTTATCTTTGATATTCAAAATATAGCATTTACATCCAAAAACTTTGAAATAAGAGATATTTGGCTTCTTACAAAATAATACTTCAAAACAAATTTTCTTCTCAAGAAGTCTAAGTAGGATCCTATTGAGAACATAGCATGATGTGTTTACGGCTTCCGCCCAAAAATATTTTGATAACTTGCTTTCATTTAGAATTGTTCTAGCCATTTCTTGTATAGTCTTATTTTTTCTTTCTACCACTCCATTTTGTTGAGGTGTTCCAGGAGTGGAAAAATTATGAGTGATTCTATTTTCTTCGCAAAATAATTCAAATTTATGATTTTCAAATTATCCTCCATGGTCACTTCTAATTTTTGAAATCTTTTGTTCAAATTCGTTTTGAATTCTTTTTGCAATTTTAGAAAATATGTTTAGCGTTTCATCTTTACTTGCGAGAAAAATAATCCAGGTAAAATGAGAGAAATCATCAACAGTCACAAATACATATCTTTTTCCTCCTAAACTTGTCACATCATTAGGTCCAAACAAGTCAAGATGTAAAAGTTTCAAGGCCCTATGTGTACTAATAATTCCTTTTAATTTAAAAGAACTTTTGCTTTGTTTACCTTTTAGACATGAATCACAAAAATTGTTTTTCTGAAATTTGATTTTAAGCAAGCCTCTAACCAATTCATGATTTGAAAGTTTATTTAGCAATTTATAATTTGCATATCATAATCTTCTATGCCACAAGTTTATGTCATCATGCATAACACTAAGACATTTTTATTTTTTAAGTTATCAAAATCAATTTTATATACATTATTGTACCTAAGACCCATGTGTAAAACTTTGTTGTTTTCATTTAGTATCAAACATTTGTCCTTTTCAAATTTGACTAAATAATTTTTATCGCATAATTGACTTATGCTAATTAGATTATGTCTTAAATTTTCAACAAGTCAAACATTTTCTAAATATAATTTGTCATTTTTACTATTATTACCTATACAAATTACTCTTCCTCTGCTATTGTCTTCAAAAGTGACTTTTCCTTCATTTTTCTTTTTCAAATTGATGAAATTTGAGGCATCGCCGAACATATGTCTGGAGCATCCACTATCTAAATATCATTTACCTTCATTGTACTTAGAAGTTTCTTACAAGAAAGAAATTAGGAGTTTCATCTTCTTGGTACCCAAACTTTCTTGGGTCCATCTTGGTTAGTCATGGTCCTTTTCGGAATCCAAATTTTCTTCATCCCTTTACTTATTCCTTTTCTAATTCTGCAATCATAAAAATAATGCCCTTCGTATCTACAATAAAAACAAATAATATGTGATCTTGTGCAATCATGCGACGCTTTAACAAATAAAATTTTTTTGTCATTTTTCTTTTCAAAAGAAGTGAAACCAAGTCCCTTTTTGTTTGAAGATATTCTAAATCCATTAAGCATGGATGTAACATTTTACTTTCATTTGAGAATTTTTCAAGTTCAACTTTCAATTTATTAATTTCTTTGTTCAAGCATGCACTTTTTACATTTTATTTTTCACATAATGATTTTAGTGCACTATTTTCCATTTTCAATTTTTCAATTGAGAATTTCAAGCTAGAGTTTTCTTCATTCAATATATCACACTTTTCACATGCTTTAACATTCTTATTTTTCTTTAGTAGATTTTCAAACTCTATTTTTATTTCATTGTATTTCTTTTTTAGGCATCCATATTTATTAATAAGAACTATAAACTCCTTATGCACATTGAAGAATTCACTATCACTAGAGTTAGAAGAGTTAGATGATACCTCATGACTATTAGCCATTAGACATATGTAGGCTTCTTCGTCATCACTAGAGGAAGTGTTAGAGTCATTCTTTTCATCTTCGCTTTCATCTCAAGTGGCTTGAATCTCCATCTTTCTCCTTTTTTACTAAATTTGGACATTCATTTTTGTAGTGTCCAATCTTTTTGCATTCAAAGCAAGTTATTTCACTTTTGCTTAATGATGATCTTCTCTTGCAGAAGCCTTTCTTCTTCTTTTGCTTAGCAAACCTGAGATATTTGTCAAACTTCTTTGCATATAGAAAAAGCTTCTTTTCATCAAGATCCTCATCCTCTTCACTTGTATCTTCCTCATCTTTGTTTTCCTTCAATACAAGTGTTTTCCTTTTTCAAGTATTTGCTTCTTCATCATTCTTGATCCCGATCTCATAGGTTAAGAGTGAACCTATAAGATCATCAAAGTCTAACTTATTTAAGTCCTTTTCTTCAATCACCGTCCTCTTTGTATGACATTTGGAAGAGAGAGATCTGAGAAACTTTTTCACTTTTTGAGGATTAGTCCTTGGCTCGCCCAAAGAGGCTAAGCCATTTATAATATCATTAAAGCGAATGACCATCTCATTTATAGATTCATTTTCAAGTATTTTGAAAAAGTCATGTTGATGATTTAAAATATTTAATCTAGACTCCTTAACTTTATCCGTTCCTTCATGAGTAATAATGAGTTTCTTCCAAATCTCATTAGCACTTTTACAACTAGAAATCCGATTAAACTCCGTTGGATCCAAAGCACAATAAAAAATGTTTTTAGCTTTCCAATCTAGTTTTACTAAAAGTCTTTCCCCTTCGGTATATTCTGAAGGTTTTTTCTTACTTAAATCAAAATCATTTTGAATAATATCCCACATATCAATATCAATAAAACAAATATAGGCTTGCATCCTAATTTTCCAATATGCAAAATTTGAAGCATTAAAAAGTGGAGGACAATTAATAGATTGTCCTTCGGAAAAACTAAAACCACTTGATGCCATAACTCTAAAGATGTTTTAAATCTTAAAACTAGAGCAACCCGCTCAGATACCAATTGTAGGATCAAAAGCACCAAGAGGGGGGGTGAATTGGTGTAAAAAAATTTCTTCAAAAATTCACTTTCGGAGAAAACCAATAAAAATGATCACAAGCAAATAAATATAATACGTAAATGAAGGATAAAGAACAAACGCAAGGAGTCACAATATGATGACGAGGTTCGGCCTCAACTCTTTGGCCTACGTCCCCGCTCCGACTTCTCGACCTCGAGACCGCCGGAGATTCACTATCTTTCTCTTTTCTTGTAGGAAGAGAATAATCGTCTTTATACAATCAAGCCTTGTTCTCCGCTCAAGAGGCAAGGCACACCTCTTATACAATGAGCTCTCAATCTTACTGAATTCAGAAAGTAAATGTTCCGTCTAACTCTTTTCTTTTACAAAATCTTTCTCAGATTCAACGCTAAGAAAAGAAAAGGAAAGAAATTTGCAATTCTATGCTAAAAAACTTGAGAGGAGCTTTAGGATGTTCTTGCTTGCTTGGATGATTTCTCTTCAGGTTTTGGCACTCCTTTTATAGGCTCCTAGAGGTGAGAATTCGTTCAAAAAGTCTTCCATATTTTTCTCCTCAAAATAATAGCTGTTACTATTCATTTGACTGAGAGGCTGATCGACCGCTTGGTGATAGTGAAATTTAGGGGTTTAGTGATAACTTGCTGATTTTTGGGTCAAAAGTCAATTTTTTCAATTTTTGTTTCAACTCCCTAACTCACTCTCTACTGCAAGTATACAGGTCAATTGTAGTTACCCAAATGTCGTATCTACAATGATTTGAAGTTCAAGACTCTCTAAACAATGTAGATTAGCCTTATCTAAAGTTAAAAATCCAAGAATTTGAAAGAAAGTTAAAACCAATTTCTAAAAAGGGCTAAAATGATAACTGATTTGGGATTTTTGAAAAGTTATTAAAACTGAATTGTAAATGCTAAATTAGAGTCTAAAAAGGATTTGTCTATCAATGAGGAAGGTTCTTCTAAAAGTTGGGGTTCATCTAATTTAATTATGGATGGAATGAACAAGCTATCATTAAATGTCATTTTTAACTCAACTTGAAAATAATTTGTTTTCACAGTACAATTGAATTAAGGCTACCTATCACATTCTCATATGATTAATTAATTAAGTTGAATTAGAAGAGGTCCTTCACTGAAATCAAGTTGACATTAAGTTTAAAACAAAGTCCCTTGCTGAATTTTAACAAACTAGTGAAATTTGAAATGATAACCTTTAATTACACTTTGAAAATGAAGGGGATGCTTCAATCAACTAAACAAGGATGAAATCAATCCAATATTAGTGCAAATGCTCCTTGATTTATCTCTAAACTACAAGAGGATTTTAAATCAGCTTCTCAGCTGCAAATTCAAATGAAATCCACATTTTCACTTAGGGATTGGATAGAAATCAGCACTCAATTATATATGGAACTCAACACTTGGAATTGCTTCTTGGTTTATCTCTGAACAGCAAGATAACTTTAATTCACCTCTCAGTGATCAAATGAAATCAGATGTTACAATAACAAAGAAGAGTCCTACAGAATTTTCATGAAATCAGCAAAGGAATTTCAGAATTCAACATTAAGAGTTGCAACAATTCAGAAAATTAAACCTTGGAAGTACCATTGTCCCTTAATTCATTTCTGAACAAGGAGGAAACCATAGAATTAGCTACTTAGCTCCTAGGAAATCAGGGATCTTACAATGATATCAAATTTTGAGAATCAGAAATCAGAAATGCAATTCAGATTTCAGGAAATCAGATTTGAAATCAGAAATCAGCAATGACAAGTTGAAATGTTTGCAATAATTCATGGATTGAAACCTTAGAAACTTCATTATCTCTTGATTCATTTCTGAACAAGAATAGAACTATAAGCAACCTCTCAGTTATTAATTCAATTAGGGTTCCACAATGATGAAAATATATTTCAACAATTCAGGAATTCAGAAATCAGCAAAATCAGATTTCAGAAATCAAGAAAATCAGATTCTAATTGGAATTGAATCTAGAAACTTGGCATTGATTCTTGATTCATTTTTTAACAAGAATGGATCAAATGACAACCTCTCAATTGTAAATATAAGTAGGATCTTGTAATGACAAGAACAGATTCATATAAGTTCAGAAATCAGAATTATAAAACTAAAAATTAGATTTCAGTGCAGGAAATCAGATTTGTCCCTAATCCATCCACAATTAATCTAGACTACTACCATATCCTAGGAGACATGGAGTTTAGCTCCTCATAATTACAAAGTTTGATACAAAATGGAATGAAGAATATAAACTATCCATCGTGGAATCAGGGTTGTTCTGCAGAAATCAGCAAGCCTTCCTCCACACTTCAGCTCCAATCAGCTCTACCCTTTGCATAATCTGCCCCCTGGTTGCAATGGCCGACCCCTCATTTGCTCTAGGATTTCTCCAGCTTATATGTGGCCTCTTATCACCATTTGATTAGCATCAGAATGTTCCATAACATTGGATGGAAGCCACCTGTCCAATCTAAAATTCCAGCTGCAGAAATCAGCAGCTTTTTGGAGTAGTCCCCCCTCATCTTTTTCCAGCTTTTGCAATTTGTTTTCCCTACTAAAAGAGATAGAACACCAGACATCAAAGTCCCCAAATAGGAAGTAAATAGATAAGGATGAGGACAAACACTAGGACCAGCTCCATTATCAAATAAAATCTGATGCTGTGCAAGAAAGTGAAATCAGTAAATATATATGATACTTTTGAAGATCCGGAATGATAACTTTGCATAAATCTTGGCAAAAGATCAAATATGGATAGTTCAGAGCATTGAAGGCATAAAAGGGAGTAGGATGGCAAGTGAATGAGGTCAGAAATCAAATGTGGATAAGATTTCATAGGAATGATAACTTGGGTGCCAAAACGATAACTTAATGTCTTAAAAATGATAACTTGTCATAACTTTTGTTGTGGTTATCCAAATGTGATCAAATTTAAACAGCAATGAGTTAGGACAATAATATAATGATTGCTTAATGCCTTTGTGCAGATTTGATAATTTTGCATATCGAAATGATAGTTTTGCTCTTTAACGATAACTTGTCATTGGAAAAATGATAACTTGTTCAAATGGACTTAAAATTTTGCACAAGTTGAGATATGACCATCCAAATATGATTCATTCATGATAAAAATAGATTTAGGGCAATAAAATCATTGAAAATTAGTTCACTCAAAATAGTGATAACTTGGCATATTGGAGTGATAACTTGTCCTAAAAATGATAACTTGGCATAGAATTAAAATATTTATGGATTTTGGCATTTCAGAACCTCTATGCACATGGAATTAAGTATAAAATGAGGAATATCAACTAGTTATTACAATCCATGCATTCCAAACATAATTAGCCAAAAGTTGGGCAATTTAGGGGCTCGATAGGGGTAAAATG
This sequence comes from Pontederia crassipes, assembly GCA_030549335.1. NCBI lineage: Eukaryota > Viridiplantae > Streptophyta > Magnoliopsida > Commelinales > Pontederiaceae > Pontederia > Pontederia crassipes. The sequence continues at coordinate 8,510,826 of JAUKPH010000018.1, read as the reverse complement.
CATCTAAAATGAGATAAAAGACTATAGTGATCACTGGAATGGGCCGGTCAATCGGTCTATGTGACCGTTGTTTCAGCGTTTTGATGCTGTCTTTTCTTCTACTGAATATTCATCGACCGGTTCCAAAGCCGGTCTATGTGATCGTTGTCTCATTCTCTACGTTGATGTTGTCCGGTCGACGGTCCTTTGACCGATACATCGACCGGTAATGTCTTATCTTTTCTTCTATTGAATATCAATCGACTGGTGCCATGACCTGTCGACCGATGAGTCGACCGATCGTGCTAAAAAAAATTTCTTCTAATTTAACTTGGCGCTTTCTTCTACGAATCTGATCATATCAATCCTACACTTGCATTATCACCACTTGAGCATAGTTTAGTAACTTTTATGTCCATTTTAATTTGTTATCATCAAACATAGGATTCAACAGTCCGATAGCGTGAGGGTCGCCGGCCGGGAGAGGTCGCCGGCGGGTCGGGCCGGCAAAATAGGAAATGGAGAGAGAGAGAGGAGAGAGGGAAAGAAGTGGAGAATGGAGATAGGGAAAACGAAAGTTAGGAAAATGCATATATATATGGTACAAAGTTGGGAAGCGGGAAAACGAAAAAAGAGCGGGGGAGAGTATTTTTAATTATCGACGGCTATGATTGTCGAAAAATTAGTAAAGATATATATTAATGTAATATTTAATTATTTTTAAAGTTACCGACGGTCGAAATCGTCGAAATGTATTTAATTATAATAATAAAATATTACTTACGTATATAATGTTTATTTTTTAGTTTACCGACGGTCCGAATCATCGGTAATATGTTATATTATTATTTTTACTTATACTATATTATTTTTAAAGTGTCTGACGATTGAAACCGTCGAATATTATTTAATTATAAAAATAAAATACTTATATAATATTTATATTTTATTTTACGGACGGTTTGAACTATCGCTAATTATTACCGATGGTCGGAACTTGCGATGATTTGGACTGTCGCTAATTATATTAATAAAATACTCCTCATATTATATTATTATACATTTACCGACGGTTACGACCGTCGCAAATATCGACGTTTCTAATCGTCGGAAAATAAAATAATAATCTAACAAATAAAATAATTTATTATTTTTATTTCTAACGGTTGTAACCGTCGAAAATTCCGTCGAAATTTACGACGGATGGATATCCATTGGAAATATCGACGTTTCCGTCGCAAATATCGACGTTCCTAATCGTCGAAATATAAAATAATAATATAATAAATTATATAATTTATTATTTTCATTTTTGACGATTGTAACCATCGAAAAAACCATCGGAAATTGCTACGGATGTATATTCGTCGGAAATATCGACATTCTTAATCGTCAAAAAATAAAATAATAATATAAAAAATTATATAATTTATTATTTTCATTTCTGAATCCGTCGAAAAATGCGACGGATGAATATCCGTCGAAAATATCGACGTTCCTAATCGTCGAAAAATAAAATAATAATATAATAAATTATATAATTTATTATTTTTATTTTCGACGATTGTAACCGTCGAAAATTCCGTCGAAAATATTTCCATCACAAAATTCGTCGCAAATTACGATGGATTTCTATCCGTCGAAAATTGTCCGTCAGAAAATGACGATTTTTCGACGGACAATTTCCGAACGAGGGTTAGAATTTGACACATTATAATTTCTTCCAGACTTATCCTTTTTCTGAGAATTTGAAAGTTACCAGTGGAAAATTAATGGAAAAAGATAATAGAAGGATCGAGAGGTTTCACGTGTTATTCTATTAGATTCACGTGTTTTTCTATTAACAAAAAATCACTCTTATTTACCAAAAAATGACGTGTTCTTCCCTACACTCAAATAAAGTAATATATCATGATTGATAAAGGGGAGCCACGCAGCATCACAAACACGTGTTGCTCCCTACACACTCAGCCCATTGGATAGAAGGGACATCACTGCAGTCGCACCTACCTGACCCCAATAATTGTCTGTCTTATTCCACCAAATAACCTTATTTATTTTTCAGGAACGAATTTGATATTAAAAAAAATAAGATAGTAAAGAGGATAGGCAATATTGAAATTGATTACCCTACAATCGATTTTTTTTTTCAATGAAGTTGTTCAAAACTATTAACACCCAACTAATTCACTGATCAAAATCGTGACTTTGAGAATTAAACTTGAGATACTAGTACCAACAATCTCATGACACAACTTCGCCGCTATGCGATTGTACCAACCATCATTTGATTCTACCGTATCCTTACTTCCTTACTCCAATCAAAGTATCAAATGACGTTACTATGTTTAAATTTTAGGAGGCTTCATCACATTCACGTAAAATTAGTATATATCTATATATATATATATATATAGGGATAAATGCACCTCCAGAGCGCCCATTCTCTGGACGGATGCAGAACGGATCACGGCCGTCAATTTTAGATCCTACAACTGATTTGTTGTTGTCCATCTGATGGCCGCCTGCTCCACCCATTTTCAACCAACAGTGAACGAGCGTGAGGGAAGAGTGTCGTCGTTCCACTCATCCCCAACGAGAGGGGCTTCACCGGACTTTTCCCACTCGATTCTCCCTTCAGGGATTCCACTCGTGAGCACCTCCGCCGAGAACCTCTTCCTTGTCGATTCCCCTCTTCCCCATCGTTCGTGGCTCCCCGGATAGGTTCTTCGCTGAACAAAGAACAATCACGTTCTCGATCCACTCTTACCCCCAAAATCTCCCATTGTGAATCGACACCCATCATTCACAGTTTGCCGAACGGAGCTTCTTTGCGAATTGGCATTCGCCTTTCACTCACTTGTGATTTGATGGAGGCGCGTTCGCCATTAGAAAAAATTTCTTAGTTGCTCAGGTTGGACAAAGGAGCGGGGGAAGGCAGGCGGCGCTTTCTCTTTACAAAGTCATTCGCGATTCGCCAGACGCGTTCTTCACGGGACGTTTGTGCTTTGCTATCATTCGCCGTACGGAGCGAAGCTTCCAATCTCAAGAGGCGGGCATGGGGGAAGAGCAGCGGGGGGAAGGCCGGGGGGGTAGTGGGTGAGAACGGTGGGGGAAGGCCAGAGGAGGGAAGAACAGTGGGGGCAAGGCCAAAGCGGAGGAAGGGGCGTGGCAAGGCCAATCGCAAGCAGAAGGGAGGATCGGGCGAAGAGACCTATTGCAATGCAGATTGCCACAACATTGGATCGTAGTCGTTGGATTTAAAATCGACGACTGTGATCCGCTCCGCATTCCTCCAGAGAATGAGCACTATGGAGGTGCATTTATCCGATATATATATATACACATATGGGTCGTTGAATATTCGATGCTTAAATATGCCGTAATTTACAGCAATATATTTTGTCCCTTGGATCTAAGATTTACGATTCTTATTGTTGGTATAAAACTATGAGATTGAATTCTTTGCTTTACAATATTCCTACGGTGGCTTCTTGAGCGTGATTCCAATTTCTTTGTAGACTGTCACTTCTCTATCCAACTAGCGACTTCTTCAAGCTTCTCTCCAAAAGCTCCTGAAGAGAGGGCAAGCTCCCGAAATCGTGTGAAAGAGCGCGGGTGTGCAGATCTACCTAGGAGGTGTTGACATTTATCATAACATGTGCAAATCTAATATATATTATCCTCGCATAAATCAGACTGAAACGTTTGAAATAACATTGCCGGAATCAGACTTCATTGTCATCTCCCCCTCCCACCCTTATATTTTTGTCTTGAGTCTCTTAAAATAATGAAAGAAAGCTGCAAATATTAAAGAATGTCTATAAGTAAATCCAACAAAATATCGGACTCTACTGCAATAGCTCATTAGATCTTCTTTATAAAGTAATTGTCCAAAACTCACTTGTTTTTTGAATTTAAATTAGACTCTTGTTGGGTGAATCATCCATTTTCCTGTCTTATCGTGCCTTCAAATAGCACACAACTTCAGATTATTTAATTAAACGTACGTGCTTGGAGGAGGTAGCCAATGTTGTCTTGCATTAGTCATAATAATTTCGAGCACTAGTACCAGCATCGTCCGGCATCATGTCATGCAATTGAACTTTAATAAAAAAATAATTTATTTTAATAAAGTTTGTACAAAATTAATTAGAATATTTTTAATTATAATGCAATAAGAGGCTATTTTGGTTTATTTACATTACATACATAAATTGAGTTAAATTTTATTTTTAAAAACATCTATACATGATATATTTTACATTTATATTTTTTAAAAAATATTGTTTTAAAGTAGGTCTTCTACTTGAAATATTAAAATTTTAGATCCAATGTTTTTCTTCGAACTGATCCGAACTCCTTTTCACCCATAAGTAAAATTGACATATTCACCAGAAATAAAAATTTTCAAAGAAAGGACATACATGCCAATAAATTTGGTACTAATATAAAGTTTTCTTTTTGGATTGATGGGACATTTTATTTTTCATAGCAGAAAAAGAAAGGGTACTGTGGCAGAAGGAAAGAAAGGGCATGCATAACTCGTGTTGTATAAGCAGTCGGTTATATATATATATATATATATATATATATATAGAATATATATATATATATATGGTGATGAGCACTAATTATTGAGCATAATTAAAGAAGTGCCCTATAAATTGTGCTGCAGCTTTACACGTGCAAATTGCAAAAGATCGCCATGGCCATTTCTAGCTTTCAGCAAATGTGCCCCCTGTTCCTCTTCCTCTTGCTCCTCTCCTCGTCGCCGACGTCGGCCTCCGCCGGCCGCTGCAACAAGAACGACAAGAAGGCGCTCCTCGCCATCAAGGCCGCATTCCACAACGCATACTTCTTCACCTCCTGGAATGACAACATGGCCTGCTGCGACTGGAACTCGCTCGATTGCGACGAAGACACCGGCCGGGTCGTGACTCTTGACATCAGCGTTGACAACCTCACGGGCACTATCCCAGACGCCGTCGGGGACCTCCCCTTCCTCCGGACTCTCTGGTTCCACAAGCTCCCCAACCTCGTCGGCGGCATCCCGCCGGCTATCGCCAGGCTCAAGAACCTCGAGTTCCTGGACATCAGCTGGACCAACGTCTCGGGCCCCGTCCCTTCCTTCCTCTCCCAGATGCCGAAGCTCACGTACATAAATCTCTCCTTCAACAAACTCTCGGGCTCCATCCCCGACTCCTTGGGCGACCTTCCCTTGCTGGACTTCCTCGACGTCAGCCGGAACAAGCTCACCGGCGCGCTGCCACCCTCGCTGTTCCAGCACAAGCCGGCAGAAGCGTATCTCCACCTGTCCCACAACAGCTTGTCCGGCGAGGTGCCGGCGTCTTACGGCAAGGTGTCGTTCGTCAAGATCGACGTGTCCCGGAACCAGCTCACCGGCGACCCGTCGTTTCTGTTCGGCAGGTCGAAGGTGGCGCAACAGATAGACCTGTCGAGGAACTCGTTCGAGTTCGACTTCTCGAAGGTGGTGTTCCCGGAGGAGCATCTGAATCGCTTGGACGTGAACCACAACAGGATCTTCGGAAGCATACCGGCGCAGATCACCAGGGTCGAAATGCTGCAGTCCTTCAACGTGAGCTACAACAGACTCTGCGGAGAGATACCTGCAGGGGGAAGCCTGAACTTGTTCGACAAGTACTGCTACCTTCACAACGAATGTCTCTGTGGCGCCCCGTTGCCTCCTTGCAAATCGTTAGTGAGCGCTTGAGGAAACAAAAAAAGAAGTGTAGCCGAAATAATGGTGGTGCTTTTGATGCATAGCATGGCACCTCTCCGAGTCTTCCCAGTGCAAAGAGAATGAATCTTTTTATCTCCGATTCCCAGAAGAAAATTCTTGTATGTTGACCTCTTGACGACGGTGGTACTACTACTTTATTAAGCATTCCAATATGAACCAAAATTTTATAAATGGTAATATATATTATGGAACAACACCGTCAAGCAGTAAAAAAAAAAAAAAATGAAAACGTAAGGGCAAACTCTATAGAACTTTCATTTTGTCCTTTGGGTGTTAGCCCTAGAGATGGCACCCGACGACCACCCCGTCTCAACCCCGACGATTTACTTTCGTCCTTAACTCCGTCCTGAATTTTCGGTCCGAAGAAAATTTTATCTCTCGACCCGATCTCCGAGGCCCCGAATCCTCGCGAAAAATTCGATTCCCCGAATTTTTTTAATAAATAATGTGAAAAAATTAGAAAATAATCAACTATTATAAAGTAGTCATGTACATAATTATAAATATATCACTATTGTAAATTCTATAACATAAAATTCAAATTTTGACACAAATTCTATGACAACATAATTTTCAAATTCTATCGCAATACAAACTTTAAATTTGATACAAGTTTCATAACATAAAGTTTAAATTACAACATCAAATATTTTAACAACATTTGTAAAATATCAATAAGAGGACATTCATCATTTCTCTTCATTTCATCATTCATCCATTTGCAAAGTTTCCTACAAGTTAATAAAAAATGATTAGTAGAATAAATCTAAATTGAATAAAATTAAAAAAATGATAAAAAGTTACCACAAGTCCACAACTTCATCATTCAATCATCTACATCTTCATCTTTGTTGAACACACTTTTCACTATAACATAATTTTCAAATTGTACCTTAACATAAAGTTTAAATTACAACACCAAATATTTTCACATAAAGTTTTCACCATAAGTTTCTTAATATAAAGTTTAAATTACAACACCAAATATTTTAATAATATTTATAAAAGTTCAATAACAGGACATTCATCATTTCTCTTCATTTCATCCTTCACTCATTTGCAAAGTTTCCTACAATTTAATAAAAAATGATTAGTACATTAAAATTAAATTGAATAAAATTAAAAAATGATAAAAAGTTATCACAATTTCATCATTCAATCATCTACATCTTCATCTTCGTTGATTGTGTAAAAATCACACTTTCCATTATAAGGACCTAACAAAAAAGCATTGTTAGTTTAAAAAAAATGACACATCATAATTTATTAAATTAATGATAAATTGTAACCTTTTAATATATTATGCCACCAATCTTGTTAACACATCAATGCTTCAACAGTGTCTTTTTTCAACCTACTACGGTGTGTACTCAATACACGACCTCCAGTGCTAAATGCAGATTCTGAAATAACAGTAGAAATGAGAATAACTAAGAAGTCCCTTGCAATCTTTTGTAGAGTTGGGTACTTTAATCCAATTTATTTTCAATAACCCAATATGTCACGGACGTGTCCTAAAAATATCATTTGTGCATAATCATGCATTTAAGTAACATACTAAGTTAGTTTGGATGCCCATTTAGTGATATTTGTATATAGTAATTAATATTTCGATTAGTGCATAATGATTACTTAATTATCGATAAATTTTACAAAGTAATTATATAGGGTTATTAGGAATAAATCATAAAATTTCTAAATAATATGATATATATGTTTAAATAGGATTAAGTAAGCTTAATTATAGTTAAAACACTTAGTTATGACAAAAAAATGTGATTGATCATCACTTAAGTTCCAAGCAGCTGAAGCAGACAGGTGAGAGCTGCTCAAATAGATATTTTTCCAAACCGCCATAAGACCTCATAAAAATTTGAAAAAAATATATATAGGCCACTTAACATTATAGTTTCATCGTAAAAAAATTACCAGAGGAAGAACTCGAGCGAACCGACCTGAGGAAAATCGGGAACGTCGGCTGTTCCAGGTGAGTTTTGATCCGGAAAATTTTCTTCTAATTGTGAGAATCATTACTTAGTGATAAACGAACCATAAATTATGAACTTTTGTATGGTTCATCCATTAGAAATTTTCTTTCTATGGCTGGAATCACCCAAAAAGGAGTTTTATAGATGAAGTTATGAACTTACCTTCGCAAGTCACTCAGCCTGTCCCGAGTCTGATACAAGTTCCATTTGTAAATTAGAGCACGGCTAGAATAGAGTGAATTAGGGTTTGAAATTTGGATGTACTTAAAGAGACATTCCAAGGGTTCGGTGAGAGGTGGAATCATCCTAGTTGAACTTGTATTTTGGGAGAAATAAATTTTTCATTTCATAGTGATGCTTCTGTCAGATTCCAGGACATTGACAGATTACGACCCGAATTAACTATTTTTGTTTTAAGTCTATATAGAGAGTTAAATTCTATAATTTTTTTGCAAAACACTAATAAAGTCTAGTTTTCAGAAAAATTATGCCCTAGTTAAATGGACAAGTATGAAGAAACATAAATCAATATTTCAGTAACATACAGTCTGGCAGGATACAAATCCTAGGTCAGCTTGCCTTAGATGTCATGACTTACTCACTTGGATTTAGATAATGATATTTGGGGGTTGGAAACCTTTGTATGTCTAGTTTCTAATTAATCCAGAATCATAAGATTTGCCCATGTGGTTAAGAAGTTATGAATTATTGATTGACAGACACTCAGTCTGAAATCCTGAAACAATACTTAGTTAAGCTTTGGAGAATTGAAAAGTTTCAAGTATGTAATAGCTTATGAAGTTAGAAATTAGTATTAGAGGAGGTTAGAAATTAGAAATTAGAGGAGGAGGTTATATGCATTTTAGGGTGCATAATCATTCATAAATCATGAGCATGCATTGCATATTACCTTACTAGTGATTGGGAAGTAAGAAAACATTATTGTTTGTAAGAAAATCTCAAGTTGTAAGTGAAAGGGAGGAAATCTGATAAACCTCCTTGAAGTGATAAGTACAAGGTGAATGGGTAAATTTACAACATAGCAAAATGTTATATGTTAGTTCTTTTATTTATGGTATTACCTCAAGCAAAGCTTATTATTGTTATTATTGAAACATATCTTGAGCTATGAAAAATATTTATGATATGTTTCAAGGATTTCATATATGATGGAGTAATATCTTATACAAAAATATTTTCAGGGAACAATGCTTGTGAAGTGAAAATAAGTTTTATTTGATAATGATATGTGATTATGACATGTGTATTTTGATATTATTAAAATACATATGTTCATTAGTCATGCTGTTTAAAAAAGGTCTTTGGGACCGCATTCGATATACATGAAGCCTTTGGGACATATATCGATTGTCTTTGCCCTTTGGGGGTTGCTCTGCGTGCACGTATTGACCCATGATTGCTCTGCATATTTGAGAATCATGATTTGGTGACACACAATCATAATTGGGATACGTATTGACCCATGATTTGCTCTGCGTATCTGAGACTCTTGATTGTGAAGCTCTACTTAACTATATGACACACAATCATAGAGGGATACGTATTGACCCATGATTTGCTCTACGTATCTGTGACTCTTGATTATGAAGCTCTGCTTAACTGTATGACACATGATCATAGAGGGATACATATTGGCCCATGATGAGTATGTGCAATGACACGTGTGTGGAGTTTAATTATGAAAATGATGATATTTTGAGTTACTTTTACTTATATGAGATTTCATATGATTTGACAAGTTATTTATATGTGCTATGTTTTAAATGTTTTATCATATGGAGAATGTGGTTATTTAATGTTATATACACTCGTATTATTCTCCTATGTTGCACTTTTATTTCACTCACTGAGCAAATGATTGTTGCTCATAACATCCATTTTAAATTTTTCAGATATTCGTAAGTTCTCGAGTTGAGTCGGCTTGGAGCTTATTTTTGTTGCATATAAAGAAGAGGTCGAGCCGCTGGAGCACTTTAATCCCCCTTCACTATTATTTTTTTTAAGCATGCATATATAATAGATAGTCTTAGATGTTGTAATTAAGTTTGCAAAAAACTTTTTGTAAGGTTGTATAAGACTTGATCCTGTGGGGTTATATGTGAAATGGTTTGAGAAAAAAAATATGATGACAATATGTAAATGTCATATCTTATAGTTCTTTTTAAACTTTGATGAATATATATCCATCTTGTGTATGTGTGGGCTAATAACACAAGAATGTAAGGGAGGGAGGTTTTGTCCATTTTATTTTAGGAATGGCTAAACGTAACTGAGATTATGATAATTGGGATTAGAACTTAGTCATGGAGTTGGGTGTGACAGTTTTTGGTATCAGGGCTTAGGTTATAAGATTCTATAGACAGTATAATCTAAGTTAAGGCCAGGTGACATTATATGCATTAGACTGATAGTGCATGCTTTTGACTTTCTTTTTATTTTTATTTGAAGAGGTAAAAATGCCACCACGTTGGCATCGTGGCGATGGCCATGGCCCAAGTCATTCTGCTCCACTAGGCGGTCGACCGGATAAGAGTCCATTAGTTTCATCTCATGCATCGGTACAAGGTGTGGCACGAGATGTGAATGATAACCCTCCCTTACATGATGATGAGATCCCAGCGGGTCCATCAAGATTTCCTCATGTTTTTGCACAAGTTCAATCCTACTGCGAATCAATGTGCTGCACAAGTTCTTGCACAAGTTTTAAGGGCTATTATGAGTGGAGTAAACCCGACCTCCCAAGTTATGCAAAGAAATAGATTCTATGACAAAATTAGAAAACAAAGTGCAGTTGATTTTGAAGGTACAATTGACCCATCAGAGGCAGAGGCATGGCTAAAGCGTATGGATAGAATATTTAATCAGATGAGGTGCTCCAATGAAGAAAGGTTTGATTACATTGTGTCTTTGTTGCAAAAAGATGCTTTGGATTGGTGGGAGACAATTCCTGGAAATCAAAATTTTCCGGCTACTCTTGGATGGGATGACTTTCTTCGAGAATTTTGAAAAAAATATTTGCCCAAAGTATTTACTGATAGGAAGCAGAAGGAATTCCTAAATCTGACACAAAGAGCAATATCAGTTGCTGAGTATGAATTAAAGTTCACACAACTATTAAAATATGCACCGAGCTTGGTGTCAGATGAAATGACAAGTGTAGGCGATTCGAAGGAGGACTTCACTTGAACATCAGAGAAAAAGTTGAAGTGTTAGAGTTCACTGACTACTTCAAATTGGTGGCAGCAGCACTAAGAGCTGAAAAGCTTATAGAAGAAAGAAATCAAGTTAGCCAATATTTAAAAAGACCAAACTCAAACTTTACTCAGACTGGGCCAAGTAATAAAATGGCAAGATATGGTGATAGTACATTTCAGTCTCATGGTAACTTTTACAATAATAGGAAACATGGAAATGGATCACAAGGTACACAAAGATATCATACCAACCAGAAAAATATGAGTACACAAGCAAGTGCAGTCAGAAGAACATTTTCAGAAAATCAAAGTAGAGTGGAACCAAGACAAGAACAATATCGCACAAATGCATATTGCACAACTTGTGGAAGATATCATTTTGAAAAATGCTCGGTATTCACAGAAACTTGCTTTAAATGTGATCAAAGGGGACACAAGATACAAGATTGTAGATTCATGGAAAAGGGTAAAAGTATTTCTGAAACAGGTGCCTATCCTTCCGTGAAGTCTCAAATCAAAGCTACTCCTGGTGCAAGCATGAAAGCAAGTAATCAAAATGTTCCAAGTACATCAAAATCGAAGAATCCACCAGGGATACCACAAACTCAAGCACGTGTTTTTGCAATGACCGAACCTGATGCTTTGGCTACTCCTGACATAGTGATGGGTACGTTGACTATCTTTGATAAAAGTGCACATGTTCTTATTGATCCTGAATCTACTCATTCATTCATATCAAAAGATTTTTCCATGCATGCCGATAGAAAACTTAGTCCTTTAAAATGTTTCATGTTAGTACATACACCCGTGGGAGATTCTATTATTGTCGCACAATCATATAAGGATTGTAGAGTCAAAGTTGCTGAGCAAGACATGAGAGCAGATCTCATTCCTCTAAATATTCAAGACTTTGATGTCATACTGGGAATGGATTGGTTAGCTCGTCATCATGTCACTATAAATTATTTTAAGAAAGAAGTTTACTTTGAGTCACCCGAAAAAGAAAGAGTTATCTTCTGTGGTAAACATCAAATTCTTCCCTCTTGTATTATTTTTGCAGTGGTGGCACAGAAATTAATCAAGAAGGGATGTGAAGCTTACCTTGTTTCTGTGATTGACACTAAGGTAGAAGGACCACGATTGAAAGATATTCTAATTGTATCTGAATTTGTAGATGTTTTCCCAGAAGATCTTCCTGGATTACCACCGCAAAGAGAGATTGAGTTCAGTATTGACCTTATTCTAGGAACAACACCCATATCTATTGCTCCTTATCGAATGGCACCAGCAGAACTGAAAGAGTTAAAGCTACAATTACAAGAATTATTAGACAAGAGTTTCATCCGGCCGAGTGTTTCTCCTTGGGGTGCACCAGTATTATTTGTGAAAAAGAAAGATGCACATTAAGGTTGTGCATCGATTATAGACAATTAAATAGAGTTACTATAAAGAATAAATATCCTTTGCCGCGGATCAATGATCTTTTTTATCAACTGCAAGGAGCAAAGGTATTTTCAAAAATAGACTTGAGATCAGGATATCATCAGTTGAGAATTAAATATGCTGATATTGCCAAAATTGCCTTCAGAACTCGGTTTGGACACTATGAATTTTTGGTGATGTCATTTGGTTTAACAAATGCGCCCGCAGCTTTTATGGATTTTATGAACCGTGTTTTCAAACCTTATTTGGATAAGTTTGTGATTGTTTTTATTGATGATATACTAGTCTATTCTCGAAGCGAAGAAGAGCATGAAGAACATTTAAGAATTATTTTGCAAATACTTCGAGAGAAACAATTATTTGCAAAGTTTAGCAAATGTGAATTTTGGCTCAACTCAGTAGTATTTCTGGGACATGTAATCTCAGCAGAGGGCATTTGTGTAGACCCAGCAAAGGTTGATGCAATATTGAAGTGGAAGCCTCCAAAAAGTGTAACAGAAGTGAGAAGTTTTCTGGGTTTAGCAGGATATTATCGACGTTTTATTGAAGGTTTCTCTATGATTGCAGTTCCATTAACTAGACTTCTTCGAAAGAATGTAAAGTTCGAATGGACAGAACAATGTCAAGATAGCTTCGAAAGGTTAAAGAGATGTTTAACATCTGCTCTAGTGTTAACACTCCCAATAGAAAATGAAGGTTATGTGGTGTATAGTGATGCTTCTAGACAAGGGTTGGGTTGCGTTCTAATGCAACATGGAAAAGTTATTGCCTACACTTCTCGACAACTCAAACCACATGAGTTAAACTACTCAACACATGATTTAGAGTTGGCGGCAGTTATTTTTGCTCTTAAGATATGGAGACATTATTTCTATAGAGAGACATGTCACATTTTTACGGATCACAAGAGTTTGAAATATCTCCTTACACAAAAAGAATTAAATTTACGCCAAAGAAGGTGGATGTAGTTACTAAAAAACTATGATTGCATAATTGATTATCATTCGGGTAAAGCTAATGTGGTTGCAGATGCACTTAGCCAAAAATCATCGAGTCTTCTAGCCCATATAAAAGTGTATCAGTTATCATTGCTACTTGAACTGAAATCCTTAAGAGTTGAGCTGAAAACAAGTGAGAAAGGAGCACTCTTGGCACACTTTAGAATTAGACCCATTCTAGCCGAGAGGATACGCGAAGTACAAGATCAAGATAAAGAGTTAGTGAAAATCATCAATCAAGTAAAGAACGGAGAGTAAACACAATTTTCATTAAATGATGATGGGACTTTAATGTTTGGCAGCAGGTTATGTGTTCCTAATGTTGGAAATCTTAGGCAAGAAATAATGGAGGAAGCTCATTGTTCGCCTTATACTATACATTCAGGAAGTACTAAGATATATAGAGATTTGAGGAGAAACTTTTGATGGCACGGAATGAAAAAGGACATAGCAGAATATATCTCTCGATGTTTAATATGTCAGCAAGTAAAAGCAGAACACAAATCTCCAGCTGGAACTCTTCAATCAATTCCGATACCAAAATACAAGTGGGATGAAATCACTATGCATTTTGTAACGGATTTGCCAAGAACGAAACGAAATCAATTTGGGTAATAGTTGATCGTCTTACGAAGTCATCACATTTTATACCAGTTCGAAAGGATGATTCTCTTAATACATTAGCCAAGTTATACATTGATGAAATTGTGAGACTACATGGTATTTCAACATCTATCATTTCTAATAGAGATCCTCGATTTATCTCACGATTCTGGCATAGTTTACAAAATGCCTTAGGCACTAAACTAAAGTTCAGTATTTCATTTCATCCTCAAACAGATGGTCAATCAGAGAGAACAATTCAGACACTTGAAGAAATGCTCAAAGCTTGTATTCTAGAATTTAAGGGATCTTGGGATGAACACTTGCCATTAGTAGAGTTTGCCTATAATAATAGCTTTCATTCAAGTATTGAGATGGCTCCTTTTGAAGCATTATATGGTAGAAAATGTAGAACACCGATATGTTGGGATGAAGAAGGTACAAGAGTTCTTTTGGGACCACAAAAAGTACAAGAGACTATCGATAACCTAAAAATCATCAAACAAAAGTTAAAGGCAACACAGGATCGACAAAAGAGTTATGCAGATCAACATCGTCGAGAAATGGAGTATGAAGTGGGCAGTAAGGTTTTCTTAAAAGTTTCACCTTGAAAAGGTGTCATACGATTTGGAAAGAAAGGAAAGTTAAGTCCGAGATATGTAGGACCGTATGAAATTTTAGAGCGTATTGGACCAGTTGCATATCGATTAGCGCTACCACTAGAATTATCACGTATTCATGATGTCTTTCATGTCTCTATGCTTCGACAATATCGATCAGATCCTTCACATGTATTGGAGCCCCAATCTATTTAAGTACGAGAGGATTTGTCATATGAAGAGAATCCAGTGCAAATTATCGGAAGAAAGGAAAAGAACTACGAAATCGAAAGATTCCATTAGTTTTGGTGATTTGGAGAAACCATTCAAGAGAAGAGGCAACTTGGGAGCGAGAGGATCAAATAAGAGAAAAGTATTCATTCTTATTCCCTGAAAAAGGTAACCAAATTTCGGGGACGAAATTTTTTTAAGAAGGGAAGAATTGTCACGGATGTGTCCTAGAAACATCATTTGTGCATAATCATGCATTTAAGTAACATACTAAGTTAGTTTGGATGCCCATTTAGTGATATTTGCATATAGTAATTAATATTTTGATTAGTGCATAATGATTACTTAATTATCGATAAATTTTACAAAGTAATTATATAGGGTTATTAGGAATAAATCATAAAATTTCTAAATAATATGATATATATGTTTAAATAGGATTAAGTAAGCTTAATTATGGTTAAAACACTTAGTTATGACAAAAAAATGTGATTGGTCATCACTTAAGTTCCAAGCAGTTGAAGCAGCAGGTGAGAGCTGCTCAAATAGATATTTTTCCAAACCGCCATAAGACCTCAGAAAAATTTGAAAACAATATATAGGACACTTAACATTATAGTTTCACCGTAGAAAAATTACCAGAGGAAGAACTAGAGCGAAATCATTACTTAATGATAAACGAACCATAAATTATGACATTTTGTATGGTTCATCCATTCGAAATTAGCTTTCTATGGCCTCTGGAATCACCCAAAAAGGAGTTTTATAGAGGAAGTTATGAACTTACCTTCGCAAGTCACTCAGCCTATCCCGAGTCTGATACAAGTTTCATTTGTAAATTAGGGCACGACTAGAATAGAGTGAATTAGGGTTTGAAATATGGATATACTTAATTAGACATTCCAAGGGTTCGGTGAGAGGTGGAATCATCCTAGTTGAACTTGTATTTTTGGAGAAATGAATTTTTCATTTATAGTGATGCTTCTATCAGATTCCAGAACATTGACAGATTGCGACCCGAATTAACTATTTTTGTTTTAAGTCTATATAGTGAGTTAAATTCTCTAATTTTTATGACAAAACACTAATGAAGTCTAGTTTTCAGGAAAATTATGCCCTAGTTAAATGGACAAGTATGAAGAAATATAAATCAATATTTCAGTAACATACAGTCTGGCAGGATACAAACCCTAGGTCAGATTGCCATAGATGTCATGACTTACTCACTTGGATTTAGATATTGATATTTGGGGGTTGGAAACCTTAGTATGTCTAGTTTCTAATTAATCCAGAATCATAAGATTTACCCATGTGGTTAAGAAGTTATGAATTATTGATTGACAGACACTCAGTCTGAAACCCCGAAACAACACCTAGTTAAGTTTTGAAGAATTGAAAAGTTTCAAGTATGGAATAGCTTATGAATATGAATGTCTGAAGTTAGAAATTGGTATTAGAGAAGGTTATATACATTTTAGGGTGCATAATCATTCATACATTGCATATTACCTTACTAGTGATTGGGAAGTAAGAAAACATTATTGTTTGTAGGAAAACCTCAAGTTGCAAGTGAAAGGGAGGAAATCTGATAAACCTCCTTGAAGTGATAAGTACAAGGTGAGTGGGTAAATTTATAACATAGCAAAATGTTATATGTTAGTTTTTTTATTTATGCTATTACCTCAAGCAAAGCTTATTATTGTTATTATTGAAACATATCTTGAGCTATGAAAAGTATTTATGATATGTTTCAAGGATTTCATATATGATGGAGTAATATCTTATACAAAAATGTTTTCAGGGAACAATGCTTGTGAAGTGAAAATAAGTTTTATTTGATAATGATATATGATTATGACATGTGTATTTTGATATTATTAAACTCCATGTGTTCATTAGTCATGCTGTTTGAAAAAGGTCTTTGGGACCGCTTCGATATACATGAAGCCTTTGGGGCGTATATCGGGTGTCTTTGCCCTTTGGGGGCTGCTCTGCGTGCACATATTGACCCATGATCGCTCTGCATATCTGAAAATCATGATTGGGTGGCACACAATCATGATTGGGATACGTATTGACCCATTATTTGCTCTGCGTATCTGAGACTCTTGATTGTGAAGCTCTGCTTAACTGTATGACACACAATCATAGAGGGATACGTATTGACCCATGATTTGCTCTACGTATCTGTAACTCTTGATTATGAAGCTCTGCTTAACTGTATGACACATGATCATAGAGGGATACATATTGACCCATGATGAGTATGTGCAATGACACGTGTGTGGAGTTTAATTATGAAAATGATGATATTTTGAGTTACTTTTATTTATATGAGATTTCATATGATTTGACAAGTTATGTTATATGTGCTATGCTTTAAATGTTTTATCATATGGAGAATGTGGTTATTTAATGTTATATACACTCGTATTGTTCCCCTATGTTGCACTTTTATTTCACTCACTGAGTAAATGATTGTTGCTCATAATACTCATTTTAAATTTTTCAGATACTCGTAAGTTCTCGAGTTGAGTCGACTTGGAGCTTGTTTTTGTTGCATATAGAGAAGAGGTCGAGCCGCTGGAGCACTTTAATCCCCCTTCACTATTGTTTTTTTTAAGCATGCATATGTAATAGATAGACTTAGATGTTGTAATTAAGTTTACGAGAAACTTTTTGTAAGGTTGTATAAGACTTGATCCTGTGGGGTTATATGTGAGATTGTTTGAGAAAAAAATATGATAACAATATGTGAATGTCATATCTTATAGTTCTTTTTAAACTTTGATGAATATATATCCATCTTGTGTATGTGTGGGCTAATAACACAAGAAAGTAAGGGAGGGAGGTTTTGCCGATTTTATTTTAGGAATGGCTAAACGTAATTGAGATTATGATAATTGGAATTAGAACTTAGTCACGGAGTTGGGTTTGACACAATATGTCAAACATTCCATCATTTGACTTAACAATTAAAACAGGCTCTTCTAAATAACTTTCCAATTCTGATTTCAAACTATTTTGTGAAGAAGTCTCAGCTACAAAATCAATATAAGCACACACTCCCATTTTTGTTTTTTCGGTGGAGGACCCATTTCTCCAAGCCGAGCAGCAACGTCTCACCTTGTGTTCTCTTCTTTCTCCGGTGCGCGACCAACAGGCGGCGAGCGGACGACGTCGGAGGTCATCTCCGGCGCACGAACAGCAGGGGCAGCGACACGGTGAGAGAAATGCCCCTATTTTCCCTTATTGCTCGAATGATTCCGATCACCTCTCTCTCACTCGACCGTCCCATTTTCTCTCCGACGAACGATAGTGGGCGAGCAAGGAGCACCGGCGACCAGCTCCGACGACGTAGGAACGAGACACGATCAATAAGGACGAACCGTGACTCGTAGGCTTTAAGGTGTGTGGATTCGGGATCTACTTCATTAATCATGTTTCTTGAAGAATGAAGCATGCCTGATTTAAAACCATATGAACCGATCTGTGAATGAGAATGAACTATGCTCTATAGAATGTTAATATGAAGACCTTACTGCCATGAATGGAGAAATGTATGTTAACGAAAATGATGTCCATGTATGACCGGACTATTTTGAAATGAAATGAACGTACGATATGTTGTTGACATTTTCTTTTCTTAGATGCATGTTAGGATGAATCTTACTCTATGATTACGCTTTAGACATCTATACTTTGTCATGGAAATGTTTAGGACTTAGTTAACTTCATTTAATGCGCCATCGATCGCCGGAGAAGAATGGAACTCTAAATCTATTTTACGACTCGACCGAACCCGGTCCAGGTTCCTCAGAACTCAGCACGGGCTCGGTCTGGCCGCACCGGGTTACCCCGAGCACGGCCCGGGACCGCCATGGACGCCGAGCTCGAGCTCGGGGCGAGTCGGGTGTCCGGACCGGGTCACCCACGACTCGGCCCAGGTTTTCGCGCGGAGAAGACGATCGGAAGAATCGATTCTCCCGACTCGATCATCTTCCCAACTCGGCCCGGGTGTAAACTGTGCCCGGCCTGGGTTTTCCTCTATGTTTCACCTTGACAAACCGAGCCCGATCTCGACCAACTCGGCCCGGATTTCTTCCACTCGGCCCGGGTTTCCTTTACTCGGCCCGGGTTCTGGCCGATTTCTATACTTACTATTTTTCCGACTTTTGATTTAACCAGACACCCCTTGATCTAATCTCATGTTAATCATACGAATATGGTTCTCCCTGATTCTTAATGAAACTATGCTTTTCACTGAACCTGACCATTGTTTTCTCCTCACGAAATTTACTAAGTATGATTGTGCTAATTTAGGCCAAGGACGATAATGATGTTTCCTCGCACTTTTCGATTCATGATTTTGACCATGATTCTGAATTAATGATGACCTTCATAAATATGATGATGAACGATTATGAACTATGACATGATGAATAAGAATCATGAAAAGCGGCGATCGCACTCCTTCGGTCGACTGAAATGTTTTCGACCGATGACCCGTGACTTTTGGGCATCCGTCGTGTGGAATGGAAGTCATGATCTTGATATCTTAAACCTCATTCTTCTCAATAGACTTCAGTCCATGGGATTTTTTAAGCCAGCAAAGATCCGACGAAAGACGAAGACATTGCCTTGATCGATCCGTGAATCGAAAGACAAGCGCATGTACGATGAGGGATGATGTTCTTGCCTCATAACAAGCCCCCTCATAAGTTACCATTTGCTCTATCTAGGCGAGAGTTTCTCCCACGGATGGTTCCTTTCGCCGGTGGCGAGGTCATCCTAACCCGACAGGGTTCGCCGTGGCACTGATCCCCTACGTGCATATGATGTCTAGATAGCTATATCATCATGCAAAAGTATTCCCCTAAAGATGAAGAGCTCTTCAAAAGATGAAAGTAGAGATGAATGAAAAGATGTAAAGTTATGAATGCATGAAAGATGAATGAAATGAAAGGTATGAAAGTAAGCAAGTATGAAAGTTAAGCATGTCAAATGAATGTGAAAATGTGCTCTCTTTTATGATTATGATCTTCTTGTATGATATTGTTATTATGATCTCTATCCATGTCATGACTGATGAGTTCTATCCATGATAACTTGATTTCTCTCTTTTTTTGATTATCTATTCTTCTCATGTTATGTTTGGATAGAACTGATTTATGATTTATATGAACCCGCACTTAACTTTATGCTAACGGTTGAGCTTGCTCCCCTATGTAATCCCCACAGGTGCATGATGATTAGACGTGAGGTAGTGCTGCGTGTACGGAGGTCTCGACGGGGTGGCGTGTTACTGCATATGGTTATTATGGAGAGGAGTCGTAGTTACTTGTATTACAATTGTCTGTGTTGGGTCGTGTATGATGATAGGTCCTACCACGTCCTTATGGACTGGAGTCGTTATTTCGTCTATATTAGCTTTTTGAGATGAATTTTGGTCACTTTTTGGGCGTATGTGGTTCATGTATTGTTGCTTCTGATGAAGGCTAATTAAACCTTTGATATATTCAGCTTCCGCATTTTGCTTTTACTTTGTCGTATCCTCCTCTTCATTTAGTCTTCCGCTACATTATTATATTTCTCTAAGTATTCCACTATATTTGTTGGAAATCTTCCGCTGTGTTATTATTGTATTCATTTAGTCTTTCGCTGTAATATTATATTCATTTATTCTTCCGCTTCGCATTGCTTTTGTGTTTGATCGCCTAGTCAATGAATTGTTCAAAGTCAGAGGTCAAAAAGTCAAAGTAGAGGTAAAGAATCGCATACGTGGCGTCCCTCGGGGCGCTACATATTATATGAGTAACATCTTAAACCAAGGTTTCAAATTAATAAAATATTTTCACATAAAGTCTCATCTATTATAATTAGATATATGATTTTAGGAAATATAAGTTAATTGTGCTACAGTAAATTTAAATCTTTATCCGATCACTTTTAATATTACCATTGACAACAGAAAAAATCCAAAAAAAGGACAATATTATAAAATATAAGTTTTATAAATATAAATATATAATTATTTACAATTCCAATAAAGGACAATATCATATTAATATTGAGAAGAAAATAATATAGTATTCCAGGGAAAAAACCAGAGATCGAAATTGGATGGCAAAATATTCAAAACTTAAAACCAATCAAAGAATTTTTTGGGGAAGAAAATTAGAGAAATACAAATAAAAAGAAATTTGAAAACGCATGTATGTTTTATATATTAAACTCCATCTTTATTCGTCATCTTGTACTAAAAAAATATCTCTATCTTTATTGATAAAAACAAATAAAGTTCAATATGATTATGTCAGGTAACATAGCAAAAAAAATTAAAAAAAACTAATGTATTGTACCACATGGCTGCTTTCCAAAGAAAAATGAAAATGAATATTTTTTCCTTAGTTATCTCTACGTAGTAACTTCTTTTGTAGTCTTATTGTTTTTAAAATGCTCTTAAGCAAATTTGAATTTTGTACATATCTAGGTCAAAAAATTGATCTATTTTTATTGTAGGTGAACATTGTCGCAATTGTTAGAATTTCTGAGAGAAATTATGCATTGAAGATTTAAGATGACGTAAAATTTTATTAGATGAAAAAAATATTTTACAGTGAAGCTTTCGTAGTGTGAAAACATCTTTTATTTCCCCGGACGAGAAGTTCCCCATGAGTTGGCTGCCCTATCCGTTCCTCGGCCATAATTCGATTGGGCGTATATGTGGGGGGCATGTGTATCAGTTTTGTATTTAGTAATTCATTGTTGTCCATTTTTTTATTACCTTAAAAGAATATAACCTTTCAATTATCATTTCTTCTTTTTAGATATATTTTTACTAATTCAATTCCCATCTCTATAATTTAATGGAAAGTAATTTTCATCATTACTTAATTAATTTATTATACTTAATACAAATAAATAAATTATTACTTTATTTTAGCTATACATGTGTGCTTATTTTTTCATATTTCATTTAAATTAATAACAAATTATTTTAAAAACATTAGTTCATTGATATCTAAATTATTTTTAACCCTTATATATATCTGAAAAATCTAAATTCTTGCTTATATTGTATAAAAATCATATAAATAAATTTCTATTCCATTTTATTTTTTTATTCTCATTTTTTATTATTCCACCTCATTTGGCTCAGGAGTATCACGTGGATTATGTTCTTACTCCAACTTTTCTAACCAAACACTAGACCCCACATTAATCATTGTTAGGAGAAGAAAAATAGAGGAGTTTTGTGCTGGTGGTCCAGAGTGGAACAAAATTAATGTGGTTGGGTTAGCACTTAGCAGATTTCTTATCATGGTTGGAACAAATTGCCAATGAAAAAAATGTTGCCAAACAGGACTGATTTGAAGTAGTCAATTCCAAACTTTCCTTCATATTTTAATATATAGATGATCACCAAACATTTGTTGGTGTTTTTAGTTCGGTAAATTTAATGATATCTACGATTTTCAAGAAGTGAAAGGATAAGATGGTGGGAAATTATTTTTAATATTATTTTTATAAATCTTTTCTAAATTATCATGATTTTTTATCTAATATAAAAATGTGAACTTATTTTTTTGTATTACTAAATTATCGTGATTTTTTTATTTTAATCTTTTAATCTACTTACATTTTTTGTTACTTTTACTTTTTTCCATTTATAAAATGAATAATTTACCCCTCCTCCAAAACTCATCAAATAATAAATATAAAAATGCTACAGCTTCCTTGAGACGAATCTTGAGGTGTGCCATGACCCGTGATGCCGGATGGTTCCACCGGACATTAGCACAGCGTAGTCGAAGAGCTCCGGGATCCAAAAACATGGCTGGTGGATCATGAGCACGATGGTCTTTTCCTGTATTGCTGCCATTGACTCGAGGATCTTCACAATGTGGAGCACCGAGGCGGAATCGAGGCCGGACATCGGCTTCTCGAGTAGGACGGTCGGGTTGTGCACCAAGTCCACCTCGATGGGCACCCGACGCCTCTCGCCCCCTAATAAACCCCAAGCTCCATGTGTGCCTACGTGCAAACTGACGACATGATCCACGTCAAGCTCTTTCATCAACTCTAGCACGCACATGAGTCCGAGCTTGGTGCTCGATAATTTTTTATTTTTTATATTTGTTATTTGATGTATTTTGAAGGGAGGGGTAATCTAATCTTTTTATAAATAAAAAACAAAATTAACAAAAAAAATAACAGAAGTAGACGAAAGGATTAAAGTGAAAAAGTCGCGATAATTTAGGGATAAAAAAATAAGTATATACTTTGAGTTTAGATGCGAAAAATTGCGAATTGAAGAATAAGAGGGGTTCGGGTGGAAAATGAGGGGTGAATTCTATAAAACTTTATTGGGAAAATTTTATTTTAAAAGTTACGATGGGTTTGGTAGTATGGGTTATACCTCCACATCTCAATTTTTTTATTCCACTAAATTGGTGGAATGAGGAGGGTTAATAATTTTTTAGATAAAATTATCCTTGATTAAGATTATTTTATTTACCCAGATGCTTCGTTAATTTTCTTTTTCCTCATCTCCTAATCTATCTTTCTCTCTATGTGCGAGACTCCTATGATTTTCCATTATCTTCTTATCTCTCTCTATATGTTATATAATCCTTGCAAGCAACAATTTGTAAACTCTCAGTGAAATTTTCGGGGTTTGCTCTCTCTTTGTCTTTGGCTCTTGGTTTTGCAGGCAACAATTTCTCTCTCTCTACTCTCTCTCTCTCTCTCTCTCTCTCTCTCTCTCTCTCTCTCTCTCTCTCTCTCTCTCTCTCTCTCTCTCTCTCTGAGTACTTGATTTCTTAGTTTTGCCGGCAACAATTTAAAATTCTCAGTGATAGACAATTTTTAAGGTTCTCTCTTTTCTCTCTTTTTCACACGGCTCTTGATTTCTTGATTTTGCAAGCAACAATTTGAAATTCTTGATGACAAACAAATTTCAAAGTTTTCTCTCCTCTTTCTCTCAGTCCTTGATATTTTGGTTTGCAGACAATAATTTTTCTTTCTCTCTACTCTTTCCTTCTCTCTCAATCCTTGATTTCTTGGTTTTGTTGGCAATAATTTAAAACTTTCAATGATAGACAATTTTTGAGGTTCTCTCTCCTCTCTCTCTCTCTCAGTCCTTGATATATTAATTTTGCAGGCAACATTTTCTCTCTCTCTCTTTCTACTCTCTTTCTCTTTCTCAATCTTTGATTTCTTGATTTTGCATGCAACAATTTGAAACTCTAATGGTAAACAATTTTCGAAGTTTGCTCTTTCTCTCTCCTCTCTTTCTCCTTGATTTTTTTTTATTTTGCAGGCAACAATTTGTAAACTTTCGGTGGCAAACAATTTTTTATGTTTGTGCACTCTCTCTCCTCTTGATTTCTTGATTTTGTAGGAAACAATTTAAAACTCTCGGTGGTAGACAATTTTCGATGTTTACTCTCTCTCTCCCTCCCTCTCTGAGATTTGCATTTGCTTATTATTTCATTGTTTATTTTTTAATTTATAATCTCGTATGTCCTATTTTGATATTTTTATTTTCAATTCTTTTTTTTTTTTGAAAATATGATAAACATGTATTTTTTATTAGTACATATGCATTATAGAAATCCAACTATAAATTAATAAATATGCATAATGTATTACAATCGATATTTTAGACAACAAAATAAATGTATTAAAATTTTATTTCGACCACATAATCCTTTTATTATCTTGTACTTTACCTTCTAATATTAACTTGCATTATAAGTAAACAATTATTAAGTAATATAAATAAGAATAAAAGGGTGAATAAGACTTTTATCTAAGTTAATCTCTCAAACTCCATGTTTTAAGTATTGTATCCAAGCAAAAGGTGGTTTAGCTTATTTCATCTTTTCCCGTTACTTTTTATCCAAACATGAATTTAGTAAAGTCATACCACACCATCCTTCACCACCTACTACCACGCCATCACATTCCACCCCTCTATTAATTATTTTCTCAAATGGAAAATAACTAATGGAGGGGTGGCATAGGATGGTGTGGTAGGAGGTGGTGAAGGGTATGTGGTATGACTTTACTAAACCTATGTTTGGATAAAAAATAATGGGAATGGATGAAATAAATTAAACCACCTTTTGTTTGGATACAATACTTAAAATATAGTGTTTGAGAGGTTAATTTAGATAAAAGTCTCTTTTGCCCTTTATGTTTTATTCTTATTTATATTATTTAATAAATTGTTTGCTTTATAATGTAAGTTAATATTGAAATGTAAAGTATAAGGAAATCAAGGAGAGAGAGAGTGAGAGGAGAGAGCACAAATCTCAAAAATTATCTTCCACTGAGAGTTTTATGTTTGCAAAATCAAGAAATCAAGGAGAGAGAGCGTAAACCTCGAAAATTATTTGTCATCGAGAATTTGCAAATGATTACTTGTAAAATAAAAAAATCAAGGGGAGAGAGACGAGAGAGAAAGAAGAGAGGGAGAGCACAAATATTGAAAATTGTTTCTTGCAAAATCAAGAAATCAACAACTTAGAGAGAAAGAAGAGAGAGAAAAGGAGAGGAGAGAGAAAGAGAGAGGAGAGAGAGAATAAATTTCGAAAATTGTCTATCACGGAAAATTTTAAATTGTTGCTTGCAAAACCAAAAAAATCAGCGACCGAGAGAGAAAGAGGAGAGAGAAAAAAGAGAAGAGAGAAAGGGAGAGGAGAGAGAGAGCAAACTTCGAAAATTATCTGCCACCGAAAATTTTAAATTATTGCTTACAAAATAAAAAATCAACGACCGAGAGAGAAAGAGGAGAGAGAAAAAGAGAGGAGAGAGAGAGCAACTTTGAAAATTGTTTGGCAACCAAAATTTTATTGTACTATAATACTAATTAAATTATAATAAATAATTAATAAAATTTAATATTGAATTAAATAATTTAGTTATAAGCTGAATAATAATGTATGGGGAAATATAATTATATATATACGCTAAAAATAATAAAAAAAATAAAAAGAGAGGAAATAAAAAAAAGCAAAGGATAATGAAAAGAATCGTCGTTGTTGTTTCCAATAAGAAGTTAAAAGTTCAAATTCTTAATTGCATGATGGTGATGATCGGAACTTTAATTTCGATCATCATTATCTTTTTTTTTATTGAACTATTCAAAACTTAACAAGTTTCGACCTAAATTTTGATCCAAATTCTGAATGTGAAACACAACTCCAAAAATTTAAACTTTAATCATACCGCAGTGTATTTTCATAAATATAATGTCCCCAAATCGACCCCCGCCACATGACGAAGACCAACCTGAAGACGCTACGGCATGCTATGACTTTGACCATAATATTGACCATATCTCAGTCAAGGACCGAGACACGTCAACGGAAGAATAATAAAATAAAAGAAATAAAGAAAAAGGATAACTTTAATTGCGAAAGTTTGAAAAATGACTACATCATCTTTAAGAAAATAAAATGAGGTTCTACATCTTAAATCTATAAATGCGGAAGGAAAAGAAATCTAATAAGTCCTGTTGTTCATGTGCTTTCATGCCGCCAGAGCTTTGTCACCACACACCTACTTCACCTCGTCACTGATATCGTCCTGTGAAAATCAAACACAGGGGAGAAGGTCCTCCCGTAAGTTTTACAGCCTAATGGGGAACCACTTGATATACAATGCATAATATGAATAGAATAATCAGAGATAAATAATAATTCTTAACTTGAACTTGAAAGGATAACATGGCAGCAGAGGATATCATAAATCATGAGAATCAAATGATGCTTAGTAAACTTGAAATCATGCATACTTGGAAATCATAACGATAACTTGGCTTGACTTTAACATGCTTCTTGATCTTGGTTATTAATTAGCAATCAGTGTGACTTTAGGTGCCTTTAATCCTTGGGCATGCCGAGCAAACGATACGACCTTGTGCGGGTCAATGGGTGATCAAACTATGACAATGGGAGCGACCCTTAACTTGATGCACTTGGCTTGGACTGGCAACCCATTGTTAATCTTTCATCTGATCTTATTAATCACTTTGAATAACTTGTAACTCTTTCTTCTTTGTTCAATGAATACAATGAGATCAATAAGAAAATAAATCAATGAGAGAATAGATCTTGGAAATTAGTGAGAGATCTCT
Source organism: Pontederia crassipes (assembly GCA_030549335.1). Classification (NCBI taxonomy): domain Eukaryota; kingdom Viridiplantae; phylum Streptophyta; class Magnoliopsida; order Commelinales; family Pontederiaceae; genus Pontederia; species Pontederia crassipes. The sequence continues at coordinate 8,483,858 of JAUKPH010000018.1, read as the reverse complement.
ATAAGGTCAGGAAAATAGGATCAATTGTACATAGGCAATATTCAGATTTAAAAAGATAATTAATTAATAAATCTAATAAAAGGTTCTTAGAAATCGATATGAGGTAAATCAGAAAAAAGAGTTCATGTTGGAATCATAAGGCAATCAATAATGTTCATATCAAAATAAGGAAAGACTTATGGGTGGAAAATCAAGGGCTGATGTGGCCGGCCACGGCCGTGACAACCTAGTGGCACAGCCGTGTCGATTTGAATGGCACGATCGGGTACATAGGTGGTGGCACGGGAGTGCCATAAGAGGGCACGACCGTGACAGGGGGTGAAATCAGTCGGTCGATTCAAGAGGGTCGACCGATTCCTGCGTGAGGCTAGGCTAGTCATGGCACGGCCGTGCCGGAAGGGTGGCACGACAATGACCGATTGAGCGCTCGGTCGACCGACCTCGACCGACTTTTTACTTAGTTTCATCGGGTCTTAGCACGGGTGTGCACATGGCGTAGAACGGCCATAACACTAATGGCACGGGCGTGCTAGAGGGTGGCACGACCGTGACGGCGGTCGATTCCAGACGGTTTCAATTCGAAAATCATATGGATCCTTAACGTACTTTCGTTCTACTCTAAATCCTATATCCTAGCAATCAATAAGACATAATAGAACAAACAGAATTAATTCAAACAGTAAGCAAATCAGGAATCAAATAATTCAAACAATAATTCAATAATCAAACAAAACCTTAAAATAACTTCTTGATCCTTTTTTTTTCGAAATCAATTAGGGCATGGATTAGAACAATTCAGAGGTCATGCAAGGTGATTTCGATTCACCCACCTCTGTTCTCGATTAATTCTTGCGTTGGTTCGTCGGAATCCTAACGATCACGTCCCCTATTTCCTCCCTATTTTTCCTGCGGCCTCTGTCCCTGTTCTTCCTCGATTTGGCTTCTGCCTTCTTATATCAGCACCCAACGAAGATTTCAGAGGCAGCTTTCGTGAGTTTGATGGAAAAGGGGTTAAGGCATAATTTTTTTTTATTTTATAGGGCTCCACTTTTAATTTAAGTCAAATCTAATTAATGGGATAAAGTTTTATCTCTAACTATTGAGATTTGATTTACTTCTTATCTTGTGACTGTTATGGTTTTAATTTATTTCTTTTTATTTTTTTTATCTTTGTGTCGGTTATTATAATAAATGTTACAACATGAGACCGACCCCACAAAAAATGATTCCCTGGAACAATAAAAAATGATTCTAAAGCATTACATTCACGTGCAATCTAGTAACATGATGGATAAGGATGCTGCATTCCACGTAGGAGCATCGTGTCGTGTGGCTTCCTTCAAAACTGTGAAATTTTGTTTTAATAAAAAAACTGTTGATTGGCTTAATTAATTTAACCACGTGCTGTTTGCTTTTGATTTTATACTAAGTAGATATGGACAAAGAGGCCGTGCTGAGGTTGATCAAATCAGAAGTAATCATATTTGATGTAATACTTCAAAATTTCAGTAAAAGTAATAAAATAATTTTGCCCTAATCCAATGATTAAAGAAAATTAAAGGAGAGTTTGAGAGGGAATATAAATAAAAGGAAATGCTAATACTACTTGGAGAAAGTAAAAAAGAAAAATGAAGAAATATTAAAAAAAATATTGTTAGAAAGGAAAAGAAAAATGAAAAAGATTAAATCCTATTGAGAGTCAAAATTGTAATTAATTGATATTAGGAATTTTAATTTGATTTGAGATTTAAAAGAATGTTTAATAGACTTAGAACTCCTAAATAGAAAAAGAATAAGAGTTTTATGGTATAATAATATTTCAGTCATTATTTAAAAATTAAGTGATAAATATTATGAAATTAAATAATTTTTAAAAATAGAGAAAAGGAATAAATATAAGTATAAGGTGAAAGTAGAGTTTGATTGAGAGAAATTATGGAAGAGATAAAAAAGAATTTGAATAGAGATGAATTTTTGATAGAATAGTTATAGAATAATTAGTTAAATTTGGATTTAATTAAATTTGAACATTTAAAAGGGGGTGATTAATGATGGATGGCCATGATTAATTGAGAATTAATTCGTGGTCTAATGGGAGTAAAAAACCATAGTTAAAAACTATAAATAAGATCTAAAGGATGGCTAAAAACTCTTATTAGCTTTCACAGAATTCTTGCACCATGATCTCTATTATCTCCTTCGTTTGCACGCAAATTATGATGATCCAAAGGGTGCATTTCAAAGCCTGCACATAGGGGAAAGTCGTCCAAGTGGTGGTCGAGAGTTTTTGGACGTCGTTCGAGTGCTACAACTTGCCACAGTAGCGACATTCGTGTAGTTTTTAGTGAGTAGGAACATAGTTGATTTTTAGTCAACTTAAGGTACGTATGGAGATCCCTATATCAATGTCCCTCGTCACTATAGACCCTTAAGACCCCTATCCTATGATTTTAGTATAGCATGGATTCGTTGTTAATAAAATTGCATCATTAAAGCATATTAAAAAGAGGACCGGAAGTTACGTCGAAAACTTGACCTCCCGACGATAGCGGAACTCAACTTAGGTTCATTAGAACCCGGTGCGACTTGGTAAAGTTCGGGCCAAGTTCATGTGTAACCTGACTCGAGTTGTAGACAACACGGGCCGAGTTCTGTGACCCGAGGTCAAATAGGAATAGGATGTTGGCAATCCGACCCAAGTTCATATTCCACTATGCCCGAGCTCTAGCGACCGAGGACTAGACGATTGAATCGGACTAGTCCGTCCCGAGTTCACATTAGATCTAGCTCGAGTTTCACCTTAACCGGGGGTTTGAATAATGAATTGAGATATATACCCAACCCAGGTTCCACCCAACCTGGTTTGGGTTATGACACACAAACGAAAAAATTGGATTATTGGATCGGCTTGGACTTGTCTTAGTGCGGGCAAGGTTCTGAGGATTTTAAAAGTATTTTAAGTATGTATTGATTGTTAAATAGTATTGATTATTTCCGATCATAATGTTGATATGTTAAATGATCATGATTGTTATATCGATTAATGATAATCGATAATTGATAATCGTAATTGAAAAGAATTGATTATGAATTATTGGCTTATTGTTTAATTAACATAAATTAATAGATTGAATTATAGAGATTGATTGTGCATCGTTCAATTATCGATGTGGAAAATTGTATGATTGAATTGTTAAATTGGTAATTGAGATATTCATGTTCGATTTATGTCTATATGGTTGATGGAGACCCTTGTGGACGATGGAGGCCGTTATGGTTGATAGAGGCCCTTTGTGGTTGATATAGGCTCATTGAGTCGATTGATAATTCATAAATAGTTAATGAAGGTCTTTGTGATCGATAGAGACCTTTATGGTCGATGAAGACTCTTGTGGTCTATTGAGGTTTTTGTGATTGATGGAGATCGCCGTGATCGTTGAAAATCCTTGTAATCGATTGAGGTCCATTGTGATTGATGGAGATCGTTATGGTCGATGAATACTATTATGATTGATAATTGTAATTGAATTGAATTGTTAATCGAATTGCTCCCTAGTAGTTGATAGATAATTAATTTCGCTCTAATGGCTAATAAGATTGATAATTGAATTGCTTCATAGTGACTAATGGACCATTGGTTGCGCCCTAGTGGATGATGGAGAATTCAATTGATAAATTATTAATAGAATTTATAATTGATAATTGGTTATTGTGACCTTCACTCACTTATAGTCAATTGATAATTGATTCAAGATAATTAATAATTGAATTGAATAAATAATGAGACATCGAATATTGATGATATAAATAATTGTTATGATTAATCTATTGATTATTGTTTAATGTTATTGACTAATAATTCTAATCAATCATGTATTGTTTGTAGATAATCGGTTATTGATATTGACCCATAGTTCATATTAAATATTGTTATGAATAATCCTATGTACTGAGTTATCTCATTGGATTTTACATATGTACTTGGATTTGTGCAAGATGAGATTGAGACGATCGATGGCTCCTTTGACAAATGACGTGCACATGGGATATGGACATTGATAGGGTCTCCTATTGTATAGATGTAGGACCATAACCTAAAGGTTCATATATATATAGTATAGAATGCTTCTGCCATTGTAATAGAATATTGTAATTAAATCTTCCGCTGATGTCACCGAGAATGTTGACTGATCGAAGCTAAGGAAATAGTTGTCATCAAATTGAGTGGCGTCATCGAATAGCCTTATGGATAGGCAAAAAAAAAATCTCGGGGCATTACACTTCACACTGTGTTGTGTCAGCATGTCACCTAGCATGGCCCAAACTCGGCCCGGCTGATTGGGCTTGTCGGACAAGATCACGTGCCCAATTCTTTTTGCCACATATAGTTTATATATAAGAGCCGGCATGGGCCTGGCTGACCCAAGCCGCACCTGATATTTTTTGTCCCAAGGCATCAGCAAGCATGAGCATAAGGCGCAAGGCCCATTGGTCGTGAGGTGCAACTCACGAGTCACATAGTCCAAGGAGTGATGAATGAGCAAAAAAAAACATGGTGAAAATGAAAAAAAACATATTATGTTATGTTAGCCCGAGCCGAGCTCGAGTTCACTGGGCCCATGCCGTGGTGTGCCTAGAGTGTCATTGGACAGCTCAACATGATTTGTCCTGGAGCCAACCAAGCAATCGTACCAAGGCTAGGCTCGGGTCAGGTCAAACGTGTCGAGATGGTCTTTCATTGTGCCCGCAGCACAATCGGTCGGCCCACATGTTTATCTATCTTTAGACTCGACTATCATAAGTAAAAAGATATTAAATTAATTTCTATCCTCGATTTAACATGGAAATAAAAAAACTTTGAAAAATAAATCATTTTCAAAGTGCTCACTTGAAATGAATTGCACAAAAGTTTTATCCAAAAGAAGGGAAAAACACTTTAGAAGTAGTTTATTTTCAAAGTTCCCATTTGACAAAGAATTAAACAGAACAAAATGCAAAAAGTCTGAAAAGATAGAAGGTGCACGATAAGTGAGAAGTATTTATTTTTAGATTTCTTTTACCAATATTACATGAAAAACAAAATACACCCACAAAGTTGCATGAAAAGTAGTGAACATAAAGATTTGCTTGGCCTTTTGGGGCTCAAGAGATTTGATTCCTTGTGGAACCCAAGCACGGGACAAGTCGAACACATGCAACTAAAACATGTGAAATATATATGGAATCGTAGCAGCCATTATTGCGCATGCATGAAGAAGAGGAGTGGACGACAAAGGAGTGCTCTATAAATTGTGGTTCGTTTTATATCCGGCAGCTTCACATGCATGGAATTGCAACAGATCCGGATGGCCTCTTTTAAATTCAAATTCGAGCGCATCTGCGCCCCACTCCTCCTCCTGCTGCTCCTCTCGTCGTCGCCGCCGCCGGCTGCTGCCGGGCGCTGCAACAAGAACGACAAGAAGGCGCTCCTCGCCATCAAGGCCGCATTCCACAGCGCATACTTCTTCACCTCCTGGAATGACAACATGGCCTGCTGCGACTGGAACTCGCTCGATTGCGACGAAGACACCGGCCGGGTCGTGACTCTTGACATCAGCGTTGACAACCTCACGGGCACTATCCCAGACGCCGTCGGGGACCTCCCCTTCCTCCGGACTCTCTGGTTCCACAAGCTCCCCAACCTCGTCGGCGGCATCCCGCCGGCTATCGCCAGGCTCAAGAACCTCGAGTTCCTGGACATCAGCTGGACCAACGTCTCGGGCCCCGTCCCTTCCTTCCTCTCCCAGATGCTGAAGCTCACGTACATAAATCTCTCCTTCAACAAACTCTCGGGCTCCATCCCCGACTCCTTGGGCGACCTTCCCTTGCTGGACTTCCTCGATGTCAGCCGGAACAAGCTCACCGGCGCGTTGCCACCCTCGCTGTTCCAGCACAAGCCGGCAGAAGCGTACCTCCGCCTGTCACACAACAACCTGTCCAGCGAGGTGCCGGCGTCTTACGCCGAAGTGTCGTTCGTCCAGATCGACCTGTCCCGGAACCAGCTCACCGGAGACCCGTCGTTTCTGTTCGGCAGGACGAAGATGGCGCAACAGATAGACCTGTCGAGGAACTCGTTCGAGTTCGACTTCTCGAAGGTGGTGTTCCCGGAGAAGCATCTGATTCTGTTGGACGTGAACCACAACAAGATCTTCGGAAGCATTCCGGCGCAGATCGCCAAGGTCGAAATGCTGCAGTTCTTCAACGTGAGCTACAACAGGCTCTGCGGAAAGATACCAACCGGTGGAGACCTGGCGCGCTTCGATAAGTACTGCTACCTTCACAACAAGTGCCTCTGTGGAACCCCTCTGCCTGCTTGCTGATCGATTTGGCTTTGGTGCAGAGCACCTCTGTGTACGACGTCTGTTTCCAATTCCATGCACCTTGTGCACTTGCAGCTTAATTATTGACAATCTTTTTCAATTAATTTGGGCCGGAATAACCATAACCATCCAAGAATACAAGAATACAATCCAAGAATAAATAAATAAATATATATATATATATATATATATATATATATATATATATATATATTAGTCCTTTAACTTGAGACTCAAACACCATAACCATCCAAGAATACAATGAAAGCTTCGGTTTAGGGCCTGTTTGGCCAAAATTTATTTTATCCCACAGAAAGTAAAATTATGTAGTATTGCACTTTTTAAAAAGAGTCGTACTGAAGTTGAAAGAAATGTAAAGAAATTTTTACTCAAGCTGTTTGGATGCACTACATAATCATATAAAAGTGAAGGAATTGGTACAAATAATAATCAGAAGTATTATCGGAATATCGGAATACCTCGCAGCGGAAGACGGATCACCAAAGTCTTTTCTACGTTGTTTTTGTATCGTTGTCGGAACTCGATCACGAACGGAAAGAGAACACAATACCACAATCCAAGAACCACGGACGTCATCAGAATCTACCAACGTGCTCGTCGGACTGTTGGTTGATCACTGAACTACTACATACACGCCTTGCACCGTAATGCATCCATGACACCATTTATAATGGTGCCAAGCATCTGTTCATATAACTGCAACATGCAGTTTACGAAACTGCACAAATGTGCATGTTGCACAATGGGCTATGTAAGTTTAGCAGGCTCATAAGGGCGCTTAATTCCAACAATCTCCCACTCGCACTTAATGGGCCATTACCCATATTCGATTCTACTAAATGTCCATTATGGTATATGGATCGTGTCACCCACGAGTACATTCACAACTTAGGGAGAACTACGACCTGTTAGGGATACATAGTCACTCAACCATTTGAGAGCCTATACTATGACCTGTTAGGAATACATAGTTGCTCGATCAATTTGAGAGCTAAAGTTATGACTACATAACTGCTCAATCAACGTGTGAGCGCATGCTATAGCGTGTTATCGTTGTATAGTTACTCAACTATCATGTGAGCTAATACTATAATTTATCAATAATACATAGTCGCTCAAACATCCATGTTACTCGCTTTGCCTTAGAAACACCTTGCTTGCATACTCCAGACGACACACGTCTTATCATGCATGATTTCGATTGATCCGTATTTGTATGCTTATGTATTTGGCCAATTGCATCACAAATACCATGCAGCATTAGTGTATCTTCCTCTCGTCATCATATTTCTTAGTTCTAAGTCAGCTGCTTTCCTAGTCGTGACTCGACGGGCCGCATATAATTTTAGCCTTTGAGTACCTCGTTAAAGTAGCAACACTAACACATTACTTTGAAATATAGTCAAGAGTCTAAGGGCAATCTCCGAACTTGTTCAGTTCTTAAAGACTCACACTCTGACGAAAAATTATAAAATATTCGTCAAGTCTTAGGCTCGACTTAGCATACGAGGTTCATAACCAAGTACTGCGGTGGAGACTCCCACTGAAGGAGTGTATGTCATAAACTCGTAACACCGCACAGACTGGAGTCTAGACGTCTACCCAAGACGCAAGACTTGAGTCCTCCCACTAGTCGCCCAAGAATTGGCGCCGTGAGGTCTCACATCTGGCTTCTCTTATCAGACTACACAGAGTTATATATAAACTCGTGTCATTCTCCCAAACATATCAGGGCGATCTTAGATCATATATCTGGATCTAAATCATTTCATCTCCGCTCGCTATACACTAAGCGCCGAGACGATTATCCGTGTGACTGATAATCTCATGCCTGATTGACATACTCTACATGCATTGTAAAAAATATTAACTAACTATAGAATAAAATTTAACATAATTTTATTCATCACAAGAATATATATAATACACAATCACGTAAGCTTTGCGCATGTTAATGCGCCAGTCAAACATACTTACATGTGTATTCATCAACTGTATTTTCTTAACACTGTCAAGACATACTAGACATTAATGTATTTTCCCCTATAATGGTCCATCCTTTTATCAAGCAATAGTGACATACATATTGCAACAAAAGGACATACTTGACCATTGTCAATACAGGAGTAAAAGAAAGTTACTTAACCAGAGGGCTTCCATACCATCATTGAGTATAACATAAACTCAATTTTCATAATTGACTATTTTTATATAGTTTTGCTTTAACTTTGCAACAATGTCATTCTATAACATGAAGACATAATTGGAGATAGATTTTTTTTTATTAATATCGCCATCTTAAGAGGCGTCTATTTGATAAGCTAATCTATAGCTTGATCTCCATTATAGTGCAAAACGAGAGTCAACATGCCCATAAGGTATCATATTATTCTCTTAATCGCCATTCAATATAGGTGTCCTGCATTAGTATGTAAATTTTTCATTTGATCAATGACACAAATATCAGACTGCTCAACTTATTGTGCATGTCTGATCATTAACCATGTTTACAAAAGGACATTTCCTTTTGTTACTTATAGAGTCAGAGAAAAATATGAGATTCAAAATTATTTCTTTTAATAAGGGTACCAGTGAGTGTATAGTCTTTCGTAGAATGTTCAATTCGTCTTTATAACAGACGACTCTTGCTACAAAGTAATAAATTTACATGAATAATTCTTACGTAAATTTCACACCCAGTGTGAATAACTCTAACACCCATTTCATTTCTATAGAAAGACATTAAATTCTTCATTAATAGAAGAAATACCTTATTACTTCTAGCTATACATAATATTGTTTCACATATAATGTCGTGATGACATTTATCCATAAAAATGGACATACACATAATGACATTTATATCATTATTTAGATGAATACTAAATCCATAAATGGATCATCGCAAACTACATATTGCGCTCAACGCTTTTACATTCATCTAATAGTGAAACAATAGCTAGATTTTTTTACGATCGAGAAAAAACATAACAATTTCTCTATAGTCAGCACTTCTTTTGTGACTATTATTTTTCGTCACTTTTAAATCTCTTATCATCCATATCGACTTATTTCGAACACTTGCCTTACGACAAGCCGGATGATTTAACAAGTCATTGACTTGATTTTCTTCTTTAGACTCTAATTCTTTGCATTAATCCATTTTCTTCTCTAGGCCGAGAGAGCCTCCATAACTTATTTTAGGCTCATGTTCAACATGAAACATAACTCATATGTTTCAATAAATGAACATTAATCATGAGTTGACTGTTAATTTCTCCCACTCGGAGTGAGGTGTGGAAGAAAATAGGGACAAACCACAAATCATTCCGCATGCAATGTCAACTCTGAATCTTCAACTACAAAATTGAAGATGTCACTTAATCTCGTTCAGCCAAGAAAATATATACGTGAATGTCACACCTCTACTTGATATTTCAATAACATTTATGCCGCATTGATAACAACATTCCAAATACAGAATTGGAATTTCATTTGCGCCACACATTCAAGTAGATTATGGTTTCATTGTATCTGCAATACTTATAATTGCGAAATATAGTTAGTCGCATAACTATATTAGTTTTATCACTAGACTATTTGAATAAGTCTCAACCATTTCGCATTATCAATTTAATCAGCAAGGCATTAATCTTGCGATCATAATTGAATTTCCATCTAAGATTATGAATATGTATAAAATAATTCATGTTACCAACTTAGATAAATCATATATATGATTTTATAATGCGAAAAGTGATGAAAGAAACCATATAGAACTTTAGACATTCAATACAATGGATTATTATAATTTTCTATTCATAAATGATTTTCGTATTTACTCATCAATCAGACATTGTCACAAAAGTAGGCAAAATAACATTAGCGAGAAAATATTCTCAAGCTAGTCTATATTTATAATGCCTAAGAAATGTCAAGAATTGACTAGTCAAAACTTCTGGCATACTTATTTATGTCACATATGACATAAATATTCAACTTGAATACTTAAAGTAATCAAGACATAGAAAATCATTTTCAAAAAATTCTCGTAAAGGAATTTCATTAAATATGAAATTTAATGATAAATGTGAATACACAGCTACGTTTATCCAAATAACAAATGTAGATACTATACACATATCCACTTTAAAATAGTGGTATAATAGGACAATGAAAGAAAAAGATCCATCTATTGCAAAAGAAAATTTTACAAATCATAATCTTTTTAACTCCCACTTTCACGTTGTTTCCAACTATGTCCTTGAGCTTGTAGGCTAAGTCATATAAAGGATTCATTATTCTTTACTTGAATGAGAAGTTGTTCCAATAATCTTCGAAAAGGACGATGTTGAAACAACATTATCATTTAAACAAAACTACATATTATTATATCAACATTTTTCGACTCAATGCAATCACGAGCGAAAAATTATTGCATTTGCCACAAGCATAGCACTTTATTTTGTTTATATCAACTTTGCCATCATGCTTCCCACTTCGATACGAGTAGCGTTAGCCCTTCTTAGTATCTATACATTATTCACTGGATTACGATTTCTGTCGAAAACTCGTAGCAATTCTCTTTTTTTGACATGGACAACATATGTCGTAGTTGAAGATGACAAACATTCTTCAAAGAAATGTCAAAATATTTGATATTTTAACTAAACATCAATTATATGCGCAAGCTTACTTTACTTATTAAAAATAAGTAACTATCACGTGGTCAAAAAATTATGACCAAGATTCTCTAACTCAGTCGTCAAGTTTATCATCATATACAGATATAGGACATATCTGTTGAAGAAAAACTTATGTAAGAGTTATTATTTTCTTGATGATTTCGTTATATCAAGATCGTGAGAATCATGATAGTGATCATGCTCGACAGATATCATATTTTGCCATGGATCACTTCTTATATATTCCTTTTAATTTTGTCATATTGCAAAGATTCTTTTTTGTGTCATTTATCTATGGTCAAAATTACATATGGGGAATGAGTTAGTTTTTGCATGTCTTCTTATCGCATATATTCATAAATAATGACATAATAATATTTTTAAGGTAATGACATCGAGATGGTCGTTATGCTTCCACTCATCTTCCACTATCCGAAAAAATAATAATTATTCATTAAAAATAATATCTTACGTCAAGGTATACTATTCTAATCATTTTGGAAAACAAACATCCAAAATCATCTAAAAAATATATGATGTAATTAACATACCATTTCCAAAACATGTGGCCAGGACAATTAGGGTTCTGTGATGGGAGCTCTTCCTTACATTTGTAAGGTGCCAATTAGAAAACCATCACCCCTTCGCCTTGTCATCACAATAATTGAAAAAATGTCATCACGTCATGTAAACATAATAATATTTAGAGACTGCATTGACAGTACACTAGGTAAGTCCACAGAGAAAGAGGGTACTGAATTTTCCACTAACAATCTCTTTTCAATACTTTCCTAGACATGCACATGTCACACACCACTCAACAAAAATTATTACCATGACCATCATATAAATTAGATGCCTTAGTCCTATTTGGACTACCTATGTTTCATAATGTCAAAACCTATATTCTAAGTTTTATGAAACATGTCACATTCATAATTCACAAAAATTTATGCATTCAAACACATATATGAATGTATATTATGCACAAATAATCATACAATCCATTTACATATAAATGAATATTATTTGTCACACTCATATAATTAACATAAGCATAAGCATGATAGTAGACATACAAATAATCACACAATTATTATCACATGTCTAATGATTCATTTATGTCACATAAATCTCAATTATGTACATAAATTCATATCATGCATGTTAATTAAAAAATTATGCATAAATTTTCATCACATAAAATCCTGCAATTCATTTCATGTGTAATAAAAAATTATATATGCACATATTTCTATTCATAAAGAAATGTAATTTGTCATAATTAATGTGCATATTCACATGAAATATGTGACAAAAATAGTTTGTGCATAACTTAATATAACTATGTGAATTAACTATGTATAAATTCGCATAACACACATTATGTCTAATATGTAACATAATTTCATATATGCACATGTTCCATCATTAAGAATATAAATTCTTATAATATAGTCCAATTCACATAATGAACTAATAATGTGCAAATTTCAATTATCATGTCAATTTACCTAAGTGTCACACTTAAATACACTTTAAGTAAATATAACATAATTATGTGCATGAATATCTAATTCATATGGAAATTTAATTTAAGTGTGACATACTACACTTAAAACATATCATGTAATGGCATATACGAATGAATTGTTACTTAAATTCATAATCATATACATAATGTATGACAAAATAACATGACTATTTCATGTACTAATATTATGCATAATATAACTAATATGCATAAAACAAATGTCATACATTTTTCAAAAAAAATATTCTAAAAATTTTCTTAGTAACATTACATGATCACTTCTGGTATATAACAATTTTCGTTTCATATTAATTCACCACACAATTATTCAAAAATAAAACATTTCATAATCAACCATAATATGATTATTTTGTATTAAAACTATCTAAGTACATAGCACTCATACTTGGATTTAAATGTGACATGATAATTTATAAGAATATCAATTACTATTAATTACACATAGTAACATGACATAATATGCAAAATTCCACATGCACAAGTACAAAATATGCATATGAAACATTCTAGAATTTTCAGAAAATTATTTAAAATTTTCTAATCAATCATGTGCATAAATTAGAAATAATCTAATTTGTCATACATGTTTATCATGACATAATAAAACATATAAAATGCATAATAACATATGAAATGCATAATAACATATGAAATGCATACATTCATGTCACACATATCACACATTTCCAGAAAAAAATCTCAGAATTTTCTGAGTCCAAAAATATATTTTTCTCATTTTTTTAATATTTTCCCAGGTTTTCCAAATTACATTTCAAAATCAAATATTACATAATGTTCATTTGGACCCCGGAGGCCCAAGAAATGTGCGGCAGGCTTCAGCAGGCAGCAGCGGGCCATAAGCCCGCGCCCCATCGCGCTTGCGTGTGACGCGCTGCGGCAGCGTTTGGCCCGCCTGCGCTCGCGCGCGTTTAATCGTGACGCACTACGCTGTAGCAACAGCGGGTCACAGGCCCGCTCTTGCGTGCATTTGCGCGTGACACGTAGCGGGCCGTGGCCCGTGCACGCCTTGTGCCCTTCGGTGTCGCGCAGCAGGCTCACGGGTGCGCCACGCCTAACCGGTGCCGCGCAGCGGGCCAGTGACCCGCGCGCGGTGGGGCATGCAATGCCGTGCAGCGGGCCATAGGCCTGTGCGCGCACTGTAGCGCGCTACAGTGCCTACCATTTTTTTAATTTCTGAACAGTGACATTTTTTTCTTTTTTTTTTAAAAATTTGGGAAAATAATTAAAAATGAGTGTACAATAATTCGGGGTGAATTTGTACGAAAAATGATTACGAAAAATATTTCGTTCTTCGGTTATGGTCCAATAACCGAAGGCGTAAAATTGCGCAGTCCAAAAAAATAAACGAGAAAAGGCCATTTTGACTCTGATACCAATTGAAGGAATTGGTACATATAATAATCAGAAGTATTATCGGAATATCTCGCAGCGAAAGACGGTTCATCAAAGTCTTTTCTATATTATTTTTGTATCGTTGTCGGAAACTCGATCACGAACGGAAAGAAAACACAATACCACAATCCAAGAACCACGGACGTCATCAGAATCTACCAACGTGCTCGTCGGATTGTTGGTTGATCACTGGACTGCTACATACATGCCTTGCACCGTAATGCATCCATGACACCATTTATAATGGTGCCAAGCATCTGTTCATATAACTGCAACATGCAGTTTACGAAACTGCACAAATGATTACATAACTGCTCAATCAACGTGTGAGCGCATGCTATAGCGTGTTATCGTTGTATAGCTACTCAACTATCATGTGAGCCAATACTATAATTTATCAATAATACATAATCGCTCAAACATCCATGTTACTCGCTTTGCCTTAGAAACACCTTGCTTGCATACTCCAGACGACACACGTCTTATCATGCATGATTTCGATTGATCCGTATTTGTATGCTCTCGTCACATCTACTTTTTTTCTATTACATCAACTATCTTATTCCTCATTATCAAATTTTACTCCATCCAAACACACCACGAACTAATCTGTCAACTTCAGTTCACGAGAACTTGGTGGAACTTCAGTTCCGTTGCCAACTGCTTCAAGGAGTCACGATTGGGCGCTGGAAAATCGTGTTCTTGCCATTATGAATCATGCAATTTCTCAACCTCTTTGGTTGTGAATTATTTAGTTGAATAAGTAATTATTTCCTCGAATAAAGTCAAACATGTACAGAAATAAGAATAAGGATTACCATAATTTATATTTTTAATGAAATACAAGATATTCATCCGTTTTGAAGAGAGTACGCTGGTCATTTTACTGTCATCGAAGTTGATAGTAAAATCTTTCTCCTTTCAAATCAGCGATGTGCGAGGAGATTTGGTCATTTTATCCAACCTTCCCCGTTCAATCCAAACACTATTAAGAATAAAATATGAATAGTCACCGATATTTTGGCCAAATGAAAAGTAGATTAGCACTCCAATATCTTGTCTTGAGTTGAATAAATACACTTATTCAATTCATCTATATCTAGCAATCAAAGAGGTCGTTCGGTTCGAAATTAAACAACAGTTAATATTCCCGAAACATAGGCACACATCAATGAGTTAGAAATAAATCGTTCAAACCTGAATTCTTGAAACCATCTTTTTTAACCCAACATTCAAAATATATCTATTCTTTCAAAGCAAAAGAATAAACATATTCTCCTCTTTTCCCATTTTTCAATCATATTATTTATATATGCAATTATTTTTATTATTATTATAAATATAAACTATTTGTAATAAATATTTTATTTATAAAGTATATTCTCTTTGAACCAAATGCTAAGGAGAATAAGAATATACTTCTTTTTCCAAGAATATTCAAGAATAAGATATTACGTTCAATTATTCTAGTGAAAAATATTCTCTAACTAAAAGGTTAAAAACTACATTTAATTATTTTTCTTTTTACTTCCAATTTTCTTTAATTTGTTTTCCTTTCTATCTTTTTAGGATCTCACAATTTTACATTTCTCATTGATGGTCTTGCTTCTCCCCTACTGTAGACACGACAAGAGCACAAGAGAACCAAAAGGAGTTGGAGTATGAGGAGCCACGATCGAGCTAGTTCAAAATTTGAATTGAGAAGGGTTGAACCTGTTCAACCGAGCTAGTTCAACCAAATTTTCTCGGTTCAATGTCAAAATTGATTTTGACATGAAATCAGATTGAATCAGCAATCGATTCACGATTGAACTGATTGAATAGGCTAGTCTGGTCCGATTTTAATAACATTGTGAAGTACCCCTGACTGTGAAGAAAAAGATTACATCAACCAAGGACATGAGGAGGATGTACCCTAGATGATGACAAGTCTCCTTTAGCTGAACCAAATCAGATCCAGCAAAAAGAAGAATGCTACCAACAAGGAGAGCAAATGAATGAAAGCTTCTACTTCCAATGGCGTACCCAAAGGAATCCTCAAGGCACTAATTAAATATCTAGTTAATCTAACGAAAGAATGTCTGACCTAACTACCTCAACATGAAAGCGATTAAACTTATAAAAAAGGCTCAAATGAAACACTACAAGAAATCAATGAAAAACTGAAAGTTATTTTGGCTACTTCCAACATCATAATATTGGATTGATACTGACAATGTAACGTCTCAAAATTCGATCCCATCATGTGGCAAAATTTTCTCTCGTGCACTACTTATTTCGGTACTTCATTGACTTTTTCATTGACTTTTATGATCAAGAAAAGTGACAAATAAGTGAAAGATTTAAAAATAAAATATTATAACAATCGAATACGAAAGTGCGGAAGTTAAAATAATAAATTAGGTATAAAATTACATCAGCATATCCATCATGAAATTAGGCATATAAAGCTCATGCCATAGTACAACTCAATAGGTCGCAAACATACTCTAATAAAATGAAAGACTCAACATAGACCCCATGATAGCCATGTACAAGTCGTCGCACACACATCAACCTGGCTCGCATATATCTCCTATACCTAGGGGATCACACGGAGGTGCAAGTTCAACCGTAAAGTTAAGTGTGAATTCATAATGGGTCATAAAGATGACCCATAAGAAATAATCATGAAGAAAAACATAATGACGATCTAATATGATACATGAGAATCATCATAGTTCCATTTTATTTTATACTCATATTCATGTTCATAAGGACATTGTCTTTCCATTCATCTTTAGCAATTCATTTTCATTTTCATCTTGTTCGTGCTCTCCATTTTTATGAAGTACCATTATAAATATACAAGTGTAAAGATACCTATACCATGGTGGGTCAGTGGGGATCAGTGCCATAACAAGTGCCCAAAACTGGGGAGATAACCTCACATAAGGCTGATAACATCCTCTGTGGTGGAGTACATCACTAACCTTTAACCTCTCATCATGGTTACCCTCATGTTTTATCTTTATTAATTATGAACCTTTTTTTAATGATTAAATCAATCAATGCTGTTGAGAACAAATGTGGCTCCAAATTATCATAAAGCATCATAAAGGAGGGGATAATCATATGGACAGAGGTTAATCAAATCATGGTTATTAATTAGAATCATGCTATTCTCTATCAACAAATCGGACATTCGAAAGTCAAACGATCGTCCTTTTTGAATTGCATTGGTTGTCCAAAAGGAATTCGTATGCCCGTTCTATATTTGATCATCGATCGACCTCTTGGGTTACAGTCTCTTGTTCTATAGGTGTTTATGGGTCATCCGTAAGAGAGTCGGACGCCCTTTCTAGGTTCATCTTTTGACTATGTATGGATCGGACGTTTGATAGGTCTACGGTCGTCCGCTATCGCACATATCATTCTCACGAATTTCCAATCGAGAGTTTCGAATGTCCAAACCTAGATCGGTCACTCGGTGGAACTAGGTTTATGATCCTCGATCGATCGAATTGGGTGTCTGATGACCATTTAATCATATTTCAGTTGCGACATTCTAGATTGATCGTCTGAACTAGGATTCATGGTCCGATCTAGTAGTCATTACCATGTTCATGTCTTGACATTTTTAGATAAGGCATTCGATCCAAGATTGGTTGTTCGATTTGGTGGTCACTACACTTTGCTAAGGAGATTCAAATACTCGATAGAGGATCGATTGTCCGTTTCAGTCGATAGAGTCATAGTTTATTATGAAATTCTTAAGTTTTCAATCAATTTTTTCACACAAACATATACTACATATTCCTGACATATGGTACGTTATAGAAATCAGATCTAACATGAACGTATCAACATCAATGGTAGCATCACTAAGCAACTATCTCTTTTACTCACAAGTATCGTAGAAAATCATTCAATAAATCTCAAACATAACCTTTTATCTATCATCTTGAACTCAATTTAAGATCAGAAATATGTTGAAATCAACCTAATAATCATGTGAGCATAAATCCATAAAATTCATAACATCATGGCACACACTTTCTCATAGAACATTCACGAAATCACATGAAATGACACTTTAAACTAGCATTATTTAAGCAGAACTTATAGGCATGATAACTACCCAAAACTAGCATGATTAGCCTTATGTCAATTCTTAAAACATGCAATTTCTTAAAAAAAAACTACCCTATGACCTAGATCCCGATTTTCACATCTTGTTTGACAATTTTTTATTCTTCCTTCACTGAATTGGGCTCTACCTGCGTCCCCTTCTCCCTTCTTGGTCTCTTGCATGCTCAGCATCTCTAGATTTTGCCCATATGTCCTCTGACCAAGATCACAAAAAGGAACACATAGGAACAAAATTAGAGTGAAAATGAGGATGATGAAGGAGAGAGGAAATAAGAGTTAATGGGTTTACAAAGTGGGGGTTTCATCCTCATAACTCTCCAGATCATGAGTGGAAGGGGTTATAAAATTCTCTTCCATAATGGAGGTGTAATGAAGGAAGAATCAAATCAAAATTGATCCTCTTGATCTTTTGTCCGTTGTTCTTTGAGATGTTCGAAATAGTTTCGATCCTTTAGTGGAGCATTGGTGAGACAACCGATTTGTCGTGATGTCGGATGTCCATTTTATGGTTCGACATCCGAAATCTAACATCAACAATATATAAAAGTTTAAAAT
Organism: Pontederia crassipes; assembly: GCA_030549335.1. NCBI lineage: Eukaryota > Viridiplantae > Streptophyta > Magnoliopsida > Commelinales > Pontederiaceae > Pontederia > Pontederia crassipes. The sequence goes on along the minus strand of JAUKPH010000018.1, from coordinate 8,465,139 downwards.
TTTTATGAAATTTTAATGTGCCACCGATAGCATCACAAACATTTTCAGAGTTTGGGGAATAAAGAAATTGTCATCATTGTTTTCTACTAGAATAATTTATCATTTGTAAAAGTTATCTATTTCCAAAAGGAAATACTTTAGATAGGGTTAAGCAGGTTTTGATTTTGATTTCTATTTATGTAAGAAATTTTGATTAGTCTGTCGTATATGATCCACACCAGGGTTGTTCACAGACCGGGTCGGGTCCGACCCGATCCAAAACCCGACCCGACCCGTTCGATCGGGTTGGGTTGGGTCGGGTTGCGCAAAATCCGACCCACAGACCCGAACCAACCCGGCCCAGTCCAGTTCGGGTTGGCTCGGGTCGGATACTCAGTTCACTCTTTTTACATTTCAGCAGAGGCAGAAAAGGTTTAAGCAGGAAAAAAAATGACAATTTAACAAGGTATGCAACAGGACATGGATAAGAAAAAGTTCCACAGACATATTAACAGAGAGTCTTTTAAAAAAAATAGTTGAAAGTACATCCCAGACCTACAAAAAGTTTTACAATCTCATATTGTCAACATCAGATCTGAGCAGCATCAGCTCATATTAACAGAGTATTTGGAAAAAATAGTTGGACAAGCATCAAATGAAACACTTTTACGATTTTACCATTTCATAGTCAAAACAAACAAAAGGTGAAGCTGTTTAACTTGGAAAAACACAAAGGCAATGCATTTAACTACTAGCAGAATTCACTTAAAAAAACTACTAGCAGAATTGCTTAGAGAATACAAACATACAAGAAAGTCAGATTTATTTCACATTGAAGAAGTAGAACTGAGTTTATGCCTGCTATCTCATGGATCATGAGATGGCGATGGCATTTAATATGGCCAAGCCAGGTGAGTCTTGGGCAATCACAGACGTGAAACTTCTGGTCATCATGCATGGGCATGGCAAAGACTCTTCCTCTGCGGTATGTACTGTTGAATTCTTGCAGCTTCACCTGAAGAGACATGTTGAGTCCAGATATAAACAAAAAAGAATGAAGCATACTTCAACAAAGGGAGAACAACTATCGTTCCACCCACTGCAGAAGCAATCAATTATCGGATGGAACTTTAACTCCTTGTTCATATAAGTCTTCCTAATTGGTAGATACATTTCAGGTACCTTTTTATTCTCATCTAAATCTAAAAATTGAATAAATCACCATAGCCTTCATAAAAGTCTGCCTAATTTGTAAATACATTTCAGATACCTTTTTATTTCAGATACTCTGAAGGTTGCTTCCACCAAGAATATGAATATTAAGATGCACTTAATTTGATTTTGCAGCACTTGAATGGCCAGTCAGCTCTTTGTTCTTCCGTGCACACTACAAGTCTACAATGCTTATGACAAAATCTTTGTAACTCGGCCATAAAATCTTTAAAACCTTGATTCTCAACAAATTTGAATGGAAGTTCATCAACAATTATCATTTTTGCAAGTGCCAAACGAGACTTTTCTTGATTAAAGTCTATGAGTTTCATACTAATAGAGGTGTTCGGATCATCTTCACATTGCTTGCCTATAGCAATCATTTTTTGCCTTTTATCAATGACTTTATTTGGATTTTTCTCACAACTCTTAAAATGCTTTAACAAATTGGATGTTCCATGATTAGCAGCATTGCATGCATAAGATTTTTTGCAATACCTACAAATAGCTCTATTTTTTTCTCTTGTAAAATGTGCCCAAGCATTAGAAGGAGGCCTACAAGGTTTCCTCTTTTTTACCTCATTTTCAATGGCTTGTTATTCAGATGAAGTGATGTCTTCAATTACTTGACCTTCAATTAGAGGTTGTAGACCTTGTGCAGGTGCTGGTGTGACTTGTGAAGGAGACTCTTGTTGGACACCCATGCTCAAACTGCCTGGTGTAGGAGCACTTCCAATCTCAGTACCACCCATGTTTTGAGTTTCTTTTGTCATTGTCGGCACTATATACATAAAAAGGATAAAAAGTGAATAAATTATTCCTTTTAGAATTGACATTAAGCCAAATGTTGCATGCTTGATGCTTCATTTACCTTTGAATGCTAGTGAAGATGATCCTTCACAAGCAATATAATAGATATGTTATTGGGAATGACTGAATGATCGTCAATGAGCTGCAAGGAAATGATAAGACTGTTATTCAAAATAAAAGAGTAACAACATTAAACATAAGGTCATATATGATATAAATGCTACTTTTTTTATTCAGGGGTTCACCTAACTTCATTCGTCCTTGGACCTCAGTGGTCCCTCTTCAGTCTTCTGATTAGGAAACAAGAGGGCACTCAACACTCAGCAGTGCATCGTTATCGACATCAACAATTGCTTCTTGTGAGAATGTTCAACCATGAATCGTGCATCTACAATGGGATAAATTGAGATTGATTTAATACTCCAACTCTGAGCAATGTGGCAGAACATGAACCCGTGCATCTACAATGTATTTAGTTTGAGAGGACTCGGCGGTTCACAATGAGGCAGAACAACAACAACAACAACAACAACAACAAAAGAGGAGGGGAACGATGCAAGCCCTGCAGGGGGGTTTGAGGCTTCGAGCAGCAAGGGCCAGACCAGACGAAGGGCAAGGGCGGCTTCTTCAATGGGGGGGGGGGGTTGCAAAGTGCATGATGCCCCATGGCCGACGGCTTCTTGAGCGACAAGGGTGGGTCGCGAAGCAAGGGGCAAGAAAGTGACAGGTTGCTTCTTCAAGAAGGAGTCAGCGATGAGGGGGAGGGGGACAGCCAAAGGGAGGGGGATAGAGGGGGAAGGGAGGGAGGGGGGCACCTTTCTCCTTGTCGTTGACAATGCAGACGCCGGCGGCCACAATAGGGGGTGGAAAGAGAAGGAGAGAGATAGGGGAAGGGAGAAGGGGAGCACCTTTCTCCTCGTTGTTGACAACATAGACATCGACAGCCATGAGAGGGGAAGTCCGGAGGGTGGAGGAATAGGATGTATGACGATCGTGGCTTGCCGCCTCGCCGGCCTTGTCTCGTCGCCAATAGGAGTTTGCCCTAATCGTGCCTTCGACAGTTCGACTCTTTGAGTTCATGACTTCGTTGGTCCGACTCCGACAGATGTAGGACAGGCTGGCCATCGCCCAGTGGCCAATGGAGACTTCGAAGGACTGGCCCGACCCGAATCATAGGGTGAGCGGGTCATGTCGATTCATCTCGGGTTGGAAAAACATGAACTCGTACCCGACCCGCAAATGCTTGGATTTGGTTCGGTTCAGGTCCGACCCGACCCAAAAGTGTTTGGGTCGGGTCGGGTCGTCGGGTTCAATGGGTCGACCCGACCCGGTGAATAGCCCTAATCCACACAAATTATAATGAATTTAGATCTTCAGCCAACACTTTGAATATTATGAGGATAATTGAAAAGAATAATTAGAAAGATAATTGTTTATATTTGAGACTTTGGAGTTTGCTCAAATGAGAATCAGTAGTAAAGCCTAAAAATTTTCCTAAGAATATAAATGTTAAGATGTTAGATATATTAATTTATGAAATATTAATTCATGTAATTTTAAAAAATAATTAACTTGTAATTTTGAAACATGCTTTTAAAAGTAAATGTATGATGTATGAATTTACACGAAGACTCAGTTCGAGAATCAATTTCGTTTTAGGATATGTTTGGATGAAAGATTTAGAAGGAATGAGTTAGGTTAAATCAGGAATAGGTGGGTTTAAATTTTTTACACCTATTTGGATACAACTTTTATTAATTTAACTAAGGATGGATTGAGCTTCGTAAATTCATCATTTAACTTAAAATTAAACTCATGAAATTGATGATTTTTGAGGAGTTAGAAATAATTATTCTTACACTACTCCTATAATGAAATAAAAAATATTTTTTAAATGTAATAAATACATTTATCGAACTTAACCTTCCTAACTTGTATATGATATTTTGTATCCAAACAAACAGTGGATTAAACTAACCAAATTCATCCCATTAATTTATATCCAAATATAATTTTTATAACTCTCACCACACTTAATTTTGGCGACCTATACTATACTCCAACGTCCTCACCTATCCTTTTAGAAAATCAAACAGTTAGGGGACCACTTGGTTGGGATGAAGATTCGAATATCTTGATACTCCTGCGAATAGAGTGAAACACGATGCAAAATAGGATTATTGTGGCCGGACGAAACAAAAATGGTGAAACCACCATTTGTTGTACGAACAAAATCTTTATTCTTTTAAAATAATAGAATAAAAATATTCTCCTTCTTTTCATTATTTTCACCATTTTTATTTTTAATTACTTAACTATATATTATTATATTATAATTTATATTATTATCATAATAATAAATGTATACTCTTTATAGTAAAATATTTTAATTATAAAAATATTAAATTTAGTTTTTTGAATCAAATAAGAGTTAGAATAAGAATACAATTAAAATAGAATACGATATTCTTAGAATAATATTTATTATTCCTTCTAAAAAAATTCTCTATCCAAATGCCCCTTAGTTTCTAAGAAAAAAATGATGCATAAAATGATGTAGCAAAATAAAATCGCTAGCAAGTGCACTAGTCGCTCAAGTAATATAGTAAAAGGAGTAAAGAGTGTCGAACTCATGAGGAATATTATTAATTCAATGTCTGAATTTATAAATTAATAGAAGAGAAGAAAAACATGAAATTTTGGAAAAGGGTTTCTAATTATAAAATAAAATAAAAAAATAAGATAATAATAAGATAAGATAATAGTGTTGAAGTTGGTATTAGGATGGTAACAAAATAAGGATAAATATGTGAACCAGAAAAGATAAATTAAAGTTCTTAAGATGGATTAGAAATTTTTTTATAAGATTAAAATCACATAGTCCACAACCTTGTAATTCTGCTATTTAATCAAGCAAATCAAACTATCTTAATTTAATCAAAATTGAAGTCTCACAAACTGATATGCATGCAAATGAGATTAAATTTAAGATGCATTAATATGAAAATCATATACTATTAATCACTCCACAAATTGGTATAGATTAACAGATCACAAAGATCCAATTCTTCACGCACTAGTTATTAGACCTATGTCAATTTTTAATTTCATAATAAATCATTTAATTTAACTAAATAAAATTTGAAATCAAGTAGTCCACAAACTAATAATTACTTAACTCAGAAATTAAAATAATTAAATCAAAAGCATTAAATACAATTAAAAATTGATCAAAAGAAATTCAATAATAATCTCCTAAAATAAAATAAATAAAAACATGGAGTTCATCCCAGAATTGTAGAAAGATAATAACAGAATAACAATTGGAAGAATTACACCAAGAATAAAACATGATCCTTGGATGTTGTCGCAGCATCTGGATCAGCCGTCCGATCAACTCCCTCTTTTGGTCGAAACTTGCAGACTCTCGACACGCCGTAGAAGAAAACCAAAATTCAAAGCACGAATTGGATTGATGATTTCATCTTCTATTTATAGGTGCAAACGAGTCTTCATGTTGATTACGGACGTAAATCATACGGTTGAATTTAAATTCATTGGATAAAAGTTTATACGGTCTCTCTGAATCTCGACCAAAATGATAGACTATTCTTATCTTTACTTCCTTCTTTTAATCTCGGCCAAAATGATAAGTTCTTTCAATCATTACGCCCAAAATTACGTCATACATCGATTGTTGACCAATAAGTTTCGGCTATGCATGGATTACTTCATGTTACGCCCACAAAATCAAGTTGCATTTCTTTAACCCCCAAGGAAGTTGACGTAAGATTTATCCAAAATGAAGGGGATAACCTCAATTTTACGCCTTGAATTTGATCATCTCGGCCAACATGTGATGAGATCTTAGGATAAAGATAATTCCTTCATAGCTATGTTGTCCAAAATCTCTTTGTGATGTGGGTTTACGGCCAAAAATTCCAATGATAATGCCATGTTGCCCGTAATAATTTTCTTGTTCTCGACCGATAACAACATTTGGATAAGACAATCTTCTTTAATGATAATGTTTTTACTCCTTATCTCATTTGGTGCCGTGACTGAATTAATCCATCCGATAATCCACACATTAATTCTACTTTCCTTGCAAAATAATTATAAAAAATAAGTAAATCCCTTCTTAGTTAAAATATTTAAAGCATTTAGAATCATAATTATAAGTATGAAATTATGATTAAAAAGGACCTAAAAATGATGCATGTCATGATCAAATTATAGAAAAAATAATTTAAAATAATAAACTAAAATATATTATATTTTGCATGCATCAGAAAAACAATTATAAAATGAAAAAAAAATTAAAGAAATACAAGGAAGAAAATTTGGGTTCAACTGTTCAATCTACTGCGCCCGCCGTTATTAATTCACAGAAGATGCCCATGGGCTGCGAATTATTTTGATTATATATATATATATATATATATATATTTAAAACAAATTTGATATATAAAGAAGTATTCTTCACTTTGATGCTTGGCCTCACTTCACTTGCAAGTTGCAATCGCAACAGAGCCATGGCTGCCTCTTTTAACTTCCTGTCGTGCTTATCTTCCTCCTCCTGCTCCTGTCTTCGTCCCCGCGCACGGCCTCGGCCGGGCGCTGCAATAAGTACGACAAGAGGGTGCTCCTTGTTAGAGTTGGTGAATACTTCAGGGCCCTTGTTTCTCACACCGGGTTCGCCCACGTGAGCTTAGGGGAATCTGAGTATTATCCAATTAACAATATTGCTGGCGTAAGAACGAAAGGGGGGTTCGGGGGGCCCCGCCGGGCGGGGGTTCGGGGGCAGCGCCCCCGAAACCTAGACGGATTTTGGACTTTTGTTTAGCCGGCCCGTGTGGTTCGGATTAGGTTTTTTCTCTGTTTGTTTGGGTTTTAAACCCGGTTTGAAGAGGCTATTAATAGCCTAATTTCTGATGTAATTTGGTGTGGAGACTGTAAACCTAAACAATATAGTGGAACCTCTTTGCAGGACGTAGCCCTCATCTCAAGGGTGAACCTGGGTAAATTCGTGTGTCTCCTCTATTTTTCTGCAGTCTCTCTGAGATCTTCTCTCCTTGTTCTCGGATTTTCCCATCAATTGGTATCAGAGCACAGGTTGTTCAAGAAATTAGGGTTTATTCGAGATGTCAGGAGGGTCGCGAATCGAGATAGAAAAATTTGATGGAACACGATTTGATCTCTGGAAGATGAAGATGGAGGATCTCATTTGTGATCGAGATCTTTGGACGGCAATCGAGAAGGAGAGACTAGGCATGGAGGCGGCGAAGGTCGCGGACGAGGCCTCCTCCAGTCAGGCAGATCCAAAGGCGATTGAAGAGTGGGATCGGATTGATAGAAAGGCGAAGGGTTTGATTCGGCTGTGTCTCGCGGATTCAATTCTTACGAATGTGATGGGCGAACCTACTGCCAGATATCTGTGGAGGAAGTTGGAATCCCTATATCAAAGTAAGTCGTTGGTTAACAATTATTTCTGAGAAAGAAATTGTACAATCTTCGGATGCAGGAGGGTGACTCATTTTCTACTCATCTTTATAACTTTAACACGGTGATCAGTCAACTTGTATCAATCGGTGTTAAGTTTCAAGATGATGATAAGGTAATAACATTGCTCTGTTCGCTGCCGGATTCATGGGACAATCTGATTGTTGTGATTGGTGGCGGGGATAAAGAACTTTCGTATGAAAGTATATGTGCTGCCTTGTTATCAGAGGAAATACGGAGAAAGGAATCAGCAAGTTCTGGTAAAGAGGCGCTGGCGGCCAGAGGAAGGCAACCAGAAAGGAATCAAAATCCAAGAGGGAGATCCAAATCTCGTGGGCGTTCGAAGAGTAAGGATAAGAAGGTGCAATGCTGGAGATGTCAAGAGTGGGACCATCTGAAGCGAGATTGCAAAAACAAGTCGGTTCATAAGAAAGAAGCTGAGTCAACCTCGGACAAAAAGGAGGCTGAGGCAGGAGATATGTATGTGGCTTCTGCATGTACGGCACAGTCAGATAAAGATGTCTGGCTTATCGACACTGGTGCTTCGTACCACATGACGCCTCATAAATACTGGTTCTGTGAATATGAGGAGTATAATGGTGGGGATGTCATGCTCGGAGATGACACTGCGGTTCAGATTGTTGGACGTGGCAAGGTGAAGTTGAGGATGAATGATGGCACGGTGAAGACTCTACCAGATGTGATGCATATACCACTTATGAGCAGGAGTTTATTATCTGTTGGTACAATGACTGACTCGGGTGTTATATTCAGTTGCGATAAGGATTCGTGCAAGATGATCAGAGGGTCGATTGTAATTGCACGAGGGGTTCGCTATGGCACGTTGTACAAGTTGCTCGGAGAGACAATATCTGTGGGCTGCGGATTTATTTCTGAAGAGGCCAAAGAAGATGAAGATAGCAAATCTATGTTGTGGCATCGGAGGTTAGGCCATATCAGTGAAAAAGGACTCTCCACTATAGCATCAAGTCAGATGGTAGAAGGAGTTCCGGATTGTTCTGTGGGCTTCGGGTTCTGTGAACATTGCCTCCATGGAAAATAAAACCGAGTCAGTTTTCAACACACAGGTTCAAGAGCAACGAAGATTCTCGAACTGATTCATAGTGATGTCTTTGGACCAACTCCGACTCCATCTATTGGAGGGTCCAGGTACTATGTTTCTTTTATAGATGATTTTTCGAGATACAGTTGGATTTATTTTATCAAGAATAAATCAGATGTATTCGATAAGTTTCGAGAATTTAAAGTTTTGGTGGAAAATCAATTGAGCTGCAAGATCAAGGTCCTTCGTACAGATAATGGAGGTGAATTTTGTTCAGATAAGTTTGAGCATTTCTACGTGGACAATGGTATTGCTAGGCAGAAGACAACTCCATATACACCTGAGCAGAATGGAGTAGCTGAAATATTAAATCGGTCACTCATAGAGAAGGCCAGATGTATGCTGAGTTGGGCTGAATTGGGGCAAGAATTCTGGGCAGAAGCTGTAGCCACAGCAAACTACCTGAAGAACCGCTCACCGACCTCATCAGTGAAGGATCAGACACCTTATGAGGCAATGTTTGGGAAGAAGCCAAATTTGTCTCATGTTCGGGTGTTCGGATGTGACGCATATGTTCATATACCCAAGGAAAAGCGGGGTAAGCTTGATAGTAAATCTGAAAAGAACATATTTGTCGGATACAAGGAAGGGATCAAGGGCTACAAACTGTGGAATCCAAAGTCAAGGACTATTGTTTACAGCAGGGATGTTATTTTCCGTGAATCACGTTCCCAAGTTGAAGTTCAAAAAGGTGATGAACCTAAGAAAGTGGTAGTGCTTGAAGAAGATTCTGATTCTGAAACTTCAGAGGTGGATGCACAAGATACCTCAGTTGAGTCTGTTATAGAACTGGATCAAGAGGACTCGGTTAATGAAGTTGAAGATGCAGATTCAGATGAAGACCTAGATATTGGTACTACCATACCAGTTCTCAGGAGATCGACACGAGAAAGAAGAGCACCTTTGAGATACTCTCTTAGTGCTCTGAGTTCGTTTCATGCTTTGAGCATCATCGGAGAAGAACCTAGTTCTGTAAAAGATGCAAGATCTATGGATGATGCAAATCAGTGGGAGCTTGCTATGATAGATGAGATGCAGTCACTGGATAAGAATGAAATATGGAGTTTGTGTAAATTGCCTAAGGATAGAAAGGCAATTGGTTGCAAATGGGTGTTCAAGCGAAAGCTGAAACCGGATGGGTCTGTAGAGAAGTACAAGGCGAGGCTGGTAGCTAAATGGTACTCTCAGGTTGAGGGAGTCGACTATGATGAGATTTTTTCTCCCGTGGCGAAAATGACTTCAATCAGATTTGTTCTATCTCTGACAGCAGCATATAATCTTGAGGTAGAGCAGATGGATGTGAAGACGGCATTCCTTCATGGGGACTTGGAGGAAGAGATATATATGAGACAACCAGAAGGCTTTGAAGTTCAAGGTAAAGAAAAGATGGTGTGCAAATTGAAGAAGTCTTTGTATGGATTGAAGCAGTCGCCAAGGATGTGGTACCAGAAGTTTGATACGTACATGCTCGAACTCAAGTTTGTACGTTCAGATTCAGATCACCGTGTTTACGTGAAGAGAGTTGGCGATCAATTTGTCATTCTTACACTGTATGTGGATGACATGTTACTGATTGGAAATAGTATGAAGATGGTAAATTCAGTGAAGGGTTTGTTGGCCAAGAAGTTTGAGATGAAAGACTTATGGCCGGCGAATTTTATTTTGGGTATGCAGATTAGAAGAGATCGTCAGAAGCGAAAGTTGTGGCTAGGACAGGAGAAGTACATAAAAGAAGTGTTGAAGAAATTTAACATGGCAGACTGCAAGCCAGTGGGTACTCCTATGTCTCTAGGAACCAAACTTTCTGTAGAGCAATGCCCGAAGACGAATGAAGAAGCTGAAGAGATGGATCGTGTACCATATGCAAGTGCAGTGGACAGCTTGATGTATGCCATGGTGTGCACGCGTCCAGATATAGCCCAAGCAGTGGGAGTCTTGAGTCGATATATGTCTAACCCAGGCAGAGAACATTGGAATGCTATCAAGAGAGTTTTCAGGTATCTTCGTGGAACTTCAAATTTTTCGTTGTGTTTTGAAGGTACAAGGAAAGGAAAGATGCTTGATATTGTGGGCCATATAGATGCTGATTGGGGTGGAGACATTGATAGTAGACGATCCACTAGCGGATATGTTTTTACATTATTTGGGGCTGCACTAAGTTGGATGAGCAAGAGACAAAGCGTGGTAGCACTTTCTTCTACAGAAGCAGAATATATGGCTCTTACTCATGCTGCAAAAGAGGCCATATGGCTACGACGATTGTGCTTGGAGCTCGGATTTGAGCAAGGTGCTATAGAGGTGAGATGTGATAATCAAGGTGCTACTCAGTTAGCTAAGAATCCCGCATTTCACTCACGCACAAAGCATATTGACATCCAATACCACTTTATTCGGGAAAAGGTGGAAAAGAAAGATGTTCAGCTTGAAAAGGTTGATACAATAGAGAATAGTTCTGATTTTCTGACTAAAGCAGTTATAGGTGTAAAGTTTGAGTGGTTCTCTACTGCTGTCGGATTGAAGAAGAATGTTGATGGCAAGGCTCTCATTGGTGTGAAGTATCCACCAAGTGGGAGAATGTTAGAGTTGGTGAATACTTCAGGGCCCCTTGTTTCTCACACCGGGTTCGCCCACGTGAGCTTAGGGGAATCTGAGTATTACCCAATTAACAGTATTGCTGGCGTACGAACGAAAGGAGGGGGGGGGGGGGGTTCGGGGGGCCCCGCCCCCGACGGTTTTGGGCTTTTGTTTAGCCGGCCCGTGTGGTTCGGATTAGGTTTTTTCTCTGTTTGTTTGGGTTTTAAACCCGGTTTGGAGAGGCTATTAATAGCCTAATTTCTGATGTAATTTGGTGTGGCGGCTGTAAACCTAAACAATATAGTGGAACCTCTTTGCAGGACGTAGCCCTCATCTCAAGGGTGAACCTAGGTAAATTCGTGTGTCTCCTCTATTTTTCTGCAGTCTCTCTGAGTTCTTCTCTCCTTGTTCTCGGATTTTCCCATCACTCCTGGCCATCAAGGCGGCCTTAAACAGCGTCTACCACTTCTCTTCCTGGACCAACGACAGCGCCTGCTGCGACTGGTACGGCGTCACCTGCGACCCCAAGACCGACCGTGTCGTGTCTCTCGCCGTCTTAGCCGACGACGACCTCCCGGGCACCATCCCGGACGCCGTCGGCGACCTCCCCTTCTTGAAAGAACTGATATTTCACAAGCTCCCCAAAGTCGTCGGCGTCATTCCGCCGGCCATCGCCAAGCTCAAGAACCTCTGGTTCCTGGACATCAGCTGGACCAACGTCTCGGGGCCCGTCCCTTCCTTCCTCTCCCGGCTGCCCAAGCTCAACTACATAAACCTCTCCTTCAACAAGCTCTCCGGCTCCATCCCCGACTCCTTGGGCGACCTCCCCTTGGTGGAGTTCATCGACATCAGCCGGAACAGGCTCACCGGCGTGCTCCCCCCGTCACTCTTCCAACACACGACGACGGAAGCGTATCTCCGGCTCTCCCATAACAACCTGTCCGGCGTGGTGCCCGCATCCTACGCCAAGGTGCCATTCAACGCGATCGACCTGTCCCGGAACCAGTTCAGGGCGACCCGTCCTTTCTGTTCGGAAGGCTGAAGCCGGTGAATCTGACTCAGATAGACCTGTCGAGGTACTCGTTCGAGTTCGACTTCTCGAAGGTGGTGTTCCCGGAGAATCTGACTCAGGTGGACGTGAACCATAATAAGGTCTTCGGGAGCATCCCGACGCAGATCGCCAATGTCTCCAACCTGCAGTTCTTCAATGTGAGCTACAACAGGCTCTGTGGGAAGATACCGACCGGGGGAAACTTGGGAGACCGAGAGCGTTTCGATCAGTACTGCTACCTTCACAACAAGTGCCTCTGCGGACATCCCTTGCCTGCATGCAAGTGATCACCGCAGCAAATTCCCAATGTGCAACACAAATAAAAAGAAATTAGCTTGGAACATGTAAACCTCTCCTAAGTCCTAATAGTACGTACGTACTCCCTTCCCACGTCCTGATCAAATCTGAGAGAGAACTCTTTGTTGGGTGTATGAATAAAAATTGTTGCTGTACAATATCCAGCCAAGAGTCACGGCTTTCACCAAAACCCAGATTTTTAAACGTATCATTCATTACCTTAGAGATGGAATTTCGGGCGGGCCGCACGGCCTGGCACGCCGCCGGCCCGTCCAAAAGCCGTGCCCGCCCAGCCCGGCACGAACACGGCCTGCGCACGGAAACACGGACCATGTCGTGCCATTCCGTGCCGGGTCGTCCTATCGCACTGTTAACACGACAAGATCTGAGCACGATGAACATGGATCCGACACGACACGGCCCCTTTTGGCACGGACACGGTCCGCGCATGATGCATAATACGGTCCGCGCTGAAATCACACGGTCCATGTTATTTCGATTTGATAACATGATCACGGGTCGAGTTCACGGACGCGTTACGAGTACAACACGGACCGTGTTTAAATCAACGTGGACCGTGTTGAACCCCCTCCGCCGCTTATAGAATGCGACTGAACTCATTCCTTTTCTTCATCACTCTCATTATTTTTCCCCTCGTCTCTCTCATACTCTCACTCTCGCTCTCAATCTCCTCTCCTCTCCTTCCCCAAATGACTACATGTCTACATCCCTCCCTTTCTCTCAATCTCATCTTCTCTCATTAAATAATTAAGATACCCTTTTCACAATAGTCGTTCTTAGACTCATTTCGAGTGATACTATCTTTTCTCTTGAAATTGATCTAAATAGCGACTGTTGTGAATAAAATACCATGATTACTCAATAAGAGTTTAAAAATTATAACTATATAATTATTATATAATAATAATTAAAGTAGTCGGTAGTCATTAAACTAAAGTTATATTATAATTTCATTTAAGTACTAGTTTGCTTAGTATAATTTGATTTAGTTATAACATAGTAATATAGTATATACTATTATACTATATAGTATCTTGGTTATAAGATAGTTAAATACTAATTTACTTAATAATTATAAATTACTGACTTAATGTATTTAAAAATTTAACTATATAATTGTTTATATAATAATTAAAGTAGCCACTACTCACTAGACTCACTAGTCACTAAGTCATATATTATAGAATAATTAATAATACTAATTATATTATATAATAATCTATAAGTAAATTAAAAAAGTATAAAAGTTCATGAAAAGTAAAAAAAAGGGTCATCCGATCCAGCACGACCCGGCCCGGTCAGATCGGGTCCAGACCGTATCGGAGTTCAAAACGGATCGTGTGACACGACACGGCCCGTTTTCAAAATGGGCCGTATTGGCACGACACGATTCGCGGTACGGTCAAAGACGAATTGATCAGCTCGAGCACGGCCCGACACGGCCATTTGTCCATCTCCACATTACCTTCACTGATTCCTGTTTCATGGATATAAAGTTCCACTTGTTGAGACTTGACGCAGTTCGAGAAAACAAAGGGCTACCAGCCGACAGAGGTTCAACAATCCACTGTGAAAAAGATGGATCTCGTGACAGCGCATCCGGCGTTGCCCAGCAGGAACAAATTTATGATGATGGCCATAAATTTATGATCGTTTTGGTGATAAAGATATGACACAAAGACGAATGAGTGACCGGGACGCGTCCATGATATTTCTCTGTCTTTCTTGCATTTTTTTCAGTCTTTCTTGCATTTAAAATGATTTGTCTTTTCTATAAATAGATAGTAAGGGTAAAAGTAATTCAGATCTGTTGATTTTTGTGTCTAAAAAAATTGATCTTTAAATTTCAGATGATCTTTAAAGTGTAAAAAAACTAACCTTTTTTTTGAAAAAAATAGACCTATGCGATCTCGATAAAATATAATTTTTAAAAAATACATCACTAACTATATTTTTAAAAAAATAATATTTAACTCTAAGTTCATAAAGAAACTAAACTATTATATTATCACATTATAATTTAAAATATTATAATTAATTTTACATAAAGTTTATTAAAATAGATTAATAACTTGATGAGATTCAAGCTTAACTATAACATAATAAATCAACAATATAATTAATCTAATAAATACGAGTAAAAAAATTTTAATTATGAAATATTATTTAAAATTTGAGATAATATTTTAATTAACCCTATTTTAATAGATAGATAGATAAATGAAAAGGATTCTTTATCTGCTGCTCCCAATCATTAATTATAAATTATAAATTGTAAATAAAGCACTTTTACAATGCTTCCATAAAAGTAACGCCTCACGATAATATTTTTTGTTGCTCTGCTCTGCTACTTTTTTCTATAAAAAATCTCCAATCATAGCTGCCATGTGGGACAATATGTTCGAGGCACTTGATTTCAAACGTATATGGATTTGGTCAATCATTCGCTGGCAAATGAATGAGCTGGAAGCATCAAAATATCAAGTATGTATAATATCTCTCGTTCCATGGCACATGCCAAGATACTTTGTCTAAATTATTAACACCTCATTGGTAGAAGATTAATAAATTGTAGAATAATATACATTTATTTTCACTTTATTTCTCTTATAGAAATAATGTTGTTTTAGAGTGGGATAAGAAGAATTTTTTTTGTTTTACAATTGAAATTGATATTTGATAAATAAATTGTTCTCGTATCAAATATGGTCTAAGATGAATTCATAAATTCTGTATAAAGAATACACATAAAAGATATATATATATATATATACATATATATTAATGAACAAATCTTTTCTTAAACAAATAATAGATATGTGTCACAGTAATGAATAATCATAAATTTTATTTTTGTCGCATTATCTGAATTCGCCCAAACACGCGCCCATCATCCATGACGTGCGCCACGTCCCATATCTGGAAGTTTAGGACGAAGGTCCAAAAGTTTCTCTTAATTGATTCCCCCTTGGCTTGTTTTGTGGTTCAGATTTTATTGAGCATTTTAGTTATAATTAAATTAGGAAACACTCTCGCATTTCACGCAAATTAAACATATTATAAAATATATTTTTATATTTATTATAATTATAAAATATTAGTAATACTTTTGTAACATACAATATTCTTTTACATATCTTATAATTTGCAAAATAATATGTTGGTTAAGTTTACATTTTATAATATTTAAAATTACTATAAAAAATCTTTTGACTTTACTAGTATTTAATAAGTTATATGGTGAAGTTTAAAGGTGCTTTGTGACCTTTAAATATGAATTTTGTGCTATCTTTAATGAAAGATAGAGAAAACACAATCGTGGATCACATAATTTTAATTAATTATAAAAATATAATAAAATATAATATTTTAACCTTTTATGTTAAAATATAGCTTTTACGACTTAGAATTGGGCAGTGATTGAAATAAATATATTTTGAGAGATGTTAAAAGTAACCGTATTATTTCATGCAGTTGAATTCAATTTTATCTTCAATTGAAATCGGATAGTTTATTTTAATTGCATTAGATTTGATGGTACTTTTCAATTGTATGTATTTTAAATTGACATTTCAAAGAGTTGAGAAAGAGACATGCTGTAAAACATAAGTTGAAAATCTAACGAAATTAGTTTTTTAGTTTTATCACAGAAAAGGCAAAAAATAGGGAAATGACAACTGCTATGGTATAAACAATCTATTTCATCAATTGGGAAAAAATAGATTGCAACAATTTTCCTTTTTCTTGTTCATAATACATTTGCTCTCTTATTATTATTTGTGAGGAGATGCAGTGAAAAAAAAAAGAGGCAAGGGGGAACAAAGTGATAATAACTAAACTAACATGCCTACCTAAAACCCAATAGAACAGTAGACTCAACCCCAACTGACAAAGGGATGAAGAAGTTTAGTGTCAAACAAAAGCACATCATCAGATATGAATCTCCAAAAGCAAATTCACGAACTCGTAGAAGTCTATAATGGCTCATGGTTTCCAAAAGATGGTAGTCTCAGCGATCATGGAAGTGACGGGATTCATATTTGAAGCTGGTGATGAGTCAAGATTGATTTTTCTTTTCTTTTTTATTTTTTGTAGTTTAAATGAGTTTTGATAAATTAATTTTATGATTAGTCTACATGCATATCCATGAGAAAGTGTTAATATGAACAATCTTGTATCAACCAGTGAGACGATATGCAACAATGTGCTCCTTGTGCCTCAAACCAAGTTTCTCCATGGCCTTCTTGATGATTTATATCCGTCATCATTTGTCATTGATTTAGGACTAATAAAATAGATAAAAAAGCAAAATTAAGTGTCATATATTCAAAGATCACACAATCATTCATTCTTCTACCAAAAGGCAACGAATTATAAGACAACAATTTGATACTTGTAGTTTGTGTGAGTACTAGCACCATTCCAATCTCCCTATTGATTAACACAAGATAAAACTGCTTGTGATCTACAAACAACTTTGCATGAAGCATCTCGAGTCAAGAGAAGCAGCTTCTAAACTTTACCACAGGAAACTAAATAATAAAAGCAACACAAACATGACTTCTTTTTTCACGTTAATACAAACCCAACTTAACACTTTTGTCGCTCCTTTTAAGAGATCATTGATTCAATCCTGAATACAATCTCTCCACTAAAGTAGGGGAAAAGATTCACATACGTGTGCTTAATTGAGCTTAGCATGAAAATTTTGTCATTCTTTACAAACACAACTTTCATGTAGCAAATCAAATTATATCATTTAATGTTGCACACAAACAAATTATGTTGCGAATAGAACACCGAGGATCGATGAATAATCAAAACAACGAAAGAAAGAGAAGATGAACACAGAGATTTAACGTGGTAAAACTCTTTTGATCAATGTGAACAAGAGAGAAACATCCACGGACAAAGGAGGCCGCCGCCAGAAAATTTCCACTATGAGCCAAAAGAGAGTGTACATCATATAAAACCCTAACCCTCATATATAAAGGTTTATACCGCGGGGGGCTTCGCCCCCTGCACCCCCCACGAGAATCAGTGGCGGGCTACGGGCTAACGGCCCAAGCCCTCCGCTTCCGCCACAGATTCTCATTTTTCCTCCTTTTTCATTTTTTTTCTTTCATAATTTTGGGTACAGGGTACATAATTCAAAGCACACCAACAAATTATTTTCATATACTCTCCGAGCCTTTTAGCATCGGTTCACCAAGATCTCCAGAGCCTCGAGTGGGTGTTCGCCAGCCAACTCCATCCTGGCCATGCTCCTATCGCAAGTGCGGCAATTAGTGCTGATCATCTATAGTGATCCCGCCGACAACCTCTCTGATTCCTTCTAGCAATGTTTCACCAAGATCCCCATTAGGTTCATGCCGAAACCAACCACGTGAAGCCTCTACCGGTGAACGTGGGCAAGGCAGGGAGTAGAGTTGTTCCTCCATTTTAAATGTAGGGAAAAACTAAAACGTGGGATGGCATTTTGAAATGCAAGCGTACGTCAAAAGATAGAGAGGAAAGAAGGCGTTTTGGCCAATGTTATGTTAAACAAGAGAATTAAAACTGACCAATGTTATGTTATGAAAAATTAAAACTGACAAATATAATAAAATTTATATTTTATTATATATATTTATATATGTATATTACGAAAAATGAAAGTAAATATTATCATTACTTACAAATTTATTCATTAATAAATGATTGCATTAAATAGCTAAAAGTAATATTAATTTTCTCTTAAAAAATATTAATTTGCTAATATTATCTTGTAAAACAATTCTACAAAAAATGGATGAATTGTTCAAGAAAAGAGCTCCTCACTATAATTATAAAATTGCCATGAAGCATGGCTTTATATTATATATAGGGATATATATATATATATATATATATACACACGCGCGCGCACACACAAAGTTACATATATATACATACATACATACATATATATATATATATATCCATTTTAATTGATGTAATTTAAAGAAGAAATAGTTTCAAATGAAAATATTAAATATTTTAAAGTACCTTACATTAAATTTAATAACAAATTAAATAGGATGTCATTAATGATGACATTGTGAAGTTTAATGTCTTCATAATTCTATTAAAACAAATTAAAGTGGGAGTTACATAAAAAATATTGAAAAAATTTTGATAATTAAAAAAAATGAGAAAAAAGATAGAAGGAATGGTGGAAGGTGAGAGCTCCAAAGCTAATTACAAAAATGCCATGATGTATGACTTTATATTATATATAAATATAGATGATTGCTTTCATTTTACTGGGATTGAGTGTTTTAATTAATAAGAAAATATTCTTCAACGAACGAAAGAGTGGAAACTGAAAATTATTTTTCAATGGCCATACATCATAGCCGACAATTTTTAAAAATCGAATCAACGTGCCAATTGAGTCAAGATCCAATCGATTCAGTCTTATTTTAATTGGTTGAATCATATGTTTATATAATAATATTACTTATAATTATTTGATAGTAATATAATATTATATGCGATCAGATATAATAAGTTTAAATAGTAATTTTATTTCGTTTGAATATATAATTACTAATATAATCGTGTAAATTTATTTTTAGCCTTTATTTTATTATTCTCCTAATGATATATTCATTTACTTTGACTAAAATATTTTCTTTTATTTTCTTATTTTAAATTCTTTCCTTATTTTTCTACATCAATCTTCAGAACCTTCCAATTCCATTTAAAATAATTTTGGTAAGTTTAAACTTAATGTCCCCTAAAAATCTTTCCATATAAAATATCTTTTGAAAAAGATAAAACCAGGTTGAACCCTATTTACCTGTTCAACTCGACTTTTTCGATTTTTTCTAAGTCAACTTGATTTTTTTTATCATTTTTTATTTTACTAATGAACTAGACCAAATTCCTAATCATACCGATTGAATTGGCCGGTCCGAACCTGTTTTCAAAACATTGGTAGACAATTCATTATAAGCAAATCATAACGCATCTCTCTTTGGCTGTAGCAATGATCACTCGATCGTAGCGCAGCCACATCGATGTTATGACCTGATGACGCGATTGTAGCACATCAAATCCAGACCATGAGGCATGTGATATGTCCATGATGGATGGTCACCTGTCGGATTTAATCCAATCCTATCCAATCAATTTTGATTAGTTCGTGTTAGTCCTTTTTGAGAGTTTGGACCAAATTCAATCCGACCCGAGGTGGTCACGTTACCTGACTAATATTTTTTTCTTAGATTTTTTTCATTATTTGACATAAAGATATTATTTAATATTAATTTTTAAATATAAAATAATTTTATAATTATTTAATTATTATTTCACATATAACATAGTTTATTTTAATATTTGTTTAGTTTTTTTATAATATATAAGCTTAAAATTTGGGTCGTCCGATGAGGTTGGATCAAGGGCCGGATTGGTTCAACTCGAGTTGAAAAAGTCCCACCCATATCCGACCCAACCCATGGTCGAATTGAGTTCGAATCAAATCGGGTCCGGTCGACCACCGATCTCACTAGACCCAAACTAGGTTGTGTCAGGTTGGGTCATCGGGTTCACTAGGTTGACATGACCCGATGAACATCGAGAGTTATCTTGGAAATTTGTTTGACCTAATTCGGGGATGATATAAATGAAATTTTTGTGGGCAAAACGGGATACCATATTTTTATTTTCTACAAACTTATGTTTGCTCAGGAACACATTATTTTCTTCCATTTATGTAGTAATTTGAAATATTTATTTTCATTCAATGCATATGTTCAATGATTCTTATTATCATGTTCGACTAAATCTCATTTTTAAGAATTAGATGAAACTTAGGATTTGATCATTAGAACTTTTTACTTTTTTTATATGAATATTCTTTGTTCTTATGTGTTTGATGAAATGCTTATTTAAAGTGACCATCAAATTAGGTGAAATAATATTTTTCTGATTACGACAAAATGAATGACAAAAAATGTAGTGTTGTTTAAAAAAGTACATGCATTTAATCAATTGATCTCACTATATAATGCAATTAAAATAATTCAGTTGACCACTAAAGGTAGTAATTTGTTATTGCAATTAGAATTATATTAACTTGAAAAGGAGATACATAATTTTTAGAGATTGAGTAAAATACCTTTGTTTAAGAGTTATGTAATTCCTACGATAGACCCAAGGTGAAACCGAAACCTTAGATCTTATTTTTTGATAGAGTTCTCCAACTATTACTTCTCCTTTTGTTTACTGAATTTAGTCGAGTCATTTTTTCTTTCTATTAATTTTATTATTTTCATATTCTCTTTTGCATTCATGTAATAGTTTAAATAATATTTGAAATCATATAATTCTAATAATTGAGCTCTTCTATGTGGGATAATATTTTTTATACTACAACTTTGGTAACGTATAATTGCGAAAGATCTACGAAACATTAAACATTAGTGTGGTAGACTCTAAAATATTGGGCCAAATAATTTCATGAATAATGAACTTCATAATTTATATCAAATAAGTTGGTTTAATGGGATTGAAAATATTTGAGTAGAAATAATGTTTCATGAATAACAAACTTCATAATTTATATTAAACAAGTTAGTTTAATAAGATTTATGATTATTTGAGACAATGAGAATTTTATGAAAAATTAATTTAATCATTTATATTAAACAATTATTTAATAGGACTAAAAAATAGTTAAGACAAAATGAAACCCTTACGAAACTTCACAATATCATTTTTTGATAGCACTATACAGACCATGAGTGTATTAGATATCATGATAACGACAGTCAAGTGGGATATGTTAATTGTGACTGTTTGGAGTAATGAGAAGCTGAAAAACGCGATGTTGGCGGACGACCAACATGACAAGACATTGAGCATCATGAAGGAAATCTAAATGTTATGGTGGTAGGGCGTGATGTTCAAATTAATTAGGCAAGAATAATGATTATAAAAGCCTCAAACAAGCGAAAAGAATAACTTGCCAGAACTCTCATTTTGTTAGTAGGCATAAAGCACTTGGTCCATCCTTAACTACAACAAAATTTTTAATAAAATGTGTATTTAACATTGACGTGCACCGAGAAACGTCTTACTAAAAGCACATATATATAATTTCACGCACCAAGAAACTCTATCCTTCTTTCATTCTTCATTTTCTTTTTTTTCATTTTTTTTGAATTATTTTAATATTTCTCTTTGAGTTCATGTGTTATAATAACTTAAGTCTATTAATTGAAAGCGTGCACAAAAGCGACCTCTCAATCCCCTAAAACAAGTTGTAGATGATGAAATTACAATATATGATTGACAATTTTTGCAAAAATGTTTCCAATTTTTTATTTAATAGTTCACGTATGTACATTTTTTTTCACTTTATGTACCTTTCAGTTATCATTTCTTATTTTTAGGTATATTATTAATAATTCAACTATTATATCTATGATTTAATGGAAAGTAACTTTCATCATTACTTAATTACTTTGTTTCATTTAGGTTAATAATAAATTATTTTTAAAAAAAATCATTGTATCTTAATTAATTTTAACCTTAGAATATATTTATTTAATATATTTATCAATTTTTTTAATCGTTGTGCGTCATAGAGTTCCCTTAGTTTATAACATATTTTGAGAAATGATAATTACATGTTAACCAAAACAAAGCATGCACACACTTCCTCTCCGTTTGTAATAAGGAAAAATATACTAACTGTAAAAGAAAACTTATCACAAAAAACTTCAATTCGTTGCAATTTCTTTGTTAAGAACTCAGTGAAGGCCACAAAACTATCATCTATTGGCTCGAGGCCCACTATAAGAAAATAGAGCATTAGTCAAGTTTATTAAGTGTTGACTCAATTCTCCTGTTTGATGTTCCCGTCAACCTCTCATGCTCCCTTTATGGCCTGGAAACCAGCATTCATTTGTTTTTTGAGTGCCTGGTTCATCATGTAGCGTGAGCTGCGTATTGTTTTCCCGCTCTCATCTTCTTGACATATGGGCTCCTCAGTCCATGAGGTCTGAGGCACTCTCTACTTATCCCTCTCCTACTCATTCTCCACTTCGCCTTCAGTAGTCCCCCCCCCCCCCCCCCCCCCCGCGTTCCTCATCAGATCTAGTGGGAGCCCCACTCCAACACTGGATGAAACTATGCACCGATGGCTCCTTTGGGGCATCTGGGGTAGGCAGTATTTGATATATCCTTTACTTTGACACTGACCTCTTTCTTTTTTGCAGGATACTCGCCCTACAATGCTGACTCGATGTTTGCTGTTGAGGATTGGTCTCCAGGGTTATGCTTCGACTCCGCCACGCTGATGAAGATTGTTAATGCCAGCTTCATTGCCCTTGGCGTCTTCGCGACACTTCTCATGCAGCTTGTGCCTACTAATGTAATACATTGTAGATGAAATTCTAACCGACCGGAGGATTTTTTGGCCAATTTTGGTCGCATATCATCTTGCGACAACTTTTGGGAGGAGCATCCCCCTCGAGACCTTGTCCATGTTTTGTACTTAGTTTCAACGTACCTTTTCCTAAAAAAATTAATAAGTGTCACTAAAAACTAGTTACACGTTAAATAATTATTTGTAGTGTTTTATAATAAGCATTACATTGACAACGTTACATAAATCATGTTACAAAGTGTTATTGCAAAACATTACCTAAATCAAAAACATTACAAAAACTATAACTATTTGTAATGCTTAAATGTTACCAAATCATAGCTATTGATCATGCTTAAACATTACGAATTGATAATTTATTGTAACGTTTAAATGTCATGAATATATTATTTTTTATGACACTTAAATGTCACGCCTAAACAAACCATCAGTAACACTTAAATAATCTTTGGTAACATTAAATGTGACAAATATATGATTTTTGGAGACATATACAAAAAAATATGAATTTTAATTTTGTTTAAATTTATAAGAAAATAAACATCCATAATCATCACAATTTGTGAAAATGGCTCTTGGCTTAAATGCTAAGTAAAAATAAAAAAAAAAGCCTAATATTTTTTTTTGTATGCCTCAAGGTTATATGTAAGTCAATTTCAAAGCATAAAACATCAAAACTAAAAAAGGGCAGATTAAGTGTTAAACAAAAAAAGAAATAGTGATATAATGTCCATAAAATTAAAAAATAAGCTACAAATATTCAAGTAATATGAGCATGAGAATTTATATTTCGAACGGAGACTAAATGAGACATCAAAAGAATTCAATCTAGAGTATTCAAGTACCAAGGTATGCATAACATTCGTTCATAACTAAGACATCTTGTGTACTAATAAACCCATAACAAAAAAGACTATTGTTGGCAGATCGCAGCTTTCTTCTTTTGCCAAAACTTGTCCAGTGCACTATCAACACTACCCAGCAATACAACAATTTTATAATACAAGAGGACAAAAAAAAAAGTAATACCATGTGACAATGCCCAATTAGCTCCATAGTATTCAATCCTAAATTCTAGTCAAGCTTCACTTAATTTGTTCAAGTTACAACCGAAAGAAATCAGGGCAATCTAGTTTGATCAACAATGGTGTTGTCCAAAAGACTAATGCCCATTCAAGTAAATACCTAATTAGTTAGATTCAAAATGGGTTAACTATTTGACAAGTAGAAAACTTTCAAATACTACTTATATGCTAGAAATTCAGCATTGAACAATGACCATTTAACAAGTAGAATAGTCATTACAATGGAAGCCAACTGATATCACTAGAAATAACTCAGCATAATCATCATTCTCATCCAAAATTGCCAATGTTGATATGGGCCGAAGCATGGTCATATGCAATGATAAAGTTGGGAGAGCTGCAAAAGTAGATGTTCAATCTAAGACTGTTGGTGGCTTGAAGTGAATAAAAAAATTGAATAATATTGACTGACCACATGAGAATTTACAATTGTGAGTAAGCCTACAATATACTCACATGGAAACACTCTTCAGTATTGTTGCACAATTGATATCACATGACATTTAAATCCTCATGGGAATGTCATATATGGATAAGTGGGAAACAAAGGTATAGATAAATACGCACACATAAACATAAGAATTAGAAAAGTCCTGAATGTGCTAACTCTTTTGAATTAATTCAAAGAGAAAGAAGTACATAGTGCAACAACAAATTGTTGTGTAAATAGATTCTAGAAATCTCTCAACACGAGGATAAGTAAATAGCTGAAACATTAGGGCCACGTTTGGCGAAGGAACCAAGGTGGAACCGTGCCTTTGTTCAGCTGGTTCTGCCAAATGTGGCCGCGGAACTCCATTCACAAAGAAGAACTAAAACCTGGAACTGTAGCGCCTGCGGTTCCACGTTTTCACTAGAACCACAAAGTTCCATGTCGCGAACGATTCTTGTACTTTTTTTGCCCGCTCATTGTCCTTTCTACTATAGCCATGTCTCTTTCCCCATTCTACTCGAAACCCTCTTTTCTTCCACGCACTTCACCGCCTCTCGTGTCTCCGGCCGCTGCCTCACCAGTGCCGAGTAGATATCTCCAGGTGCGGATCACCATCCTTTCCGCCGTCCACGAGGGATCCAAATCTTTTTTTCCCTTTTGTTGAACTTATATCATCCCCCTTTTTGATCGAATCCCCCTTCCCTCCACGCACCCTATCGTCTCTCGTGCCTTCGGCTGCTGGCTCTTTAGTGATGAGTACATCTCTCCAAGTGCGGATCGCCTCTCCTTTCCTCCATCCGCAAAGGAGTCAATTCCCTTTTTTCCCCTTTCGATTGTAGCGATCTCTTATTCTTCCCTTTTTGTTGGACCTTATCTACATGCTAATCTCACATTTTTTTGCTAACCTCCTTTTGTTTAGGGTTTTTCCATCTTCATGTTCGTCCTCATGCTTCCGATAGGCAATCTAAAGTGAAACAGGTAAAATCTTTCTACATAGTGCCCTTGTATCTTCGTGACAATGTCGTTG
The DNA here is from genome assembly GCA_030549335.1 of Pontederia crassipes. NCBI lineage: Eukaryota > Viridiplantae > Streptophyta > Magnoliopsida > Commelinales > Pontederiaceae > Pontederia > Pontederia crassipes. The sequence goes on along the minus strand of JAUKPH010000018.1, from coordinate 8,439,608 downwards.
ACATTGGTGTCTCATTTTCTGGCCGATATTATTTTTATCAGAGGGTTCCGACTCTTGCTTCTGACGGCCATCTCTGACCAGGTAGGACTTCTTCTTCCTTTTTTTAAAAGCAATGTCAACTATTTTTGTAATGCCCCCAAAATCATCCCCATGAGACGTGTCACGAGCAGGTCCTGGAGCGCATTACATGGTGGATGATGCCATAGTTGACCCCAAGTCAATGAAACATGTGACAAGAAAAACAGCGAAAAACGAAAACATTTTTAAAAAAACTATTTTACTTGAAAACATAGCGGAAGCGATAAAACATAATAGACCATATGACACAGCCCAATGACAGAAAGTGTACATCATAGATAACCCAAATACATAAGAGGCTCGAAGTCTACAAATAAATTTAACTCCAACAGAATCTAAAATAAAGCCCCATAGGCCGACTCATACATAACCCATAAACCATATGAAACTATGGCCCAACATTACACCATGTGCTAACTGCCATCAAGAGCTTGCCACTGACATCAACGTACTCTTCCATACCTGCACGAACCCGGATGCAGGGGAGGCCCATCTGCCATTAGTTGTATGTAAGGGCCATAATTAAAAATCATAACTTGTGATGAAATAATAAAACATGATTAAGAAAACACGATGAAATATATCGATAACTATTATTGAACAATTCAATTCTATTCGATGACAATAAATTCGATAGCATTATATTAAATGCCCAATGCAATATCAATCAATGGCTGGCCGATGAACTATTGCATTAACACTTAATGCCCATGAACGATAATGATTCTAGCCATTTATGATTCAAGTGATTTTTTTACCAATTTAATGGTTAGCAAACATTAGCAATAAATATTAGATGAACCCTTCGATATGTTGTGGCGCTTGGTTGTCCTCAATGGCATGAGGGGCTAACCAAGCCCAATTGACACCCTGAAGTCGTGTCAATCCAATAATCTTGTATCTGGGTCTGATGAGTATATATATACATAATAATAGTCCGATTAATTGAGGGCCAAGCTTAAACCACAGTAAATCTGATTCAATACAGTGGTTCATTTTAAATCCTACAACTTAACATGCATTTTGGATTCTAGGTGAGTCAATCAGTAGCACAACAATCATGTTAATACATACATAAAACATAGCATGACATAGCATAACATTCATATCAATAAAAGCATGACAACATGACATAGCATAGCATGGTGTAAACTTGTGAACAACTGGTAAGAGAATCAAAGAGTTCAATCTACAGAATCATAAATTTTGATCGGTCGGTCGACCTATCGGTTGACTAGTCACATGATCGATCGAAATAGTGGCTTACGAACACTGTTTCACCCATGTGGAGCGGTCGATCGATTTGAACAGTGGCTATCGACCCCAACGGTCGATCACCCATCCGATCGATCCAATGCCACCGACAGTAGTATCCATGTATATATAACATTCATGGGCCGGTCGACCGCTCATTGGCCTGATCGACTGATTTGAACAAAGCATTCCGATTTCATTGTCGGTCGATCGTTCAAATGAACAGTCGAGATTCTACGTAATGAAACCTACGAAGCAGTCGATTGCTGGACTCGACCGGTCAACCGATTCTTATCGTAAACATGGAATCGATCATCCATTTTAATCTATTGTTCACAAACCAAATCTCCTCTACAGGCACTCTAGACTCTATTTCATGTGTCTCATACGTTAAACATCCATAAACAATAATAAAATTGAGAGGAAAATTATGATTTTCCAAGATGGACATATTCGATACCTTGTCGGTCCTAAGTCCATAACTCACTCTATAAGTCATTAAATTGACTAATTCCAATTTATCTTCACATTAGACCGCTAGAAAAACAACATATAATTTTCTCAAATTTATCCTTTTACCATTTACTTTCATAATTTCTCACAATAACTAAGTGATTATCACATTAACTAGTTTGATAGCTGAGGACTAAATGATTAATATCTCCCTATAGACATCTCCTTTTTAGGTGAATCTAAGTTCCGTAGAAAGACCTAATCACCTATCTACTCCATAAATTTCGCTCTTATATTATTTAGATATGAATTTTGGTGAATTTTCAAAATATGTCGCTGCTACCCGAGGCAGTTTGACAGTGAGTCACTCTTTCAGTCATAGCTCTCAGCACACAGCTCCAAATGAGATGAAACTAAAACCTATGAAAACTAGACTCCGAGATCTTTCCAAAAAATATAAATACATGATCTTTTTGACAATGATAACCTATTCAAAAATGTATTGGAACAGGACACATCAAATCTGGACAGAATATGGATGAACATGCTTCTAACTCTTTAACACATAATTATCATCATACATCATAATAGCACTATGAAGCCACATATTCAAGACATTTAGTACATAAACCTTCGTGAGAGCTATGAGTCTAATAAACAATCTATTTACACAACACTAATCAAATCCATGAGGCTAGACTTCTAATCAATATGTTAGATGGATTAAAAGGGGTTCACCCTTACATACCTAGGATTCTTGTCCAAAAATCCTTGCAATACAATCTTTCCTCTTCTTCTCTTCTTCTCTTGGTTTTCTACCTGAATGCTCCTCTCTTTCTTTAGTTCTTCCTCTTCTCCATTGTGCTTCTTTGTTCCTGGTCGGCTGCTATAGGTGAGAGAGGGAATGAGTGAGTGGAAGATGGAGATGGAAGGGGTGGCTGGTTCCAATGTTGCTGCCATCGGGTGTTGGGGAAAAATGAGAGGCCAAGTGAGAGAGAGAGGGGAGGGAGAAGAGAGGGAGGAGGGTTTTAGGGATGATTATTTTGTCTTATTCCAAATGATGAAATGGCCCTCCAATCATCCTCACTTTTACGGGTGTTATAGTCTAACTTTTGCCTTTTGTCTAAACTAACCTAAAGATGCTCTTACTTTTAAAGATGTTTTAGTCCATTGATTAATCCTGATTTTTGGCTTTATATTCTCTTTTCTCTTTTACCAAAAGGCTTAATTTGCACCTCATCGTAAGGGTATTTCTATCCATTCAAATTTTATGGGTATTACAATTTTCATGTCAACAACACACTTTCGGATAAAAACAATGATAAACATTTTCATGATAGTTGTAAACATTTCTTCTTCTTTCTAATGGTGGATTAGGGGTAAATTACACGATTAGTCTCCCAACTTTGAGTCGATTTCAAACCGGTCCCCCAACTTCAATTTGCAACTAGAACGTCCTTCATCTTTGATTTTCTTGCACGCTTAGTCCCTTTGACCGGTGATAGTAGATTTCCTGGTTGCCTTACGTACGTGGCCGCCACGTGAACCATTTCTCTTTCATCCACGTCATTCAAGTCATTTAACGTTACTAAACTGGATAAATTATACGGATCATCCCTCAACTTTGAGTCGATTTCTAAACAGTCCCCCAACTTCAATTTGTAACTAGAACATCCCTAACTTTGATTTTATTGCATGATTCATCCACTTGACAGATAATAGGCAGTCTCCCAATTATCTTGTTGACGTAGCATAAAAAAATACAATACAAAATTTAACTTGCTGACATGGCACAATAAAAAATTAAATAACAAAAATTTTATAAAAATTAATGAAAAGTAAAAAAAAATGATAGGGGCGCCAACGAGCTCGTAAGGGGGAGGGACGCCCCTTGTGCGAGCTCGCCCTCGCCGACCCCCCATTTCATCCTCGCGCGCGGTGAGGAGCAAAAGGAGGGCCGTCGCTCCCCTCTACTAGTTCCCCAATGGGCGAGCTGGCAGAGGGGGGCGTTGGCCCCCCTTTTCTTCCTCGCGTGCAGCAATGAGAAAAAGGAAGGCCGGCGCCCTCCTCTACGGGGCATGAGCCCCCTCGAGCTCTTCGGCGTCCTCAGTCATTTTTTATTTTTTAATTAATTTTTATAATATTTTATTTTTTATTATGCCATGTTAGCAAGTTAAATTTTTTTTATTGTATTTTATTACGCCGTGTGAGTAAGGTAATCGAGAGACTTCTTATTATCAGTCAAGTGGATGAATCGTGCAATAAAATTAAAGTTGGGGGATGTCCTAGTTACAAATTGAAATTGGTGGCTGCTTAGAAATCGACTCAAAGTTGAGGGACGATCCATATAATTTACTTGATTTAGTAGCATTAAATGACGTGGAGAAAGAGAAATGATTCACGTGACGGCCATGTAAACAAGACAACCGAAAAACCTACTATCACCGGTCAAAGGGACTAATCATGCAAGAAAATCAAGGATGGAGGTTGTTCTAGTTACAAATTGAAGTTGGGGGACCAATTTGAAATCGACTCAAAGTTGGGAGACTAATCGTGTAATTTACCCGTGGATTAGACTACATGTCCTCTACTTTGGCCGACTATCTCCTATGATGTTTTGAATGTAACGCCCTCAAACCGACCCCTGCCATGTGGCGAAGACCAACCACGGACGCTATGACCTCGACTATCATGTTGACCATATCTCAGTCGAAGATCAAGACATGCCAGCCGAAGAAGTAATAAAGTAAAAGAAAATTATATAAAATATGCGAAAGTCTAGGAAAGAGTTACATCATCCCTAAGGAATATAATAAAGTTCTACATCATGAATCTATAAATGCAGAAGGAAAAGGAAAACTAATAAATCATGTGGTTCATGTGCTGTGCCAGAGCTTCGTCACCGCACCTACTCAACACCGTCACTGACCTGGTCCTGTGAAAATCAGACACAAGGGAGGAGGTCCTCCCATAAGCGTTACAACCTAGTGGGAAACCACATAAATGTACAATGCATAACTTGAATAGAGAAATCAGAAGTAAAGGAAAGTACTTATCTTGAGTGAAAAGTGGAACATGAGAGCATCATATATAATCATAAGAGATATAAGTCGATAACATAAAGCAAAAGAATCAAATGATGCTAGAAATCTTATAATCATGACATGAGAATACTGATAACTTGACTTGACGTTCATGCTTGCTTGTCTTGTTCATACTTGTTAATCTTGGTTCATGTTTAGAAATCAAGGTGACTTTAGGTGCCTTTAATTCTTGGGGTATGCCGAGCAAATGATACAGCCTTGTGCAAGTCAATGGGTGACCAAACCACGACCAAGGGAGCGACCCTTATCTTGAGACACTTGGCTTAGGCTAGCAACCCATTATTCATCTTCTATCCGAACTTCTTAATAACTTTGAAATATTGTTGTTCATTGTTCGATCATAACATGGGAATGAAAATGATCAATGGTAGGTGAATCATCTTACAAACTTACGTCTTTGTTCAAGAATAGATCCGGGTCAAATCATATAGTGTTAATTCAGTCATCATTATAATAAAGAAGGATAAGCAACATTCAGATCAGGATCAAGAATTGTTGGTAAGCAAGGTAAACATGGATCACAGGAAATCGGTCGACCGATGGGCTTTGGATTCCTATCGGTCGACCGATGGGTTCAAAAAGTCGAATGGTAGGATTGAAGGCTTAACTCCCGATCGGTCATTCGATCGGTCAGTTCATAACGAGTTTTGGTAGTGAAATTGGTAAATCGATCGATCGGTTGACTCGCCAAGCTTCAGAGCCGGTCGACCGATCGACATTGTAGTTGATTTCAAACCCGAAACTTTTCTTAAAATTTTGACATAATCACATCCCTAAACTAGTTTCTACCTCCTAGCAATCAATCAAACAAAAGCATAATAACAAGAACCAAATCCTATATGCAATTAATCAAGAAATCAAACATACAAAAATCAAACAGGGCAAAACATGGCATGCATCGTTTCTTGCTTTCATCTTTCAATACATTCAAATTGTGTCAGGGAGAGGGTTCAATCTATTCTAAGTTGTGCAAGATGATTTTGATTCAATCACCTATGTTCGCGATTAATCCTTGCTTTGGTTCGTTAAAAATCCTATTGAACACGCCCCATGTTCTCTCTCTCTCTGCTCTCTCCGATCCTGTGCTTCTTCCGATCGATCTCTGTCTACAAGTCGTTCGGTGCAGAGGAATATATGAGGAGAGGAACTCAGGTTAGGAAAGAGAGAATGTTGCCTACCCTTGCACCTGGAGTTCACCGGAGAATTTCCTCACATATTATGGACGAGAAAGCAGAAGGAAAACTCAAGGGAAAAAGGTTCTCGTGAGGGGTTAATATTTAGTTTGGTTTTTATCTTCTAGATCTCTATTAAATCCAATTAAATCAGATAGGAGTCATCCCCCCACCACCCACCCCCCCCCCCCCCCCCCCACCCCCACCCACCCATTCGATTTTCAACTCCTACTATGGACGAGAAAGCAGAAGGAAAACTCAAGGGAAAAAGGTTCTCGTGAGGGGTTAATATTTAGTTTGGTTTTTATCTTCTAGATCTCTATTAAATCCAATTAAATCAGATAGGAGTCATCCCCCCACCACCCACCCCCCCCCCCCCCCCACCCCCACCCACCCATTCGATTTTCAACTCCTACTAGGATAAAACCCCTTTTTATTTTTATCTCTCAAGCTGGCCGTTTGATTTTGATTTGATTTTTTATTGTTTTTTAAACGGTTGTTACATTGAATACTTGTAAAATATTTGATACCTGTAGGTTAATTAATTATAAAGTTCTTTGTCAAATTGAGAAGATAACTGAGGTGATCTTGTCTACTTATTATCGATCAAGCAAAATGATGTTGTTAATAAAAGAACGAAGGCTGTATTCGATCACGTTCTCCACTTCATTATCGGCTTATTCACTTACCCGCTTCATTATAACTGAAATTTCATGTACTTATCCACTTCATTATCATTTCAATTTCATATATTGAACATAGCGAAAGTCATCTAGCATTGTCCACTTATTATTCTTGTAATTCCCCTCACATGTGCATTTATTATGAAAGCTTGCATTAACCTCATGTTCACCATATGCAACTAAATTAATGTTACTTTTATTATTTCTGTACACATTAATTATCTAATTACGCCTCTATTCGTCTGTACATTGTACTATGATTTCTGTTACAATGTACTCCATAATGTACTATGATAATAAAATATTTAAGCTAATAAAGATATTATAAAACAATAAAATATAAAATAATGTAGAAATTTAAGGAGACAGTTAATGAGTGGGTTTGAATCATAACTTGCATTAGTAAACCCAACAGGACAATATCCTCATGCCACTAGGACAGCCAGCATGATAAGCATAAAAGTGAATACACTAGGACAAATATGTATGTGAGACCCACTGGCACCTATGACCCTGCCATTGGCTAGATAGTCATTTATATATTTGACAAAATGTAAGTATTTATTTTATAGAAAGAACATCACTGTATTCTTATTTCTCATCATTTCTTTTTCTAAATTTAATATTTATGTTGTGTTGTACATTTTTTCTTAATATTTTGAATTTCCACAATATTGCAGAGTTTAGGGGTGTTTAGCGGGTTGGGTAACCCGAGGACCGGACTCAACCCGAACTCTATCAGGTACGAGTTGACCTGACCCAACCCGATGACTCGATTATTTTATTATTATTTTTATTTAAATTTAAGCCTATATTTACTTTAAAATTTGAAATAAAATACTTTAAATGTAGAAATAATATTTAAATAGTTAGAAAATTTATTTGTGCTTTAAAATAAATATTAAATAAATATTTAATTAAATAAAAAATAGTAAGAAAAAAATTTTAAAAAATTGCATGGTCGGGTATATATATATATATATAATGATTGTAGTTGGATGCATCATTGTTTAAACAAATATGGGTTTAGACGTGATGAATTCAAAGATGGCATACAAAATTTCATTAACCTTGGATTCTCATATCCTCAAGTAAATTTCAGCAATTAGCCTCAAACTTTACTCCCTTTTCTAACTTGGTTCTCAAACTTTAATTTGTACTATTAACTTATTGTATATATATATGAATAAAAATGAATTAACACAAAATTCCATTTGTTGTATATTAAAAATTAAGGCTTATTCAAATCACAATCACAAATATATTATCATTATATTTTTATTGATTATAAAATACTAGTGATGCAATATTACTTTATCTTATTATAATTCACTCTTGAATTTTCTCTTAGCCTACTTTTAATTCTCCTCTCATAATTATTTCTTAAAGTTATTTTTTCCTATAAATAAAATTCTTGATTTTTTATTATATTTTAATCTTAATTTGTTATTTTTTTTAAATTTATAGATCACTGATTGTTATTATTTTATTATTAGAGCTAACTTCCTTATTTTTAAGCTTTGCTTTCCTTTGCTTTCCTATTAATTTTTAAAACTCCTATGAATTGGGATTCATTTCATTTATTTATTTATTTTTTCTTTTCTTTTACTTTAAAAAATTTATTTGAATAGTTTCCATTTTATATAATTTATTTCCTTTTTAAATAAAAAATAAAAACTAGGTTTAAAAAGATTTTCCAATTCAACTCGTTTTTTTTTATGATTCTTTTGGTTTCTCTAGTTCATACCGATTTTTTTTTTGTCAAAACTAATTTTATGTATAAAGTCAGACCAGACTCACAATTGATTCGTGATTGAATCGTTCAGATTGGCCTCTACCGTCCGATTCTAAAAATATTGTATTTAACATATGGGCCTTTTGACTATCTAGCACTATAAAATAAAATTAATAATAATAAATAATATTAAAAAAATACAAAAGGGGCATCGGCCACCTGTAAGGGGCTACCACACCTTTATTGGCGAAGCACAATAGAGAGGAGGGTGTCGCCCCTCGGTCTGTGGCGTAGCATAGAGGGGGATGCTGCACCCTCCCACCGAGATTGACAAAAAAGGTCCCAAGAATAGAATCTCCCAATTGGGCTGAGAGAATGGAAACTTCTTATTGCATGTCCACTATCTTCTCTTGATGAATCTGAGAGGCAGGAGAACTTGTTGTTTGCATGGAGATTCCAGTACTTTCTTTGGGCAACTCTTGCATCCTTGACGACATTATCGACCTTCGTCAATCACACTACAAGAAAATGATGTATTTTCGACGGTCGAAAATCCTTCACAATTTGTAATAGATTTTGCAATGGATTATCTTCCATCGATATTCTGACGGTTCATACTGTGGAAAATATTTCCCATGGATCAAACCGTGGGAAAAATTTCCCACGACTCCAGCCATGGGAAAATTTTCCCACGGTTGGAAATTTTTTCTCACGGCTCCAGCAAAATTGTGAGAAAAGTTTCCCACGGCTGAAGCCGTGGAAAAATTTTCTCACAGTTCGAGCCATGAGAATTTGCCATGGTTTTGACCGTGAGAAAAGTTTCCCACGGCTTAAGTGGGAAATTTCCATGGTTCGAACTCTTAGAAAGATTTCCCATGGTTTAACCCGTCGGAAAAAAAAAATCCCTCCAAACTCATCCATTTTTTTCCCGCTTCTTCCTCTCTTTTTATACACCCTCTCCCTCTCTCTACCTCATTCTCTCTCTCCTCTCTCCTCTATCTTCCCTCATCATGGTCAACTCCCTCAACGATCGACAATCTTCCTCCTTCCGGTGAATGGCGTGGCTCTCCCTCCTTCCCTCTCTCTGACAGGGAATCCGACCGCCATTTGGCCACCTAGCGGTCGGATCTGCTCGCCTCGCGGTCGGATCGGGCCGTTGGCGGCCGGATCGAGCTGCTGGCGGCCGGATCGAGCCGCTGACGGCCGGATCGAGCCGTTGGCGAGCGGTTCTAGCATGCTGATGGCCGATCCGGCCGCCTCACGACGGTTCTGGTGTAAGGTGGCCGGATCGGGCCCCTGACCGTTGGATCTGGCCATTGGCGGCCTGATCGGCCGCCTCACGTTCGGTTCTAGCGCCCTGGCGGCCTGATCGGCTGTGATCCATCGCGAGGCAGCCTGATCCGCTCACCTCACAGCGGCTAGTGACGGACCTCGCCATCGAAAAATCCTCCAACTGCGTAGACCGTGGAAAGTTTCCACGGCCAAACTGTGGGAAAATGACGATTCGTGCCGTGGGAACTTCCCATGGCTCAGGCCGTGGGAAACTTTCCTACGATTCGTGCCGTGGGAACTTCCCATGGCTCAAGCCGTGGGAAATGTTCCCATGGTCCCAACCGTGGGAAATATTTCCTACGGTCCCTATCGTGGGAATTTCTCATGGCTGAGACAGTGGGAAATGTTTCCCACGGTTCAAACCATTGGAATTTTCCCACGGCCCAATCCGCGGCAAATATTTCCGACTGTTCCGGCCGTGTGAACTTCCGACGGTTGTGATAGAGCCGTCAAAAAGTGTTTGTGACGAGCAAATATCCGATGGTTCATATTCGTCGAAAAATCCATGGGAAACTCACATTTACGACAAATTTTTGCTCAATTTTTTACGGTTGTGGACGTCGAAAATAACGATTTTTCTTGTAGTGTTAGTTTTATGCAAATCACTTTCATTCTTCCTTATTTTCCTATCTTTAATGATAATAGGATGAGAAAGATGTGCCACTAAACTTGCTTTTGGAGTTTGACATCAGTCATTTTGTTGCCACTTAAGGATTTCTTACTATATGTGAGATCACTGGTTCATAGTCTTTGAAGATTTGAGAAACCTTATATCGTGACTGGAGAAAGCATGCTTACTTTTAGCAGATTTTATAGGCTTCATCGTTACATTTGGGGAGTTGAAAGTTTTTGGGGTCTCATCTCCTTTCTTAATTGTTGAGATGATTTGAGAAGTAATGTAACACCCCCAAAATCGCCCCTCCTGCCACGTAGGCAGTCAGGTTGACCCCGGGTGCGCTACACTATCTACTACATTATTGACCATGACATTCAACAAAATGACATACGTGGCATTAATATAATAAAAACATATAATCAAAGACTTTAATGCAGAAGTTCAAACGGTAGAATGTCAAGAAACATTTGATAATTTATATAGTCTAATATGTGGAAGTTCAAACGTTAAATATCAAGGCGAAAAGTGGTTAACATAGCTTATAGAAAAATGCGGAAATGCATCGAGTTCAACATGGGAAAGAGAAGTTCGATGAGCGGAATAACATGATGTCTCTAAACAAATTACAACTTGAGAGAAATGTATCAAGGAAAGCTTTAAGCAAGATGTCAGTCATGTGCAGCGTTCTCCAAGCCCAGTGCCCTCCATCCCCCATCAGTTAGCATTCTCACCTATAAAATCCCATTGCAGGGGAATCGAATACCCATGAGCAAAAAGCCCAGTACAATAGCAAAATAGACGATGAAATAGGGATCAATGATAATCATGTAATCAATATATCAAAGATGAACAATACTGTACTCTAATGGCAATGCATTGCTATAATAAATCAATACTTCATTCCTAGACAATATCAATAACTATGCTTTATTCTTTATCATGACTATACTTTGTCTTTAATCTGCATTATCTTTATTATACCATGTTCTATACTTTGCTGTGCCATATTCTTTACTGTGCCATACTTTACTTTACAATGGTCTCTTCTTTACTTTACAGTACTCTACTTTACATTGCTTTACTATGAGTTGCACTACATCTTTTACATTACTATAATATCCTTAAAGTTAGTTATTCTAAGTGAGCTCGACTTTATTAATTGGGATGCTAGAGGTGCCTCTCTGAATCTCTGAAGCTAGTAAGCCCATAACGGGAAAAGGGGTGGGTGTTACAACCTTACCCAGTTCGGAATGTAGGTGGGAGAGAACCTACACCCCAGGAATAGTGGTCAATTAAGAAACCTGTAGGTTCACTGTCTCCTCAGCTAGCTACCTGTCCCTCTGGCACAATACAATAATCTCTGGGGAAGGAGTGTGACCATAGCATCACCCTTCATTCGAGATACAGGTGGAAGAAGACCTGAAATCTCAAGAATAGGGGTCATTGAAGACCAGTAGCTTCGTTGTCTCCTCAGCTAACTACCTATCTCTCCTTTGCTTTAACTCTGATCTTTGCGTTAAACTTTGAGGCGGCACATAGCAATCCCATATCTTTATCTTTACTTTAATTATCTTTGATCATCATGAAATCCATGATTTAGGACCTAACTAGGTGTTACTCTCTGTACAATAGGACTCAACCAATATAGGTGAACTAGTTAAAATCTCAGATTTACGATTTAAAGTTAGAATTGATTCACTGTCTGAATCAGTCGACCGTTTTTGAACCGATCGACCGTTCCTCTAGTTTCGGCCGAGCCGATCGATGGATTTGAACCAGTCGACCGTCCACTGTGAGACCGGTCGACAATTCTAACATACTGGTCGACCGATCCTCTTGGATCGGTCAACCTTCGAGTGTAAGTGAATCGGTCGACCGTACATGTGAGTGTGTCGATCGGTCACTCAACTAGATGACCGTTCTGGTGATCGGTCGACTGGTCGTAGGGTTTTACAAAATGCGCACTTCGCGCAGTATCGATCGCCCGCTCGGAAGATCGGTCGACCGATTTCAAGGTTAAACTTGTCAGGTGGTAGGTAGGTTAGTCGGTCGACCGCCCTGTGAGGCCGGTTGACCGATTGACAAGAACTTCGACGAGTTCCTCGTAGGAATTGGTCGATCGTTTCTGAAATCGATCGATCGGTCCCCTCGATAAAACAGGGCCATCGAACTTCTCCATCTATTTCGGCGGTCCTCCGATCATCAAATCAGTACGATATGAATACAAAAATTGTAGGTAACACTCTCAGGATCATAATGAACTATTCTTTCATATCAAACAATCACGATTTCTTGGTCTAGGGATTTAAGATGCTAAGGTACCTCTTTTGTCAGATTTTGAGTTTGCCAGTCACTGTTCGTCATCCGTGGGGTCGCTAGACGTTCCTGATCGGCGAGGGAGAGTTGCCTGGCTCCTGCGCACGTCACAGAGGGTCGCCGCGCATTGAGAAGCGTCGAGTGGTGCGTGTGTCAGTCGCCTCTGCTCTGCCGCTCGTGCACATCGGTCGCCGGACGAGAAGAAGAACGAGGGGAGGTGATCGGCCGAGGGTTCCAAGGGGGCGCAAGGGCACTCCCCATGGCCCTTTTTATAACCCTGGCCGACCCTTGGTCGGCCGGAGGTGAAATGGCCGAAAATCAGGGGAGGAATTTCCTCCCCCGTCGATCGTTCGTCTCCCTCCTTTTCTTTTTATGAATACGATACGTCACAAGTAAGTTCATCTGTGACATGAAATGATTTGATTTATGAGATGGAGGGTCACAAACCAATGCTTGAATTTTATTCTCCAACAGTCCCTTTGTAACATCTCGCTATTTTGAAAAAAATAACGATAACACGTTGGCCATCAAAATGGTGCCCACTGGAAAACGGATGCCCGCTAGATCGCGATCTTTATTGAAAAAAATGTGAACTCACTCGATTTTTTTTCAAAATTAAATGAAAGGACATAATACTCTGGAAGTTACCTCAGGCGACTTTTGGACGAGGGAACACTATTTTTTCCACCCTATAAATACTATTTAATGCCACCCAGCTCTTTTGGCAATCTATTTATTTCTCTATCTTGTTGTGGATGTGCCAGAGAGTGGAGGAGAAGTTGTAGGACATGGAAGGAATGGAGGAGAAGTTGAAGAACAAGGAAGAAACTAGAAGAACAAGTAAACAAATAAACTAAAGGCTTTAAGATGTGTTACATGAGATTTTTGTCATGGGACTTGTTCTTGAGGGTAGAAGCATATTTAGAAAAGTTGATTAGTATTTTAAATGATGAACTATGACTGAGAATGATGTTACTGTGCCTAGGTTGGTATCATGTCCGATTTAGACAAGTTTTCCATATTCTTGTAAATTGATATTCATGCTTATTATGGTTGCTTTATGTTCGGTAGATTTTATATGTAGAATGTTAGATGTGATGCCTTTATGATGATTGCTTATAACTGAGAATGATCGATATTTGATGATGGATTGTGATAGAGTCCGAACTAGGTTTACATGAATTAACATAGCCGATTGATTTATACCTTAAATGTTTAGATTGCTAGACATAAGATTTGACCATGATTCATCTCTAATATGGAATAATTTCATTACTTAACAAAGTTGTGGATGAACCCTTTTATTGATCTCTATAATGACTATGTACTTGTACTTATATATCACCTATGTTGTTTAATGAAATATTGATTTGAGGACTTAGAATGATACTGGATGCTTCCTAGTGTTGATATTTGATTGATACATTTTATATTGGACTTTGGAAAAATGTTGGCTGTTAAAAACTTAATTGGAAACCTAAGTACCACAATGACCTGCATCTTAGTTGATTAATCAGAAAATTGGACGTTTGAAAGCTTCGATCGAGAGTATACAACCTTCATACTGACAACAAGCGAGCGTCTGCTCTGAAGTGAATCGGTTGGCCACATGATAACACATCACGACCACCATACCGACCATTCCAAAATGTTGACAGATTGGACGTCCAATATAGCGACCGATCGATCATGACGATATGATAATAAGGTAGATGTTAAGACCCCGTTCCAGATTGAACGACGATCATCAGGTCAGAGTTCAAGTAAAAACGAGAGTAATCAAGATGGGTGCCCAAGGACCCCAAATGACCAAGACACCTCTCGAACTTTCAAGGAAAGGATGTCCGCTCACCAGATAGGATGCCCGATAGTGAAACTCGTGGATAGTGTACTGAAAAGAATTGAACGATCACTCCATGAACTGGACGCTCGAAACTCATACAATAACTTTATATGATTCTTTTACTTGATGGGATTGATACCCAATTTTTCATAACCATTTCATATAGTTTGATATGAATCCTATAGATATTGACCTTGTGGCCTAAAGCTAATTAATGTTAAGGAAAGATAAAAGATGTAAGATGTGCATTGTCGTTATCTATACCTATGAATTGAGGAGAACTAAGTATGTTAATGTTAATGTTAATGTTAATGAAGGGATAGGTAGCCTTATGGTCATGTGCTCTTGTTCTTGTTGTGCGGGCGGGACTGCTTCATCCTAAACAACAAAGAGGATTTCCATGTCATTATGTGATGAATTAAATTTGTAACAAATAAATTTGCTACCAAGTACACTAGTCATACCAAGTAATAAAGTGTAGATTAGATTTGTCGAACCCACTAGAACTAGTTAAATCTAATCTATCTTGATAATATACTAAGAAAAGTAATGGTGTTGTGATATGAAAACAAAAAATTAAATTGCAGAAATTAAATTGGTGTTGAGACTTGAAAATTAAATGATTAATGTAAAAATATGCATGTATGATCCTCTGTAATAGTCGAGTTATGACAGAACTAATAGACTCCAATTCTTATGATGGATTAATATATTGACCTCTTCAATGCGAGTAAATCAAACTACCTTAATTTCTAATAAAACTAGCAATCACAAATGTCGAGTCAATTATCAGTTTTACAGAGAATTAAGGTGCATTAATATGTATCTCCTATGCTGTATGTCATTCACCCACAATATTGAACAAAATAATAGATCACACAAAATTTGGCACAAACAACGAGTTACCGAAGTTGCCTTATGTATGTTTCAATTTAAAAGTAAAAGATCAATTATCATAACAATAATAATTCCTATAACTAATCATCCCTCAAATAGGTTTGAAATTTATTCTTAGAAATCAAATTTCTCATTGAAAGGCAATGAACTCAATATGAATAATCAAAATAAATCGAAAAGTTTAATTAACTCAACTAATAACAAGGTTCAAATACTTTTCCCTTATTACACAAAATATAAAATCTCTATTACATAAAATTAGAGCACGAAAACTACGTAAAAAAGCATCCAAGTAGAAGATAGAGGTAGAACTCATAGCCTTCGGGACTTCTAGATTGTTGCATAACACAAATGATAAGTTATTGTGCAACTTTCTCTTTCGATTGACCTTCACGCTTCAAAATTCATCCTCAACAATATGGCATGGCTCCCAGGTCCCAAATGTAGTATCCCAAGGAACCAAGAGGATGGATGAGAGGTGAATTGGTGTTTAAAAACTGAAATTATCTATTTCACGAAAACTATCGCAGAAACTTAAAATCGATTCAATAATCTTTAAATCAAAACAAATTAAATCAGATCACAAGCATACTATGAGAAGGAGAGGGAGAAAGAAATCAAACACGATGGATGTTGACGAGGTTCGACCACACCTTGGCCTACGTCCCCGCTCTGACTTCTTGACCTCGAGACAGCCAGAGATTCCACTAGAGCTCTTCCTTTGTTCAAAATGGGGCAAGGAAGGAAGTCCTTTACACCATCGCCTTTTCTCCACTTCGAGAGGTAAGGCACACCTCCTACTAGGAAGCTAATCTTTTCGCTCACTCAAGAGGTAAGATATGAAACCTTTTTTACATAGGAGCTCTCTTAATTTTTCTGAACAATTGTTTCTCTCTTTTACAATATCATGCTCACAAGAAGAGAAGAGAGAAAGAAGGAAAAACTAAAATGATAACTTCAAGAAATGATCTTCTTTTGATAACTTGAACTTTTTCTTCAATGCTTGGATGGGTGCCTTTCCTTCTGGCTTTGGCACTCCTTTTATAGGCTTAAGCATGTGAAAAATTAGCCATTATTGTTCATTCCAATCGTGGACCGGTCGACCGCATTGATGGATCAGTCGATCGGTCTATGTGATTGTTGAGTAATTTCTTCAGCTTCTGCACTTGATGGATCAGTCGATCGGTCGATTGGACTATCGACCGATCACTCGACCGGTATAGTCTCGACATTTTTTATTTCGCCCGTTGAGCTGATTGGTCGGCCGATGCAGATCTCTATCGACCGGTATAGTCTCAATGTGGATTTAGCTCATGCATTAATCGGCCGATCGGTATCTCCGGTTGGTCGATCAGTATAGTCTCGACCGGCCTTGAAAATTGATTGTTATACACTATTTTGGAGCATAAATTTTTGCATTTTTATCCAAATGAGATAATCTTGAATTCTTTGGATAGCTAATAGGATTCTCTACAACTTTTATTTTGATCATTCTTTCAGAATCTAATAAGCCCATAGTCAATTTTGTAATAAAAGTTCAGTGCATAAAGTTGTCCCTTTTTTATTTAAACTTTTTTAGCATTTAATTTTAACCTTTCGAGGTTTATATCATCAAAATATAATTTTATGTGGCATTAAAATTTTGCTCCAACAATCTCCCCCTTTTTTATGAAGGCAAACCGATAGATATGAAAAATATATAAGTTGCGAAAAAGTAATCTTGTAAAATCAATTTTACTCCCCTAAAACTTAACTTTCCATAGAATGATAGATATTCACATAAGTACTAATTGTAAGGTACTCATTATATAAAGTTATATTCATATCATATTTCTCCTATATTTCTCCCCCTTTTGTTTCATCAAAAAGTAGTTTGCACATGAAAGGCATAAGAAACCATATGTAATTCCCTCTTTATCCTTAAAAAAATTATTCTCCACTTTAGTCATAAATATGTAAAGTATTACATCATAAAGAGTTATAAAATATGCAAAAATAATTCCCCCTAAATTTATGATTATTTTATAATGATAAAATGAAATCAAATTGATCTAGAGGTTATGAAAGACACAAAAAATGTATTAAGAGTCAAAATATTGCATAAAACTTTGATACCACAATGATATCAATGATATGTCAAAAAATAAAGTTGGAAGATTTTAACATGTTCCCTCTATCACTATGACTTTTTTTCATTTTATATGTTTACTTTTCTTCCAAAGAAAATGATGATTTTGAAATTTTGAGAGAAATAAAAAATAGGCTTAACACTTAAGAACAATGATAAAAAATTGAGTATAATCAATTTGAGTAAATAATACTTTTATCATAACCTTTGTGCCTTCACATTTTCATTTCCACGTCGCTTTACATGTGAGGCACACTTGAAAAACAATCATTTAAACTTTGGTATCCAAACTTCTTTGAGTCCAATTTTGTTAGTAACGGTTCCTTTTGAAACCCATATAATTCCATGTTGAAATGTTTTTCCTACTTTGCATTGATAAGAATAATGATCATGAAATGCACATGCAAAATATGTAATATGTGATTTTCTATCATAGGAATGATTAGATCTCCAATAAGAGTTTTCATATCCAAAGTATTTCCTAGAATTATCTTTCTTTGCATAAAAGCTAGTCTTATCATTATTTTGTGAATTTTTCAAAAGTGTATTTTCCTTCTTTACTTTTGCAAAAAACATGCTAGTTTTACAATTTCACATGCCTGGATAATTTTCAAAGAATCAATTTCATTTTTCAAGTTTTCATTTTCCACAAAATATGTATTTTTTTCTTCTTTTAATTTTTCAAGCTCGTGCAGTAACTTATCATTTTCTTCTTTAAGTGAAAAATACCTTTTTATAAGAGAGGAAAGTTCTTTATTCACATCTAAAGAAAAGTTTACTTCGGAAGAGCTCGATGAGCCATTATTTGAATTTAAAGGACTAGAAATTACCTCATTGTCGTGTATCATTAAGTTAATAGTGAATCAATTAGGTCATCAAAATCCAGACTATTCAAATATTTTTCTTCAATCACGGTCATCTTTGTATGCCATTTGGGGGAGAGAGACCTTAGAAACTTTTCACTTTTTGAGAATTAGTTCTTGGTTCGCCCAAGTAGACTGAGCCATTCATAATATCGTTAAATCGTACAACCATATCATTAATGGATTCATTATCATGCATTTTGAAGGAATCATATTGATGATTTAAAATATTTAATTTAGATTCCTTGACTTTATCCGTTCCTTCGTAAGAAGTAATTAATTTGTTACAAATCTCTTTTGCACCTTCACAACTAGAAATGCGATTAAACTCCATTGAATCAAAAGCACAATAAAAACTTTTTTTTGCTTTCCAATCAAGTTTTGCAAAAATATTTTTTCTTTTAGTATATTCGGAGGGTAATTTTTCATATAAATAATAATCTTTTTCAATGATGTCTCACATGTCAATATCAATACAACAAATGTATGCTTGTATCCTAATTTTCTAATATGCAAAATTTGTTGCAATAAAAAGGGGAGAACAACTAATTGATTGTCCTTCAGAAAAATTGAATCTACTTGATGCCATAGCTATAAAAGATGTTTAAATCTTAAAACAAGATGATTGAATATTAAAACAATTAAGTCTTAAAACTAGAGCGACCTGGCTCTGATACCAATTGAAATCCCAAGGCACCAAGAAGGGGGGAGTGAATTGGTATTTAAAAACTAAAATTATCTATTTTATGAAAACTACGCGGAAGCTTAAAATCGATCCAACAATCTTTAAATCAAAATAAATTAAATCATATCACAAGCATAATATGAGAAGGAGAGGGACAAAGAAATCAAACATGATGAACATGATGGTTGTTGACGAGGTTCGGCCACACCTTGACCTATGTGGCCGCTCTGACTTCTTGACCTCGAGACCACCGGGAATTCCACTAGAACTCTTCTTTTGTTCCAAATGGGGCAAGGAAGGAAGCCCTTTACACCACCGCTTTTTCTCCACTTCGAGAGGTAAGGCACATCTCTCCTCCTAGGAAGCTAATATTTACTCTCGCTCAAGAAGTAAGATATGAATTCTCTTTTACACAGCAGCTCTCTCAATATTTCTTAACAATTGTTTTTCTTTTTTACAATATCATGCTCACAAGAAGAAGAAGAGGGAAAGAAGAGAAAACTAAAATGATAACTTTAAAAAATGATTTTCTTTTGATAACTTAAAGTTTTTCTTCAATGCTTGAATGGGTGCCTTTGCTTCTGACTTTAACATTCCATTTATAGGCTTCAGCATGTGGAAAATTCGTTTAAAATTTATTTCACAATTTTCTCATTCAAAATTAGCTATTATTGTTCTTTCCAGCCGGGGACCGGTCACCACATTGATGGACCGGTCTATGTGACCATTGTGCGATTTATTCAACTTCTGTGCTTGATCGGTCGACGGACTATCGACCGGTCACTCGACCAATATGGTCTCGACATTTTTTCTTTCGCCTGTTGAGCTGATTGATCGGCCAATGCATCGATCGGTGTAGTCTCGATGTGGATCTGGGCAACTCATGCATCGACTGATCGACCATTATTTCCGATCAGTCGACCGATATAGTCTCGATCGGCCTTCTTTGCTTCAACTGATAGGTTGACCGATCTGCACTATTTTGAGCATAACGTTTTGCATTGTTATCCAAATGAGATAATTTTGGATTCTATGCATAGTTAACATGATTCTCTAAAATTTTGATATTAATCATTCATCCAGAATCTTATAAGACCATAGTCAATTATGTATCAATGTTCATTGCATAAAGTTATCCCTTTTTATTTAAACTTTTTCAGCATTTAACTTTAATCTTTCGATGTTTGTATCATCAAAATAAATTTTATATCACATTAAAACTTTGCTCAAACACCAAACACTCCATTTTATGTCTCCTAGGGCCTCTATATATATCTTCTAAGTGTCCCAAGGGTTTTGGTAGAGTTTCGATTTAATTAAGAGTCTTTCTATATTAAAACAAGATAATTTCAGTTTAAACTCTTGTTGGGCTTTAAAATCATCTAAAATTATTCAAGTTTGAATAAATATATTTCCAAATGATTCCTAGGTCTTATAACTAGATTTGGAGCTGATTTGCAATTGAACTTTTTGAGAAAGTAAAAAAATCTTGAAATTAAGCTTCATAACGGCCTGTAATGGCTTTGTAACGCTTCAAAAAGTGTTGTAACGTCCTAACACATCTAATACAGTGTCCAAATAGTTTAGGAATGATTTTTTTACGGCCAGAATATGAATTTCATGACCTTTATAGTGTCCAAATGGTAGTAAAAGTTGTGTTTTCACGACACGTAATAGTTCGGTCACAGTCCGTTACTTGGGCAAATTTTTGACACAAAACTAGATATTTTAACGATCCATTATGAGTTTGTCACAATCCTATGCATTGATAGCTTTCACTAATTTGCACTTTTTTTCTTCGTTTTAATTCCGATTTGAGTGTCAATTTTTTTTTCAATAACTTAATGGCTCTTTTCTATCGCTTTTTCTAAAAAATACAAAACTTGAGTAGATTTTAATTTTTATAAAATTAAATAAAATAAGCTCATAAAAAATGCATGCTATTAGAAAATGAATCAAAATAAGATTAAATGCATGGCTAATTAGATGTTATATTTTGCAGGCATCACAATTCTTCCCTTATCATAATGCCATTGTCATGGCACTGATCCTCCATGACCTATGACATAGATGTTGAATGCTATGTTTTGATGATAATAAATTAAATTAGACATAAAAGTTACTAATCTATGATCTAGTGATGATAAATCAAGTGTAAGATTGATATGACTTCATTTGCAGAAAAACCACCAAATTAAATGATAAAATAAAAATTCTGCACACGACCGGTCGACCGGCCATGCTGATCGGACAATAGACATCAAGCGGCAAGAAATGTCGAGACTATATCGGTCGACGGTCCGATCGTTGCACCAGTCGACCGATCAACTCAAAGGCCCATTCAAGAAATGTCGAGCTATACCGATCGATTGTCCGATCATATTGACCGGTCAGGATGATTGTCATAAGAGATTCCCAACATATCATAAGATTCACGTTCTTGAAAATCGACGCTTTTTCACAGAGACAAATGAGCATTTACAACTATTTCTTGAAGAGAAGATTATGCAAAATTTTTTTAATGTGATTAACACCTGTAGAAACCTATAAAAGGAGTGATAAAGCCTGAAGAAAAATTATCCAAGCAAGCAAGATCATTCTAAAACTCCTTTCAAGTTCTTGAGCCCAAAGTTGCAAATTTATTCATTTCTCTTCTAAGCTTTGAGTGTGAGAATATTTTGTAAAACAAGAGAGTTAGAGGAAATCATTATTTCTAATTTTGTGAAGTCCTCTTTATAAGAAGATGTGCCTTGCCTCTAAGCAAAGAAGAAAGCATGTGGTGTAAAAAGGAATATTCTCTCCCTACAAGAAAAAAGAAAGATAGTGAATCTCTGGTGGTCTCAAGGACGAGAAGTCGGAGCGAGAACATATGTCAAAGAGTTAGAGCCGAATCTCATTAACACATCGTGCCTCTTTCTATTTTCTCCTGATCTCTTACTTACTCTTTATCATTATTTTGTTGATTTTTCGAAAGTGATTTCATGAAAAGATTTTTATATACCAATTCACCTCCCCTCTTGGCGCTTTCGATCCTACAATTGGTATCAGAGTTAGTTGCTCTGATTTTAAGATTTAAACGTCTTTAGAGTTATGACATCAAGTGGATTTAGTTTTTCCGAAGGTCAATCGATTAGTCGTCCTCTACATTTCAATGCATAAAATTTTACATATTAGAAATTTAGGATGCAAGCATATGTTCTACTGATATTGATATGTGGGATGTTGTTCAAGAGGGTTTTGATTTATGTGGAAAGTCTCCTTTAGAATATACCGAAGGAGAAAGATTTTTAGTAAAACTTGATTGGAAAGCTAAAAATATCTTTTATTGTGCTTTGAATCCAAAAAAGTTTAATCGAATTTGTAGTTGTCAAAGTGCTAATGAGATTTGGAAGAAACTTATTATTACTCATGAAGGAACGGATAAAGTTAAGGAATTTAGATTAAATATTTTAAATCATCAATATGATTCTTTCAAAATGCATGAAAATAAATTCATAAATGAGATGGGCGTACACTTTAATGATATTATAAATGGCTTAACTTCTTTGGACGAGCCAAGGACTAACTCTCAGAAGGTGAAAAAGTTTCTCAGGTCCCTCTCCTCCAAATGACATAAAGATAATGCAAAATTTCTTTATTAACACCATTAGAAATCTATAAAATGAGTGCCAAAACCTGAAGAAAAATTATACAAGCAAGCAAGAAAAGCAAGATCATTCTAAAGCTCCTTTCAAGTTCTTGAGCTCAAGTTGTAAATTCATTCTTTTCTCTTCTAAGCTTTGAGTGTGAGAATATTTTGTAAAAGAAGAGAGTTAGATGGAATCATTGTTTCTGATTTAGTGAAGTTGAGAGCTCTTTGTAAGAAGAGGTAGGCCTTCTTGAGCGGAGAAGAAGATGTGTGGTGTAAAAAGAGTTATTCTTTCCCTACAAGAAAAGAGAAAGATAGTGAATCTCTAGTTGTCTAAAGATGATAAGTCAGAGCGGGTACGTAGGTCAAAGAATTGGGGCTGAACCTCGTCAATATGTCATGCCCCTCTTTCTGTTTGCTCCTTACTCTTTATCATTATTTGTTTGTGATCGATTTTGTTGATTTTTCAAAAGTGAATTCACGAAAAGTTTTTTATATACCAATTCACCCCCCTGGTGCTTTCGATCCTACAATAGGTTGTATTATTTCACAAGGCATACCCTTAAAAGGAGAACTCTCATTACCAAAAAAGATGAAAGAAAAGAATGAATCACTTAAACGGGAAGTACACCTTCCATGACTACTCTTACTAATAATTGATACAAACTATGGATTTACTGGGCAATAATATTAACTAATGGTCATTGCTATTGAAAAAATGATAGTAATTTCATTGATAATTTTACTAGTTACTAAAATCAAAGATTGACTTGTGATTACTGACTCCTATTGTACAAGCAAGTATAACTTGCCTTTGATTTATGACATCTAATTGTAAAGAGGTCGAACATTGACTTAATTACACCGAGATGGTTTGATCGTGACCTCATCAAACAAAGATGTTGAATTCCATGTTTTGACGATAACAAATTAAATTAGACATAAAAGTTACTAATCTATGTTCAAGTGATGATAATGCATGTGTAAGATTCATATGATCTCATTCGCAGAAGACATTGTCAAATTAAACATTAAAAATAAAGATCCACCATACGATAGGTTGACCCATCAGTCGACCGGCCATGAAGACCGGTCGATTGGTATCAAGCGAAAGAAATGATGAGACTATATCGGTCAATGGTCCGGTCATTGCACCAGTCGACCGATCAATACAGCAATGAATTCAAAAATGATGACACTACACCGGTCGATGCTGAGACTATACCGGCGGATGTATCGATCGACTTCAAGATGCACTGGTCGACGACGAGATTGTACCAGTTGATGTATTCAAAGGACTGGTCGACTGGATAGTGCATAAAATCACAGATATGCCGCAACAGTCATATTGACTGGTCGATCGACCCATTAATGCGGTCGACCAGTCACAATGCCAGATGAATAGTAACAACCATTTTTTAAGGAAAATTTGTGAAAGAACTTTTGAACAAAAATTTTACCTGTAGAAGCCTATAAAAGGAGTGCCAAAGCATGAAGAAAACTCATCCAAGCAAGCAAGATCATTCACAAGTTTCTTTAAGTTCTTGAGCCCAAATCTGCAAGTTCTTCCTTTTCTTTTTTAAGTTTTGAGTGTGGAAAAATTTTGTAAAAGAAGAAAGTTAGAGGGAATCATTAGTCTATGATCTAATGAATTGAGATCTTGTAAAAAAAGAGGAGTGCCTTACCTCTTGAGCGGAGAAAAGGGCGTATGGTGTAAAGAGGGTTATTCTCTCTCTACAAGAAAAGAGAAAGTTAGTGAATTTCTGACGGTCTTGAGGACGAGAAGTCGAAGCGGGACATAGGCCAAAGAGTTGAGGCCGTACCTTGTTAACATATCGTGTTTCTTTGTGTTTGCTCTCTTACTCACTCTTTATTGTTAATTGCTTGTGATCGGTTTTATTGATTTTCCAAAAGTGATTTTGCGAAAATATTTTTAAGCACCAATTCACCCCCCTCCTCTTGGTTGGCATACAAAGAGGATCGTGATCGAAGAGAAGGATTTGAACAAGTTAGATTTTGACGATCTTATAGGTTCACTCTTACTATATGAGATCGGAATCAAGAGAAGGAAGAAGCAAATGCTCCAAAGAAAAAAAAACTTTAGTATTGAAAGCAAATAAAGATGAGGAAGACACAAGTGAAGAAGATGAAGATGTTGATGAAAAGAAGCTTGCCTTATATGCAAAGAAGCTTGACAAGTATCTCAAGTTTGCCAAGAAAAAGAAGAAGAATGGATTCACCAAGAAAAGATCTTCATCAAGCAAGAATCAAATAACTTGCTTTGAATGTAAAAATGTTGGACATTATAAAAATGAGTGTCCAAATTTGATAAAAAGGAGAAAGATGGAGAAAATTCAAGAAGGAAGAAAAAGGCTCTTCAAGCAAATTGGGATGAAAGCGAAGGTGAAGAAAATGATTCCAACACCTCCTCAAGTGATGATGAAGAAGCCTACATATGTCTAATGGCCAATAGCTCTAGTGATAGTGAATCCTTTAATGTGTATAATGAGTTTAGAATTCTTATTAATAAATATGGATGCATAAAAAAGAAATATGATAACCTAAAAATAGATTTTGAAAATTTGGTAAAGAAAAAATAAGAATGTTAAAGCATGTGAAAAGTATGATGCATTGAATGAAAAAAATTCTAGCATAGAATTCTTAATCGAAGAATTGAAAATGAAAAATAGTACATTAAAATCATTATGTGAAAAACAAAATATAGAAAAGGAATTCTTGAACAAAGAAATCAAGAATTTAAAAGTTGAGCTTGAAAAATTCTCAAATGATAGTATGATGCTAGATGTCATGCTTAGTGTATGTAAATTATCTTCAAATACAAAGGAACTTGGTTTCAATTCTTTTGAAAAGAAAAATGACAAAAGAATTTCATTTGTTAAAGCATCACATGATTACTTAAGATCACACATTACTTGTTTTCATCGTGGATATGGAAGGCATTATTCTTATGATTGCAGAATTAGGAAAGGAATAAGTAAAAGGACGAAGAAAAATTGGGTCCCGAAAAGGACCATTTCTAACCAAGATGGAACCAAGCAAGATTGGGTACAAAAAAGATGAGATTCTTAATTTCTTTCTTGTAGGGAGCTCCAAAGCATAATGATGGTAAATGGTATTTTGATAGTAGATGCTCAAGACACATCACCGGCGATGCATCAAACTTTATCACCTTGGAAAAGAAAAATAGAAGAAAAGTCACTTTTAGAGACAATAGGAAAGGAAGAGTAATTGGTACGGGCAATGTTGGTCAGAATGAGAAAGTTATTTGGAAAATTTGTGGCTAGTTGAAAACCTAAAACATAATCTAATTATTATAAGTCAACTATGTGATAAAAACTATTTAGTCAAATTTAAAAAGGACAAGTTTTTTATATTAGATGAAAATAATAAAGTTTTACATATGAGTTTTAGATACAATAATGTGTACAAAATTGACTTTGATAATTTGACAAATGAAAAAAGCCTTAGTTCTATGCATGATGATATAAAATTGTGGCATAGAAAATTAGGATATGCAAAATATAAATTACTAAATAAACTTTCAAATCATGAATTGGTTAGAAGTTTGCCTAGGGTTAATTTGAGCAAAGCAATGTTTGTGATTCATGCCTTAAATGTAAACAAATCAAAAGCTCATTTAAATTAAAGGGAGTCATTAGTACACATAGATCTTTGGAACTTTTACATCTTTATTTATTTGGACTAATGTAGTAAGTTTAGGAGGAAAAATGTATGTTTTTTTATTGTTGATTATTTCTCTCGTTTCACTTGGACTATTTTTCTTACTAGTAAAGATGAAACAATAAACATGTTTTCCAAATTTGCAAAAGGAATTCAAAATTAACTTGAACAAAAAAATTCAAAAAATAAAAGTGATCATGGAGGAGAATTTGAAAATCATAAATTTGAATTGTTTTGTGAAGAAAATAAAATTGCTCATAATTTTCCACTCCTAGGACACCTCAACAAAATGGAGTAGTAGAAAGGAAAAATAGGACTATACAAGAAATGGCTAGAATAATTTTAAATAAAAGTAAATTGCCAAAGTTTGGACTTAGGTCATAAACACATCATGCTATGTTCATAATAGGATTATACTTAGACCTTTTGAGAAGAAAACTTGTTTTGAAGTTTTATATGGAAATAAACCAAATCTTATTTCAAAGTTTTTGGTTGTAAATGCTATATTTTGAATGTAAAAAATAATCTAGGGAAATTTGATGCCAAGTGTGATGATGGTATTTTTCTTTGTATGGCCCTGGTGACAAAGAGATGACTATCAAAATTAGTAGGGTCAGTGAAAGGTGGTTGACGAGCACGTCCACGGGATCGTCCTCGTCCACGGCTCATCCACATTGAATAGGCACGAGTTCGGGTTCTGATTTTGGGTCAGGTTCAGGCTCATTTGGAAGGACATGAATGCTACCACCCAGTGGTGGAGAGAGAAGAAATCATCAGTGGGTTCACTTAGGGATGTTCATCGAGTCAGATCGGGTCGTCCGATCCAACTACCAACCCGACTTGACCCAATCTCCATCAATGGGTTCACTGTTAACCAAAAAAAATATTAACATTATAAAATTTTATAAATTTTTTTGTTAAAATTTTAAATATTATTTATAAGAATATTATATAATTATCTATCCATATCTTTTGTGAATGGACATTAGCAAGTAAATGAATGAAAATATATTTCAATTAAAAAATAAGGATTTATAATATGCAATATAAAATGGTTGAGCTAAATATGTTAAAAATTTGTTTGAGATTTTCATATATGTTGCTTCCATGTTAAAAAAATATAAGATAAATAAAAAATTATGTAAAGATATTTAAAAACATAACATATAAAATATTAAAATGTTTGAGATGATTATTCTAAAAACATTTTTTAGGTTTTCATATTTTGTACTTCCATATTGAAAAATTATATAGAAGTTAAATAAAAAATTATGTCAAGATATTAAAAATATAACATAATAAAATACTTCAAGTAATTATTGTAAAAAGTAAATAGTTGTTAAAGAAAACAATTAAAAGTACATGTTAAAAAATGTTGGATGTGGGACTCAATCTTGTGTCAATTGGAAAGTATAAATTGCGGCTACCACCGAACCAGCAGACAACTTATGATGTAAGTAATACTTTGTTTGTATTTCGGTGTCTTCACGTGCAGGCATGGGCAGACACATGCCTCCGCCTTTGCTACCACCTGAGCCATAGAAACAATGACGGTGCTGAAAAGACGTAGAATCCCTTCGTCGTCGGCTATGGATTCAACAATGGCGACCGGTGGCCGGAGGGAATGGAAATGCTGGCGGCTGCGAAGGGTTGACGGCGAGAGGGCAACGGCGACAGGGTAGTGACTGTGCGGCCGGAAGGGAGACAGGGTCAGAGGGCACCAAAGTGAAGAGGGCGCTGGCGACGGAGAGAAGAAAGAGAGACCGACAGAGAAGGATGGTGGCGGTCGAGAGGGAGGTTGATGGCGACCGGAAGTTCGAGAGGGAGGATGGTGATCATTGGAGAACAGGGCGGCGACAGTGACTAGAGGGTGGTTGACAGCGGCTACATGGTTCACCGGAGAGAGGCCGGAAGAAGGATGTGACAGTGACGATCGAGAAGAGGACGGAGAGGAGGAGCTGTGACGACGTCGGCGGTGGCCAGAGGGAGGTCGACAGAGGCCACAGGGATCACCGACGAGGGGGGACGGCCGGCGGAGTAGAGGACAAACAGTGGAGAAGAGAAGAGGGAGGCGGCGATCATCGAAGGAAGAGGCAAAAAGGGGGAAGATGGCGGCAGCGGCTGAAGGAGGAGAAAATCAGAGGAGAGAGCGATTGGGATGGTGATGACGATGGCCGGACGGTCAGCAGCGACGTCACGGAGAGGATTGGACGACGGTGGCTAGGGCAACGGCCAAGTGAAAAGATGGGTCGACCGATCGAGCGATCAATTTCTTGTACTTCGATTGTTGGCATATACCGGTCGACCGGTAGTGTCCAGCGATCGATCGGATAGTTGTTTCTGCTAGAAAAAATCCATCGGTCGATGGATGTCAGCTAGGCAATCATATACTAGTCGATCGGTCCTAGTCTGACAGCCATTTTTCACTAATTTGCGAAATTTTAATCATTGAGATTTAGTTCCAAGGAGTTATTCCACATAAATGTAAGTGTTGTGCAACACTTTTAATATTCAATTTATGTCAAAAGTGATATTGCATAACCAAGTCACTTTTACTTACAATTAATATGCAATTAAGATTTAATCATTCCTAATTCCCTTCTAAGCATGCAAAACCGTTCTTCACTCAAGGGTTTTATAAATATGTCTACAAGTTGGACTTCAGTGGACATATGTTCATTGACAATTACCTTAAGAGTCACATGTTCTCTAATGAAATGATATCGCAAGTCAAGGTGTTTAGTCCTAGAGTGTTGAATTAGATTTTTGGTCATTTCTGTAGCACTTGTGTTATCGCACTTCATGGGTACATTGGAACAATTCACACCATAATCAAGCAATTATTGTTTTACCCATAATATTTGTGCACAACAACTACCGGTGGTTATATATTCGGCCTCGGCGGTAAAAAGTACGATAGAGTTTTGTTTCTCACTAGCTCATGAGATGAGAGAGCTACCAAGAAAGCAACACGTCCCCTAGTACTTTTTCTATCAACTTTACACCCCGACAAAAACTGCATCAGTGTAGGCATGCAATTCAAATGGAGAATTTCTATCATATCAAATGCCTAATTCACATGTATGCTTTAAAAAACGCAAGCGATTAAATGTAATACTTTGAAAGCAGATTGAAACCTAGTATACAAGCATACACTAAACATTATATCTGATTTAGAAGTCATTAAATAGAGCAAGCTACCGATCATGCCTCTGTACCCTTTTTGATCAATGGACTTGTCTTTTTCATCTTTATCCAATTTTGTATAGTGCTCATAGGGGTTGTGCTCGGCTTGCATTCATTCATCCCGAATCTTTTAAGTAACTCCCTTGTATACTTTTCTTGATTGAAAAAATGCTTTCCTTGGATTATTTCACTTATAAGTATAGAAAGAATGTGAGCTCTCCTACAAGACTCATCTCAAATTCTTATTGCATAAGAGTTTCAAACTCTTTGCATAAGCATTCATTAGTAGTTGAACTATTAAAATATCAACTTAAAATGTTTTAAAAATAATGTGGTGTCAACTTTCCTTTTTGAAAATCATTTTCAATTAAAAATGAATTTAATCTTTCATACCAAGCTCGAGGAGCTTGTTTCAAATCGTAAAGAGCTTTTGAAAGTTTGAAAATATGATTAGGGAAATCTGGATTTTCAAAACCTTGAGGTTGTTCAACATAAACTTCTACATTTATAAAACCCTTTAAAAAAGCTGATTTTACATCCATTTGAAAAAGTTTAAAACCTTTATAACATAAAAAGCTAAAAGTATTCGAATTGCCTTAACTCTAGCAACGGGAGAAAAAGTTTTATCAAAATCAATTCCTTCAATTTGTGAGTAACCCTTGACCACTAATTTAGCCTTGTTCCTCACAATGACATTATTTTCATCTAACTTGTTTCGAAAGACCCATTTGGTTTCAATAATGGGATGGTCCTTGGGTCTTTCCACAAGTTTCCACATTTGATTTCTTTCAAAATTATTTAATTTCTCATGCATTGAATTTATCTAATTTAAATCTTTAAGTGCTTCATCTATATTGCTGGGTTCAAAGTTAGCAAGAAATGCCGAAAAGGCACATAGATTTTTCAAAGAGTTTTAAGTTTTTATACCTTCATTTATATTACCTATAACTTGTTCAAGTGGATGTAATGAGGCATGTCTCCAGTTTCTTGGAATGATTTGGTTCTTCTCAATTCGATGTTTTTTAATTTCTTCCACATTTGGAGTGTCAACTTTAACTTCTTCTAAGTCCTCATTTTGTATATCATCAAGTTGTCTTTGCACTTCAACTCTTTCTTCCGCAACATCATGTACTTGCGTGCTCATTAAGAATTCAGTCATCTCATTGAATTTAACATTAATTGATTCTTCAACATTTAATGTTCTTTTATTATATACTCTATAAGCTCTACTTGTACTTGAATATATACTTTTTTTAATGCCTTGTACGCCTCTCGCAATGTCCGGCGTGCTTACACCATTGATTGGGATGTTTTGAATATTCAAGATGTTCAAGAGATGTTCAAAAATATCGGTTGATTATCACTTCTTTCTCTCACAGATCGTGTGTATCCCCATCTTGTTCGTTATTTTTATGTGAACATGATGATCACTCGAGAGGCCATCATCACCTATGTCCTTGGCATACCCATTCGCTTTGATCCTAATCAACTATATCATATCTTTGGTGTCCCATGCCCTTTACCCGGTCTCTACTCATTTGTCACTCATGGTTGACCTTCTGATTATCTACCAATGGCAGATGGCATTAGTACAATGTTTGGTGGACAAGATATCCACTACACCGTCGAATCATCCTATTGGCATCTTCATCCATCCATGAAGATGGCTCACCACATTCTAAGTCGTATGATCACCCCTCAAGCCGGGCACTATACAGATATTATCCATTTTGATTTGTTCTTTTTTCATGGTCTTTGTAATCAAGATGCCTCCTTTCTCCATTTTGGTCATTTCGTTTTCTATCACATGGATTCCACCTTCCAAAAGATTTTCGTTGGTCGACATCTCCTCTATATTGGAGCTTGGATCACCAAGATTTTACTTCATTTTGGTGTCGACATTCCTGTGGACGAAGAGTATATTCGACCCCACCCCACTGATGTCATTAGTGACCTTGCACTGAAAACAACTTAGGATTGGCGAGCTGGCACCGATAGATTCTGACGATGGAGATGATGCCACCGATGGACACTCATGTAGGGCACCAAGAGGGGGGTGAAAAATTAGTGTTTAACCGAAAATGTCGATTTCACGAAATTCGTCACGGAAGCATAAACCGATTCTTAAAAACCTTTGCAATTCAGATTATAAACACAATATTAATGGGGAGAGAGAGTGAGAGAAATCGAACACGAAGACACGGGTGATTGTTGATGAGGTTCGGCCACACCATGGCCTACGTCTCCGCTCCGACTTCTCGCCCTCGAGACCGTCGGATATTCCACTAATCCCTTCCTTTTTTCCAAATGGGGCAAGGAAGAAAGCCCTTTACACAACCACTTTTTTCTCTACTTCGAGAGGCAAAGGAACCTCTCCTCCTAGGAAGCTAATCTTTTCTCTCGCGCAAGAGGTAAGATTTTGAACCTCTTTTATACAGGAGTTCTCACAATCTTTCTGAAGAATAGTTTCTCTCTTTTACAATAGAACACTCACAAGAAGAGAAGAGAGAAAGAAGGAAGGCTCTAAAATGATAACTACAAGAGAAATGATCTCCTTTTGATTTCTTGAAGTTTTGCTTCAATGCAAGGATTACTTCTAACCTTGGCACTCTTTTTATAGGCTCTAGTATGTGAAAAATTCATCCAGAATTAATTCCACATTTTCTCCTCAAAATATAGTCATTACTATTCATTTCAGTAATGGACCGATCGACCACATTTATTGACTGGTCGACCAGACTATATGACCGTTGCGCTGATTTCTCTAGTTGCCGCAGCTGGTTGGTCGACCGGACTATCGATCGGTGTCTCGATCGGTAAAGTCTTGCAGTTTTGATTTGTAGCTGTTGAGCTGATCGGTCGACCGGACTGTCAATCGGTATAGTCTCGTAGTTTTCATTTGAGCAAATTATGCCTTAATCGGTCAACCGGTATCTCCGATCTATCGACCGGACTGTCTCGATCGGCCTTCATAGCTTCGACAAGCGCCCTGCACTATTTTGAGTATAACTTTCTACACGATTATCCAAATTAGATGATCTTGGAATTTATGGAAAGCTAACAGAATTCTCTACAACTTTCATCCAAAACTAATAAGATCAGTGCCAATTACTTAATCAAAGTGTAGTGCATAAAGTTATCTCTTTTTCTTTAAACTATTTAGCGTTTTATCTTTAATCATTTGAGGTTTGTATCAGCAAAAATAATTTAATATGTCATTAAAACTTAGATACAACAATCTCTCCCTTTTTTATGAAGACAAACCGGGAAATATGAGAAATATATAAATTGCAAAAAAGTTGTAAAATTCTTGTAAAAACAATTTTAATCCCCCTAACACATAATTTTCCTTACAATGATAGATATTTACATAAATATTAATTGTAAAATACTTTTCATATAAAATGATATTCAAATCATATTTTTCCTATACTTCCCCCCCCCCCCCCCCCCCACTTTTGTTTCATCAAAAAGAATAATTTATATATATGAAGCATATAAGAAATCATATGTAACTCCCCCTTAATCAATATTTTCCTTTTTAAAAAAATATTTTCCCCCTTTTTTCATATAATAGTCTTGTAGAGAGTATTTCAACATAAGAATTTGAAAATATGACTCCCCCTAAATTTATGACTATTTTATAATGGTAAAATGAAGACTATTTGATGAAATCCAAAAAGATATTTATGGATATGGCGTAAAACTTTGATGCAACAATGATATCCATGATATGTAAAAATAAAGTTTTGAAGTTTTAACATGCTCCCCCTATCGTTATGACCAATTTTCTTTTATTCATTTCTTCTCATCCAAAGAAATAGTCATTTTGAAATTTTTGAATGAAAATAAAAGAATAGGCCTAATCACTTAAGAAATATAAGAATGCAATGAATGATACTTTTACCTTAACTTTTGTGCCTTACATTTTTAATTCTACTTGTCCTTTGTATGTGAGGCACACCTGCAAAAATGATCATGTAATCTTTGGTATCCAAATTTCTTTGAGTTCTATTTTGTTAGATGTTGTTACTTTCGGAACTCAAATTATGACATTTTGTGAAGATTTT
This sequence comes from Pontederia crassipes, assembly GCA_030549335.1. Classification (NCBI taxonomy): domain Eukaryota; kingdom Viridiplantae; phylum Streptophyta; class Magnoliopsida; order Commelinales; family Pontederiaceae; genus Pontederia; species Pontederia crassipes. The sequence goes on along the minus strand of JAUKPH010000018.1, from coordinate 8,405,863 downwards.
CTTGCTTTGCATTAATACGCAAAATGACCATTAAATCCATATGTAAAATATGTAATATGTGATTTTCTATATGTATGATTATATTTCCAATAAGAGTTTTCATGTTTAAAGTGTTTTCTAGGATTATTTTTTGTTACATGAGAAATAGCTATATTTTTCAAAGAGGCATTTTCCTTCTTTTCTTTTTCTAAAGAGCATGCTAGTTTTACAATTTCACATGCATGTGTAATCTCCAAAGTTTCAATTTCATTTTTGAGATTTTCATTTTCCATTTTTAATTTTTCAAACTCATTTTTCATAATGTGAAGATCATTCATCAAGGTTTCATTAGGACATCCCTTTCCTTTTTCAAAGTATCAAACTCATCTTTTATAATATGAAATCATTCATCAATTTTTTTATTCTTCTTTTTAAGAATAAGATATTTTTCAATTAAGAAAGAGAATTCCTTATGTACATCAAAATTGATATTATCATCCTCATTATCATTATCACTATTAGCACTAGAGCAATAAGAAGAGTTGGATGATACCTTATCATTATGTGCCATTAAGTATAGATATGCATCCTCGCTGGACGAATTTGATGATTCACCTTCACTTGACTCATCATGTCTTTTCTTCTTTCTTTTATGAGATGTCTCTTCTTTGTGATTTTTGTATGATCTTCGGGTAGGCTTCACATTCTTTTCTTGCTCTTTCCCCAATTTGAGATACTTATCGAGTTTTCTTGAGTAGAGATCGAGTCTCTTTTCGTCTACTTCTTCTTCACTTGTGTCATCTTCACTTTTGCTTGCTTTCAAAGTCAATGTCTTCTTTTTGGGAGCATTTGATTCTTCTTCTTCTTGGATTCCGATCTCATAGGTTAGACCAATTAGATCGTCAAAATCCAATTTGTTCAAATATTTTTCTTCGATCACCGTCCTTTTCGTATGCCAACGGGAGGAGAGAGAACTAAGAATCTTTTTCACTTTTTGGGGGTTAGTTCTAGGTTCGCCCAAAGAGGCTAATCCATTCACAATATCATTAAATCAAGCAACCATATCATCTATAGATTCATTTTCATGCATCTTGAAGGAATCGTATTTATGATTCAAAATATTTAATTTAGATTCTTTAAGTTTATCGGTTCCTTCATAAGTAATGATGAGTTTGTTCCAAATCTCAGTTGCACTTACGCAATTTGAAATCCGATTAAAATTCATTGAATTTAAAGCACAATAAAAGATATTCTTTTATTTCCAATCCAATTTCGAAAAAACTTTTTGTCTTTCGTCATGTTCGAATGGTAATTTTTCATGTAGATAGTAGCCTTTTTCAATAATATCCCACATGTTTATATTAATAGAACATATATAGGCTTGAATCCGAATTTTTCAATATGCAAAATTTGATGCATTTAAAAGGGAAGGACGACTAATTGATTTTCCTTCGACGAAAATAAATCCACTTGATCCCATAGCTCTTATGATTGTTAAATCTTAAAAAAATTGATTAAATCTTAAAAATTGATTAGATATGAAAACGAAAAGATTTAAAAGATCAAAACAAGAGCAATCTGCTCTGATACCAATTGTAGGATCCCAAGGAACACCAAGAGGGGGGGGGGGGGGGGGGTGAATTAGTGTTTAACCAAAAATGTCGATTTCACGAAATTCGTCGCGGAAACATAAAACCGATTCTTAAAAACCTTTCCAACTCAGATTATAAACACAATATTAATGGGGAGAGAGAGTGAGAGAAATCGAACACGAAGACACGGGTGATTGTTGACGAGGTTCGGCCACACCTTGGCCTACGTTCCCGCTCCGACTTCTCGACCTCGAGACTGCCGGAGATTCCACTAATCCCTTCCTTTGTTCCAAATGGGGCAAGGAAGAAAATCCTTTACACAACCACATTTTTCTCCGCTTCGAGAGGCAAGGCAACCTCTCCTCCTAGGAAGCTAATTTTTCTCTCGCTCAAGAGGTAAGATTTGGAACCTTTTTTACACAGGAGCTCTCACAATCTTTCTGAAGAATAGTTTCTCTCTTTTACAATAGAACACTCACAAGAAGAGAAGAGAGAAAGAAAAAAGGCTCTAAAATGATAACTTCAAAAGAAAAGATCTCCTTTTGATTTCTTGATAACTTCAAGAAGGCTCTAAAATGCATTAATTGCTTCTTACCTTGACACTCCTTTTATAGGCTCTGGTATGTGTAAAATTCGTTCAGAATTAATTCCACATTTTTCTCCTCAAAATATAGTCGTTACTGTTCATTTCAGTAATGGACCAGTCAATCGCATTTATTGACCGGTCGACCGGACTATATGACCGTTGCGCTGATTTCTCCAATTGCCGTAGCTGATCGATCGACCGGACTATCGACCGGTGTCTCGACCGGTACAGTTTCACAATTTTGATTTGTAGCCGTTGAGCTGATCGGTCGACCGGTGCTTCGACCAGACTATCGACCGGTATAGTCTCGTAGTTTTCATTTGAGCAGTTTATGCCTTGATCGGTCGACCGGTATCTCCGATCGGTCGACCGGACTATTTCGACCGGCTTTCATAGCTTCGACCGACAGGTTGACCGTCCTGCACTATTTTGAGCATAACTTTCTGCACGGTTATCCAAATTAGATGATCTTGGAGTCTATGGAAAGCTAACAGAATTCTCTACAACTATGAAATTCCACATTCATCCAAAACTAATAAGATCAGTGCCAATTATTTAATCAAAGTATAGTGCATAAAGTTATCTAAATTAATTAGATGATCTTGGAGTCTATGGAAAGCTAACAGAATTCTCTACAACTATGACATTCCACATTCATCCAAAACTAATAAGATCAGTGCCAATTATTTAATCAAAGTGTAGTGCATAAAGTTATCTCTTTTTTTTTAAACTTTTTAGCATTTTATCTTTAATCATTCGAGGTTTGTATCATCAAAATATAATTTAATATATCATTAAAACTTAGATCCAACAACTCAGGCTACACCAGAGGCGGGCCCCGGTTTCCCTCCACCTTCAACACCCGCTCAGCATATTAGATCTTCCCACTCGACTTCCTTTGGCGCCTATGATTTCATGGCTCTATCACAGCAAGTGGGTGTCATAGATCATCGTGTGACTCAAATGGATTGACGTATTTGATGGATGGAGCGTGACTCCCGATACCTTATTATCTCACTACAGGCCTACTATGCATCACAGGGATTTATTCTGTCTGTTGCTCGTGATGATGATAGTCCCAATGAGATGTAGCTGACTTACCTCCCTATTTGATGATGTCAAAAGGGGGAAAAGTTTGGTTAGGATGTGACAATGTTTTTGTGTTTCTTTAGTTTGATGTACCTTAGTTTCTTTTTGTTTGCATTTTTATTAGTGTCGTGCACCATTTTATAGTGACTACAGTCACATTTGTTAGTGCATGAACACATGATGTATTATCGACTATGGATGTAATGTGATGACTTGTGTATGCCTTATTTGATTTCATGTCTATTTTATTCTTTATTTGATGTCATAATTTTCATATTGTTCCATATTACTATGATAATATAAAGGCCACCTATTTAGGGAGAGAAAATGTGAAATATGCATGAATGTAGGGGGAGCATGCTCATTACTTATTATTTTAATCTACATTTCATTTCTTTTCTCTCTTTATCGTCCAATTAATTTGTTATCATCAAAAGGGAGGAGATTGTTGAATCCCATGTTTTGACGATTACAAATTAAATTGGACATAAAAGTTACTAATCTATGCTCAAGTGATGATAATGCAGGTGTAACACTGATATGATCTCATTCACAGAAGAAATCATCAAATTAAACATTAAAAAATAAAGATTCAGCATACGATCGGTCGACCCATCGATCAAGCAAGATCATTCAAAAGTTTCTTTCAAGTTCTTGAGCCCAAATTTGTAAGTTATTCCCTTTCTCTTTTAAGCTTTGATTATGAGAAACATTTTGTAAAAGAAGATCTAGTGAGATTGAGAGCTCGTTATAAAAGAGGAGTGTCTTACCTCTTGAGTGGAGAAAAAGATGTGTGGTGTAAAGATGATTATTCTTTCCTTATAAGAAAAGAGAAAGCTAATGAATCTCCGATGGTCTCGAGGATGAGAAGTCGGAGTGAGGACGTAGGCCAAAGAGTTGAGGCCGAACCTAGTCAACATATCGTGTTTCTCTGTGTTTGCTCTCTTACTAACTCTTTATTGTTAATTGCTTGTGATCGGTCCTACAAAAGAGACCTTTCGTCTCAGCAATATGTTTAAAGCCTTGAGTATCTTCCTTCTCTATATTGCTATCCAGAAATGGACACCGATGTTTTGTATAAAGCTATTACTCAAATTATGCCTCTTTATGCTTGTATGATCTCTTTTATGGACAATATGACATAGTTTATGTATTCTCATACTTAAAGGACATATTACTTGTTAACACACTATGCATTATTATTTACGGGATTGTGATTTTTCCCTTGTGTTGATTCCTGTTGCTATTGAGTAGCCTGCATGGCTTGTGTTGATGTGTGTGTAGAGTGTGCAATGTTTGAGCTCGGTTGGAGGTGTGCACATGGAGGGACCTTATGATCATAGATTGTGATATGTTGTATGTAAGCGTCATTTAAGAGTATATGACTCGTGATATAATCAAGATGACACTTGCAATGTACTTGTTATTATGGGATTCCTAAACTTCCGCATTTATCTCTTAATCATTGTTCATATTCTACACTTATGTTCCTTATCATTTCGACATCCACATTTATGGTTATAGTATTAAGGGTTGACAAATCATGATTTATTGTCCACATAATGACCTCAAAAAGGAGATTTTATCCATGTCGTGTCGGGGTGTTACACCATTTGTTTGAATGGAATTCAGTATCTATTTTAAGTGCCTAAAATCCTTATTAACTTTCTAGAATTTCACTTCATCCATTCTCTTGTTGATCTTGCGATAATATGAGTCGACCTTGTTCCCGGTAATTTTCTTGTCCATCTCATTGAGAGGGGGCAGCTCTGTGTTGTCGGCAATGTAGGAGGGCAAGATGTGGTGCCCCTTCCATCATCGGCAAAGGGTGACATCCTTTTACGGGATTGTTGACCCATTTTTTTAATCTTAGTTTATTATTTTTTAATATGGTGTCACATTAATGATAATATCATAATCATCGATTGACAACAAAAGGACAATAGGCGAAATATGTGAATAGTTGAAGGATTGTCATGTTACAAATAAAAAACTTGAGTACAGATAAATTCGAACAAAAGTTTTTAAATTTACCCTACCATCTATGATCTCTTATGAAGGAAAAATTAGGTGCCGTATTTGAATGCAATAAATTCATGTTTTATGGTAAGCATAACATTCTCATTCACCTTTGCATGAAAAGGGATTTAAAAAAATTACCTTATGGGGAACAACATGAATGCCCAACGTCTAACACTAAGAAATGATGTTCTTGTTAATCAATGTACAAGGATGGTATTGGATGCTATGGGTTCTTGGAATCAATCAATCAAATGTAGGTGAAATTGGAAATTGAAATGAACCCCCAATTTTTAAGGTTTAAAATTTCTTTTCTTTATTAAATGATGCCGATGAGCCACTTTGGGAAGGATGTGAAAGGAGCACAAAATTTTGGGTTTTGTCAATTTTTTTAAGGCAGACTTTAACATAAGTAAGAGATACTATGATCACATTATTTCTTTAGTAGAATAAATGTTGCCAAAAGGTGAGAAACCTGAACCTCACTTCTATAAGTAAAAGAAAAGATGGCAAAACTTGGGCTAAAATATCAAAAGGTAAATGCTTTTATCAACAATTGTGTTGGAGCAAAGTTTTGATGTCCTATAAAATTATATTTTGATGAAACAAACCTCAAAAAACTAGAGTCATATTTAAAATGTCAAAAAAATCTAAATAAGAATGAGTTATTTCATGCACTAAACTTTCGATTAATTTTTGTTTATGTTCCCACGATATTTACATGAAAAGATGAATATAAATATTATAGATAATGTTGTTAGCTTTTCATAGAATCAAATATCCTTTCATTTGGATATTGGTATGAAAAATTATGTATAAAAGAGTAAAGGTCTAAAGTATTTTATTTGAAATGAACAATTTTGTATACTGAATGTTGAATCAATATTTACAATGATCTCATTATATTTTTTATGAATGATAAATCTCATTTGTAGAGAATTATGTTAGCTTTCCATAGAATAAAAAATCATTTTATTTGGATAATTGTGCAAAATGTTATGTTTAAAATAGTGTAGGGCAGTCGACCTGCCGGCTGAAAGATCGGTCGACCAGTCAGGCACATCAGTTGACTGGCCAGTGCAGAAAATGTTCGGTTCTAGCAAATAAAATGTCGAGACTGTACCGATCAACCGTATAGTGCAGAATTCGGCAACATACATATTTTCATAAAAGAAAGTGTATCGATCGATCGGTGGGGCAAAACGGTCGATTGGTCAGCGCGCAAAAAGCACTAAAACGATCAAATTTTGACCCCAAAATTAGGAAACAAGTCCCAATGACTAAATAGAGTCTAGAAGCATATAAAAGAAGGCCAAGGGCGAAAAGTTTCCGGGGGTGCGAAATTTCGCGAGCGCGCCTTTTCATCAAGCAATAAAGGGAAACTTCAAGTATCAAAGGAAAATTATTTTCTTAAGTCATTGTTATATTTTCTTTTCTTTCTCTCTTCTTTTCTTGTGAGATTGACATTGTAAAAGAGAGAAATGCTTTTTTAAAGATTTGAGTGTGAGCTCGCGTGTAGAGGTTCTATCTTACCTCTCGGGCTAGAGAAAAGAAAAGCTTCTTAGGAGGAGAGGTGTGCCTACCTTTCGAACCGGAGAAAAGGTGGTTTGATGTAAAGGGCTTCTTCTTTGCCCCATTTGGAACGAAGGAAGAGTTTAATGGAATCTCCGACGGTTTCGAGGTCAAGAAGTCGGAGCGGGAACGTAGGTAAAGATATGATCGAACCTCGTCAACAACCATCTTACGATTGATTATGCATGTGATTTCTCTCTCTCTCCTCATATTATTATGTATGTGATTTGATTTGATTTGCATTGATTTAAAGTTTAACGAATCGATTTTAAGCTGACGTATTTTATGAAATCGATATTTTTGGATTTAAAACACCAATTCACCCCCTCCCTATTGATGCATTAGGATTCTACAATTGGTATCAGAGTCAGGTTGCTCTTGTTTTTAAGATTTAAATGTCTTTTAGAGCTATGGCATCAAGTGGATTTAATTTTTTCAAAGGTTAATCAATTAGTCGACCTCCACTTTTTAATGCATCAAAATTTGCATATTGAAAAATTAGAATACAAGCCTACATATGTTCTATTGATATTGACATGTGGGATATTGTTAAAAAAGGCTATTATTTACATGAAAAATTACCTTTAGAATATACCAAAAGAAATTTTTGTTTTATAAAACTAGATTGGAAAGCTAAAAATATTTTATATTGTGCTTCAGATTCAACGAAGTTTAATCGAATTTCTAGTTGTCAAAATGCAAATTAGATTTGGAAGAAACTAATTATTACTTAAGAAGGAACGGATAAAATTAAAGAATCTAGATTAAATATTTTAGATTACCAATATGATTCTTTCGAGATGCATGAAAATAAATCCATTAATGATATGGTTGTACGATTTAACAATATTATGAATGACTTAGCCTCTTTGGGCGAGCCAAGAACTAACTCCCAAAAATCGAAAAAGTTCCTCAAGTCTCTCTCCTCCAAATGACATGCAAAGAGAATTGTGATTGAAGAAAAAGACATGAACAAGCTAAATTTTCATGATCTAATTAGTTCACTCTTAACATATGAGGCAAGTGACTCATCAATTTCTTTTAATGAGGATGCATACCTATACTTAATGGTACACAATGATGAAATAATTTCTAACCCACCAAATTCAAATAATGACCCATCAAGCTCTTCCGAAGAATATCTTTCTTTTGATGTGCATAAAGAATTTTCATCTCTTATAAAAAGGTATCTTGCACTTAAAGAGGAAAATGAGAAATTACTACATGAGTTTGAGAAATTAAAAGAAGAAAAGGATACATATTTTGTGTAAAATAAAAACTTGAAAAATGAAATTGATTCTTTGAAAATTACACTTGCATGTGAAATTGTAAAACTAGCATATTCTTTAGAAAAAGTAATGAAGAAAAATACTTTTTTGAAAAATTCACAAAATAATGATAAGGCTAGTTCTTATGCAAAGAAGAGTAATTCTAGAAAATACTTTGGACATACTTATTGGAAATCTAAACATTCTTGTGATAAATCCTTAAAAAGTTCACATATTACTTGTTTTGAATGTGGATTTCATGGTCATTATGCTTATCAATGGAAAGTAGGAAAATTTCATGTCAACATGGAATGATATGGGTTCCAAAAGTAATCTTGACTAACAAAATTGGACCCAAAAAAGTTTGGGTACCAAAAGGTCAAATAAAAAGTAAAGGACAAGCCGAATTAAAAATGTGAAGGCACAAAAGCCATGGTAAAAGCATTATTTACTTAAAAAATTATGAGCATTGGCTATACTCTTACATTTTTTTTGGAAATTTACTTTACTATCATGATTCTTAAGTATTAAGCTTACTTTTAATTTCTCAACCAAAATTATTATTTCTTTGAAAGAAAATAGGGACATATAAAATAGAAAAAGAAAATTTGTCATAGTGATAAGGGGAGCATGTTAATTTTTTTTTTGAAATATTATGTCATTCACTCACCTTAAAAATGATCTAGTTACATTTATTGTTAAAATCTCGATTATTTGATATAATCCAACTTAATTTTGACATATCATTGATATCATTGTTGTCTCAAAATTTTATGCAATATTTTGATTCTTAATAAATTTTTTTTTAGTCTTGAGTTTTTCATAACCTCTAGATCAATTTTGATTTTATTTTCCTATTATAAAATAGCCATAAATTTAGGGAGAGTTATTTTTGCCTGTCGCATATTTTACAACTCTTTATAATGTAATACTTTGCATGTTTCTTATATGACAAAAGAGGATAATAAGTTTTTTTAAAAATAACATGATTAAGGGGGAGTCGTTTCTCATGTGCTTCATATACAAATTACTTTTTGATGAAACAAAAATGGGAGAAATATGATATTAATATAAGGAAAGTTATATAGGAGACATATAAAAACTTATATGAATAGTGCCTTAAAATAGCACTTATGTGCATATTTATTATTGTAAGGAAAGCTTAGGGGGAAGTAAAATTGATTTTTCAATTTTTTTCACAACTTATATATTTTTCATATTTCTCAGTTTGTCTTCGTAAAAAAGGGAGAGATTGTTGGAGCAAAGTTTTTATGCTCTATAAAATTATATTTTGATGATACAAACCTCAAAAAACTAGAGTTATATTTAAAATTCTGAAAAAATCTAAATAAGAATGAGTTGCATCATGCACTAAACTTTCGATTAATACTTATTTATGTTTCCACGAGATTTACATTAAGAGATTAATATAAAAGTTATAGATAATATTGTTAGCTTTTCATAGAGCCAAAGCATGTTATCTGGATACTGGTATGAAAAGTTATATAATATAATTAGTATTTTATTATTATAATTATCGACAATTCGGACCGTCGAAAGTTCCGACGATCTGGACCGTCGATGACTGTAAAAATAATTAAATATTTTAATCTTACATAAATTAATATATAATATAATTAATATTTTATTATTATAATTACCGATAGTATGGACCCTCGAAAGTTTCGACGGTCTGGACCCCGTCAGTAATCGTAAAAAAATAATTAATATTTTTTTATTATAATTACTGACATCTTGGACCGTCGGAAGTTCTGATGGTCCTAATCGTCGGTAACATAAAAATATTATTTTATTACATTTTGCGATCCCCTCCCACACCCCTTGCCTTTTTTTTCTCCCCACTCTCTTTTTCTGTTTGTTTATTACCTCTCTACCTACCTCGTTCTCTCTCTATCTCACTACCTCCTCTCTCTCCCGGACGACGACCCTCCCGACGACCCCTCTCTCTCGCCAGTGGCCAGCGACCCCTCTCTCTCTTTCCCTCGCGGTCGGCTTGGATCGGCCACCTCGCGGTGGATCCGCCGACTGGCGCCCTGATCTGGCCGTGCGCGGTTTGGATCGCCGCCTCGCGGCGCATGCACCGCCTGGCGGCCTAATCTAGCCGCGTACGGCCTTGATCGGCCGCCTCACGGCCTTGATCGGCCGCCTCGCGGCAGATCCGTCGCTTGTCGGCCTGATCTGGCTGCGCGTGGCCTGGATCGGCTGCTGCCTCGCGACGGATCTCGGCCTAGAACGGCCACCTCACGGTGGATTGATCATCAGGTGACCTGGAACGGCCGTGCATATATGGATCGACTGCATGCAGATTGGCGGACTGGAATGGCCGTTGGAGGCCAAATTTTTTTATTATTTTATACGTTATCTCAGACGGCTTAGCCGTCAAAAAAATTCACAGCCGTCGAAAGTTTAGACAGTTGCCACCGTCTCAAGTTTTCGATGGTCGCGACCGCCATAACTTTCGACGATCGCCACCGTCTGAAGTTTCATACGGCTGCAACTGTCTAAACTATGGATGGTTGTCACCGCCAAAAATTCCCGATGGGTTTGGCCGTCTGAACTTTCGACAGAGATCTCTTGTCCGTCGGAAAAGTGTTTGTGACGAGCAACTTTTTGACAGATATATGTTGAAAAAACCGTCGGAAACTTCATTTTTTCGAGGAATTTTGCAAATTTTTTAGAAAAGTTTATTTTTCTTGTAGTGGGATGGCACCCCCTCCCCTTCCCCTCTTCGACGTCGGAGAGGGGAGGGGATGTGGGCGCCGACCCCTTGTTGCTTTTCTTTTTTTTTATTTTGAATATTATTTTTTATATGTAATAATATTATTTTATTAATTTTTATTGTGTCATATGAGCATTACAATTGGGAAATCAGCTATTGCTGGTCAAGTGGACGAAACGTGCAAGAAAATTAAAGTTGTGGGACATTCCAGTTATATTAAAGTTGGGGGTCCGTTGAGATATTTAGTTAAAGTGAGGAACTATCCGTGTACTTTACCCCGATGGTGGTAGGAAGATATATTAATTTTATTTCCATCATCAATTCTTGTCCGAGAGTCAGCTTTAGAGGAAACAAAAGAATAAGTTTTAAAAATAATTTCTTGTTAAATATATACCTTCTCTGAGATTATCTTATTAGGAATTTGTTTACATATTTCTAGACTTCTACATATCACATTTTGAACAAAAATTCGTCATCAAAAGATAGATGAGTTTGGTGTGAAACATTATTGGATGAAAAAAAAACTATTTTTTTGGATTAATTTATTAGCCCACTAATTTAACCCATCATAATCTTGATGTGATGCATGTTGCAAAGAATGTCTTTGAAAGCATTTTTTCTTGGTGATGGACGTTCTGAATAAAACTAATGACACCATCAAAGCTAGAAAAGATTTGACTAAATATTTCAATCGACTAGAGTTGGAGTTAATATGCTCAAATTGAAGGGGTAAATTTTATGAAATACCCTTCAACTTTGGCCGCTTCCCAACTTTACCCTTTAAATTTACTTTGTAAGTAGATTGCCCTCCAACTATCAACTTATTTCACTACTTGCCAATTTTACCTACTATCGCCCATTTTTTATTGCACGATTTTACCTACTATTGTCAATTTTTTTATTGTACGATCTATGTGTCATCTTTCTCTTTCCTTCACGTGTACAGACGTCCGACGTGGCATGTTAAAATAATATTATAAAAATATATTTTTTAAAAATTGAAAAAATGAGGGAGGCTTGCCCCCTCCTCTTTTCCCTCCTATTGTGCTACCCACTTATCAAGAACAGGAGTTAGCTTGATTTTCTTCCTCTTCATTCTCCGTATTTATTTCTTCTAATTCATCTACATAATAAATGCCTTAATAAGTGAATGAATTCAAACTTATGATTATGGATAGCTTCAATGTGTTAATAAGTGAATGAAAATCAAGCTACCCCTCTATGTGAAGATCAAATGTTGTTTATATTGATGATGGATCAAGCATTAATCCAATAAAATGATGAAGTAGATCAAAAGTTAATTATACTTAATTGTTATAAGACAATTTTTATGGAACCAATTTTCTAAAATTTCAACATTGGATTATGTTTCATTTTCTCATGTGAAGTTGTTTATATTTTCTTATATATTATACTTTCATACCTAATATGCTTACTCGAACAATTGGTGCTATGATGAGGAAAGTAACACAAGAAGCTCATCATAAAATGTGGGAAAAGAACCTAAGTAATATCGTATAATTTTGATAAATTGAATTCTTGATGTTAATTTTTCATTTTCTTTACTAGTTATTTTCAGACATCATATTTGTAGAAACAATCAGAAAATTTGATTAAGAAAATTTAGAAAGTGTCGCAACTTCTATTCTCATAAATTGTATTATGCAAGATGCCAAGTGATGAAGCGATATAACAAACCACATAAAAGTGAAACTAAGGGTTTTGAAGCTAAGAAATGTTTGGAATACAATGGTTGATTTGATGTTTGGAATAGTATGGTTGATTTGTGGACAACAAATGAATGATATCATAAATATGAAACTACAAACAAATCATCTCAATGAGAACGATGGTGGAATCATGAAGCATGTTACTATATCGTATTGACAAACATCGCATAAGACTTGAATATTAAATACTTCTACAATATTTATTTTTAAAAATTTCCATATTTTTTTCATTATTTTTGTTGTAGGCCCAAAAGTTAGTGTATATATATATATATATATCATCGTTTATTTATGGAATTGATCAATGTACATATGATGAATTTATATGCTCAGTTTATGAGGACCATTGTGCATCCCTAAGTAGTATGGCTCGAATGTGTTATATAACATAACTTTTAGCTATCTTCTCATTATATACATGCTAAAATATTTAAACGTTGCAAATGTAGAAAATAATTTAGACTTATAGAAACCACCAAATAAACAAATGATGAAACTTACCATAGGAGCAGTGGGTCTTATCAAGTCGTTCGTCTTTCTACTGTTATGTGTAACTCATAAGCCACATAAGAGTCAACAGAACACTTTCCTTCTCCTCCAGCAATAAAGTTTTCAATTTTTCAAAATAAGTAGATGCATGATAAAAGTTTAATTCTTTTTGTATATGCATTACCAAGTGCCAGTTATATATGCTCATCGAATCGAATCGACCCGTCTGAATGAATGTGGGCTTCCGACTTATAAAGTCTGTTAACTTTTGCTTTCTCTACCAATCCTCATCCATCCTACATCAACATCAACATTTAGACATTGCATAGTGATACATCAAGCAAAAACAATTCAAATATAATGGATTACTTACCATTTTCAATAGAGGAACTCCCGAACTGAACGTCTAATATATTTGTCTATATGCCTTACTCAATAGTGAGGCTTGCGAACGTAATGACCTTGTTAAACTTGTACAACCAATTGCAAAGATATTTCACAATCACCTCCTCAAGACATCTACTTATCATCCCCAAGTTAATTCATAAACGAAATTAGTTGATTCTTAGAATAAAAAGTATGAAAGTTAGTAATTTATAAATCAATATAAAATAAATCATATAACACAAACAAAAATACAAAATCATATGAAATGAAAGACTTCATCCTTTACTTCAATAATCTTTCCACAATTCTAACCCTTGTGGCACTTCGGCAAGGACAAGAGCACTGATATCCCGCACTATAACAGCGGGTATCAAAGTGTCCTGTAATTTACAAAAAAATGTATACTTAATTGACATGTTTACAATAAAGTCCGTAGTTGATCACCCCATTGTCACTAAATTCCTCTATATCAGTAAAAGAGGAATCATCATTTGTCACAGCAAGTAGAGACCATCAACAGGCACTCACTACAAGAAAATTGGCGATTAGCAACGCCATGTAGCACCTCAAAAGTGTGTGATGCTATAAAGACACCACTAGCGCCTCCATTGCGCTTCTTTAGCGTCACCCAAATCAGATGCCACTTGCCTCTCAATAGCGTCTCATTAGCATCTTCCTAGCTACTCAGAGTGTTGACGTTAAAAGTAGCGCAATCGAGACGCTACGTTGACGTTATTATTTCTCGCCAGGAATCGCAAATGCGCGGCAGTACCTAGCGCCGTTATGGCGTCGACAACGTTAGTCGCGAAACTAGCGTCGCATGTATGAAGACTCTAAAGCGACGCTACATGGCGTCTCAATCGAAAGAGACGCTAATGAGACGCTAGAGTATATATTTAAACACTATATTATATATACTATATGTCAATCAATAAATTCATTAAATATTATATTAGTATTAATTACACGATTATCAACATATTATCAATAGCATAATCAACATATAGATGTATTAATTACACGATTATATATATATATGTGTATTTTACATGATAAGAGTGTTCCTAAATATATAAATTTTTTCCTATATTATCTATGTTATCTATACATATAATATATATAATATCTTTATTATGCATATATCTTAATTATACGTCTTCTTAGCTATTCAGCGGGTTGACGTTAACTCTCTAGCGCTGCAATCGAGACGCTACGTAGATGCTATTATTTCGCGCCACTATTCTTAATGCGCGGCAGCACCTAGGACCGTTTTAAATGCGACACTAGCGTCTCATTTCTGAAGACTGTGAAGCGACGTTATATGACGTCTCAAACAAAGGAGAAGCTAATGAGACGCTACTGTATATATTTAAACACTATATTATATATACTATATGTCAATCAATAAATTCATTAAATATTATATTAGCATTAAGTACACGATTATAAACATATTATCAATAGCATAATATCAACATATATATGTATTAATTACACGATTATATATATATATGTATGTATTTTTACATGATAAGAGTGTTCCTAAATATATAATTTTTTACCTATATTATTTATGTTATGTATATATATAACATATATAATATCTTAATTATGCATATATTATTATTATATACTTAATCATGGGATTACGATGGTTGATTAAGTGAGTGATATGTCAGCGTCACAGTAGACACACAATAGCGTCCACCTAGCGTTTAACGAGCGCCGAAGCTATTGTCGACGCTATGATACACCATGGGCGTCTCTCTAGCGTCGCATGTTCGAGACGCCATATTATTTTAGACGCTACTTCGGCGCTACGGAGTCGCTAAATGAATCTAGCAACTCAATGGCATTTGTATTGTGCCTCCTAAGTCGACTTTTTACCCCTCGCTCAATCGGGCACATATAGACATATAAATACGCGTATATGCTGATACCTATATATAATAAGTGCATATATACATATTATTATAACCTACTCTAACACATATAAACAAATACACACATATATATATATATTCACTTTGAATACGTATACATATACATATTATCTATATATATATATATGACTCGCACATGTGTACACATATACATACACATATATATTTATAATACATATAGACGAAACACATTGTTGTAACTTAATCTCTCACACGTAGACATATATATACGTACGCATATATGACATATGTATATATATACCCATATACATACATATTTATAATTTTGTATATATACATGATAGATTATCGGAAGAAAATAAAACAATTGGAATGGAGCATAATGCGATGAGACGTTACATTGATAAATAAAATTACATACATACTAAAAAAATTTGAAAAAACTTTTATTGAGCATCTCAATGGCGTCGCGATATTGAGACGCTACAAAATTGCGACGCCCCGATGACGCGATGGTGTCGCTACGTTGTCGTAGCGACACATTAGCTTCTCTATAGCGACACGCTAGCCGAATTGTGATAGTTTCGGCGCCTACATGGCGTCTACGTAGCGTCTCGTTATTTTGCGACGCTAAAGATTACTTAAATCCCTAACCCCTCTTCTTCGTTTTCACTTTTACTGTTTAACATTTACCATCGCCCGACGCCCGACCTTCGACGCTCTCCACTGCCGCCTCCGGCCTTCGCCCGACGTCCGACGCCCGACGACCACCCTCCACCGCCCTCTGCATTCGACCGCCCTCCACCGCCGCCCTCTGGATTCGCCGACGCCCTTCGCCCCCTCCTCCTCCTCCGCCCTCCCCGACGGTTCGCCTCCGCCGCAGTCCACCCTCCCTGACGGTTCGCCGCCTCCTCCTCCACTGCCATCCGTCGCGTCCTCCGCCCTCCGCTCTTCGCCTCCGCCGCCCTCCGCCTCCACCACCGTCCATCGCATCCACCGCCGCCTCGTCCGCCCTCCGCCGCCGACGTCCTCCACCGCCGCCGACGTCCTCCTCCGCCCTCCTCGACGGTTCACCTCTGACAGTCCGCCCTCTCCGACGGTTCGCCGCCTCCTCCTCCACCACCGTCCGTCGCGTCCACCGCCGTCTCGTCCGCCCTCCGCCGTGTCCTCCCTCCACCGCCGCAGACGTCCTCCACCGCCGCCTCTTCCGCCCTCCGCCGCGTCCTCCCTCCACCACCGCCGACGTCCTAACCGCCGCCGACGTCCTCCTCCGCCGCCACTGCCCACTGCCTCCACTGCTGTCTTGGCCGCCCTCCGCCCTTCGCCGAAGGTACTACCCGCCACCATGTAAATTAGGTTAATTATTAATGCATGAAGTTAAATTAAGTTAATTATTCATGTTAAGTTAAGTATTACTTATTCATGTTATTATCATGTTAAATTAAGTAGTACTTAAGTGAATTATCATCTCTTTGGATCAAGTTAGTATTTAAGTATAATATTAAGTATCATCTCTTAGAAATTAAGTTAAGTATTACTTAAGTTAAGTTAAATTATGTTAATTGTTAAGTTAACTTATGAAGTAATTCATGTACTTAAGTTAAGTATTACTTATTCATGTTATGAATTAAGTTAAGTAGTACTTGAAACATGTGATTTTGGACTTAATTCGTAAGTTCAAAATCACACGTTTCAAGTACAAGAAATTTCTTACTTGGCTTAATGTTCTCCGTTACAGAAATGATAAAGCTAGATCGTAGTTGGAAGGATAAACATGGCGTCATAACTGAAGAATATAAGGATGGTGTTGATGAATTCATTAATGTGGCATATCAAAATGAAGGTGTTGCTTCTTCATATGGCGAAATCTTATGTCCATGCCATAAGTGCAAATGTTATCAGTGGAAAGTAAGATATGATGTGCAGAAGGGTTTATATTACAACGGTTTCTTACTTACATACACCAATTGGTTCTTTCATGGCGAAGAAAGATGTGCTAAAGAAACAAGTAATATAGATACCGTTGTGGGCGACTCGAGCAATCCGTAACATGATACGAGATGCAATGTTAGGAGAAAATATTGGCGAAACATCGATTGAAGAAGACCCGAATCCTACGACTTCGGAGTTTTATAATCTTTTCGAAGAGACAGATGAACCTTTATGGGATGGATGCGTGAAGCAAACTACACTTTCTGCAGTGGCACAACTAATGAACTTAAAATCAGAATTTAATATGAGTGAAAGTTGTTTTGACTGGATGCTTGACATTATTAAGAGTATGCTTCCAGTTTTCGAGAAATTATCGGGAAATTTTTACAAGTGCAAACGGTTAATGAGAGATTTAGGATTGGAATATCAGAAGATTGATGCATGCTGCAATCATTGCATGTTGTACTACAAGGAAAACAACTCACTTATGAGTTGTTCTATTTGTGGCGAGCCCAGATTCAAGCCGAAAAAGAATACTCAAAGTTCGAAAAAAAAATGTGGCAAATGCAATATTTAAATACTTTCCGATTGTTCCAAGATTACAATGACTATTTCTTTCTGAAAAAACTGCATCATTTATGAGGTGGCAAAAAGAATTCTTTTTTGTACTTGGTAGGACCACTTTCTTACCCGCTAGTACCGTGCGGGATGTCAGTGCTCTCGTTCTTTCCCACTTGCCGGAAGGGGCAGGATTCTGGAAAGATGTCCCAATTCAAGTGCGAGATGATATCTTTCGAGCCTTTTACGGTACGATCTTCTATTTGGGTTACATAATTCGATTTATATTTATTTTAAAATTACTAAGTTTTAATGTTCTATTTGTAGGAGGCAAATCAGTTTCATCCGGATCTTAGTTTAGGGATGATCTGGAGAGCTTTTGAGGAGGTCGCTGCGAAACGCCTCCGAAATCGATTATACAAGTTTCACAAGGTCATCACGTCCGCCGGCCTCACTTTGGAGCAGGGCATACAAAGATTCCCAAGACATATTAGGCGCTCGATTTGGGAGTCCCTCTGTAGGAAGTGGTAAGCATGTATACTTTTACATTATTTTTATGAAAATTATAGTTTTTTGAAAGTGTAAGTATTTGATGTTCACAAAGGATGGATGAACGATGGCAAAGGAAGTCGAAAAAGGCAAGAGTTAACCATCTTTCGAAGCCCGAGGCCCACATCCACACAGGGGGATCGATGCGATTTGATGAGCATCGATGGCGCATGGTAATTTATATATAAATTCCATTAATCAAACTTTTGACTTATACTTATATTATCAAATTTGAAACTTTATTGTAGGAGAAGAAAGAAGACGGTCCCGTAGACTTTTGTGTGGTCTATGAGGTCATGCATAAGAGCCGGAAGACAAACGACTTAGTCACGCCCACTGCTCGTAGGCTTCTGATAAGTCTCATGATATGGTCATTTGATTGTTGCCGTTAGTACAATATTTTTGAAATACACAATGTTTAAATTTTTAGGATGAGTATAATGCAAAAATGACTGAAAAGTATGAAGATGATCCGAGTACTCAGCCACCAGGTAATGTTTCTTCGTTGGTTTAGTCATATTTTTAATTTACGTGATTCTTGATATATAATTTATATATTATATGATTTTATAATTTTTTTATTTCGTAGAGGACCATACTGTTTGGGAAGAGGTGGCCGGCACGACACGAGGGGATACTTGCATGACCTCGGCACAGCCGCTCAGATACCTAGGAGGATGATATGCAGGAGGTGCATTTGCTCCGAGCTCATCCGCTGCACCTGATCTGATGCAGCTATCACAGCAGCTATCGCAGCAATTATCGGAGCAGATATCGCAGCAGGTGTCACAGCAGGTGTCGCAGCAGTTGTCGCAGCAGGTGTCGCAGCAGTTGTCGCAGCAGTTGGGTCCTCTATTATAGGCGATTCAAGGATTGATCCCGACGCAGAATCCATCCCCACGAGGCCATGGACCGAGCACGTCTGGGTCGAACATCCGGAATGATAACAATAACTCCCAAACCTAGGATAGAAAATAAACTATGCATTTGTTACTTATAGACTTAAACATACATATAGTTTGTTAGTTCAGTTTAGTAGTTTTCGTATTCTTATGTTATATATTATGCCTGCGATGGTTTTATATTGCCTGTGATAGTTTTATATTGCCTGTGATGATTTTATATTGCATGTGATGCTTTTATATTGCCTGTGATGAATATCAATGCATTATAAATTGTATGGCGTGGGAAGGGAAAAAATGAGGCTGGGGCAGGTAAAAAAATGTGCATGTAGCGACACCATAGCGTCTCATTGGCGTCTAAATGCCCGTCGATGCTAATTTAGATATATCGCACTTAGCGCCATCTTAGCGTCTCATTGGCGACAAATGCATGATCATATTTGCGTCAATCTAGCGCCTAAGTTAGCCACACGTGGGTGCCGGAAGAGCGTCTCAAGTTTACCGCCCCCTGCGCGTCGACTTAGCGACGCGGTCCTGCTTCGCGCAGCCCCAAACATCGTGTCTTAATACCGTCGATATATCTTCAATATGTGGCGCTAGTTGCGTCTCAACATCTTTGACTCTAGTGTGACGCCACTAGCCACCGAGTTCCAGCGTCTCAATTTTGCGGCGCTAGTTAGACGCGAAGGAGATGCTCTTGACAACAGAGACGTAATAGCACCTCCCTAGCGCCTCCGACCGTGAGTCGCTAATTGCTAATTTTCTTGTAGTGACTATTAGAAAATAAATTATTAGTGAAATACTAATTCAAACTAAAATAAATAATATATACAATAATTCTCACCTCGGATCGTATCCATTGGTGCGCATCCCATGGCAGGATGATCATTGTCATATGTCATGTTGAATCTCTGATCAAGCGCTTACTAGAATATGATCATATGGTTACATGTCCTTTTAGCGATGTATCAACTATCACTAGTAGAAAATGAGTGATGCAATTTGTATATATGTTGAATATAAGCTAAATATCTAGTATATAATAGTTGCCACCGTGTCGAGACAACTCACCAATGGAATGCATATTAAAACATGACGATCTGGCTATGTGCCCCGTTGGTGTTCTAGCAATTGTCACCAATAAAACAAAAAAAAAAAAGATTGATAAGATGTATATTGAATAGAAATTTAATACATGATAAATACATCATCTAGTATGAGATCTTATGTAGGTCGGCCGCTGTTGTGTGGTTGATATGGCTCACTAATATGGAGTGAGCACATGTAAGAACGGAATGGTCATGTTATATTTTTTTTTCGTAGCCATAGTGACACTTTAGCATTAACTTGGTGTCAATAAGTTCGTGATGCTATTCAAACAATTTAGCATAGCCTACTTTCGATGTCATTGTCACACTATTTTATGGTGCCTTTTTTTTCCCCGCGTGTTAATAGTGACGCGTTAGCGCCGAAATGGTCCTAGATTTGGTGTCGCCATGTGGTAGTACGATTGTGGCGCTAATTTGAGGCCATTGGGAGGCAACTAACGTCACTTATCATCGGGCAATATAATGAACTATTTTCACTTTCTTGATGCCGACTTAGCATCGCTCTATTTGAGACGATAATACACGTGATTATTTGACATATTTCTTGTAGTGATTCAAATGAATATGTAGTCAAAATTATCTTTACAAAATCAACACAAGATTTTAAAATAAACTTCTAACAAATGAATCATATTTCTTGCCAACAACGTTACAAGTATATCATATTTTTCGTCCCATTAAATATAAAATCATGTTCACAATTTCGTCAAAAATCTAATAGTGAATTGCTATAAAAATTTGTCACAACTTTCTTAGAACAAATAGTCATCACAAAATGTGTCACAAGTTTTAAAAATACAAAATCATTACAAGCCTATCACAACAATTTTCATCACAACATTACCGCAAATTACCATTATAGATCCATCGTATATCTGTCACAACACATATCCATTACAAATATTTCATAAAAAAATTCATCACAAAATTATCACATTTTTCTATTTTTTTGTCATAATTTTGTGATGAATTCTTTTAAGTATTGAAACAGGTATGAACCTTCAAAACTCATTTTTGGGTCAAAAATTCATGACAAAAATTTTTTCCCCAAGCCTACCGCAAAAGGAGTGGGGTGATTTTCTCGATGAAAAAAAATAGACCTTCAAATTTCGAGTAGGTTTTCAACGCAAAAAAGACAATCCTAAATGTTTTTTTTTTTGCTGAGAAAAAACCCGACCTAGGTAGTCTCGGTTTTTTCGAGTGAGGGACCTACTTTAAAATAATAATTTTTTAAAAAAATATTATAAACATTAAAAACATCATGTAGATGTTTTAAAAATAAAACCCAACTCTACGTTTAACTATTTAATGTAAATAAATCAAAATAACATATTATTACATTATAATTCAAAATATTCTAGTTAATTTTGTCCAAACTTTCTAAAAATAAATTAATAACTTAATCATATTCAAGTTCAAATATGTGATAATAAATAAATAAGATACCTAATCTAATATATATATATATATATATAAGAGAAAAGGTAAAATTATAAAATAAAAATTGAAAATAATTTAATTATAATAATTTTAAAAAAATATTTAGTTCAGGTCGGGCCCCTCCGTTTTTTTTTGTAAGGAGCCCTAATTTAAACGGGTGATTTTATTTATTCCGAAAAAATAGACTTAATTTTTAGTCGGAGTTCATATTTTAGGTTTTTTGGGTTGATTTTTTTGGTTGATAGGTTTTTAGTTACATCCCTAGCAAAAGGTAATATGTGATGAAATTTATATTTTCTATGGCTATATTTGCGTCACAAAAAAATTATTTCCATGTAGTGGTTGTTTTTTATAGGCCATGAATAGTTAAAAAATTTAATTTTAAAGAAATTAAATCTGCACTTGAAAATTGATATATTTTTGTTTGGTCGAAGTTATTAATATTTGACTAATTCAATTTTATTAAGGAGCAGCTCTTCAATGATTCTAATTATTTCTATGTTTATGTAGTCCATAATTGGTATAGCCTTTTTTCCTCTCCACCTGCTCATACCACTTACTCCACTAAAGTGGCACAGGTCTTTCAAGAAAATGGGCCTTACAAGTAAGGGAAAAACTTTCTAGGCTGCTTTCCAAGTTTTGTGGTCTTCTACTCCAATAAGAAGAAAAACAAGTATTGAAGAATGTGATTATTTGTTGCATCACCTCATATTATTCGCCGGTTAACGCCAATGATGATGTGTGGATCTGGGCGCCTGACACATATGGTAGGGCCCAGGCTAAATCTGTTTTTCGGTTCCTTCGCCAGCAGGTACCACTGCCTCAGTTGGCTGGAGGCCGAAATTGGTGTAAAATGTGGAACATTCCGGCCCCTCCCAGAGTTCATAACTTCCTTTGGAAATTTTATCATAAACGTCTCCCCTCTATGGATTTCATTGCCCGCTTTAACCCCTCCATTGACCTCTCTTGTAAGCTTTGCGGCCTGGCCACATAATCGATCAACCATATTTTTTTCTCTTGTCCCTTTTCCCTGCAGCTATGGGACTCTTTCCAACATCACCTCAATTATCAGTTCTCATCCTTTGGCTCTTGGCCCACTGGCTCCTGGCTTCAGGAGGGGGTGGATCTCGAGCCGCCGTCACATATCAATTTGCTATCCCTTATCCCCTTTTGCTTCTGGGAGCTCTGGAGGACTAGGAATGATGCTCATTTTCGTTCAAGATTCGCAACTGCCAACGCAGTCTGGGAGCGTGCTTTGACTAGTTGGAACGAATTTATGATGAACCACACTCCTGAGGCTCCTTTTGAACCTCTTCGCCCCCAAGACCCCCCCCCCTCGGGGTCCGGTGGGAGCCGCCACCGCCTGCCTGGGTTGCACTCAACTCAGACGGATCCTTCGTGGATCCACAGGCGGCCGGTGGAGCAGGCTTTATTATTCGCACTTATACTTCTTTTCTTTTTGCAGGGGCTTATCAAAGGCGGTTTTCCTTTGCTCTTGAGGCAGAGGCATGGGCAATCCTTTTTGGACTCAGGCATTGCAAGGACTCTTGTCTAAAGCATGTTCAAGTTATTTCTGATTCCTTGACTTTGGTGAAAGCGCTTAACTCCGAAACCTCCTGCCCCCGACACATCAAAAACATAGTTCAGGATATCCAACAGCTTGCCATTCTTATCTCCCCTATTACCTTTAGGCATTGTAATAGGAAGGCAAATACTTGTGCGGACTATTGTGCTAATTTTGGCCGTATACACGGCGACTCTTTTTGGGCGGAAGGTCCGCCTCAGGACCTTCTGCAGTTATTGTACTCGGACACTATTGGAATTTCCGTAACTTAATATATCATCTTTCCATTAAAAAAAAGAATGTGATTATTATGTTTTCTTTATTATCACGACTAGAAGTCGTTGGCTTAACTCGAGAACAATAAAAAAATAATTATTCCAATCCTTGATCTTCATAAGATGAACCAATTTTTTTTGGTAGTCTGTCGTGAATATCTGAAAAGCAGCGCTTTCAACCTGCACGACGCTATTAAGCGCACTGATCATGAATTAAAAGGTCGGTCTCAATTACTTCAATAAAGTTGATAAATGAAACTCATAATAAAAATGTGAAATTTTGCTTAAATGAGAAGAACTGCTTGCCATTTCATCCGTCACCTTAGTTGAACCAAAACTTTAATCAGTCAAGTGGCGGTAATGAGGTCAGACTACAACGGCAGCAGCATATACTGAACAACAGCATATGCAGGTTTCAAGTAATTCGTAGCTTCCGTGTTCAACAAGAGCAAGAGCAAAATTCAGCGGAAGATTAATGTTTTATCATCTCTCAGTTGAGTAAGGGTTACGAGAACTTTAATCCCTGTTAGCATCTGAAGTTGCACAGGTGCTATAAAGGTAACTCATAATGCAAAGTGGATGCTAAGTAGGATGCGTGCACAAAGGCAACCACAAGCGGTGGTGGAACAAAGGAGAGACAAACCTAACAATTTCTGACATCTCTGTCATCATCCAAGACAAGCATAAACGTGTGGCTACAGGGAGTCCATCTGCCACTGCAAGTGAAGTGCAACATGCATGATGTTTCAGTTTCTCCTCTCAAGATCCACTAGGGAATTGAATTTTCTTCTCAGTGCCCCAAAAAAATGTTCTCTTGGCAGTGCCCCAAAAAAATGTTCTCTTGGTTCAGTGGACTTAGTCTCTACTTCCTTAGTAGAAGTTGGACATCTAAAATGAGCCTACAAGTTCAAGGGAATCAATCATACAACTCTATGACCAAAAGCAAAAATGATGCGATCTCTCCTCACTTCCCAACACCCCAGTGACACTACGAAGAAGGTGCGACTTTCAGCCCAATTGTGGCCTGATCTTTTCTGAAACGTAAATTGTCTTTTGGTTGATATTTACAGAAAAAAAGTAGCCCTGAAGCACTCTATACACACTATTTTGTCGAAGTGCATTGTCTCTTCAGATGTATATTGACTTGTAAAATGGAAAAGCACCATGTTTTTTATGCTGATGATATTAACTGATGCTACAAATTCTGCTACCTGTAAGCTACAGAAATTACTGGAATTCAATAGATTCACAATTAAAGAAATGGAAATTAAGAAAAGATTAATTTTACATTATTTTTCATAATGATGATGACATATGTCCAAATTTTTAGTAAGGGTATTATTGTCATTATATCAAATTAATCCTCATTGTCTCTCTTATATACGTCTCTTTTCTTATAAAATAGCTAGGACTTAATGATTTTTCTTGATTGGATCGAGAGATATAACATGTTCTTATATGTGATAGTGTGCATAAATTTTAGCTTTTTACATGTCCATGTAATGTTTTATGAAAAAAAACCACCAAATTATGTTATACTTGTTTAATGTTATGATCCCCAAAGGTTTAAATTAGGAGAGTTCACGGATTAGACTCGATCCGACCCGACCCGTTCAATTTTGATAGGGTTGGGTCCCTCTATGGAGGGTTGGACCCGTTTTAAGCTGACCCAAGTTGGGTTGGATAATTAGATGGGTTAAGGTGGTTATCTCATCACCATTTTTTTTACTCTTTTTAATATTTATTATAAAAATATAATATTATATTATTTAAAAATATAAATATTTTTAAGTATTTAAATATTATTTTGCATATTTAAAAAATATTTTATCTTGATATTTTATTTAATTATTATATAAAATACAAGCTAAAAATTTAATAAAAATATATTTTTAAAATATTCGGGTTTTCGAATCGGGTTCGTCGACTTGGGTTAGAATATTTTGACTCATATTCGACCCGACCATGGTTGGGTTGAGGTCAGATCAGGTGGGGATGGGCTCGGCCCAACCTAAACTAGTTCTGTCTAGTCAGGTGATGCGAGATTTATATGCGCAAAATACTAGCAAGTATAGTAGGTCAAATCAAGTAATAAAGAGTAAGTACGAGTGTCAATCCCACGAGGACTAATGATTTAAACTTTTTTGATCTAACAAGTTATAGTGAGGAAGTTTAAATTCATATTATGTTGCAAAGAGAAAGTAAAAGACAAAAATTAATCAGAAATAAAGAAGGAAAGATGTGCCTTAATTAAGAGAAGAATTCAATATACGATGAACTTAGGGTTCAAACCGTGTATCCTCCTGGTTTGCTCTTAATTAACGATCAAAATATAATTAGATTTTTGTGATGAAAATATCGCTAACAATATAGGTTTCAGTTAAGACAACCTAACTATCACAATTATCAATAGATAAAAGATGTTAAACAAATCAACTTTTGATCTATGATGATTATGATGCTTTCAAATGCATATCTAAGTTATTAAATATTGAAACCAGTCATATAATAATTCACAATTTACGGCCTCAAATAGATTATCGACAAATTGACCTCGAAATAGTCGACTCGGCCTGGGTTTAGGATGACTCGGCCCGGGCCGGGTATAGAAAATTCGTCGCAAAAAAGACTCGGCTCGGGTCGCTGGATGCGGTGTGAGTTGCGTAGGTGTCCGGTTCGGGTTGACCAAGCCCAGCCCGGGTTCAGTGTAAAATAAATTCTGACGATATTCGATCGATTATCATGCACAAAATTCACAAACAATTACTGCAAAACATCTAATAATAAATATGTAAATCTATCCGGCTATGATAAAAGCATTAAGCAAAGACTAAACTTTGGTTCACAAAAATCTAAAATCTAAAATAATTCAAGAGCAAAACCAGAATTCAACTTCGGTCTTCCCCTAACGATGAAACTACTCCATAGACAATCATTTTGACATCAATATGAGAGATATAAGCATGCAAGTTGTACTAAAAGTTACAGAGGGACACTCACGAGTTGATTGATGCTTCTGCTCCATTCCTCGGTCGAGTGGACATCGCAGAAAATTGCCAAAAAGTATGGAGAAAACCTCTGGAACGCACAACAGCAACAACAGGGAACAATCCTCTTCTCAGCGTCTTGGGCACAAAATTCATGAGTATGAGATGTGGCCAAAGTATCCAAACCACTGTATTTATAGGGGAGAATGTTCCCCTACACACCATTTTAGAATGTTAACTTCATATTAAGCAAGGTAAAAAATGCAAACCGTCTGATAAAATATCATCTGATAAGCAAACTCGGTTGGGGCTATCAAGGTACTCGCCCCGGGTTCGGGTGTCGTGCACAATCCATGTCGGGTTCGGTCTCGCAATCAGCCCGGTCCGGGTGTAATAATGACCCAGTCCGAGTTCTTGTACAAAGTAGCGTAACATGTTGTTTATGCTCCGATTTCCGCGTTCTTTGGGTCCAATCGCTCTGCACCTCCAAATTGATATTTCTAAGATCAAAATAAATCAGACGTGGGTAGCTTTTGACTCTAACAAATTTTAGAAAATTAACTAAGAAAAGATATGCATGCCATGATAAAATTATGAAAAATGATCTAAATGATGCATGGAAAATATGTATAAAATTGCATGCATCATCGGGTCATCAAGTTCATCGGATCGATATGATCCAGTGAACACTCCTACCTTAGATGCTTTATGATAATTTTCTACAATGATTCCTTTCTAAATATCCTAGACTTTACCACACTAAAATATCCTAGAATTGCATGAGAAAACACATGTGTGGAACTGATTCACGATCATGAATGAGTAGACGAAATATTTGGTACAAACTAATGTCAGTTCTTGGTGACCTTTGTGTCATACTCATGAGCTAGCGAATGAACAAACATGTGAGAAACAATTAGGTCTCGCTCATGATCATGAGACACTATTTTATCATCATGAAGGAGACAATTCTTGGTCTAACTTTCTTGTCATGGCCACGAGTGGACATGCAAAAATCTAGGCAAACATCAACTTGTCCATGGGCATGAACAATTTGGTCATTGTCGTTTTAGGCTCTTAAATTAACTCAATCATTATCACTCCAATTGTCATGTAAACACTATTACGATCTATCTTGTGCTTATTATGTCTATGAAAATATTTATGCAACGATGTTTGATGATTGATGAACACATAGATATCGTTATGCATGATGAAACATAAATAAGTTAAAACTTAAAGATTGGCAAATGATTGTTTTAATATAAATGCATGATACGTCTAGTTGAAGAATATATTTTCGACAACCACTACAGTAAAGATCAAGGACGGAGCCATGTATTGTTAGGCGGGGGGGCCATGGCTACTATATATTATATATACTACTATATATTATTATATATACATATATATACATATATAATATATATGATATGGCCCCCCCTAATTTTGTAAACTTGACATAATTAAGTTCCTCCTAATTTTTTGAAACATTATATATAGTAATATATATTATTATATATATGGAGAATCCCCTAATTTTTTGAACTCGAAATAATTATAATGTGTCATTATATTAATAAGAGAATATATGTGTATATTTATAAAATATTATAGTATAATATGTGTTTTTATGAATGTATAATATATGTACTAATAATTTTAACTCTTTTTAATAAAAAAAATCAAATTAATTAGTTGTCATAAAAAGTTAGTTACATATATCTTTTTTTAACATGATAAACATAAAAAGAAAAAAAAAATATGCATGATGAATAATAAAAAAATATTTTAATCTAAATAAAATAATAATTATAACTATATGTTCATTCTATTGTAATATTTTTTATTTCTTAATTTGGTTAATAAAGTTAATAATATATATATATTCATTTATTTATTTTTATTTTTTACTTGGCCCCCCCAAGTATTCATCCTGGCTCCGTCCCCGGTAAAGATGGGATAATAAATTTCTTACATGTGGTTCATGTACTTTCAAACACTTAATTGCAACAATTTGTGTTCCTAAACATGCCCGATGTTGGAGTATATAGCATGGTGCCTACGTTAAGATCAAATAAAGAATAAAATAGTTATTCGAGCAAAGTAGAACATTTCAAAGAATCTTAAAGTGAATTCATATGAAAATTTATGCCCATAGGGTTTTAAAGCAACCTTAGAAAATTATGTGATGATATAAGAAAGATTGAAGCATTAGGAAGAAAGATAAACATGATAATATTACTCATGTTCTTATTCTTTTGTGAATGTATAATTTGCTCGTGTATGTTTATGTACATTATCATGATAGTGTTAATTATACCATTTATGCGTTAAGACATGTTTATATGCATTAAGATGTGTCTAAACTCTATATGACGATGCATATTAATATCAAGGTTGTAAGATCTTAAGATCTTACAATCTTACAACCTTACTACCTATTATCGATCTCAATGATCTCATATGTAAGATCTTAACACGATCTTAATTTTCATCACGTGATTTTATGATATTATCCGATCTTATATGATTAATTAATTTAAAAATATATTTATGATAATACAAATTAATTTAGATGAAGTTTAATATATTTTCTTCATATTTTAATATGTTTTGTTTTAATTTTGTTTAATATTCAATAAAAATGATTTAGTGGGTGTAATTTCATATATAGGTGCGGCGAATTTGTCAAAAAAATTATTATTTTTAGAATATATATTTTTATTAATAAGTAGGATCATACGATTTAAGATTCCTATTTTGACAACCTTGATTAATATGCCATATAATATTATGTTATAGGTCATTGTCTGAGTGGTCCTTTACATATTCTAGTTATGATAATTGAATTTCTATTGTATACTGGATTATTTTAGGTAACTAAAAACTCAGTGAGGGATGGCGGCATTAATGATAAAAAGATTGCATATCATTGTAGCTGCTATGGTAAGTCATTAAACTGTTTGATATTACAAAATCTCAATTATTTAATTGTCTTCATTATTTTACATTAGATCGAACCATTTATATTAATATAATTTCCTTCTTTTCTAAAGTCTTCTGCTGTTATTCTGTTATTATTATGCATCTAGTTTTGAGGTGAATTCTCATATTTTCAAGACCTAATTATTCTTGTGTTGTTCAAGGCTGAAGAGTTATTGAGCTGCTTACTGCTTAATCAACATATGCATCATATGACGACATAAATAGACGTATGCTACTTAGTTCCTACTCCAGAGAATAGAGAATATGCCTACAACTAATTGGCTAAGTTTACCAATCCATTGAAAAATGTAAGGAGTGGAGCAAACAAATCATCACCTTGCAACTCACTAATACTTTTTTTTATCTTCGTGCTCTCTCTTTATTTGTGATTCCTTTTCCCTTAAATGGACATCTTTCCATCATCACCTGACGTGACTGCGTTACCGACCTCTTGGCTGCCTATATTTATAGCTCCTCCACAGGCCTATGCTAACATCTCCAAAGTAAAATGGTCGGAGAATAGAGATTGAGCACATAGCAATGGAACAACATTCCACTTCAAAGTCTGGGACTCGCTTCTCCAGAACTTGCTTCAATGGAGTCAATGCCCTTGCAGGTCTTATCATACGTTCATGTCATGTAACAGTTCCCGTTCTAAAAATATCCATGCATGTGTCGTTCATGATATGAATGTGCAAAAGTCCACCTGCATATATACTTCCAGGATTTTTCTCACAATCTGTATGTTTACTACCAGCTACTGATTTCTTCCTACGTTAAAAATGTAAAGAAGCTGCCTAGTTAGCTTTAGATATACACTTTCCTAGCTAGAATAAGAACAATATATATCATTTTGAATAAACTTCTCTGTTCTCTGTCATCAGGTGTCGGCATACTTTCAATTCCATATGCCTTGGCCCAAGGAGGATGGCTCAGCATGATACTTCTTTCTGCTATTGCAGCCGTATCTTGCTACACGGGGCTGCTCTTACAAAGGTGCATGGACAAGAACCCATTGGTTAAGACATACCCGGACATTGGTCAACTAGCCTTCGGCAATAAAGGAAGGCTCGCAGTGGCTACATTCATGTACCTCGAGTTGTACCTCGTGGCTGTGGAATTTCTGATATTAGAAGGTGATAACTTGGAAAAGTTGTTCCCAAACGCGAACTGAGCATCCCTCGGCTGCGGATAGGAAGCAAGCAAGTGTTCGTCATCCTCGGCGCCCTCGTGATCCTGCCGACGACATGGCTGCAAAGCCTAAGCATGCTTGCTTATGTGTCCCTGGGTGGGGTCCTGGCATCCCTCGTCGTCGTCTCGGTTGCGTGGGTTGGAGCCTTCAATGGGGTTGGATTTCATGAGACAGGAGTTGCTGTACGGTGGAGTGGTGTGTCCACTGCCTTGAGTCTCTATGCTTTCTGTTACAGCAGTCATGCTGTTCTTCCTACAATATACACGAGCATGAAAGACAAGAAGCTGTTTCCCAAAGTAAGTTTAGGCTTCTTAACGAGTTTCTAGCTCGCTAGTCATTATGAACTCCATTATTATAGTAATAGTCCCATTCTGATAACTTGGACTACATGTAATGTTTTGCTTGCAGGTCTTAGTGCTCACTTTCACTATTTGCACCTTTAACTACGGGGTGATGGCGATCGTAGGATACCTTATGTATGGCGCGAATTTGAAGTCCCAGGTGACACTGAACCTTCCATCAGGAGAGTTGAGCTCGAAGATAGCAATCTACACCACCCTCATCACTCCATTCGTGAAGTACGCACTGGTGGTGACGCCCATCGCGAATGCCATGGAGGATTGGCTCCTGGTGTCCAAGCACAGGCTCACTAGCATTCTCATCAGAACGTCTATCGTGATCAGCACGGTGGTGGTCGCCTTGGCGGTACCCTTTTTTGCTTCTGTCGTTGCCCTCACGGGCTCCTTCCTGAGCAGCACGGCCATGATGCTTCTACTGTGCGCTTGCTACCTCAAGTTATTCAGGGATTCAAGGAGCTGGGGGTGTGAATTCTTGTGTCTAGTAGCGATCATTGTGTTTGGTTCAGCGATTGCTGTTGTAGGCACTTTTACTTCACTGAAGCAAATTATTGAGAATCTCTAAGAACAAAATAGAAAGGACTTCCTAATTAATTTACACATATAAGCGTGCAGAGAACTAATTCAAAAATAATTATATCACAATGTGTTTTATCTGTTTTGTAGTGTACTTAATCTATTAGATCACGTTTTTCTTTGTAAATATTTGCTATTGATCACGGCCTTTCCCTTACTAGGAAAAATTTATATTTTCAGAAAAAGCTTGTAGGGCTCATGATCTTCTTTTAACCAATAAAAATTGTGCATTGTGGATGAGTGGTTTCTTTTTTTACATTTAACAACGGAGAGGATAAGCGTAGTAGGTGCGGTGGAGCTTATATAGGTGGGACAAGGTGCTCGTGGATTAAAAAATTTAATATTGTTTTGCTAGAATGGAAAGCTCAATATTGTTGGTAGAATTGGATTATTGTAACCCTTCAAAATTTTACGCTTAACACTCGACAATTGAGTTTATTTTGCATCTGTGTTATCTATAATTTTTTTTCTTTGGACTTTTCTCGTATAATGCATAAGCGAAATATCATTTAACTATTTTTAACATATATAATTTATTTTCTTTAGACTTTTCTTTGGACAGATATCTGTCGATAATTTGAACTGTCATGACCATCGGTAATTAAATAAATATTATAATCATATATAACATAATATATCATATGTTTAATATTTTATGTATTAAAAAAATATCGACGAATCTGACTATCGGTAATTAAATAAATATTATATTCATATAAAACATAATATATAATATGTTTAATATTTTATGGAGGTGTTGGATGACTCTACCGACACCTAGGAGTCTATTTTTTATTCACTTATGTATCTGCATATTATGTAAATAGTCCAAAAAATTTTAAAAATTGAAATACCAAAAATATCATTGCATCCATACTGATCTCAAATCATAATAACTCGCCTCACTATTGAAATCCATACTGATTTCATTGCATCATAATAACTCATAATTATATAACATAATTTATAATATGTTTAATATCTTTTATTATTATTATCGATTGGCTTACCCATTGGAAATACCGACGGAGCGAAATCCGTCGGTAATTTCGACGGACACGACCATTGATAATTAAATAAATATTATAATCATATATGGCATAATATATAATATGTTTAATATTTTATTATTAATATTATCAATGGCTCTACCTGTCGATATTTTCGACGGGCTCAGCCTTGGGTAATTCTAATTTCGTTCCCGCCGACCATCTCCGCCACTTCGGTGAATTTAGTTCCCCCTACCTCCCCCTATATATTTTAACACTCCCTTCCCTCTCCGCTACCGTTTGTCTCTCCCCTCTCTCTCACTCTCCCCGCTCGCGACTCCCTCTCCCTCCGACAACCATCGGCCATCTCTCCCACCGGCGGCTCCCTCTCCCTCTCTGGCAGCCCGCGGCTCGTCCCCGGCCATCTCTTCCTCTCCAGCAGCCCGCAACTCCGACTCCATCCTCTGCCATCCGGCCGCGATCTCAGCCTCAAGGCAGTGGATCAGACCGCCTGGCAACGAAACAGTTCGCAGGCTGCCGGATCAGCCGCGAGGCATTCCGATCCGGCTGCCCAGTGTCGGAACAGGTCGCAGACGGTCGGATCGGCCGTGAGGCGTCTTGAGGATCGGCTCGCGAAGCGTCTTGATCCGGCCGCCAACCTGGCGACGGATCGGCCTCCAAGCGGTTGAATCTGACGTCCCACGGTGGAATCAGGTCGCGGGCGGCCAATTTTTTTTATATTCTAGAAAACAACTTCGAAAGTGTATAACTATCGAAAGTTAAGTCAACTTTAGTCGTCGGAAGTTCTGACTGATGTGGTGTCGTTGGAAGTTCCGACGGTTAAGGCCGTTGAAATTACTGATGATTCTAGCCACCAAAATTTATGACAGTCGTAGATGTGGTTCGGACCGTCGGAAGTTTCGACGGACAAACCATCGTCGCAACTTCTGATGGGCGCAACCATCAAAATTTGCCCTAGATTTTCGTGCCCGTGGGAAATTTTTTGCGACGTGCGCTTTTCTGATGGATCATTTATAGCGGAAAAACCATCGAAAATCCGATGGATTTTCTTGGTTTTCCGACGGATGGGGCCGTAAAAATGTCCATTTTTCTTCTAATGAAATTTAACTAATCATCAATTAACTATCACAATAAAAATTCTTATTGACTTAGTCCACATGTGCACATTGCATCACTATGAATTCCGTTGTTGCACACACTTTTATATTCACTTTTCGTGTACAACTACTTGTTGAATTCAAATATAGAAAAATAAATTTTTTATGAGTAATGAATACTAAGTATGTGAGATAATGCAAAAGGATATAAATTCATGATAAAAATAAATCAAACTTGACATAAAATCAATTTTAAGGTTAATGACAAAAATTATATACTTCAATAAAATTCTCTTTCTTTACTTTTCCTACTCATGTTCATGTTCATATTCATGTCTTATGTTCATATCCATGTTTCATGTTCATGTTCTTTTCTATATTCTTATCAATATTCATGTCCATGTTTTATATCCATGCTTTTGGTCCTTACCCATATTCTTATCAATGTATAACATGCCCATATTTTATATCCATATTCATGGTCCTTGCATTTGTTCATGTTTATATACTTGTTCATATTTTTTTAGTTTTTAGTTTTCATGATTGTGCCTACAGACTTCTATATGTGTTGTCCTATACAATCTTTTTAACTTATTTTTTTTTAAAATAGACATGATACTTTCATGTACTTTGATTAGGATTGGATTCTCGGGGTGCTCCCTATGAATTCTATAGGTATGTCCCATCTTTTCTTCGCAAGGTGTAGCACTTTAGTTCCACATGACACTTAATTCCGACCCTCAGATCATAGTTGATTAGACCAAGACCAGTTCAGGATATTTTATTTGACCTTCCTACTGAGATTTTATATTGCAATCTAGAAGCATCAATGTGCAATCAATAAATAATGTGTTGAATATGTAAAAAAAAAAAATTTGCTCGCAAGTACACTAGTCGAATCAAGTAATAAGGTGTGAAGTAGAGTTGTCGATCTAATCTATCCAAATAATCTATTAGACAAAAATAATGGCTTTCCAATGTCCTAACTAGAAAATAAAAGTGCAAAAATTAAATTACAAAAAATAAAATAAATGGTGTTGAGCCTTAGGATGATGTATGGTTAAATATTAAGATGTTTGCATGCACAGAGATGATAGTTAAGTTATAATGATAAGTTAAATTTTGTTTCATATGATAGTGTTAGATTTATAACATATATAAATCATGGACATTGCGGAATACATCAAGCAACGGAAGTGGATAGTCTAGACTTTTCCACGAACACTTGATGAATGCACTTGTACCTCGGAATAAGGATGGAATCTCGGGAAACAGAACAATTTATCACATCACAAGTACTTCTAGATGAACCTCCACAAAAGCGTGCCTCGGACCTATGGTATAGTCCCTTTTTATGTATAGGCGAGGGAGATTTGGGTGATAAGACAAGCAGAACACATCACATGCGTCCATCGCGCGTGATCGCGCGCTCTCCCAACGCGTGAATCACGCATCGAGTGATCATACGATCCACGTGTGATTTGACGTGATCCGCGTGCGATCCTCACGCGGGATGCGCACACGCGCAGCCCACTGATATATGCCCAAAAGGGCATTTTGCCCAACAATCTACCACTTGCCCACATTGGGCATTGCAATTTTGTTCGTCTAGAATTGATAAATGTGTTGTGTGACCTACGAGTACAAGCATACTTCTTTATATGAGCTAAAAAGATATCTGTTAAGGTTCACAATCTCTAATGTTTAGAGCGTATGTCATGCCCGTTAATGATTCATGATAGTTCACACATGAGTCAACAAATGCTCAAAATATGTTAACTCATTATTCCCTAAATCTGCCTTGCAGTATAACTATAACAACATATATCTTGCTCCGCGGTAACTATCTTTCATATACACTATATTTTTTAACATAAGAAAAATAGTTGGTCAATTGTACGTGAAAGTTTAATATGGCTCATAATAGTTCTTTCCCTCGCTCTCATGCATGCCTTTTAGTAGTGAACTGACTGCTTTCCTAGATGTGACTTGTCAGGCTACTTTACATTTCACCTTTGAGTACCCTGCTAAATCAGCAAGCACTAATTTCTTTCCTTAAGAGTCTAAGGGCACGTGCGGATGCATTTGTCAGAGACTCACACCACGATGACCATTGAACTAATGAATTCATCATGTCTCTAGGTCGACTTTCAATATTTGGTACTAAACACAAGTACTGCGGTGGAGATTTCCATTGAAGGAGCATATGTCTATCTTTGTTTAAATTATACACTGTACAAACTTAAGTACAGTCCCTACCTTTTAGATCCAATTTTTAAAATTGCTCGCTATCCTATAGCGCCAATTTTGAATCTCGTTTGGCCCATCTCTCTCTCTCTCTTAATCAGGCGACGTGGAGTTATTAAAACTCATATTTTAACATATTTTAATAATCACATTATGATTCGCATATTTCATTTCCGCTCCCTATCTTCATAAGTGCCAGAAGCGTTTGTTCGTGGGAGAGAACAAACACAAGCTTGGTCGACATACTTTTCACATGCATAATAAGATTTTATAACAATGAATTTATCAACGAAAAATAATATTTTATTCATTAAAAATTTGAATACATCATTACATTTATAATATACGTAGCCCTAAGGCATTTACATGTCACAAGAATGCCTCTCTCGATAATGGCTTGATGAACTGATCAACAACCATTTTGTGCATTGATATGTACTCAACTGAAATCTCCTCTTTGACTTCATCTCGTACAAATTTGTACTTCGTGTCGATATGCTTTCCTTTAGAATGGTATTTCTCATTCTTCACATAAGCAATAGCTGCTTGATTGTCAGAGTGAAGGATCATCTTCTTCATTGCGTTCGAAAAAATTCTCAAGTTTTGAAGGAATCTTTTAAGCCATAAGACCTCTTGTACTGCTACCGAACAAGTTATGAATTCTACCTCCATAGTTGATAGTTCCACACAATCTTCTTTCTTGCTACTCCAAATAACAACACCATTGCTGAGCAAGAAAATGTATCCGGAGGTGAATTTTCGTTCATCAACGTCACAAGCCTAATCGACATCGGTGAATCCAGCAAGTCGTAGATTTCCTCCATGATAGCATAATGCAAGGTTTCCAGTCCAGTGTTGGCATCCTAGATCATCTTGATATCGACTAGGTAGACTCATGGCAAAACATATCGTACATTAGGCTGCCGACCACACTTGCATATGGAACATTAGACATTTCCTTTTGTTCCTCTAGTGTTTTAGGGCACATGTCCAAACTTAAAACCTCACATTTCATAATAGGAGTGTTATATGAGTTTGCAGCCATCCATACGAAATTGTTCCAAAACTTTCTTTATGTATGATTCCTGCGACAAAAGAAGGAGTCGTTTGGAATGGTCACGTTGAATTTTCACATCCAGTATGTAGGTTGTTTCACCTATGTCCTTCATCTCGAACATGGAGGACAAATATTGCTTAATGGTAATTGACAAAATCCATATTATTTTTAACTACTAGAATATCGTCCACATATAGCATTAGGACAGCAAAATTATCCTCGGACTTGTCAACATACACACGGTGATCTTCATCAATCATGTTAAAATCATACGAAACGATTGATTGATGGAATTTAAAATACCACTGTCTAGATAATTGTTTGAGTTCATAAATGGATTGGCCTAGTCTACAAACTTTGCGTTCTTCTTT
This sequence comes from Pontederia crassipes, assembly GCA_030549335.1. Classification (NCBI taxonomy): domain Eukaryota; kingdom Viridiplantae; phylum Streptophyta; class Magnoliopsida; order Commelinales; family Pontederiaceae; genus Pontederia; species Pontederia crassipes. The sequence goes on along the minus strand of JAUKPH010000018.1, from coordinate 8,368,298 downwards.
TATAACGAAACATTGAGGTTGCTCTATGTAAATTTTCTCATCTAGTTCTTCATTGATAAATGAAATTTTTATATACATTTAATGTAATTCTAAGTCCATATGTGCGACTATAGCTAATATTAGGTTCATTGAAGCAAACCTTACAACAGGTGCAAAAAACACCCGTTGTTTGGGTGAAGCCTTTTGCCATTAGGCGGGTTTTATATCTTTAATTGATCCATCCATGCTACATTTAATTTTGAGAACCCATTTATTTACAATTACCTTATGACCTGGCGGGAGATCAATCAAGTTCTAGACTTGATTTTTCTGCACGGACCATAACTCTTCCTCCGTTGCCTTAATCCATTCTTTCTTAGCGAGAGACAAGAGAGCCTCTTTAACAAATTTGGACTCAAGTTCATTTTCCAGACTTACTATGTGAATTTCATATGGCACATGTTCATTTCAAATCATCAGCGTGAAACATGTTTTCTAGTAGTTCGTCAAAGAGAACTTTCAGATTCAGCGGCTAGAGGTTACGAATCTCTCTCACTCGGATCAAACTGTTCGACAGAGGAGACAAACTCCTCAATACATTGATCCGCCTATGCCGCCAACTTATTCTTCATTTAAAAGAAGATCCTTGTCTATCTCGCCCTGCTAGGGAAGTCAATTTCAATGAACGTCACATATCTACTTTCGATGTCTATTACCGTACCATATTTTTTTTCACCTATGAATACATATCCCTCAGAGGTGTCACAATATCTTATAAAGATACATTTATACCCTCTTGGACTCAACTTCCCATTCTTATGAGAGTTGTTTAGAGCATAAGCTGTGCAACTCCAAGAGCGCAAATATCTAAGGTTAGGTTGTCGACCTATCTAGAGTTCAGGAGTGGTAGGAACACATGTTGATGGCACATGGTTTAAAATGTACGCAGTAGTTAATAGTGCATCCCCCCAATACAAAATTGGAAGATTAGCTTGCGCCATCATGAATCGAACTATATCAAATAAGATACGATTTCGTATTTCTGAAACACCATTTTGTTGTGGAGTTCTTAGTAATATTAGTTGTCTAACTATACCATTTTCATCACATAATTTTTTGAATAAGTCAGAGATATATTCACGTCCACAATCGGTTTGCAAGGCTTTAATCTTGAGATCAACTTAATTTTCTGTCATGTTCATGAATTGTACAAAATAATACAAAGCTTTAGACTTATGAAAAATCAAGTATACAACATCGTAGTGTGAATAATCATATATAAAGGTGATGAAATAAGAAAAATTGTGTCGTGCGTGAATATTCATCGGACCACATATGTCCGAATGGATTAATTGTAATGAATAGTCGATGTGTTTTCTCTTCTCAAATGGTGTTCTTATTTTTTTTCCAGCTATGCATTACTCACAAGTTGGAAGATCAAACTTTTGCGAGAGACATGCCTTCTCTAGCAAATCTATTCATTCGATCTTGACCAATATGTCCAAGTCTGGCATGCTAAATATTGTCACTTTCATTCACATCATGATATAAAAGAATAACTATATGCAAAATATGCTATATTTAAAATATAAAAAACAATTATTGAGAAAATCATTGCATAGAAGAATATTGTTAAGACATTGTCATTTGTTTCTTTTGAAAACTTATTACATAACTAATCTTGTCTAATGCTAGCACATAAAACAAATTTCATCTAAAATCTAGAGCACATATAACGTTGGATGATAAAGAATTTGGCTATTGCGAAGTTCTAAGTTGCATGTTCTAATGACTTTAAGTTCAACTCTTTCATTTTTGCCAACGCGAATCCATTTGCTACATATATAGTCAATGGCTCCCGAATTTGCAATCCACGAATGATGAGTTTCAGCAATTAAGGCAACTAGATACATAAGCAAATGGATCGTGGTTAGGACAAACCTTCTTAGGCTCAGTACAATCAGGAGCGAGGTGACCACATTTACTACAATTGTAGTATTTCACTTTATTTATGCCTGCTTTGTCATCACGTTTGGGCCGGTGACCTTGGACTTTCTTTTGTCTAGCATCTTCGCTCCTTCTATTTGGTTGCAACTTATGCGACCTTTTTCTCTTGAATTGAGAACCAGCTCTTTGTCCACTATTTTCAGCAACTAATGCTTAAGAGGATTGATTCATCTCTTGAAGGGTCTCATTCTCCATTTCAATGTGGTGAGCAACTTGGTCAAAAGTTTTGACACTTTCATTGTGCATCGAGTTACAACGCATGTGTTCCCAACTTCTAGGAAGAGAGCGGATCAGAGCCTGCACCTATTGCTTATCATCGAGAACGTGTCCCACATTCTTGAGTTCACGGATCATGTTAGACATCTCCTAGACATGCTCTCTCTTTGGTCACTTTCGCGAAGAGTCAAATTTGACCGTGAGCATCTGGCAGTCCTGGTGATCCCATACTTATTGCGGATGCTGTCAACATTTCGAATGTTGTCTTACAGACTTCGTATTTGCACAAGAGAGAATTGTTCATCGTGCTCAGCACCTTAATGCGAGCAATGCGATTCTTTTTCGACCAGGCCTGATATGCCTCCATGTCCCTCTAGCGTTGAGCATTATTTCTAGGTGTAGGTTCATTGACAACATAGTTAATGATCTCCAAAACCTCTTATTTTTCTAAGAGATACTAGACCTTACGGTGCCAAATATCATAATTATCGCCATTTAACTTTTCATTCTTGTTCAGATCATCAATTATTGTTTTGAAAGTCATGGTCTAGTTTGGTCACAAAAATAAGATAAATTTGTGTTATGCATGTTATAATTTGTCTACAAAAAACATAAATAATGAAATAACAATACTTATAAAGTAGTAACATTGAGAGGTTGTTATACTCCCACTCATCTCCCACTATCTCCAAGAAATATTACCATTATTATTTTAACAATGTGACAAAATTAATCTAAATGTTTGAATTTTTAATTGATACATAATTAAAAATTTTCTACTCTATACATTTTGAATCAACTTATAATTGAAAATCACCGAAATTCATTTCGTGTGGTACACCAAATTGTTTCTAATACGATCAAGACTAGTGCAACAGGGGCTCTTCCCCAATGGGTGCCAATAAAATAACCGCGCAGTATCCTTCGCCTCAACATCACGTTAGAAAAATTGTGCCACCACTATCACACATCCTTGAAACCTTTCTAGACATGCATTTCGGGTTATGCATCACTTAATCAAAAGTCATTGATTATTGTGATAATATTTGAATCTCAAAGTGTCTTAGTCCTGCAAACGAACTATCTACGTTTGATGTATTATTTAATTACCTATAGTATGTATAATTAAACCAACTAATTATTCTTTATTATAGGTTTGCATGAAACATTGATTTTAGCAAATAGCCAAAAATAATATTGCCTTACATGTCAATTAATTCTCACAAAGGAATTAACTTAATTTATTTAATTTCAAATCAATTTGAAATTCTCGGCAAATTATCATGCTTAACAAATAGGACATATCAATTTAAAATTAAAATTCACAATTTTAACACACAGCCAAAATTTTAGAACGGCAATTATTTTCAATAAATTTTACACACACCAATTTTGAATTTAAATCACAACAAGAAATATCATGATGACATACATAAATGGAAATATTTATTTCATGCATGATAACACATTTATTAGGAAATTGTGATTGACATGCAAATCAAATCATTTAACTATTGCAATAAATCAATAAATGATTTCCTTTTAGTTGCATTAAATTGCATGTAATATTTCAGAAAAAAAATCTCTAAGGAAAAAACATATTTTTTCCTAATTTTATGAAATTTTAAAATACACATTTTTTATTTTCTAATTATTTTAAAATTTAAGCAAAAAATAAAAAAAAAGAAAAGTGTGTATTGGACCTGTCAGGCGGCCCATGAGAACAATTTTCTATTTTCTTTTTGTTGCAACACATGCTGAAAAAAATAAAAAATTCAAAAAAAATCAAAAAGAAATATATTATGGTCTAGGTTCATCCATAATATATTTATGATGACAAAGACCACTTTATCCCTCGATTGTAGTCATACAACCAGATCTCAAAAGTAATAACAAATATTATTATTTTTGGCCCAATCACGAGTTCAAGAAAAAACCAAAAAAGCTCTAATACCAATGTTGGATTTATAACATATATAAGTCATGGAGGTTGTGGAATACCTTTTGCAGCAGAAGTGGATCGTCGGAGCTTTTTCACGAACACTTGATGAACACACTTGTACCTCTCGGGATTGGGGACTGAACCTCAAGAAAATGGAACACTTTTTCATGGCAGAAGTACCTCTGAATGAACCTCCACAAAAGCGTCCTTGGGACCTTTGGTATGGTCCCTTTTTATAGGTGAGGGAGACTTGGGAGACGGGAGAAGCGGAACGCATCACATGCGTTCATGATGCGCGATCCTCACGAGAGACTCGCGCTCCCGTGCGCGTCTTTGCCCCAAGTGGGCTGCGCGCATGCATGGCCCACTGATATGCCCAAAAGGGCATTTTACCCAACCGATGGATTAGGAGTACCTAAGGTAATGTCCTCTCAACATAATAAATCAAATTATCTTAATTCTCTTTAAAATTAAGACACAAACTCCGAGTCAATCCTTAATTTAAGAAGATATTAAGGTGCATTAATATATAGCTCTTAAACTATTAGTAATCCAATGTCGGGCAAAAGCTAACTGACCGCATGTAATTCAGCACAAACATCGAATTACTGAATTCACGTTATGAATCCTCCGACTCGTAAGCTAAGGATCAATTCACTTACAATAATAAAATTCTAAAATCAATCACCTCATACCTGGTTTGAAATATAATTCTAGAATATAATATGCTTCGCATAAATCATTAAACATAGCATTCATAATCAAAAGAAATCGAATAATCTATATTATTTCAAAACTAATCAATCGAGTTCAAGAATCTCTACAAAAAAATAAATTAGAAATAACAAGTTTGAGCAAAAAGCATCCAAATATTAGGTAGAAGTTAAAATTCCTGGCTTCCAATGATCTCTAGACTGCTGCGAAGCACAAACGCCAAGTTATTTCGCAATCTCTTTCGAAAAATTACAAAAAAACTTTGAAATTCATCCTCAGCAATTATGCACAAATCCTAGGCTTCAAGCACACCTTTTCCTATCTCCCACATCCATTATTTATAGATTATAGATATCCCAAGGGTTTCCGTAGAGTTCTAGGTTGAATGGGATTCTTTACATGTCAATATAGGCAAATTGGCATTGGATTTTTATTTGGTTTGGAAACCATCCAAAACTTCTCAAATTCTAAACAAATATGATTCCAAATAATCCTTCGGACATATGCTAAGATTTGTAGTCTTTCTACACTTGAAATTCATCTAACATTATTTTCAAATAATGAAATGTTGTTGCATTACAACCCCTGACTTTTTGGTAACGACTCAATCAAAGTTGAATTTGGAGTCTGCATATGAAGTCATGGACCATAACTCCACTATTACGACCCCTCGCTTTTCCTAATAATCTTTGCAACTTATGGACTTAGCAGTCATTGTAAAGTCATCACAACCAGTTATCAAGTATATTTTTGTTTGGACCTTCATTGTGATATTCATTGTAATGTGGCATGAGTAATGCTTGTAACAACCTTGCTATATATGTAATGACCCATAACTTTGTCTTCCTTCTTATTAACCCTGCTCCAGAGGTCATGAAACATGTTCAATGAGGCATGATATGTAGTGTAACGGTTGTAACGTCAGAGTAATAACTCGTTACAACTTGTATAAGGCATGAAAGTTGATGGTAATGATCGTGAAAAATGAATAGCAACCAATAACAACTGTAATACATGGTAATGGGCTATTATGATTGATAATGAGTTGAGAAAGTTCCATATAACGGTCATGATATGGATCAAAATATGAATTTCATAGCCTGGTCACAGCCCATAATGGTTGTAACGGCCATAAAATTGTTACTTTTCACAATAATGGACTGTTTTGTCACAAGGCATTACAATTTTGCGAAGGCTTGTTACGGTCAATTTCCAATCTTGGCAGCCCCCACTAATTTTGATTTTTGGCTCTTTTTATTCTGATTTGAATGTCATTTTCTTTAATGACTTCGTAGCTCTTTCTTTGCACTTTCAAGATAATAAAATACAAAACTTGAATGGATTTTTATTTTTAAAAAATGGAAGCAAATGTCATTTTCTTTAATGACTTTGTAGCTCTTTCTTTGCACTTTCAAGATAATAAAATACAAAACTTGAATGGATTTTTATTTTTAAAAAATGGAAGCAAATAAGGTGCTATGAAAAATGAAATGAAATACGATTAAATGCCAGGTTAAATATATGTTGTAATATACATGCATCAGCAAACATGACTGTTCATCCATTTCAACTTTTATCTTGTTAGCTGACTATCTTTTATGTTTTCATTAATCATGCATCAATAAAGTGGCAAAAAAGCTATTTGACAATAAATGAATTAATAAAATAATCAGGCTCAATAATGAATCGGAATTCATGTCAGGCTAAGGCAAACCCGAGCTAGGTTTCACATTATCCAAGTTAGGTCATAAACCCAATGAATACGATACCGAAGAAACATCATTGTCAACATTTTCAGGTCAAAACCCAGCTCGGATCCGAGGTGGCTCAGGTTGGGTATGACCGAAACATTTTTTATACTTTATTGATAATAGTAACCCGGGTTGTTGGCTGAAACCAAATGCAAATGTTGAATCGAGGATGATGTTGCATCGAGGAGGAACCCAAGTCAAGTCCCCTAGATAACTCGAGCCGTGTTTAGCGTGAGTTTGGGTCAGATTTGTACCCCGATGCATCGGATTTCTAACTACTTAAAAACTTGGTCTGGGTTCTTGCACCTTGAGGCAAGTTCTTGTGGGAACTTTTAAAGTTCCCGTCATGTATTGCGTTTGGGAACTTTTCGCGTTGTTCTCGCGAAAAATTCCCAACCAAACGCTGCTGAATTATTGAGAGTTTGTCCTAACTTTTCTATCCATCTGCCCATACTTTGGGCATGAAATCAAAAGAAATATATTCTTAAATCATCAAAGAAGATATGGTATCGATTGTTCTTAAACCTGATCAAATCTATTAAGAAACTATATCCAAAAGTGTCAAAAGTGAATTCAACATCAAAACTATCGATTGTTCTTATTCATTTGGAGTAACTTGAATGATGCGTTGAATTTATAATAACAAAATTGCTAACAAGTGCACTAGTCATATCAAATAATAAAGTAGCGAGTAAAATGTCGAAGCCATGAGGAATTAGTTAAATCTAATCTATCTCAATAATCCACTAAGAGAAGAAAACATTATTGTGATATAAAAATAGAAAATAAATGTGCAAAAAATTAAATAATAGAAAATAAAATAAATGGGTCTTGAGCCTTAGGATTATGGATGATTAAAGATAATGCTTAACTAGCATGAACAACTATAAAGATTGAATTATAACAATGATTTATAAGTTTAGTTCTTGAGATGGATTATGATTACCTAAATTAATGACCTCTACGTTGAGTAAATCAAACTATCTTAAATCTCACAAAACTTAGGATCACAAATGTTGAGTTAATCTTTAGTTAAGAAAGATATTATGATGCATTAAGTTGTAAGTCATAAACTAATAGTTATCCTTGCTGGGTAAAAATTAATAGACCGTACAAAATCTAGCACAAACGATGAGTTATTAATTTTTGTTATGATTGCTTTAACTTTGAGTTAAAAATCAATTCGTTGGGAATTATCAAATCCTAAAACTAGCCACTCCACACCTAATTTGTAGACTTATTTCAGAATATAATAATCTCAGTAAAAAAAACATTAAGCACAACAATCATAATCAAAAGAAAACCGAATAACTATATTAATCCAAATCTAACAATCGAGTTTATGCAATTATCTCGATACAATAAAAAATTTTATTACAAACTAAAGGATGAGAATAAAAAGGACGAAGTAATAGAGCATCCAACAATAAGGAGAGAACAATAATTCTTACTTTAGACGATCTTTGGAATGATCTCGGAGCCTTCACGCTAAGTTGCTCATCCTTCTTCTCTAGCAATCTTTTTCAACTTGAATCTATTTCTTCTGCAATAAGCACGATTCCCAAGGTCTCGCCAACATTTTTTCTGTCTCCTAGGGCCTCTACTTATAGCTCCTAAGTGTCTCAAGAGTTTTGGTAAATTTTTAGTTTGATTAGGTGTCATTTTATGTCAAAATAATAAAAATTTGAAATAGACTTTTATTGGACTTTAAAATCATCCAAAACTTCTTCAAATTTGAGTAAATATATTTTCTAATGACTCCTGAGACTTATGGTACAATTTGGGGTTGATTTGTAATTGAAATCCCCAAGAAAAGTTGAAGAAATATCAAAATTCAGCTTCGTAACGTCCCATAAGAGCTTCGTAATGGTCCGTAAAATAGATTTCACGGCTCTTAACACTTATTTGGCCCTTGTAGTGTCTAAATCAAAGTAAAAAATATATTTTTATGGCCCGTAACATTTTGGTCATGGCCTGTAGCTCGGGCAAGTTTCTGGTTGCAATTTAGCATTTTAACGGATCGTTACAGCTATTTTACAGCCCTACTGTTATGGTCATTACAGTCTTTTAACGGCCCATTACATTCATTTCAGCCTTGGCAATCTACACTGATTTTCACTTTCTGGCTCCGTTTTAACTTCGATTTGAGCGTGGTTTTCTCCGATGTCTTCGTAATTAATTTTTTCTTCCTTTTTATGCAATAAAATATAAAATTTGGGTAGATTTCTATTTGATACAATTAAAGCAAATAAATACATAAATTAATGCATGCTATATGAAAAATGAATTGAAATATGATTAAATGCATGGCTAATTATATGTTGTATTTTGTATGCATCAAACTCCCCCAAGTTTAGATACTTGCTTGTCCTCAAGCAATGTTAAAAGCAAAGCTCCATTCAAAATGGTTAATCATCGCTTCCACTCTGTCACTCAACTACTCTTCTTAGCATTAGATTTTATACATCTATCGTCTAAGTGTCTCGCCACTTTCTATAATAACTCGGCTTTATGAAATTTTTAAATTAAAGACATTTTTAAACCCCTTCAAATTCAACTCTGAATAATAAAAAAATAATTCTTGAAAATAAAAATATTAATGTTGAATACACAAGTGTAAAATGAGCTTTTATTCATTTATTGCAATTATATTTCTTCATTTGGAAACTTTTCATCATCATTTATTTTTTTCCACTTCTTTTTCTTTTCAAATTTTTTTCACTGATTTGGTAGTCACGCGCATCTCCATATTGTGCAAGGTGTTTCATGTTCGCTCGACGGTTCCCAGAGCAATTACTCTTAGGCCGTCAAGCAAAAATCCCCTACGGATCCAATTATCCGAACGCACCAAGGTTCCATATTCCTTTTGTACCTTCTTATACTTTTTGGTCTCCATTAGCCCTTGATGATAATTTTAGATGTACTTATTTATTAGTAAGCTTAGCTACACTTGAATGTTCAACAGAGATATAATCATTATCAAGGTAATATACATAATATAAAAATAAGAGCATGAACAGGATTTGTTGTCAAACATCCATAATTTCACTAAGAAACTTTCTTCAATCCAATTACCCAACACGAACGCGATAAATGATAAAATAATAATACTTCAAATTTTGTTAATTAATAGGATGTCCTTGAATAATGCTTGACAAATAAGTAAATACTAAGACATGAGAAAATAAGAAGCAACTTTCAATTATGCAAAACAAATTTCTTTTCTCATTTCTTTTTTATGAGATGCAAGCAAATATGCAAATAAAACATGAAGAGAATGTATGCTTGCAATGCAATATAAAAAGATAAATATGATGTATGAAATTGCAAACTCTCCCGAGCATGAATTCAACATTGTCCCCAGTATTGAAAATCAAACCTCGTAAGAGCATACATATATATATATATATATATATATATGTATGATAAAGAAACTATAGATGTAGAAAAGGAAAAAAAACAACATGATTTGTCTCGAATCGAGGGATATTGAAGTTATAAGACGAAGCCACAAAGACTCGATAGTGTCTTTGGCTGATATAAATTGGGCATCTGTGTTTGCTATTTTTCTTCAATTCCGAGGAGGCAACTTTGTTTTCTCTTTCTTTCTTCCTCTTATTTTCTTCTTCTTATTGTCTCTTTTTTATGCCATTACGGGTCATGATGGGCAACTAACGGCCATGATAACACAGCTCGAAACCTGCTCTTCTCTTCTTCTCTCTTTTTTTTTAAGTTCTATTATAGGTTGTGAGGGTGAAATAACGGGCTCTTCTTATCTTTCATGGCTATTACACATTTGCAATGCATATAAGAGGCAAACATATGGGCATGAAGTCGAATGGTAAGGCGTGAGGGGCGAATAATATGATTCTAATGAGTCGTGATTCATATGTAACGACCTATGAAATAATGAAAATTCTATGACCCATAAAAGATGAAGCCCCAAGAATCGTGAAATTTGCCATCTTCATTGGGGCGGCTAGACAACTTACAACCCATTCCCAATGGGTAACAACCCATGAAAACCAAAAGTACAAAAGGCCGGCCACTGTGAGACCCGTGAAAGAATCCTGTGAAAAGATAAAAGATCCGTGAGTCGTGAAGCTTGTCATCTTCGCGGGGTGACCGGACAACTTACGGCCCATTACCATGGTGTAATGGCCCGTGAAATAAAAAACTGTCTGGAACAAGGTACTGATTGCATTGTGATAACCTAGTGATGGCCCGTGATATTGGAGGTAATATTGTAAGAGCCAACCCGGCCATCGACCCAGATTGTCTAACGGGTTAGGTTGGATCGATTAGACCGGGTCTAACCGAATGGTCGGACTGAGTAATATAAATTAATAAAAAATAAAATAAGTTAAAGTGACTATTATAGTATTAGTAATATGTAATATATTATTTAGCAAAAATATAATGTAATATAATAAAATAATGCAAATCAAATAATATAATAAAGTAACCATAAATTAAATCATCAATTGAATATTTTCTAAATAAAAAATCTTCTGAGTAATTATAAAAGAATAAAGATATCAATGAAATTTTATATATGTGATAAAGAAGAATATTGAAACATAATTTTCAAGTATATATATATATGATATTCCATATTCTAAAAATTTTTAATAATTTGTGTACATTTTATTTCTTTTACTTTGACAACTTGACACGGCCAGGTCGGTCAAACTCGCTGGGTCGACCGGTTGAACCCGAATTTTGACCTGGTCAAAGCGGGTCAACTCCATGGCTAAATTTTGAATGACTCGTGGGCCGTTTTAGTGCCCAAACATCGGTCCGACCGGCCAGGCCGACCGAGTCTTAGAACACTGATCGGAGGTACCCCGTGATGAATACATTTAAAAATATGAAATATATAGAATAAAGCACTGATTGTGTCATGATAACCCAATAACGACCCATGAGGTTTTATATAACGCCCCGTAAAAAGTGGATAACGGTCCGTGAAAAATAAAACAATTGTGAAATTTTTCAGGGAATTGAATAATAACTTGTGACCTGTAGGAACTTGTTAAAACAAAAAAGAACAATAAAAATAACAGAAGGAACAAAGGATACTCAACAACTAAGATAATCAAACAAACTAATCTAACATGAACTAAATTAATATAAAATAAATTATTCGAAAGATCTAAACTATAAGTTTAAGGATTGAGAATGAGTAGTTCTAAGTTTAATGTCGTTAGCTTGACTTTGATATGACATATGTTATGACTATATAAGATTATCATTTGGACTAAAATAGATGAATAAGCAACTAAAGAATGATCTCACAAGGAATAATTAATGTGATCGTGAATGCTCATCGTGGTGAGGCTCAGCACATGCAATGTTGGATGATGTCTACGTTTTTTATTTGATGTCATCATCTAGTTGTGGCAGTTCTTCATGTATAGTAGTCTTTTGATGTGAAATTTGAGAGATACACTACTAATGAGCATGGATCGTCGAGTGATTCTTCGGTTGCCACTGGACTGTTATAGTTGGAGAAGATCATGTTGACATTGGCAAAGTATTGTTCTCTTTCAAAGATTTTACAGATAGTACGAAGGACATGTGGGGTGATTTGCAACCGATTGTGGATTGTTTGCTCTTCTCCTTCGGCGGTGGTTGAATTGGAGATGCCGATGTCAGAGCGACAGGAACTTTCAAATTGAACCTTCCCGTCTTTTAATAATGTGTTTGCTCGTCTCCTTGACACGCTGAGTTGTTGTTGTTCCTGTTGAAAAATTCATTTTTGGGTGCCATCTTCTTTGCTATGGATATTGATAATGGCACGGACATATGATGAACTTCACATTCTGGTTGATGTGGCTCGAAGATTCAGAAGTTAGAGAATTCAATTTTGCAACTTCATCCTCTAATGCATGTAGTTTTTCTTCCAACACCTCGAACTTGAGCCCGGTGTTCAATAATCAAAGTGAATCATCGACTTCAATTTGCTTTTGAATTTTGACCAATTGAGTCTCTAAATTTTGGTTGTGTTGATCTTGCTCAATTGTCGTAGCGAATTGACCTATCATCTCTAAAGTCAGAAGTTGATGATTTGAATTCGAGAATTGCTGCCACATCCTCATCGGACTTCTTATTGTGTTTCCTAATTTTGTGAATCCGTCTCTCCAAATTTGTGATTTGATAATTTTATGTAGAGAGTTTCTTCATCAAAGAATCTAATAATTTTGTGAGTGCATTGGATGGATCTCGAAAAATATCATCATTCTTTACTTGTTGAGGCTTTTTCTTTGTGCTTTGTCTTGATGTGATGCCTCGATACGAATCCCAACTTGCTGGAGAGCAGGGTTGTTTCCTCAATTTATTAATTTGTGATTGTTTTCTTCTTCTTCATTAAGGATGTAAAGGTATGCTCATGATGATCAAGTTGTGTACAAAATATGTCACCTAAAAAACTTACACAACACTAAAAGAAAAAGTGAAGCAAATCTAAAAATAAAAATTTTGGAAGTAGCTTATATAAGATAGAATAAGAGTTATGAATATAGTTCACCGACAACGGTGCTAATAACTTGATGCATTGAATTTGTAACAATAAAATTGCTAGCAAGTGCACTTGTCGTACTAAGTAATAAAGTAGAGAGTAGAGTGTCGAACCAACAAGGAACTAGTCAAATATAATCTATCTCAATAATCCAGTAAGAAAAAAAAAGAGTATTGTGATATAAAAATAGAAAATAAATGTGTAGCAAAATTAAAAAATGGAATATAAAATAAATAGTGTTAAGACTTAGGATTATAAATGATTAAAGATAATGATTAACTAGTATGAACAACTATGAAGATTGAATTATAACAATGATTAATAGATTCAGTTCTTGAGACGGAGTAGGATTACCTAAATTAATGACCTTTACGCTGAGTAAATCAAACTATCTTAAATCTCACAAAACTTAGAATCACAAATGCTGAGTTAATATTCAGTTAAGAAAGATATTAAGATGCATTAAGTTGTAAGTCATAAACTAACAATTATCTTCGCTGGGTAAAAATTGATAGATTGCACAAAATTTAATACAAACGATGAGTTACTAGATTTGTGTTATGATTGCTTTAACTTTGAGTTAAAAATCGATTCGCTGAAAATTATCAATCCTAAAAATAACCACTCCACACCTAGTTTATAGTCTTATTTTAGAATATAATAATCTCAGTAAAAATCATTAAGCACAATAATCATAATGAAAAGAAACTGAATAACTATATTAATCCAAATCTAACAATCGAGTTCATGTAGTTTTCTCGATGCAATAAAATCTATCGCAGACTAAAGGATTAGAATAAAAAGGACGAAGTGACAGAACATCCAACAATAAGGTGAGAACAAGAATTCTTGCTTTAGGTGATCGCTAGAATAATCTTGGAGCCCTGACGCTGAATCGCTCTTCCTTCTTTTCCAGCAATCTTCTTGAACTTGAATCTGTTTCTTCTATAGTAAGCATGATTCCCAAGGTCTTAAGCACACATTTTTTCTATCTCCTATGGCCTCTATTTATAGCCCAAGAGATTTGGTAACGTTTTGATTTGATCGAGAGTCTTTTTATGTCAAAATAATAAAAATTCGGAATAGACTTTGATTGGACTGTAAAACCATTCAAAACTTATTCAAATCTGAGTAAATATGTTTCCTAATGACTCCTGAGACTTATGGTACGATTTGGAGTTGATTTGTAATTGAAATCCTCAAGAAAAGTCAAAGATATATCGAAATCCAACTTCGTAACGATCCATAAGAGCTTCGTAACGGTTCATAATATGAATTTCATACTCGTAAGACTAATTTCATGGCCCTTACAGTATCCAAATCCAAGTAAAAATTGTGTTTTCGCAAACTGTAACTGATTTTCACTTTCTGACTTTCTGACTTCGTTTTAACTTTAATTTGAACGTGATTTTCTCCTGTGACTTCATAATTCAATTTTATTCATTTTTCTGCAATACAATATATAATTTGGGTAGATTTATATTTTTATAAAATTAAAGCAAATAAAGACATAAATTGAAAATGAATCAAAATGTGATTAAATGCATGATTAATTATATGTTGTATTTTGCATGCATCACTGAACCCTAAACTTTGTGCATAATTTTCGATGATATGGCGAGTCTTCTGATGATGTGGCCTTGGACAAAGGGTATAGCCACAAGTAGACATCCGGTCAGAGCTATCACACATGCACACCGAAAAATGAGGTCTTAAAGTGGAGAGAAAAATAAGTTTTCATATTGATAGAGGTTGTTTGGGGTCTAGGGTTTTACTGAAGTTGACTTTGAGTGAGATTAAATCCTAATTAGGGAATAGAAGTTCAACTTCTTAAAAATCTAATTTTGAACTTTTTTTCTCATTTCCTTCTTTTCTTTTCTTTTATTCTATTCAAACTCATATTTGTATTTAACTTCTTCTCTTCTTCCTTAACCCTAATTATCTTTTATTTTAACATAATTTCGAATTTAATTAATTAAACAAATATGTATTCCAGTTATATTTTTCATTAAATTTAAAAAACTTAAGGTGTTGTGTGGAACTGGATAACTAGTGTTGGTTGCTTATCAATGTTACTAAAACCCCACCGAAAGAGTCGGTTCAATCGCAAATGGTGTTTGCTCGAGTCTGAGTTAAGTTCAAAATTGGAAATGACATTGAATAAGCCAAAAACTCGTTCAACTAGTGAAAAATGGTTCAACCATCGAACCTAAAAAAATTGGTTCAAGCTTAAAAGTGACAAATAATTAAAAGTAAAAAAAGGAAATAAAAAGTTAGAAAGGAAACTAAAAAAGTGGAAAAATATTTGTATAAAAAATATATGAAAAAATAAATATGGAAAATTAAGTGGGAGTGAGGAATTAATGGAAATAGAAAAGGAAAATATTAAAGTTAAAGAAAATAAAACATAAAAAAAAGTAAGAGTGATACTTAGCAAAATAAATTAATATGTTATTATCATAAAATATTATTAAATAATAAATAAAAATAATAATATAGTGTATCAATAGTAATAACTTAAAGTCTTTTTTATTAATATTAAATTTTGATTAGTATTTGTTTAATAATGTTAGTATGAATGCCTAACTTTTTTATGAATTATATAATATTGATTATGCGTGTATCATTAAAACTATTAAAAATAATTATTTTAAATATTATTTTAGAATTATATAATATTATTTTAATAAAATCAAGTTGAATCTGATCAAACCATGTACTTACAAAATCCCTCCAAGTCAAGTTAGAAATGCTGAATTGTCGGTCAATCACCTTTGACAATATTACATTCTAACAAAATGTTTCTTAAATTATTTTTATAATTAAAAAGTTTAAATGACTTTGAAATATGCAAATATAAATATTTTATTTAAGAATAATATAAACATAAAAATATTGTAATAATATGATTCGTTATACATATTTCAGTGTTGATATAAAATATTTTAGTTAAATAAAAAATACAAAGGGTATAAGAGGAATGTCCTCAGATAAAAGAATGAAAGAAAAAATATATTTTAATGTAATGAATGGATATAGCAAATTTAATTTTATAATTATAAGTTAGCTATTTTGCTAAAAGAATTTACAAATAAAAAATATAAGTTTGATTTCTTTTATTATTCTTTTGTTTATAAGTTGACAAAAAAATTATCTTTCGAAATATGTACTTAATAAACTTGAACGAATTTTTCAAAATGAATTATACATGTCATGTTAACTTGTTTATAATCGTTTCTAAGCACCTTTTAATTCCTTTTGGCATATAAAGTAAAAGTTAAGGATTGTGCAACTTATAACTAAATAACACGAGTAAATTATGCTAAATGTCCTTCAAGTTTGCTCAGTAATATCCTTCAACTTCACTTTGTAACACAAATGCTCTCCATTTTTTAAAACTCGTTTCAGCCTGTGCCTTTTTTACCGACGATCGGTCATCTCCTGATTGCCCCATCCATGCAATCATTTCCTCTCTCCTCGTTGCAAGTAGCATCAGATATGGCAACTTAGCCTTCTCTCTTATCCATGTGATTTCCTCTCTCTCCCACCCCTTGACCTTCGACGTCGGTTGCGTCGCTGGTGCGAGCTCACTGGGACACCGGAGCTCGCGAGGGGGGAGGGGGTGTCTCCCTTTGCGGGGACGCCTGCAGAAGAAGGGGGGGGGGGGGTCGGCCCCCTACGAGCACCGCATCTTAGCCCCCTCCCCCCCTCCCATTTTTGCCTGCGTACATCACTGTCACGCACAGGCAAAGGGGTGAGCTCCGCGTCTCGCGGAGCTCGAGGGGGCCGCCCCTTGTATGGACGAAGAGAGGAAATGATCGCATGGATGCCACGTGACGGCGCAACCAGCGGTCGATCGTAGGTACAAAGGTCATCGGGTGAAACGGACATTCGTATTACAAAGTGAAGTTGGAGGATATCGCTGAGCAAATATCAAAGTTGAAGAACATTTAGCTTAATTTATCATAAATAACACTTATCAATTACACATATTATGTTATAAGCATGTTTAATTAACTTATAAGTCCAACTATAAACATGTTCTAGAAACGTTGAAAAATCAATCTCAAAAAATTATGAGAAAAAAATCATCAAAAAATGTGATAAAATATTTTTAAAAACATTCAAAATTCAATCTTTTATTTTTTTCTCTCACAATTTTGTTACGAAAATTTTTTTAATCAATTATGACCAATAGTTTTTATCATAAATTTGTCACTTATATTATTATTAGTGACATATTTTCACTCTATAAAATTTCCATTTTCATGTAGTGCTTGTACACCAGTAATTACTTACCTTGTTCGCTAGAGAGAGAATTTTTTAAAAATTTTTGGATATATTAATTGATATTAATCTGCTCATAAAAAAGGTTTGCTTCAAATATAGTTTTTCATAAATTATTGAACGTCCCCCCATATCGTTTTGGCCATATATATTTGACTTCAAGTTTAATTGCCCAACTTAATTATAAGCTCCAATAGAATTGAAATTGCAACAAGACATTGCCAATGTAACGCCCCGAGACTCACGTGACTTTCACGTGATTAGGGTCTATTTGGCAAACAACTAATGGAGGGATGGGATGGGATGGTGTGGTGAGTGATGGGGTGGGGTGGGGTGGCGGGGTGTGTCATTAGAAAGTTCATGTTTGGATAATAAATTATATAAGATGTGGGGTGGGGTAATGAAGATTTTATTTATATAAAAGTCATTTTTATCTTTCATTATATATTTAAATTATTTATAATCGTTAATTATGGGTGAGCATGAATCGGGACGACTGGTCGCCCTTGCCCGCACCGGTTCGGATTTTTCAAAATTTTTTCCGACCCGATGGATAATTGAGTCAGGACTGAGTCTCATTTCTTTGACACTCGACCAGGTCAGGTCGGGACCGAATCCAAGTTTTACGTCCTGACCCGATTGAATATATTATATTAATATTAAATTATTTTTAAATAGTATATTTATGTTTATTTTGAATAAAATTTTATATTTACTAAAAAGTTTTATTTAATAAAAATTATAGATAAATATGTATTCATATTAGAAAAAAGATAATATGTATATATATATATGTGTGTGTGGGGGGGGGGAGAGAGAGAGGGTGGTTTAATTTGGTAATAAGAGAAATAATTTAATTTGGTAATAAAAAAGGGAAAGAGTTTAATTTGGACTAAAATAATCTCTCTCTTCTCATTCCACGAATTTGGTGAAATGAAAAATGTAGTATTTGAAGGGCTTAGCTATTCCACCCCACCCCTCTTAACTTAAATAAAAAATGTAACCAAACAGGGTGTAACTAATTACATTCCCTCATATTCCACCCCATCCCTTCATAACCCTCAATCCAAACAGACTCTTTGAGTCGTCCCAGATACGCTACTTAATTTTTTATAAAATATTTTTTTATAGAATAAAATCTATAATGCGGAATATAAATAATAAATGCGGAAGACTTTTCAAAAATAATAACTAATAATTCATAATAGTCAAAATGCTAAAACATCCATAAGTTTACAATTCCAATAAGTGGGGAAATAATAAAACTAAATAACTTGATCTAATATCATGTGCAACATCTGTCTGTCACTGAGCGTAGTCACCTACAGGACCATCATCTACAGCTCTCTCACTTACACGGATCCAGGTACAGGAAAATATTCATGAGTATAAAAATACTCAGTACGTAGGGTCTAAAAAATAATCAATATGCTCAATCGAAAATAAGGTATAATCAATAATGAGTCAATTGAACAGTCAATACAATAACCAATTAACAATTTATCAATATGAACAATATATCAGGCTATGGTCAAAAGACCAATATAAAATCAATAACAATTTTCCAATTAACAATTATCAATTGCTTGATCAATAAATCAATATTAAATTAACAATTTCAATTCAATAATCAATGGTCATTGGCCAATAATAATTCGATTCAATAGGACAACAAATTGCCAACTCAATGCCAATACCATGATTCAATTCAATTTCAATTTTAATTCCATTCTATTCAATTTACAATGTTCGGAGTTATCCAAATCATGAGGAGCACTCAGTCAATTAAGGGACACCATGCCACTTTCATGCAGGCCAGCGGGGGATCAGTGCCACGGCAAGCTCGATACGATTCAATGGGTTCGTGTATGGTGCGGGACGAGTGGCCATACACGGGACAGTCATAGCTTTTACACTATCTGCCCCATTCAATTCAATTCAATTCAATTGGTCCCGACTTAGTGGCAATAGTAGACATGGGCCTAGTAGCTTTCGGCTTTTATCTTGTTTACTTACAATGTCTATCTTTGATAAATTATCATTTATGTTAAACAAGACATATGCCAACAACTAAATAAGCAACAATACAATCATCAATAAGATCAAAGATTATAATAATATAATCAGAAAAGAAAAAATCAATAATTAATATAATCAACAATTCACTACAAATCAATCATTAATAATTAAAATTGCTAATCATAAGAAATCTTGATTTCTATATATATATATATATATATATATATATATATATATGCTGACCGAGAAATTCAAAAATTGATTTTCCTTGTCGGAAAGATCATAAATGAAAAAAAGGACGGACACACATTTTTTTTTCTTTGCATCTCTCTCTCTCTCTCTTTGTTTTTTTTCTAATTTCTCTTTCCTATCTCTTTCTCTATACATTTTGCGGCTGTAAATCAAAATTTTCCTTTTTACTTCTCCCCAATTTTCCTCCTATTATCTCTCTAGCTATTTTGCGGCTGTAAAGCTCTTCCCTCTCTCTTCATGGACGAAAACATCACGTCAAATAGAAAATTGCGACCGTAATAAATCTAATTTAAAACTAAATTACACCGTAAAACATCTCGATACAATAGCAAATAAAATCCCCTCACGTACTTGGTGGACGAACGTTTATCGTGCTATCGCCGATGAATCACGCCCATCGTCGTCGGACACCACGCACACGAAGGAGAAAATAATTTCTCTCTTTTTTTCTCTCGCATTTTGTCGGCCCTAATTTTTTTTATTTATAGGATTAATAAATCCTTAATCACATTTTAACTATAATATCCCATCTAATTCAAATTTAGTCTTCTAATTTATCTCTTCACCGAAGTCAATCTTATTCTAATAATTAAATAATCTCATCACTAATCAAACTCCTCTCCAATTTTATTTTTATTTTCATAATTATTAACTATAATAATATTAATACCAATATTCCCATAATAAAATAATTATTTATTAAATACAACAAAAATCGGGGTCGTTACATCATAACCTCCTTAAAAATAAATTCGTCCCCCGAATTTGGATGAAAGATATTACATTATCTCATCTAAATAACTCCGAAAAATCTTTTCTAATCTCTTCTTCCAGTTTCAGGTGGCATCTTCACCTCTATGATGTGTCCAAGCCATATTTTATTCTTCATATGCTTGATTTGGTATTCCACGATCTCTATAGGTTGATCAGCACATGTTAGATCTACATTTAAATTTGGTTCCTCCATATTCACCACATTAGTATCATCGTATTGGTACTTACGCAGCATCGACACATGGAAGACATTATGCCCGTGTCTGTATGATGACGGTAGCGCCAACCTGCAAGCCGCATTTTCAATTAATGCAAGTACCTCGAAGGGGCCAACATACCTTGGGCTCAACTTACCCATCTTCCTGAACCTCATTTCCCCTTTCATCGGAGAAACCTTTAGCATAACTCGATCTCTCACTTCGAAAATTTGTTCTCTTCTCTTCTTGTCAGCATATGTTTTCTATTTTGTGAATGCTGCTTTTAACCTCTCTCTAATAAGATGAACTTTTTCAGCATCTTCCATGGTTTGCTTCATTAGCTCCTCTAACAAGAATTGTCGTCCTCCCACCTCACTCCAACAAATGGGGAGCGACAAAGCCTTCCATACATGGCTGCAAATGGTGTCATGCCTATGCTGGAGTGATAGCTATTATTGTATGCGAACTCGATCAATGGAAGATGTGTCCAACTACCACTACAGTCCAATGCACATGCCTGGAGCGTAATTTCTAGTGTCTAAATCGTCCGTTCAGACTGCACGTCGGTCTGAGGAACGTAGTACTAAGATTCAATTTCGTTCCAAAAGCACTCTGGATGCTCCTCCAAAATTTTGCTGTAAATCGTGGATCTCTATCCGACACAATGGAGACTACCACTCCATGTAGTCAGATAACCTCATTAATATAAATGTCCATTAGGCTTTCGACGGACTGCTTTCATTTGATGGGAATGAAGTGGGCCGCATTGCTAAACCGGTCCGCCACCACTCATATTGCATCATGGCCTTGCTGAGTTCTTGGAAGCCCAGTGACGAAATCCATAGTCACCTTTTCCTATTTCCATTGTAGGATTCCAAGTTCTTGTAGTACACCATAAAGTCTTTGATGTTCCACTTTCACTTGCTGGCATATTAGGCATCTTGCAACGTACTCGGCCACATCCTTCTTCATATTATTCCACTAGAAGGCTCGTTGCAAGTTCTTGAACATCTTCGTGCTTCTAGGATGAATGGAGAACTTTTGACTTGTGGCATTCATCCAACACTTGTCTTCTCAATGCTTTATACTCAGGGACCCATAATCGTCCCCTATATTTGATCACTCCATCTGTGATCAAAAAATTTGTAGGAATCTTTTCGTACAATTTGAGTAGATGGTTGTACTCGTTATCGTTTGGTTGTGCTTTGCCTATCTTCAATAGTAGCTCGGGTTGCATATCGAGGTGTGTCATTATTCGTACACCATCACTACTACTGGACTGACCTGTATAATTCAATCAATCATATTCTAGTGACTCACTCTCAAGCATGCGAGTGATCCTACCCATGTTGCATCAAGACGCACCCCAAGGCGATGCCACATGCGTCGTTGTATATATCATAACTTCCTTGGCCTGAAGTATGGTAAGAATAGGTGCTCTCGTCAATCTTTTCTTCAGCTCTTGGAAAATATGTTCACACCTTTATGACCATTCATATTTGACGCCTTTCTTTGTGAGATTTGTCAATGGCGATGCAATCTTGGAGAAATATTATAAATCTTCGATAATATCCTGCAAGTCCGAGGAAGCTTTTGATCTTCGATACATTCTTTGATTGCTCTCAATTGGCAACTGCTTCCACTTTAGCAGGATCCACTGATATCCCATCTTTACTAATGATATGTTCGAGAAACATTATCTCTTCTAATCAAAACTCGCAATTCGAAAATTTGGTGTACAACTTATGCTCTCGCAGAGTCTGTGGCACGACCCGCAAATACTCCTCATGTTCCTCTTAGTTCGACGAATAGATGAAAATGTCATCGATGAAAATTATTACGAACTTATCCAAGTATGGCCTGAATACCCGGTTCATTAAATTCATAAAGGTTGTCGGAGCGTTGGTCAGCCCAAATGGCATCATTAGAAACTCATAGTGGTCATATCTTGTCCTAAAGGCTATCTTTGGCACATTGTCATCAGCTATCCAAAGCCGATGGTAACCGCTTCGCAAGTCGATCTTGGATAACACCTTTGACGAAGACAATTGGTCGAATAGGTCATCGATTCTTGGTAGTGGGTACTTATTCTTTATCACGACTTTGTTCAACATTCGATTCTATGCAGAGTCTCATAGACCCGTCATTCTTCTTCATGAATAGCACAGGAGCGCCCCATGGGAGACGCTCGGTCGGATGAATCACTTATCCCATAGCTCTTGGATTTGGGTCTTCAATTATAACATCTTTGCTGGAGTCATTCTCTATGGTGCCTTTGATATGGGTGTAGTACCCAGCATCAAATTGATGCGGAAGTTGATCTCCCGCAGTGGTGGTAATCTTGAGACATCATCCGAAAAGACGTCCAAAAATTCCTTCACTAATGTGATGCTATCTCAATCTATCTCAGCCCTATCTGTCTTGATCACACTTGCCAAGAATCATCGACGTCCTTTCTTCAGTAGCTTTTGGGCGTTGATAGCTAACACCAGGACCTTGTTCTGCTCTAGTGGCGTGCCTCTGATGATAATCCGAGGTACTCCTGGTGCTCTGATCACTATTTTCTTTACTCGGCAGTGTAGGTAGACATCGTGGTAGGACAACCAGTCCATACTCAACACTATGTTGTAGTCCCTAATCGGAATGACGATCAGGTCCGCCGAAAAGTCCTTGTCATTTATCAATCCAATAACTATTTATCATCTATTGCATGACGATAATATTTCTCATTTTTAATTAATTCTTTATAAGTCATAGGGACAACATGACATTTTGAACTATCTCCATATCATAACATTATGCATATTTGCTATTCTCATAGGTAGCATTCCCAACTAAGTTAGAGATCAACTTTCCAATTTGAATTCATAATCTTTCCTAAAATAGGAATCCATTGAGATCTACCTCACTTTTATCTTAATTTATGATGCCTTAAGGATAACGTGGGGGATAACCTCCTTAGGCCTTTTGTTACAGTCTTAGAATAACATCCTTAGAACTTTTGTTATTCCTTTCGGAATAATCTCCTTAGGTGTTTCCTTATACCATCAATTTCATTTCCATTATTTAAGGATTTATGTTATCCCTCGCTTTATCCATGGCTTCACTAACCAATTCCCAATTGGCATAAATTAATCCGCGGTCACTGCAATCCATCTTGAGGGAGATTTGCTCAATCTCCTCCATCCATTTTTGTACATCCTCGAAGTCATCCTTCCCGTCAAACTGAAGGGACTGCAACTTTACAAACTTCTATAGTGTCCCTACGATCATGCCCAAACTACCATGTAAGATTTAAGGGTGAGAGTACTCTGTATGAGTTAAGTGGGATCCATAAACATCCTTGCCTCAACCTCATTCTATTAGGGACCTCGGGCCTGCTGTATATTCTTCAAGCCAGCCGCTTATGGCCTGTGAGCCTAAGGCCTATTGATGACCCGCTACAATTTCCTCCTAGGAGCACGTGAAATATGGCTCGGGAAAGCCATAGCAGCCGCTCTCATACATCAATAACAATAATAATTTTATTAGTGTGAGCTCCATAATCTATATCACAATACAATACTTAATTGATCCTACTTGATGGTTGCAGTAGTTTCTCGTGACAGTTGCACATGAACTCAATTCTAACTATTAGAGACAGCTAAGAAGTGTCTCTCCTTAGACTATGATACCTTCTGTAACGCCCTGAGACCCACGTGACTTTCATGTGCTCAGAGTCGTCCCAGAGATGCTAATCAATTTTTTATAAAATATTTTTTTGTGGAATAAAAATTTATAATGAGAAATATAAACCATAAATGCGAAAGACTTTTCAAAAATAATAACTAATAATTCATAATAATCAAAATGCTAAAACATCCATAAGTTTACATTTCCAATGCGGAAATAATAAAACTAAATAACTTGATATAATATCATGTGTAATATTTGTCTGTCACTGAGCGTAATCACATACAGGACCATCATCAATAGATCTCTCACCTGCACGGATTCAGGTATAGGGAAATATCCAAGAGTATAAAAATACCCAATACGTAGGGTCTAAAATACAATCAATATGCTCAATCGAAAAGGTATAATCAATAATGAGTCAATTGAGCAGTCAATACAATAATCAATTAATAATTTATCAATATGAATAATATATTAGGCTATGGTCAAAAGACCAATATAAAATCAATAACAATTTTCCAATTAACTATTACCAATTGCCTGATCAATAAATCAATATTAAATTAAAAATTCTAATTCAATAATCAATAGTCGGCCAATAATAATTTGATTCAATAGGACAATAAATTGCCAACTCAATGCCAATATATCCAAATGACCATGATTCAATTCCATTCAATTCAATTCAATTTCAATTTTAATTTCATTCCATTTAATTTACAATGTTCGGAGTAAGTCCGATACGATTCAATGAGTTCATGTATGGTGGGGGACAAGTGGTCATACATGGGACAGTCGTAGCTTTTACACTATCTGCCACATTCAATTCAATTGGTCTCGTCTTAATGACAATCAGTAGACATGAGCCCAATAGCTTTCGATTTTTATCTTGTTTACCTACAATGTCTATCTTTGATAAATTATCATTTATGTTAAACAAGACATAGACCAACAACTAAATAAGCCAATAATACAACCATCAATAAGATCAAAGATTATAATAATATAATTAGAAAAGAAAAAAATCAATAATTAATATAATCAATAATTCACTACCAAGCAATCATTAATAATTAAAATTGCTAATCATAAGAAATCTTGATTTCTATCTATGTATCTATATATATATTTGCTGACAGAGTAATTCAAAAATTGATTTTCCTTATCAGAAGAATCATAAATGAAAAAAAAGGACGGCCACACATTTTTTTTCCTGGCCGCAAAAGGATTCTCTCTCCTACCTCCTCTCGGTTGGTTTGGCGGCCGTAAACTCAATTCTTTCTCCTTTTTTTTCTTTGCATGTTTCCCTCTTTACTTCTCTCTCTCCATCTTATATTGCGGCCGCAATTCGATTCCCTTTATATTTTCTTTTTCTTTTTCTCTATTCCTCTTCCCTCTACCCGTTTGCTGCCATAAACTCCAATGTTTCTTCCTTTTTTTTTCTCCCTTTCTTTTGGTCATCTTTCCCACGTTGTTTTTTTTTTCTAATTTCTCTTTTCTATCTCTTTCTCTCTATACCCTTTGCGGTCGTAAATCAAAATTTTCCTTTTTACTTCTCCCCGATTTTCCTCCTATTATCTCTAGCTATTTTGCGGCCGTAAAGCTCTTCCCTCTCTTTTCGCGGACGAAAACATCACGTTATAATGTCGAACAGAAAATTGCGGCCATAATAAATCTAATTTAAAACTAAATTATGACACAATAACAAATAAAATCCCTCCTACGTACTGGTGGACGAACGTCATGAATCACGCCCATCGTCGCGACGCCCGCCCGTCGCCGGACACCATGCACACGAAGGAGAAAATAATTTCTCTCTTTTTTTTTTCTCCAGCATTCTGCCGGCCCTAACTTTTTTTATTTATAGGATTAATAAATCCTTAATCACATTTTAACTATAATATTCCATCAAACTCAAATTTAATCTTCTAATTTATCTCAGTCAATCTTATTCTAATAATTAAATAAATAAATTCTAAATTAATTAAATAATCTCAGTCAATTTTATTTTATTTTCAGAATTATTAACTATAATAATATTAATACCAATATTCCCATAATAAAATAATTATTTATTAAATACAGGAGAAATCGGGGTCGTTACAGCCTACGACCGAACATGTTCACAAACATGAAGATAGCAAGCAAAACAACTTAATTAATAGTAATATTTTGTGATCGTATACTAGAGGATCACTGGAATCTTCCATCTATTATTTTTTTTACATGTAGCACTAATAGCCATGCACCATCATTTCCCAGTACATTTGAATGAGATAAATTGTAACTTTAATCAAGAAGGATTTACTTTTTTCGATGTAATCTGATGGGTAAAATGTCCTAGCAAAATAAATTCATTAGTAAGTATAACATTTCAAAAAATTTCTGAATTAATTAATTAAATAAATGTAATATTTATTTGTTTAATTAATTATGAAAATTTCGTTGAAAAATATAAGATGAAAGTTAAGAAGGAAAAGAAGTTTTTTTTTTATAGATAAGAGATTGAGATGAAGAAAAGAAAGAGAAAGAATAAAGTGCAGGTCCCTAAGCTTACAAGTAAGTTATAAGTTAGTTTGAAAAACTCTATAACATTATAATATGACTAATAATAAGATATCAAATCTATTTATAAGTAAAAAAATCAATTGGATGGCTGCTTATTTTTCTAAGAAGATAAGATAGTTAGTTGTATCATAATTACCTTGATATTATTAATATAAATAATTTTATCCAACCATATAATTATTTATTTTTAAAAATAAGCTTCAGTCAATAAAATACTTATCAGCACTTCAACTTATCAATTATTTTGTATGATCAAATCCAAAGGGGCCCCTTAGTTATAAAAATTAAATGCGGTTATCAATAGGATTCATTATTAGATTTAGAGGGGTTAGCAACCTAACCCTGAATTAGAGTCTAATTCATTAGGAGTCAAAGTCCTTTCCCTTATAAATAGACCTCTTCACTCAAGAGCCCTTTCTTTATAAAAAGTTATTTTTCTCCTCCACTTTGAACCTTTATTTCTCCTCTCAATGTTCGTGCATGCCTGTTCCGATTAATCATATGTTTATGAATTTACCCTCTGTCAAAGGACGCCAGACATTTCATCAGAGGACTCACAGACATTTCGTCAGAGGACTCACCCTAGTCTTGAAAATCATGCATAAAGCTAGGGTTTTCAAGTATTTTTGCCTAGAAAGGCATGTGTGAATTCTCCGTTCACTTTTGGATAGAATTTCTTTATAAAATGATTAAGATATTGTAGGTTTAAAGCATCGTTATTGTTTTTTATTTATAAAAAAATATATCCCTTTTTGTTTTATGTCAAAAGGATGTCTAAATTGATTAGAAAGTAGTGTTAAAGTCTCAAAAAACCGGCATCCAAGTTCCAGTGTATAGGAATCCGGCCCGCGCTAGAAAAATTTGGCCCGGGTTCTTCAGCAACTAGGAAAACTCAGCGCATACAGATCGAATCTAGACCCGGTTCGATCTGAGCTCGACCCAAGTACTAGAGGACCCAACCTATATTCCTCTTTTGATGAGTTACGAGTTTCGGGTTTCGATTTTCACCGAACAAAATCTGTAAGAAGAGGTGTCCTGTCGCCCGGTCCAAGCCACATAGGAATCCGGCCAGTGTTTTTAGCAAGGAAAAGTGTAGGGTTTTGGATTATGAAGAATCCGACAGCAATCACCCATGACTCAGTCCGAGTTTTGATCAAACTCGCCCCGAGTTTGATTGTGCCGGCCTCGATTCTGCATAAATTGTAGATATGATTTTGTATTGATTTATAAAGGTGTCAAATGACATTTTTACTCCTATATTGACACTTGAGGAATAGAACAAAAAAGATAGATAAATAGGAAAAATATAAAAATTAAAAAATGGAATCCTCATGTGCGTTGAATGTTAAAGTTAAAAAAAGGGGATCCCTGCAATCTTACTAGGATGACATTGCGAATCTCAAGTCTTTTGTGAGTACGTGAATGCCTGGTCCTAGTTCATCTACCTTGACCCATTATTATAGTCACATGAAAGTGCATCTTGATCCATAATAAAAGAAGTCAAGCTCGCCTAGGACCATATTTGTCAGTAAAAGATATAGTGCAAAGTAAAAGATATAGTGCAATACATAAAAAAAGAATTGTAAAGAAAAGAAAGTATGGAAGAGTATAACAAGAATGGAAAAGAATAGAAAGAATGGAAAAGAAATTAAAAAAATAAAGTATTGCAATGTTTATTAGTTAAAAAAGAAATTAAAAATATGATGATGTTTGACTTAAATGCTCATTGTGCTCTATTAAGTTATTTCATCCATTTTCATTATTCAATGTACTATGTGTAATTGCTCAGTATCATGTCCCGTGTTTGAACCACACAAGTCATTGAAGTTAGAGATGGAGGCGCTTGCAGCAACAAAGTTCATGGTGATGCAGTTGCACTTGGAAGTCGGTCTTAGAAGTTGCTATTTTAATATTATTGTTTCCATTATGATGTCATAATTATTCTATAATATGTGATAGGTAGAGGACTCATCATAACAGAATTATTAGCTTTCGTATTATTATCTTAGTTTGATTATTATTATTATTTATTAAGAATTAGTCAGTGTTTGAATTTTTTGAAATTAGTTATTATTGTTTATTAGTTATTACTTGTTGCCTTATGATGCATGCAAAATAAAACATATACTTAGGCAAGCATTCAATTTTATCAATTCATTTTTATATGGCACGTATTATTTTATGAGCTTATTTTTTTAATTTGATAAAAAATGAAAATATACACATTTATCATTTTATTATCTAAGCCGCAAACTTGTAGCTAAAAAAGATTAGCCACGCATTAGCGTCGACAAATCGCCACTGAAAAGGGATGCCAAAAATCAAAAACCATTAGCCTCGCCATGGCGCCAAAGCGCACAATGACGCTAAAGATCCCGTCGATGCTATGTCGACGCCATGTTGACACTAATGCGAGATGCTATTATGATGCTAATCGCTAACATAATCCCTAACTCGGTTTCATTGCCATCGCCGGTGATGCTACGTCGACGCCAATGCATCGCTAAGGTGTAGGCACCAATGTGGCGCTAATGTGTAGCTAAGTGTGCGACCCAATTTGGCGCTAACGAGATGCTACATATTATTGTATTGACAAATACTTGCTCTAATCACTTACATGATCAACTTACATCATCAATTATTAAACTACATCATCTATCGGATTTATGCTTAAACTACATCATCAATTTACATCTTCGGATCGGGTGCCCCGCCATGTACGCCCACTAATCAATCATCACACGGATTCCCATGGCCACGAATCATCAGAATTGGAGGATCACCACCATGGATGTGGGGCGTAAACGGTGCTCACTAGAGGAGGGAGAAGGGGATCGGAGCACAAGGAGGTGGTGGCTGGTCGCTGGAGGAGGTGGCAGCTTCGTCCCTGGAGGAGTGGTGGACACGGAGGAGCACACGTCGGACATGGAGGGAGAAAGAGAGAGAGATGATTTGAATGGGACATGGATCGCAAAAGAAGGGGGATTGCGGTGCGTCGAATTAAAATAAAGGAGGGTAAGGATGCATCTTTGACGAACACAAAGATCGAGCATAGCAATGCAAAACACGCGACGCCAAATACAGTGCGACACCATGAAGTTAATTTTTTATTTTTTAAGTAAACTTTGGAGAAAATTATACCCCTTAAGTAAATTCTCATAATTTTAAATTATAGATATATAATTAAGATATGACATGATATGATATATATGTATGTGTAGGTATATATATGTGTGTGTGTGTTATACTATTTATATTAATAAATGTGTACATAAGTAAAAATTCTATCTTTTAATTACATATTCATATACATATATATATATATAAACTTGTACACATATTTATGAATCTTTTTGTTAAATCGTACAATGATTGTCAGAGGTCGCAGTTGGGGTGGTGAGGCTCCCTTTTCCCTGCGCGTCGACGCAGGGAAATGGTGGACCTCACCCCCTTTGCGACCTAGGGGGTGGGTGGGGTGCGTCATATATGTGGGGTGGGGTGGGGGGGGGGGGGCAGCGAGACGCCCCCACTCCTTTCCCTGTGCCGGCGTGGGCAGGGTGGGGTTGGGGGCGAGGTCCCCTCATTTCTCCAGCCAGGGCGTGTAGGGAATGAGGGAGCCTCGCCCCTCTCGGTGATGTCATGGGGGGGGCATTTTTTGCGCATGCTGGCTTACATGATTTGAGTATTTGTTGGATCATATATGAACTATTATGATTTTTTAACGGGCGTGACATACGCTTTAAAAATAGTTGAGCAATTGTAAACCTTAAGAGGTCCATTTTTAGCTCCTATAAAGAGTCGTACTTGTACTCGTAGGTCGCACGATCCATTTATCATATTTGGATGAACAAAAGAGCAAATAATTATGCCAAATGCGGACAAGTGAGAGATTGAAATGAGTATGCCCTTTTGGACTACACAGTGGGCTGCGTGCGTGGTCCACTCGGAAGTGCCTCCTCCACACTCAAAGCGTGTGATCGCACACGTGGGGCACGCTCGTGGTTCACGTGGACCGCGTTGATCACGTGATCGTCCGGATCATGCGTAGATCACACGGACCGCATTGATCGCGCAGATCACGTTGATCGACACAAGTCGATCGCGCGAGTCCACACAATCTCGTGTGGATCATGTGTTGCCCCTCGTCCAAATCTACTCGCTTATAAAAGGAAACGTATACCAAAGAAGGTTTGATCTCCTATTTAGAGGTACAAGTGCGTCCATTCACTTTGTGAAAAGTTTTAATGATCCGATTTGCAAGAGGTATTTCGCTATATATATATAAATCCAACAATTCTAAATATTGACGGAGCGTCCACCGAAAAACAAAAGACTTGTATCCACGTATCGCTCTGCCTCTTCCCCGGATCAAAACAAAGCATAATATCTTACCAAAATAAATACGTGACAAAAAAAAGCAACCCCACCACCCAGTGATCGGTTAATATGCCGCAAAATTAGGAACGTTGTCCTCCAAACCGGATCTAATTCCCATCATTTATTCCTAGTGGCTTATTCCCAAGTTTTCACTGAAAAAAAAAGAAGAAAGAACATGTCTTCATTATGGACCATTATGTTATATTCTTTCCTTTTTTTTTTACAGTTTTCTTCTGATTGATTGTCCTATATTGGCTCAATTTTTTTTTCTTGGATGCTTTCTTTTTCCTTTTTTTTTTTGTTACAGTAAGATCTAGATAGCTTAAATAGATTTTTCTGTCAGATGATTCTTAAACTAAAATAATACAAGTTATTGTACTCCATTTCATCATGATGGATTGAGAGCATGACTCTTCAATGCATGTATAATAATACAATTTTACTATTACTTACACATTGATTTCAAGTCCAAAGTTCTCAATCGCATCTTGTCATTTATAATAATACAATATTACATATTACTTTTACTCAAAGTTCTATTTGTTTTTAAAAATAAAAATTTCGGCTAACAAACTGAGGAAATATCTCTGCGGTGCTGCTGTTGCATCTTCTTCTTGTCCTCAGCAGTTTTGCTTCTGTGTTCATCCATTTGGCTTCCCCCGGGACCTCAGATGCCATTGCTCCATTGAATCCTCCTTTCCTCTAAAGCATCTTTCTTCATCCCCTCTGCACGTTCTCGTTCGTCGAATCGGATTGGAGGTGTGATGTTTCCCGTTGGTTCAATCAAATCCATTGTTTCCTACCTCTGAGATCATCAAAATCCGTTCTTTCTGACTCCTCGCGTCTCTTTATCTCTTCTTCTAGCTCATCAGATTCGAAAGAATGCGGTATCAGAAGTTGGTGAGGAAATGATGCTCTTGTACAAGGTCAGCTTCTGAAAACTAGTAATGTGCAGCATCCTTCCTTCTGGGACGCCATTGTTTCGCCCCGATTCAGGGCCCTTGCCAGCATATACCATAAAAGATGGTTCCTTTTCATTTGCATAATAAGAGATTTCTTAATCATGTTCGAGTGATTGGCGTGGATTTCGATTCAATTTCGTCGTCGTTTCAGAAGTTTATAGAGCGTGAAAGATTTTCTCAAGGACATGCCATCATCTGGTGTTAGCATAATTTGTCCCAGATGTATAGGGTTCTTTAATTTCTCTCGATGCATGGATTTTTCTGCTTTAGCATGCAGCTTATTCAAATATTTAGGTCTGTTCCTGAGCATTTGCTACTCGCTTCAGTTTAGTTAAAGAGGGAAAGATTTGTTTCATACTTTCCTCCAAATCCTTCGAGTACTTTGTATCTCTTCTTTTATTGTTAAGTGGTGTTCTCTACATATGGCTGAATCAGCACACTCGACTGCTGCATACGACCAGATTTTATTTCTTTGTCCAGTTCTTTGTAGTCTCTGGAGCCCCTCAGTACCTTTTCTTGAGGGCTGCAGTCAAGAGGAAAATTGTTATTCAAACCTTTTGTTCTAGATATTGATCTTTTTGGCACCTTGATCAATACGTGCATTATACTCATTTTGCGATTCCTGATCTTCCATTCATTTTTCTGATTTATCAACGCCCACAAACTTTTGCTAAATCCATTTTCCTTTCCTTTATTATGCTTCTTCAATGGCTGCCTTGTCAAATTAGATTCATCTTCAATTAACTTATATTTCATCCTCTTGACTGTCATGATTTGCAGTTGTAAGACACATCATGTACAGAATTGGGTTGAGAGTTTGGGCAATTGCAACTCTAATTTAATTGCAATGTTTTGCAGCTACCATTGAGTGTTTGATACTACTATATAATTCTATGCTTGGGATCCATGGGTGGTAGAGGGAGAGGAAAAGGGAAGAAACTCACGGTGATCACTAGTCATGAGGATACAGGGAGCAGTGGTGAAGGAATTCCAACATATAGGAGAAGGGGAAGGCCTCATAAGCCTATGAAGGCTGAAGTTCCTGGTGATGATTCTGTCATGATGGAAGTTGATGAAGGCGAGAGAGATGTCAATCAGGAACCCGAAAACTTGATAGTGGAGAATGGGAAGAAGAAAAGGAGGAGGTTCACACAACTGAAGAACTCCAATTCAGTTTTTGAGGGAAATGGTACAGAATTGGAGTCCATTCATGATGATTCAACTCTGTCCAGTGGCTTTCGGCCTAATGGAAGTCGACGGAAGAGCAAGCCTCATCGAGCTGCTGAGGCAGGAGTAGAATGCAACTGAAATTTTACAACTTAATTGTGTTGATCATACATTGTTAGAAATTGAAGGGGGATGGAAACTGTGGTAGCCTGCCCTTTTAAGTTTTTTTGGCCCTTCTGTTGGACCTCTATGCCTTTTCTTTTCTGTTCCTGGTCTCCAAAAGTACATGAAAAATCTATTTCAGATGCAGAATTTATACGTCTTTGTGATCCTTCCTGAAGTAAGAAAGTTAGATATCTGATTTGTCTTTCTTTAATTTCTTTCTGGAGAGTTCTGATTTTCAACCCAGTACATGATAGTATTTATCTTGAACCAAAGAATTTATTCATATGGCTTTGTCATCTTGGTTTAAGTCATAAAACTGGAAAGTATCTGTTTTGCCTCGATTGAAGCTTCTTTTTGGAAGAATTGTGTCTTTTGAGCATCAGATTTTATCTGACATTTGCTTCAATCCTTCAGTATTTGTTACACTAGTGATTGTGGCACATTTCTATTTCTCAAATTATTGATATGGCTTGGTGAATGCGTATATGCAAGGTTGCATTACATTTACTCTATGACAGAAGTTATTCCGGGGTACAATCTTAGTTTCAGTTAGTCCTGGAATGACCTCGGAGTATCAAAAAGTTCTTTGTGCTGGTTGTTGGAAATTAGTTTGCGGAAAGAAGTACGAATCTTTTGGCCTTCTCTTTTTTCGTTCTGTTTTGTTTAGAATCTGGGACCAGCGAGAGCACCATTCATTGAAATGAAACTCTTCATTGTTTCTGATGGTAATTTGATTTAAAGCCAATTACTATCTCATGCTTCAATTATGCATGGGAATTATCTGTAAGATGGTGCAGTAATCTTTGAACTCTCGTATTGTGATGGTTCAGATAAATTCCATGTTAAATTGGCAATGATGCTTGTGTTGCAGTTATTCCTTCTGTTTTAACAAACTATAAGCATAAGTGTTATCTGCCATTTGTTAAATTATTCTAATCTTTGCTTAAAATTCTAATTGGCTTTGCCATGTCTAGATGTTACTGTTTAATTGATAATGAGTGTTCATCAATGTTGGAGTTTTGGATGAAGGTGACTTTCGTTGATGCTTTAAAAAGTTGGAATGTTTGGTTTAAGATCTGCATTTCACTTCATATAAAGAAAATTGTTCTGCAGAATCCCCCACTTCTTTTACCATATTCATAAATACTCAAAAAACCAGGGCTGGAGCTTACTCTGGCATTGTTAGAAAATATTGGATTTCGTATGATAGATAGGAAATAGTATCATCTGCAGGGACAAAGGACCTACTCTTTCTAATAGTATATATCGTATTCTTTACATTAGTTCCTTGCCATATTTGTTTTGGCGTCCAACACATTTTTGTCATCTGATATTTCTGTCTGGTTCTGTTAATTATTCCATTCCTTACAATGCCACGATATTTTATGTTCAGTCTTGTGTCTGTCATAAATACTACAATCTTGAAACCCTCAGAAATTTTTTAAGGAGCAGATGATCTAACTAGGGCACAGGAGCTTGGTACAATTGTCAAACATAACAACGGAAAGAAGACTAATGAAAGAAACGGATGCAAGAGATGTTTCCATATCACCAGACAACCAAAAGGTGAATTGATTTCCCAAGGTATCAACCTCAAGTACCGCAGGAACTACCTAAAACATTACCGGCACTTGTACAACGATGAACTTGTACACAGTATTCTTGTTGTAAATCAACTTTAGTTGGCACAAGTGGTTAATTAGAAGGGTTGTGTCCTAGGTTGACGCGAGCTAGCAGCCAAATCGATTCTCACCATTC
The DNA here is from genome assembly GCA_030549335.1 of Pontederia crassipes. NCBI lineage: Eukaryota > Viridiplantae > Streptophyta > Magnoliopsida > Commelinales > Pontederiaceae > Pontederia > Pontederia crassipes. Next base: position 8,332,968 of record JAUKPH010000018.1, on the reverse strand, counting down.
GTCTGAACATTCGAGTGTTAGTAGTTCCGGACGTCGATGATCCTAGATCTTGATCCGAATAAAGATATTCTTGCAATAGCCATCTTTCAGTAATTCTTCATGAGGTAATAAACATCCTAGGAGATGTGCTTCTAATTTAGAATAAATATGAATGACATAAAGGTGTATGCTCTTCATCTAGTTATTGTAGTTGATAAATTAGCTTAGGAAGTTACTAGTCTACCAGAAAATCCTTAAGAAGCATAATCTTGACTCTGAACTGGTTCTAGAAAAAAAGATAAATGTTACAAACATTATCATAGGGTCAAGTCAAGAAAGTATGAACTGTTACTTTAAAAAGAAGGAAATAATGGTGTCTTTGAAGACCTTTTTGTTTTGGGCTTCCCTTAGACAAAGTAATGTAAGATTTTCAGGTCTATGCTTATCTCTATATCCAATTAAATATATCTAGGCAAGAGAAAATTTTCACAATTGATCATCCAACTGTGCTTATAATCTTCCTTTGATCTTTTACTTTTACTTCCTAATAAATTTGTCCCTGAACCATGTCAGGACTTGGCTTTTATTCGTCCATTTATTTCATAGGAAAACAAAATTTCAAGTTATAAATTACAATGAAAAAGGATCTCCTGACTTGAACATCATGCACCATCCAAGTGATGCCAGAGAAGAGTGAGGGAAGGGGCAAGGAAGGAGTGATCGCCACTCTCCTCTGGTTGATGATTAAAAGCAATGTTTAAAATTTGGATCAGAGATCCACCAGAAAAAAAACTTTCGGATCAGGTCAAAGCGCTTGAATTATCGAATTGGATGTTAATAAAATAATGTAAATATACATTTAACTAAAATACTTACGAATATATATTATTTTCTAATTTAATAAAATATCATTCGAGTTATATGGCTCGTGGTATCTACATTATCTTATTAATCAATTTACGGACCATTTCATTGTAAAATGAAGATGAAGCAGCAGAACAATTTCGTAGTTGGACATTATTTTGTTACAAAGTAGAGATGAGTAACCAAAGTGGTGCTTTTTTTCTTATTTTTCTATGATAAAATTATTTTGTTTTTATTAGGTCGTGCATGTGTGCTGCTTCCCGTGTTCAAGTGCTGCTGTTGTTTCTGCATCTCGAAGCATCTGATATAACCTATTTACCTTGGGGCTGTTTTTTTTTTATATGAAAACATATCCAGAACGGACCCTTTGTTCTTATCTTTTTACTCAAATAGTCATTTCTTTTATGTGAGCGCATGAACAACTAGAACATTTTATTTGTTCTGTGTTTCACTTAGAACAGTTGCTCTCAAGCAACTCAGGGTCAAAATAGTTAACCCGGAACCCATCCAACTATGGAACAGATTATACCACATGAAAGTTATATTTTTAGCAACCGCCTCCTGCCACTTTCTCCTAAAAATATAACTTATATATATATATATATATATATATATATATATATATATATGTGTGTGTGTCCCTCTCTCTCTACGCACGCGCGTTAAGTGTTTTTTGTATGAAGCGTGTGTCAAACGACTTTATGCATATATATGAAAGATATATGAAAGATAATAATATGCATAAATTCGTAAAATTTTAAAAATGACAAATATAAATATTCTTGATTATTTGAATATATATGTATATAAAATGATCATGAAAACTTTTGTTTCTAGGTTCCACAATGGGAAGGTCAATATGCTCAATGTGACTAGCAACTTTGAACAATTATGCTTGAGTTCTAGTATATTGTTAAATGATTAAGTTTATTTCCAAACAATCATTAAATTTGTTCATAAAATGTGCATGAAAGATAAATCAAGCTTGGTCGACACAATTGGTTAGCAGAATTGTGTCCAATGAATTGTTGAAAGTTAGTAATCTAAAATTTAATTTTTGAAATCAACATTTGATTGGGAAAATATCGTTCTGTCCCGACTTCAAATTAGTCCGATCCTTTTGAATAATCTTGCATATCGAAAATTTCGAGTGGGTATCCCAAAAGGAACTGTACGTCAAAGATTAAACCATTTTTTTCTTTTTTTCATTAAAATCTGTTATTTTTTTTCCGGTTGGATTATGAAACTCAGAGAAACCTCCAACTGAGCTACTGCTAATGCTCCACTGGGTTCGTATCATTGTCCACCGAGTCATATCAGTTGAATCTGATAGAACTCCTGTAGATTACAGATTCGGTCAATTACTCACTCGCCAGACTGTTTCCACCACCTTTTTTATTGGCCTTGCTGCTTGCTTCCCGGTGGCCAATGGATGCCGACGCTCTGCGCCAGCATGCATGATATCTTTGCTCACAGTCACTTGCTGTACTGCTGGATCTGCTCTGATTTCATTTTTCCCTATCATCTGATTGCATGAGTTGGACAAAAAGCTGGCAGGAGATGAAAAAATGCGCCATAGAAAAGGACCACAGGACTACTGTGAACCCTGTACTGAGCTGCTGTTGCTGGTGCCTTTAGAGTTCCAGTTCTGTGTCAAAAGGTGGAAGAAGAAAGAAACAAAGCTCCAAAAGTGGATTGTCCTGAATTTGACATAAATGAATTATGAAGCAAAGTCACCAACCACGTCAAATGCTTCCCCTCCCATTTGAATTTCATGTTTCATTCTCATGTACATTAGAAGAAAAGTTGTTAATTTATGTTTAAATGATGATTATAGATATTAGATTAATAGATGAATATATCTCAAGCGATGCGGGGTATCGAAGTTCGAAAACAAAAATTTTCAATGCAATCGGTCAACTTCGTGTGACAGGTCGGTCGATCCTTCAAGTGATAACTAGATGGCACAATGAAAAATATGATCGACCCATCAACCGAAAAAGTGAGAAAGTTTCTCGATCGAGATAAGGTTTCTCATCGGTCGATCTGCTCCACAATCGAAAAAATGCGAGATGAACAAAATAAATAAAGACCAAAGATAGGTCAACTGCTCCTTCAAATCAGTCGAATATTTGCGACAGGTCATAAAAGGAAAACTCAACAATCATGTTGAGCTGTCGAGAAACTTCCATCTGTCACCTTGATCGGTAATGTTTTGGAAAAACAATCCAACAACTATAACTCATCAAGAAGTCTAGAAAAGTGATGTGAAAACCTAAACAAAAAAAATATTGATGCAAGAAAAATCATCTTAAAGCTTCTACAAACTCCAAGAGCTCATTCTTGAGTGTTTCTTACAAATCTTTCCCACTCTCCTTGTTGTTCAATTGTGAGTAGTCATTGTAATAAGAGAGCGTTTGAGAGAATTCTTTATTTATTTGTGATGAATTTGAGAGCTCCTTGTAAGAAGAGATGTGCATTGCCTCTTGAGAAAAAAAGTGGTGCATGTAAAAAGAGTTTTGCCTCTTCAAATAAGAAAAAAAAGATAGTGAAGTCTGATAGCCTCGAGGTCGAGAAGTCAGAGTGGGGACGTAGGTCAAAGAGTTGGATCGAATCTCATCAACACATCTTAAATTTGTAGCTCTTTTCATTTTTTTTTTAAAAAATGGTGCTTTTCAAAGTCAAGTGCTTTTCGATATTAATATTGGTATTAGAGTCAAGTTGCACTCACGATGAAATTCAATCGATCAACCGTCCTCAACTTCTCAATGCCTCGAATTTTGCATGTTTAAAAATTAAGATGCAAGCATATATGTGTATTATCGATATTGATATTTGATTTGCATGGAAAATCATCATTAGAATATACATAAGGAGACATGATTTTAGTTAATATAGATTGGAAATAAAAATATATTATAATTCTTCTTGTGCTTTGGATTCCACTTAATTTAACCACATTTCCACTTGTCAAAATGCACATGAAATTTGAAAAAAAAATTATTATCACTTCTGGAGGAACTCACAAAGTTAAAAAATCAATATTAAATATTCTAAAAACCATCAACATGATGCTTTTAAAATACTTGAAAGTGAATCTATAAATTAAATGATTGTTTGTGTTAATGAAATTGTGAATGACTTCAATCCTTTGAGTGAACCCAGAACTAGCGTTTAAAAAGTAAAATGTTTCTCAAAATGGCCCACAAAGAGAATCATAATCGAGGAGAAGGATTTAAACAAGTTGGACTTCGATGATCTCAAAGGGTTGCTCTTAACCTATGAGATAGGAATATATGAAGATAAAGAAGTAAATGCTTCCAAAAAAAATGTCTTAACCATTAAGGTAAAAAATGATGAAGATGATGATTTTGATGAAAGAAAGTTGGCACTCTGCGGAAAGAAGTTAGATAAGTATCTAAGATTTAAAATAGAAGAATGAATCCTCTAGGAGAAGGCAGACAAACAAAAATCATCGAATGTAAAAAGATTGGACACTACAAAAATAAGTGTCCAAATCTCATTAAAAAAGGATAAAGAGATTGAATTATCAAAGAAAAAGAAAAAGGTTTTCCAAGTTACTTGGGATGAAAGTGACCAAGATGAAAATAGTTCTTCCTCAAATGAAGATGAAATCTACCTTTGATTTATGGCAAATGAGGATGTATACTCTAACTTTTCATGTGATGAACTAAGTTCTTTTGACATGCATGAAGAATTTAGAAAGCTTATTCGAAACTATGGATCACTTAGAAAAAGGCATGACGAGTTGAAAGTAGAATTTGATATCTCATTAAATGATGAGAATACATGTTTAGAACTTTTGATTGATGTAGTAAAAACAAAGAATCAATCTTTCTGAATCAGTCTTTCCACCCCATCCTTAAATCATCTAAATGCTCTTTGTGTCATCTCCGTCCTCTCTGTTCCACCCGGGAGGGTTATCTTTATTTCTCTGATGTGGATGCAAGTAATCGTAGTTGCATTGCCCTCAGTTTATTTTTTTGGGAACACTTAGGTACTTAGTTGTCACAAAATCTTACGTCAATCCAGAAAGGAAAGCTTGTTTTATGAACCGAAGCATCGCACACGAGAGTGGCGATCACGCTGGTTCTGTAAACCTCTTCGCGTGTGCAACATAGGTTTCCTACGAGCAAGAGAGTGCCGCAGGTAAGTCGAGTGTCTTCCCCGTCAAGATTGATTATATGCACACGTGAAGGGGCATTCAATCGTTTTCATTTATATCGACCCAAACAGAAGAATCTAAATTCTGTAACAAAAGCATTTTCCGCAAGTCCTTAGCATAAGTTTCTATTGATTGCCTTGCATTTTCCAGACTTAGCTATTGTTTCCATATTATTTTCCCCATTTCGAAAACAACTAAAATGTTTAACTTATGAGAATTTCCCTTGTTCGTTATTGTTTTATTGTGGCAATCCTTTGCTCCAATTTTTAGCATTTTGTTCTGTCATCGAGTTATTTTTGAAGTATCTTTCGAAGATTTCGCAAACACTGTTCACTATGGATCGAACCTCAAGCACTACAATGATGTCATGTATACTTACGGATCACATTTCGATAGTGTAGAAATATTATAAATTTTAAAACTTCATTCAATATTTTTTTTTGTGTTTAAGAGCAACACGCTAGTGTAAAGGATAGACACGTACATGGCCCTGATTACATTAAGTGCGCCAATTTCATTTTACATGGCATTCTCTATATACACACTTTATGCGAGTCAACTACCAAGGATGAAGCGGTATGATCATTGCCAATCAATCATAGTCCTGATTGAGGACTAAGGGTGGAGCTATCCATATTTTCTAGTTACTACAAAGGGTCCATGGTGAATTTGAGTGGTTAAGGATGCCAAGGATTCTATTAGCAAGGAGTGATGTGCTGGTGTGGTGTAAACGCCTAATGCCAAGTCCCCCGTACTTGGGCAAGGTGAAGGTGTCCCAATTAATAGTATGGACACCCTTCTTTCCTCCCCCAACATACCAGAGGAAATAGAAAGAGAGTTTCTTGAGTGTCTCTAGGATTCCATTTGACATGTGGACAGATCCAAGTGAATAGATGGGCATGGAGTGCACTACCAAGTTGATGAGAGTCATTATGCCGATTTGTGATGGAATTTTTTTGTGCCAGGCGTGAGGATGCACAATCAATGATGGGATAGTGATGTGTTTGTAGGAGATTTTGGTCCCTAAATCGATAAATGGGTAGGAGCCCCTAGTAAATTCTAAGGTTGAGGAGAGCAGTGTGTAACACCTATATATTATGAGAGAAGCTGGAAGGTAGATCATGGATTTGGAAGAGTTGATCCTTAGTTTAGTTAGGTGTCCAAACAATTTAATTGGTTGTAAAGATGCTAATGATTTCTTGTGTAACGTGGGCCCAAGAGCTTCCTAGTATTTACAAAACAAGTTCACAGGTTAGCCATCAGGGTCGACCCAGAGGCTAACCTTGACATCCTTGGCTATGACAAGAATAATAAGGGTGTGTTTGGATAGCAGAACTTAAGTTGTAGATTAGACAAAAAAGTTTACGTTTGATGTTTGGATGAAAAACGTAATGATAGATAAATTTTAATAAGTGTTTGGATAAAAAATAAGAACTAAAAGAATCTTTTATAAGATAAAAAATTTATATTAGATAAGAATTATATTATTACTATACATTTATATATTTTTAGTTTAATTAAAAATTTTGGCTTCTATTAAAAATTTAAGTTATGACATGATATATTAATATTCATTTTGATTAAAAGATTTTTATAATATGAAATAATACTATAACATAAACAATATGTTAATAAGACTATAATATAATGTAAATTATACCATGTATATTTTTTTCTAAAAGCAATTGAATGTTTTAATTAGTAAAATTTATTTGAATACAATAAGATTTAAATTAATTTTTATCATGGAATTTCTTTAAATTTATTGTGCTATAATACTAAGTAACTACTTATTTATTAGATCTAATAAATTTACTTTATAAGTTTTATAATATTAATTAATAAATAAATGACTACATATGTGCATATAAATTAACAGATATATAGGCCTAATATTAATGGTAAATTTTAATTAATTATATTTTAGTATACTATACTACTATAATGAATACTTAAGAAAATAATTATTCAATATTGGATTATAATATTTATTTTATGAGCCGAATGATTATGCATTGATAAATAAATAATTATATAAATTTATTATACTATAATAGTAAGTAAAATATTATAATCAATAAAATTTTTATTTATTATTAGATATAAATCAATTTATTTCTTGTAATATTATGACAATATATTAATAATAGAAAATTATATATATAATATTAAATAGTATTAGTAGTCTAAAAGTAGGACCACTTACTTTTAGACCTACACGACAAAAAAAACTTTAAAAAAAAAAAGAGGCTGGTTCTTGCCATTGGCAAGAACTTACTAAGTTCTTGGCAATGGAAAGAACTTTTTTATGGGAATTTTAGGTCATGTGATCTTATCGAGTGTTTGGCAGAATTTAAGAGCGGCGACATGGGAGGTGTGCGAAGTGTGATGATGGCCAACTATCGGCATGGATGGATGGAGACTACGTGGGTTTCTAGAGAGAGGTCTGGTGCTCAACAAATAAGTTTTTATCTTATTTTCATTCGAGACCAACCCTAAGCCAATTGACTCGAGACTTGCTCCACTATTTGATGTTGAGTTGTCAAAGTAGAGCAGCATGCAAATTGTAAGGATTCCTTAATTGGTCAGATTTGGTAGGGGAGAAGTTCGAGGATTCATCCTTGGCTTCTATGTTTTCTACGATACATTTGGCCTCTCTAATTCTATGATCCAGCTCTCCTAGGACCTCAGGGTTCCACAAAATGGTTAGGTTTCTGATGATATTAAGTTTTTGTTGTAAGGATTGAGATTGTCTAGCTGAGAATGCTTGCTCGACAATGGCTTCCATTGGTATGGCAGTGAGAGCTAAGTTCAAGGAGTTTATGAGCTAGTGGTGGGTGACCAGTAGCCTATCAAGCCTATAGTGTATGTGCACAAGGCCGCTGGGGTTGTTGCACCCAAGCATGAAAGAGGGACGTCAACTAGGCCTTGTCTATCAATGAAGTCCTAAAAATGGTCATCCTTCCCACTCGTGAGATAAAGGATGCAAACTATTGTAAGTCTCTACCAAGACCCAAGGAACATCATTTGGCAGAACAATATTATACAAATCATTCAACAAAGCATTATGCATAGCAGGCAAAACATTAGCATAAAATGTAGGAAAGCAGAAAAGAGAGGTTGTTTCATGTGGCCCTGTATATGGTGGCCCAGTGCCATGATGATTCCACCTGAAGAGCTAGTTCCCTCCTAGCAAGTGTCAGCCAATGAGATCATAGGCGCTTGATAACCTATTTAACATGATTACAAACAACATGCGATTCTAAGAAAATAATAATGTCGGGGTGCTGGTGTCATATGATGTCGACGAGGTGGTCCCATTTTTTTGCTAAGTACACCCTGTGATAGCTCCATGATACAATCTTCATGCAGTCAATGGGGGTGGTGGTTGAGCCATTATCCTGCATGGGTGGACAACTTGTGAGTCTTGAGGTTTAGACTTTGACATGAGGCTTATCTTTATCTTTGCTATCAACACCGGAGTCCTATGTGGTAGCCAGGACGTAGAGCTGATGGTCTGGACTTCTTCTCGATGCATGGTCAAGGGTTGGGATAGAGCTCGGGGTCAGCCTGCTCTTCATCCCTAAGGCCATCATGGTAAAAATCTGTTTGATATGCATTGCTCAATTAAGAGGCTGCCAACATGAGATGCACTTATGAGGCTATGGCATCATGGCCATGTTTTGTGGGGAGACCGATAAGAGAAGCATTGCGGAAAGGCCCTTGCAAGCGAGGGGGAGGAAAGGATTGTGAATGGTGATGGGAGAGTGGATGGAGAGCAGCAGAGTGCATCCTCATGCGCTGGCATAGGAGTTATTATTTAGGTCAGGCGCAATGAGGAGGACATGTGGATGGTGATTGGGGGTGTTAGGTGGGGGAAGGCGATCTGGTGCCTGCAACGTATGGTCATGTTTGCAAAGCGATGCAAAGGGAACTTGTGATAATGGCGTATGGGGGATGCAGGCTATAGAGAAGGCGTGCTTATCATGACCATTGAATGTTTGCAGCATTGAGCTCTCCTTTGGGTTTTGACTAAACGGGCTATTGAGTCTGCCTAGTTGATCGTTGGGTCTATTGCGTGAGATATGTTGGTGTTGACCAGGTGATTGAGATTGATCTGGGAGCACTTGGAATTACCGGTATGAATGGCCCTTGGCTGACATCCGGTGGGTGGTTTGTGTATTCTGATGAGGATGTAGGGATCACTAGGGAAGCTAGTTGACATTGGCGCTTGGTCGTGGCACACGACCATGTGCTGAACAGGAGCACACCCCCAACTGCACCTTCCCCCATCTGGAGCTCGACATGATCAGATTTCCATGGACAAAGCTCCTTTGGTGCCCAATTTTACCACAATGGAAGTAGAACAAGGGGATATCTTCGTGCAAGATGCATTGTAGGTAGTGATCGCCATTGGAAAGGTTGATCCAAATGCCTTGGCACAGGCATTCAGTGCGATCGAGCTCCATGCGCATCTTGGCATAATGCTAGGTGGACGATAGTAGCGAGTCCTTTGTGATGTGCAGGGGAGTTCCAAGTCATCCGGCAATGCAATGTAGTGAGGCCTTGGTGAGGAATTGAAAAGGTAGTCCATACAGTTGAGTCCATGTTGGTACTAAGTTGACGGATGTAGTGAGGCCTTGGTGAGGAATTGAGTCCATGCAGTTAGTCCATACAGTTGAGTCCATGTAGTGAGGCCTTGGTGAGGAATTGAAAAGGTAGATCCTCTTGTGGCCGGAAGAAGGATTACGCATGAGCGATGTTGAGGAAGTGGTCGCAGACCTCCCATGACTCACCTATAACCTACAAATGATAGTTAGAGTTTTCAAATTTGTAAAGTAGGAAGTTGTTACTCAGTTCGATGGTCTTCAAGGGGTTGGACGTCCGTCATAGGCATGGCAAGGCCTCCTTTAAGCATGGCATTTCCATTGTGTTTCCCATGAAATGGCCATGGAGGCATATAGCGAGCTCAACTTCCATGTCGATGTCATTTTCCAAGGAAATGGAGACCTCATCGATAATGGTCACTTCCAAGCTTCTAAGTTGTCACGACGAGATCTAGAAAATTGGAGCCCGGTCTAGCTTCTGGCAGTCTATGCCCAAGATGGTCGGTGTGAATCTTGGGTTGGGTGTGCTAGGGAGATTTTGGTGCTCGTTTGTGTGTGTGTGTGGGGGGGGGGGGTGGAGAGGCGAGCGATAGCAGCTGGGGAGTTGAGAGGGGGAGTGTTTGCTAGTGGGGTGATGGTGGTGGAGATAGTGGCAACGATAGTTGTATGTTTTGTTTGAAAAAAATGACATTTTTTAAATTTTATAACCCCCATACAAAAAGAAAAATGATAATAATTTGTTTCTACTCCTTTGATCCAAACACTTGAATCCCAAATGCTCTGGTGGGTAAAAGGGAGGTTTGCCGACTTTGGAGAAGTTACCATGAGGGCGACTGAGTAGTGAAAGAAGAGATGTGAATTTGTTTCTAGTGCCAGTCCATAGAGGTTACAAGATGGATCAGAAGAGTTATTGAAACACGAAATGAAGTCCACCATGGGCAGCTGGCTATGCAAGAGTTTCCAACGAAAGCAATGGATCTTTGGGGGTGGTGTTGAGATCTTACATATTTTCTTCCAAAACGGTCATCCATTTGGCCTTGGCAAGAAAACTTGGTCACGGATGTATTTGTAGACTTATTTTACTTTTGGTAAGCCATAGGTATTTGTAACCTATATCCACATGTCAACATCGGCTATAGATGTTAAGTGTATCTCCAATATCGGTGAGCAAATATCATAACTAAAGAGATCTGTGAGAATTGGCAGGTTTCAAGTGTTTTGGTGTATTAGGGAGGAAACATTCAGGCCATGTAGTGGAATATCCATATTGATATAGGTAGGCATCCAGATTAAAGGGATGGAAAAAATTCAGGGATCGAGAAGGATGAACATAAATTGGTCATTTCCAATGAAGCATCATGCATCAAACCCAGGAGGTGCCTCGTACTCGGAGGTTCATTTATCAAGTTGCCCATGTTTGTTTAATGCACATTAGACCCAAGGCTAGTGTTCCTTGTTAAGGATAACTATGATGTATTTTACAAGGAGTGAGGTGCGACTGTAGACCAATTTATTAGATATAGTCACCTTTTATCTCTCCCTAGATAACAAAGGAATCCACGAGAAATATTTTTGAGAAGCTAGGTTCCTATCTGATAAATACATTGTGTAGAGGGAATAGATAGGCATTGTGTTGAATACAGAGTTGATTAGTGTAACTCTTCTGGCACGGGAAAGAGGTTTTTGTCTCCAACACGATAGGCGCAAGGAGGGCTTTTCTACAAGGTTTGTTTGAACTCTAGTTGGAATATACTTGTAGGTGATATCCAAGGTAAGAAAAGGGAAAGCTCCCTATTTTAAATCCAATGATGTTTGATATTAAGTTGTGGTGGTGTCTATTAGGTGACATTGGTAAGTAATGATATGTTGGGGTTTACTTGTTGGGGTTCCCTATTATGAGCCCTACACCCTGTGACGATGTAGATGTCCTCGTCGACCTCGTCCCTCATGAACATGATGGAGAAATTGGGCCACTCCCTCCGCACCACATCTTGCGACCTCATCCGAACTGTGCATTTCTCTAGCAAGGAACCGCTCGCTGACCTATCTATAGTCGTCAAAACCCTAGACCCCACGCTCCGCCTCGTCCTCAGGTTCCATGGTCTCACCGCCAGTGGGGACAAGGGTTCCACGTCAGGGCCTAGATCCCCCGCCCTCCCGCTCCCTGGGGAGCCTTTGGATGGCGACGACGATTATGCCGACAAAGGTTACGAGCTTCATGCGGTCCGCCACCTCGGAAAGGTGGAGCATAACCTTCTCCCTGACTTCCTCCAACTGCATGTCATCCTTCTCGTGAATTTCGCTATCGCCACCTTTTCCAGCCCATCCTAACTTCAGTCAATGTCTTAGAGATGCTCCCACTACAAGAAAATTGGCGATTAGCGACGCAAAATAGCATCCCAACTTCTACTGACGCTACGTTTACGCCACGAGCGTCGTAGTCGATTCCCAAAATGGAGACGCTACTTGCCTCTTAATAGTGTCGCATTAGTGTTATCTTAGCATTTCGTCAAATAGACGCTAAAGGAGGCGCCATAAAGATGCCACTTCACTGCTATTATTGCACGCAGTAGAGCGAGAATGCGCGGGAGAACTTTGCGTTGTTGTAGCGTCGACAACACTCGACTCGAATGTAGTGTCTCGGGATTCGAAACACTATCTTGGAACTAATATGGGCGTTGTATATTTGCACGGGTTTAGCGCCGAGATGTGCGACGCTACGTGGCATCACAGACCATGCGACGCTATGTAGACGCCAATATAAAGACATATTTCTATTGTTGCCTACACATGTAACATATACAACACTTAATTGGCACTATTTTAACACGACGTCTCATAACTATATATGTTTGAGGAACATATATGTTAAATAAGAAATAGATAACTATATATATGCTATCTATATTTTTTTTCAATGGGAAGCTATCTATATTTATATAGCTATATGTTATCTATTTTGACGCAACTCCATATATGTTAATATATATTATCTATACTATACTTTAATGAATAAATAAATTAAATATTAAATATGTACCTTCAACATATATATGTATTCCTACATAATTACTTATATGTGCCTACATCATAGGAGTGTTCCTAAATATATCATTTGTTACCTATGTTATATACGTTCTTTATGCATACAATATATATCATATCTTAATTATACATATATTATTTTTATATTCTTAATCATGAAATTATGATGATTGAATTAAGAGACATGATTTATTACAAATTATCCCATTTTAGCGTCGAAGTGGAGGCTCAATAGCATCTACGTGGCGCCACACTAGAGCCGCAATTATGGTCGACACTACAGAGACACTATTGGCGTCTCCATGGCGTCTCCTTATTGGGATGCTAACACGTATGAGACGCTACGTCTTATCTCGCTAATATGTTTTAGCGACTCATTAGCGTCTATCGCATCGTAGTAGCCGACTTTTTATTACACTCACTTAATCGGGCACATATAGACATATAAATACTCGTATATAACACGTACACATAAGTAACATATTATTATCGCTTAATCTCACACATATAATCTTAAATTAGAAAGAAATTTCGAAATAGCATCCCTACAGTCTCGATTTTCACCGTTGCTTCGACGCCCGATGGTCGATGCCCACTGCTCCAATGTCTGCTGCTCCATCGACGCCCGCTGCTCCGATGCCCGTCACCCGACCCCACCCTCGTCGAACTCACCATTGTCCGCCCAACAGCCCTACTTTGATTCGCCCTGCACCGGCCTCCTCCGCCCAACCGCCATCCTCATCGAACCCCACCATCATCCGCCCAACCGCTTCCCTTCAATTCTCCCTGCGCTGGCCTCCTCCGCCCAACTGCCCTCCTCCGCTCTCTGCCTCTGTGGCCCGCCACCCTCCGCCTCCTCCGTCGGCATCCGCCTCCTCCGCGGTCCTCGTCCACCTCCTCCGCCTCCGTGGCCCGCCCTCCACCTCCTCCATGGCCCACCTCAGTCCACCCTTCGCCTCCTCCATGGCCCGCCATCCGCCTCCTCTGCGGCCCGCCCTCCGCCTCCTTCGTCGTCTGTGCTCCTCCGCGGTGCCACCCTTCGCCTCATTCGCCTCCATCCGCGGCTTGCCGCCCTCCGCCTCCTCCGCAGCCCGCCCTCCGCCTCCTTCACAGCCTACCGTGGTCCGCCCTCGACCTTGCCCTCCAACTCTTCTGTTGTATGTGCTCCTCCGTCCGGTGCCGCCCATCGCCTGCAGCACGCCGCCTTCCTCCATGGCTTACCCTCCTCTATCACCTGCCGCCATCCTTCTTCTCTTAAGAAGGTACGAGCCCGTCACCATCCATTATGTAATCCCTAGTTAATTTGCTATTTTTTAATCTCATACATGTTAAGTTAATTACTAGTTAATTATTACTTAAGTTTGTGACTTTTAATAAAGTTTTAGTTATTTTTCTTGTAGGTTATTAATGGCTTTGTCATAGATTTAAAAATTCAATATTTGGGCCATGGACCGAAGAAACAAGTTCTTAGCTACTGTGGCATCATAGTTAATGAATATTGGTTCCATATAGAAGAATATAGCCGACAACGTTCAACTGTTAATAGTGGCATATGTGTTCTAGGAAGCATGTACGGGGACAACAACTTTGATTACTACGGTGTTATAGAAGACATCATAGAATTGTCTTATTTGAGAAAATCGAACAAATTGTGGTGCTAAAATGTCATTGGTTCGATCCAGAGAAAGGAGTTTGGATCGATCAAAAGTTTAAATTGGTGGATATTAACCCTCGATCGAGACTTCAGTCATATGATCCATTCGTATCGTCACAACAAGTGTATTACACCAAGTATCCATCGAAAAGAACCAAGGATGAATGGTGGACATCATGCAAAGTGAGAAGTAGACTATTCTTAACAGAAACAATGGTAGATGATAATGAAACATCATCCGTATACCATGATGTGCCCATGGATGATTACTATTAAGAAGATCGAGTGAACGAGACGATTGATGTAGCCGATGGAGTTGAGAATATTTCGTTGGTCGATGACGCTGAGCCAATGGAAGAGTTCAATTCAAATGACCTCTTAGAAGTGAACTTTGATAATTTCGTTGACGATGATTCGAACCAAGATTATAACGACATCAACGAAGATGATGAAAATGAATCAGAATACGAAACAAGCGAATGAATCCCGATAATAAAACAAGATTGTTACTGATGCGTTGTAATTGTAACAATAAAATTTGCTAGCAAGTGCACTAGTCGCTCAAGTAATATAGTAATAGGAGTAAGAGTGTCGAACCCACGAGGAATATTATTAATTCAATATCTGAATTTATAAATTAATAAGAGAGGAAAAACATGGATTTTTGGAAAGAGGTTTTATGAAAATAAAATAAATAAAATAAGATAAAGATAAGATAGTGGTGTTGAAGTTAGGCCTTAGGATGAAAATAGATCAAGATAAATATTTGAACCATAAAAGATAAATTTAATCTTTAAAGATGGATTAGATTCTCCCTAAAGTAATCTAACATGATTAACTTGTGGTCTCCACGACTGGCATCCCTCAATTTAATCATATAGAACTATCTTAATTTAATAAGAATTGAAGTCTCCACGACTGGTACCCCCAAAATCGTATTAAAATTAAGATGCATTAAATTGGATTCTCTAGACTATTAATCACTCCACAAACTGGTATAGATTAATAGACCACACAAACTTGATTCTCCACACACTAGTTATCAAATTTATGTCAATTATTAATTCTAAATAAAATCAATTATAATTAGTATAATAAATTCTGAAATTAAACACTCCACAAACTGGTATAGCCTAATTCAGAAATTTAATTAACTAATATAAAAGCATTAAACACAATTAATAATTGATCAGAAAAGATTAAAACAAATAAAGTAGGATCCAAACATTTCCCTTCAATTAATAATCTCCTAAAATAATAATCTTAAAAACATGGAGTTTATCCTAGAAATTCTGGAGAGATAATAACAAAATAACAATAATAATCGAAAGAATTACACCCAAAATAGAAGTAGAGCTCTCGAATTGGGCAGACAGTCGGGCAGCCTCTCGGACTTGATCAGGGTCGCGATCAACTTCCAGTCGTCGCACCTCTCTCCTCTTGGTCGTAGCCTGCAGAGCTCACGACTCGCCGTGGAAGAAACCTGAACTTCAGAGCACGAATTGAAACTATGGATTCTTCACGTATTTATAGGGTGCGGACGACTTCAATTTGATCTCGGCCGTAACATCGTACGGTTAACTTTAAATTTATAAGATAAACTCGGCCAAAGAAAAATCCTTTTATCTTTACGCCCAAACAATTTTATCTTTACACCTTCGTATATCGGCCAAAACGGATGATTTCAATTGCCATTACTCCCTCCAAATCTCGGCCGTAAGGAATGAACTTATCTTGTTACGCCCAAAGATAAACTCGATTGATTGTTACACCCTTCATCTTCATGCCATTACGCCCTCCGAATTTCGGCCGTAAGGAAAGTATTTTATCTTTACTCCTTTCCATTACTCCCAAAAGATAAAAATCATTTTATCTTTACGCCTTCATATATCTTGTTACGCCCAAAGATAAAAACATTTATCTTTACGCCCTTCATCTTCATGCCATTACGCCCTCCAAATTTCGGCCGTAACATCTTTATCTTCATGCCATTACGCCCAAAAGATACAAACATTTATCTTTTACGCCTTCAAATGTTAGCCGTAACAAAGAATTAAATCTTGTTACTCCTTTTGAATCTCGGCCGTAACGACTTGGGTGTAAAGCCAAATCTCGGCCGTAAGGAATTTCTTTGAATTTCGGCCGAGATTTGAATTTTCCTGCAAATAATTATCAAAATATAGTTAATCCATCCGCATTTAAAATATTCAGCGATTTTAATAATTAAAATTGATAAATCCGGAATTATGATTAAAAGTGACTAAAAATGATGCATGCCATGATCAAATTATAGAAAATTTAATTAAAATAATTAACTAAAATATGTTGTATTTTGCATGCATCAAACTCCCCCAAGCTTAAAATCTTGCTTGTCCTCAAGCAAAAATTCAAAGCAAGGCTCAAGAAAGTTCCATCATAGCCGCCACATTGTCAACTGATTAATTTTCTCATACAATTCTTCTGCACACCTACTACTTAGTATCTTATCATTTTCCATGCACTTAGCTTCATAGAGGTTCTGAAAGCTACACAAATTTAAACAATCTCAAATCCAGCCTTGTGAAAAAATAAATTGTCTATCAAATAATAGCATTAATATTGAACACATAAGTACTAATTGAGCTTAAAACTTCTTTTTCTTTTCATTTTTCAACTTTATTTTTAATCATTTAAAAGTTCTAATCTTCAAGCAGGATTGCACAAGGAAGTCCATGTAGCGGGCTTTGGACTGATGACTCCCAAACCAGATGGCCTTAGGGCACCAGGTGATAAAGCACCCCTCGAGTTTACTTGCCCGAACAACCAAGGTTCTGAATGAAGAGTTCGAACTTAGCCATGATTCAGTACTCATGTGCTTCTCCATATTCCACAAGATGGTCCATGTAGCAGGTTTTCGATCGACGGATCCCAGAGCAGTTGCCCTTAGGTCGCCAGGCATGAACCCCTACGGATCTAATTACCCGAACACACCTTGGTTCCGGATAACACTTTTGTACCTACACATAACTTTATTCAACTTCTTTTTTTTTATTATTATTATTATTATTTGTTGGGGTTTAACTAACCCTTCTTTTTTATAAGCTCAAAAAGTACTTGATATGGTCAATAATAAGTCTACTATTATCAAGACTTAAAAGAAATAAAAAGGCATGAATATGATTTTGTCGTCTAGTCATTCATAATTCTACTTAGCATAGACACATAGTCCATAAGTTTGATACTAAAATAGCAAGTGATAAGAAAGAAAAGTATTCAAATTTCATCAATTAACGACATGTCTTTGAACTTTTACTTAAAGATAATTAAAACAGTAAGACAAGAGTTTGTTAGATGGTAGCAAAAATAAATGCATGCAATGATATTTTTTAGAAAATTTTCAAATTTTTCAATTTTTTAGATTTTTTTTATAAAAAGATGCAAACATAAGCAAATAAAAAAAATGCAATGCGTGAAATGCAAACTCCCCCAAGCTTGAACTAGACACTGTCCTCAGTGTTAGGCCAGCAAGGGAAAGAGTAAAAATAATATCGAACAGCTATAGAAATGAAAATAAAGAAAAGGGAAAAGATACAACCGGATTTATTGTCGGTGGAGAGATGCTCGGCCTTATATCTATCGATGAAGGTGACGGCCGCAAATGGTCTCGGTGAGAGGAGACCTCTGCCGTAAAAGCTTGGCCGCAAAATTTTGTTGATGAAGATCTCAGCCGTGCAATCTCGGTCGTAAGAAACTGGTCGTAATGGTGAAACTTCGGCCGTAAGGAGTTGGTTCGGCCGTAATTGATGAAGCTCGGCCGGAGATTGGAGTTTGGCCGTAAGAAAGCGGCGGAGATGGCGTGACTTCGGCCGTAAAACGAAGGCGACGTGGAAACTTCGGCCGTAACGTACTGGGCGTAAGGATCGGTGACTGACGTTTGAGACTTCGGCCGTAGCGCGGTGGAAACTCGGCCGTAAGAAGTTGGAGGCTTGGCACTTTGGGCGTAAGGATCGGCTGTTGGTGTTTGGGACTTCGGCCGTAAAATGAAATCGGCGTGGAAGCTTGGCCGTAACGCACAGGGCGTAATGGTGAGACTTCGGCCGTAAGGAGAAGAGGCTCGGCCGTAATAAATGTCGGTGTGCGGTGGAAGACCGGCCGTAACGAACCCGGGGCGTAATGGGTCGTCTCCGGCCGTAAGAAATGGCCGTAATGCACAGAGGTTGCAACTTCGGCCGTAAGGAGTACAGGTGGCGTGGAACTTTGGGCGTAAGGAACAGAGGCTCGGCCGTAATGGCTTTTCGTTCGTCCGTAAGTCGATGAAGAACCTCGGCCGTAAGAAGTAAAGCTCGGCCGAAGATTTAGATCTGTAAAGACGTGGAAGGGGTCAAAATTTATAGATGAAACTTCGGGCGTAAACTTACCTTTCCAACGTGAAGGGTCATGTCGTAAGAGCTTGGCCGATTGTCCGAGGTCTCTCCTTCCGCAGATGACTCAACAAAATAAAACTATTATCACAAAATAAATAAAAAGAATAAAAATAGTTCTGATTTATAGTCGTCAGCTTGACTTAGTTCTGATGAAAATTTCACACATCATAAAGAGTGATCATAGAAAGGTTATGATAATAAGTGCCACCATGATAAAGTTTCAATCTATGTCCATTCACTTTGAGTCTTTGTTTTTTGTCTAATGATTCAATCTCAAAAGTTCCATAGGGTGAACAATTAATTATAACATAAGGTCCGGTCCATCTTGATTTAAGTTTTCCAGGAAATAATCTGAGCTTGCTATTATAAAGAAGTACTTGTTGACCAGGTAAAAATTCTTTATGTTTGATATGCAGGTCATGTAAATTTTTTGTGCGTTCTTTATATAGCTTACTGTTTTCGTATGCATATTGTCTAAATTCATCAAGCTCATTTAATTGTAATAACCTTTCAGATTGTGATGATTTTAGATTCATATTTAAAAATTTTATTGCCCAATAAGCCCTGTGTTCTAGCTCTACAGGAAGGTGACATGCTTTTCCAAAAACTAATTTATAAGGAGAAGTACCTATGGGTGTTTTAAAAGCAGTCCTATATGCCCAGAGTGCATCATCTAATTTCAAAGACCAGTCTTTCCTAGATGAATTTACAATTTTCTCTAGAATCCTTTTTATCTCTCTATTTGAAATTTTCACTTGTCCACAAGATTGGGCATGATATGGTGTACTCAAAAAATGTTTGACTCCAAATCTATTAAGAAGAGTTGACATTATTTTATTGCAGAAATGTGTTCCATTGTCACTTATGATAGTCCTAGGTGTTCCAAATCGAGTAAAAATATTTTTTCTTAGAAAGTTGGCAACTACCTTGGCCTCATTTGTTGGTGTGGCTACAACTTCTACCCATTTGGAAACATAATCAACCGCCACTAAGATGTATTGGTTGCTAAAGGATTTAGGGAATGGTCCCATAAAGTCAATGCCCCAAACATCAAAAATATCACACTGTAAAATATTTGTGAGAGGCATTTCATCTCGACGAGAAATATTACCTGTCCTTTGACATTTGTCACAATACTTACAGTAGTTTCTTGCATCTCTGTAAATGGTTGGCCAATATAGTCCACATTCAAATACTTTAGCTGCTGTTCGATTGGGTCCAAAGTGACCCCCAGCTTGTCCATCGTGGCAATGACTTAAGATATTATCAATCTCATCTTCGTGAACACATCTTCGAACTATTTGATCTGCACATAATCGAAAAAGGTAAGGATCTTCCCAGTGATAATTCTTAACATCAGATAAGAATTTCCTTTTTTGATGAGTGGTCATGCCCTTTGGAATGTAATGTCCTGCAAGGTAATTAGCAAAATCAGCGAACCATGGTGTAGTGTCAGAAATTTGAAAAATTGTAGAGATAGAAAAAAGTTTCTCGTCTGGGAATTCTTCAAGTATGTCTGTGACTTCTCTTGGAGATGGCTCCAACCGAGATAGGTGATCAGCTAATAAGTTCTCAGTCCCTTTTTTGTCTTTTACTTCCACATCGAACTCTTGCAAAAGTAGTATCCATCGGATCAGTCTAGGTTTGGCATCTTGTTTGCTCATCAAGTGCTTGATGGTTGCATGATCTGTGTATACAATAATTTTTGAACAAATTAGATATGATCTAAACTTGTCAAAAGCAAAAATAATAGCAAGAAACTCCTTCTCTATTGTTGCATAATTTAGTTGGGCAGCATTCAATGTTCGGCTTGCATAATATATGACATGAAATGTTTTATCCTTTCTTTGCCCCAACACAGCTCCAATAGCACCATCACTCGCGTCACACATCATCTCGAATGGTAGAGACCAGTCTGGTGCAACAACAACAGGTGCAGAAATTAGCATTTCCTTTAATAAATTAAAGGCAGCAAGACAATCTGAATTAAAATCAAATTTTGTGTCCTTAGCAAGAAGATTAGTTAAGGGTTTAGCCATTTTTGAAAAATTTTTGATGAAACGGCGATAAAATCCTGCGTGCCCAAGGAAGCTTCGAATGCCCTTCACATTGGTTGGAGGAGGCAGATTTGCAATAACATCTATCTTGGCCTTATCCACTTCAATTCCTTTTTCTGAAATTTTGTGGCCAAGGACTATACCCTCCTTAACCATGAAGTGACATTTCTCCCAGTTAAGGACCAAATTCGTTTCTTCACATCTCTGCAAAACTAGAGATAAGTTATCCAAACAATTATTAAAAGAGCTACCAAAAAGTGTAAAATCATCCATGAAAACTTCGAGTATCTTCTCATTCATGTCTGCAAAGATTGACATCATGCATCTTTGGAATGTTGCTGGAGCGTTGCATAGACCAAATGGCATCCTTCTATAGGCAAACGTTCCATATGGACATGTGAACGTTGTCTTTTCTTGATCCTCAGGTGCTACTGCTATTTGATTGTATCCAGAATAGCCATCTAGAAAACAATAAAAGCTATGACCTGCAACACGCTCCAACATTTGGTCAATAAAAGATAATGGAAAATGATCTTTGCGGGTAGCATCATTAAGCTTCCTATAGTCTATACAGACTCTCCAACCTGTAATTGTTCTTTGAGGAACTAATTCATTATTTTTGTTACTTACCACGGTGATTCCTCCTTTCTTAGGAACTACCTGCACAGGACTTATCCATGAACTATCAGAAATGCCATATATAATACCTGCATCAAGGAGTTTGATGACCTCCTTTCTTACAACTTCCTTTAAAGTTGGGTTGAGCCTTCTTTGATATTGAGCAATTGGTTTGGCATTGTCCTCCATCAAAATCTTGTGAGTAGGAGAGATTCCCCTGATATCTGAAATAGACCAAGCAATTGCTTTCTTGTGATGCCTTAATACTTCCAGAAGTTTATTCTCCATATCATCTGTCAAGTCAGCAGATATGATAACTGGGTAAGTGTTTTTTTCAAGAAAAGCATATCTTAAATGAGATGGAAGTTCTTTAAGTTCGAATTTTGGAGGACAATCCAATTTTTCAATTTCGTCCTCGAATGTCTCTGTTGTTATTGGCACATTATCCTCTCCCACAATTTCTCTAGAATCCTCCATCATTTCCAAAGCTTCCTTAGCATATGGATCCGAAATAAAATCTGCAACAATATCATCAAAAGCATCAGTCGTGTCATCTTCTATAGAATCAATAGCATAACAGGATGAGTGATCGAAAGGTTGTTTGAGAGAATTTTTTATATTGAAAGTGATGTCTTCGTTGTTGACGCGAAGTGTGAGCATCCCTTGTTGAACATCTATGAGTGCGTTTCCTGTTGCTAGGAATGGTCTCCCGAGGATGATGAGGGTTTTTTCATCTGCCTTCATATCCAGAACAATAAAATCTGCAGGAAAAACAAATTTATCAACCTTTACCAAAACATCTCTTAATATTCCTTGGGGTCTTTTGCATGAAGAATCTGCAAATTGAAGAGTAATGCTTGTTTCTTCTAGTTCTCCATAACCTAGCTGCACAAATATAGAGTAAGGCATTAAACTTATACTAGCACCAAGATCACATAAGGCTTGTGCACAAAAGAATTTTCCTATAGTGCAAGGTATGGTGAAGGTTCCCGGATCCTTCATTTTTTTAGGTATATCTCGATCATAAATGGCACTACACTCCGATGTCAACATTACTCTCCCAATGTTTTCAAACTTTCTTTTTGAGGATAATATATCCTTCATGAATTTAGCATAGCTCGGCATCATCTGTAAAGCTTCATGAAAAGGAATATTAATAGATAATTGCTTCAGAATATCAAGAAAGCGAGAAAATTGCTTATCTAGTTGTTCTTTGCGAAATTTCTGTGGATAGAGCAGATCCTTCATGTTGGTATTTTTTGAATTGTCAGTTTCTCTTTTCTTCAGATTGATATCTACAGTTGTCTGATCTTGTGTCTTTGATGCTTCAGTTTCTTCTTTGTGATCAATTACTCTTGGCGGGGAATCTGATCTCAGACTTCTCAATTGTTTCCCACTTCTAAGAGTCACAGCTTTGGTCTCTTCTTTAGGATTTTTCTCTGTATTGCTTGGAAGAGTCCCTGGTGCACGGCCTGCCATCATATTGGCCATTTGCCCTATTTGCATTTCTAAATTCCTGATTGTAGCATCTTGATTGTTTGCCCTTGTTTCCATTGTCTTCTGCATGGTTTGCATAGTGTCAATGACTCTTGCCATCATTTCTTCCATAGGATTAGTCGATTGTTGGACATGAGCTTCTTGTTGCTTTCTCAAAAGTGTATAATTTTGTGGATGAGCTTGATTCTGAAATTTCTCAAAAACTTGCCCTTGGTTTGTCCTGTAAGGAAACTTCTGATTGTTCCTCCAACCATAGTCATTATTCCTGAAAAATGAATTGGAGACAAAGTTAGCATTTTCAATATGATCAGGATTAGAAATGTTACCTTGTGGACAATAATTGCTCGCATGTCCTCCTCCACAGTTATTGCACATCATTAATGACATCATCTGCTCAAATTTTTTATTAAGTGACTCCAGCTGAGTCACTACTTCAGACGAATTTTTACTTTCTATAGCATGCATATCATGAGTTCGGCGAGGTGGTCTCCTTTCTTGACTTGATTTGAGTGCTACAGCTTCAATAATATCTTGTATCTCACTAGGACGTTTAGATCCCAGTACTGTCCCTCCTGCTGATTGATCGAGCTTATCTTGATCTACAGGTCGTAATCCATGATAGAAATCTTCCATCACTTGCCACTTTGGAATTCTATTATCAGGAATTCTGGCCAGCAGTTCCTTATATCGTTCCCAGACTTCATATAACGTCTCGTTATCGTCTTGAACAAATGCCCTCAGCTCCCTTCGATATTTGCCTGCCTTTTGTGGTGGACAATATTTTCCAACAAACTTTTCTACCAGCTCCAACCAAGAATGAATCGATCCTGCAGGCAAAGTTTTAAACCAAGTGGAAGCTTTGTCACGTAAAGATTGAGGGAATAATAATAAACGAATAACTTCAGAAGAAATATTATTATTTCTAAAGGTGCTCAGAGTGGCAAGAAATTTATCAAGGTGATCGTGAGGGTCTTCATGAAATCCTCCTCCAAATTGGGATGCTTGTATCATCCTCACGATTGCGGGATTTATCTCAAAATTATTTGCGTTAATATCAGGCAGCACGATGCATGATTCTCGGTCACTGTATCTGGCCGAGACATATTCTCTCATAGAAAGTTCTGCTTCATCTTCTCGCCGATTATTATGTGGTGGAACCAGTTCATTTTGTTGCTCCAGTCTCTGATTGTCGCGTGCTTGTTCCGCCATTTTTCTTATATTTCTTTGTAATCGACGATAGGTTCTTTCAATCTCAGGATCAAATTCCAACAGTGGATTTGAACTTCTAGTGCGCTTATCAGAAGATTCCAGGATTGGTTGTGATTTAATTTTCAATTAGTACCTACAACAACCAATTTTCAGTAAGATAAAAGAATAAAATAAAATATATACAAGAAGAAAGAAATTCAGATAATAAGTCACGAAAAATGAGTTTTTTTTTACTAATAAAGTCTTTCGGCACGATAGAATTTAAAAATTCATCATTAAAATTAATTTTCAGAAACTTTATTAAATTATTTTCAGAAATAATCAGATTTTATAATCAGAAATAATCAAAAATTAATTTCAGAGAAGAAATAAGATTAATATACTGAAAAGAAATAAGATTGATCGGCCGTAATACAGAAATAGATTTACGGCCGAAATTAGATTAGTAATTAATCCGAGGCTCGTTCGTCCGTAAAAATATTGAAACAGTGTCAAAAGGATTCAACGTGAAGGCGTAAAAATTAGCATGGTGATGAATTATCTCGGCCGAAAAAATTGAATGAAATGTTGCCAAATGAATCATTACGGCCGACAATGATTATAGTTCATATCGGCCGTAAAACAATGAGAGGTACAACATCAACACATATAAATCGGCCGAAAAGGAGTAAAATCCATGGATGATCCATTACGGCCGAGACAACTAAATCGCTTCGGCCAAAACAAAGTCAAATCAAAAGTTCAAACTATTATAATGTTACGGCCGAGAATGAAAAAAATCACAATTAAATTAGGGTCGGAAGATGGCGTAAAAAACAAATGTTCAGAAATTTTACGGCCGTAAAACTATGAGATTAATTCTCGGCCGTAAAAATGAAACATGAGATCATTTCGGCCGTAAAAAGATTAAATCGTCAATGAGGTCACTTCGGCCGAGATGATGTCAACACGAGGCCGTAAAGAAAAATAGGGTTTCGGCCGAAATAATTTCGAATAAAACTCAAATGTCGAAAATTGAATCATTACGGCCGAAAATGAATTAAGCAATTCCTTACGGTCGTAAAACAACGAAATCATATGAAGAGTTTAAACAATTAAAATGTTACGGCCGAGAATGAAAACTGATTCGAATAGGGCGTAAAAAATTTAAACAATTAAAATGTTACGGCCGAGAATGAAAACTGATTCGAATAGGGCGTAAAAAAATTTAAACCATCGATAAACCGGGCGTAACAAGTCAAATCAAAAAACAACGTTCGGATGAAAATATTACGGCCGTAAAGATTGAAAGTTTAGAATTCAGCGAGGCCGTAAAATTAATAAAACCGACACATTAAATTTAAAGTCGTAAATCCATAAGTCGACAGTGTAATTTTAAAAAAAATCCAATCGGCGTCGGATTTTTAAACCGAAAGTAGATAAATAAAAAAAAAATTGTTGTGACCTTTATCTGCAAAAGAAAAAATGTTAATTTATTCACAAAAATAATTAAAACAATTAATACATATGCACAGAGAATTATTTACAATTTATTTACATCTCCTAATAATTCATAAAAATCAGAAATTAATTAATAAAATATTCCTCGGCAACGGCGCCAAAAACTTGATGCGTTGTAATTGTAACAATAAAATTTGCTAACAAGTGCACTAGTCGCTCAAGTAATATAGTAATAGGAGTAAGAGTGTCGAACCCACGAGGAATATTATTAATTCAATATCTGAATTTATAAATTAATAAGAGAGGAAAAACATGGATTTTTGGAAAGAGGTTTTATGAAAATAAAATAAATAAAATAAGATAAAGATAAGATAGTGGTGTTGAAGTTAGGCCTTAGGATGAAAATAGATCAAGATAAATATTTGAACCATAAAAGATAAATTTAATCTTTAAAGATGGATTAGATTCTCCCTAAAGTAATCTAACATGATTAACTTGTGGTCTCCACGACTGGCATCCCTCAATTTAATCATATAGAACTATCTTAATTTAATAAGAATTGAAGTCTCCACGACTGGTACCCCCAAAATCGTATTAAAATTAAGATGCATTAAATTGGATTCTCTAGACTATTAATCACTCCACAAATTGGTATAGATTAATAGACCACACAAACTTGATTCTCCACACACTAGTTATCAAATTTATGTCAATTATTAATTCTAAATAAAATCAATTATAATTAGTATAATAAATTCTGAAATTAAACACTCCACAAACTGGTATAGCCTAATTCAGAAATTTAATTAACTAATATAAAAGCATTAAACACAATTAATAATTGATCAGAAAAGATTAAAACAAATAAAGTAGGATCCAAACATTTCCCTTCAATTAATAATCTCCTAAAATAATAATCTTAAAAACATGGAGTTCATCCTAGAAATTCTGGAGAGATAATAACAAAATAACAATAATAATCGAAAGAATTACACCCAAAATAGAAGTAGAGCTCTCGAATTGGGCAGACAGTCGGGCAGCCTCTCGGACTTGATCAGGGTCGCGATCAACTTCCAGCCGTCGCACCTCTCTCCTCTTGGTCGTAGCCTGCAGAGCTCACGACTCGCCGTGGAAGAAACCTGAACTTCAGAGCACGAATTGAAACTATGGATTCTTCACGTATTTATAGAGTGCGGACGACTTCAATTTGATCTCGGCCGTAACATCGTACGATTAACTTTAAATTTATAAGATAAACTCGGCCAAAGAAAAATCCTTTTATCTTTACGCCCAAACAATTTTATCTTTACACCTTCGTATATCGGCCAAAACGGATGATTTCAATTGCCATTACTCCCTCCAAATCTCGGCCGTAAGGAATGAACTTATCTTGTTACGCCCAAAGATAAACTCGATTGATTGTTACACCCTTCATCTTCATGCCATTACGCCCTCCGAATTTCGGCCGTAAGGAAAGTATTTTATCTTTACTCCTTTCCATTACTCCCAAAAGATAAAAATCATTTTATCTTTACGCCTTCATATATCTTGTTACGCCCAAAGATAAAAACATTTATCTTTACGCCCTTCATCTTCATGCCATTACGCCCTCCAAATTTCGGCCGTAACATCTTTATCTTCATGCCATTACGCCCAAAAGATACAAACATTTATCTTTTACGCCTTCAAATGTTAGCCGTAACAAAGAATTAAATCTTGTTACTCCTTTTGAATCTCGGCCGTAACGACTTGGGTGTAAAGCCAAATCTCGGCCGTAAGGAATTTCTTTGAATTTCGGCCGAGATTTGAATTTTCCTGCAAATAATTATCAAAATATAGTTAATCCATCCGCATTTAAAATATTCAGCGATTTTAATAATTAAAATTGATAAATCCGGAATTATGATTAAAAGTGACTAAAAATGATGCATGCCATGATCAAATTATAGAAAATTTAATTAAAATAATTAACTAAAATATGTTGTATTTTGCATGCATCAGTTACTTTTTTCAGTCATGTTACTAGAGGTCGAGCATCTGGGTCGAGTGAATGAGATGATTGATGTAGCCGATGGAGTTGAGAATATTTAGTTGGTCGATGACGCTGAGCCAATGGAAGAGTTCAATTCAAATGACCTCTTAGAAGTGAACTTTGATAATTTCGTTGACGATGATTCGAACTAAGATTATAGCGACATCGACGAAGATGATGAAAATGAATCAGAATACGAAACAAGCGAATGAATCCCGATAATAAGACAAGATTGTTACTTTTTTCAGTCATAGTTACTAGAGGTCGAGCATCTGGGTCATCTTGCTCTTCTAGGCGTTCACTCCAGATGAGTGAGCCATCACGACCACCAGGTATTTATTGTCAGTTGCTTATTTTTAGTTGATTATAATAGTTACATTCATTTCATCGTCGACGGAGCACGTAGCCAAATCGTCTAAATATTTTGTTCTTGTGACAGTTGCTCCACCGTCAATGGGCACATAGTCGGGACGTCTCGATTGCACGACGACGATCGGCATGTCACACTAAGTTATTTTCTGTATATTTCATAAATTTAAATAGGAGGCAAATTTTATGTATTTTTTATGATGACAATTATCACGCCACCGCCGAGATTATCGGACGCTTCAGCACATTCTAGCGTTGGCGAGCGACAGCTTACCCCAGGTGATATATTTATTATTCTTGGCATTATATTTCTCAATCAATTACATTAATTATTTTTTAATAATGTCAATTGCTACGCCGCCGATAGCACAAGCATCTGGCTTGTCACATTTTGGCGAGCGGACTGTCACAGATCATTCAACGATAGACATCACTCGAGGTGAGAATATTACTATACAAATATCAATTATCACTAGTTTAATTTGGTATGACACTAATGATTTATTTTGTACTATGGCCCGTAGATGATGTCAGACATTCTCAACCTATCCCAGTTGTACCGGATGATGATTCCTCTTCGACAGATGAAGAGGGATTACACAATAATGGGATGGTCACTATGAATAATATTGCCCGGCCGTAAGTTAAATAAGTTGTAGAAATTTTATTATAGTTTTGGTTATCATTGAAAATTAATTCTTCTTTATAATTTTCAGGACCACTTTCATATCCACTAGTACCATGCGGGATGTCAGTGCTCTCATTTTTTCCCACTTGCCGGAAGGGATAGGATTGTGGAAAGATATCCCAATTCAAGTGCGGGATGACATCTTTCGAGCCTTTATGGTACAATCTACTATTTGGGTTACATAATTTATTTTATATTATTTTAAAATTACTAAGTTTTAATGTATTGTGTAGAAGAAAAATCAATTTCATCCGGTTCGATCTAGAGAGCTTTTGAGGAGAAGGCTACGAAACACCTCCGAAATCGATTGTACAACTTTCGCAAGGTCGTCACGTCCGTCGGCCTCACTTTAGAGCAGGGCATATAAAGATACTCAATACATATTAGGCGCTTGATTTGGGAGTCCTTATGTAGGAAGTGGTAAGTATGTTTACTTTTAAATTATTTTTATTAAATTTATAATTTTTGAAAGTCTAAGTATTTGATGTTCATAAAGGACGGATGAACGATGGCAAAGGAAGTCGGAAAAGAAAAGAGTTAACCGACTTTCAAAGTCCGAGGCCCACATCCACACAGGGGGGGTCGATGCGATTTGACGAGCATTGATGACGCATGATAATTTACATATAAATTCAATTAATCAAACTTTTAACTTATACTTATTTTATAAAATTTGAAACTTTATTGTAGAAGGATAAACAAAGTGGTCCTGTGGACTTTCACGTGGTCTACGAGGCCATGCATAAGAGTCGGAAGACCAACGACTTGGTCACACCCCACTACTCATAGGCTTCTGGTAAGTCTCATTCACTTGGTTGTTAACATTAGTGCACTATTTTTTAAATGCGCAATGTTTAAATTTTTTAGGATGAGTATAATGCGAAAATGGATGAAAAGTACGGAGATGATTCGAGTACTTAGCCACCAGGTAATATTTTTTGGAAGGGATTCACATTTTTAATTTGTGTTTTTTGCTATATAATTTATATATTATATGATTGTATAATTTTTTTTATTTCGTTGAGGACCCTGTTATTTGGGAGGAAGTGGTCGGCACGACACGAGGAGAATTCTTGTGTGGCCTCGGCACAGCCACTCAGGTATCTAGGAGAAACGGAGGATATGCAGGTGGTCCATCTGCTCCGAACTCATCCACTGCAACTGATATGATGCATCTATTGCAGCAACTATCGCAGCAGCTATCGGAGCAGATATCGCAGCATGTGTCGTAGTAGCTGTCGCAGCAATTGACTTCGCTATTGTCGGCAATTCAAGGATTGATCCCAACACAGAATCAATCCCCGCAAGGCCATGGACCGAGCACGTCGGGATCGAATGTCCCGAATGACAACAATAACTCTCAAACCTAGGATAGAAACAAACCATGGATAGAAACTATACTTTTTTTACTTATAGACTTATTATTAGATATACGTATAGTTTGTTAGTTCAGTTTATTACTTTTCATATTCTTATCTTAAATATTATGCATGAGATGCTTTCATATTATGTCTGTGATGAATATCAATGCATTTATATGCATTATATAATTGTATGGTGTGGGAAGGAAAAAAGTGTGGCTGTAATGGGTCAAAAAATTTTGCAATTAGCGCCTCTATAGCGTCACCCTACTGTCGCCCATATAGTCGACTCTATATTAAATATACCGTCCTTAGCGTCACTTTAATGTCTCCTTCGTGTCGACATCTCTCATCACATTAGCGTCTCATTAGCGACGCAACAAACATGATGTTGGCCTCACAGAAGCGCCGAAATAGCATCAATTAATGCATAATATTAGCGTTTCTTGAGCGCTGGAGTAGCGCCTCTTCTATCGCGCCACTTTAGCGTCTCCCAATCATACATCACGTCTCTTCGTAACATCGAGATAGCGTCTACCGTTGGCGCTAGTAGCATCTCCACCTTCGTTGACTCTATTGCAATGCCATTAGCCACCGATTACCGGCGTCACATTTTATCGGCGCTATGTGGATGCTAAAATGACGCTATAAGTTCCACTCAATATCACCGCATTAGCGTCAAGTTCTTTGGGTCGCTATTCTTCAATTTTCTTGTAGTGTCCGTCCGACGCCTCCATCACTGCCTCCGACAACTTGCCCCTTGCCATTTTCGTTGTCGAAGAGGAGAACCCGTTCTGTTGTCAATCTTTCTATTGCAATTCCCCAGATCTTGAGCGCCAGAAAGGTCGCAGTGGATCCCATCGTCGTCGTCATCAAGTCGTCGCTGCCCTGAAGCGAACAACGACCTCGTCGTAAGATCTAGCAGCCTCGAGGTGGCCAGATCGTCTTCCGTTGGACGTCTGAGAAGAGGAAAAAGGCTGATTTTCGAAGTGGGGAGACCGCCGAAGAGGAGAAGGTGTCTCTTCCGACGTTCAGTTAGTGGGGGTTATGTGAGGAGAGAGGAGAGAGAGAGGAGTTGTCCTCTTCGCCAGTCCATGGAAGGAAGGGGGCCCTCTGCGACCTCCGACAGAACTTGTCGGGAGGTGGAGATGCCTCATTTTTTATTATTATTTTAATTACCACATGCGCATTTTTTGCATGGAAGACCAAGAATGCGTGCGTGGAGGAAGAGAACGTCCCACGCCAGCGTCACGTCAGCGGCGCGACCTAAAAATGGCCTATAACCAATGGAAAGGGCATTTGATGAAACAAGTTAAAAGATGTAGGGAAATCTTATTACAAAATGAAGTTGGAGGATAGTGCTGAGAAAACGTCAAAGTTAAAGAGTATTTGGCATAATTTTTTTAAAATATTACCACTTATTAAATTACCAACAATGCACTTTATCTATGTTTAAGTAATCTATCCAATGATTCAAATAATATTATTTACTTATAACAAAAAATTGCTAGGTAACGTGTAGTTTTTACTAAAATAAAAACTCAAATAAAAATTCAGTAAAACTCAAATAAAAATTCGGTAAAACACAAATAAAAATTCATAAATTTGATAAATTAAATAATTCTCATTATAAATATTTTATATATTTTAAGTAGAAATCATGGTAATAAATATATGTAATATTCAAAACAATAACTAATAATATTATACTCTTGTGAATAATAATAAAATAATTTAAGTAACTAATATTGTTAATTATGATAGTAACAATTGTAATAATATTATTTATTATTATTGTCGTTGCATAATTTTCTTATGTTATTTCATATTTTATTTGTCTAATATTATAAAGGGTAGAAATGGAAAGAAAATCAAAATCAGATTACCACTCAATTGACGATGGACACCCCTCTTAGCCAATGTGAATTAACATTTCATAGGCAATATGTATTATTATGCAATCCAAATTATCTACAAATTAAAATAAAATAAACAAGGTAATGTGGTGAGTTCAGATAATTTAACTTCATATTATCAATAATTTAGAAAGATTACTTGTAAGGAAGTGCCCCTAAGAAAATTTGGGAATGCATCACGTAAAGGGAGAACTATCAATTCAATCATAATATTAGGGCTGAGCACGGGCCGGGTCGACCCGGTCGACCCGGCCCGGCTCGACTCGAAAAACTGGGAAAATAACCCGGCCCGGATTAGATCCGGTCTGGGGCTGGGTCTCTTGATTGGAAAGCCCGTCGGGTATCGGGTCAAGACCGGGTCTGCAATGCAGATACCCGATCCGGATTCGACCCGATATAAACCCACTATATAAACTCACTCTCTACCCTCTCCTCTCATTTCAATCTCTCTTTTTATCTCTCCCACCTCTCTCTCTCGCCCTCTCCCTCTCTCTCACGATGGTAGTGGCGGCACCGACGACTCCGACGCCCTCTCCCTCTTTCTCACGATAGCGGCGGCATCGACGACTCTGACGGCCCTCCCCTTCTCCTAACTCCCTCTCTACTTCGGCCGCCTGGTGCCGAATCGGCCATCAGTAAGCCGATCCGGCTGCCAGGCGACGGACCGGCCATTGGCAGGCCGATTCGGCCGCCAGGCAGCCGGATCGGCTCGCCTGCTGGTTGATCCAACCGTCTAGCGGTCGGGCAGTCGATCCACTCGCCAGGCGGCAGATCGGGATCGTAGCCGCCAATCGCGCGTGATTCCCGGCTGCAAATCCGATCGCATTCCCGGATGGCCGGGACCGACTTGAAACCGGATCCGGTCGGGTCCGGGTCAAAATTTTTTTGACTCGGCATAATCTGGGTCGGGACCGGGTCCGCACAGACCCGAACCCGGTCTCGAGTTTGCTATGTCCTACATAATATAACGATAAAGTAGTGGAAAGTAGAACAAACTTAAAAAAAATGTTTCAATAGGATAGATATAGTAGAAAAAATTATAATAAAACATATGATGAAAAGTCCAATAAAATAACTATCACACAAATAATGTAGTAATTAATAATTAGGTAAGTTAATTATTATGCTTGATCTAAGACCAATTTAATAATAATATTTTATTCAATGTGTTTGGTTAGCATATTATCTACTTTGCTTGACCACGTGGGACTACAAGTCATGCTTCATACATCATTTCCTTCTCAGCGGACTCTCGCTGAGTGATCATATTCCATCATACTATATATGGGGAATTGCTTTGATATCATATATGACATCATTATTATCTTCTCAGGATTTGTGGTCTATCCTAACGGAGGAGAAACAAAGGAGATGTCAAAGAAAAAATAAATCAGAGCTTTCTAAATAAGAATATGTTAACCATGATAATAAATTGTATAACGCAATTGTTATTGGTATTGAATACCCTTTATTCAAACTTGAAAAGAGAGGGGGCCGTGATTAATGTTAGTACACTTAGGAGGTTGAAATGTTTGTGGGGTGGGGATGTAGGTACAAAGAATAAATTCTTATTTATAGTTTTGTGCATGAGATTGGAATTGAAGAAAACCAGCTTGAGCCAGCTGGAGTTTGTCTGGGTGCATTGAAATATCTATGATGTAATGGGAAAAATTATGGAAAATCAGTTTTGCAAAAGTGACTTCCTATAACTTCATACTTTTTCATCAACTTTAATGTGTTCAGAACTATGTTAAAATAATTATAACGATCATTAAGAAAAGGTGTTCATGCAAAGATTTTTTGTGGTAGAAAATAAATGGGAAACTTAATCTCGTTTTTTAATATCGTGGTTTTGATCTATACCATGATAAACAAAAACTTTTCAACATAATGAGTATTTCTATGAAAAATGGTGTGCATCCAATAAGGTGTAAAAAACTTAAAATGGTTGAAAACAAAAAAAAAAGCTGAATAAAAGTACTTCCACTCCTAACTAGTGCATGATAAAAGACAGAAGAAGAAATGAGAAGTTACAATATAGAGGAAGGTGATATGCAAGAACTTTGGATGCAAACAAGAGGGGAGAAATGAAAAGGTGGTGAAAGGTGAAGAAGAAAATATAGTTAGGGTTTGCATTATAACTATATTATGATGCTTTTTGGCTTAATTTTTAAGGATAATATGTGATTTGACATGGTAGCAAAGCATGGTCAAGACATCGTTCGAACTTAATTTGAGAGAGATCTAAAATATATACATATTTTTTCCCTTAGCATTAAGAAAGAGAATGATAAAACTATAATATAATGATAATGATATTTCTAAGGGTGATGTTATAGTTCTCAAGTCAAACTTGTGATAGGAAAGCCGGAAAGACAGATCAACATAAAAGATATGAACATAAAGAGAATAATTGGAGAAAGGAATGAAAGTGAGCGAATATGATCACAATCAAAGTCAACGAGTTTTGAGACAAGTCAAATAGTTCACCATCCAATGATCAATGTTTTAAAAATCAGATTGAAGATCGGATCGGCGTGCCGACCAAACCGACTGGCCCGAGGTTCGACCGGTTCAACCGGAAGTCAACTGATTGAAGCAAATTTTTATATAATAATATTATTCATAATTATTTAAGAGTAATTTAATACATAAATTGTTACAAAAATGATTAAACCAATTAAATAATAGATTTATTTTTATTATTACTAATATAATAGTAAATTTAATTTCAATATAAATTTATTTACTAATATATTATTACCGAATTTTATTCTCTTTTCATATATAACTCTCCTTTAATTTAGTAGTTTTTTTTATTATTACTAATATAATAATCTAACTTCAATTTCAATCTAAATTTATTACTAATATATCATTACCGAATTTTATTTTCTTTTCACATATATCTCTTTTGATTAAGTTGATTAATATTTTGTTTCTATTTTTATTTATTTCCTCTAGTCAAGGATTGAAGATCTTTCCTTTTATTTTCTTATATTATTTTTTTTCTTTTTTTCTCTTCTTTCACTTTCACGTCCAAAACTTTCCAATTTTATAAAATTATTTAAACATTCATATCCCCTAATAAATACTTTCCATGTTTTATTATTTTCTTAATAATATATTTCAATTTTTATTTATTCTCTCCAACTACCATCTTTTCTTTTATTTTCTTATTTTAAATACTTTCTTTTTTTCTCCCTCAATCTTCATAACCTTCCAATTCCATCTAAAATAATTTGGTAACTTTAAAATTTAATATCCCCTAATAAATACTTTCCATATATATATATATATATTTGAAAAAAAAATAAAAAAAATCGGGTTCAACCGGATTCACCAGTTCAACCCGATTTTTCCGATTTTTCTGAGCCAACCCGATTCTTTAACATTTCCGATTTTACTATTGAATCGGATCAATTTTCTTATCGGTTTGCGATCGGACCGGTTGAACCGGCCGGTCCGAACCAGTTTTAAAACATTGCCAATGATTCCAAATCGGACCGAATAACATAAAAGTGTAATATTAGAAAAAATAATAAATTAAATTAATATTAAAATAACTTTCTTTATTTCAGCTTTAATTTTTTATCATTAGTTATATTTATTTCAACTAATATTATGTTTACTTTAATTTAGAATGCATATGTTATTCATAAATAAAATTTAAAATATTCAAAAAGGTCCAAACACCATATTATATATATATATATATATATATATATGTATATAATGAGATGACCGGACTACTGAAATTTATCTTGTATTTGATCACTTTCAATCTTTTTGTTCAAACTAGATGATATAATTACTTTTAGTTTGATCCATTTTTTTTCTCTCGAATTCCACCCAACCTCATTCGCTGTCACCCTGACCAACATATATTAGTAAAATGCAAATTAATTTAGATAAAGAACTTATGTAGCTGTTGAAATTTTATAAGACACATCAATTTGATTATTAATAAGTTTCTCTTAATTTATGCATACTATAGTTACGTTATTATTTAAACTTTATAAAATAATGCTATTTTAATAAGGATCCCCATATTGCCTTTGTTAGAATTTTAACGTCACTCCTTTTTGGATAATTTTATCTTTTACTTTTAATTATGAATGTAACATCATGAAATTTGACCTTGGAACTTCGTAAAAGAGTACCAAATAAATGAAAACATGTCATATAATAAAATAGAAGAGTTTCAAATCAACCAAAGATTTCATATAACAAAATATACAACTTAATTAATACAAATCAAAAGCTGCAACGATTAAGTATAATGATCGTGGAAAAGTCACATCATCATAAGGATATCATACAGTGTACATCACTTATCCTCGAGGGTGTGAGGCTTTAATACCAGCATGGCGCCAACTAAGAATATTACAAAGGAAGAAATCCATGTGCACTCGCTGCTCGAACAATATTACTGTGTCATAGATGTCTTACAATGCATCCGTCGACCGTGAGTTATTTTAATTTTCCTTGTAAGTTTTCTTTTTTCTATGCGACTTTTATGACTTAACCTTAGCATTGGTATGACAATGAAAATTTTGTAAATTAATGCACTTAAAAAAAGGTTCACCTTCGGGGCCTATTTGGGAGGTGGAATTAGCCCCTTGATTCCACCCGGTTCTCCAAACATCTTAAGAGGGCTCAATTCTCAATGTGGAATCGAGACCCTTTTTTTTGTTGGAACATGGGTCAAGTGACCTTGGTTCCAACATCCTAGTTTCATATTTTTTTTCTTTACGTTTTTTTATTTGACATTTCTTTTTTCTCTTTTCAACCTTTTCTTTTCTTTTATCATTTTCTTTTTCTTTACCTTTCCTATATAAAAGTAATTTATTTAAAAAAATACCTAAAAGGGTGAAATTTAGATTATATATAAAATTAATTATAAAGGATTAATATAATATTATTTATCATTTATCATTTTATTTTCTTAAAAATAATATTTCAAGTAATATAAATTATTAAAATGTTTCTTATATTTAAATAATAGAATATTTAACAACATTTTTTGCATATATTTTTTAATATAGATTTATTTTTAAAATTTTTAATAAATTTAAATTTTATATTTATAATAAATATTTTTAATTCAAGCACCCACTAAAATTAATCCATCGCATCTATTTTTTCTATCACATCAACTATCTTATTCTTCATCATCAAATTCCACTTCATTCAAACACACCTCGAACTCCAGTTTCAATTGTCAAATGGCCACTTGAAGTATTTGTAAATACAGAACTTGTCCCCCACATTTCAGCATAGTCAAGCCGCCACCTCCCGTACTTATCATATAGTGAGAGAGAGCTGCATAGTACTAGTATTATCTTGAAGTATTTATAATCAACAATTTTATTCTCACCAAATATTCAAAACTTTTATAACCCTAGTGCATTTTCTTCAAGCATGGATGGCGACTCGCACATCGAGACTCTTTGATATTAAATGTTTCACTTAGGTGCTTGTTCGTCAATGAACCCTTCACTGAAGCGTTCGCTTGTAACAAGTATCCTAAAAATCAAATCTTGCACTATGCTCAATCAAAAGAGTTTGTTTAGACAACGGACACGTATAGACACTGCACGGACCTGTAGCAAGCAAAACTGACCCCCGACAAGTTAGAAATAGAGTATCTTTTGTGGAAAGTATTGAGCGATGACACGTTCAAGGACTAGGAGCAAATGACCATCGAACTTAGAAATCACTCATGACCATGTTGCGCAAAAATGGGGGCTAACAATGAGGGCATTACAGATCAAAGGATGTCATGGTTGTCTTTGAGCAACGTCTCAATCAATTCCAATTGGATGTTACTGAAATGCAAAATTAGCTCACAATACAGAACTAAGAGATGCCAATGTCATGGCTCCATTATGGTGTATGTGCAACTCAAATGGATGGAAACAATGATCATGAACATAAGAGAGTCCACCACCAACAAGCTACAAAATATGAGACACATTTTGGACTAAGAGCTTAGAAGATGCCCAAGGAACAAGCAAAATCAAGGGTCTCCCATGAACCAAGAATTATGTGCCAAATTCGAGGTTGTACAAGGGCAAGAGGTCAAAGAAGAAAATCAATAACCTTCTATAGAAAGTTTGATGGTGCATGGAGGCCTCGCATGTGATGTCAAAAGCGAGGATGATAAAGAAGATGCAATGTGTCGATACCATTGCGATGATGTGGAACTCGGTAATGTAGAACTCAATGAGACATGAGAAAAATTTAGCAATCAACTTGACAATTATTTGTACATAACAAGATTGGGATTGGTTGCCAAGATAATCAACATAATGATAAAAGGAAAAGATCACAAAATGTCAAACAACAACAAAGTTTAAATTGGATGAAAAGCCACCAAATCCTTGGTATATTTGCGATGATCCTCATTTGCAAAAGGCAACAACCAATGTAACGTATTGTCCATATGAAATGGAAAAGGAGAATGCATGTCTCAACTTGATGCACATTCTAAATGCCATCAATGCATCTAAGGGAACATCATCAATTGGTCGACTCTTTGTGAACATCGATCTAAAGGAAAAAGACTTCAACACTCTTATCGGCATGAGAGCATCACTGCTCATGTCACATTACGAAATTGAAGTTGCCACTACAAAAGACTTTGGTGACATTCAAGACTATTAACCAAAGCCTATTTCAGTGAAGAAAATCTCTCCTAAATTGAAAGTACACATTGGCAAATGATTGGGAAGCTTCGACAGGATGGTTATGCCCATGGATGACTATGAAGTGGTAGGGAGCATCTACTTTCTATGACACATTGTAGCATGTACCAACTCACCAACTCATTGGTCATCTTTGACCCTAAGGAACCTTACAAAGTTCCTATAAGGTCAAGCATAGGTCTGAAATGGAAGACTCTCTCTGCCATATAATTGGCAAAGGGGTTCCACAAATAGGAGCACATCTTCCTAATGATCGTCTCTTGAAAGATCTAGGGCTTCCACTCTAATGCCTTCCAAAGTTCTCGAGACTCTTGAGGGCTTTGCGGATATCATGCCCTCGGAGCTACCAAAGTTGTTACCTTTGAAACCGGAAGTGGATCATGCCATTGACTTGATTCCAAGATGAAAACTACCATATGGACTCCCCTATTGGTTGGACCATGTTAGTGCAAAACTTCATAATATAAATAACTTAATTTTACCATCTTGATAAGAAAGAGATTCCTCTAGCAATTAATGAGAGAATTAATGCTGACATAAGATATAAACTAACATTAAGTATTCATGAAAACATCTTTGGCATAAATAATCTAATAGACTCAACTACTACGTCATTGCTTTATTCATTTTTTATTTCATGTGCAACTTATTGCCAAGATCTAAGTTGTCATCTTCTTAATCTTGATTACCTGCACTGATTTAGGGTGAGTTAGAGTATGTAAAAGGACTATGCATTATCATGATCATAAATAGGATGTTACAAGACTTGTTTATGTATTTTCATATGGAAAAGAAAATGCTTGAATGGAATGAGATAATAATGAGACTTTATATGTTAAATAACTTATCATCATATACATCATCATCAATCTTATATTAGCATAACTGTGGATACATCATACATCATACTTGTAGTATGGAAAATACATCATTTTATCATAAATAAGCATAATAAAAGTAACTTGTACTTACCATACTTTGTTTTCATCTTTGTATCATGATTTTTTCTTTGACTTACTTTATAACCCTTTGGAATATATCTTTCTTTATTTTGTCCTAAGACATTTGGAAGTTGAACTTCGTATTTAATCTTACTTTATCTTATGATCTTAACTTTGTTGAAGAAATAAGTCTCTACTATCACTTAGGCTAATTAGTTCTTAGAGACATTATGCTTCCTTCACCCTCCGGAAGCAAGGCCCCAACAATGCTACATCCATTGGAAGGTTAGCATTTCCAGATTTGGGAGTGTTGACTGTAGAGCGCAGGCGGAGAAAGCTCTTCGATCCTTACCCATGAGGTTCCAACTTCCCTTTCCGCCGGAGCTTCATGGGCGTTGCCCCGCAACTTAGTATATATATTGTCCTGACATGAGAATTTTGTTCCGAAAAAATACATACACATAAAGTGTAAGAACTTTATTTCTCAAACTTTACTTCACTTTGATGGGTGATAGGAGCTTATTCTTCAACTTCTTCATTATGATTTTACAAACGTCAAACATTTTGCGTCTCTTTGCCTTTAAAATTTAATCTAGTTATGACTGAACATGCATTTTGTATATTTAAGTGCAATACAATCATCATTCATCAATGCATAATAATTGTGTAAGATTTTAATAACATAAATATGCATTTCGTATACTCACAATTGTGAACATCTTTTCGCGATTGTCATGGATTCCATCACGACCGTGAAATCACCTTTTCACGGGTGTGACAAAAACCTCCCATTTCTGCCAAATTCTCATCCTTTGGTCGTAGTCGTGACATGGTGTCATGATCATGCCTTGAACTTGTCAAGACTATGAAATATAATTTTACGAGCATGATCGAAGAATGATTTTTCGCCCAACTTTGCTCTTTCGATCATAGTCATGAATAGGTCAATCACACTTGTAGCGTCATCCCAGAATTTGACTTCCATACGCGAAATTATAGATTTTTTAAAGTAAAAACTTTGAAAAATCATACTATTGGGGAAATGACGCTGAGGATTGATGAATAGTTAGGATAATGAAGTAGAAAAATCAGAAAGAAATTTAACACGAAGATTCAATGTGAACAAGAGAAAATATCCATAGCAAAGAAGGCTATCGTCAAGAGAAATTACTCTGTGCAAAAAAGATAATACATCACGATAAAATTCTAACTCTTATGCATAAAAATCCTTACGACTCAATCCCTCCACTTTCATTGCATATCCTCATTTTTTTCTTCCATAAATTTGTGTAGAGGGTACAATGATTCAAGACAACATCAACAAGTCTCCACATTGACATGAATTTTGCAAAACTTAAAAAAAATTAAAATGCTCAACACTCTCTCCTATGTTGAATGACCCACATGGACCTACCTTGACATTTGTAGAATGCCTACCGAGTCTAAGCAGTATTCAGACTTAGCAATAGATAAACTCTTTATCATCGTATCCATCGGATTGTCATGAATGTTGATCCTTCGAACTTGAACATCTTACTTTTTTACAACATCACGAATAAAAATAATATATCACATCAATATGCTTTGACCTTTCGTAATACATTTGCTCTTTTATAAGATGTATTGTACCCTAACTACCACAATATATGGTGCAATAATTAGAGACACATTAACAAATAACATGTCAATCACGTCATCATCAAGATTTATGACTTTTCCTCAAGACATCTAGAACATAGATTTAAAGATGTACTATCATAAATCATGATAATATTTTAGAAAACTTAAATATAAATCATGAGAAGACATGTGGAATCTATTAATCACAATTTCTAAGAAGGATGATGTGTGTACTCATTCTAAATATGAAATCCATTTAGAGGAGAGACAAGAGTTGAATCCCTTTTACATACTTTATCTAATCTCGTGTCTGTCTTTTTTTTCTATTTTTCTTTTTCCTCCTTAGTCTTCTCCTCTTTCTTCTTTAAGACTTAACCGTCATGTGTGTTTGCGTAGAGGAAACAGATTAAACGGAGAAGATTATAACTTTTTTTAGTGGTACGAGGATTTTTATTTTTATTAAATGACTCTAATGCTCCTGATCGAAATTTCAAGTTGTTATAGTTTATAATAATTTTTGGCTTAAGTTGCAGGAAAAATAATTTCAAGAGAAAAATTTTAGAAAGAAAAAAAAGCATCAATACATCAAAAATTAACCGCAAACCTTTTAAGTCACAAAAAAAATAGACAAAAGGAAAAATTTCATGTTAAACTTAAAATTTTCAATGATATATAATTCAGGCTCGTATGATATATCTTTTTAATGGTTGGTTAGCTATGCTCCATGTATTTAATACTGTGCTTTTAAAGTCCTTTGTAATAGTGACCATTTGTTTTTAAGTCTTGGTGGGCACCTTCCTTTATTGAGGTAGAATTAAGTCAGAAAATTATATGTCAACCTAGCTTTTCCGGTTCATTAAATATCTTTGTTCGTAATCAAAATTTAAACAACGATGCCTTTTATTATTAGTTATAATGTTAAGCTAATACAATATTTCAAGTAATGGTTGAAATATGAAAAAAGGGCATGACGCTCAAACTTAAAAATAAAAGAAATGACAAAAGGTCATTACATTAGTTGATCGTGTTTTAGTATAAACATG
Organism: Pontederia crassipes; assembly: GCA_030549335.1. Classification (NCBI taxonomy): domain Eukaryota; kingdom Viridiplantae; phylum Streptophyta; class Magnoliopsida; order Commelinales; family Pontederiaceae; genus Pontederia; species Pontederia crassipes. The sequence goes on along the minus strand of JAUKPH010000018.1, from coordinate 8,290,729 downwards.
TCATTCATTATAAATTAAAAGAAAAAAATACTTCCAAGTGCCAACCAAACACCGATCAAGTCCAATACTTTTAACGTACGATTGCTTTACGCAAGAGCCAATGAATGGAAAGACCGGAAAGATAAAACGATGCACCTTCTGGTGGATCGGAGCTCGTAAGTTGTCAACCTCAGCCAGGAATCAAATTACCTGTCAGATAATTGGATGACCTACGTGTGCCATTTTTTCAGTGTGTATATATGTAGATATAGAATATGAGAGAGAGAGAGAGAGATGGAGAGATGTATGCCTTGGTAGTTGGAGTAATAAGCATTGCAGGCATTGCAGGTTTGCAGCAAAGGCTGCCGCTGTCGATGTTAAATTGGCCTTTTGGTCGTCCTTTTCTTTCTGGGAGAGCCCTGTCCTTTGCAATTATTAACTCTCCAAATTAAGTTCTGCTTTCATGAGACTGTCCAAAATCGTCTCTGTGAGAGAGAGAGAGAAAGCAAGATGTCATCAACCTAAACATAACAGATCCACACTTGCAGTGTGTCAAACAAATGTGTGTGTGTGAGAGAGAGAGATCTTGTGCCTCATTCGACCATTATATGTCGGAGAAATCTGAGAAGTGGCGACAGTTGGACTATGCCTGAACAGCTGTTTGAGTTGCTGGCTGTATATAATATAATATAATATAATATAATATAATATAATATAATATATAGATAGATATCATATGAACAAGTGGACTATACTTTTATTCCCACATGTGTGAAGATTTGATTCCCACAAGGTGGAAAACAAATGAGTGGCAACAAATTACTGAATCAGACAAGCACCTCGCCCGATCAAGTAGGAGACCCCGCATTCAGATTCACCCAGTTTTTTTTATTTTTATTTTTTACACGCTGCAGGAACAAGAAAAGAAGAAAACAAGGAACAGCAAGACTTGTTAATTTGCTCAAAGGTCAGTAATAATATAAGACCACAGATTACCATTTTTTTCCTCTTGTTATGAAATGGATAAAAAAGACCATCAAAAGATTTTAAAATTTTCAAATAACAAAAGACCATCAAAATATTGCTTCCACTCACATGATCATGAGTCATTAATTTTCCTGTGCATCAGGGACCAAAATGTCCATGGACCACCAAATTGTAGAGAAATAATTAAATCGCTTTTTACATGCATGCATGCATGGATTAATTCTCTCTCGGTCTCGGACTAATGAGTGTGCATGCATGGATTAATTCTCTCTCGGACTAATGAGTGTGCAATAAGGACACTTACAGATGACAGGAATGACAAAAAATAAACCTCCAAACGCTGAGGAATATTTTTTTTTGTGATTGCAAGACTATAAGGAATATTGCTGAACTGTTGATCATGTTCCAACTGAGCAGCCAAACTTGTACAAGAAATCTTGTAGCATCTGTGACATTCTTCGTGTACTTTGCTTATGGAGTGTGTCATTACTTGTTCCTTTCCCTGGTTTCTGTAATGCCCCCAAAAAAGGGTACTTGGGCTACAAACAATTCTCCACTCAATATTTTTAGGTTTTAAAAGAATATTAACATCTGATTAACTTAAAATAATCGAGATTTTCACTATATGTGCTGCCAACCAATGTTGTCATGATCGGACCGGATCAATCAGTCGAACTATAAATAGACACTAGCTCACTCCAAAATTGAGAGCGACATTGGACCACTTTGAACTGCTTCAAACCGATCAAAAACTAATAAGAACCGGCCAAAACCAGTTGCCATATAAATTTTTTAATTTTTTTCACCAATATAATTACTTTGCCCCAGAATTACTTGATAGGACCATTTTCTATTAGTTGTATTGTCCTCACTTTCTTAATATCCTCAATGTGAGACTATATTCTTTATTTGTTTTTCTTATTTAATAGTTAACTTTGTCTTTACTCTTTTGATATGTGACATTATTTATTTGTACAATTTTTTATTCATTAATTTGTTCTTATTTTTTATTTATCAATACTAAACTATTTTATCTATGTATTTTTCTTTTTATTCTTATTTGTAGCAATTTAATATATAATACATATATTTTACTTCAACAAATATTGTAATTGCGATTTTATTTTTTATATGAAAATTTTACATTAAAAAATCATTAGATATTAAATTAATATAATTTTGGTAGCTACTAAACTAATATGTATTAATTTTTAAACTTTAACTTATGATGTCATTTTATATGATTATGAACAATATGTGATTTGATTTAACATATTCTTTACAATCATAATATTTCATTCTTTCTAGTCTGATCAATTCAACTTGAAAGAGAGAGTTTTTTGAGTCGATATTCGGTCTGGTTGTTACAAGCCCCTATTCAAAGGAGGTAAACGAGACCTACCAAGCTCTGCAATGTTCAATCCTCCGCAGCTCCATCATTGTGCATGACAATCTTTTGCGTCAACAAATATAGTGCATCCAGTATCAAAGTATCTAAATTTTTTTGTGAGAATTCATTAGGAAAAAAGAAGGCAACAAACATAGTAATACAAAAGATTAAATAAACAGGTAAATACAACAATTTTTCTTCAAATACATATAAAATAGTATAAAAAAATTAGAACTGTTTTTTAGGATAATTTTACTTATCCAACTTTGACTCATAACATTTTGAAAATATGTATTAATATACAAATAAGAGATCCATTCCAGTTCCACCACGTTTCGGTTGGCAATATGCTTCGATTATCTTTTAACAGGAACCAATCAAAATTGGTTAAACCAATTAAACCAGTCAATCCGATTTTTATTTTTTAATTAAAAAATGCAAAATTGAAAACTGGAATGCTAGAATTAAATAAAAAGGAAAATCATAAATAATTGAGAAAGGAAAAAAGGAAGGTGATGGTGTGTAAATGAAGTGAGAAATTTAAGGACAAGAATGAAGTGAAACATTTTAGAGTAAAAAGAATTGAATGGAAAAAAAAGGAAGAAATAATTTAATAGAAAGATGTGAAAAAAAGGAAAGTTATCAACAGAAGAATAATTCAATTTAAAAGCAAAATAAAAAATATTAATCATAAGAACAGAGGTAATTTTCACTCATTAGGATGTCATTGTTTTTTATAATATTTACATTATAATAATGATTTTAAATAAAATTATATACTTTTACATATAGTATATTAATCATAATGTTTTTAATAATGTTTTTAATAATGTAAATATTCTCATATTATTTTAACATAATGAGTCCACCTTTTCTTTTCTATTTGCTTTTGAACATATTGAATTTATATAAAATTGGAATAGATTTAGAATAAAAGTATTAAAAATATTAATTGTAAATGTCTTTTAGAAAATATCAAAATATTTAAATTAAGGTTCAATATTTTGCAAGTATTTTTAGAGTGTTGGTCATAATATATCTTCCAAATAATAAAAATAATATTTTAATAAAAAATATGTTACAACCAAATTAAACCAAGTGGTCACTACTCAATTAGCATGCCAATTTGATCGGATTTGACTCAATTGGTAATGCCGCGATTCAATTTTTTTTTAAAAAAAAGTTAGATAAGAGTAAAAGATCATTACTACCATTTCAAAAATTACTATTGTTAGACATTTTTAATCCTTATAAAATAAAATGATAATAATACTATTTTTTTAAATGATAATAATGTGATCCTGCTATTAAGAATTTTAAGAGTAGAAAAAAAAGACATTTGAGAAACCTGCTCGGTACAAAGATCCACCATTCATTGGTAATTTGGTATGCTAGATTTGCAGTGAGAGTGGCTGCATGCCAACTACCTTAACTAAAATTAACCAAAATCCTGATAAAGAAAACATGGATTATCTCCTCGGTCAATCTAAAGCTCCCACGATTCCAAGAGATTCTTCCCCTGCCCAACGATATATATATATCTTATCACAGCAGAAGCACATAAATCTATCAAAAGCTACTTTTTCCAAGACAGCCACTGCGGCACAACCCCTGAATCCTAGAAACAAAATAAAGATGGAGAGAGGGGTGGAGGGGCATCATGATCATTTTTTTGAGAAGCCTTCATTTGCCAAGTAAAGTTAAAGCACAACACTTCTACCCAAACTGAATTTTTGCCTCAACTGATTTAGCAACAGTGGCAGCATATCTCTCTCTCTCTGTTTCTCCCACTGGCCCCTCAAGATATATGCACTACATTATATTTTGACAGTTCTACCAGAGTGAGACTGAGACCCCAAGATGGCAGGCGTCAGCTTCAAGGCGTGACAGAAAGACCACCCTCCGAGCCCAAGCCCCACAAGGACTCACAAGACCTGTCTCTTTTAAAGAAACCCCTTTGTTCTCTTCCCCTCACTGCTCCTCCTCCTCCTGGTCTCAAGAGTCCATGGAGGGGCAGTAGAGCGGACTCGACCTGCGGAAAGAGCTCACGCGTCAGGAAGGAAAGAGAAGATGGACGCGAGCTCTCTCGGCCCCCCGGGGGCTGCCTCCAACGACTCCATCCACGGCCTCAAGTTCGGGAAGAAGATTTACTTTGAGGATGGCAGCGGCGGCGGCGGCGGCGGCTCCTCCTCTTCCAAGCAGCCACCTCCAGCAGTGCCGGCGCAGGCTCCGCCGGCCAAGAAGGGAAAGGGGGCAGGGCAGGGGGGAGGGGGGCAGCAGCCGCCTAGGTGCCAGGTGGAAGGGTGCAAGGTGGATCTGACCGGGGTCAAGACCTACTACTGTAGGCACAAGGTCTGCGGCATGCACTCCAAGTCGCCCAAGGTCATCGTTGGAGGCCTGGAGCAGCGCTTCTGTCAGCAATGCAGCAGGTCTGATTCGTCTCTCTTCCCCTCCCATTTCTTCTGCTTACTACGCTTTCAAGAATTTGATGACAAACGCTCGGCTCTATGAGTCTTATCCGAACTGCATCTGATGACAGTATACCATTAAAGATAAGCTATGCTGCTTTGCCATGGAGGAACCCGTGCGTGGGCTGCTTGTTTGAAGAACTCTGTCTGTCTTGTACATGTAGAAAAGCCATATCTCTATTAGCTTTGATGTGCGGATGTTGGACCTGAATTGGAAATTATTGAACCCTCCTTTCTGGATCAAATCTGTGGATTGTTGCCTTTTCCATTTACCTTGTTCTTCTTTCTTTTCTTGGTTCTCCTCCGTCCTCTCTCCTTTTGCTCTTTCTCCTCCATTATTTTATCTCTGTAAAACTTGCACATTTACCCATTTTAGCAGTTCAACTGTTTTTCCTATCAAGATTCCTTCTTCTTCTTTAATGCCTTCTGCTCTCTCTCTCTCTCTCTCTACATAGCCTTCTAAACTCCATTACTGGTAAGACAGATTAGTTAAAATGTTATGTTTTATTTTGTTAGTAGTATGCAATTGCTATATGTCAAGCTTCATGTTTTGTTCTCCCTGGCACCTTTATGAAGCTTGACGCTGGAACTTGGATTCCTTTAATTTGCACAACACATTTCTTCATAGACCCTGTAGGATCCCAAATGATAAAGTTCTAACAATATTAATACGATATTGAAATTTCACTTTATTGTGCTTTTCTACCAATGCACTGGATCATGATCTAGGGTACTCCATTTAATACAAGTTGCTTTGGGATTGGAAAGCTTTAGTTTGGAAATCAATGTGAGTCAGCATCGCCCAGGTGAGCTGGTAGTTTTGAGCTGCTCAGTGTCCATAGCTCTAGTTTACATCTATGAATTGAGTGATGGGTATGGTTTGCACCAATAATGCTGACTTCTTAATGTAGTCATCACTATAGCTGTCAAACCTCTCAGCATGAATTGCTTGGGATCTTAGAGCACTTCAGCTCTGTTTCCGTGGGTTGCTCCACCTATTCTGAATAAATGTTGGTAGCTAATGCCCAAGGCCACCTGCAAGTCTTGGTATGCGAGTCTTTGCATGGTTGCTTGTTAAACGTAGGTTTAAAAATCGGATTTCTAATTTGACAAGCTCAATTTTTTTTTGTTTAGATTGCTTGAATTAAAGGAATTATTTGTAACTTCACCAGCCTATGCCAAACAGTGACAATAATCTTAAAGTGTTCATTGTCTATATGATGATAGGTTCCATCAGTTGCCTGAATTTGATCAAGGGAAACGCAGTTGTCGCAGACGCCTGGCAGGTCATAATGAGCGTCGCAGAAAACCACCTCCTGCACCATTTGCATCACGTTATGGGCGCCTTTCTACATCCTTTCATGGTTAGAGACAATTAAACTATATCTTACTGAATCATGCTTTCAATGCAATTAGTTTTCTTATAGATCAAGCCAGATTCAATCTCTTGGTCAGATGTTTCCGAAGAGACGATTTATTCTCTAGGCAACACTAACATAATTTCTTTACCAGAAGAATCTAGTCGATTCAGAAGCTTTCTAATGGACTTCAGTTACCCAAGGCTTACGAGTAATGGACGGGATCTTTGTCCCACAAATAGAAGTGTTGATCGTGTGCCTGGTAATCAATGGCAGGGTGGGTTCCTTGATCCTTCGAGTGCTGCTGCTTGTTCCCATCCATATTTGCAGGGACCTCCAGTGGGCCTCTACTCCGCCTCTGCCTCAGAAGTTCCACCAGGTGAATGTCTCACAGGAGTCTCAGACTCCAGCTGTGCTCTCTCTCTTCTGTCAACTCAGCCATGGGGCAACTCTGCTACAAACCGAGCTCCGGTTGTCTCAGCAAGTAGCAGCTTTGATGGAACCCCAATGACTCGGCCATCAATTCCCAGTAGCAATTACATGGCCAGTTCCTGGAGCTTCCGAGGTCATGGGGGTGACACGAACTCGCATGAAACCCAACATGAAATGGGTCTTGTTGGGGTACCTGATGCCAGTGGTGCTCATTTCTCAGGCGAGCTAGAGTTAGCTCTGCAGAGGAATGAGCAGTGCCTCAATCATGATCTCGGCCGTGCTTACGACCATTCAGGCCCTGGAATGGATTGGTCTCTGTAATGCCCTATGATCTTTTGCAACCCCCTAGAACTGGCAGCCTTGTTGCTTGGACAGGGTTATCCTAGATTTTGGATTCAGTATTGTGTGAACTTTATGAATTAGCTCTTTCCAGTTGTTTCAGGGCCTAGTATGTAGAAGCTTTAGTAGTACTTCATGCTGTGACTTGTGACTACTATGTTACACCCTAGACCTTTTGTATTGAGTCATGATTATGCTGCGTTAAGTATGTTTGGTCTTTGATTAACTTGCTTGTTGCATTTTACCTGTTTGAGCAAATTTTTTGGCTTCTAGAAAGTGTCATTCTCCAGAAAAAAAAAGTTTAGTATTTACATACACCTTTTCATAGTTTAATCTAGGATTTAACCAACTATTCTTACATCCACCACTTGTAAGTGCACATTATTGGATTTTTTAAATATTACAATGATTTCTAAAATTACTTGGATTATGTTGACAAATCTGTTGTTTGTTTGATATATTACTGCTGGTTGAGATGGTAATTTTCAAAAGGGCTTTGCTAATTTTTAGCCTCAAAATCCTTTTAACACACTCAATGAAGGGGATGAAATTTTATCACCTTTTAGGTGTGTTTTTCGTGTATTTGTTTAGATGGTAAAGGATGAGCCAGGTGCTCACATTCATTTTTCATTCTTTATAAAAACTTATATTTATTACAAATGTCTAACTATAAATAATTTGTGTTTATTACAATATTATCAATATAACACTTTTCTAACGTTAGTTTGCTCATAAAAAATGTAATTGTTTTGATTTGTTATCTTTCTCTGAAATTAAAATGTGATAGTAATTTTTCTAAAAGCTTAAGGTAACATTTTGATGATGATGATCATGATTTTTTAATCAACTCTAAATTAAAATAAAAAAATCAAGGTAAAAAATATTATAAAGTGCAAGAATCTTGTTTTCCAAAAGGAAAAAGTCTTGAATGAGAAATCATGAAAAACATAGTTTTAAGAAATAATTATAGGAGAATTAAAAGTACACTAATAAAAAATTTAAAATTAAGTTATGATAAACCAATTTAATATTGCATCGTAAATATGATATAAATAATAAAAACATAATAATATATTTGTGTTTATGATTTTGAATAAGCATTGATTTTTAAAACATAATAAATGATATTTTCATATTAATTTATCACTACTAGTGGTTTATTATTATTATTTATCTATTACATTTGTATTATCTATAATATTCATATTCAAGATTATAAAAAATATGTTATTTTAATAAAATTTGATTCAATTCAGTTGAACTCAATCCCATTCTATTATGAAAACATTGATTTTCTTTTAAACTCCATTGGCTTGCAATTTATTTGAACAATCGTATAGTGTTCTAGTTGCTGAACTAGGAAGTTGGCGCATTGTCCCACTAGGCAACCATCAATTCTTTGAATCCTTTCTACATAAGCCAAGCCCTCTCAAACTTCAATAAGATCCGAAAACTCCTCCGTCTTTGGATGGTCATAAGTCTAGCTTGTGGTCCAGGAAATGCATTTCCATTGCCGGGAAACTCCTCCAGGAGGAATTTCTCCAATTTAAATCCGGTATTTGGTGTAGAAGATAAGACCGAGCTTCTCGAAGTGAAAATGCAACCAAGGGTTGGGTATAAAGCCTTTAAACCCCTTAGAGCATCTATCTCTCTCACCTCGCGTGTTTGGTTTTCCTGCTAATTCTAAAGTCACATTAAAATTTCCTCCTAATAGCCATGGGATATCCATAACCAAAGAGATCTCAGCTTCTTCCCACATCTCTTCATGTCGAAATTCTCTTTGTGGGTCGTAAATGCAAGACATGAAGAAGCTCTTTCCATCCATCCATATTGATAGAATCACCAATATGCTCTTTCAACTCAAACTTCTCATCCCTCCAAGGTAGTCAATACTATCCCACCTATCTACTGGCGGGTATTAGAGTCACCAAACATACCACAGCAACTCCTGACTTGACCAAGTTTCTTCCTAGTGTTGGCCCCTTGTCACCATCGTTCAACCCTTGTGCATTCCATGTGAGAATTTTCATTTGCGATCTGCTTGAGCGTCGATTGACATGGATCTTGTGCTAATGCCCATAGCCCTCGCATCTTGGATCGCCTTGGACACGACCCGTTGCATCAATTGTTTTACAACCAGATCCATCTCTTGTAGAGTGATGGCTTCCCTCATTCTCAATGTGTCACAAGATTCTTCATGCCACTGTGTATTAGGAGGATTTCTAGGAAGATTTAGAGTTTTCCTAGAAATCCTGCAACTTAATTTTCTATCTCTGGTGTCATGCATTTATTTTTACCTATAATTCATGATGCCTACATGAGGCCACTGTGCAGAAGTACAATCTTCTTAGAGACCAGGAAACAAAAATTTCCAAGATGCTTAATTATTAACATCCTTTAAATAAAGCTGCTTACCTGTGATGTGTTGTCTTCCTGCATTTCCTTTCCAAAATTGGGTTGCTTTATTTCCTCCAATTGCTTTTACCTTGCCAGACTTTCGAAGAAACAGTATACTTCTGTTTTTGTTAGTTTCCAATTCGCAAGCCCTTTCTATGGAGTCGAAGATTGGCAAGCCTCAAAACACAATATTGCGGCTTGACCACATAATATGGTATCAAAGTTCAGCTTTGCCAGATCCAGGGCTAATTTCTCATAGTTATCAGTGCCTGTTTTGTGTGGAACAATTACTTGATAATGCCCTAGATTCTAGCAAAAATAAAAGAGGACAATTGTAGGAGGTTGGTTTTACACTGAGCAAAAACAATGTTTTTTTGTTCCAATGTGAACATGACACATCCAAAAGCACAATTAAGTTTTCAGAAATCCAATTCGAAGCTTCGAGTGTCTTTATAGGAAAAAAGAAAAGCATAATCATAGACCTAATACGCGTAGAACCAAGGTGCATAGATAGGTCTGCAGAAATTCAAATCAGCAATTAGAAAACTTTCATCTGCTTTTCCCTTTTATTCCATGTAAAGCTGAAGTTTCAGGAATAATACTGATGGTCGACATCAATGAGCAACCAAATAGCAGCCACAAGTTTCATGTTTTGTCTCACCTGTCTTCCACAGTATGAGCAATGATGGTGTTTATCTCTTGTCTTCAAATTCTGCAAAAAGATTGTTAGCCAATGATGGTGTTTATCTCTTCGACATTACACAGTATGAGCAATGATGGTGTTTATCTCTCGTCTTCAAATTCTGCAAAAAGATTGTTAGCCAACTTGTTATGTTATGTTTGACATACAAATATTGAACCATAAGCATTGAACATAATGACTCAGAATAAACATCCCTGAGAGTGGCAAGTTTCATATCCTTAGTAAAGTTTGGTTTCAAATGTTTGTAGATTGGTGGGAGAAGCATAGGACAAACCTATAGAAAATTGAAAACATAGCAAGAAGCAACACATTCCAGCACTATATTACTTCCAGCTGTCTGCCAATGACAATATGAAACATTTTTCAGATATCCTGTACTATCCTCTTAAGTTGTCGTCAGCTTATGCTAGGTCTCCTGTCATACTCAGCTCCATAGTCTAGCAGAAAAAGAATGAATCATTGCGTTCCAATTCTTAATGAAACGTGGACATCTAAGTGCATAGTCTAGCAGAAAAATAATGAATCATAGTCAAGTTTACTGCAGTTGCATGCTTAGAACATCTAAGTGCACACGTTAGAAACGTGGTACAAGGAACCCCATGTGCTTGCATCACCACAGACGCAAAGCCAGAAAGGGGCAGAGCAATTAATATCATTTACGAAACTTAAACTCGTCTTCAACACCAAATGCCACAGCTGTAGTCTGTACAGTGGATTCAGAAATTTTGTCGAAGAGGCCAAATTATTTATAAAAATAATAAATTATAAATAAACTAAATATTTATAAGTAATAAATAAATATTGAGTGCAATGATTTCTCGTTTGGTTGAGTTGTGAAATGAGAATAAAGGAGAGTAGGGAGGAATTTCTTCACCTCATTTAATTAAAATTTAGAGGAGAATGAAAGAAATAATATTTCTTTCCATGTCATTTCCTCGTAACATCTCATGTTTTCACCTTCAAAATAAGATGAAAAGAACAAGATTACATATTTTTTACTTTGACAATATAATTAAGGGTTCAATGTTTGTGCTACCCTTTTTAATGGGTAGCACCAATGGTGGATTTATTAATTGAGAAGTTTTTTCTATTAACCATTCATCATGAATTGACCAATGATGAGTGGACGTCTGATAATGCTACCCATAACACTACTATTTTTTAATTAAAATACAAATATACCTAGAAAGACATTTATTCTCTTTTATTTTCCTTAATTAATTGTCTCATCTAAACTGAATTTTTTTTATCTTCATTCTCTTTTTACACCTTTTTTTAGATTCAATTTTCTTCTATTCTCTTCCTTTCTTCCTAATAATATTCCAACCAAATCCTTCATTTAGTTGTGTGGTTGTGTGTGTAGTGGGGGATATATAATAAATATAACTACGGAGTTGTCTGTACTACTGAAGGCTTTGGTCCCCAACATATATCATCAATGTGAAATGATAAAAAAAAAAAGAAAGAAAAACTCAATTCTACACTGTTCAAGGTTTTCAGGTAAAAAAAAAGTGCTCTTCTAAAATGTATCAAGCTACTTCTGGGCAACATTCTTCTTCCTTGGATAAATTTCTTCAAATTTGGCATGGTAGGACTGAGGGAGCAAGACACCATTCACAAATAGATAACGCCAATTTCTCTATCTACACACCTCTGTTTGTGGGTAATTTACATTTGAATGTAACTACCAAGTTTCTGCTAAACCGATTTCCTCTACGTCCATTGATGTTATTAAAAAAGAAGGGATCGTTCTTCACCTCTTAGGAGATAACATCTCCTACTTCTTCCTCCTCGTCCCCTTCGCCTTTCCTCTCTCGCCGTCTTCCACCTGAGCCAGCACTGCGACGACTTCCTCGTTCCACTGCTGCGCGAGAGCGGCCTCCGGCTTTCCCGATGACCCCTTCCCGGGCCTTCTGCCGCAACCCGAAGCCGACAGCCATGTCCTCCTCCCTCCTCGTCGTCTTCTTCTGCATCACCCCGGCGCCGGAGCATTCGCCGCAGCCTCTCGCCGCCATTGAAGACGGCGTGGGGCGAGCTGCGGCCCACTTCCCCTTCTGTGGCTTAATGGCCCTTCACTTTTAATTGGGCCAGAGCTTAATGGCCTTTTAAATGAAGCCCTAGTAAGATACGGCCTGCATTCCTTGGAGGCTCCTCATGGGGACATAGTTAATCTTTACTTAATGGTTTTGGTATACATTATTTTGATTCCAAATTCACGTTAAAGATAAAAAAATACAGAAATAACTCCATTTACAAATAAAATAAATAAACTAGTCCTAATCTCATTATTTGAATATAATTTTGCATATGTCACGAATATTATATTCTTATTTTATTTGACCATATTTCTTAGTTTTTTTAAATAACATGTTATTACTCTATTTTTTTATTTTTAGTAACTATTTGAAATTATATAATTTAGCTATAGAATATCGTATCCTTAAAATTTACTCTCTTCAATTTCACTAATAACGTGTCCTTTTTTTTACTATACTAAAAGATATATTATTTAATTCAAATTTTTCTCTAACCAAAGTACCTTTCAACCAAATCAACACGAAACTAATAGGCATATTTACGCGTCATTTTTTTAAGTAATTCACCGTAACTAATAGGTGAAACATGAAATTAATCTCGGTTCAGTCAATAGGCGTCATCAAGTGACCGCATTATAAACAACATACACACGATTCCAAAAAGATTTATCCACAGATAATTATAAGCAACTAACGCCTACAAGAGAGTTACAAATTGGAGATAAAACAGTCAGAGGACATTAAAGAACATACACAGTAAAAAAAATTATCATGGAAACAATGGCTACTAGCCATCATATAAGCGCATATATACATATATTTTTTTTATCAATGATCATTTAAATTATTTATAAAGAAACATATTGAAAAAAATAAAATAAATTATACGTAAAATTCGCTGGACACCCGCTTTAAAACACTCAACACTTACGTTAAACCATATATATATATATCCTCACGTAAATAAAAAAAAAAAGAAAAGCCAAAAAGCCCACACCGCCTGCAGCCCAACAACCCACTCTCCCAAACTCGTGCCCTAAGATCCTTTTTCCCACCTAACTACCTCACTCTTTCTCCCTCATTGTGCTATTCGGCCGAAACCCCAAACTCTCTCACTGTAGCTACAGTGCGAGCTACGGTGACCGTCCAAGCTCCTTCACTCAACCAGCAAGGAGAGACCCCATTGAAGCTATAGTACTCCTTCAACTCCTTTTCTTTCTCTTTAAATAGTTATTAGCAAAATGATTAGCTCATCTTCTCCTCTCTTAATCACTATGGCAGCCTCATTAGGTTCCTTGGAAAGTTAGAAGAAAGGAGGAAAGGAGATGAAGAAGCTAGGGATTAGGATTTGCTATTAAGGTATGTTGAGGGGATCCAAACCCTAATCTCCCTCTTAATGATGTGTGCTTGGATGGAGTAAGAGGCAATAAGACCACCCTAGGTCTTATTAAAGTATGATTAGGGATTATGTATTTCTTACTTCATGTTTCATTAGATTACTATGTTATTGCTAATCATGATTTGAATGCAAGATGTTTCATGTAATGCTACTATGTTATTGTCATATTACTAATCATGTTTAAGATTATGATATTCATTATCAATTATATTAGCTCACTATGAAATCTTGTAAAGCTTATGTACAATCTATAAGTGGGATTAGCATGTTGAACGCCTTACATGGAATTCTCCTTATGTTTCATGATTAGAATGTTAAGAATGTCAAGAAAGGTCTTATGTGATGTTTCGAAGTCAGGTTTGGTTCAATATGTTAATGTATAAAAGATTTTGGAAAGAAACATTGTAAAATCGGGTGTCTGCCGTCCCAGAACGGGCGACCGATTCTGAATCGGTCGACCGTTCTGGAAGGACAGACACATTCTGTGATTAGCCGTTGTTCGAAAACCCTATTTCGGACGTCCGAAAGACATGTAGCGGTCGACCGATTTTCTAACGGTCGTCCGATATGGGTGGTCGAAAATATTAGACACATTATGTGATTAGCGATCGTTCGAACACTTCGATTCGATCGTCCGAAAAGTCAAGTACCGGTCGATCGATTTACAAGCGGTCGTCCGATATGTGATGATAAAACAGTCGGGACATTCTGTGATCAGCGGTCGAACTGAAATCCCTTTTCGGTCGTCCGAAAGACCAATGAACGGTCGACCGATTTGATAACGGTCGTCCGATATAAAGAGTGTCACATTCTGTGATTAGCGGACGAATCGAAGTCTAATTTCGGTCGTCCGAATGGACCATAACGGTCGACCGATAACCCTACCAGTCGACCGATATCCTACTAATGGTCGACCGATACCCAAAACGGTCGTCCGTTCTGGAGGCTGATTTGCTATGATTGAATGACCACACCTAGTATGATTTGAAGTATGTATGACCTTAAATATGGTTAAAACATGCAACATGTATGAATGATTGTATGTATTGATGAAAGCAAATAAAAGACGGATTGACGTGAAGATGACTTGTTGCAATTAAGAAAAGGGAAAATGAGTTCCACCCCAAGCGTGACATTTCTCGAGGAAACGAGTTCCACCCCAAGCGTGGCGTCTCTATTGGGGCTACGCGGAACTAGGAGGCGAGTTCCACCCCAAGCGTGGCGTCTCTATTGGCCTCCCGCGAACCCAACATGTTGGCCTAACTAGCCATTTTTCCCTTGAGCTTCAACATGGTCTTCCCAATCAAACAAGATAAGAAAGTATCTAAGTAAAGATGAAAGATGAAAAGATGAATGATGAATGACTTGGGACATAAATTAAAGATGTTAAAGAAGTATGATGAAGTATGCACCTATGAGGATGCCATGTAAATGTCCACTTATCACATCATATCATGACATAATGAAAGATGCTAAAGTAAAGTAAGACAAAATTATGGTATGCATTAGCATGATGATAAGTTATGATATGCAAGACTTAAAGATTATGATGTTACTTGTTATCTTATATTGCCATGATGATATGATCACATGTCATGTAGTATGCATAAGTAGCTCATAGCATACATATGATTTATGTTCCATGATGATGATATGCATATGTCATGACATATAGAGATTATGTTATAAGGTCATAGCATGCATGGGCCTCAACATACTCTAACGGGAGAAATCCCCTGCATCCCATGGATCTGTGCAGGTATGGATGATGTTTAGATTCGGCGGTGAGGGCCTCTTGACGAAGACATTTCACATGGGTGAGTCGGGCTATGGCCCAAGTTATCTTTCTTATGTTACGTCATATGTTGAACTCTTGTAAGAGTCTGTTATGTATGGCTTATGGACCTTATGGAGTCATGTAATTTACTTGAACTTATTATATTATAAGAACCCATTGTTGGGTATACGTTAGAGCCTACTAGGCCCATGTGCCAGATTATGTCATCTTGGGTTTTTATTTTGATTATCCATGAAGTCTTAAACTGTTATTGATGATTAATGTTTTAAGTAATATATTATGTTTTCGCTGCAAAGTTTTATGAAATTAGGTCAAAGTCAAGGTCAAAGTAACGCCGTCCAAGGTTCGGCAAAATTTAAAAATTAGGACCGAATTTTGGGGGCGTTACAGTTAGTATCAGAGCCATAGTTTGGCTCGTATGTATAGGTTTTAGGATGTGTAAGCCATAGGTTGGCTAAAATGTCCAAGTGTAATGTCTAAGTAAGAAGTCCATGTGCAATCGTCATGAGGTGCCACCGAACCTAAAGGTACATGTTCTTCCATGTTTAACTCAGGCTAATGATGATGTTGTGTTTATTTGATTATGAATGTAGATGCCTCCAAGACGTGCTATCGTTGACGAGGAATATGAAAGGAATATCTTTCTTGATGGATTAATCCGGGCGGCACAAAATGCCCAAAGGACTAATGAACCGGACTATTCCATTGAGATGTTCCTAAGGCTCCAACCTCTTAAATTTGATGGAGAAGGAGACTTTGATTTAGCCGAATCATGGGTTGAGGAGATAGGGGACACTCTTAAAGTCATGGGCTGTCCCGAAGATCGCAAGGTGATGTATGCTACGCATCGTCTTTGCGGACAAGCTAAGGCATGGTGGAAGGCACTCTTGAAAACTACCTTCCAGAATAAAGAAGAAGTTGGTTGGGGAAGTTTCGTGGAGGCGTTTGAGACATGCTTCTTTCCCGATCATGTTAAGGAAAAGAAGAGGGACGAGTTTCTCAACCTTGTCCAAGGTAGTATGACTGTGAGTGTGTATGTGAACACTTTTCTTAGGTTGGAGAAGTATGGGGAGCTCAACGAGAATGAGTTCCGAAGGACAAAGAGATTCATCAATGGGCTGAATCCTGGACTGCAACCATGGGTTATGAGTGGTCGCTGCACCACTATGAAAGACGCGGTGGAACTCGCCGCTGAACATGAAAGAAAATATCAAGAAAGAAAGGATATCAAATGGAAGACTATCAAGAAGTATGAAGGGAAGGCCCAAGGAAATAGTACAAGGAAGGTGCCTTATTACTCACCAAAGAAGATAGAATCAATCAAGCCTTTATGTTCACATTGTGGAAGGAACCATTATGAAGAATGTCGCATAAAGACCGAGACGTGTCTCCAATGTGGCAAGGAGGGTCACTGCATAAAGGATTGCTCCACAAAACAAGGGGGCAACAAGGACAAAGAAAAGATGGTGGCAAACCCACCAAGAACTCCAGCAAGAGTCTTCGCCATGAAAGTGGATGAGGCCACTCCAGAAAATGATGTGATCCAAGGTAATATTCTAATTGTCGATCACTATGCTAATGTTCTATTTGATTCGGGTGCAACCCATTCTTTTATCTCTCATGCATTTGCAAGCATGCTAAAAGTTAAGCCTCTAGTCGCCCCTTGTCAACTAGACATTGTAACCCCTACCAGAATGGTAGGCACTAGAAGATATATCCCCAATGTGCCCATAGAGATAGATGGCAAGAATTTCCCAAGTGACCTCATATTATTTTCCATGGTAGAGTATCATGTAATCTTAGGAATGGATTGGTTATCTTACAATGATGCTCACATGTACTATAAGGCAAAGAAAGTTTGTATACGTGGTCATCATGAAAAGCCTATAATAATTAGGGGAATTCCCTCCAAGAAAGCCAAGATACTCATCTCAACCATTAAGACAACCAAGATGATCAAGAAGGGAGCAAGAGGATTTTTGGCAAGCGTCATCAAGACGGATTCACAACCCAAGGCACTTGAGTCCTTGGATGTGATAAGAGAATATCCCGATGTCTTTCCGGAAGACATTGGGGGATTACCTCCAAGAAGGGAAGTTGAGTTCAATATTGAACTACTTCCGGGGACCACTCCCATCTCAAAGCCGCCCTACCGAATGGCTCCGGCGGAGATGCATGAACTAAAGACGCAACAACAAGAACTCTTGGATAAGGGGTTCATCAGGCCAAGCGTCTCACCATGGGGCGCACCGGTACTATTTGTCAAGAAGAATGACGGCTCATTAAGGTTGTGCATCGACTACCGAATGCTCAGCAAAGTGACAGTGAAGAACAAGTATCCCTTGCCAATAATCGATGATCTTTTTGGCCAATTATCATCGGCGTCAGTTTTCTCCAATATCGACCTAAGGAGTGGCTACCATCAACGAAGGGTAGCCGAGCAAGATGTTCCCAAAATGACATTTCGTTCGAGATATGGACATTATGAATTTTTTGTTATGCCATTTGGACTAACGAATGCGCATGCCGCATTCATGGATTTGATTAATAAGATTTTCCGTCCATACTTGGACAAATTTGTGATAGTTTTGTGGATGATATCTTCATCTACTCATCAAGTCCGGAAGAGCATAGAGAACAACTTCGCATTGTGTTGGAAACCTTGAGGAGGAACAAGCTTTATGCCAAGTTCTCCAAATGTGAGTTTTGGCTTGAAGAGGTTATGTTTCTTGGTCATATTGTGTCAAAGCATGGAGTAGCCGTAGACCCGACAAAAGTTGAAACAGTAATGAATTGGAGTAGACCCAAGAATGTGACCGAGATTCGAAGTTTCTTAGGACTTGCTAGATATTATAGAAGGTTTATCCAAGATTTTTCCAAGATTGTCACTCCTATGACAAAGTTGACAAGGAAGGGCGAGAAGTTCATATGGTCACAAGCATGTGAAGCAAGTTTTCAAGAGTTAAAAAGAAGACTTACTACGAAACCCATTTTAGTCATTCCCACGGGAAGTGGAGGCTATGCCATCTATAGTGATGCTTGTGGTACCGGATTAGGATGTGTACTTATGCAACATGGCAAAGTAGTTACATACGCTTCAAGACAATTGAAGAAACATGAAATCAACAATCCAACTCATGATCTAGAGTTGGCGGCGGCGGTATTTGCATTGAAGATATGGCGCCACTACTTGTATGGTAAAGATTTCGAAGTGTATACGGATCACAAGAGCCTAAAGTATGTGTTTTCCCAAAATGACTTGAATATGAGACAAAGAAGATGGCTCGAGTTTCTTAAGGACTATGAGTTCGCAATATTGTACCACCCCGAGAAGGCAAATGTAGTTGCCGATGCACTAAGTCGCAAGTGGGAAGGATCACTTGAATGTTTGAGAGTCCACAAGTGGAATCTTGTGGAAAGCATAGTGCAATGGGCTCCAAGTATTTTTGGCCGAAGGATCATGTGTATGACTCATCACGTGATTGAATCGAGTTTAGTGAGAAGAATCATTGAAGTTCAAAGGAAGGATCCGGAATACGTGAGAATGATCAACATGTGCAAAAGAGAAATGAATCATTTTGAGTATGGTCAAGATGGGGCAATTAGGTACAAGAATTGTCTATGGGTCCCAAAGGACAAGGCACTAAGAAGGGAAATTTTGGACGAATATCACAAGTTCGAATTCTCCATCCATCCCGGGAGCACCAAGATGTTCAAGAATTTGCAAAGGAACTTTTGGTGGGAAGATATGAAGAAGAAAGTTGCTAAGTATGTAGCAAAGTGCATCGTATGCCAACGAGTAAAGATAGAGCACCGAAGGTCTTGTGGCAAACTACAAACTTTACCCATTCCGGAATGAAAATGGCAAAGTATATCTATGGACTTTGTGGTTGGATTACCACGAACCCGGAAGGGTCATGATGCCATATGAGTTGTGGTTGATCGTTTGATGAAGTCGGCTCACTTTATTCCTATGAAAGTGAGTCAATATATGAAAAGCATGGTAGAGTTGTATGTGAATGAGATTATTCATTTGCACGGAATTCCAGCATCTATTGTCTCGGATAGAGATCCGAGGTTCACTTCTAGATTTTGGAAAGGTCTCCAAAATACTTTTGGAACAAGACTGAACTTTAGCACGACATTTCATCCTCAAACCGATGGTCAAAACGAAAGAACAATTCAAATACTTGAGGATATGCTTAGAGCTTGTGCCTTAGATTGGCATAGGAATTGGGATGGCCACCTTCTTTTGGTGGAATTTACCTATAACAATAGTTATCACTTTGGTATCAAAATGGCTCCATTTGAAACCTTGTATGGAAGACCTTGCCGTTCTCCGACATGTTGGAGTGAAACCGGAGAGGAAAGATACCTCGGACCGGATTTGGTCCACATGTATGTTGATAAAGTGGAGCTCATCAAGCAAAGAATGTTGGAGGCGCAAAGTAGACAAAAGAGTTATGCGGATATGAGAAGAAGAGAACAACTTTATGAAGTTGGTGACCATGTAATGTTCAAGGTCTCACCAACCAAAGGTGTTATGAGATTTAGCAAGAAAGAAAAGTTGACCCCAAGGTATATTGGACCTTTTGAAATTCTTGAGAAAGTTGGTGAAGCAGCCTATAAGTTAGCTTTACCATCTTCATATGCTAAGCTTCACAATGTCTTTCACGTGTCAATGCTCCGAAAGTATGTACATGATGAAGCAAATGTGATTCGAATTGAGAAGCCAAATATCAGAGAGGATTTGACATATGTAGAGCAACCTATAGAGATTATCGATTTTCAAGTGAAGCACCTCAAGAAGAAGACAATTCCCATGGTCAAAGTGGCATGGAAGCCTCATAGAGGACAAGAAGCAACATGGGAACTAGAAGAAGAAATGCGAGAAAAGTTTTTGAAACTCTTCGATAAGTGAATAATAATTTACTAAAATTCGAGGACGAATTTTATTTAAGGGGGTAGGTTGTAATATCCTCACGTAAATAAAAAAAAAGAAGAAAAGCCGAAAAGGCCCACACCGCCTACAGCCCAACAGTCCACTCCCCCAAACTCATGCCCTAAGATCTTTTTTCCCACCTAACTACCTCACTCTTTCTCCCTCATTGTGCTATTCGGCCGAAACCCCCAAACTCTCTCACTGTAGCTACAGTGCGAGCTACAGTGACCGCCAAGCTCCTTCACTCAACCAACAAGGAGAGGCCCCATTGAAGCTACAGTACTCCTTCAACTCCTTTTCTTTCTCTTTAAATAGTTATTAGCAAGATGATTAGCTCATCTTCTCCTCTCTTAATCACTATGGCAGCCTCATTAGATTCCTTGGAAAGTTAGAAGAAAGGAGGAAAGGAGAGGAAGAAGCTAGGGATTAGGATTTGCTATTAAGGTATGTTGAGGGGATCCAAACCCTAATCTCCCTCTTAATGATGTGTGCTTGGATGGAGTAAGAGGCAATAAGACCACCCTAGGTCTTATTAAAGTATGATTAGGGATTATGCATTTCTTACTTCATGTTTCATTAGATTACTATGTTATTGCTAATCATGATTTGAATGCAAGATGCTTCGTGTAATGCTACTATGTTATTGTCATATTACTAATCATGTTTAAGATTATGATGTTCATTATCATTTATATTAGCTCACTATGAAATCTTGTAAAGCTTATGTACAATCTATAAGTGGGATTAGCATGTTGAACGCCTTATATGGAATTCTCCTTATGTTTCATGATTAGAATGTTAAGAATGTCAAGAAAGGTCTTATGTGATGTTTGGAAGTCAGGTTTGGTTCAATATGTTAATGTATAAAAGATTTGGGAAAGAAACATTGTAAAATCGGGTGCCTGCCATCCCAGAACGGACGACCGATTCTGAATCGGTCTACCGTTCTGGAAGGGCAGACACATTTTGTGATTAGCGGTCGTTCGAAAACCCTATTTCGGACGTCCAAAAGACATGTAGCGGTCGACCGATTTTCTAACGATCGTCCGATATGGGTGGCCGAAAATATTAGACACATTCTGTGATTAGCGATCGTTCGAACACTTTGATTCGGTCGTCCGAAAAGTTAAGTACCAGTCGACCGATTTACAAGCGGTCGTCCGATATGTGATGATAAAATAGTCGGGACATTCTGTGATCAGCGTTCGAACTGAAATCCCTTTTCGGTCGTCCGAAAGACCAATGAACGGTCGATCGATTTGATAATGGTCGTCCGATATAAACAGTGTCACATTCTGTGATTAGCGGTCGAACCGAAGTCTGATTTCGGTCGTCCGAATGGACCATAACGGTCGACCGATAACCCTACCGGTCGACCGATATCCTACTAATGGTCGACCGATACCCAAAACGGTCGTCCGTTTTGGAGGCTGATTTGCTATGATTGAATGAACACACCTAGTATGATTTGAAGTATGTATGACCTTAAATATGATTAAAACATGCAACATGTATGAATGATTGTATGTATTGATGAAAGCAAATAAAAGACGGATTGGCGTGAAGATGACTTGTTGCAATCAAGGAAAGGGGAAATGAGTTCCACCCCAAGCGTGACATTTCTCAGGGAAACGAGTTCCACCCCAAGCGTGGCGTTTCCATAAGTTTGAGGCGAGTTCCACCCCAAGCGTGGCATCTCTATTGGGCCTACGCGGAATCTGGAGGCGAGTTCCACCCCAAGCGTGGCGTCTCTATTGGCCTCCCGCGAACCTAACATGTTGGCCTAGCTAGCCATTTTTCCCTTGAGCTTCAACATGGTCTTCCCAATCAAACAAGATAAGAAAGTATCTAAGTAAAGATGAAAGATGAAAAGATGAATGATGAATGACTTGGGACATAAATTAAAGATGATAAAGAAGTATGATGAAGTATGCACCTATGAGGATGCCATGTAAATGTCCACTTATCACATCATATCATGACATGATGAAAGATGCTAAAGTAAAGTAAGACAAAATTATAGTATGCATTAGCATGATGATAAGTTATGATATGCAAGACTTAAAGATTATGATGTTACTTGTTATCTTATATTGCCATGATGATATGATCACATGTCATGTAGTATGCATAAGTAGTTCATTGCATGCATATGATTTATGTTCCATGATGATGATATGCATATGCCATGATATATAGAGATTATGTTATAAGGTCATAGCATGCATGGGCCTCAACATACTCTAACGGGAGAAATCCCCTGCACCCCATGGATCCGTGCAGGTATGGATGAGGTTTAGGTTCGGCGATGAGGGCCTCTTGACGAAGACATTTCACATGGGTGAGTCGGGCTATGGCCCAAGTTATCTTTCTTATGTTACGTCATATGTTGAACTCTTGTAAGAGTCTGTTATGTATGACTTATGGACCTTATGGAGTCATGTAATTTACTTGAACTCATTATGTTGTAAGAATCCATTGTTGGGTATACGTTAGAGCCTACTAGGCCCATGGGCCAGATTATGTTATCTTGGGTTTTTATTTTGATTATCCATGAAGTCTTCCGCTGTTATTGATGATTAATATTTTAAGTAATATATTATGTTTTCGCTGCAAAGTTTTATGAAATTAGGTCAAAGTCAAGGTCGAAGTAACGCCGTCAAGGTTCGGCAAAATTTAAAAATTAGGGCCGAATTTTAGGGGCGTTACACAAGCACCACAAGGCCGTAAGATCTCGCTGCTCGGTCTCTTCACGCAAAGCCAACCAGAACACGTGCTTAATAATAAATATATTTCTTTGCCAAATAAGAATATATATATATATTATATACTGCACCTGCTAAAATTGGTAGAAATTTTATTATTAAAGAAAGTAAATGAACTACAATACCTAATTTTTAAATTTAAATTATTTGTAATTTTGACATCACCATTGTTAATTTTTGCAACGACCGATTCTTATGGGATGGAAGTTGGCACAGTGGGAGAACACGAACAAAATGATAGTTTTAGTGTAAGTAGAAGGACGGACGAAGATAATGCTAAAGTGTCTATATAAGTTTCATTGATGTGATGAAATGATCATATGTTCAGGAGCCCACATATGCAAAAATATCCAATATTGTTTTATTGGTGTCATCGCTAGGTTAACTCCGACGAAATTTTTCGTGAACTCCAGCAAACTACTACTTCTTTCCACTATCCCTTCTTCGGTCTTCGACATTTTACAACATCGCATGCCCATTCCGGATGGCAAAGGAACGTCGGTAGAGCTGTTTCGAATCCGACGACCCCTTTTGGGACTTCTTCGGTGCACACGACTGATAGTTGCAAGAGATCCAAGCTGCGAACCTGCCTTCAATTCCACTTTCGACGCACTCGGACTGGTGATCCCAGCAGCAACTCATCTGCTTTGGTGAAAGGTACACGCAGTCTTGCCCGAGGAAGATAAAAAGTAATTCTCTCTCGGAAGTTAATCCTATCCATCCGATCTTGTCATATGCATATTAAATCATATCTAAATGATTAAATCTAATTAGATGTCAAATGCATATTAAATTCTAGCCTCGAAATACATCTAGACGGTAACAACAATTCTTATACATATACATATACATATACATATATATATATATATATATATATATATAGAGAGAGAGAGAGAGAAAGATATTAGTGTGCTACCACACAAAATGGTAGCACTATGCATCCACTATTTTAGAGTCGTCCGATCTGAGATAGACGACTATGATGAGGTTCGTTCCCTCTTACATTCTGGTTCTGGTTCGCAGCACGCCCCTCTCACATGATTTACAACACATCTCCTCCTCCCCCCTCTCTACACGTCTCCTCCACACCCCATCCCCCCCTCTCTATGTCTCCTCCCCTCTCTATTGCACTAGCGACTGCAAAAAGAGGGGGCTTCGGCCCTCCGCAAGCTCGCGTAAGGGTGTTGGCGCCCTCCTTTTACTATGCATGCTCAATCTCTCGCCACGAATGCTAGCCTGCTCGAACGAAGGAAAGATTCCCGTTGCTCTCTACGATCTTTCTGCCTCTCTCTCTCTCCCCCTCCCTCCCCCTCCCTCCCCCAATCTCTCTCACACTAGGTCGCCAGCAATCCTCCCTTGACAACATCCAGTGCTTATAGATCGATGACAACATTTGCACATCTCAGATCGGCATTCACAAGTCAATGATGACGTGAACTCCCTTTCTCGTTGGAGCTCTATCACCTAGTGTTGCCGTCGTCCGGCACCATCGCCGCCTACTCGAGCGAAGGAAAGATTCACGCTGCTCTCTCTATGCAATCTCTCTCTCTCTCTCCCCGAAATCGACTGTATAAGTTTCGCATGGTCGTTACGTTCGCTGGCTTCAGTTTGGAGCAGGATATACAAAGATGCCCAAGGCATATTAGGCGCCCAGTTTGGAAGTCGTTATGTAGGAAGTGACAAGTAATTTTACATTTGAATTATTTTCATTAAATTTATAATTTTTCAAAGTATAAGTATTTGATATTCATATAGGATGGATGAACAATGGTAAAGAAATTCATAAAAAGGCAAGACTTAACATATTTTCGAAGCCCGAGGCTTACATCCACACGGTCGGGTCGATTCGATTTGACGAGCATCGATGGCACATAGTAATATAGATATGAAATTTAATAATCAAACGTTTATCTTATATTATTTTATCAAATTTGAAATTTTATTGTAGGAGGATAAACAAGATGGTCATGTCGACTTTTGCATGGTCTACGAGGTCACGCATAAGAGCCGGAAGACCAATAAGTTGGTCACGCCCACTGCTCATAGGATTCTGATAAGTCTCATCACATGCTCACTTGATTAGTGACATTAGTGCAAATAATTTTTTAAATGTGCAATGTTTAAATTTTTTAGGATGCGTATAATGAGAAGGTGGCTAAGAAGTACGGAGATGATCTGAGTACTCAACCATCATGTAATGTATCTCGAAAATTATTTATATTTTTAATTTATATAACACCATATATGTTTGTGTTTTTTTATGTTATATAATTTATGTAATCTATAATGTGTATATGATTGTATAATAAGGCGCTATTGTTTGGGAGGAGGTAGTCGGCATGACACGAGGAGGATACCTGCGTGGCCTAGACACAATTGCTCATGTACCTAGGAGGAGCGGATGATATGCAGGCGACCCATTTGCCCCGAGCTCATCCGCTGTACTTGATGTGCATTGGATGGCATCAAAGGACTCATCTCGGATTAGCTATCGCAGCAGCAGATATCACAACAATTATCACAACATTTGGCTCCTATCTTGCATGCGATTCAGACGATGATCTGGCCATATAATCAATCCCCACGAGACCAAGGATCGAGCGTGTCGACATCGAATGTCCGAAATGACAACAACGACTCTCAAACTTGGATGATATACTATGATTATACTTTTGTTAATTTAGATTATTAATTATATTTTTGTTAGTTCAGTTTATTAGTTTTTCTATTGTTATCTTTGATATGATGACTGTGATGAATGCATTTATATGTATTGTATAATTGTATGGTGTGGGAAGGAAAGAAAATATGTCTATAATGGGACAATTTTTCTGCAATTAGCACCTCTTTAGCGTCTCATTAGCGACTAAAACATTGTCGATGCTAATTTTAAATATATCATCATTAGAGTCACATTAGCATCGTGATGATTAGTGTAGCACTAGCGTCGCATTAGAGACCCATGAAGACATCACATTAGCGCCACCATATCGAGTCAACGTCTCAATTTAGCGTCTAAGTAGCCTCCAACTAGCGTCGCGAGGTACCGGCACCTTAGCATCGTCTTAGGTATAAATGTAATGTCACATTAGCGTCGGAATAGCATCACAAATTTTTGCACCATGGTAGCAGCGCTTTAGCGGCGTAATTCAACTACTCGCAATAACACTTTTCGTGTCATCTTATCGTCGGTTTAGCGTCGACTAGTGACGCTAGTTGCATCGTCTATGTGTTTGGCGCCATTGCGATGCTAATGGTTTTCGATTCCGGACGTCTCATTTTATTGGCGCCATGTCGACACTAAGTCGACGCTATTATTTTCATCCACGCATTAGCATCACGAAGCCTGTGTCGTTGTTTGTCAATTTTATTGTAATGATTCCATCAAGCTCCGAACACTAGTTACAAGTTTTAGCCCATCTAGACCATAGCCTAAGGCTGCTAGAGGACATGACCTTAGTGTGACTTCTGGGCTCAGATATACTTTGACTAATTTCACATCCACCCCCTTAGATCATTAATTCCTTTCCGTCCTACATTAAATGTGAAAAATAATTTATCATCTCATGAAAGTCATTCCATCATGCATTCATTCACTTGGTTCCTTTTAACATATTTTTCTTCTTCACTTTTTTTTTTTAAGTGAACTCTTATTTTTCTTCACCCTATAGTTATAATTCCTGCAATGACTCCAGAAAGCTAAAAAGTTAAAAGAGGATTACCCTTAACACATGCCTTGTTTTTCTCCTAAAAATACTTGTCTTGGGTGTTGAAGATGTCTAACATGGCATACTCCTATCCATGTCAAGTGAGAGAAAAATGGAGTAGTTATTGAGAAGGGAGAGATTTCCCACAACTCTTTCATGAATATTTCCATGGAGTGTTTGGGATTGTTTATTTAAGAAAGTAAAAAAATTCTCAAGACATAAAAGGACTAAAGCAAATCAATAATTGATAAATGAGTGCTAAACATACGAAAATGTTCTATTTTCTTTTGGTCGCAAAAAACTATAGCAATTATTTCACCTATGTATTAAATGCTATTTGCATAATATTTTATTAATGCACTCAGATCATTTTTCGAACAGCCATGTGAATGTTTCTTTTGTTTCATCTACAAGTAAAGCACAACCAAACAAATAGGATCTCCTATGATGATTAATCCCAGTAAAGGGAGCAAATGGCATGTGTAAATTATTTGTCCGATATGTCGTATCAAACAACATCGCCAAAATTTACATAACTATCTCTTGATCGACCATCGGTCTAAAAGAAATTCATAACTGTGCCTTCTAAATCAAACTCCCTCTGGAAGAAACCTGAATCAACACTCATCTTATTCTCAAGATATGAAATGACACAGGCATTTAGTACCGAGATTACTTTTTCTTTTTGTTCTTAAATGGTCTATACAATTTCGATGTGTTGATAGTGGCTCACCAAGCATATTAAGTGCCTTGGCTATTTTTGATGGACCCATGTCATATCCTTACAAGTTGACAATAGCTTCTTTAGAAGTCTCTGAAATCACTTTTTGTGAACACAAATATTTAATTTTCAAAAGAGTTGTTAAAGGATGGCTACGCTCTTCTTTGAATCTTCTCACCTCCCACTTTTCATTCTTTTTTAGTTCAACATATAAATGGGCAAGACAATCATTTCTATGTTCTTTTCTTTGTTTGCCCTTTCCAAAATCTTTCTTCACATTCTTGTGTCCTTCTTTAGGACAAACGAAATACCTGCTTACAATATCTCCTATACTTTTTTACTTCTGTGCAACATGTTTTCTAATAGAAAAATCAACCAATCTAGCATACATATTATAATATTTATATGCTTTTTCATCACTATCAAATGTCATATGCTTTGGTAGGTCAAGAGATTTCACTAGATTTGAACATTGAAGGGTTTTCGACATTCAACTTGGCATTATGATATTCCATGTTAATATCTTCGATGTAATTAACATATCCATATCCATATCCATAAAATGAAATCTGAAAAATCATCAAACCCAACAAGGAAATATTAAAATGCAAAGAAAAACAACATTTTTCATGTGAATTTGCAAATTCGGTTCAACTAATTACAACTACGACTACACCGCATTTGTTTAGGAGTCACGCACAACAATATTAAAATGAAAAGAAGCACATTGAAATGAAAAGGTATTAGATAACAGAGCATATCTCTAGTAAGACGGGGAAGAACACTTAGGCAACATACATTGAGATGAACTGTATGAAACATATGACGAATGGAAAAGTCAAGGAAGAACACTCACATTGCAGCTTCAACCTTTTGCCGATCCGGATCGGCGGCCTTTGCTTCCGTCGGATGGAGTGAGAAAAAGGGAAACTCAGGCAAATTAGGGCAAATGAAAAACAAGGGGATGGAAGCCGTGTGGGGAAGAAAAGCCGACAAACGAGGAAGACAACTCACCACGAGGGTTGGTGTCGGTCGTATGCCTTCACCATATTGGAATCGTCGGCTGGATCACCCTTCAATACAAATGAAGAAAGGGCGCATGAAAGACACATTAGGGCAAGAGCAAAAGAGCATATGGGGAAGAAATCGTCCGCGATCGAGGAAGAAAACTCACCGGAATGGTCGTATCTTCGCCAGATCAGGAACGTCAGTTGTGCGTCGCTCGTGGAAGATTGAGAAAGAAAGGGCGCATTTTGCATCGATAAAAAAAATGACATTTTGGATCGATGAAAAAAATGAAAACGCCTAAACCGGTTGCATCTCATAATGTGCGGTCGGTTCACGCACGCATGAACGACATCGGACTCATGGAAAAAATGCGTATGATGATAATACACCTTTCCATGTGTATTATACACGTTATATCCATTTTGATAATATCGATTATTATTTAAACTGTTAGGATTTCTGCACGAGAGAAATTATGCACCACGAGAAAACCCGAGAAACTTAAGGCGACGCAGAGTTTTATTAGATGGAAAAAATAGAAGAGGATTATAAGATCAGATTAATTTCTCTTTGGACCACTAGGGAGTTTATATAGACACTTCCTTTAACAGATGATAGGAATTAGAGATCAACTGGACTCTATATTAATCTAAAAAATAGGACACCTACCTTATAATAAGGAAATAAATCAATTCCTTAACAATCTCATGATAAAGTCATATATAGAATATGTCAGACAAGTTTCCTTTTACTTCTTTGGATCCAAACAGATTTCCAGTTAAAGTATGATTCAAGGCATTAATTAACAAATCTCCACCTTGAATTGAATCCTACAATCAAATATCTAACACTCTGCCGCCGCCAATCTCTGTTCTGATTCTACACGTGCGATAGCATCCTTGTAGTTTGATCTGGTGATTCCACCTCTTCAACTACTTGGAATGTATATGCAACCATGTCCTCAAAGTCATAACGCTTAGGAGGACCTACCTGTCTGCATGCACGTTCAGCAGCTAAACTTGTCATTGCTTCTTCTGCTTGCTACTTAGACTCTGGTTTTTCAGCCTGATGAGATTCTTCTGCCCCATTTTGAATTGGAGTTAATCCAAACTCCACCTATTAGTTGACACCCTCCTCTACTGAGTCAACAATCTCTGATTTCTACTTGAGCATAGACATTTCATCAAAAGATATAGTTGTACTATGAATAAACTTTTGCTCTGAAGGAGACTAGATTCTGAAGTCTTTTACACCTGCACTATATCCCTCAAAGACTCCTTCTTTGGCCATCGGTTCCAACTTTCCTTGACTGATATGATAATATGCTGGACAGTCAAAGACTTTCAAATTAGTATAATCAGTAGAGTTTTCTGACCATATCTCAATGGGAGTCTTCAGATCGATCACGGTTGTAGGACTCCGATTGACAAGATAGCATGCTGTGCTAACAGCCTCAGCCCAGAATGACTTGTTCAGATCAGAATTAGAGAGCATGCACCGTGCCCTCTCCAGAAGAGTTCTGTTCATGCGTTTTGCTACATCATTCTGTTATAGTGTATCTCTGACGATGCGATGTCTGACAATGCCTTCATCTTTGCAAAATCGATTAAATTCAAACGAACAGAACTCTAAACTGTTATCGGTACGAAGATGTTTCACTTTTCTCGATGTCTGATTCTCCACCATAATCTTCCATTGCTTGAAAGCTTCGAATGCCTCGCTCTTGTACTTCATCATGAATGCCCATGTCATCCTTGAGTAATCATCTACCACAGATAGGAAGTATCTAGAACCTCCTAGAGATGAAATACGAGAGGGGTCCCAACAGTCAGCGTGGATGTAATCGAGTGTTGCCTTTGTCTTGTGCACGGCTTTGCTGAATTGATGTCATTTTTGTTTGCCAAAAATATAGTGCTTGCAGAATCTGATTTTAGATATCTTCTAACTATCTAGAAGATTGTGTTTACTGATGATGTCCATCCCTTTCTAATTCATATGTCCAAATCGCATGTGCCACAACTTGGATGCTTCTGATTCTGATTTGGACAAACTACATACTGTAGTCACGTCAGAAATTATTGTACCTTATAGTATGTACAAAGACTTTTGCCTGATTCCTTTCATGACTTCAACATCACCCTTGGTGATCGTGAGAACATCTCCTGCAGCATCCTTTGGAGTCCAGAACTCCTAACGATATCAGATTTTTCTTCAGTTTGCGGAACATGACGGACCTCTGTCAATGTCCTCACCTTATTGCCATGACTTCTTATCTGAGTTGAGTCGATTCCAACTATTTTACAGGCTGCATCATTGCCTATGATGACGTTTCCATCATCAATATTCTGATAAGTTGAGAACCACTCTATGTGCGGAGTCATATGATAAGAACATCCTGAGTCGAGAACCCAACTCTCATCCAAATATTTCTGATATGACACCATGAGAGCCAAATCGTCATCAAATTCGCTATTCTAGTGATCCGGTTCTTTACAGTAGTTGTAGATGTCCTTCGGATTAACTTTCTTCTTTGACTTACCCCTTTTAGGGTTTGTCTTCTCTGCAGTTATTACCAACCCTGCGACCTGAGTCTCCACAGCCTTTTTAGATGCCCTATAACGAAGTTCACGAGTATGTAAACTCGATCTTACTTTTTTCAGAGTAATTGTATCTCTTTCGATGATAACAGACTGAACGAAATTTTCGTATGACAGATGAAGAGACACTTACAGAAGTAGGACAGTATCTTCATCCTCAATCTTCACATTTATATTTCGTAGTTCCATCAATAGAGTATTCATCTGATCAAGATGATCTTTCAGATGGGTACCTTCTTGCATGCGGAGGGCGAACAAACGTTGCTTCAACAATAACTTGTTAGTCAGAGACTTGGTCATGTAGATACTCTTAAGTTTCAATCACAAACCGGCCGTTGTTTCTTGATCAGCGACTTCAATAATAACCTCATCCGCCAGACACAACAAGATCATTGAGTGTGCCTTCTCTTCCTGTGTCGTCAAACTTGCGAGGTCGGACTCCTTTTCTTTGCCCTTCGAGTCTCCCTCCTTTGATTTGTTCTTCGGTATGTTCGCAAGCGACGCCCAGGCTTCTTGTTATTTTAGAAGTGCCCTCATCTTGATCTGTCACAGACTGAAACTATTTCGTCCCGTGAATTTCTCGATATTCATATTGTGCGATGTCATCTCTACGCTTGACGGAGGATCATCGATGAAGTCTCGTTCTGATACTAGTTTGTTAGGATTTCTGCACGAGAGAAATTATGCACCGCGAGAAACATGGGTTTTCAAAGTACGATTTTCAACTTCTTTGAATCTAAATAGATTTTCAAAGTATGATTCAAAACATTAATTAACGTAAACTTTTACCACCACCTTATTTAAATGCCTGATCTTTGTCTCGTGAAAGTGGAGTGACATTAATTATGGCCTCGCAGGAAGAGAATAATAAGTCTGCCTGGTTCAAGTAATTTTAATGATCAGACCTCTGGCTTTAAAATACAAACGCATTACATGGGTTTTAAAATACAAACGCATCTCTCTCTCTCTCTCTCTCTCTCTCATATTCATGGGTTTTAAAATACAAACGCATTACATGATTCAATTATTTAAACCTTTATGTATATAAATACATTAATGGCGAAATACGTCATTGCCTACACATGTGAATTAATGCAGTAGACAAAATTAATTTATCGTCTGTCTGATAAAGTTAGTATTTTAGCTAACAAATTAATATTGTAGATAATAGAAAACGAATAAATATTAGTCAATAATGAAATTAATTTACTTTTATAAATATTGAGAGGTTGAATTAGTCCGGCCAAATATTTTTTTCTGTTATAGAATAAAAACTCTATTATATTAGGATGTAAACAGTAATGATCAAAGTTAATATTTTATTATAAAGATGAAGAAAAAAATATTAATTAATTTAAAACAAACAAAGAATAAATGCATCAATCCCTAAGAAATCTAGAACCCCAATTACTTGGCTCTCATAAAGTATTCGCATAATTAGATTTGTCAATTCTAAAGAGTAATAAATATTTTGAAGAATAGAACTTGAGTTAAAATAATTCTTGCAAAAAAAAAAATCGTTATCTCACGTTTTCACAATTAATTTACAAGGATGAATAGTTTCTTTAATATCAATGTTCACCATTGTTTTGAAAGAGTTTGATTGAATAGGGTACAATAAGATGAACAAAAATCAAACATCACGTTAATGACCAACTATTGGTACGTACAGTCATACAAGTGGTACTGTCGTAATAATTGTTGGCATCCTACACCCCAAAAAAAAATTTATTGGCATCCCCGTCAACGCTTGTGAATACCTTTTTCCCATGTTGGCAATTTGCCCTCTCACTATTAAAATTTGTTCTTATTATTATTATAAAATAAAGTGTATTAAAATTTGTCGGTTTCGTCCAACAACTAGAATCATTGTAATATCCTTTTATCTTTCAACTAGGAGTTCCTTGTCATGAGATAAAAGGAAACTTACAGAAAATGTCACGGAGATCCCTTTATATATATATATATATATATATATATATATAATATAAACCTTATGTATATCAGTATATATATTGGAATATTAGGGTGCATTGCATCTTGTCCGTTTGATTTGCATTCAACGATTTGGATGATATGGTGCTTGAACCGGCTATCGCGTGAGATGACGCTTGAAACGGCTGTCGTATGGTGGGGTTCACTTCGTTCCAAGCTCGTCACACGTCGTCGGTCAGCCGACCGCACGCGTCATCGTCGGCCCCCCTTTCACGCTCTCCGGCGCGGCAACAAAAAAGGGGAGCGGTCGATGTCAGGGGACCACGTGTCACGGGGTCATTCTCGGACACTAGATCACGTGCGGCGACTAGGCGGATAGGCACCTAGCCAAGTCTGTTTTGAGTTTACAGCGGAAGTTTTATGGTCGAGACGACTATGCCGAGAGTATCTCTTATGGGCATTCAATCACGGACATGATTAGAGTGTTGCACTACTCGTCACGAGACCGTGGCATTAGCGTGTTGCGGCACTAATGTAGGCACTTGGGCGCTTAAAGTTCGAAGGGGCGACGAAGGGATCACGGGACGCCACGAAGGGACACCTATGTGGGTTGCCACCCCACGCTCAAGGCCATGACACTAGAATTAAAGGAAAGCTTACTTGTAGTAAATATGATTAAACATAACATACAATTGGGCCTCAGAAGGCACTAGTGAACTCCTCCCAGTGTACCGTAGGTATAGGAGTCTTGTTACATATTGAAGATGCAAAAGACGTACCCTACGGGAACGTCACCTACTTGGTTATTCATAAGGACGGTCTTACAAGATAAATGCCCTAAGGGCGGATAACTTGGTACTCCATAATATTACGCAGTGCGGGGCGGCTATAAGTTGAGCGGCATTAGTGCCGCGAGGCTTCACGCTTCGTGTCACGGGAAACGCCCCGTGACATTCTCTCCCACCAAAGTCGGCGACGCCCCCGACACCGCTGTCTGGGCTTTCTCGGGGCCTTCGTCTTGAGTCTTGACTTCGTTTGTCTCGTTCAATTCTGCCTTCTTTGCCTTGACTTCGACTTCACCAGCATCACGCAGCGCCAGGAATCCCCGCTCCTTGGGTCTCGCTGAGGACTCCTCCATCAGGCCTGCTTCGCTCGCTGATCCTTCGTCCAATCCGGGGTCATCACTTGTGCAGCGCCAATGGAGTCCGCCATGTGCGGACTGACTTCATCAAGCAACTATCCGTCCATCAAGTCTCTATTGGCTTCACTTCTCTTTGACTTGCGCAGCGTCAACTTGTGTGGTTTGGCTTATTTGGGGGTGAAACAACTCTTGTATGCCTTCAGGAATAGCGCGGAGAAGAGTTGTCTCAGGGTCGTGTAGAACACGATGAAGAGTCTCGCCATTCGACCTGCATGACTTGACTCGATGCCTTAATGTTGCGGATGGCCACAGCATAAGGTCTCCCTTCCGTCGAATGCGAACTACGGGACCATCTCACCCTCGATGACCATTCTTGAATTTCGACGGCTTGAAACAGCACAAGCTCTCCGATGTCGATGCTTGTAGCTTGTCTGCTTCGAGTGCCTGGGGTCGCTATGATGAGCGACGAGAGTCTTCCCACGGATACTTTAGGACGCTTCAAGTCTCTTTGTGGGTTTGACTCAACGTCTCTATGTTGCAAATGATTGCAACGTAGAGTCTTCCATACCTCTGCCGAACGAAAAGCGCAGGACCACCTCCTTCTTGGTGATCACCTGATGTTTTGACAGTCTTGAGGCAGGGCAAGGTTCTTTGATATGACAATCCATGCCTTGTCCATCCAAGTCGCCATAGTGGGCGACGAGAGTCTCCCCACGTTCCCTTGTGGTTCAACTCGCTATCTCCAAGTTGCAGATGGCTGCAACGTTGAGTCCTTCGTCCGTCGAGCGTTGAGAACAGCTCCACCTTACCCTTGGTGGACAAGAGATATCTCGACGGTTTGAAGTGGAGCAAGGTTCTTTGGTATAACATTCTGCACCTTGTCCACTCCCAGTCGCTATAGTGAGCGACGATGAGGCTCTCCCCACATGTGCCTGTGGCTCGATTCGCTTCTCTTGCTTCGATGGGCGATCTTTGTCTTCGGCATAAGTAGCTTCCTCCTTGCAACTTGAGCTTCTCTCCCCCACCGTTGCCCTTGTCCAAGGGCCTTGGTGGTATGGCACTTGTCCCGATTGACTTGGCAGCGTCGACTAGTGAGCGGAGGTTGGACGATCCTGTCGTTCCAACTCCTTCCTAGTCCAAAGCTTCTAACCCCTCTGCTTGAAGAGCACCAACACTGGGTCTTCATCCTCCTGTGAACACTGTAGGCGGAGCTCGGTGATTCCTTTCACTTCCTCCTTCAATATGCCCATCTGGCCGATGCTGAACAATGTAGTCTTGACCTCCAGTCCCAACTTGTCAGGGCTTGCATAATTGATGAACTGCCACTTCTTCTGTCCCATGTCTGGGATGCATGTTTGCCACATTCTACCTTGTCGCGATGGCAACGCCATCGTGAGTTTGCCACATCTTGCAGGGTTCTTGGGATATGCCTTCTTCCGATCCTGGGACCTCCTTTGAAGCTTCGACAATCCCTTTGAGGTATGGATGGGGCGAGATCATTGTGCTCGTTTACGAAGAGGATGCACCTTAGATGTTCGTCCGTCTGCACCTTGGACAAAGTAATGTCACTGTGCCTGTCATCCTAGATCATACACCTTTGACATACTCATCCACCGGGCGGTTTGACCCTTGCGAAAGAGTAGTCATTCCGGGCCTTCACCGATCCATGGGGATGCTCGTGAAGACGCTCCGCTTAAGCGGACTGCAGTTGGTAAACTCGTGGCATGAGCTCCCAACATTACCTCCATCTCCATTCGAAGGGACGACATCGCCAATGTGTCCTTCAAAACCTTCGCATTGCGATCCTTGGAGGCCGCTTCGATTACTCGAGGCGATGTCCGAGAGGAAAGGGCACTCCTTCCTTCGGTTGGCGGCAGAACGCTTGACGGCAGCATGCCAAGGTTCGCCAATGCTCGATGCTCAGACCATTTGCCAAATTGGTCGCTGAGTTGAGGCATCGATTTGCGTTGGCATGTATCAGGTTCGTCCCACTCCTCGATGGATAACATCGCGCCGCTTGCGGGGTGACACTTGACGAGGCAGGCAAGGCTGATAGCTCATCCGCGAGTGTTTGCAAGTAATCAACGCTTTGCTCCATTCTTGAAAGTCATTGTGGCATGACAGGCGATGCTGCGGCATGACAAGATGCTTGTGATTGATGCTCCTTGGCCGAAAGGATGATATTCTTTGGCCGAAAAGGGACCATGAACCTTGATATTTGTCTTTAAGCCAACTTCTCACGTGAAGCGGTTGTGCACTTCACGTTGCATGACTGGGCATGCGATGCGACGTCATGAAATACCGAGCAACGGTAGGTAGCCATGATAGTGCATGACCGACATTCCCTGAATGTGACACGGGTCCTCCGAGTTACACGACGCTCATGTAAGCGATCTCATGATATGAGAAGTGCAAGACCATCATGCGGAGCATATGGCCACTCTTTGACGTAGCGCGACACTTCAGGATTCCCGATTGTATACCTGGGGTGGTTGATCTGCTCGAGTGAGTGACGCATGATGGACGTTCCTTGACACGACACGGGTGTATGAGGAACATGCTACGGGGCACAACTGGACATGCGGTGAGGAGGCTTGCCATGCATTCCTCGTTGGCGTCCACGATCAAAGACCATGATACCAGTGCGCCTGAGCGTGATGGAGTATTTGAGCGGAAGCACATTTCCTACGCCAGGGCACGTTGCGACGACACAAACGAGTCATCATCGCTGGGTAATCCGAGCAGGAAGAACTGCTCTGATACCACTTGTCACGGGGTTATTCTCGGACACTAGACCACGTGCGACGACTAGGCGGATAGGCACCTAGCCAAGCCTGTTTTGAGTTTGCAGCGGAAGTTTTATGGTCGAGACGACTATGCCGAGAGTCGCTCTTATGGGCATTCAATCACGGACATGACTAGAGTGTTGAACTACTCGTCACAAGACCGTGGCATTAGCGCGTTGCGGCACTAATGTAGGCGCTTGGGCGCTTAAAGTCCGAAGGGGCGACGAAGGGACCACGGGACGCCACGAAGGGAGACCGATGTGGGTTGCCACCCCACACTCAAGGCCATGAAACTAGAATTAAAGGAAAGCTTACTTGTATTAAATATGATGAAACATAACATACAATTGAGCCTCGGAAGGCACTAGTGAACTCCTCCCAGTGTACCGTAGGTATAAGAGTCTTGTTACATATTGAAGATGCAAAAGACGTACCCTACGGGAACGTCACCTACTTGGCAATTCATAAGGACGGCCTTACAAGATAAATGCCATAAGGGAGGAAAACTTGGTACTCCGCAATATTACGCAGTGCGGGGCGGCTGCATGTGTTCCATGTTTTCGGCGCTAAGCGGCCGAGGGCTATAAGTTGAGCGGCATTGGTGCCGCGAGGCTTCACGCTTCGTGTCACGGGAAACGCCCCGTGACACATGCAACGTTCCAGCGCGGACATGGAGGCGGGGCGACGGACAACAATGAGACGGGGATTGAAATACACGAAGGGAAGGAGAGGGCCCCTTGGACTCCGACGACGATTCGGAGAGAGAGAAACCAAGAGACGCCGAGAAGCACAGAGGAGATTGCATGGGACATCGTCGCCAATCCTTCCTCCCTCCTCGTGCAAGACGCCAATGGCGAGTGACTTCTTCCTTCGTGGCTGAGAGAGGCGTCGAGATCGCAATGACGGATGGGGGTAAATTATACGAATGGTCCCCCATGTAACACACCGAAATTTCACCCCCAAATGCTAATGGCAATTATGTCATTTCGGCAGTGCTAGCCCATTCGCCGTGACATCATTAAAATAAAATGATTTAACTAATATTCATTTAAAATCAGATAAAATCATAATTTATTTAGCGGAAGACTTCAATTCGAAACATCAATAAAGCTAACGTCATAAGACATAATGAAAGCATTATTCCTTGCTATAACTAGAACAGACTCTAGTGACTAATGACTCTATCTATACTTATGCCATGTGCAATTTCTCCATCATGCATTGAGTCAGTCATCCATCCAAGCAATTCAGTTGTCTGCACGGATCCAGGGTGCAAGGTTGCCTAGTTAGAGTATGTAAAGACCAATGCAGTAAAAATGCATCATAAGTATGATACTACATGACATATATATGACAGTTTCATAAATAAAAAAAACAAACATGCCATGTCATATTCATCAATTTCACATGTCATTAATTCATATCATAAGTTCATCAGTAATAGTACTACAACAATTAGCTATATTCAGTATCAGTAAACATCCAAAGTGGCTAGCACTTGTCATTACCTTACTTCAATAATATCCTCAGGGTTGCTTGATAACCCGTTGGATCCCACTTTCACAGTCATCAGTCTTTCAGTTTAGTCAGTCAGTACAGTAATATTTGATCTTATCAGTAATTGAAGAATCAAGTCGTTGCCTTCTAGTAGACTAGCTAAGCCTTGGAGCCGAGGCTCCATCACCCGAAGATAAATGGGAATATACATATCGTTGCCGGTAAGATACAATTATTCTCCCAGAAAATGCTTATTCCAAAGTGAAGGCACAATAATTGTAACGCCCCGAGACCCACGTGACTTTCACGTGCTCAGAGTCGTCCTAGAGGCGCTACTCAATTTTCTATAAAATATTTTTACGAAATATAAATCATAAATGCGGAAGAATTTTTTTAATAATAATAATAGCTAATAATACATAAATTCAAAATGATTAAAATATCGACAAATTCACAATTCTAATAAATGCGGAAATAATAAAAACTAAACAAGTCAATCTAGAACATGTGCAGCATCTGTCTGTCACTGAGCATAGCCACCTGCAGAATCATCCTCTATCAAAGCTCTCTCACCTGCACGAATCCAGGTACAGAGAAATATCCATAAGTATAAAAAAAATACTCAGTACGTAGGGTCTACTAAACAATCAATATGCTCAATTGAAAATAAGATATAATCAATGATGAGTCAATTGAGCAATCAAATAATCAATTAACGATTTATCAATATGAGCAATTATATCATGTTATGGTCAAGAGACCAATCAATAGAGATAACAATTAATAATTACTTGATCCATATGGCATTGTTCAATTAACGGTAGAGGATTGGATCGATGATTCAATTTAACATTAGGATTAAATCCATGGATCAATAGGAAGGATCAGGAAAATGTTAGATGACCGATCAATATTAATTTAGCAATTAAATGTCTGATCACCATGACACTATTCAATTTAATAATTTCCAATTAAAAATCAGTGGTCATTGGTCAATAACAATTACATTCAATTCAATGGACGGAGGCGATGCCAATCAACGCCAGTATCCAAATGACCATGATCTATTCAATTCAATTCGATTTCAATCCAACTCAATTTGATTCGATTTTAATTCAATTCAATTTATAATGTTCGGAGTTATCTAATTCAATGAGGAGCGTTCGGTCAATTAAGAAAAATTTCATGTCTCTTTCATGTAGACCAGTGGGGAATTAGTGCCACGATAAGCCACCCAACAATATAGCGCTAACAATTATTCGTGAATGGCGGGGGACCATGACCAAACACAGGACAACCATAGCTTCTCTAAAGGATGATGGCGCCTCAAACCTTTAAATACACTATCTGCCCCATTCAATTCAATTCAATAACAATATGGCCCGGGGGATTGGAGACGATCAGAGAACATGAAGATCCAGCAGCTTTCAGCTTTTATCTTGTTTACCTAGGACATCTATCTTTCAGCAATTTAATTTAGGTGAAACAAGACCCAATCAGAAAGACTATTAGATTGGTATCATAATCAATGATAAGATCGGATATGATAATAAAATATGATCAGATATGATGACAATATGATTTGATAAGATAGGTATGATAATAATATAATCAAATATAATGATAATTTAATCAAGATCAATCAATAAGAATACAATCAATATATCCTATTTAAATAATAATAATAGATAATCAAAATATACTATCGAAGACCGATTCAATAATATAATCAATATATCACAATATGAATAGGAAGATTAATATAAAAATCTAATAATTAAAAATTGTAAATAAATAACCCTCGGTTTTTCCCGTATATACAATGTCTTGTTTAGTTAAAAAAAATTCGATTAACGAATTCTTCCTTCTTGAATAAATCAAAGTCTAAAATTTCTTTCTCATATTTTTATTATATTTTTTTCTTGCTACTTTGTTTCTGTGATAGCAGAGAAATCCAATTCCTCTTCCTATTGCACTTTCCTCTCTCCTATTTCCTCTCTTTTCTATTGTCTCTTTTTTTTCTCCTTTTCCCTTACGGCCTTACCCTCTTCCTTACTTCTTCGATTTCATTTTTTTTGTTTTATTTTGCTTCTCTCTCTCACCGTCTCTTTGGCGGTGAAACTCCTTTCCCATTTATTTTTCTCCCTCAAATCCTCTCTACGTCATGTTCACAGACCCTTTCTTAATTTTTTTCTCTTTCTCTAAGGGGCCGTTTGGTATGAGGTAATCTAAATAGATTACCGATCATTTTATTTAAAATTTTCAGGGCTCACCACTTTATTTCGTTTGACTGTGATTGATTATCGATAATTTTAATTACTCTGGTAATCTTGATTATCACCTGACTGGTAATCAAGATAGCAGGCAAGGTAGGTGTCTTTCCAGATTACCAGTTGCTAGGAATACATTTTGACGAAAATATCCCTTCAATTAAACTTTTTATTTCAAATATTTTATTAATGAATAAATATCAATTAACTTCATCTTTTTTATCAGTTGAAATATTTTACAAATAACTTTTAATTTTGTCTCATCTTTATATATATATTCATTTTTTTTAATTTTTTTCTTATTAATTTATAATAATATGTTATTAAAATCTAAAATAATTTTAAAGGGTATTTTGATAATTTTTTCACTATCTGTTTTGACTATTATTTAAATTACTAGTAATTTATTTATACTTACCAAACACTGTAATATAATATTATTGGTATTTTAAATAATGATAATCTATCTATGTGGTGATCTAAATTACCAGTTATTTAAATCGGTATTGCGCCAAACGGCCCCTAATAGCCTACGGCTGCAATCCCTCTACTCTCTCCAATCTTTCTCTTCCTAGAACTTCTTTTCCTTTTGTTTTCTTAATTCTTTGTTTCTACCGGACGCATATTGTTCAACCCAAGTGATGCGCGACTAGCCACGCCCTGAACATGTCCCAAGGTATTATTATTTATTTTCCCTCTATTGTTGAGCAAATCGAAGGTATAAACGCCCAAAATAATATGCAGCGCCGATCAAGTCCAACAGAAATCAATCTTTCACTAAAATATATAATAAAGTATTACGATAAACTTACGGATCCCCCTACGTACCTCATTTCACGTCTAGTCATTCGACGTCGAATGATGTCTTATCGTCACCTGGACGTCACGCCTCTGTCGTTGGACACCGAGAACCAAAGAGAAGAAACTCATTGACGGCTGACCTAAAGGATTTATTTATAGGGTCCTAAATTCTTGATTTTCAATCCATCCATAACTTCCAATCTCAATCAAATTTAATTTTTTAATTAATCTCCTTTAACAAATTCTGATTTATTCCAATAAATAAATAAATTTCGAATTTAATTATATAATCCCATAATACATTTTCTCCTTAATTAAAATCCTCTTCAATTTTTTCTTCTATTTTCGAAATTATTAATTATAATAATATTAATGATCATATTTTTCCAAATAAAAATATTAAAATATTCTTTTATTAAATCTCCAAAATCTGGGTCATTACAATAATTTTCCAAGAAAAATTCCAACACAATGGAGCATGGCTCAGTATTTCATGTCATCAATTTGAGGGGCGACAAGTAACAGTATTCTTCAATTGGGTTCGTTATTATCACAATCAACAAACAATTTACGTCGCTCAGTCTTCAGATTTTAACCTAGTTACGGCTGTTCATGCATTTCGTATACCTAGGTTCATATACAATAATCAAATATCAGTACATAATATAAATATTTTGAAAATAAGTTTAAAATATCATAGGTATGATCAATCTGCGAGGACAATATGGCCAGGTCATATTTTTGCCTTCCAACCCGTATTAGAGTCCTCTAGGTCGTATTAGGCTCGCACATGAAAATACGATTGGGTCGTATTTTCAACCTCCAGATCGTATTAACTCTCTGTAGGTCGTATTAGGCTCGGAGTAAAAAATACGATCTGCCCATATTTTTACCCTGTTGTCCGTATTAATAGCCTCCGGCCCGTATTACTCGCGCGTCATGCACGTTTTTCTATAAAATTTTGAAAAAAATGCAATACAAAGTATCCTAAAAGGTCTAGGTCTGATCTATACATCAATGGCCATCAAAAGCACATGAAAAATCATGCAA
Source organism: Pontederia crassipes (assembly GCA_030549335.1). NCBI lineage: Eukaryota > Viridiplantae > Streptophyta > Magnoliopsida > Commelinales > Pontederiaceae > Pontederia > Pontederia crassipes. Next base: position 8,248,220 of record JAUKPH010000018.1, on the reverse strand, counting down.
AAACATCAAATTCTTAGATCTAGGGTCCATCCTCAAATCATGAACTATAAGATCATATGAACCTAACTATTGAATCTCTTCATAAAATCTATATATACATCATAGGTCAGACTTAGGAAATCTATACATGCATAGATCTAATGATTTACATGAATAAAATCCCTCAATCATAATCCAATAAGAGAACATGTTATCCTCTTGCTCTCAATCCATTACAAAAGAAACATTGAGAGAGAAGATAGGGATTAGATCCCTTTTACATACCTTGATCTCTCTAATTGATTTTCCTTTTTTCCTTCCTCTTCTTCCTCTTTTTCCTCCTCCTCTTTGTTCCTCAGGATCTCCTTCCTCAAGCCCTAGCCGCCAAGAGTTCAGAAGGAGAAAAGATGTGAACAAAGGAATTTTAAGTCTTTATATAGAGAAGTTAGGTCTTTTGACAAAAAGACACATTTGCCTCAAATAAAAATCTGGGGTATTACACTCTAACTTTGAATCATTTTCAAATCGGTCATCCAACTTTAATTTGTAACCAGAACGTCATTCAACTTTGAGCCCTCATCTTACTCCGATGACGACGACCCCCTTCGTTCTCCCTCACCGCGCATGAGGGAGAAGGGGGGGCTCATCTTCCTCTGCGACGGCAAGGAGGATGAGGGGGGCCACCGCCCCCCTCGTTCTCCCTCACCGCGCGTGAGGGAGAACGAGGGGGCGGCAACCCCACTCATCTTCCTCGTCATCGTGCGAGGAAGATGCGGGGGGCCGCCGCCCCCCTCCTTCTCCCTTGCCGTCGGTGAGGGAGGAGAGGGGCCGTCGGCCTCCTCGGGCCAGCCCCACCTTTTTTATTTTTTTAAAATTTTTATAATGATGTGGATGATCTGATCTTTTTTATTTTTTAAAAATTTTTATAATGACGTGGACGACTTAAACTGACGTGGATGAGAGAAAAAGGCGGCCACGTATGCAAGGCAATTGGAAAACCTATGATATCACCGATCAGGAAGACTAATCGTGCAAGAAAAATAAAGATGAAGGACCAATCGTGTAATTTACCCCGACGGATGACAACGATCGACGACTTTTGCAGACGGTGGACGCGGATGGCAGTGATTGATGGCGGGCATTCCACAAATAACAATAGAGGAGAAATGAAAGAACCGCACAAAATGTGTAGACCGAAGGTGAACTGGACGCACCTCAATCTATGTCCTTGTACGCAAATCCGACGACTTAGATGGTGGGTGTGATCGCACACGTGACGTAGGACCATCGTTTTGGATCAATTATATATTGGATGCTCTAGAATTTATCCGTGAGTATTTTTATGTTGAGTATGGGAACTCGTAATTTTGAAGTAATCAAAATGTTATTAAATGCGTTTTTTTTGTTTAAAACACATCACGAAAGCTTTAATTAGACAAGAATATTTTGAGCATGATTCACGCGTGAACAATTACATGCTTATAGTATATACATGTGTGTGTATGTGTATATAATGTATATATGCTCATCTTAACTCAAGGAGCAAGAAGGGATCCACCACGTCGTCAGATGGGTGTTAATTATCAGGCATTAAATTAAATAATATTTGGATGCTTCCTGTTAAGACATTTTTTTTAGAGTAGAGCATCTGGAAATTTTATTTCTATCTTCATCATTTATTTCTATCTTCATCATGATGGCAATCAGCTGCCACCCACGATTTTGGTGACTCACAAAAGTTCTTCCCTCGTCCCGGATCACCAAGAAATAATAAGAATATCGCATCATCCACTTCTCAAAAAATGTATTAACAAAAATATACAACCAATAATATATATAATATATATATAATATAAAAAGAGTTAGTGTGAGATGCGTCATCCTCACCCTCTACTGAATCAGGAGAGAGAGCACGCGCCTAACCATGATCAAGGACGGAGCCATGTGTCTCTCTGAGCCTGCACGTGCAGGCACTGACATTTTAAACCTATCTATAATATATGTGTTTGAGTTCAAACAAATGTTCGCTATTACGCTATTGATGGCATCAATGATGTCATGTGCACCCACCCCAAGTTTGAAACCCCTCACTAGCTTCCTTTGTTATTTGCATCTCTTTTTTAATTTTTAATGAAATATTTACCCACTCGGCTCTTTATTAATTTTCAATATTTGTTATTGGTTAATCATCTCATTTATATACCAATTTTTTAAGTATAAATACCTGATGCTTAATATCATTTTCCATCTTTTGTTAAGTTTTATTTACCTGTAAATATATTTTGTTAAATTTGAATTTCTTACAAAAAGTTAAAATAATTCATTTTCTTATAAAATTTATATGCCATTAATTTTAACTTTGTATCTTCCATGTAAAATGTTTTATTATTTTATATATGATTCTCGTGTATATTATATATATATATATATATATATAGATAGATAGATAGATAGATAAATAGATATATGATTTATTCAAATTATGTCATTGTTTGTAACATATTTTTCATAGGATAATTATGTCATTATTAAAAGTTATTTAACATGAAAATTTAAATAGATCAATTTGTTAAAAGAATCATTTCAATTTTATATTAAACATTATTATTCTTATTATGATAATATGAATTATTGAGTATATATACATCTAAAAAAAGTTATTAGCTTTTTAGCTTGCTATTTTTATCATTTAATATTATTTTTTTATAAAAGTTTATATATATGGATTATATGAATTTTTTTCTAAAGAAAATTAATTCAAAATTTTAGAACAAAATTTACGTAAGTACAAAAAATTCAAAGCATTTCTATCATATTTTAATCGTGAACTCAGTGACAATTATTCCTGACTCCGCCACTGATTCCAAATCTCTACCAACGTGCGCCTTCCGAAGTCCGAACGATAAAGAAGAAAAGGACCTTTTAAGTTGGACATTACTTGAACCATTCATTTTCTAAGACGATCAAATCTTATCTACATAAGATTAATTATTCATCATATTTATTCATTGTTAATTATTGGAGGTGATTGCATGCCCTACATACAACTAATACGATAGTAAATTAAGGAACAAGAAGTTTGGAACTTATTGACTCCTCACTTTAGTGTTAGTATTATTGTATTAACAGGCTGTTTCTATGGAGCACAAATAAATGGTTGGTGACTTCTCAACCTTGCTATAAGTAGGCCTAGTACTCACATGCATTTCTCCTGCACCCGCCGGGCAAAGCTCCATATACTTCTTAAAAAGAACTTATAGAATTTTGAGCTCCGACAATGGCAGCTTCCGCGGGCGTCGGCCGCCTGCTGGCTGGTGGTGCTCCTTCTTGCTGTCGCGGCTCCGGCGGCAGCTCTTGCGGCGGCAGGAAACAACGGAAGCGTTCAATTTGAGGTCACCCGGAAGAGTTTCCCGACGGGGTTCATCTTTGGAGCTGCTTCCTCAGCTTATCAAGTAGACCTCTTTTTTTTCCTTGCTTTAGCTTCATGCATGTTTCCACTTCAACGTTCCAATGTGCTTTCTAGTAAATTAAATTATTTTTTTGTGCCATGTATCACAAGATCTTTTTTTTTTTCATAAATGCTTAAGATCCCTAAACATGAATCATTCTTCGGTCATATATTTTGATTGTAATGGCAGAAATTTTTTTATGAAAAAGAAGGATTTATGAGTTTTGAAATTAGCATATAGCTGCCATGTACGATAATAACTTTAGGCGAACGTTTAAACAAAATAATAAAAAAAATTAGGCTATTTTCTTAATACAACAAAATCAAGTCATTGAAATTAAAGTCTCACTTGAAGAGACGTTAGGAGCATGTGGAACTCTTTTTTTATTTATAATTTGTTTTTTTAATATTTTCAATTCATAAGTAATTGATTGCTTTAATTCAGATAATAGTTTCCTAATAATTAATCTTCTTCTTCTTCTCTCTCTCTCTCACTCATTCACACACACACACGAAACTTTTATTTGATATCATTAAAATTTTAATTAGTACTGTATTTCATATTAGTTGCATTTAAAATTAATTAAAATTATTATTTATTTTCTCTAGATTTGTCATTATACTAGATTAGGATTCTGAAAAGCTTGACTCCTCAGATCATAATTTTTTACTAAATAATTTGAGGATGGTTCTTTAATTTAAAAAATTGTTCCACAAAATAGAAATATTTTTCTTAATATAAAACCATCAGACGAACCCCTTTATAATTAAAAGAAAACCATTGTCCTTGATTGGTTTCTTCTCCATATTGTCGGTGATAAAAGAAAATTTAACTAATTAAACAAAAAAAACAGTGCCAAGAAAAAGTGAAAATTTGTGCAGCCTTGTCAAGTACAGAACAATTAGTTTTTCTAATTAATTTAGCAATTTCAAGGGAATTTATCGCAACAATTTTTTTACTTTATTTTAAGATTATAGATATGAACATAATAATCTTCTTAATAATTTAATCTTTTATGCTAAATAATTAGTTAGTTCAATTTAATATGGATTACCGATATATTCTGAATTTAAATTATGATAGGGCATGTATTTAAAAGGAAAACGTAGTACCCTGATCAGTTAAAGTTGCTCAAACCTCTATTAACATTTTGACAGATTGGATGAAAAGTTATCAGAAAAACAGGCCTTTTTTAATTCTTTAATACTTTCTGCTTGTGTGACCCAAGACATCAATCTATATATTTATCAAGAAAATATATAACTTTTAACACAAGGTTTTGCGACGTTTGAATTCGGGATTTCATGATTGTTCTATGTTTAATTTTATAAAAAAATATATTAAAATAAAAATAAAATAATTAAGAAAAAAGATTTGTATTTCTGTTCCAATGAATTCACACTTTTTTAATTAATACAGGTTCATAAATCTGATGTTAAAAATTAAAATAAAAAAATACATATAGTAAAATTTAAATTCGTGATCTCTACGTTCTTTATTTTATCTTTTTACTAAGGTAACTGCAATCACTCAAAAACAAAAAGGGTAAAAAAATAAAGTGAAAACATAAGGTCTGATTTATGTCCGGTAAGAGAAGTGAATGGGATAGATTTTGGGACGATCATTATTAATTTGTTACTTTGCAATTTCCAGTACGAAGGTGCTGCCTGCAAGTGGAGGAGGCAGAGGGCCCAGCATATGGGACACTTACACGCATCAGCACGCAGGTCATCTCTCTCTCTCCCCCTCTCTCTCTCTCTTGAGTCTCTTCTCTCTCTCTCTCACACACACACACTCACACACAGAAACACGTTTTTTTTTTTTTCTGTTGGATATTCGATTTCATCCATCTATCTCTCTCTCGCGCGCACACACCCACAGAGAGAGAAACACGTTATTTTGTTCTGTTGGATATTGGATTTCATGAAAAGGTGGTGGGGGACCAAGACATAAATCATGGCAAAGAATCGAAGACGCGGAGTCGTATTCTTGATATACGGATGGATCGATTGATGTTAAGTAAGGCATATATATGGTACTTGAGAGCAATGGCGTAAAATTCCAACCTGGATTCAACTTGATCAGGTTGGACTAAGTCTAATCGAAAAGTCGGATCATATTTATCAATTTGATGGAATAATATAAGTTAATAAAAAATAAAATATGTTAAATAATTTTCTATCTTTGTAAGATGCATAATAAATAAGTTAAAACATAATAAATTAAAATAAAATGGTATAATAAGTTAAAAAATAATAAAGTAATTATCAATTAAATAATTATTATCTAAAAGATGATAAAATCTTCATAATTATAAATTAAAGAAATATTAGTGATATTACGAAGAAACGTTAGAGCATGAATTTAAACAAATATATGTACAAGTAACGTGTCATAATTTTTTAAGAAAAATTTCATACTTATTTTTTTATGTTGATCCGTTCGAGTCACTCAAACTCGTCGAGTCGGTCGATTGAACCCGAATTTCTCAAGGACGGGTTTAAGGTGACCTGCAGACCATTTTGATAGCCACATTGTGATATACAGAGTCGTTAATTTAATTTATATTTTGACTTTTTTAAATAAAAAATATCTTGAAATAAAATAATATACAACTTAAACTTTTGTAAAGTTGAAATAAATTAGAGATGCATTAATACTAAAACTACTTATATAATTATATCAGAATTCCGGACATCATACTTCACTTAACATTTAAGGGTCATTTGAACATTGAATAAACACCGAAATATGTCATTATTTTGATAATATAGTTAAACACCTCCTAAAATAGGAACATCTCAGGTTAAACATAAAAAATCGTAAAATCACTTAAAATACGACAAAATCAGAAGAATATACATATTCTTCAAATTCAAAAGAATAATTATATTCTTCCGTTTTTAACTTTTCGAATCGTTCTTTTATTTTTTTTATTTTTACTCTTTTATTTTTTATAATATTTTTATCATTATTATAATAGTAAATATAAACTATTTATAATAATATATTTTACTTAAATATTATATTTTAAAATTTTATTCTCTTCCTTCCAATTACAAGCGAGAATAAGATCTATATTTTTTAAAAAATATAATATTTGCTATTTTATTCTCCTAAAAATATTCTTCAACCAAAGTACCTTTTACGCACTGGTCACTCAAACAATATCGTTACATATATGGCAATCAGTCATGCAATGACTTAATTACTCTTTTTTTTTTTAACCAACAACAATTAGGATAGAGTGGTAAACGATTTTTCATAGCTTAAGAGGTCTCGAGACGCAGAAAACCGAAGGCTAACTAAAAAAACTTAATTAGTCTTTTTTTTACTATTACCAATAAATAAATTGTTGCAAATTTATTTCGTCTCTTGCGCGCAATAACTTTGTATTGGGCCTTTGTTGCGTGTTTGCAGACAAAATTAAGGACGGGGATGTGGCCATCGATTTTTATCACCGTTACAAGGTCTCTCTCTCTCTCTAAATCAATTTTTTAAGCAAGTTACGAGTACAAGTTGGCAGTTTTTTTATTTTTATATATACACTTTATTTATAAAAAATAATCACTTACTAATTTACACCATGTAGATGTACGCCTCCATTAAATCTTATACGTGCGTACACCTCCATAACATCATGATTTTTGAACTATGTGCGTATATATGGATGCAAATTAATATATAGATTATATATATGCTGCAGGAAGATATGAAGTATGTCAAAGGCATGAACATGGACGCGTTCAGATTCTCCATCTCATGGTCTCGGATTCTTCCAAGTAATTAAGCTACCAATTTAAAGCCGATAATATAGATTCTTCCGAGTAATTAAGCTACTAACGAGATAATTAATTTAATAAACTAAATGTGTCCTAATTTAAATAATTAAATAACCTGCTTGCAGAGGGAACAATAAGAGGCGGTATTAATAAAGAAGGCGTCCAATTCTACAACGATCTCATAAATTATCTACTTGCTAATGGTACGTATCTTAATATTTATACCTATAGAAATCTTTAAAAAAATAAATTAATGAGGTGTCCACCATGTGATCTCGGTGTGGTGATTAAGAAGAGGAGATATTAATTTGTGCAGGTTTGCAGCCCTTCGTCACCTTGTTCCACTGGGATCTTCCTCAGGCACTCGAAACTGACTACCTGGGATTCCTTAGCCCACGTATTGTGTAAGCTCTCTCTCTCTCTCTCTCTCTCTCTCTCTCTCTCTCTCTCTCTCTCTCTCTCTCTCTCTCTCTCTCTCTCTCTCTCTCTCTCTCTCTCTCTCTCTCTCTCTCTCTCTCTCTCTCTCTCTCTCTCTCTCTCTCTCTCTCTCTCTCTCTCTCTCTCTCTCTCTCTCTCTCTCTCTCTCTCTCTCTCTCTCTCTCTCTCTCTCTCTCTCTCTCTCTCGACCGTAAACACAATCACTCTATTATGAATCGACAGGGACGACTTCCCTCTCTCTCGACCGTAAACACAATCACTCTATTATGAATCGACAGGGACGACTTCCGAGACTACGCGGAGTTGGCGTTCCAGCTGTTCGGCGACCGGGTGAAGTACTGGACAACGTTCAAGGAGCCATGGTCGTTCTGCGAGCGGAGTTACTCCTTCGGCACCTTCGCGCCCGGCCGGTGCTCCTCCTTTGCGCCGGGTAATTGCTCCCAAGGCAACTCCGCCACCGAGCCTTACGTTGCCGGACACCACCTGCTGCTCGCCCACGCAGCCGCTGTCAAAGTGTACAGGGACAAATATAAGGCGGTTCATCTGATTCTTCCAGCTGAACTTGGAAATGCCGACATAACTACTAATGTGTTCACGCATGCATGCATGCAGGCTGCGCAGAAGGGGTGATAGGAATCATGCTGTTTTTTTACGTGCCTTGAATTATGTATCCTGTATTCAAAATTATGAAAAAAAAATAAAAAAAGAGGAAAAATGAGAATCTGTGACGGAAGTGGAGGGCTTAGGCCCAAGCCCGTAGCCCGCCACTGATTCTCGTGGGGGGTGCGGGGGGCTTCGCCCCCGCGGTATGAACTTTTATATATGAGGATTAGGGTTTTATATGATGTACATTCTCTTTTGGCTCATAGTGAAAATTTTTTGCGGCGGTCTCTTTTGCCCATGGATGTTTTTCTTTTGTTCACATTGATCAAGAGAGTTTTACCATGTTAAATCTCTGTGTTCATCTTCTCTTTCTTTCGTTGTTTTGATTATTCATCGATCATCGGTGTTCTATTCCCAACAAAATGGTATCAGAGCCGAGTTTCTTTCCGCGAAGATGACTACAACGAAGTTCGACATCGAGAAGTTCGACGGGAACACAAATTTTAGTTTGTGACAGGTTCGGATGCATGCCATTCTTGTTCAGAATGGGTTGAAGAAGGCGCTGTCGGGTCAAAAGCCTGACGCCATGGAGGCGTCCGCCTGGAAGGATCTTGACGAGAAGGCCATGTCTGCGATTCAGTTGTGCCTGACGAACGATGTTCTTCAGGAAGTTCTCGCAGAGAAGACGACGGCCGGTCTTTGGATGAAGTTGGAAACTCTGTATCTGACGAAAATCCTAGCGAATCGACTTGTGTTGAAGCAGCGACTGTACACCTTTCGTATGGCCGAAGGTACGTCGATTAAATCACATATCAGTGAGTTCATTGCCCTAATCAATGATTTGAAGAACGTAGATGCAAAGGTTGATGATGAAGATCAGGCCCTATTACTTCTTTGTTCTCTGTCATCTTCATATAAAACCTTTAAGAAGACGATGATCTACGGTAGAGACAAACTCACGTTTGAAGATGTTAAGGGCAGACTGCTGAGCAAAGAAAAGTTGGATAATGAATTGAGATCAAGCAGCAAATCTGATGATCAAGTCTCAGGTCTGATCGCAAGAGGCAGACATCAGACGAGAAATCAAAATCAAGATAGATCCAGATCCAAATCGAAAAACAGAGATAAAGTCTGCAATTATTGTAAGAAGAATGGTCATATCAAAGCAGAGTGTTACAAATTACAGAATAAGAATAAAAGGATTAACGAGGGCAACGAGAAGGGAAATCAAAAGGCTGAAGTTGCAGATGCCGGTGTAGCAGAAAGTGATAATGAAGATGTTATGTTGGTAATGGCATCAAATAAATCCATATCATCAAGTGAATGGATTCTCGATTCTGGATGCTCATACCATATGTGTCCCAATCGAGATTGGTTCTTCACGTACAAATCTGTTGAAAGTGGAGTCGTTCTTATGGGCAACAATGCTGCCTGTAAAACTGTTGGTATTGGGTCCATCCAAATTAAGATGCATGATAGGATTATTAGGACATTATCAGAAGTCAGACATGTTCCTGATCTGAAGAAGAATCTTATCTCTCTCGGTGTCTTAGACTTAAATGGTTGCAAAGTTGTTATTGAGTCTAATGGAATGAAAATTTCCCGTGGCGCTCTTGTGTTGATGAAAGACCTCAAAATCGGTAGTTTGTATGTTCTCCAAGGTTCAACGGTGATAGGTTCAGCAGCAGTCTCATCTACCTCAGAGGAAGATTGCACAAAGCGTTTGTGCCATATGAGTGAGAAGGGCATGCAAGTTCTCAGTAACAGAGGTCTTCTTTCTGGTGCAAAAGTTGGAAAGTTAGAGCTATGTGAGCATTGTATCTTCGGAAAGCAGAAGAGAATTAGTTTTGACTCAGCCATTCATAAGACGAAGGGAACCCTTGATTACATCCATTCAGATTTATGGGGTCCTTCGAAAGGAGGAAATAGGTATTTTCTGACATTTATTGATGATTTCTCTAGAAAAGTTTGGGTCTATTTTCTAAAGCATAAAGATGATGTATTCGAAACATTCAAGTCATGAAAGACTTTGCTAGAGAAGCAATCTGGAAAAGTTGTGAAGAGATTGAGGACTGATAATGGACTAGAATTCTATAATTCTAAGTTCAATGAATTCTGTGACAAAGAAGGTATTGCAAGACATCACACAGTTGTGAGAACTCCACAGCAGAATGGAGTCGCAGAAAGAATGAACAGAACTCTACTAGAAAGAGCACGATATATGCTATCGAATGCAGGACTTGGCAAGGAGTTTTGGGCAGAGGCTGTTAACCTGGCATGTCACTTAGTGAATCGGTCTCCTCACCGATCCTTAGACTTAAAAATTCCTGAAGAAGTGTGGTCAGGTAATTCTCCTAATTACTCACATTTAAGAGTTTTCGGTTGTCCTGCATATGCACATGTTAATGATGGAAAGCTTGAACCTAGAGCTAGGAAGTGCATATTTCTTGGTTATAAATCTGGTGTTAAATGTTATAGATTATGGTGTCCTGAAATCAAGAAATTTATTATCAGTAGAGATGTTACTTTTGATGAATCTGTGATGCTTCACTCGAAAAAAAATTTGTCTATTATTGATGATACAAAAAAGCATAAAACTTTGGAGAAGGTGGAGTTAGAACTGTCAAATTCTTCTGATGAAAAGAATGATGCTCCTGAAGTTCATACATCACCTCAAGTTCAGCAGCAATACATGTTAGTTCGTGATAGACCGAGGAGAGAAATAAAAGCACCTCAAATGCTCAAATTTGAAGAACTGGTCGCTTATGCATTAAGTGTTGCTGAAGATATTGAGTTACCTGATCCTTCCTCCTATTTTGAAGCTATTCGAAGTCCTGATTGTAATAAGTGGTTAATAGCAATGCAGAAAGAGATGGAATCTCTACAGAAGAATGACACTTGGGATCTTGTAAAATAACATATGAATAAGAAGATTGTTGGCTGCAAATGGGTGTTCAAGAAGAAAGAAGGAATCAATAATGAAGAGACAAAGTACAAAGCAAGATTAGTGGCAAAAGGATACAGTCAAGTGGAGGATGTTGATTTTCATGATATGTTCTCTCCAGTTGTGAAACATACTTTTATTCGTACTTTGCTTGCTATTATTGCTTTGCAGAATCTTAAACTTGAGCAACTAAATGTTAAGACTATATTTTTACATGGCGATCTAGAAGAAGATATATATATGGAGCAGCCAGAGGGTTTTCATGTTGAAGGTAGAGAAGATCAAGTTTGCCATCTGAAGAAGTCCTTGTATGGACTTAAACAATCCTCTCGGCAGTGGTATAAAAAGTTTGATTCATTCATGTTGAGTATTGGTTTTGCTAGAAGCAAATATGATAGTTGTGTTTATTTGAATCAACTTGTCGATGGTTCATTCATCTATTTGTTGCTATATGTTGATGATATGTTAATTGCAGCGAAAGATATATCTGAAATTAATATTTTGAAAAATAAGTTAAGTTCTGAATTTGAGATGAAGGATCTTGGAGCAGCAAAGAAGATTTTGAGAATGGAAATTTCTAGAGATAGAAGTTCAGGAAGATTATTTCTGTCTCAGCAGAAATATATTGAAAAAGTTTTGGAGCATTTTGAAATGCAGAATGCTAAGGCTGTCAGTACACCGATTGCAGCACACTTTAAACTCTCAGCTTCATGTTCACCTCAATCTGATGAAGACAAAAGGTATATGTTAAAAGTTTCTTACTGTAGTGCAGTTGGTAGCATTATGTATGCAATGATTTGCACTCGTCCAGATATATCTCATGTTGTCAGTGTTGTTAGTATATATATGTCTAATCCAGGAAAGAAGCACTGAGAAGCTGTTAAGTGGATACTGAGATATTTAAGAGGTACTTCTGATGTATGCTTGGAATTTGATAGAAATTCAGCTGGACTGGTTGGCTATGTTGATTCAGATTTTGTAGGAGATCTTGATAGAAGAATGTCACTAACTGGTTATATCTTTACTATTACTGATTGTGCTGTGAGTTGAAAAGCTATTTTGCAGGATACAGTAGCATTATCCACTACTGAAACTGAATACATAGCCATCACTGAAGCTGTGAAAGAAGCTATTTGGTTGAGAGGATTAGTTGGAGAGCTCACTATGACAGAGAAAGCTACTGTCATATATTGTGATAGTCAGAGTACAATACATCTTACAAAAGATCAAATGCATCATGAAAGAAAAAAAAACATATATATGTGAGATATCATTTTGTTCGAGATATTGTGGAAAAGCAAGATGTTCAAGTTCAGAAGATTAGCACACATGACAATCCAGCAGATATGATGACAAAGAACTTACCTGTTGTCAAGTTCGACTATTGTTCAGACTTGACGGGCGTTACGCAAAGATCAAACTAGGCCCTCGTGGGCCATTCGACAAATGAGAGCATGTTGAGCATTTTATTTTTTGAGAGTTTTGTGAAATTAAAGTCAAGGTGAAGATTTGTTGATGTGCCTTGAATTATGTACCATGTACCCAAAATTATAAAAGAAAAAAATGAAAAAAAAGGAAAAATGAGAATCTGTGGCGGAAGTGGAGGGCTTGGACCGTTAGGCCCAAGCCCGTAGCTCGCCACTGATTCTCGTGTGGGGTGCGGGGGGCTTCGCCCCCCGCGGTATGGACCTTTATATATGAGAGTTAGGGTTTTATATGATGTACATTCTCTTTTGGCTCATAGTGAATTCCTGGCGACGGACTCCTTTACCCGTGGATGTTTCTCTCTTATTCACATTGATCAAGAGAGTTTTATCACGTTAAATCTCTGTGTTTATCTTCTTTTTCTTTCGTTATTTTGATTATTCATCGATCATCGGTGTTCTATTCCCAACAGTTCCTTATTCAAGATCCAAAGCGGACATCGACTCCGTGGGGCGAGCTCTAGATTTCATGTTCGGATGGTGAGTCGACCGTTGATCCATGGCGCGGTTCGTACTCCATGCATGCAGTTGACCTCATCTTTAACGCATTGCACGCCATGCATGCATGCTGCTGCAATATGCGCAGGTTCATGGACCCCCTGACGACGGGAGACTACCCGTTCACCATGAGGGCCGTCGCGAGGGAACGCCTGCCGGTGTTCTCCGCCGAGTAGGCCAAGCTGGTGAAAGGATCTTATGACTTCCTGGGGCTCAACTACTACACCACCTGGTACGCCAAGAGCATCTCCCCCCTCACCCCTGTCAACGTTAGCTACGACACCGACAACTGGGCTTTCGAATCCGGTTAGATCGATCAGCTCTCTCTCTCTCTTTCTCTAGTTAACTAATCCTCGAGTTAGAAACGTTTTTAAACTGTGTACCTAAATGCGACAGGTGTGCGTAATGGCGTCCCCATCGGTCGCCCGGTAAGATTTTTAACTTGGAAAAGGTTACATGTTCCAAGTAACCTTCTGATGTGAGATTATACAAAATACCACTAAAATGCACGTAAGAGTTATTGTGAAATAAAGACACATAATGCTTTGCTGCCCATAATAAAAAAAAACAAAAGAAGTGCAATAATGCCGAGAATTGGCCAATCTTAAAGTTAAAAAGACCTCACTTTTGTGCGTACAGTACTTTTGCACTTGGGTTGCGTCAGGTAATAGAATTACCTCATTTTTACCCTTGATGGGTATAAATATTCTTCTAAATGAGTGTAAAAAATGAATGCTTGGATTTAAACTTGGAGGTAATGTTTTCCCTTGATGGGTATATATAAACATTATGAAAGTTCATTCTTTTTCGTTAATTTGTTAGAATACTAATTGTTCACATCAGCTAATTAATACTTATAAACATGCATTCAATTATTTGCAGGATCCACTTGGTTTCTTCTTCGCATATCCTCAGGGACTGAATAAGCTTTTGCACTACATCAAGGACAATTACAATAATCCTGTGATCTACATCACGGAGAACGGTGAGGCTTAATTAATAAACTATTGAGGCTTGCTTCATATATATTCTAATTATTTTAAATATCTCAAGGCATCGATGATCTCAACGATCCGTCGCTGCCCGTCGAAAAAGCTCTCAAGGATCCTTGGAGAATTGACTTCTACAGGAAGCACCTTTACTACATCCAGAAGACCATCAAGTAATTAATATATACACGTCCATATAATATATATACATGCCCATATAATATGTTGATGACTTGGTAGAATTGACGTGTCATATGAAAGATCTAATCATGTTCTTTTTTTTTTTATTACGGTAATGGTAATTGGCAGGGAAGGGGTGAATGTGAAGGGGTACTTTGCATGGTCATTGATGGATGATTTCGAATGGGAGAGCGGCTTCACGTTACGTTTCGGCATCATCTATGTGGACTTCAAGACTCTGCAGAGATATCCCATGCTCTCTTCCTCTTGGTTCCGACAGATCCTCAAGAAATGATTATGAGAACGGCCCCATGCATGGATATATATATGAAGCACATGAAATGACAGTGATCAGTAGCTTCTCTTGCCTGAATTATGTGTTGGGGAGACAAAAAGATAATAAAATAAGGTCCCACATTTTGTGACCATCGTAGCGTTGATAGGTGTTGCATTTCCGACTTCTTCTATGGATTGCATCCATCGATCACTTGTGTTTGTGTGTTTCCATGAGTTTGCCTTGTTCCTTTCTTTTTCTCAATCAATAAAAATCTTGTTTTCGTTATTTATTTGTTGTCTCCGGAATGCATAAACAAATTAACATATTTTAATTAATTTTTTTATAATTTGATCGTGACATGACTAATTTTTATTTTTTTTATTTATTAAATTCATAAATTAGTAATCTACCTCACTTTGGTTAATATTTCTACATATTTATGGATCTACCGAGTGGACGACATAAAAATTATTGAAGTCTCTTTACAATTTTTGACAAATTAAGACACGGTTCCAAACTAAATAAATAATTTGTCGTGACAATTATTTGTAAGAATATTCTGAAGCATAATTGATGATTTTGATCTAGTCAAACTCTGAAATTTCAATCATAATAAGTGCCAAATTGATTCTTGAAATATATGGTAAGCGTACAAGTCATTGTGCGCTTCTGAAACATCACCCAAAAATAAATTGTGCAGAGTTTCATGGGTGGTGATATTTGAACTAAAAGTATGATTTCGTGGTCCCTAACAATCGTTTCATGGCCCTTAAAAGTTAGAATTATGGTAGAAAAGTGATTTTCTTGGCCCATGACACTCTGGCCATGATTCGTGACACATCTTACTGAGTCAATACAAGTTTCAACAAGAGCACAATAGATATTATTTGGGTGTTTAGGTACATCCCCCAAGCCCCTTGGGTAGCTTTTGTAGCTAAAACTATGCATTTTATGGGTCAAAACTTAAAGTAAATCAACATCCATTGCATACCTGAATGCATTTACATCTAGTTCAAAAATATTTTACATGTTGCATAGGGCGAGTACATGTGCCTTAATGACCTTTCTCTTCAAGATTTGAAAGCTTACATCTTATTTTGATCTTTATTCAAATCTTGTCATTGTTTCTATAAGATCGTGCAAATGTGCGGCCAACGAGAAAAGAAAATTAAATGAATTTTATGAAGTATTGACAAGTTTCAATGAAGCTCCACTCTTCATAATAGCTTTGATCTTCTTAGAGTCGATTATCAGCTTCCCATCTCTAACAACAAAGCCAACTAGGCAAGGCAGATAAATTATTGTTCTTTAGATTAAAATCGAGATCATCTTCTATCCGAGTTTTGAAAACTTTTTTTTACATATTTCAAATGCGCAGATCAAGTCCAATTGTATACGATAATGTTATCAATGTAAACAACAACAAAATCATTTAGGCAAGTTTTCAGTATCTTGTTCACCAACCTAATGAGAGTAGCTAAAGCATTACACAAGTTGAGGAGCGTAATCCTCCAATCAAAAACACTTTGCTTGGTCTTGAAAGTTTCTTCCAAATGTATGGTTCATGAATTCATACTTCGTGATGCCTTATTTGAGGTCCAACTTGGTAAAGCATTTGGTATCTTGGCGCTGATCTAACACGTGTTATACTCATGGGAGAGGATAACCAATTCTTCATTACATTGAGAGCTTAATAATCATGTCATTTTTCTTTGTTACCAACATCACCAGATAACTGCATGTATAGGCTAGTATGTGACCTTATAACTTTCCATTGAAATAATTCTGACACTTGTTGCCACAATCATAATCCATACATCATTTTTTACATAATGACACATTTCATTATCATATAAAATTAGCTTAAGTGCTCACATAGTCATACATGCATATAACTGTTAATGTTTGAATTAGGGTATAACGATCATTAAAATATTGGCATGTGGTATACAAATATTATACAAAGATTATTATGAATAAATTCTCTAAATTATAGGGACCCTAATGTGTGTGCTCAATTGATGTTATATATAGTTAATTAGGGTGAAAACAAGCAGTTGTAACAAAAAATTTGATGGTACCTTCATCTTCGTTAATAGAGTTTTCATAACTAACTAAACAGATAACTTAAGAATTATACCAATTACCTTTACCTCTCAAGCTTGAAAATTTATGAGAGGCAAAAACTTACAAAACATGTAGGAAAAGTTTGACAATTATGCCTGATCACTATGACGCTATCCGATTTAACGATTTAAATTGCATATCAATATCAGTGGTCATCGGCCAATAATAATCTCAATTCAATTTGATGGGCGGAGGCAAAGCCGGTCAATGGCAACATCCGACTGACCATCATTCGATTCAATTCAATTCAATTTTCATTCTATTCAATTCAATTCCAATTTAATTTAATTCAATTCAATTCAATTCAATTCAATCTTTGGAGTTATTCAATTCAATAGGGAGCACTCAGTCAATTAAGGAAAACTCCATGTCTCTTTCATGTAAGTCAGTGGGAGATCAAATCACGGCAAGCCGTCCTCCAATAATAGCCCTAACAATAGTTTCATGATAACGGGAGACCATGGCCATCACAGGACTTCCCCTAAAGGATGACGTCTCAAACCTCTATGTGCACTATCTGTCACATACAATACGATAACAATAATGGCCCAAGAGGCTTAGAGACAATCGGAGAACATGGAGATCCAACAGTTCAATCTTTTATCTTGTTTATCCTAAAGATCTATCTTTAACAATTCAATTTATGTTAAATAAGAACCCAATCAGGGAAAAACTACTGGATCAGTATTATAGTTAATCACATGATCAAGTATATAGTTAATCACATATATGATCATTATATAGTTAATCATTATATAGTTAATCACATATATGATCATTATATAGTTAATCACATATATGATCATTATATAGTTAATCATTATATAATCAAGTAGAATAATAAGATCAATAATCTCAAGTCAAAACTGAAGGATATGATGAGGTCAGATCTGTTAACAATTATGATCATAAATGTTATGAGAAATTAACCATAATAACTATTCATTTATCTATAACAGAATACCCAAAATTACGTTTTCTGACTCCAGAACCCGGCCCGTGTTCAGAATCGCTCAATCTCACCACGGCCAGGGTAAACCCGGGCCGAGTGTAAAGTGAACCGGGGCCGAGTCGGCCAGTTCACGTTCAATCAAAATCATGTCGCCACCCGAGTCGAGTCGAGTCGAGCCAAAGCCAGAACCCGGCCCGTGTTGAACCCGGGCCGGGTTGGTAAACCCGATGCAGTTTCGAATCCTACTCGGTACGGATTCAACAAAATCCGGGCCGGGTACAACAGAACTCGGACCTAGTTCTGCCGCCGACGGAGAAGTGCGTTCCGACGCGACTTTCCGACAATCATAACTATGTCATAACATGTCCAAACAATACATATAATATATCAATGGAATCCTGGTACTAAGGAGAAGAGGATATGGTTTCATGTCGCGAAAAACTGGCAACATAAGGATTCCCCCTACGTACCTAACGTTGGCTGAAAAACCAACTGGAGTCCCTTCTCTAAAAATATGCACAAATGTCGAACTTTGGCCGACGATTCCTCTCTGTCCACGATCCGAAACTCACGGCCACCACTTGGAAGATCTTCTCCTATATGTCGGCTTCAAAACCAGCTGCCGCATGCTCTCAGGGGTGCCTCGATTCGCATGCAAATGAGAGGAAAAGAGAGGCTCGTGGTGCAAAAATTCTGTTTGGCTGAAAAGGAATTTTTCAGCCATCTCTTAATGCCTATTTATAGTGCGGACTTGGGATTTTCAATTGGGCCTTGGACTCTCTTAAAATCAATCTTGGCCATCCATCAATAATTTATCACCGTATAATTTTTCAGATTTGATTAAATTTGAGATTAATTATTTTCCTATCATAACAACTCAACTAAATCCAATCCCTCTCAAATTCCCTTTTTATCTCTTTGACCATCTTTTCCAATTTTCCTTGAATGTCAGAATTAATTAAGTCAAGAATATTAACATTAGGATTTTCAGATCCATTAAATTAAAATCAATATCCCTTAATTATTTTTTGAAAATCCGGATCATTACATCATAACCTCCTTAAAAATAAATTCGTCCTCGAATTTGCTTAAGGGGAAAACTATTTAAACAGTTCTGGAAAATCCTTCCTCATTTCATCTTCCAATTCTCAAGTGGCATCTTCATTTCTATGATGTGTCCAAGCCACTTTTACCATGGGTACCATCTTGTTCTTCAGATGCTTTGTCTGGTACTTCAATATCTCGACGGGTTGTTCGGCGTATGTCAAGTCCACATTCAAGTTTGGTTCTTCCATATTCACCATATTAGCGTCATCATGCTGATACTTGCGCAACATTGACACGTGAAGGATGTCATGCACGTGTCCATATGATGGCGGTAGCGCCAACCTGCAGGGTGCATCCCTAATCAATGCAAGTATCTTAAATGGACCAACATACCTAGGGCTCAGCTTGCCCTTCATGCTGAATCTCATCACTCCTTTCACTGGAGAAACTTTTAGCATCACTCGATCTCCAACCTTGAAGGTTTGTTCATTTCTTGTCAGCATAAGTCTTTTGCCTGGTGAATGTTGCTTTCAACATTTCTATAATGAGACGAACCTTTTCAGTATCCTCCATAGTTTGCTTTAACATCTCCTCTGACAAGAACTGTCGTCCTCTCACCTCACTCCAATAAATGGGAGAGCGGCATGGTCTTCCATACATTGCTGCAAAGGGTGTCATACTAATACTAGAGTGGTGACTGTTGTTATATGAATTCAATCAGTGGGAGGTGGGTGTCCCAACTGCCACTCTAGTCCAACGCACATGCTCAAAGCATATCTTCCAATATCTGTATGGTGCGCTCAGACTGTCCGTCTGTCTGAGGATGGAACGCTATGCTGAAATTTAATTTCGTTCCAAAGGCACTCTGGATGCTCCGCCAAATTTTGTCGTAAATCATGGATCGCTATCTGACACAATGGAGACTGGCACTCCATGTAGTCAGATAACCTCCTTAATGTAAATGTCCATCAAGCTTTCGACGAACTGCTTCCATTTGATGGGGATGAAGTGGGCCACTTTGCTGAATCGGTCCACCACTACCCATATCGCATCATGACCCTGTTGGGTTTTTAGAAGCCCTGTAACAAAATCTATTGTTATCTTTTTCCACTTCCATTGTGGGATTTCAAGTTCCTGCAGTACACCATATGGCCTTTGATGCTCAACTTTCACTTGTTGGCATACTATGCACTTTGCAACGTACTTTGCTATGTCCTTCTTCATATTGTTCCACCAGAAGGTCCGTTGTAAATCCTTATACTTTTTCGTGCTTCTGGGATGGATGACAAACTCCGATTTATGGCATTCATCGAGCACTTGTCTTCTTAGTCCTCCATGGTCAGGGATCCATAAACGTCCCCGGTATCTGACAACTCCGTCTGAGACTGAAAAGTCGGTAGAAATTTTTTCGCACAATTTGAGTAGGTGGTCATACTCATTGTCATTTAGTTGTGCCTTTCCAATCTTTAATATCAATTCAGGTTGCATGCCGAGGTGTGCCATAATTCGTATTCCATCATGCTGGTCATTGGACTAAACTGTATAATACAGTTGATCATATTCCAGCGACTCACTCTCAGGCATGCGAGTGATCCTACCCACTTTCTGCTGAGTGCGTCAGCGACCGAGTTTGCCTTTCCCGAGTGGTAGCTGATGGCAAACTCGTAATCCTTTAGAAATTCTATCCATTTCCTCTTATGCATGTTCAGATCACGTTGAGAAAATGTATACTTCAGACTTTTGTGATTTGTGAAAATCTCGAACCCTTCACCATAGAGGTAGTGCCTCTAAATCTTGAGGGCAAAAACTATCGTTGTTAATTCGAGATCGTGCGTCGGGTAGTTCTTCTCATGTTTCTTCAACTGTCTTGATGCGTAAGCTATGACTTTTCTATGCTGCATCAAGACTCACCCCAAGCCGGTGTCACATGTGTCGTTGTATATCACATAACCTCCTTGACCTGAAGGTATGGTAAGAATAGGCACCGTAGTCAATCTTTTCTTCAGCTCTTGGAAGCTATCTTCACACTTCCGTGATCATTCATATTTGACGTCTTTCTTCGTGAGATTTGTTAGCGGTGATGCGATCTTGGAGAAATCTTGTATGAATCACCGCTAATATCCTGCCAGTCCGAGGAAGCTCCTGATTTCCGATGCGTTCTTTGGTTGCTCCCAGTTGGCAACTGCTTCCACCTTGACAAGATCCACTGATATTCCATCATTGCTGATGATATGTCCAAGGAACATTATCTCTTCCAACCAAAATTCGCACTTCAAAAATTTGGCGTACAACTTGTGCTCTCGGAGGGTCTGTAGCACAACTCTTAGATGCTCCTCATGTTCCTCTGGGCTCGACGAATAAATCAGAATATCGTCGACGAAAATGATCACGAACTTTTCCAGATATGACCTGAATACTCGATTCATCAAATCCATAAAGGCTACCGGAGCATTGATCAACCCAAATGGCATCATCAGAAACTCGTAATGGTCATATCTTGTCTTGAATGATGTCTTCGGCACATCATCATCAGCTATCCGAAGCTGATGGTAACTGCTTCTCAAGTCGATCTTAGAGAACACTTTTGGCGAAGACAATTGGTCGAACAGGTCATCAATTCTCGGTAGTGAAAACTTATTCTTTATTGTGACCTTGTTCAACATCTGATAGTCTATGCATAGTTGCATAGATCCGTCATTTTTCTTCACAAACAGTACCGGAGTGCCCCATGGGAAGACACTCGGTCGGATGAATCCCTTATCCAATAACTCTTGAATTTGGATCTTCAATTCCAGCATTTTCGCTGGAGCCATTCTATATGGTGCTTTCGAGATGGATGTAGTACCCAACACCAAGTCGATGCGGAAGTATATATCCCGCCGTGGTGGTAGTCCTGAGACATCATCCGAAAAAACATCCGGAAACTCTTTCACCACCTCGATGCTATCTCGGTCTATCTCAGCATGGTCCGTCTTAATTACGCTTGCCAAGAATCCTCGGCATCCCTTCTTCAGTAGCTTTTGGGCTTTGATAGCTGACGTCAGGACCTTGCCCTGCTCTAGTGGTGTGCCTCTGACAATGGTCTGCGGTCCTCCCGGTGCTCCGATCACGATCTTCTTTGCGTAGTTGTGGGACAACCAGTCCATGCCCAACACTACGTCGTAATCCCTGATCAGGATGACGATTAGATCCGCCGAGAAGTTCTTACCTTCCACTTCGACTGACACCTGGGGAATGTACTTTTGGGTGACGATGGACCCCAAAGGTGTGCCAATGTCGAGTGGAAATCTCGTTGCTTGCGGTTTCATACTCAATAGTGGAGCAAATTGCTCCGAGTGCGTAGCTCCTGAATCAAACAATATATTAGCATGAACGCCATCAATTCTAAGCGTACCTTGGATGGTGTCGTTTGCTTTCTGCATCAGTAGGCCGCACGTAGTAGACTCGGCCTTGCACCATCTTCGGTGGTCTATCGTTGCGCTGAGGAGGTGGTGCAGCGCGCCTTGGTTCCTTGCATTCTCGAGCGAAGTGGCCCACCTTGCCACAATTCAGACATGCGCCCGTCTTCCGATAGCACTCACCGGGATGGAATCGGTGGCAGAAGTCACAGGACTTCTGCTGCTCCCTCCTCTCAGGATAGGGTCTTCCCCTATTCCGATCAGTGCAGCGACGATTGTCCCGTCTTCCATCATGACTGCGATCTCTATTGCGATTCTGCTGTTGAGGCTGGTTTGCAGGAGCCTGATACTGCTGTTGGGCTCCTGCCTGATCGCCATCTTCCAAATATATGGCGAACTCTTCAGCAAATTGGAGGGTTTGACAATTCCCTCCCTTTACTCTTTCTCTAAGGCTAGGCTTTAAGCCATCTATCCAGCACTTCACGCGATCCAGTTCCGTCTGCTATAGGGTCGAATACTTTTCCAAGCTTAGGAACTTGGTCAGATACCTCTTTGTAGTCATGTTGCCCTGCTGTAGTGTGAGATACTTTTTTGCTTCCTGTCCCTCTCATAGGCAGGGATAAATATATCTCTGAAGGCCTTATTAAAGTTCTCCTAGATGACATGATCCTGGCCTAAGAACATGGTAAGCTTAGCGGCCTTCCACCAGTCCCTGGCTTCTCCATTCAACTTACGACTGACATATATCAGCTTGCGGTCCTCGCCGCAATCCATCTCGAAGAAAATCTGCTCTACCTCCTCGATCCATCTTTCAGCATCCTCAAAGTCACATTTTTCATCGAACTAAGAGGGCTGCCATTTCAGGAAGCTTTCTATGGTGTCTTTACAATCCTAAGCAGGATGCCACGCATAACTCCCGGGATGAGAGTGCGCAATGTGAGTAGAGTGAGGTCCATGAGGTAAAGACCCCTGCCTCATTTGTTCCTCCTGATGTCCATTCATCTGAGGGCCTTGGATCGGCTGCTCATCCGCCTGAGCCTTGGGCCTGCTGGAGAGCCCGTTGCGATCCACTCCTAGGGGGCATGGGATATGATCCGGAAAGGTCATAGCAGCTGCTCCAACACAACAATAACAATGCAACACAATTAATATGAGCTTCAAAATCCATACCTCAATTCAATACTTACTTGACCCTACTTGATGGCTGCAGTGGTTGCTCATAACGGTTGCACATGGACTCAATTCTATCTATTAGAGACAGTTAAGAAGTGTCTCTCCTTAGGCTAGGCTCTGATACCTTTCGTAATGCTCCGAGACACACGTGACTTTCACGTGCTCAGAGTCATCCCAAAGGTGCTACACTATTCTTTTAAAATTAATTGTGCGGAAAATGAACTCTATAAAATGCGGAATTGATAATAAGATCGTCTAACAAATTATAATGTCAAGGAGCTAGAAATGTCCATGACTCCATCATGCTAAACATGCGGAAAAATAAAAGCTAAACCAATAATCTAGTATGACTAAATCCTACACCATGTACAACAACCCTGTCACAGAGTCTGACCACCTGCATCACCATCTTCTATCATCTCACCCGCATGAATCTAGATGCAGGGGAAAATCCATGAGTATAAAAATACTCAGTACGTAGAACCTAACCATAACAATGAACAATAAATCAAAAGTGCTCAACAATATGAAATGATAAATAATAGAGCACTAGAGAGATCAATATGGTAGGATATAGCTCAATAATCAATATCAATAAAGACATAAAGGCATAAATCAATAAAGAGGATCAGGTATGAGGCCATAGGACCAATCAATTAACGATTATCAATTAACAATTATGCCTGATCACTATGGCGCTATCCGATTTAATAATTTCAATTGCATATCAATATTAATGGTCATCGACCAATAACAATCTCAATTTAATTCGATGGGTGGAGGCAAAGTCGGTCAACGCCAATATCCGACTGACCATGATTCGATTCAATTCAATTCAATTTCCATTCTATTTAATTCAATTTCATTTCAATTCAATTCAATTCAATCTTTGGAGTTATTCAATTCAATATGGAGCGCTCAGTCAATTAAGAGAAACTTCATGCCTCTTCCATGTAGGCCAATGAAAGGTCAAACCACGGCAAGCCGCCCTCCAGTAATAGCGCTAACAATAGCTTCGTGATGGCGGGGGACCATGGTCATCACAGGACAATCATAGCTTCCCTAAAGGATGACATCTCAAACCTCTAGGTACACTATCTGCCTCATATAATACGATAACAATAATGGCCCAAGGGCTTAGAGACAATCGGAGAACCAGCAATTTCCATCTTTTATCTTGTTTATCCTAAAAATCTATATTTAACAATTCAATTTAGGTTAAACAAGGACCCAATCAGGGGAAAACTACTGGATCAATATTATGGTTAATCACATAATCAAACAGAATAATAAGATCAATAATATCAAGTCAGATCTAAAGGACATGATGAGGTCAAATTTGTTAACAATTATGATCATAGATGTTATAAGCAATTAACCACAATAACTATTCATTTGTCTATAATAGAATACCCCAAAATTATGTTTTTTGACTCCAGAACCCGGCCCGCGTTCGGAATCGCTCAATCTCACCTCGGCCAAGGCAAACTCGGGCCGGGTGTAAAGTAAGCCCGGGCCGGGTCGATCGGTTCACGTTCAATCGAAATCGCGCTGCCACCCGAGTCGAGCCGAAGCCAGAACCCGGACCGAGCCAATAGGAACCCGGGCCGAGTTGCTCAACGCGATTCGGTTCCAAATCTAACTCGATCCGAATTCAACGAAATCCGGGCCGGGTATAGTAGAACTCGGATCGGGCTCTGCCGTCGTCGGAAAAGTGCATTCCGACCGACTTTCCGACCATCATAGCTATGCCATAACATGTCCAAACTATGCATATAATATATCAATGGAATCATGGTACTAAGGAGAAGAGGATAGGGTTCCATGTCACGGAAAACTGACGAAGGATTCCCCTTACGTACCTAAAGTTGGCTGAAAAATCAAATGGAGTCCCTTCTCTGAAAATCTGCACAAATGTCAAACTTTGGCCGGCGATTCCTCTCTGTCCACGACTCGAAACTCACGGCCACCACTTGAAAGATCTTCTCCTATATGCCGGCTTCGAAACCAGCTATCGTGTGCTCTCAGGGGTGCCTCGGTTCGCATGCAAATGAGAGGAAAAGAGAGGTTCAAGTTGCAGAAATTTTGTTTGGCTGAAAAGGGGTTTTCTAGCCACCTCTTAATGCCTATTTATAGTGCAGACTTGGGATTTTCACTTCTATTGGGCCTTGGACTCTCTTAAAATCAATCTTGACTATCCATCAATAATTTATCACCTCATAATTTCTCAAATAATTATTTTCCTATCATAACAACTCAACTAAATCCAAACCCTCTCAAATTCCCTTTTATCTCTTTAACCATCTTTTCCAATTTTCCTTGAATTTTAGAATTAATTAAGTCCAGAATATTAACATTGTGATTTTTAGATCCATTAAATTAAAATAAATATCTCTTAATTATTTTTTGAAAATTCGGGTCATTACAGATAGGATTTGAAACTTTCTAATATTAAATTAGATTTTTTGAAGTTTATATAACTAAGCAAAGTGCTCGAGATACAAGTAAGGATTGGATTTTTCACTTGACTGTCTTTGGCTTCATTACGTGTGTTCGGGGTAGAAGTTTTGTAGAAGAATCATTTGATTAGCACTTGTATATTATGGGAAATATCCAACTTGTCAACTTTTAGAACATAGACAAAACATAAGTTGGATTGAATAGTTTTCTAGGAGTTCATATAAAGAGTTAAATTATGTAACTTTTATTTCAAATATTTCTAAAGTCTGTTTTTTAAGAAAAATTGGATCATATGAATTGGACATGTAGTGATGAAGTTATAAATTATTCTTTCAATATCATTCAAATTTGTCAAGACACAACATTAGGTGAAATTGGTCAAACTGGTAAGAATTACTTATTGAAAATTAATTAAAAATATTAAGATATTACAATATCTAGTATATGAAGTTTTTTATTTATATAAAATTTTAACATGTGACCTTTTAGTTTAGAATTATGAATTATTCTTTAAGAAATAGTCTGAAAACTAATATCATTAGAACGATTCCAAGTGTAATAAAAAAATAATATACCTAAATATCTGAAAGTAATATATTGTTATTAAAAAATAATGCATACATTTTAAATTGTAAGCAATCATGCATAACATTCATTGCATATTGTTTTTACTAGTGATGAATAGGGAATAATTAAACTATAAGTGATAGAAAAATTAGTAAACCTTCTTTTATTAGGGAAAAAAATATAATGAGTAAATTTACAACATAGTAAACTCTATATGCTACCTTTTTACTTATAATAATATTTCAATCAACAATTATTTATTATTATAAAAAATATACTTTGAAAAGTATTTTAAACTATGAAAAATATATACTATATTTAAGAGGATAAAGTTATGCAAAACATTAATAGTTTTCAAAGAACAATGTTTGTAATATTAGATTAATCTTTACTTGATATAGGATTATGACATGCATATTTTTTATATTAAACTTCATATGTTCAATTACTATACTAATTGAAACAAGTCTTTGAGATTGTGTTTGATATGCATGATGATTTTGGAGTGCACATAAGATGCCTTTATTTCTTGGAGTTGGTCTTTGTGCACGTATAACTCATAATTTTTGTCTGTGACACGTGTTACCTATATTTATGATTTGTGTAGTCATATTGACCCATGATTGTGAATTTTTGTGATATTTATTAATCCATGCTTGCTCCATGAGATTGTGTTGATTCATGTTGGAATATGTGCAATGACACCTATGTAAAGTTTGATATGTATACTATAATATCTTAAGTTATCTACACTTAAATAAAAGCTCTTATGACTTGAAAACTTATATTATGTTTTGCAATTTGAATATTTACTTATATGCAAGAACTATTTATGTTGTACTTTACTTACTAAAAAAATGGTTGTTGGTCATCTTATATTTTTTAAGTTTTCATATATTTGTGTATTGCTGGAGTGAGTGAATCTATAAACTATTTTTACTACATATAGAATAGGTTAAGCCATTGGAGCACTTGTATACCCCTTTTTTGTTTCTAAAAGCATGCATATAAGTGTTGAAATATGTTGTACTAAGACATTATGTGACATTTATAGAACACAACCATATGGATTGGTATATGTTAGATAGAGTAATGATGAAAATATGTGAGTGTACTATGTATTTTGATAGATATACTTGTCTGTCATATATACTTACAAGTAACACCAAGATAAGTGAGCGAGAAAGTTTTATTAACTTTGTTTTGAGATATACTAATTAGAAATTAGAATTATAACAATAAGGATTAGAGTTTAATCATGTAGCACACTTGGGATTTAATCTTTTTACTTTCCAACAATAAATGACGATACAACCCTAAAACAAAGAGTGTCACAAAGTGTATCAACCCAATGACATGCTCTATTTGATGAGTAAGAGGCATTCTTGGTGATTAAACTCAAGCTTCCTTTGACAAGGTCTTTGAAAAACACATTTGAAATTTTCTTGCAGTGCCCTTCTTAAAATAAGGATTTAGCTCTTTGCCTTTAGGATTCAATACTTTTTAAAATTTTGTGATTGTTCTCGACTCCTAAGTTTTGATGGTCCTACAGCTCTCACAAGAAAGGTCTTGACATTCTTGATGAATTTATATCATATCTATCAAACAGATATTGAACTTTAAAAACTAATTGGCTGATGGCCAAAGACACTGCCTCACCAAGTTACTTTATCAATGTAATTCCTAGTTGTGACATACAAAAAGCCCCTTGTTGATTTATCATGACCTCTACTCCTTGTCAACTTCCATCTTTTTTATAAGCCTCTCCAATATCATGTACTTTGTGCTGTCCGAATTGATGATGACCTATTTGATTTGGATGTTCAAGTGAATAAGAGCTTCATGATTTCCACTTGATGCAAAAAATTGCTTTGAATTAAATGATGATATCTTGGGTCCGATTCCTCCCACATTATTGCTAGTTGCCATCATACTTGCTCCCAATTTTTCAAAAGTGGGTGTCATATCTTGATTCATACCTTAATTATCATCAACAAACAACAACAACAACAATAAAATCTTATCCCACTAGGTGGGGTCGGCTACATGGATCATACGACGTCATTATTCGTTGATCCATGTTTATGAGATTCAATAGGATTTTATGTTGGCTGTCGAGGCCTAACACAACCCTCCTCCTTTATCCGGACTTGGGACCGGCTATAAAACATAGGCGGAGTTACCTTAATTATCATCAGATAAAAAAAATCTTGAGTTAGATAACTTACCCTAGATCCCTATGATAAAAGGACCTTTTTTCCTTTAGAGCAATGGAAATTCAAGCACATAATCTGGAAGACCTTTTTTTTTCCTCTAAAATTGTTTCACTGGACAGAGACGAAGAACCTGTTTTCTGTTTTGAGCAACGGCAATTCATTTGCAGTTTCAATGTGAGAGATAGATAGCCGTTCTATCCAAGTTCACCAGCACTATGTATTCACGCATACAAGATGAAGGCCGAAACCATCACACCTTCAAGCTTATGCTATTGAATGACAAAACATTTATATGTACAGAGTACCATATAAATTATACAAAATGTACAATCAGATTAGTGCCTAGTGAACTTTGCAGACCACAGCTAGTTCCCTTTCTAGCTGCAGAAGTTTATTGCGCAATTACAACTATCAAGTAATAATAGAGCGGAATGACGTCATATGATCCATGTAGCCGACCCCATCTAGTGGGATAAGGCTTTGTTGTTGTTGTAGTACAACTATCAAGTAACTCATTCAGATAAACCCTTCAGTTATGTTAAAGAATACCACGCGGATACTCTGGCATTGAAAATAATTGAGTAGGAACTCCATTGCTCTTGGTTGGAGTTTGACTCCATTATATTGGTACAGTAAGATTTGCCTGTTTTTTGTTTCGGAACATAATTGTAACACTGTGTCATGACAGGGCCTCCTCCTCACCGTTGAAGGTTTCAGTATCCCTTGAAAGAATGTTTTGGTAATGCTAAGACAAGGCAAATTAATCAGCCAAATTGTATTACCATCTGGAGGCTTCAATCGGATGACAAGCTCTCCTTTAACTACGCAGGAAGA
Source organism: Pontederia crassipes (assembly GCA_030549335.1). Classification (NCBI taxonomy): domain Eukaryota; kingdom Viridiplantae; phylum Streptophyta; class Magnoliopsida; order Commelinales; family Pontederiaceae; genus Pontederia; species Pontederia crassipes. The sequence goes on along the minus strand of JAUKPH010000018.1, from coordinate 8,218,823 downwards.
TAAGCTGAAGAAACTAAGTTCAAAGCGGAAACCAAATTGGAGACCTCAACCTGTGAGAGAATAATACTAAGGAAATCACATGAGTCATATTTAAGACCAAGGGCAAAAGCAGATAAATAGAACCAACAACTTGACTCACTTATGTTCCCAAATATTCCATCAAGTCATCATCTATGATGCACGGGTACTCCAATTTCCTCAACGTACCCGTACCGGGTACGTACCCGGTACCGGTACTTCATGGGTACTTGTGGGTACTCGTACCCATACGTACCCAATAATAAAATATTTTTTAAAAAATGAGTACTTCAGTGGGTACTCGTACCTATGCTTCTGGGTACTCCATATTAAAATTTTGTCAAATAAAATTCTAAAAAAGATAATTAATGATTGATGATCATGAAAGCACTAACTCCGCCTATATTTTATAGCCGGTCCCAAGCCCGGATAAAGGAGGAGGATTGTGTTAGGCCTCGACAGCCAGCATAAAATCATGTCGAATCTTATGAACATGGATCAACGAATGAATGGCGTCGTATGATCCATGTAGCCGACCCCACCTAGTGGGATAAGGCTTTGTTGTTGTTGTTGTTGTTGTTGATGATCATGAAAGCACTAATACTAGAGAACATAATACACATATATTTTGCTACGTTTTTATCAGATGTGAACAATAAAATTTATAGATGTTAAAGATGAGAAGTCATAAGGAGAAAGAAAACTATTAATAACTCCTCGTTTAGACATAATAGTAAAGAGAATAACTAATTACTTGTTTTGAAAACTTAAACAAAATGAAGATACTAGAAATCTTATGAAAATTTATTTTATATATATATATATATATATATATATATTATATATTTAATATATTGCCGTACCCGTACCCTAATTTTTTAGAATTTGACGTATCCCGTACCCGTACTCGTACCCGGTACCGGTACCGTACCCGTACCCTTGCAACATAGGTCATCATCATGGAGTATGTCCTCGAGGTCCGGAATTAGGCTATTGAATCCACCAAAATCTAATTGCAGACCATCAAAAGAATTGCCAATGAACTTGTCAGGTTCACCATAGAATGATTCCTCCATAAATAGACGCATGTCTGAACTGACGCCAGTTGAGTGTTCATTTGGCACTAATGAATGCTCAAATGCACCATTCGCAACAGGAAATCCAGCACTATCAGGCCTCATCTCATGGCCCGCACTGGACAGAGGATAATTTTGCGTCTCCTGTGGCAAACAATATTCACGCGAATATTGTTCATAGTTGACCCTTGCATTTAGAGTACTATCAAACCGCAAATTCCCTTCACCTGAATATAATAATGGCTGTCCATCAACAAACATGTTTTGTGGAGCAACATTAGCAGGTGGTATGCTCTCCAAACTGCTAACGACGGTCTGAGGTAGGAGGTCTTGCCTTTCCTCCTGAATCACATCTGGATTTTCATACATCCCATGATCGACAAAGGGTACATGATTGCTTAATACTGGCAGACTTGAGCAATTGATATCTGCTATAGCATTATCAAGAATATCTGGGGTATGCTCCGTGACTTCAGTCTGTGCCTCAAGTATTTGATTCTCGGATGCTGCAGCTGTCGAATGTGGCCTTTTCCTCTTATGTTGTCCACTCACTTGCTTCTTACCCTGGACAACTGTATTCACATTTTCAGGCAGTTTACTTGGACTCAAAGTAGAAACCATGTTTTCTATACCAGCCTGAGCATCAACCTGCAAATTCCTGTGTTCATCTTTGGATGAAGAAGAGGCATGTGGATCCTCTAAGTCATCAACATCATATTCATGACTACTGCTATTATTCTCCTTTCTATGCTCTCCCTTATGGCTACGTTGAGTGACATCAGACATTCCATTATCACCACTAAGCTGATTGATGCTTGTTTCTTCCCGCTGCAAAACACCCAACCAAATGGCACTTTCCTTGGCGCTCATCTTATCCTGTAAGCACTTTGATTTCCTTACATGAGTTTTGATCTTTTCAATATTAGGAGACATGTGTTTAATAACACCAGTCAGCACTCCAACCTTCCAGATCTTTTTCAGATCATGTGGTTTTCGATATGGAGGGATTTGACTCTTTGGCAAACCCAAGGCAGCCCACCAATCTTCATCTCCAGATGGCCACCAAGGTGGCGGAATACCCTTCTCCAGTGGAAACTTACGTTGTGGTGGTTCACAGTGTTGCATCAATGATGACAACAGGGATCCCAAAGTGGCATCTTGAAGATCCATAAGGCTTTGCTGAGTTTTGTTTCCGTTATCATGTGCATTCTTGGCAGCGTAAATGTCAGCCTCATATTTAGCTATGGCAGCAGGACCATTCTTATCAAACTTCACTTTCTCCTTCCACCATGCTCTTATATTGTCCGAGGAACCGCTTACAGGTTTCCCCTTCTCAGGTATAATACCATAGACAAATCCACGGACATTACATACCTCCATCAGCTTCAACATGTACTTCAGTATACCATCCTGAGCCCTGGACATCTTCTTCCTCCTAGCCTGATCAGATGGCGGCTTTCCTTTAGGTTTCCCCAAAGATGCCTGCTGAGCAGCAAGCTTCTTGCGCTTCTTTATTCTCCTCAGCTTCATCTTATCTTTCCACATCCGTCTAGCCAACTCATGTGGTTCAATTTCCTCATCAGTGATATCATTCTCAGCCACAATATCGTACCTCACACCATCAACTTCATAATCCGACGTATCAGCTAAGTCATGCACAGCCATTGCAAGTTGATCCATTCTATCAACTTCTGCAGCAAAGGAAATGCGTCTTTTTTTTATCTACCACACTCACTAAAAACTTATCACTTCTGAGGATCCCATGCAGTTCCAAAGGCCTGAAAAAAATCATATTAAGATGCAAATTAAACAAAAATAATAATATTGTTCCAAAAGTTAACTTTAACGACCTTTAGTTAGGAGCCATAAATGACTTTTTTCTGAAAGAGTGCCATGAATGTGATATCCACAACTTTCAGAAAAAAAATTGGTAGCTATCCTTTCACTTCTCAAAAAAACACTTTCAGAAAAAGGAAAGAAAATAGGAGGAACTCGTGAGGTGGAATGGTTCGCAAGTCACCATCCGCCCTCCTCAAAACCTCTTTTCACGATCTCATAATCATGACTTCCACATTGCAACCTCCACCTAACATGACCCCAGGACTATGTACAAACCCCTCTTCCTTCCTTTCCTTTGTTTCGTTCTTGCAATCTCAAAAGGTAGGAGACAGACATCACTCTCCCTTTCTACGATTCATTTTCTTCACATCTGAGCATTTACAACAGGGGAAAATGATATGGATCAACGTAGAGAAAGGGTAGATGAGGTTTGAGGAAAGAAGACAAGGAAGAAAAGAAGAAGCTTGGAACCTGGAGAAACGGATGCCTTAAAGGTATCTAACAGGGAGAAAAAAATGCACTTAAAGGGACAATGATGCATTTACAACATTAATCTTTTTTTTTTTCTTTGGGAGAAAAAAAGATGAATAGAAAGATGGTAGTCATTCAAGATTTTATTAAGTTAAAATAAGGATATTTTAGTATAACTATGATCAAAGCTCCCGCAACAAAAGGCACTAAAAATCAGTTATCACATGCAGCAGCCCCAGAACTAGTCATTCCATTCTCGTAGTAGCATTTGATAATGTCAGATCATGTTTTCCATATAGCACTGTTCTTGTATCATTGTGTTGTACCAATATCGTCCATGCAACAAACAATGGCATAGCCCGATGATGACTGGATTTAAATGCTCGTAATTGAGTCTTCCTGTTGCCACATCTGAAAAAGGACCAAAACTCCAACCCACTGTCCCAAGGGATGAGGACCCCATCCTAGACAATGCAGGAGATGATACAATCAAGAAACAAGTGAGCAAAATCTTCAATCGCATTGTTATCTTTGCAGAGGCAGCCCAGATCAGTGCACGAAGCTCATCTGGCCTGGCTCTATATGCTCTTGTCATGATTCTTCTCTCCTTACTAACCATGCAAAACATCATATTAGCCTTCAGTGCAGCTTAAAATCTTCATCTCTGGTCGAGCCTGGTTGCGCTAAAACTATATTTGCTTGATGAATAGAAAAAAACCCATCCATCTACCTCCGGCAGTCGCTGCAGTAAGGATCTCCAGAACCCGAATTAAATCCTGGAGTCGCCACTCCGATAGAGTATCACTCAGCTGAGGAGTTAGGGAATGATAACATCAGTGATCCAGCATTAGTCCAGTCATCATGCCAGAGAGAAACACCATGCAAGATCACTGATCTGCGGTTCCAATCCATTACAATGCCATTGCTCACCATGATCATAGCTGTCCACAAATCATCACCCAGCACAAGCCATCCATTTTCAGGAGTGCAGTGTTCATTGTTCTGAGATTGATAATACCTAACCACCCTCCAAATTGAGTTGGTAAACCTCCTCCTCCAATGCCAGGTACACAGTCCCACCATTGTTAGCACAAAACTACCATAAGAGCAGCATTCGGATAGTCTCAATGCGGCGTTCGATTGCTTGGGGTAATCTCAGCACAATCATGTATATTTGTATGGACGGATAACCGATATCAATAGTATCAGTCGACCTCCGCACAAAAACAACCTGGAGATCCAGCTTTGAAGTCACTGGTCAATTTTGCCTACCACAGGTAATCCTATTTTTTTATTTTTTTTTAATGTGTTTTAGGTTTTGAAATGTCGTGATTTTAAGGAACTGTGAAATAAGTTTTGATGCTCTTAATGATTTTCTTTAATCTATGATTCATATGCTAGATCCATTCGTAAGCTCTTAATGTCATGATTAATGTTGTGTGTGTTGGAGCGTCATGGTTTGCATAGAGCAATTCAGAATCTCAATTGAATTCATTAAATTCATAAGTTTCAACTAAAACTCATTAAGTTTGATCATATGTTTCTAAAAATCCTGGTTTTACTATTTAGTCATGTCAGTCTTCTTGCACTTAGCATAATCATGAGTAACTTAGATGTATGTCTTCCATGGTTGTTTTATACGTAGCAAATTGTATACATTTCATATTTTGTGGCTTCTTTAAAAATCATGTTGTGCTTTTTTTTTTAAATCATCACTTTGCTATTATTCGTGCTATTAGAAAATTTGTTTGATATTATCATTGGTACTAGCCTTTTCCATCTATTTATATTTGTCAAGTATTTATTACTAAAGAAAATGTTAATGACAATTAATAAAAAAAAGGATTAACAAATATCACGCCTTGAGGCATAAGGGAAGGTGATTGCACCCTTGCATGATCCATGAGGCAGGGGGATTGTGTTATGGGCGATGCTGAGAGGCATGGCCTTGTGCAGTGATAAGTGGAGGGGGCACCCTATTTAAGTCTGTTTTGAGTATGTAGCGGATGTCTTTAGGATGCAGCGCATTTAGTTCCATGGCAAGAGGATTCCTAGGGAGAACATTGTGCGGGTGCTTGGGGCACTTCTCCAAAGGACTCAAGGCTCCAAAATGCTTGGTGTGGGTTGTTACCCCACGCTAGATGTAAAATACACTAGAATTAGGATAAACATTGATCTTGTATTAAAAATAAGATGCTTGCATACAAAGACTTTCGATGGAGTACCAAATTGCTCTCCCCAAACTAGTCAGTAGGTACAAGCATTGGTTTGACGACTCGAGTATGGAGGATCATCTTGTGGGCTATGCTGTAAAACCCGGCCTAGCCCGGCCGATCGGACCGGTGTCCAGCCATCAAAACAGCCCGTGAGTCACCTCAAACCCGCCCTTGAGGTTGACTCATTTTGACCCGGTCAAAATCCGGGTTCAACCGGCCGACCTGACGGGTTTGAGTGATCCGGTCGGGTCAACATAAAAAATAAGTATGAAAAAAAAATTAAAAATTATGACACATTACTAGTATATATATTTGTTTAAATGCATGCCCTAACTTTTCTTCATAATAACACTAATATTTCTTTAACTTATAATTATGAAGATTTTATCATCTTTTAGGTAATAATTATTTAATTGATAATTACTTTATTATATTTTTTAACTTATTATACCATTTTATTTTACTTTATTATGTTTTAATTTATTTATTATACATTTTAACTCCGCCTATGTTTTATAGTCGGTCCCAAGCCCGGATAAAGGAGGAGGGTTGTGTTAGGCCCCGAGAGCCAGTGTAAAATCCTGTCGAATCTCATGAACATGGATCAACGAATTGGCGTCGTATGATCCATGTAGCCGACCCCACCTAGTGGGATAAGGCTTTGTTGTTGTTGTTGTATTAAGAATAAGAGAGAAAGTTATTTAACATATTTTATTTTTTTATTAACTTATATCATTCTATCCAATCAATCGATTTGATCCGGTCTGACCGGTTCGACCCGGTCCGATTGGTTCAACCTGACCCGGCCATCGATCCGGATTGATGGCTGGGTCGAGTTTTACAACATTGCTTGTGGGGTTGCAATTTTGAAGTGTATTTATTACAAAATTGACATTGACCAACTCTATACAATGACTAAGTACAAAAGTGGAGCTAAAAGGAAAAATCAATGGAAAAAGTAAGATAACAAGGCAATGTCCAAGGTTGATCGAGTGCCTAACACTGCTTGGCAAACTCAATGCTTGTGACGATCGTACCCTAGTGCGACTCGAGACAAGACCATCGCACCTTGCGCCTGATGACATTCCCCATGACCTTATGACAAGATTATTTCAACGATATTTTAATTGATATCAATGTTGGATTTCATCCAATGTTATTTTGTAAATATTAAACAGGGTCATATGATTGCCAAATTTATTTAATATGTTAAATAATGTTCTCTACAATTATGTAAGATTGTTTAATGCAAAAGGAAAGTTCGAGATGTTAATTTAATCAATATAAAAGTTGAAAAATGTGAGTCATCATGTTCATGGATTGACAAAGGAGAACAAAAGCATCAAATCAAAAGTCAAAATATAGGGATAGATAGTGTAGCCAAAGATAACATACTAAAAATTACATGTCAATGAAGGCGAAACATCGTTAACCACCACTCTTGTTTTACAAAACTCCCCACCTTGTGCAATACATTGGAATGATTGAGCGTAAAATTCTTCTTTTTTATGCCATCATGAAGTGTACAATCATTGATGAAATGATGCATGAAGTGAGATAATACACCATTAAAAAATGAAGAGCTCTTCAATATCGCAAGATCAAAGAAAGAAGTTAAGAGAGACGACTTCTAAAGTAAAAGTTAACGAAAGTAAGTTGAAAGTTTTTTTTTTGAGAAGAAAAAGGATGACCACCAAAGTTGTGGTTGTCATCCAGCAATGTATAAACTATGAAGAAATATACAAATGTGGGCTCTCGCAGAGTGCAGCAAAATAGTGACCGAGGTCATAAAAGAAAAGGCTAACCCAAACCCCACTCTCTATGAGATGTGGTGTACAACACGCTCAGGCTGACATCGCTCCCCACAAAAAATAATCTGGTTGCGTTGAAGCCAAATAGCCCAAGCACCGACCAAAAAATTCATCACTGGCACTCGCCAACTCTGTCTCCGACCCAACATGCTCCTGAAGGTCTGCCGCATGGACTCTGGATTTGACATATAAGTGATCGCAAAGATAGTTTGCTGCCATATGCCCCTAGATATGGGGCAAACGAAGAAGAGGTAGGTGATGTCCTCGGCTGACTCGATGCAAAACACACATGAGGTGTCACTGTGTAGAGCCCATCGCTCCCTGTATCTGCGCCGTAAAAGCCAAGCAAAGATTTTGACTTTTAGCGGTACCCGGGTACGCCAGATGAGTCTGCAATCCATTTTGAAATCTCCGATAGAGTGCAGGTGGGAAGAAAGCGAATGTAGAGGCTGTGAGCCGAGAATGACTCTAATAACCAAAGCCATCCATCCGACCTGGACTGATCGGACGTCTCCCAGCCAATCGCTGGTGAAGGGCCAGTAACTATGTGAAACGTTGGTCAGACAGGTGTGCTCTGAAATAGGGAGACCAAGTACCAGGGCCCGACTCCCAATGTTGTCAAACACGTAAAACGGACTCGACACGGAGGGCCGGAAAAATTCGTAAATCGTAAACACGTAACACGACACGGCCGATTCTACCAGATTATTTTTTAATATTAAATGTATATATTAATATATAATAATATATATAAATTCATGTTATTAATAGTGAAATGCAAATTCTCTTTGAACTTATAAGTACAAAATGCAATAATACATGTCCAAATTTATAATTTTAACATCACACTTCATGATATTAATACCTATTTAATTATATATATATTAATTCACAACCTTAACAAATTGTAATAATAATAGAATAACAACAGACACATCAATATAATTAATTCATGAAACATTAACACATCAATAAATAACTTTCATTATTAATATATAAAAAATTAACACAATAATAAATTCAGAATATTAAAAGCAATTGATGATTTCCACTTTATTAAGCAAATATTAACCATAGTTGAAATATAAAAATGTTTTAATTTTATAACATAATAGAAAGTAAAAAGGTCGCCATGGCCCTTGTTCACCAATGGGGAGAACTATTGGGTTCGTGGAAAAAAAAAAAGAAACCTGTTTCGATTTGTAGAGAGAAAGGGAGAGAGAGAGAAAGAGAAAAGGAGAAAAAAAACATATTCTCGTGTGGGAAGAGAAAGGGAGAGGAAAAGGGAGGAAAAGAGAAAGGGCGAGAGAGGAAGAGGGGAGAAAGAGAAAGGGGGAGGGTATGGGAAGAGAAAGGGAGAGGGTGAGGGAGAGAAAGAGAAAGCGAGAGAGGGAGAGGGGAGGAAAAGAGAAAGGGCGAGAGAAGACGAGGGGAGAAAGAGAAAGGGAGAGAGTGCGGGAAGAGAAAGGGAGAGGGAGAGAAAGAGAACACGAGAGAGGGACGGGGGAGGAACCTGTTAGATCAGTGGCAGCAGCATCAGGACAGCAGCGCGGCGGTGGAAGCAGCGCGAGCAGCAGACGAGCAACAGTGGCGACAGCAGCAGTGAGCGGCGGAAGCAGCGCGAGCAGCAGACAAGCAACAGTGGCGACAACAGCAGTGAGCGGTGGCAGCAGGACAGCAGTGGTGGCAGCGACAGGGCACAGCGGCAGACGGCAAACAAAAAGGAAGAGATGAGTGCCTATCACGCTTATAAAACATTAAAAAAAATATTGTGGGATCGGTGGAGTCGTGCGTCTCCACCGATTCTACGGGCCAGTCCAGTTTTCATTTTTTAGGAAAGAGTGGAGTACGCTTTTACGGGTTAACACGCATTTTTGACAACCATGCCGACTCCCCCTCCACGGACCAAGTGTCCGCAACCGTCGCCTCACGAAAGGTCGAGAGGGCCCATAGCCAGAGAAATGCCTCAACTAGTGAGCCACTAGCCGTCCAGGCGTTCCGCCAGAAGGAGAAATCCGTCCTCGAGCCCGGGGACGTAACCATAAGGATGCAGACTCGCGGCGCCATGGCGGCTACGCCCCGCTAGAAAGATGATGCCCCTCGGGGTAAAATGAATCTCGACTCCCATGACAAATCCCGACCATAGCAGGTATCAAACACTGAACGCCATAGGTTGTCCTCTGGCCCCATAATCCGCCTAAGCCAACAGGCTAGAAGAGCCCAATTGGCATACCGGAGATCTCGGACCCCCAACCCCCCTAAGAGGTAGGATGGCAAATGCTGGTCCAGTTGACCAAGTGGACACTGCGATGATCGGGGCCACGCCCCTGCCAAAGAAAGCTGCTCCTGAGTGAGTCTAAGCTTCTGAGAACCTGAGCTGGTATAGGCAGTACCGACATGTAGTATGTCGGGAGGGCCGAAAGCACCGACCGTAGTAGAATGAGTCGGCCCCCGAGAGATAATAAACGTGCACTCCAACTGTGAAGTCTGTGCTCCATACGCTCAATGACTGGCGTCCAACCTCTGCAATGCGACGGTCCGAAAGCAGAAGTCCCAAGTAGGTGATCGGAGTATGAAGCTGGGATGCACACCTGTGAGCCTCCTCCGGAGCCATGCCAAAGGAGATGAAAGAGGATTTGGCGTGCTTAATCTGGAGACCAGTCGTCACGCTAAAAAGATCCAATAATATCGCAACCTGTCGAGCCTCCTGCTCCGAGCCCTCAACGAAAAACACTGTATCATCCGCATACTGGAGGGGAACGAGGCTCGTGGCGAAGCCACGGAAAAGTCCCGCCTCGCTGGAAGCATGAGTGCATCTAACGAGTGCGTCAACTCCAAGGACAAACAACATGGGGCCAGAGGGCAACCCTATCGGACCCCTCTCTGTGGCTAGACCTACTCTCCTGATCGTGTCCCGTTGATCAGGACCGAGAAAGAAGCGGAGGTGATGCACCGCTTCATCCAAGTGACCCAAATCGTGGGGAAACCTCTACATGAAGGGCATGCCATAAAAAGAACCATGATATCGTGTCATAAGCTTTGGAGAAGTCGACCTTCCATAAGAAGGCCTGAGTGGTGCTCCTCCACTGGGCAGTGATCTCTACCGCAATGGTGTAGCTGTCGGCGATGGACCTGCCCTGAATAAAGGCCGACTGTGCAGGATGAATCAGCACCGGGAGTACCTCACGAAGATGATTCGCCAATACCCGAGCCACCAGTAGGTAAATGGCATTGGATAAGGCGATCGGTCTAAAGTCCTCAACTCGCTCTGCCGGGGTGCGCTTCGGGAGCAAGAATAGCAGGAATTGGTTAAGGCGCTCGAAGCCAAGATTCCCGTCAGTGAACTCCCACCCTGCGCGCGCACCAATGGCCAGAACTCCCTATAGAAGAAGACAGTGAAACCATCAGAGCCAGGGGCTGCCTCGCTATTGAGGTCCCGAAGGGCCTCCCAAATCTCGTCCTTCGTGATCATTTGCACCAGCAAAGAAGACTATGTGTCGTTGAGTCGAGGAATATCATCAGGGGCCCACCGCCAAGGGCCCAACTGCTGTCACCGAGACATGTAGTGAAAATATGAAGTGATGTACTCCCCAATGTGCTGACGGTCAGTGATCCGCTACCCCTATATCTGTAGCTGCTCAATCATGTTTGCCCTCCAGCGAGAACTAGCATATAAGTGGAAAAACTTAGTGTTGGCATCCCCCTCCTGAAGCCAGGTCTGCCGGGACCGTTGCCTCCACTGGGTTTCCACAATCCTGTCCTCCATCTGTATCGTCTCCTGTGTGCGTCTGCGCTCATCCATCTCCGAGTCAGTGAGATGACAAGAATCCTCCGTGCGGTCCATCAGAGCGATGATCCCAAGGGCATCCGTCCTACAACGAGCCCGATCCTCCCTGATCTGCTGGCGGTGATGACAAAGGAAGGATTGCAGGCTGGACAGACGAGTCGCTAATGTCCTGGCAGCCGAATCCGGGGGCGCCACCCTACGCCATTGGTCCTCCACTAGCTGTCGAAATCCGTCCTCCAAAAGTCATGAGCGCTCAAAACTGAATAGGGAACACTGGGTCTGATCGTCGTCGGACCTCCAAAAAAGGGGGTGTGGTCCGAGAACGGACGATTAAGAGCTTGGACATCCACCAGCTGGTAGGCCTCTACGAGCTCAAGTGAGCCAAGAAAATGATTAATCCTCAATCTAGCAGACGGTGCAACTGTGCTCCTCCATGTGAATCTACAGTTGGTGGCAGGGAAATCCACCAAGGACTGTGAATTAATGAAGTCACGAAACTCCTCTGCACCATGATCCCTCCCGCGCCGTCTGACTGGCCGGTCCTCCATGTCAAGGGTGACATTGAAGTCACCTCTGATTAGCCACTGAGCATCTGGGAGGTGGGCGCGAGCCTCCCGAAGCTCCTCCCATAACGTGCTGCGCAAGGACGCCGAACAAGGTCCGTAGACGCAGGATATGAGATAGTCAGTGCCTTCCCCTGCCCTTTGCAGGTGGGCCGTCATCGAGAAACCGGCCGTCCAGGAGTCAACTACTAACAGAAGATCAGGCCTCCATCCAATAATGCAACCACCTAACTGCCCCACAGCATACAAAGAAAGATGTTTTGACATGCGGGGCCCGCCAATCTAAGCCCAAATTCCTGAGCTGCAATATGTTAGCTTGGTCTCCTGGAGAAGGGCCACATCGACGTCCCACTCTCTAGGATAGAGGCCCAAGGTCCGCCGCCTCGCGGGGTTGCCAAGGACTTTCATTGGATCACTGAGTTATTCCCCTGGCTGAGCGGACCTCCAACCACCTCAGATCGAAGTCGGGCCCGACGATGAGTATGGCGTAACCCGGCTGCGCCTGCCATGAGGCAGACCTCCTCATCATCATAGCCGGGCAGTAGGGAGCATCCTGCCGATATAGGTGACGCTGCTGGGCAAGGGGTGCCCGCGGGTGGCAGCGACGTTGAGCGGCGCCGGTAACCTCGGTCACGGGTATCCAACATAGGGCCTCGTGTGTATCCGCTGCTGAGCCCAACATCTCCTGCCTCGACAGAAGTGGCGAGGGGGAGTCTAGTGGTAAGACTGGCGGTGGTGAACTCGAGTTGGCCGTGGTGCGCCTTCGTCTACGGCGGTAATGATGAGTAGTCGTGACGAATGGGAGCTATCTTGATGATGGCGGGAAGGGTGGGATAGTGTCTGATCGCCGGGAGGATGTCGGCGACCATCGGGCAGAAGAGGGTGGGGGGTTGGGGTTCAGCATACTAGCTTGCTCCGAGGGTGGCAGATTGCCCTCGGTTGGCCCCTCGTTAGAGTGCTGGGTGGAAGGTTCACAACCGTGTAGCAGCCCCTGTACATGTGTTTCCCGGTTGTTCCTCTCAGGACCTCCTGAAGTGGTGTCACAGCCGTGCCGTGTATCTCCAGTGGCGGTGTCATGCTCGTGCAGCCCTGCATAAACGTCATCACGGTCGTGTCCCATGCCCTCAGTGCCTATGTTCCGGCCTTGCCCCATGTCTCCAGTGATGGTGTCCCGGCCGGGCAGCACGTCTTTGTCGTGGCTGTCCCCCTCAGCACTTTTATTACGGCCATGCCGAGTGGCTCCCATGTTGTCACGATCGTGCATTACTCCTTCAGAGGCGGTGTCACGGCCGTGCACCAAATCTCCAGCATATGCTTCACGGCCGTGCACCCTGATGTCATCTAGCGATGAGCCATTACTGGCTCTACCATGTGGCGAACCCCCTCTCCTGCTAGTACAGCCTTGCGACCTGTTTTCAGTATGGCCGTTACGGCCGGACAACAACCCATCACGCTCATGCGACATGTCGTGTCCTGGGCCAGAACTAGCAGAAGCCGAGGATTGGACAATACGTGTACGGGCACCGTTCTTATTTGCTGTCCCTGTCATCAGGACTGGCGGCGGCAGCTGCTGGCCAGCGGCGACCTCGGCCCACGAGGCGGCACGCGTGGTGAGATGTAGACGTAACATGAAGCTGCAGGAACCAGCGTTGAGGACCATCGATGTCGGTTGATTGCAGCCTGGCCGGATTTCAATCTCCGCCGTCGTCGTCGCCAAGTCTGGCGATCCAAGAGGGGGAAGGACGACGGCAATGGGGTTGCCGATCTGTCGCGCAATCATAGTCACGACCTCGGGCCGCTGGAGGTGGAGCGGCAAGCCGTGAATGGCTATGGTATGGCGTTTCCCTGGAGGAGCGAGCGTCGCCCCATCCTCCATCTTCCATGGCCGCCATTTAACCCAGGAGTGAAGCGGGAGGGTCGTCGGTGTTGTTAAGAGGGCCTCACGTTGCTGTGACGACCCGGGGACGATCAGCCATAGCCCCGATGAGACATGACTGAGATGAAAAGGTGGCGATTCCCCGACACTGGTAACAATCGCCGTCAAGTACAGAGGGAAGCAAAGCAAATCAATGAAATGCAAGTCTGATATGTTATATGTTTAATTTGTTATATTCCTACCTTATGAAGCACATACATGTTAAAAATTGTGTTCTCATAACTTTTGATAGAAGTGATGGTATGCATGAAGATTATATCTCCTAAAAAAATGCTTGAAGATTATATCTTTGTGAATGGATTTATGCTCATTGGGAGATACTCTTCCCTATACCAGATCCTGCAGTTGCACAAGAGTAGGTATGTTGACTTATTTATGATTCCACTCATGTTGTGACACAACTGCTTGCGCGTTAAAAGAATATCCTAGTTGAATCTTTGTGTCTTGATGTAATAAAAGATTATGGACATTAGAGAATCATGTGTATGGAATTGCATTTATTGGATTTTCATTTGATGTTCGAGCCATGGAGTAGTATTATTCTGCATTAAGACTTTATGGATTTATGTATATATCTCTAGTTGACTAGTGATATTCAAAGTAGAAATTAAAGTATTCTGTACTGTTTCGAGAATGCATCCAGATAAGAATTTGATCATGTTTTAAAACGTGTTTTCGAGACCTTAAAATAAACATGGGAAAGTAAAAAAGAAAGACAAACTACTAAGTTCTGATATAATTACAACAACAAAGTCTTATCCCACTAGGTGGGGTCGGCAACATGGATCGTACGACGCTATTCGTTGATTCATGTTCATGCGATTCTGATATAATTACATTTCAGCAAAATCTCCTAAAAGAATCTTACTGGTTTTCAGTTTCCTATGTTGGTCTAAATCCTCCAAGTTCGACAAGAATCAGCACAACAGGGAGCAAACACATCTCCTAACCAAATCTCTTCTGCCCCAATTGCGTTTGGTACCAGAATTTAGGCAAGAACTGACCTTAGTTCTATGCTGGTTCTCCATACAGCGAGAAAAAGAAATAATGACAAGAACAAAAGTTCTAATCAGAAAGGTCATGTGACCTTTGTTACATGTTTTTAGTTCTTGCTATCAGCAAGAACCAACAGGTACCAACCATGTGCTGGAATCTCTTTTTTTTTGTTTTTTGTTTTCTTTTTTCAATGTAACCTTTAAAGTTATTTACTTATTCATTGATTTAATAATAAACTAATAATTATATTTCTAAACTAAATAAATTAGTAATTAAAAGTAATAACATTAATAGAATTTGTCAACGTTTTCTTCTTTTTTTGTTTTCTTTCTTTAACGCGTCATTTATAATAAGTATGCAGAATTTTTTTAAATATAATGTGAAGTTAAATATAATATCGCACACATTAAAATACATTATTCTTTTGGCTATAATTAAGTTAAATATAGATATAAAATAAAGTACAAAAAAATTGTATATATATGTAATTAATTCTTTTTTATCATATAAGTATAATAATTAACAGAAAATTTTTTACAAATAAACTTATTTTTTTAACTATAGAATCTCACCCAAACACCTATTGAACTAAACATTCAACCAACCTTTTAATTCTTCATGTTACATTTCTCTAACCAGATATAATAAGAACTCGTAGGTCTAATCGCTTAGTTTTTGACAACTAAAGTTCTAGACAAATTCTACTACCAAACGTAGGAATCCCAACTTACGAGCATCAAAGAAAGGAGGAGGAAAAAGAACAAAAGAAATTATCCAATCAACCATCCAAAAGCCAGTAATACATAAAGAAACAAGCTTCCACTCTCAACCCGATAAAATTGCATTTCTTTTTTCCATGTAGACGGAAATCCAACAAAGTCGATCGATGAACCATCTAAAGCTAAGAACATATAAAAAAAGGCAACTTTTGTTTCTAGAGCCGATAAGCATCCATCTTTTTCACCAGACCGCCGTGGCCCCAGGATGAAAAGGGACACAGATTGGAAACACGGAAACATCAAACTTGGAGCTCGTTCGGGTCCTTACCAGGGCGGCGAACGGAGACAGCGGCATTGGATTTCCCGGAGGAAAGGATCTGACCAAACGATAAAGGACGAGAGAAGGAGGCAGACGACGGGAAGGGCAAGAACTGAGGTTTGATTTTTGACCTCCAGGCAGCCGGAGGGAGGGAGAGACGCGCCAGATTGATGTTTTTTACCTTCTTTTTGTTGTTGTTGTGTTCCATCTCGTGATGATTTTTATTATTTTTTCTTCATCTCCAATGAAGCCCCATTTCAAAGTTTAATAATAATATAAATAGATAAAAGTAATTAAAAAGAACCCAATTGGCCAATAAACTCTTTTTCTGATATTTGTTCATTCATGTCTAATTCCACTTTCTCATTATATAAGAGGAGTTTTAGCATAAATGCATGATAGAACTTAATTAATGATTATCTAATTAACTCTAACGGTTATTTAATTAATCCATAATGGATAGATGATGCACATTTTTTATTTTTTTTTTCTATCCGATGTGTTTAGGTGGTAAAATTTAAGTTCTTATTAGTTCTCGAGAACTAATCAATTAGTTAGAAAAATATTATTTTTGATGTTCGAATGAAAAATATAATGATGCGAAATTAAAAAGTTAGTTAGACAAATAAATTTTAGTGGGTGCTTAAATAAAAAAATAAGAATCAAAGAGATAAATTTATTATTTTAATATGAAAAATAATATTTTAGTTTTTCTTATAATTTATTATTATTTAATATAATGTAAAAAAATAGTTAATAAATAATATTAACAATAAATATTAATTAATAATATTTTACTATACTATAATACTAATTAAAGTATACTAAAAAATATATTAAATTAAATAATTTATTTTATAAGATAAATAATAATATATTAATAAATTAAAAAGAATATATTTATATATTAAATAATAATTAAAAAGAAAAAAAAGGTAAAGAAAAAGTGCGAGAATTCTTGCTCAAAGTGAAAACTTAAATAGCCAAGTTTCTCAGTCACATAATATTTTGATCGGAACTTTAGTTTCGATTATCATTACATCTTTGGAAATTGAGCTTCATAAAAAAAACCATCTATATATTTATATTTCAAACTATATGAAATGGAAATTGAGCTTCATAAAAGAACCATCTATATATTTATATTTCAAACTATATGAAAAACCAAATAGTAGGCAAGAAAGGATACACATTTACATGTACACCTATCAGTGACAACTTAAAAACAACTTGCAAAAGTTAACATGTTATTTCATATATAAAGGCATCTCTGGATCCTTTGTATTTTTTTATCTTTTAAAATATTTAAATAAAATATTCTTTAAAAAGAGTCATCTAAATTTTCTTACTATGTAAAATTATTCGTTCACATGTTTGCTTATTTCTTAAATCATATTAATAATAATAATAATAATAATAATAATAATAATAATAATAAAAACAAGTGAATGCTTTATATATTTAATTATACTATAGTAACATAATATATTTCATAAGTTTGCAGTGTTTGTGCTGAAGTTTTAATTTTTGTGGTGATGTGGATTTAACAACAATAATATAAAAAATAATAATATGAGCTTAAATTCAAAGTATAGTTTTACATATGATATCTTAACTTTGATTCCCAATTTAATTGCTTAATTAAGTTTTAATTTTAGTTTGATTTAACTAGAAAATAAATATTTGAGGATTATTTAAAAAGAACATTGTAAACACGTACGAAGAGAAAAGAAACTTGTGAAATCAAAATGAATAATTCATAGGACACGGTTGTTGTAGTAACAAAGAAAAAATAACATGAATGATTTTGGGACTTTCGACAAGTTGTCATTTTCACTCGTGTGAGTCTTTTATAGTGTGATGACTGCACTATTGTTCGTCCCCATTTATTTCGCATGTTACGTCCGCTGGCATATCGAGTTACTTCCGTAACATATAGCATTGTGTCATGTTGGTCATCTGTCAATGTCGCATCTCGCGACATTTCATGACATTTAACGGTCACAACTAACATCTCCCACTTGACCGTTGATGTCACAGTATCCAACACTCACACTATTCGTGTAATGTTACAATATTCAACACTCTCACTCTTCGTGTAGTATTTATCAGAGAAGTTATTCCGAAGTTCACTATTCGTGAGACTTCAACTTGACTCAACAATTTTGGAGTCTAATTAAACAAACGTTTAATATCAATTATGAAGTTCATTATTCATGAAACTTTCTTCCTATTTAAGTATTTTCGAATCTCATCAAACCAAAATATCTAAATGAATATTTTAATTAAACTCTCTATGCAAGAGAATCAATAAACAAATCACTTGTAGGCAAATAGATTAATGTCACTTCTTTTCTTTCCAATATATCAAAATTTAATGTTCCTCAATCTCAATATGCTTTTCTTACATAACAAAGCATTTTAGAACAACATTTATTGGATGATTATTTTTATGTATTCCACTTCTTGTGTATGTTCAACTGCACATTCATCTTTCTTGCAATCCTAAAAAACAAGTGCACCACCCAACATTAATAGGTGAAAATTTTAATTGACAATGTTCTTATCAAAACTCACATTCAAAAAAGTTTACAGCCTCAAGTGTATTAACTTGTGTATGTCAATTTCAATTGTACTTTTGCCTTTAAATTTTCATAATCCTCTTAGGGACTCCTTAATTTTACCTTTTCAGTATTATCTTAAAAATTTATCGATCAGACTTACTAAATAAGTTAAAGAAGGCTTTGTACATAATATTGTATACATCAAACTTCCATCTCTTGTGCATTTGATTTTATTTTATACTTTTTCATATTTTCTTAGGACACTGACTTCTCATTAAGTCTTTTCCAATCACAAGTGATGTATATCTGAAATATTATTCTGTATTTCAAATCTCAACACTATCTTCTTTAAATATTGTTAGTGATTCCAACTCAATGTTCTTATTTCGAGTGAATTTCAAGAACATAACTTATTTCACACATGTTCATTCTTTTAAATTCTTTGCTTAATATTTCATTTATCTTGTTGAGCCTATGACATCATTTTCAATGAGCAAAATGTCATGTTCATAAACTAACATTATCACAAATTTGCTCCCACTATTCAGATGCACATATAACAATCCAATTTACTCACAACAATGTTAAAATTAGATGTTCATCACTTGCATTTTAATGGCGTTGTAATTTCTTGAGCCATATTAGGATTTTTCTTATATACCTTATTCTTCAAAAATTCTTTCGCCTGAATAATCAAGCAATCATATATTTATTTCCTCAATTCTTCGTTGAGTGAGCTAATCCCATTGAAATAACTTCAAATTTATATATTTGTATCATTGTTGAGATCATCATTCTCGATGCATACTTAGCTTCTAGAGAATATGTTATCTAAAAATCAATTCTAACTAGCTAGTATAATCCTTGACAACAATATTTTGTGTGATTCAATAGTACCAACAATTAGGTACATTTTTCGAATGTCCATTTGCACCCTATGTACTTTGCTCGCTCCAGCAAGTCAGCGCTCATTCATTGTCGAAAATTGAGTCTTTTTTTTATGCTAGTCAGTTATGATTCCAGACTCCCAAAAGTCATCACTTTTGTGATAGGATCTGTACAATCCTTTTATAAACATCACGATGTAATATGAACATCTCGCACCTGTACAGATTTCAAATGTGCAAGTTTCGTTTGGGGGGACCTCTTGTTGTTGAATATACTTGTGGAGAGTATATGGGTTCCTCCACTTCCTCCAAAGTTTTTTTAAACTTCTCTTCCACTATTGGACCTATGTCCATATGTCTTTTCGAGAGCTAACTTTAATATTCTTGCACATTTTCCTTTTATGAAAGGTTGCATCATGAATTCTCACTTGGACAAATTTATTCATGGAAGCATAAATACCCCGTGGACACATACAATAAACCTACATGTCACCGTCGTAAAATACAACTTATCCCAAATCTGTCTTAGATCAACACATGCAATTTTACATCTCCTCTTAGGGGTTGGGCTCAAGTCGAGCTTCCTACCATACCAATTTGTATGGAATTGATTTTGTGAACTTTGTGGGAACTCTTTGTATGTAACTCTCTCTAAAAAAATTAAATTCCTTTTAAGAGTCATGAGTGGGATAACATACACATTATTGCATTCATCAAAAATTTCTTTCCACCACGTTATTTTGTTGTGGCACGATAACAGTAGTATTCCTACATATTGAATGCAATAATAACTCATTCCTTTGAAATATTTTCTTCTCTATCTGCCCATACTTTCCAAATTGGTTTTCCCAATTCCTTCTCCTATTTCATCTTACATCTTTTGTCCACAAAAAAAATTGGTTTTTCTTTTCACTTGCAGGCAAGAACCGAGGTTTGATTTTTCACCTTCAGGCAGTCGGAGGGAGGGAGAGAGAGACGCGCCAGATTGATGTTTTCTGTGGTGCGGTCGGACGCTATTTTTTACCTTCTTTTTGTTGTTGTTGCGTTCCATCTGGTGATGATTTTTATTATTTTTCTTCATCTCCCATGAAGCCCATTTCCAAGTTTAATAATAATATAAATAGATAAAAGTAATTAAAAAGAACCCAGTTGGCCAATAAACTCTTTTCTGATCTTTGTTCATGTCTAGTTCCACTTTCTCATTATATAAGAGGAGCTTTAGCATAAATGCATAATAGAACTTAATTAATGATTATCTAATTAACTCTAACGGTTATCTAATTAATCCATAATAGATAGATGTTGCACATTTTTTTATTATTTTTTCTATACGATGTGCTTGGATGGTAAAAACTAATCAATTAGATAGAAAAATATTAATTTGGTGTTTGAATGAAAAATATAATGATGAGAAATTAAAAAATTAATTAGACAAATAACTTTTAGTGAGTGTTTAAATAAAAAATAACAATCAAAGAGATCAATTTATTATTTTAATATGAAAATTAATATTTTAATTTTTCTTATAATTGATTATTATTTAATAGAATGTAAAAAATAGTTTAATAAATAATATTAACAATAAATATTAATTAATAGTATTTTACTATAATATAATACTGATTAAAATATAAATAAAAATTATATTGAATTAAATAATTTATCTTTATAAGCTACATAATAATATATTAATAAATAAATAAGTATATATTTATATAAATATTAAATAATAATTAAAAAGCAAAAAAAAAAGGAAAGAAAAAAAGTAAAGAAAAAGTGTGAGAATTCTTGCTCAAAGTGAAAACTTAAATAGCCAAGTTCTCAGTCACATAATGTTTTGATCGGAACTTTAGTTTCGATGATCATTACATCTTCCGAAATTGAGCTTCATAAAAAAACCCATCAATATATTTATATTTCAAATTATATGAAATGGAAATTGAGCTTTATAAAAGAACCATCTATATATTTATATTTCAAATTATATGAAAAATCAAATAGTAAGCAAGAAAGGATATACATTACATTTACATGTTGACCTATCATTGACAACTTAAAAACAAGTTGCAAAAGTTAACATGTTATTTCATATACAACGGCATCTCTGGATCCTCTGTATTTTTTTCTCTTTTTAAATATTTAAATAAAATATTCTTTAAAAAGTGTCTTATTTAAAATTTCATACTATGTAAAATTATTCGTTCACATGTTTGCTTATTACTAAAATCATACTATAATAATAATAATAAACAATTGAATGCTTTATATATTTAGTTATACTATAGTAATATAATATATTTCATAAGTTTGCAGTGTTTGTGCTGAAAGTTTTAATTTTGTGGTGTGGCTTTCACAACAATAATATAAAAAATAATAATATGAGTTTAAATTCAAAGTATAGTTTTTACATATGATATCTTAACTTTGATTCCCAATTTAATTGCTTAATTTAAGTTTAAATTTTAGTTTGATTTAACTAGAAAATAAATATTTGATGATTATTTAAAAAGAAAATTGTAGTCACGTACGAAGAGAAACATAAACTTGTGAAATCAAAATGAATAATCTATAGGACAGGGTTGTGTGATCAACCTTATGAAATCAAAAGGGAGGCAAAGAAACTTATCAGAATAAAATTTGATATTAAATTTCAATATCACATAAGGACACAAACATAAAATTGAAAGAGAAAAAAAGAAAGAGAAGTACGTAATTATTGGTCAATCGTGTTTGGTATTTTTTGTTTGTCAAATTTATCGGCTATCTCATTATTTTTTTAAGTAAATATAGCAATTTAATATTTTTAGACAAAAACCTAGCCAAGAAGTTGTTGAGCCATTATGCTAGGTAATTATTTAGTTTGGGTTTTCTCTTTTATTATTTAGTTTGGGTCTTCGAAGCTGCAAAAGTAGTCAGACAAAAAGGAAATGAAAAAAGGAAGCTAAAAAAATAACAAAAGAAATTAGTTATTTTTCTTGGCGAAATATCTTCGGACAGCAATCAACAACGAGGTTAGTTTTTTTTTTGTTTTATAAAATTATTCAAAGAGGTGGCCTTCTGAGGAGGTTATTTTGTTTTAGTTATTCAAAGAAACTATTTTTTATATACAAAATTAATTGATCTAGTTTGTTTTATCTTTAAAAGATATTGTATATTAAATAACTATTATATATAGTAATTAAATAATACGAATTAAAATTTCTCATCGTTAGCATTTAAAATATTATATTTAATTATAATTTATTTTATAGTATATTTTTGCCATTGGCAGAAACATTATTGTTCTCATTTTAAGAACAAGACATAGTGGTTTTGTATTTTTCAATGAATTATTATTTTGCCTTACTAAAAGTGTTCTTTCTTGCTTCTATTGCCACTCCTAAAATTACTATTGACCACTCCAAATATTTATTTTGAACAATTTTATCATTTTTTTTACTTTTCCTTTATCTACAAGTTATTCCACCGAAAAAAATTGCAAATTGAGTTAGAAATTGACTAAGATGTCTCCGCAATATAAGTTACATTAATAAAATCTCTGTCGTGCTTCATTTATCCTAAAAAAATAATCATGATTAGTTAAACATTAATAATGAAGAAGAGAAAAAAAGGAGATAAAAATATTAAAATATTTTAAATGACATCGTGTACGAAGGAAAAAAGAAAAAAAATGTGATGAGAAGTTGAGAAATAACATAAAAAAAGTAAATGAAAAAATAAAAGTACGAAGGTAAAGTTCTCCAAAATAAATATTTGAATTGGCAATAGTGATTTTAGGAGTGACAATAGAAACACCCTTATTTATTTACCAACAAAATCCACTTCAAGCCTTCCAATCGTCCCTAACTCATGCTCGTATCTGTTTCTATATCATATTATATCTAATACGAACGACAAACACAATAAACAATGTATAAAATAATCAGCCATATTATTTTAATAATTATTTTTTTATCTATTTTTGTAAATATTAAAATATGAGTTTTCTATAAATTTGGAATAGTCAATTAAAAAAGTGTATACTTTAAACTAAAACAAAATAATATACATAAATGCAAATACAAAAAATGAAGCAGTTAAAACTGAAGTTGTAAACAATATTACAAATGGAATTTTAAAATGCTAAAAATATAACTCAAAGTGCCAAAAATGCTAAAAGAATAATAGATAGATTAAATATAATGTGAACTAATACTTAAAATATAAACAAAAAGTTAAGAATAAAAAAATCCAATTGTCGAAAACAAAATTACATATTTAATTTTTTTTTTGACAAAACTAAAGAGTTTAATTACATATTTAAATGTTTTCAAAATAATAATAACACGCATTCAACATAAAATTATATATTTAAATAAAAGAATAATAACAAGGCATATTTCAAAGAGTACTTTTACCTAACCGTAGACCAAAGGACCCCTTCTGTTCATGTTGCCACTTCTCCTCATTAAACAACTATGTTTTCTAGCCAATATATTCCATACAGGAGTTGATTCTTCCACCATGATGTGTCGAGATTCTAATGCCCCTGCAAAGATGCTCCTTTCTTGTCTGACCAGGAAGACAGGTTTTCTTATTGAAGGATGTTGAAAGATGAAATCAAATAGAATTACGGCACAAATTCCGTCATCTCTAATAACCAAAAGAAAAATGAAGGAACGCAACTAGCAAGATAATCTCTTACAATCTCTTCATTCATTTTACCAAAGCTTTGGGAAGGGCCATTTTCTTATAGGAAGATCAATAATGCTCAAATGCGTAAGAGCCATACAAATGGCAATTTTGAACAAAACAAAGATGGAGCCTTTATTTGCATTCAAAACAGGAAGGGGTTGAGTAACCATTTATTCTAATAAAACAAGCAAAATGTTCATAATGTCACAGATGCCAAAATGAAATAATGAGAAAGATAAAAACTAGTGGATTAGTGTCATAACTAAGGCTCTCTATGATCCAGTGAGATCACCCTATTAAAGTTTCAGTGATATCATGTGAGCTCTTCATTTATTGGGTATTAGCACTTTGTCTTATGGCAACACCCGAAAAATCACATCTCCAAAAAAAAAAAGGAAAAAGAAAAAGAAAATCTAGGATGCACTGCTTTTGAGTTACTCCACATTTCTGTTTGTCATGATGCAGCCTTTGGCTTTGGTTTTTGCTTCTTCGAGTCCAAAGAAGCCAATGTTGTTCCTAATCCAACAGGAACTCGATCTTTAACAGTCAAATCATTGGCATCCTTAATACCAACTGAATAATCACTAGGGATACTACCGCTCGCCTCCACCTTTCCATCGTCTAAGTGTACATCTGCTGAAGCTGATTGTGAACTAATACCTGAACTCGTGGTGTGGAGGTGTTGCTTCAAAGGGGACAAACCTTGGGCTGGAGAACCATTCTGATGTACAGGGAGGCCCTTTGTCACAGCCTTTTTGCGAGCCCCAACTGTTGCTCGAGGAGCTCTCTCATCGGTTCCCTTTCCGGAGAGAATTGCTTCAGCAATCATAGCATCATTGAGAGACCTATTGGCTGTTGAGCCACTAGCATTTCTAGAACCCACACCTGCTGCCTGGAAAGCACGCCACAATTCAGGATGTGCCTGTCACATACAAGGACTTGAATCAAACTTTGTGCCAGGATATGAATAAGCAGAATGACAGGCATAACTCAGATTTGACATATTATATACTTCAAACAGGATAGCAAGATAATATTTTCTTCATTCATGGTGGACATGATGATATACTACTTTCACACAATTCATCTTATTATGTTTAATACCGTAACAGCGGTGGGTGGAAGACTTTATGGAGTGATCTACCGTTGGATAGTTCTCGATCACATTCACATGACACGACAATGAGAACTTCTGGCTTACACTATGATAGCAGAACCATTCGCAAGACATGTACCAGGTATAAACCAGATAAAACAAACAAAATCTGATATGAATTAGACATGTTTTTTTTTAAAAAAAGAATTACACAACTATATGAAAAAGATCAACAATCATCAAAAAGTGAGACGAATATCAAGAAAAATGCTGACAGATTTGGACTACACTAAATTTAATAGTCGTAAAGAGATTCATACAAAGATTGTGTTTCATATCAATCCAGAAATTCAGATATAAATTAGACAAGTTTTTTTTTAAAAAAAATTACACAACTATTTTTTTTGAGGGAAAAAAGGATGACCGCCAGGTTAGGTGGTTGTCATCCGGTGTATATATAACTATGGGATGAAAATGATATACAAGTGTAAGCTCTCCAAGTCAGAGCAGAGCAAAAGCAAAAGTATATCAGCTATCCAAAACCCCACTCTCGAAGAAGGAAGGAGATGTGGTGTACAATACGCTCAATGTGACATCGCTCCCCACAAAAAATCACCCGATTACGCTGGAGTAATAAGGCCCAGAAACCGGCCAAAAAAGATGCTAATGGCGCTCTCCATCTCTGTCTCTGCCGTGTCAATGCTCGAAACGACTGCCATAGGGCCTGAGAGTCTGGGGAAAGAACCCCAAATGGTCATCCGCTGCCAGATGCCTCGTGCTGTCGGGCACTCAAAAAATAGATGGTCAACGTCCTCCTCTGCCTCGCCACACAAAACGCAAGACGTGTCCGTGTGGGGTGCCCAGCGTCCCATGTATATCCTGGTGAGAAGTCAGCCCCGCCGCATAAGCCAAGCGAAGATCTTGACTTTCAGCGGTATCCGTGATCAACAAATGAGCCTACAATCTGTCCAAAACTCCTCTGACGCCAAGTCTGGAAGGAACCTGATGTATAAGCTGCGTGCTGACCATGCTTCCGATAGCCATACCCATCCGTCAAGTCTGGAATGATCAGGATGGTAGGGGGGCTATCCTCTGATGGAGCTCCAGAAGCTCGGTGATGCGCTGGTCCGTGAGGGCTGATCTGAAGAGAGGGGTCCAGGATCCAGAGCCGACATCACCAGCCTCAGACCATGTCTCCGCCACTGTCGCGTCAGGATGTGCTACCAGAGCATAGAGACGGGGGAAAGCCTCTGCGAGGGGAATCCCTGGGAACCAACTGTGTCGCCAAAACGAGAAAAGCTCTCCTGTGCCGAGAGATGGTGTCATGAGCGGGCGCACCCGTGGAGACAGAGCTGCCACTCCCCTCCAGAAGGATGAAGCCCCACGGGGCAATATCGATCTCGTCCCCCAAGATAGATCGCGCCCGTAGCATGTGAAGAAAACCGAGCACCATAAGCTGTCCTCAGGACCCATGATCCACCTGACCCACCGAGCAAGGAGAGCCCAGTTGGTGCAGCGGAGATCTCGGACTCCCAGTCCACCCTGAGAGGTGGGGCGACAGACACTGCTCCATGCAACAAGATGAACCCCTCGTCTATCATATCTGCATCCCTGCCAAAAAAATCTACTCCTCAGAGAGTCCATACGCCTGATAATCTGGGCCGGTGCGCGAAGAACCGTCATATAGTATGTCGGGAGCGCCGAGAGAATGGAGCGTAGCAGGATGAGCCGGCCACCACGGGATAGTAGCCACGAGCTCCAGCCCTCGAGCCTCCACTCCATGCGCTCGAGGACTGGGGTCCACCCCCGGGAGCTGATGTGACGATCGGAGAGAGGGAAGCCCAAGTATGTGATCGGCAAGGTGCCGATCGGAGTACGGAGCTCAGCTGCACATCGGATTGCCTCCTCTGGGACCATGCCAAATGGGATGAAGGAGGATTTGGCATGGCTTATCTGGAGGCCTGTCGTCGCACCAAAGAGCTCTACGAGGATGGCCACGCGGTGATCCTCCTGCTCAGAACCCTCTATGAAGAACACCGTGTCGTCCGCATACTGTAGTAGAGGGACTGGACCCCTAGCGAAGCCGCTGAAGAGGCCCACCGTGCATGATGATTGAGTACATCGAGCGAATGCATCAGCTAGGACGAAAAGCATGGGAGCCAACGAGCAGCCCTGGCGAACCCCGCGCTGCGGCTGGATCCAATAACCCGACCTCGCCCCATTGACCAGGATCGAGAAGGAAGCGGTAGTGATGCACCGCTTCATCCACGCGATCCAGGTCTCTGGGAAGCCTCTGACCTGCAAGGAATGCCAAAGGAAAGGCCATGAGATGGTGTCATAAGCTCTGGAGAAGTCGACCTTCCATAGGAAGGCCTGGCATCTGGTTCTCCCCCACTGTGCAATGATCTCCGATGCAATGATGTAGCTGTCGGTGATGGCCCGACCCTGGATGAAAGCTGACTGTGCTGGGTGGATCAACTCAGGGAGCAACTCTCGAAGCCGATTCGCCAATACCCTAGCCACCAGAAGGTAGATGGCATTGGATAAGGCGATCGGCCGATAGTCCTCCGCTCGCTCTGCTGGGGTGCGCTTCGGGAGTAGGAATAGTAAGAACCGGTTAAGGCGATCAAAACTCCGATTCCCACTGATGAACTCCCGAATGACCGCCAACACGTCTTCATGCACAAGTGACCAGAACTCTCTGTAGAAGAAAATCGGAAAGCCGTCTGGGCCTGGAGCGGCCTCACTGTTGAGATCCCGAAGGGCCTCAATAACCTCGTCCTCAGTAATAGCCTGCATCAACAAAGAGGACTGATCGTCAGTAATTCGGGGAATATCCCCTGGGGCCCAACGCCATGGCCCTGGACTCTGTCGCCGAGTGGATGACTGAAAGTAGGATGTGATGGTTGCTCCGATGCTATGGTGGCCAAAGATCCGCTGTCCCTGAACCTCTATTTGACCGATCATGTTCGCTATCCTCCGAGAGCTCGCATACATGTGAAAGAATCGAGTGTTAGCATCCCCCTCTCGAAGCCAAGTCTGCCGGGAGCGCTGCCTCCACTGGATCTCCACTATCTTGTCCTCTCGCTGGATGGTCTCCTGGGCTCGCCTGCGGCCATCCAACTCTGTGTCTGTTTGATGACGGGAATCCTCCAGACGATCCATCTGAGCGATCACCTCCAGGGCATCCGTCCGGCGCCGCGCCCGGTCCTGACGAACCTGCCGCCTGTGCTCACTGAGAAAGGACCGCAGGCTGTCAAGGCGAGAAGCCAACGTCCTGGCTGCAATGTCTGACGCCGTCACGCTCTGCCAATGCTCTATCACCAGCAGTCGAAAACCATCCTATAGTAACCAAGATCGTTCGAAACGAAAGAGTGAACGCTGTCTCTGATCATTGGACCGCCATACGAGTGGAGTGTGGTCTGAGAATGGTCGGTCCAATGCCTGAACATCTGCCAGATGGTGTGCCTCGGCTAACTCCACTGATTCGAGAAAACGGTCAATCCTCGACCTGGCTGTCGGTGCCGCTGTACTACGCCATGTGAAACGACAGTTGGAGGCCGGAAAATCGACCAATGACTGGGAATCAATGAAATCTCTGAACTCCTCTGCTCCAGTGTCCCTTCCTCGACGTCTGATCGGGCGATCATCCATGTCCAACGTGACATTGAAGTCGCCCCCAATCAGCCATCTCGCATCCGGTAGATGAGTACGCGCATTACTGAGCTCCTCCCACATGGTACTGCGGAGTGACGCCGAGCATGGTCCGTATACGCATGATATGAGGTAGTCCCCACCGTCTACCTGACTCCGCAGATGAGCTGTCACCGTAAATCTAACTGTCCAGGAGTCCAGAAGAGAGAAGAGATTAGCCCGCCAGCCAATAATACAACCTCCCGACTGGCCCACCGCGTGAAGTGAAAGATGCTCCGACATGCGTGAGCCCCCGATCTGAGCCCATACCCCAAGACTACAGTCAGTCAACTTGGTCTCCTGGAGAAGAACTACATCAGCTTCCCATTCCCTGAGATAGCGACCCAGGATCTGACGTCTTCCGGCGTCGCCCAGGCCCCGCACATTCCATGTGACAACCTTCATTATATCACCGGTGTGCTCCCCTGAGAGGATGGGCCTCTCACGACTTCTAACCTGACGCGTATGTCTAAGTTCAGACGCGTCCGCCACTAGTTGGACCTCCGAGTTGCTCCTCCCGGCAAGGAGCTCGCTGTCGGTGTTGAGGAGCATCGGACCGTCCTCTGGAGCCCCGACCAGTGTATCCTGCCTCTCCGCCTAGGAAGCCGGCGGTTGGCCCGCTGGCGGCGACGCGAAGAGTGGCTGACACACTGGCGGCGGTGGGGCTGTTGTTGAGGCGCGTCGGCGGCGTTGATATCTGCGAGAGGAGGTCGCCGACCATTTTCCAGTATTCGCCGGCGTCTCTTGGGCTTCATCAGGGCGAGCGTGAGCAGTCAATGTGAGACGTAGGTTGGAGGGTTAGCCGGAAGGCGGGGAGGCGGTCAGGGATGGTGTGAGGGTGAGGGAGGGAGTGGACGGCAGCCGCCGGAGGATGGACGAGCCCGCCAGTGGGGGTTGGTAGAGAGGCGGAGAGGAGAACAGGGAGAGTGCGGGAGTGGGAGTAGGGGTCGACTGTTATCGTCGGAGGGTCCGCGGTCTGACAGTCGCCGAAGACAGGTCCGCCGGAGGGGGGGAAGACGGCCTTTGGGATGACAGACCTGCCGGAGGGGGGGAAGTCGGGCGGTTCTGGGCTCGCAAGTGGGTCGAAGGTTCGGATCGGGTGCGGGTGAAGTCGGGTTCAGATGGCTGCTGAGGTGGAACGGGTTCGCGGGTAGGATCCGAAATGGCTTGGCGAATTTTTTGGTGGTGGGTGTGTCGCTCACGTGCTGTCTCACGCGCTGCCCTGTGATGTACCCTGCCTGCGGCGAGCTGGCGTGCAGGCGTCCGTTCTTTCTGTGTCTGCGCCAGGTCTGGAGCTGCAGACGTCCTGCTGACTGACGCCACGGACTGCGATCGAACGGATCTCTGGCCGGCGACCACCTCCGCCCACGAGGTCGAGCCCGGCGAAGGCCGAAGACGGAGCATGAAGCGACCGGCACCTGAGCAGAGAGTCACGGCTGCCGGCAGGATGCAGTCTGGGCGGGCGTCGACCACCACCGAGGAGCGCGACAGGTCCGGCGAGCCTATTGGAGGGAGGATGACGGAGATGGGGTCGCCTATGTGTCGCGCCACCGCCATAACAACTTCGGTTCGTTGAAGGTGGAGCGGCAGGCCGAGGATGTCGACTGACCGGCGGATCCCAGATGGCGCCATGGTCGCGCCGTCGTCGACCTTCCATGGTCGCCACACGACCTCCGAGTGATCTTCAGAGATCTGCGGTAGGGTGGTCGGGGCCGCCAGGAGGGCGTCACGTTGGTGTACAGAGCCCGAGACCAACAACCAGAGCGCCGGCGACACGCGACTTAGGTGAAATGGCGGGGCCGCCCCAACTCCGGCGATGACTGCCGAGCGGAGCACTGCCAGGTCCGAAGGAGTTCCACTGACCTCGACGACGATACAGTCCTTGAGGAAGTCGACTCCTCGTTGGATCTCAGAGGACCACGGGATGGAGATGGTGATCGCCATGGCGCGGGAGCCATCCATCAGGGGCGCTGGGGTGGATGATGACGGCCGGTGGCCTTGGCCTGTTGCTGTGCGAGGACGCCTTGCCGTGTTAGGACACGACGACCGTCGGTGACCTTCTCCTCGACACAGGAGACAACGCAATGGACCAGAGCATTGACGAGCGAAGTGGCCCTCTCCTAAACAACTGTAGCAGCGTATTGGAGGCTCCCGGCGGTGGTTATGGCCTCTTCGAGTGCGAGCGAGGGTGGTCCAGCCATCCGGGGAGCATTGTTGCTTGCGACGCACGATGTAGAGCGTGTTGGCGAGATGGTGGTGCCGCCGGCAGGGACCGCCGGAGACGGAGGGTGGCGCCGCTGGCGGGGGCCGCCAGAGACGGAGGTGGCGCCTCCGGCAGGGGCTGCCGGAGACAAAGGTGTTGGTTGGTTACTTGCTCGTTTCTCACACTGAAACTCAGCTTATGCGAGAAACTGAAACTGCTTACTTTATATGAAAAAGATGAACAACAATCATCAAAAAGTGAGACGAATATCAAGAAAAATGCTGACAGATTTGGACTACACTAAATTTAATAGTCGTAAAGAGATTCATACAAAGATTGTGTTTCATATCAATCCAGAAATTCAGATATTATTGATACGATAGTCCACTAGTTTTCCATTGCTATATCTGCCATAAAAATCATGATGTATCGCCAGGCAATAATATAACACAAACAAAAGAAAACACTCATCTGGCATGAATAAGTTTCTTAGATAAAACAAATAGAGATACCTTAATTGTCTTGAGGGCTGAAGCAATATCCATGGCAGGACCTTTTTGTTTCTGTGGACAAAGGAGCTTCAAGTTATTGGCAGATACATGAATTTAGTTGCAATTTGCAGAACAAAAAAGGATTTATAGTATTGTGATGTTTCAGGCATATCGATATGATGTTTGCTAACAAAAAAAACAAGGCACCTAAAGTCCCTACAAAATAGTATCATGTAAAAAGCAAAACATAGAAATACATTTAGTTGACTTCATTCTTTCTCAAAAAAAAAAAAAAATAGTTAACTTCACAGGAACTTGGTTTATTTCAAGATGAAAATTACATCAAGACATTAATTATATAAATCTACAATGCACATCAACAAAGCACAACTATTTGGATATTTTAATAAAATCCAGATCAGTAATGCATTTAAATAATTTATTTCATCTTTCATGAAATAAATAGTTGTCCTTTGAATCATTTCATAGCATCTGATTTCTTTTTTCTATTCGGCTATCTTTCCTGAAATATTAATATACAAAAGAGAACATCTCCATACTTTCTTTTTCATTATAGGCTCTGTGTTGTACATAGGTTCACACAATTAAAGTTTATTTCTTTTTTTCGGATGAAAGTTAATTTCTTAGTTATTTTCTCTACTTCCCAAATCCAGTCAGCAATATTTCCCAATTATAAATTTTGTGGGAAACTGATAATTAACTGTTTATGATCTATTCTATCATTTAGAGCTTTTGTCAAGGCTCTTGATGAAACCTCTACTTACCTCATGTTCGCGCATTTGAAATGTCTTCATCCAGTTTTCTGAATCTCGTGTTCTTGGATCATCCTCCCCAAGCTGCTTTGCAAGTATATCATAAGTTTTTTTTTCTTGCTGCAATCAGAGGACCAAATCAGTTCTCTATTATACCATCCATGAAACATAGAAACCCATCAATAACTCTAAATAAAAGCACTTGCCTGTACTGATAGTTTGTAGGCGCCCATACAGTTATAAGCAAGCGCAAATGCATGATAGCATACTGCAGTCTGGATATGCTCAGGACCAAGAAGGCGCTCGTTCTTTTTCAATGCTTCTTGCAAATATCGGAGTGCAGCATTCATGTTTCCAGCCTCTTGGTACATCATGGCAACATTTATAAAAGTTGATGCAACATCAGGATGATTAGACCCAGATGTTAAGCTTAGTAAGAGCAATGTCCGAGACATGTGTCGTAAAGCAAGTTCTGTTTCGTTCATGCCATGATAGAAAAGGGCCATGTTGCCATAGCTGAAACAACGAGTAAGTTTAGTGAAAAATGGGGGCAAAAATCTGGGAAACATGGATGACAGAAGGCAATACCGTGTTACCTGTGTGCAGTATCAGGATGATCCAAACCAAGACAACGCTCATTTATGATAAGTTCTTTATGCTGATGGACAATGGCCCCTGCCATATCTCCAGCATGATATAAGATCATTGCTAGATACCTGATAAGATCAGAAATGTACAGTCATCATAAATATGATAAGATCAACAGCTACAATCTAACCGTATGAGAAACCAAGGCCAATTATAAGAAACAGTCTCATCTACATGTTAATATGCGTACAGATTAAAGAGGATGGAACTTAAATAGTTAGCTCAAGGTGCCAACTACACCAGAGATGACAAGAATGCTTGAACGCGCCATCTCCGCCTCCGTCTCCGGCAGTCCCTGCCGGCGGCGCCCAGTTCCGCCTCTGGCAAACCCTGCCAGCGGCGCCACCACAGTCGTACTCCCCCCCCCCCCACAATCATGCGACGGAATCTGCGCCTTGCAGCTGACGGTTGGGCGACCTTGTCGCGACCACCCGACGACCATCGCCACCAGCACCGACGCCCCTCCACGCGATGCTTCCGGTGCCTGGAGACCGGCCACTTCGCCAGCCTCTGCTCTGGCCCTCTTCGTTGCTTCTGCTGCAGGGGCGAAGGCCACAGGAGACTGGACTGTCCTCAGTCTCGCCGGGAATCGCCCCATGTCAATCCGGCGTCAGGACAGACCGCTGGAGCGCCGACCGCGACAACCACCGCCCCAGTTCCCTCAGTCACCATCCCGTGGTCGCCGGAGTTCCAGCGCAGAGTCGATTTCCTCCAGGAATGCCTCGTTGGGGAGATCAGCGACCCTCCCCCAGATCAAGCGATCCTCCGTTCATTCATCATTGCCGGAGTGGGAGCTTCTCCACCGTTTCACCTTAGTCGCATCAGCTCCCTGCTTTGGTTGCTCATCCCTGGCTCACCACATCAGAGGGACTTCCTCAAGGCGAATCCTTCATCC
This sequence comes from Pontederia crassipes, assembly GCA_030549335.1. NCBI lineage: Eukaryota > Viridiplantae > Streptophyta > Magnoliopsida > Commelinales > Pontederiaceae > Pontederia > Pontederia crassipes. The sequence goes on along the minus strand of JAUKPH010000018.1, from coordinate 8,185,148 downwards.
ATAGCTCCGGGCACTCATATCAGGTGGCGACAATGGAAACCTAAGGATGGGACATTCACAGCACCGTCGGCGACTCGATGCGCTGTCGACATCCTTGGCCTGCCCCTTCATCTTCTCCAGCCAGAGGTGGTCTTGGAGGTGGCGAGGCAGCTCGGGAACCCCCTTTCATGCTCGCTTCCGCCGCTTGGCTCGCCGGATGTCTCCACCGCCACTGTTGAAGTTGATCTGCGCCCTGGGCTCCGCGTCCCTCCAAAGCTCACGCTGCACGCGGGCACCGGAAGCTTCCTTCTCCGGCTCAGGCGCGCCGGCAGCGCCTCTTCGTGGGCGGATGTCGTAATGGGTCAGCCTGCCCTGTCTCCGCGGTCGTCAGCCACCAGAGGTCCGCAGGCGAGCCAGCCTGTCCAACACCAGGGCGTCAGACGATCGCAGCAGAGCCGGACCTCGGACGCCCGTATCAATATTCAAAATCCCTCCCCCCATGCACCTCTAGTCGAGCCGAACCTGCAACCTCCCCCCAATCACAACTCATCGAACCTGGCCCCACCAAACCAGCAACCCACCTCCACTCCACCATCCCAGTTAACCTCACATCCAATCGTAGCCCAACCCACCTTCACCCCACTACACCAGAACCCATCCAATACTCAGCCTGTATCTGACCAAACCGCCCAACTGAGACGCACCCAAGCTGAACCTGAGTCCAACACTAATTCTCAGACCAGGACGCGACCTGACCTGCTCGTGTCCTCCATCACCTCCGGCCCTGTTCCAATGCGCATCCTCCTCCATCCCGACAAACTGCCGGCAGCACTGTTCAAGCAGGCTCGCAGCTATCAGCTCGAAATTGTGTCGCCTCCGCCTTCGCCGACAGCGTCTCCCACCCTCCGCCAAACGCCGAGAGCTCCTTCACCTCCTCCACCTCTCTTATCTCCACTGGCGGCTCACCCTCCCCCAGCCAACAACAACCGCCAGCCAGCAACCAGCTGACGTCCCCCCTCCCCTCCCCTTCCCCACCCCCTCAGGCTCCTCATCAACACTCATCCCTCATCACCAGCCAGTCGCCATCAGACCCTCCACCTCCTCTGTTATCGCCGGTGGCGCCACTCCTCTGCTGCACGCCGACACCATCCCCTTCGGCCCAGGCTTTGCAGGCGTCTCTCATCCCCAGCCACCTGCCATCCCCCCCTTCCCCCCCACTCCCGACAGTAACCCTCCAAAGGCTCGACCTCCCCCCCATTCCACCCATCTCGGGCAGCCATGACTGTCGGGCTCCCTCTGACAACAGCCTGCACAGCCCGGATGGGGGCATCGGAGTGCAATATTATCGGCGGCGGCGCCTGCTGCCTGGAGATACCTCCCTATCCACACTGCCAGATAGTGATGCTCGACCGCCTGCCTCCCCCCTCTTGCTGAATGCTTTCAGCGCGGCAGAGCTGGCTGGCGACCATTGCCCCCCTATAGATGAACCAGAAGAAGAAGTGAGACAGATGGCAGCTGCAGCTGGTTTCCGCTACCTGGGCAGGAGGCCTAGAGCGCATGCAGAGGCCACATGGAGGCTCAGAAGACCATTACATCGCCTAGCGCCAAGAAGAAGGGTAACGGGAGACAGGAGTTCCCGCATGCGGGGGGGAACCACAGTCTCCTTATGAAGGTCCTCACCTGGAACGTCCGTGGCCTTGGCGACGTGGGGAGACGTCGCACCCTTTGCCGCTATATCAAAGAATGGGGGGCGGATGTGGTGCTCCTTCGGGAGACCAAGTTATCGGACTGCACCTCGGTGATGTGGAGACAGATTGGGGGCCCTCACATTTCTGAGTTTCTCTCTCTCAGCGCTATCGGCCAGTCAGGTGGATGTATCATTGGCTGGCGGGCAGACCAGTTCACTTTGGTTGATTCCTGGCTAGATCGGTTTTCCTTGTCTGCACACCTTCGCCAGAGTAGGGATGGCTGCTCATATCTGTTGCCTTGTGTCTACGGCCCATGTTCATCATCTCTTCGTGCCACCATGTGGGACGAGCTCGGGGCTGTCCGCACTCGCCTCCCAGATGTTCGATGGCTGTTAGGGGGTGACTTTAATGTCATGCTTGATATGGAGGACCGGCCTACTATCCGTCAGGGGAGGGACTCCCTCCCCCGCGGAGGAATTCAGAGACTTTATTGATTCTCAGGAGTTGGTGGATTTCCCTGCCACCAACTGCAGATTTACTTGGCGTAGCACGGCTACACCCACGGCGAGGTCGAGGCTAGATAGATTTCTGGGATCGCTTGAGCTAGCCGAGGCTCACCAGTTGGCAGATGTTCAGGCGCTGGACAGACCTTTCTCGGACCACACTCCACTTTTGTGGAGGTCCAATGACGGTCAACCCCAGCGTTCTCTTTTTAGATTTGAGCGATCTTGGCTCTTGGAGGACGGTTTCCGACAGGCGGTTATTGATCATTGGCAGTGTTCCGGTGTCTGATTCCGCCGCTAGGATGCTCTCCACCAGGTTGGACAGCTTGCGGTCTTTCCTTTGGACTTTTCGGAGGCAAGTCCGGGAGGACAAAGACAGGCGCCGGACAGAGGCATTGGGGATTATCACGCAGATGGACCGATTGGAGGACGATCGCCACCTCACGGAGGTGGAGCTTGCAGAGCGTAGGCGTGCTCGGCAGACCATTCAACTTGAGGACAGATTGGTGGAAATTCAGTGGAGGCAACGCTCTCGACAGTCTTGGCTTCGGGAAGGCGACGCAAACACTCATTTTTTTCCACCTATATGCCAGCTCCCACCGGAGGGTGAACAGGATTGACCGACTGGAGATCCAGGGGCAACAGATTGTTGGACAGCAGCCCATCGGGACAGCATTGCTTCTTTTTATCGGGAGTTTTACAGGCGGCAACCTCCGGGCTCCTGGAGGTGGACCCCTGGAGACATCCCCACTCTTACTGATGCTGAGTCTTCTATTCTATCACAGGCCATCACGGAGGATGAGGTGACCCAGGCACTCGGGGACCTCAATGCAGATGCATCGCCAGGCCCAGACGGCTTCCCACTCTTTTTCTACAAAGAGTTTTGGGCTACCCTCCGTGGGGATGTGATGGATGTCATTCAGGAGTTTGTTGGTGGGAATCGGGGCTTCGAGCGCCTCAATCGTTTTTGCTCTTCATGCTGTCCAAGCGCACGCCGGCGGAGCGTGTTGAGGACTACAGGCCGATAGCCATATCTAATGCCATCTACCTTCTGGTGGCTAGGGTATTGACTAATCGGCTTCGGGAGGTGCTTCCTTACCTCATTCATCCGACACAGTCAGCGTTCATTCGAGGCCGTGGTATCGCCGACAGCTACTCCATTGCTACAGAGATCATAGCACACTGGAAGAGGACCGAGCCCCCGCCTTCCTATGGAAGGTAGATTTCTCTAAGGCTTACGACACTGTTTCATGGTCATTTCTTTGGCATTCTCTACAGGTTAGAGGCTTTCCGGCGACTTGGATCACGTGGATGAAGCGCTGCATCACTACTGCTTCATTCTCTGTCTTGGTCAATAGGACTCTAGCTGGTGGCTAGGTACAACCCCAGAGGGGGGTTCGACAGGGCTGCCCGCTCGCTCCTATCCTCTTCGTGCTAGCTGTTGACGCCTTAGCCAGATGCACCCAGGCTTCGTGTGGGGCCGGGCTACTCACAGGTTTCGCCGACAGTCTTGTTCCCATCCTACAGTATGCTGATGACACTGTCTTCTTCATGGAGGGCTCAGTCCAGGAGGCCAGACGGGTGGCTATTTTAGTGGAGCTTTTTGGTGCCGCTTCGGGTCTCCAGATCAACCATGCCAAGTCTTCATTCATCCCCTTTGGCATGGTCCAAGCAGTCGCTGATCGTTGTGCGGCAGAGCTCCATACTCCGATTAGTACTCTACCGCTCACGTATTTGGGTCTTTCACTTTCCGACCGACGCATAGGTTCCCGAGGTTGGACTCCGGTTATTCAGTGACTTGAGCACAGACTCCATGGGTGGACATCGAGATTATTATCACGGGGTGGCCGGCTTGTTCTTCTCCGATCTGTTCTCTCGGCTTTACCCATCTACTACATGTCGGTTCTGTTGATGCCTGGTCAGGTACTGAGACGGATTGATTCACTAAGGAGCAGGTTCTTTTGGCAGGGGTGCGACCCTGACCGCCGGGGAGTCCATTTGGTTGCATGGGACATTGTCTGCAGGCCCACGACTCGGGGGGGGCCTTGGAGTCCGCGACCTCCGCATCACCAACTGAGCTCTCCTTGCCCGGTGGGTGGGTCGGATCATGGGGCCAGTTGACAGTCTTTGGAGAACAGTGTTCTTTACATGCTATGGGCAGGACCTATCATGGGAGTCTAGACCTGTTCTTCCTAGGGGGGCGTCATACTTCTGGAGGGGTGTGGCATCTATTCTCCCTCGGGTACGTCCGTTTATGGTTCCCTCCCTTGGCTCTGGGCAGGTTTTCTCCTTTTGGTAGCACGATTGGATCCCTGGTCGGCCCTTATCCGTGGCTTTCCCTCGGCTATATGCCTTAGCCACACATCCGGGCGCGACTGTCGCAGAGACTTGGGCTGACACTGATGATAGGGGCACTGGTTCTTGGTCCCCCATCTTTGGCCCTGCACTCTCGGATCAGCGTTTCTTGGAGCTCCTGGTTCTTTTTCAGCAGGTGGCCCCAGCCCGCCCAAACCCTTCCAGGTCCGATGGGTGGACATGGGTGTCAGACTCCTTCTCAGCTCGCAGCCTTTATCTCCGCTTTCTTCCTGCATTGCCACCCTCTATACACTCTGGGCTGACTGTAGACTGATATGACGACTCCGGGTGCCATTGAAAGTCAAGATTTTTGCTTGGCTCATGCGGCGTGACAGGCTCCTCACCAGGGTATACAGATCAAGATGGGCACCACACGCAGACATATCTTGCCCCTTGTGCGGAGATTCAGCGGAGGATACTGATCACCTTTTCTTCAGCTGCAGGGTATCTCAAGACTTGTGGTCGAGGATGGGTACATGGGAGCCGCTGACCACCTCCCCTTATGAGGCTGTGACTTTCTGGCACGCACTCCGCACTCGGGCTGGGCAGCGGCTATCATGGCGTGTTTTGTTGGCATCCTTTTTGGCAGGTGCCTGGGCCATTTGGCTTCAGCGCAACCGGATCATTTTTTGCGAGGAGCAAGTTTTCATTGATAATATTGTATCTCATGCTTCCTTTCTTATCCGGGAGTGGGGTTTCGGTTAGCTATTGTACACCCCCCCGTGTTGGCGCTCTCTTCTTGAGAGCTCATTTTTGTACATGACTTTTGCTCTTATAGTTGTTATATGCATACCTGGATGACATCCAAAATGGAAGTCATCCTTTTCCCTCTCAAAAAAAAAAAAACATCGTTTCCACAATAAAGTTTAAGTATAAATGATTCTGCCTTAAAGAGTTTATTTCTTCAAGACCACAATCACTGAAGTTGGAAAAGCCAGATTACAGTACCATTTTTTTAGTGAAATCCTCTAAAAAAGTTTTGAGCAGAATCAACCTAATAATGAAATAAATGAACTAACCTGCAACAGTTGGAAACATCCCGATGTATAGGACCTGTAACCTGCAATTGACAGCTTCTGAGTTCTGAGGGCTTGAAAGAATAGACGTCACAAATTCGAAGGAAAAAAAAACAACTGCAAACCTGTTGAAGCACAGTGAATGCCTCAGAAAAAAAGGTGTGAGCCTCATTTAACAGTCCCTGCAACAGTATGATAATGTTAATGTTTGAAGAAAATTTCAAAAAAAATTGAAGGGAATGATATTGTTAATTTTGAGCCAAACACTTTACATCCAAAGGCATTAACAAATATTGTGCACAAAAAATTATGAGCACCTCAGCTAGTCTAGCTTTCCCTGCCCCCATAAGTTCCCTTGCTTCTGAGCATGATGGAATTGAATGCTTTGTTACTGGTTGTAGATCTAAAATATCGGAGCTCTGAAATGGTGTTGTAGACTCAAGATCATACTTCCATGCTGCAATCTTTATCCCTACCTGTTGCAGGTACAAAGAAATGGTACACGACCATAATGAATATACGCAAAGGCAAGATAAGCTACACTGCTTCAGTGATGAGTCTTTGAAGGAAATAAATCAATGTGGAAAGTGAAGTTGTGAAATGTAGAATACATTTTTTTTTCTTTTTGAGATGATATGTCCATAACTGTTATGGAGAATCCTTCTAAAAAAAATGCTAAGGGCAATTATCGTCTAACAACAACAACAACAACAACAAAGCCTTATCCCACTAAGTGGGGTCGGCTACATGGCTCATACGACGTCATGTTAAATTTGATGTGCTAACCAATTTTCTTAAAAGCTTAAGCCATTAGGAAGAGCAACATCATTTATTTTATATTCTTAACACTCCCGCTCACGTGTGGACTGCGGACAACTTTTGGTCTAGCCCAAGCCCAATACGTGAACAACTAAGGGAGGAAATTACTTTTTAATAAGAGCTTAACGAGGTTTGAACTCAGGACCTCTAGCTTTGATACCATGTTAAATTTGATGTGCTGACCAATTTTTCAAAAAGCTTAAGCCATTAGAAAGAGCAACATCATTTATTTTATATTCATAGCAAATCACATAAGAACCTTAATCTGAAAAGTTGTCACCTCACACTTTCAATTATTTTCATCTTATCAAGTTGATAATTGATCATTAAATAAATATATTGTAATGAAGAAATCAAACATACTTAATGGGATAACACGATCAATATCTGGATAGCAGAGATAAATAGCACTAACTATAAAGAAGGATTCACCTTTTGACAGAGATTACGGACAACCGCAACCTTTTTCACACGCAGTTTTGCATCCTCTTCTAGCTCAAACTTCATTTAATTGAAAGCAGTTTCAGTAAGTAAAAGTGGACATTTTTAATACGAGAAGGACCGCAAAAAATGTCACCTGATATTTGAACTTCGTAAACTCTTGAATATAACACCACAAACTTTCGGAAGCCAAAGACATATATGCTGAGTGGCTTTCTTTAGAAGATGTTCCATGGCTTGATCTCCTTTGAACCTTTACAGATTTATGAGTAAATTCTTTGTTTTGTTGTGCCTGGCAAATGTTACATCATTAGATTAGCAAAATATCGTCCAAATAACTAATAGTAAATAAAATCTCTCAAAAAACTAATAATAAATTGAAAGTAAAGCATAGCAGAATTAACAATTAGTGCAACAACATAAAATGAAAACAATTAATGATTTTAAGACATTAAAGCATAAAACTATAAAAGAAAGCATAAAAACAAGAACTGGTAGTCAAATGCACGAGGACCAAAAAATAGAGACATTTAACTTCTTGTATGGTATTTCTTCACTCTGCGGCTCTCCTAAGTCCAACATAAACAGAACAAATAAAACCCTGTGGGTCCCGATTTGTAAACTTGAAATTTCACATTGAATTCTAAAAGCTCAATAAATTGACAAATGGCCAGACTGTTTTATATTTTACAAATTTAACTCTACTGATGCAATGATCAGAATGTTCAATGTTTAAACTTACATCACGTGTTAATCTACCTGGACTATTAAGAAACTTTTCATTCCCTATTATGTATTTCAGGTAAAGCAAAAGCTGACTATTCCATTAAAGAAGGGGCCTTCTGATATTTTATATAAAGAAATCAAATCAGAGCTTTCAGTGAAGCAATCTAATTTGAGAGTAATAGACAACAACCTTGGACAAACTAGATCTTTAAAGAATAAATATTCAGTAATTAATTCAGAAGAAATGGAACCAATTTTCTGCCTCGTGATAAATTAGCCATTGGAGAACCAATAGCATTTAGACAGTTTTCTAAAGAAGCAAGGAACATGTTGACCGATATTATGGAATCATCCATGTGAACATCATGTTACTAATTGGATACTTTTAGGAGGTTAGTCGTTGGAGTTTTATCCATTGGTTAAGCTTAATTTTCTGTTGGAGTGCTCTCAACCTTAAAGGGGGACTTATTAGGTGGGTGGCTTCTCTCCTTTTTATTTTCTCCCTCTCTCATATTAATGGCCCATCACATAGCATAGCAATGACCACCTCCGACTACCATGTTTGCTCTGAGATAGTATATAATTTTTAGACAACTCTCTTCTATACAAAAAGAAAATAGTCATGTCCAACCAATCACATTATGACTTATTGGGTGTGTGGCTTCTCTCCTATCATTCTATCTCCCTTTCTATGGATTTTGGGTTTTGGTCACTCGTACACCTCTACAGTATAATAAGTTAGATAGCAAGTTGACAAGTAGTTATTGTTTTACCCTTCAAAAAAAAATCAAAACATAAAGCTTCACTAATGAATTCAGAAGAAATGGCATCTATGGCAAATTAGTCACGTCAAAGCAATCACATTACGAAGGGGATACATTCAAAAATTGGGATCACCTTTTTCCAGGAAAATGTTTCCAAGTAGGCAGTCATAAGAATCAAGTAATTGTTGATTTGCTGATTTTTACAACGTAATGGATAAAGTAGGGTTTTCCCATGAACATAATATCCACAACCAACAAATTACACTTTCCTCAGGGAAACAATACAGATATGTAGACAGATTTTATCATTGTGTGTCTCAACAAACAAACAATAAAAATATGCACACATTGGATCACTGATGGCTTTGCCATCGTTCAAATGCATCCACCCAAACATGGGAGTTTAAAAATGAGGACAAGACCTTCTTTAATGTCTTAGATTGCATGTCATTTGTGCTTCTCCTAGTGCCAGTTGGTGAAACATGTCCAAAAAGACAATTGAAGAAATGGGCAATGGCTGGACTAAGATCATGATCCTGTGTTTCCCTGAGCACATCCTGCAAAGCAAATAACCCAAAGATATAATAAATAAACAAAATAATACATCAGCATAAAAAAATAAAAGATCTACAAGAGTAAATAATAACATGAGATAGATGAAGCTGGTGTCTAGTGCTTATATCATGGGTGAATCTCAATTGTTATAAGCATTATCTTTCATTAGCAAAATTACTTTTTTTTAGAGTTAGGCCAATTAATTGAGTGGCCTTCAATAGAAAGGCGAGGAAGATAAGCACATGACACTGAAATAAGAGTCCACAAAGACAAAATACATTGATGCACATGAATGCAAATGCTTAAATTGGATATGTTAAATTAAACCTTTAGAATATGCTTTGCCGATCTAACAATAATCTCAGTGTTGCAGAGATCCCACAAGTGAGAGATATGTTTCACCATGCCAGCAACCTGAGAATAAAAGGAGATTCAGTATATTTTTTCGATATGGATAAAAGACCCATTGAACAAGATTACCTTTCCAAGATATCGAATGTTTATCCCATTAGCATGCAGGGCATCGGTTAATGATTGACCGTCCATAGGTGAGATCTCCAGAGAGCAAAGATCTTGAATAAATTTTGGGAGAACAATATCAAGGAGATAAGTTGCAATTTTTTTAGCAATTGCTTCATCGGATGCAACTTCCTATTAACAGAATGAATATGAAAAAAAGTGCATGAAAGGTAGATTAAGTGAGTAGTAGTTAAGTACTGTGTGATCATGTAAATCCAGATTACCTCTTCACACCCTGCCAATTTAAACTCAGTGAAAACATTCGGGTTGAAAACTATCTCTGCAACCGGCACCCCATGCATCTCATGTTCTTTAACTTCCATCAAATCCTTGGATGCTTCCACAGGAGCATCCTACATGAACAGAAATATTTGACGTTTGTGATTCCAGTAGAGAAGCTAAAAGAAAAGTAGAATGACTGTTAATCCTCTGAACTAATGGCTCTTTCCGCTCAAGGCTGCAATGCCCCTTACGGATGTGAACTTTTGCCCAACAAAGTAATAGCATGCCACAAGTGCATCTTGGTGCACTCTAATGCGATGCAACCTTTCCAATGCTGATTAAATCCCATCAGGAAGTTATTGCTTTCCTGCTTAGCAACTATTGTGCTTCTATCAGACACATTATATGAACTTCAAATGTCATAGAATGGGTTGGTCATGTCAATGCCTATGGTGATGACTATCAAGCATAGTGGCCCAAATCCTCATGTCCTTTCCAAAAGATAAAAAAGGTCTTTGATCCAACTATCATTACTAATAATATGCAAAGTATTTCAATTCTTGACCAACCCCCCCAACAGATCCCACACACACAAACACGCGCGGCAGTGCGACAACCCCTGCCGGAGGCACCACTACCGTCACCACCTCGCGTCCAACACCGCCAACTCTCACCTCTTCATCCAAACTCCCTGCACAATCCCAGGAGACCAAAACTGCAACAATAGGACGGTGACTGGGCAACCTCTTACGGGCGACCTGCTCCACAAGCTCGCCGACGCCCACAGAACACTAAATGCTTCAGATGTCTCGGCGACAGCCACTATGCCCGCTTATGTTTTGGCCCAGTGCTCTGCCAACAATAAGGAAAGGAGGGGCACTGGCAGGCCACCTGCCCCAGCACATGATCCCAAAAGAACATCACAGTCACGGCCACCCCTGAATCCCCTTTCGCCTTGCAGAAAACAACGTTCTATGGTCGCCGGAGCTGCAACATAATGTAGACCTCCAGGGATGTGTGGTTGGCGACATACGCGGAGACCCTGTCGACCAGATCCAGTTTGAGACAGCCCTCATTGCGAACATCAGGGTGGCCATGTCAATGCACCTCAACCGAGTGTCCCTGTGATCATGGCTACTCATGTTTGGCTCCCCACAACAGCATGAGGAGCTCTGGCCAACCGTTCTCCAGTTCTCTCCTGCAGGGGGGCTCAGTGAGATGGCGGCCATGGTCAGAGCAAGAAGGTTCAAGGGAAGCTCCACCACCAATCAAATGCAACATGGAAATCCAGGGCATTCCAGTCCATCTCCTCTGGCTAAAGATCATCGTGAAAGTTGTGGCTGTCTTCAGAGACCTCATGTCCGTCGCCATCCCCTCAGTCAGCTCGTGGGATCTTTCCAATCTCTTTCATTGTCGGAATGAGCCCAGGTCACTGCAATCCTCTGATGGCTACTCTATGCATCGGCACTGGCAGGCATCACCTTCGGCTGAGGTCCATGGTGTCATTAAACTCGTGGGCTGATGTCATCCACAGCCGGCCACCGGTCTCCCCCTCAGCCATGTACCAAAGTGGGATCCGTACCACGTCACCAGTTCTGCCTCCAGGATGGCGGGGGAGCGTGTCGACCATCAAAACCCAGCCCTTACCAGCCCTCTCATCCCCAGATGCCAGCTCACCCCTCTCAAGAACCCATGTGCTGAACCGTCCATTATGGTGTCAGGTTCAGCACAACACCCGACCCAACTACCTCCTGACCTAAAGTGGACACCCTACTCACTACATACACCTTGACCCAACCCATCCCACATCTGACCCAACCCAAACCCCATGGCTCCACCCACCCTCACCAGGAAACCCCGTTCCACCCCTGCGACACACCACTCTGCACCGCTTCTCTCCCGAATCGCCACCCACCCGTGCCCCACATTAATCTCTCCCAGGGACATGACACCAGCCCACCGTCACCACCTTGACATTGTTCCTCCCCCCTGTGCCCTACCTACTAGCCTGAGCCCATCATTATGCCTCCCATTATCAGCTTTGCTGGTCCAGCGACCAGCCTCACCTCAAGCGGTCAGCAGACCTCCCATCGCACCCGACAATACCCCACATTGATGGCCGATGCACAGCACAGGACTGGAGTACCCCATGGACGGCCAATACGAGCATGTAGACAACACATCATGTCGCAACCTCCGTCGATTCATCTCACCTTTCATGTCGCCACCGGCCATCAACCTCATCGACATTGCCAACCACGGTCGCCGATGGAGATGGGTGGCCTACCCCCCGGCCAATCCCACCACCAAGACAGGGGCTGCCGATTTCTTCTCGGGCCAGGCGGAGTAGGAAATAAACATTGTGGTTTCATGAGCACCCGCTGTCAATCCTGTGCTCGACCAGATGCCAACAAGAGGCTGGTCCCACACTGAGCACTGCAGCGACTGCTTGCATACTCTCAGGCCAACCCAAGGACTGCTGTCCTTGGTACGTGGCTCTATTTCCTCATGAAGGTCCTTACATGGAATCTACGCAGCCTCGGCGATGTCGAGAAATTCCAAACGCTTGGCCGCCACTTACAGGTGTGGGACGCTTATGTGGTTCTCCTACAAGAAACAAAGCTCTTGGGATGCAATTCCGCAATATGGGGACAGATAGAGGGATCTCGCATTTCATAGCACTTGAGCACTCCGGGGGTGCGTCATCGTATGGCGTGTCAACCTTTTTTGTTTCAGAGGAGTCGTGGACAACCAAATTCTACTTATCGCGCCGACCTTTTTGTTTCGGAGGGGTCGTGGACAACCAAATTCTCATTATCAACACATCTACCTGGAGTTGCGCGGATGGTCAGGTATACCTTACTACCTTATATCCTGCATCTATGGCCCTAGTTAGCATCCTTGTGAGGCACACTATGGGAGGAGTTTGGAGCGCCCGCTTCCCACCTCACGGAGGCCAGATGGTTGCTCGTGTGATTTCAATGTCAGTCTCGACATGAAGGACCGCCCCATCAGCCGACATGAGGACTCTGGCAACGAGGAGTTCAAAGATTTCATTGTCACTATCACTGCTTGACTTCCTGGCAACCAACTGCAAATTCACATGGAGCACAATGACCACATCAGCTAGGTCACAGATTGACAGGTTTCTCGAATCCATTGACATAATGACCACATGGCTGATGTACAGGCATTGGAGCGCCCATTCTCGTACAACACACGACTCCTGTGGTGGTCCTGTTTTTACTTGTTTTTCACCAAACAATAGTGCCTCCTATTTTAATCAAGGTAGGCAATACAAGAAGAGAGAATATTACTCCAGAAAATCAAGGATATTATCCCAAAATATCTAAGATACTATCTCAAGAAATCTGGGATACTAATCCTAACTAATATTACAAAGATATGCGATGATATGAAAAGATATGGAAAGATATGAAAAGATATGAAGAGATATGCAAATCATATCTCAACACTCCCCCTCGAGCTGAAGTGTAAATATCATTTATATAACCAAGAGTTTCTTCTTGGGAAGCTCTTTAGTAAAGATGTCAGCTAGTTGATCTTCAATGGCCAAGTGTGGAGTGGATATCTTTTTAGTCGTAATAGCATCACGAATGAAGTGACAGTCCACTTCTATGTGTTTAGTCCTCTCATGAAACACAGGATTGTTTGCACTAAATATTGCAGCCTTGTTATCACAATACATAGGTACTGGAGAAGTAATAGAAATTCCAAAATCACGTAGAAGAGAGATGACCCATAAGAGTTCACATGTAGTATGAGCCATTGCCCTATATTCTGACTCAGCGCTAGAAAGTGAGACCGCATCTTGTTTCTTGCTGCGCCACATTACAAGATTTCCACCAACACAAGTACAATAACCAATGGTTGATCTTTTATCTTCATGAGCCTCGGCATAATTTGCATCAGAATAACCCCACTTTTAAATGTCCATGATTTTTTAAGTGAAGACCTTTCCCTGAAGAGGCTTTTAGATATCGTAAAGCCTGACATACACCTGCCCAATGTACTTCACGTGATTCTTGCATAAATTGGCTTAGGCGACCAACGGCATAAGAAATATCAGGACGAAGAAGTTTACCAACCATAGTTCTATATCTGGTGACATCTTCTAGAATAGGATTGCTCAAATCAGCTTGAGGCAGTTGGGGATCCATAGAAATGGTGGCTATTTTATAGCTCATCATACCAACTTCCTTTAATAAGTCCAAGACATATTTCCTTTGAGAGAGAATGAACCCATCATCAACTGATTTACTTCAACGCCTAAGAAGTATTTTATTAGACCAAGATCTTTGGTCACAAACTGTGATTGCAAAAACTTCTTTGCTGCCAAAATACCGTCAGTGTCACTACCAGATATTAATGACTGAACCTTTAGAAGCCATATTCTTCAATAGCTCTGTTGAATTTTTCAAACCATGCTCTTTGACTTTGTTTGAGTCCATAGCCATAGATTGTTTTTCTTCAACTTGCAAATCTTTGAACACTCCCCCTGAGTAATATACCTAGGCGGCTGTTCCATGTAAACCTCTTCAGTAAAATCACCATATAAGAAAGCATTTTTAACATCAAGTTGGTGAACTTGCCACCCAGAGTTGATAGCAACAGAAAGTAAGATTCGAACAGACTTAAGGCAAGCAACTGGAGAGAAAATCTCAAAATAATCTACTTCATATGTTTGGGTGTAACCTTTGGCTACTAAACAAGCCTTATAACGATCAACCGACCCATCAAGGAGATACTTTAAGGTGAACACCCACCGACAACCAACTATGTCAGTTGGGAGGTTTACAAGTTCCCAAGTCTCTCTAGATTGCAGAGCGGACATCTCCTCATCCATAGCAGTTTTCCAGCACGAATGGTGGAATGCCCCAGAATGGTTGCGGGGAATAAAATGACTATCAAGAGAAGCTGAAAAAACTTTGGCAGCAGGAGACAAATGATCAGGAGTCATAAAATTAGATAGAGGATATTTCACACAAGACCATATACCCTTGTGATGTGCAATAGGAACATCTAAAAAATGAGTTACCTGAGGAGGATCTCCTGCTAACAAGTCAGGACTGTATGGAGGATTGCGTGATGGAATCGTGGAGAGTGATTCATCATCAAGGTCAAGTGGAGGTTGAGGAGGTTGATGAGTATGTTGAGGGCTATAAACTTTCAGGGGCGGTTCAAACGATGGAGGAGACTGTGACTGTTGTGACAGTAGATCCTATAATGGGTCAGGAATTGGAATTAGATGACCCTCATGGTTATTCGCAAGGTCCGGAAAGTAAGGTTTGCCTTCGAAAAAGGTAACATCAGCACTAATATAGGACCTGCGAGAAGTAGGATCATAGCACCCGTAACCTTTTTGAGTTCGTGAGTACCCCAAAAAAATGCACTTGATTGTTCTAGGAGCTAACTTATCAGTGTGAAAGAGATGAACAAAACATTGACATCCGAAAACACGAGGGACAGCAAACAAAAACTTTCCTGGGAAAAGGAGATGGAATGGAATTTGTCCATTGAGAACTGATGATGAAACTCGATTAATGAGATAACCCGCGGTGAGAACGGCATCTGGCCAATAGGTGGAGGGTACCTTCATATGGAGGAGGGTGCGAGCAACATCCGGCAAGTGGCGAAGTTTTCGTTCAGCAACGCCATTTTGTTAAGATGTTTTTACACAGGAAGTTTGATGAATTACACCAACAGATTTAAAAAATAATGAAACTCTAGTCCATTGTCGCTACGAAAGATTTTAATAGAGGTATAGAATTGGATTTTTATTTCTATAAAAAATTCTCGAATAATTTGAGGTTCTGTCTTATTTTGCAACATATAAACCCAAGTTACTCTAGAAAAATCATCTACTAAAATCA
This sequence comes from Pontederia crassipes, assembly GCA_030549335.1. Lineage (NCBI taxonomy): Eukaryota > Viridiplantae > Streptophyta > Magnoliopsida > Commelinales > Pontederiaceae > Pontederia > Pontederia crassipes. The sequence goes on along the minus strand of JAUKPH010000018.1, from coordinate 8,169,667 downwards.
AGAAAAATTTGAAATGCCTATTGATGGAAACTCGACAAGGACCCCACAAATCAGCATGCACTAGTAAAAAATGGACTTTTCTCTCGTTTGTTAAGACGAGGTGGAAAAACAGTACGATGATGCTTTCTTATTTGACAAGCCTCACACTCAAGAACCTCAGTATTTGAAATGTTAGGAAATTGTTGACGAAGAACTGTCAAACTAGGATGACCTAGGCGGCGATGGAGTTGTAGGGAAATGCTGGTAGTGTAGGTTGTGGGATTGTGGGTAGATGCAACAACAACAACAACAACAAAACCTTATCCCACTAGGTGGATTGTGGGTAGATGGTTGGAGATAATAGAGTCCATCACGTTCAAATCCTCCACCAATCTGCCTTATCGTTTGGAGATCCTGTAGAACGAAGAAAGAGTCATAAAAAAGTGCTCGACAATTTAAGGATTTTGTAGTTGACTGATCAAAAGAAGGTTAAGAGCAAACTTTGGAGCATACATAACATTATCAAGGGAGAGGTCACAATTAATAGAAACTGTGCCAAGGCCAGAGACCGGAGAGAGAGAACCATCAACCACTTTAACATTAAGAGGAATCGATAGAGATTTGAGGGATGAGAAGAAAGAGGCATCACCTGTTATGTCTGAGGAGGCACCCGAATCGGCAATCTAGTCAGATTGAGAACTAGTAGAGAGAACAAGAGTACCTGAATGATGCATTACAGCAGCACCAGTTGACGGAGATGCAGATTCAGTGATAGACAAAGAACGAAGGCGATCATATTCTTCTTTTGATATTAAAATATCCGACTCAGTAGTGGCAGCATGAACCTTTGGATGATCAGCAGGATATCCAAACTTTTCCCAGCAACGGTCAGAGGGATGATCGGATCAATGACAGTGGTCACAAAAGAATTTACCACGTCCTCCAGAGTCGCTCCCTCTTCCACGTCCACGGCCTTTGCCTTTGTCAGGGGAAAATCCTCTTCCTCTTCCACGTGTAGCAAGTGCAGATGCATCCGTATGAGGAGATAAATCATCAATACGGGAGAGTCGAGCATAGATTTCTTCAGGGGTCGGAATAGTTTCCTGTGTCATCAACTGATCTTTGACCGATTTATATTCAGGACCAAGACTAGAGAGAAACTGAACGGATCTAATTTGATCACGTTGTTCTGCCAACACTTTGATATCTGCAGAAAGAGGCTGATAGATATCCTGCTCATTCCTCAATGTCCCAAAATAATTTACTAACGTCTGATCATTTTTCTTGCATGATTGGATTTCTTCAAGAACCTTGTAAAGGAGAGATATATTGCTTTTACAAGAGTGAAGTTTTTGAAGTACCTCCCACATAGTCTTGGCTGACCTATAAGCCATGACCTGTTTGGTAACAGATTCGGTCATGCTATTGAGCATGAGGCGACCCAATCATTGTCGGCATCCCAATCTTCTGTACGTTCTTCAGATTTGGTGAGGATATGCTTCTTCCTGTGGGACCCTACATAGCGCTCAAAAGTCGTGGACCAGAGGAGATAATTGGTACCATCAAGTTTAATATTGATACCGAGTGGAGTGCTAAGGGTGGATTTAACACCAGAATTGCTAGATTCAGCTTTCTAATCTGCCATAGTTGAGCACGATAGGTTCCACAGAAAAAAAAGGTCAAGCCCCGATCTTAAGAACTATGGACATAGTGCGATGATGAGGAGGAAAGGGAGAAGAACAGTGACCAGATCGTTACTGCTCTCATACCATGTTGAGAAACATGTTTTTACTTGTTTTTCACCAAACACTAGTGCCTCCTATTTATAATCTAGGTAGGCAATAAGGGAGAATATTACTCCAGAAAATCAAGGAATTCCAAAATATCTGAGATACTAATCCTAACTAATATTACAAAGATATGAAAAGATATGAAGAGATGCAAATCATATCTCAACACTCTCAGGCCAACCCAAGGATTGTTGTCCTTGGTACGTGGCTTTGTTTCCACATGAAGGTCTTTACATGGAATCTACACAGCCTCGGCGATGTGGAGAAATTCCAAACGCTTGGCCGCCACTTACAGGTGTGGGACGCTTATGTGGTTCTCCTACAAGAAACAAAGCTCTTGGGATGCAATTCCGCAATATGGGGACAGATAGAGGGATCTCTCATTTCATAGCACTTGAGCACTCCGGGGGTGCGTCATCGTATGGCGTGTCGACCTTTTTTGTTTCGGAGGAGTCGTGGACAACCAAATTCTCATTATTGCGCCGACCTTTTTGTTTCGGAGGGGTCGTGGACAACCAAATTCTCATTATCAATACATCTACCTGGAGTTGCGCGGATGGTCAGGTATACCTTACTACCTTATATCCTGCATCTATGGCCCTAGTCAGCATCCTTGTGAGGCACACTATGGGAGGAGTTTGGAGCGCCCGCTTCCCACCTCATGGAGGCCAGATGGTTGCTCGTGTGATTTCAATGTCAATCTCGACATGAAGGACCGTGCCATCAGCCGACATGGGGACTCTGGCAACGAGGAGTTCGAAGATTTCATGGTCACTATCACTGCTTGATTTCCTGGCAACCAACTGCAAATTCACATGGAGCACAATGACCACATCAGCTAGGTCACAGATTGACAGGTTTCTCAAATCCGTTGACAAAATGACCACATGGCTGATGTACAGGCATTGGAGCGCCCATTCTCGTACAACACATGACTCCTGTGGTGGTCCAATGATGGTCAGACGTTCTCTTTGCCACTTCAAGCGCTCTTGGCTACTCGAGGATGGTTTCCAACAATTGGTGGCAGATCAGTGGCACAGCATTGCATCTTTCGAGCCTGCACCCAGGACCTTGGCAGCACGGATTGCAGCCTTCAGACCTTCTGTGGATATTGAAGACAGATCTGACAGGACCGCTGTAGTTTCCTGCTTGAACCGGCCTGAGGACTCACATCACCTCACGGAGGAGGAACTGTAGAGTGGAGGGCCCAGATGATCATCCAACTAGAGGACACGAAAACTAGTGGAGGCAGCGCTCCCATCAGACGACTTCGCGAGGGCGACCCAGTTCTTCCACCTTTATGCGATCTCCCGTTGGTGCGCGAACCCGATTGGCCACCTCAAGGTACAAGGGCAATGGATTTCAGGACATCAACAGATTGGGGCCGCCATTGCCTCTCATTATCAAGAGACCTCTCTCCAATGCTCACCAAGAAGTGGAGATGGACACCTATGGGGATTCCCTGCCTCGCTGACGATCATGTTTCCCTTTTACCGCAGGATATTACAGAGATCATGCGATGTGGGACCTCAACGGCGATGCTTATCAGGTCCAGATGGCTTTCAATGTTCTTATACAAGGAGTTCTATCAGTTGGTATGCGTTGATGTCATGTCGGTCATCTCAGAGTTCACTAGGGAGAATCAGGGGCTTTGAACGCTTCATGCTTTCCAAGCACAACCCAGCAAAACGTATGGAGAACTTTAGGCTGACCACCCTATCCAATGCCATCTACCTCATGCTGACTAGGGTACGGGCGAATCGACCTCGGGAAGTGTTGTCAGACCTCATCAACCCAATGCCATCAGCGTCATTCAGGTACCATCAGTGGTAGCTACAGCATCGCAACAGATATCATAACCCATTGGAGGACTGGATGTCATGCCTTCTTATGGAAGGTCGACTTCTATAAAGCTTATGATATGACCTCATGGCCTTTTTCTTTGGCACTCATTGCAGGTGAGAGGATTCCCACTAACGTAGATTGCTTGGATGAAGGGATGCATCACCACTGCTTCATTCTTAGTCCTAGTCAAAGGGAAGTGGACGGGGAAATGGATAACAACCGCAGAGGGGGAGTGCGGCAGGCCTCTAGTCCTTATGGTCTTTGTCCTGGCATCTGACGCTTTGGCCAGATGCACCTAGCTTACGTGCGAAGCTAGTCTCCTCACAAGATTGGTTGGGGGCTTTGTCCCCTTTCTCCAGTATGCAAATGATGTACTCTTCTTCATAGGGTGCACTGGTCATGAGGCCAAGCAGGCATCTTGGTAGAGTTATTTGGGGCGACCTTGGACCTATAAATTAATCATGCCAAATCCTCTTTCATCCCTTTTGGTACGGTGGCAGAGAATGTCGGATGGTGTGCGACTGAGCTCCACACTTTGATCAGCTCTCATCCAATCACTTGGGTTGCTCGCATGTTTGCTCCTATTAATAATGCCTTGAATCTGAACCCAGTTGGTCCCCCTACATAGTCAGGCGCTTCAGCAAAATTCCCCTATGGAGGTCTAGACAGAGACCCATCCTTGTAATCGTCGTTATTCCATAACAAAGAGCCGCCGCCGTTTTTCCTCTTCGCATTCTTCTGTGTTTCGTGCAATCCCTTTCTCCCTCTTTTCGTAACAGCTCCCAATGGTGGACCCCGGTCATTGAGCGGATGAAGCACATGCTACATGGAGTTCGAGGTTAGTATCACAGGACGGCCGTCTAATCCTGCTCCGGTCGGTTCTCTCATCTCCCTCTACCTACTACATGACAGCCCTCCAATTGTCAGTTCAGGTGGAGAGGCAACTGGATGCATTGCAGAACATATTCTTCTAGCAGAGGAGTGGCTAGGACAGCTGGGGCATCCACTTTGTGGCCTAGTAGAGCATTTGTCGACCCACAGCATAGGGAGGACTGGGGGTCTGTGACCTTCATTGCACCAACCAGCCCCTCTTGGCCCAATGGGTCAGATGGATTATGGCGCCATATGATAACTTATGGCGCATGGTTTTTTTTTTCAAATGCTACGGTAAGAGTCCTATCATGGGGCTCTCAGGTGATTCTACCACGCGGGGTGCCATCTTTCTAGCACGGTGTTGAAGCATTACTCCCATTGGTGCACCCATTCATGGTGTTCTCACTTGGCTTAGGTGAGACGTTCTCCTTCTGGCGGCATGAGTGGCACCCTGGGTTCTCACTGACGGTGGCCTGCCCCAGATTGTGGGCCCTAGCAATGAGCCCTGACAATCCAATTGTGGCGCCATGGGTGGAGTCTGGTGGCTCAAGTAGTGCCCCCTCCCCCCCTCCCTCCCCTTTTCAGATCCCCTCTCTCTAACAGACACACCTCCGAGCTCCTACCCTTCACAAATGGATCACACCTTTTCATGCAGATATATCAAAACAGGACGGGTGGGTCAGGGTCTGAAATACCTACTCAGCCTGCAGCTTGTATCTCCGCCTCCTTCCGGACAGCCCGACCTTGACCACATTTAGAACCAACTGCAGACTCATCCAGCAATCTCATGTGGCTCTCAAAGTCGATATTTTTGCTTGGCTTCTACGGCACAGCCAGCTTCAGATGAGACTATATAGTGAGAGATGGGCACCTAGTGTAGATACATATTGTCCACTTTGTGGTACGGCTGACTAACGAGGGCATCACCCATCTTTTTACGGGTGCGGCCTGACTCAGGAGGTTTGGGGCCTGCCCTATTGGACATTGCTTTCTCAGCGCCCGAGGCATTTTGGCAATCACTCCAAGGCCTAGGAGGTCGGGGCAGTCAGAGTTGGAGAACACCACTAGCGACCTTTAAGGCAGTCACTTGGGCTACGTGGCTCTAACATAACCGATTGGTTTTTTGTGGTGAGAGATGTCATGTAGTCATCCTTTTGCAGCTAAAAAAAAGGCTGACTGCAAAAATTGTGCCACACAGCCTACAGAAATTTCACCTTTGAGATGAAATAACCAAGTCAAACAACCACTAGCAATTTCACCTTTGAGGCAAAAGATGCTAGCCTTCATGGTTTCTGTTTCCAGGAATTTAGATGGAATGTGACAGCATTGTTGCCAACAAACATTCATCATGTGTTGCCAATTATAGATCGTAGTAACAATTACTGAGCATGAAACAATAATACAAGTATACAAACATTAGAAACTTAACTCAGCACTAGCCTACCTTCACATCAGCACTTGCCCCATCTTGCAATTCTGATTCACCTAACGTCTCATCAGTGACTTTAGAACAAATATTTGACTTCTCTGCTGCTTCAGCCTGGATCACATTAAAGATGAAAAATGTGTGAACAGAGTTGCATACCAACAACCATCATTTATAATGAGAAATGGGCACCTCGCAAAATGAATCAACGAGTTCAGATCTCAGGACACAAAATCGGTGCTCGGGTCCAATATAATTTGCATCACGAGGGGTTACCCTCATCAAATCTAAAAGATAGTGCCTGGACATGGTTAGAATAATCAGAAAACTATTGCATGGAAGGACATATCTAGGATACAGCATCAGCTCTTTTAGCAAAATTTAGAATAGTGCCTGGACATGGTTAGAACAATCATTCTCTTTCTTCCAAGATATAGCATCAACCGGATCACTTTTCGTGGGGAGCGATGTCAACTTGAGCGTGGTGTACACCACATCTCATTTCTTATTAGAGAGTGGGTTTTGGCTAGCCTTTTCTTTTGTGACCTCGGTCACCTTTTTTGCTGCTCTCTGAGAGAGCCCACACTTGTACATTTCTCCATAGTTTTATACATTGCTGGATGACAACCACAACTCTGGTGGTCATCCTATTCCTTCTCAAAAATCAGCTCTTTTAGCAAAATTTAGGTTCATCGCCCAAATGTCATTCTGTTTCTTCATATACAATTTACTTTCTTCTAGTCACATTTTTTGTGGTAGACAAAATATCTCAAATCATCAAAAGGCCTATTGTTATGTGTAATGGTATTCTACTAGAAAGTTAACCACGAAATAAACATATCACCATGTTATTTCAAGCATTTTAATCACATTTTTACATAAAGACTGGCAATTTTATCTCAAGCTCTTGAAACCAAGCAGTACAGCATGGCGCCAACTAAAAAAATACAAGACATGCTAAAAACTTAAGTTGAGATAAAAGTGTGTAAAGCAACAACATGGAAGCATTAGAGAACAAAATATCTCAACTCCCTTGAAATGATTCAGCCCCACAACCAAGGGCGCACAGAATCCCAAAAGGGTTCCTCTTTAAATTAAAAGGTAACAAGATGTATAATAATTTCTATCAACATATCTCTCTCTCTCCAAAATGATGTTGTTGCATTGAAGCAGTCTTGCCCAAAGGGCATCCAAAGGATGAGCAGATCGGTGTCACATGTATGACCCTTGGCAAAAAGTGATACAAAAGTTAGACCTATTTAATTTGGCAAATCATAACTCACAACATTTCAATATATATGATCCATCACATACAGGGGCCCGGCTGTGCAAGCCCTATACCAATTAAGCTCCTTGCATGATGGGTTAAATGGATCATGTGAGTAGAAGACTACTTATGGTGCACAATCTGTTCGCATGCTATAGCAGGGACCTCTCATGAGACTCTCATCCAATCCTTGTTTGAGGGGCCTAATCCTTTCGGCGAGGTGTATCGAGCATCCTTTCATTAGTACGAGCCTTTCTCATTGCCTCCCTCAGCTCTGACCCATTTTCTCCTTTTGGCAGCACAAATGAACCGCATGTGGTATTCTCACATTCTCTGCAAACCAGCAGCATTATTGCCGAACTCAGATGATCACAAACTCCTGGACAAAGGCTCATGGATCAGCAGTTGATTCTTGGTTACCTCAGTTTAAATCTGGGTTGTCAAACAAGCAGATAGTGAATCTACTTGCACTGTGCGTAAGGATTTCACTGTACCACTCAGTCGCGTCCAAAGGGTCAAGTGGATCTGGTCATTTTTCAGCAGAGGTGTGTACCTGTGTGGCTATGTCTACTCCCAAGGAGCACAACCTCGTAACGTTTTCAAATCAAATTGACAGCATACCCCTTAAAATCAAGATCTTTGCTTGGATTTTGAAACAAGACAAAATCCTTAGCAAAGTTTACAGAGATGAAATGGGCGCCCAGGACAAACACAACACATGTTTTGTGCGTGTCGGCAGAAGCGAGCATCACCCATCTTAAAAATTAATTTGTCAGCACATGGGGAGGTTTTGCATACCCCCTCAAATCAGAATCTTTGCTTCGCTTTTAAGATGAGGCAAAATCCTTACCAAAGCAAGTGAGATGGGCGCCCAGCCGCCCAACACAAACATATCGAGGCCTCAGAGTGAAGTTGTAACGGGCTGTGCTCTGCGAATGTCCGCAGAAGCAGGCATCATCCATCATTTCTTTTTTAGTCCCTCATATCCTCAAAGGTTTGGCGGAGGATGCAATGCACAGACATACCTCTCGGGTAAAAAAATTGTTGAACTTCATTATGTGACTCTGGGCACAATGGATAGCCGATAATGGAGATAGTAAGGCTATTGTCTGAAGCAGTCATTTGGGCGAGTTGATTACAGCACAGTCAGATTATTTTGAACAGAGAGATGTTTTACATTGAAGATATTGTATGTCACACCTCTTTCTATTGTAAGTGGGGATAGGATGGTTTTTGTTTTTTGTGGGTATCCACAAGAACACCTAGGTACCCTTTTCATGCTTGACTTTTCATTCACATGTGTAAATTTCACGATTTCCAGGTTTGACTAAAAGGTGGATGACTACCCAATCTCAGAAGTCATCCTTTCCTTTGTCAAGAAAGAAAGGCCATCGCATTTCAAACCCAAAGGAATATATTTTTTGATGAGGAATATCACATTCAATTAACATATAAAGATCAAATGGTCAGAAAAACACTATATTCATTTATTTGTAAGAATGAATATGATGATTATAATACCAGCTTGAGTCTTTATAAATGATCCAATACCTGTTATCGCCACCAATTATACCCTTACATTCCACTGGAGCAGCTAATTTGACAACATTGCCAGAACCATCTAGAACGGAGTGTTCCTTTAAATGGAGATGTTTAGCAGCATCTAGCACCTATCAAACACAAATGTGGGACATGAAATCATAGCTGCAACATGAGAGAAACGTTTGAAATGAAAGCCTGCAAATTAAAGCCAATATAATTAAAAAAGCTACAATGGTATACTACAAGTTGTCTCAATATATCCCACACATCAATCGACCGACACCAAAAGCTCATCCACATTATTTAATCTGCTTATTTATTAATATTACACTTCCCGGTCGGACGGCTAGTTATAGCTATCCGGATCCTTCTCAGCTCGTAGCCTCTACCTTCGTTTCCTTCCGCCCACCTCATCTTCAAACAGGTTCAGAGCAGACTGCAGCTTAGCGCGTTCTCGGGTGCCGCTGAAGGTCAAGATTTTTCCTTGGCCCATGCGGCGCGACAGACTTCTCACCAGAGTTTACAATGAGAGATGGGGCCCTCACACCAATACTTCCTATCCTTTGTGCCTCCAGGCGGAGGAGGCCGTCGAGCATCCGTTCCTCGAGTGTGAGGTCGTCCAGGAGTTCTGGTCACAGATGGGCAATTCTCCTGCTGCCGCGGAGACCTTCTGGCAGTCACTCTGTGACCTCGTCAGACAAAGAAAGAGCTGGAGAGCAGTGTTTGCATCCTTTATGGTCGGTAGGCTTCAGCGCAACCGAACTGTTTTTTGTCGGGAGCGATGTCAGGTGGAGAGTATTGTTTATCATGCTTCGTATCTTCTTCGGGAGTGGAGTTTTGGATTGCTGATGTACATCTCATTTGTTTTGCCGCTCTCTTCTTGAGAGACTACACTTGTACATTTGACATCTTATAGTTATATATACATGAATGGCAATCACAAATTTTGGTACCCATCCTTTTTCTCCTCAAAAAAAATATATCAAATAAAATAAGCATCCTTGAAAGTTAACGACCTGTCGCTCTCAAAGAAAAAAAAGTTAACCATTTGTATAATCTGTAACTTCAATGTCAAAAACTACATGCATCAGTTTATCATGCAGGTTAGGGTATCATAGCAATAGCACTTTCTACAGTCAACATTTGAAGATCACCTCTATTGTAAGGTGAGTGTATCAACATTAATCAATAAGTTGCATATTTAATGGCATGCAAGTGATCACATTCTGCTACTTAGAAGCAGGTCAGATTGGTTTGGGAACTTTCATCTAGGCTTCAATTTTTTAATCAACACAAAGCACAACCATAAACCCTCTGTGAGAATTGGACCAAATAAAGTTGAAATAGTTTCCCACCTTAGAATGGAAGGTCTCATTCCAGCAGATCTTCTTTCCATTGTCTACCGAACCATACAAGAGGGAGTCTGATTTGTCACCTTGAAGGATGCCGGGAATGATACTCTGTAAATGTGACATCAAATAAGGCAAATAGAACATCCAGAACTATGACCATTATGAATGAAAGCAATGGCTCAAAAGGATGGAATGTTGCCAGAGACAGCAAGAAACACTATAAGGAAATAAGTCAAATTTACACATCGTTTACATGACAATGTAAGAACTTTAGTTAAAATGGGTAAAATAAAACATCAAGATGACTTCAGCTTACCATTTTTTATTCAAAATCTAGCATCAATAAACAGAACCAGAAATACTGAGATATCAAATGCTTTCATTTTTGGCTTCAAAGCCATGTCAAATCCCACTTGTATTTCATTTAGCAGGTAAGGAAAACAAAAAAATTGAAAAAGGGAAACAAAGTTAAAATCTGGGTGGAGTGAGAAGTTCCAGCTAAATTCATTTGGCTGCATAAACTTTTCATCAAAACATACATAATGCAAGAAATGCAGTAGCATCTCTGTCAACCTTAGCACTCCAAATTGGAACCACAATTTTTTTTTTTTTTTTTTGAGGAGAAATTGGAACCAATATTTCTTTCACATATGTATTCATTTACAAGTTTATACAATCAAAACAAATAAGTACAAGCAGTGTATATATAGTTATTCTATTTTGAGGGGATTGTGCACATTATTCCAGCAAGCAAACAACTTTGAAATCATTAGACCAGGGAATGAAAATAACAACGAGTTTGTGATTATCCAACCATGAAAGAAGATCAAAAGGCCTTGAAGTATCTAAGTACAAGTTGACAATGAAGTAAAATAACAGATGAATAGAGATCTCGAGATAATATTTAAAAAAAAAAAGAAAAAGAAAAAAGGCAGAGCAACATATGAATTATTTGAGGGACTTGTAAAGGTCATAACAGTACCTGAGCTACCACTCTATAACCTCTGAAATCAATTATAGCCATAGCAAGGTTGTAAAGTCCAGGAATATCAGCTTCCTGGTAAGCTTTGGTTCCTTTCAAATCACTATTTGCAGATGCATAAGTGGCTTGCTCACTATCAGTAAGCTGCAACTCAGCACTAACATCAGACGCAGTACGGTGTGCGTTATCTGAACTAGCAGATGTGCATGGGTTTGAGTTGTCATTGGTTTCACATAGTGCACTACTAGATGTCTTTGCCAAATTATCGGATAAATTACTTCCATTCTCAGATTCATGACGAAAGTTTAATTGAAGGCTCAAATCTTGATCTTTGGATATATGGCGAAGATCAGCATCAACAGCAAAGCTAAAGAAAATGTTATTGTACACATACCTGATTAAAGTTAAATGAAGAAGTTAATTATGAGAAATACTGAACTTTTTTCTTTCTTTATTGTATCAAGAACTAAAAGCTTGTAAGCAAATTTGGAAGAACATAAAGTGAGCTTAGCATGTCATATGCTTTAAACTTTAAAATGACCTAATAAGAAAACAAAAAAAAATCAGCAGACTGAAGATTATCATCGCAAAATTACAATATAATGTCTATTACATGTAGAACAAAGATGGGAAAGACAATGTCAAGATATCACATAATTCCATATACCGTAAGACCAAGTGTCATCTGAAATAATTTTGATTCTCAAGTAAATTTCTATCAGTACAGTGATTACAATTATGAACCAAATTTTACAGCATAAAACACAAATGAAAGAAAGGTAAGTGTAACAAGGCTCATGGTCAATAATCATCATGTATCTTTGTTTCATTTACCAAATCATGCCTACACTTCATGAGTCATCAGATAAAGAGAACCATGACAATAACACTCTAGTTCCTTATTGTACATTTGTCCGCAACCAAGAATACATGTAAATGATAAAAACTACAAAGCTTTCAACCTGGAAGTGGAAAACACATTCAAAATTTAGATGACAATGTGACAATCATCTGGTCCACAAATAAGTGTTGTTTCAAGTAATGACATCATTGACATATAGCACACCATAAAACATTCTCGTGATATCATATGCTCTGTTGATAGAATCCATGGAATCACACCATATGAACCATAAATCAAGAAATCCAGTTTACAAATATAATCATAATCCCGGGAAAGACTATTCCAATACAACTTACATATGGAAACATTCAGGATCGGTTGGATTGATCGGGGGTATAGATCTATTAATAACTCCAATTGCACCTTTACTTGCTGCATCAACAAAATCACATGTCACCTTATAGAGAGCCCTGTCACGTAATATCCTGCAATACGATAACAATCATAAGTCACGCTGAACAATTATAATACTTAGTTGCTACTTGCAGATCCTATAAGTACTTGGAGTTCTCCTAAAAAAAAGTACTTGGGAGTTGAAAACACAAATAAGTTAGAACAAGAAGCAACAAGAAAAATAGCACACCTTTCCTGGAAAGTCTTATGAGGGAACTCCCGACATGACTGTAGTTCTTCATTCCAATCTCTCTGCATTACACCTAGTTCGCTTCCATATGTAAGAGCGATGGCATCCTCTGCTCTGGCTGCATCCCGTTTATGATCTGAAAATGAGGACGCAATGCAACTTGAAACATGTTATTAAAAGAATATAGCATAGGATAAAATGGATGTTTAAACCCAAATAAAGTTACACACATAGATCCAACAGTAGATCTGGTTAAAATAAAATAATTTGATAATCCACTAGAGTTCTTTGGAGGAAAGCCACTGGAGTTCTTTGTGATAGAAAAATACCCAATAAAGTTAAAGGAAAATTCTATCGTACTGCTATAAGGCCAGCAGTGTTATATGGTAGTGAATGTTGGGCTATGAAGGGACAACATGAACGTAAAGTGGGGGTAGCCGAAATGAGGATGTTGAGATGGATGTGTGGTCATACAAGATTAGATAAGATTAGGAATGACCATATACGTGAACGAGTCGGAGTGGCTCCTATTAGTGAGAAAATGGTAGAGAATCGTTTGAGATGGTTTGGTCATGTTCAGAGAAGACCAGTAGATGCGCAAAGAGTAGATCAAATAATCTGGAGTCCGATTAAAAGAGGGAGAGGGAGGCCAAGGCGGACACTTGGCGAACTAATAGAGCAAGATCTATTGGTGAATAATATACCGAAAGGCTTGGTTACTAATAGAGCGGAATGGCGTCGTATGATCCATGTAGCCGACCCCACCTAGTGGGATAAGGCTTTGTTGTTGTTGTTGTTGATAATCCAGTGGGATCTTCATCTAATGGTAGATATATATTTTCGGTTTATGATCACACTTTATTTTCACTTCTTTTGCATATTACCTTAATATCATTTTTATAGCTTTCACGTTTGAATTCTGCATTTTCTATGCCAACTTTGAATATTCCCAAGGGAGATGATAACAACTTTTCAAATTTGAAGCCAGGAGAAAAAAGAGGACATATTACATTGGGTAGGTTTAGTGGTTCCTAATGATACTTCGAATTTCAATGAACATATCCTTGCAGATTTTTTTTTTAGAAGTATCCTTGAAAATGTTAAAAAAATTAGAAGAGTGAAAAAATATTTGGAGCACTAACTAAACCAGTTCTGCTGATGTTATGCACACATACTGGTTACCCAAGACACCAAGAGATTGATGTTTTACTGCAATGATTATCTCATTGCCCTAATCAATCTCCATCGTCGCCCAATCAACTTATAGTACAACTTTACAGCTCACAAATTGATGGTTACCTTCTTATTATTCATCTAGAGCCATTATCCATGAGAAAAAATACTAACAGTCCATGGATAAGATGATATGCCAATTATGGCAAAACCAAGTTTAAATTTAATGAACAGTTCCTCAAATAGTTTCACTGAACCTAATGAAGACATGGATATTTACATTCAGCTGTTACAAGATCTAGAAAAGCGGTGGTGTTAAAAGTTAAAACCAATGCATAAGTTCATTAAAGCTTAATATTTACTGCAAAACTGATGCACAGAAGAAATAAATAAAAGAAAACAAAGACAACCAACTATTCCAATATGTACCTGGAACAGGATAGGCTCCCAACCATGAATTTGGTGGAGGCAACAAGGACTGAACATTCTCATAGGGGTGTGCTGAAGCCTTATGATCCAGAATTTCACGAAAACCTGTGGATAATTACTTTCTCAACCAAATGTTCAAATACTAAAGAAATGCTAGACAAAATTTTCATACCTTTCTTGAACTTGCTGCTGATCTTTTGCAGCACGCCTACTAGGGTGCTCGCCTCATGAGACACTTTTGCTGGTTTTGGATCGAGAATGTTTCCTGTACTAGAGTTAATATAAAAGCCTTTTGTAGTTCCTGTGATGCAAAATTTATTGCCTTCCAGTGTGACAACATCCAAATACATCAGATCCCCTGCTAGCCTGTAAAGGACAAAAAACTTTAGGTGCCAGCAACTCCCAGTTCCAAAAACTGACTAAGCCATGGATACTACAGTGTTCTATAAGGAAATGCAATCAGCAGAACACAGACATTAGGCATATAGTTGCTCTGCTCAACCAAACTAAGTACATATGTCATTGCATAAAAAATGAAAAGGAAGAAAGATGGATCAAAAAATGGAATATAGTGACCAAGATAAATGGAGCCAAGTGCCAAGATAAGTCTACTTTGACCTTATCTTCTCCTCTTTACAAAAGCAAAATGCACGGCAGGTCAAAATTTTACACCAATCAGCAAAGCAAGAAGAAATCAGATGGTAAGAATTGCTCACCTTCTATAACTTGGAGGAGGGTTGAAAGATGAAAATACTAGGCTATCAACACATGCTATCTCCTTACATGGTGATGTTGGTGTCACAAGTTTCGGAGGGGCACCTGTGATATCCTCCATGAATCCTAAGCCATCAAGCTCTACAGATTCTGATTTTGCCAATTCTGCATCACAGTAGACAAACATAATATGAAGATTACATTGATTTTTCAGTCAAATACAATTATAAAGAGAGCTGAACATCAGTAAAATACAGAAAACCTGCACTCTTTTGATGAGAATTTTCATGCTGCAATGTCAGCAGAGTTGACAAAGAAGTTTGGAGAGATGAAAGAGAGAACAATTCTCTAGCACGGCGAACATGAAACCTTATGGATCTGTCATCATAGAGTGCTGAAAGCACAAAATATATGCAAATTATTTGTTGCTAAAAGTGCCAGAATACATGAAAAATGATGTGTTAAGTGTGCAGACCTCCAACCATCTCTATATAGCAACCACCAGTAGTAATATCTGCAACCTCGGAAACTTCATTGTAATCCTCCATGTGATGAAGGGAGCCATCTTTAGTATGCAGAATCAGATCATAGCATGTAAAGTAGCAAGTTTCTGAAGCATCAAGGAGAAACTGTCTGATGTCCAGAACATTATCACTCGGACTTAACTGTATAAGTTTAATGGAAAAGGTAAGAATAAACATGTAAGCCATCAAAGCATAAAACGAAAGAAGTCCTTGTCTAAGTACCTAAATAACAGAAAATATGTGAAGTATCCAAATGACGACAAACTGCTTTCATTATTACCTCCCACAATATAAATCAAGAAAGAAAAGGTGAGAGACAACAAGATAGTAGCAACAGCATATTAACAGACTTTCTCAAAAGATATATATTAGAAGGTTCATGACACCTGTTCATATTAAAAAATTAGTTGAAAAAACTATTGAAATGAACAAATAGTTCAAGCATCTTGTATGCCACAGGAGTATTTGCTTCAGGCTTTCCTTTCAATATAGTTGTCTAAGACTACATTTGAGATGGAGTTAGATTCCAGTTTCTTTTTTCTGTGCATCACAATAATCAAATTTTAAGTTGCATAATCAAATTAGCTC
This sequence comes from Pontederia crassipes, assembly GCA_030549335.1. Taxonomy (NCBI): domain Eukaryota; kingdom Viridiplantae; phylum Streptophyta; class Magnoliopsida; order Commelinales; family Pontederiaceae; genus Pontederia; species Pontederia crassipes. Next base: position 8,153,696 of record JAUKPH010000018.1, on the reverse strand, counting down.
TTCTCCATACTACACGGGCATGGACATTATGAAATTCGGGCTCAGGTTGAGTCAAACCTAAGGCTAGAATTTAACTGTTATATCAATTTGCATACAATATGAACCTAAATGCAAATATTTTATCTAACAATTTACTTTTCACTAGGACTTGAGAGTTTACCCACTATAGCGATTTAGCATATAGTATTAGCCTAAAAGCATATATTTTCTCAACTTTATTTGCGATTAGGATTTCTAGTCAGTTATTTTAAACTAAAGGGTATATGTCTATCACCCATAGAGTCTACACCTCACCTGTAGCTCCAGTTTTTCACCAGATTGCGCCTTAACAGTAACAGGATAGAGATGAACTTCACCGGCTACAGAAAACAAAAGGAAGAACCATTGAGAATTGAAATTATCTTATATTTGAGATGCTAAACTATCTTAGATAACTAAGTGAAAATGCTCATAAATATACATATTTTGATATTCTAGTAGATATTCAAAAGGAAGCTGATGTGCAAATAGTCACCAAAAACAGAAAACATCTAATGGAAATTTCAAAAAAAAAAAAAAAGATTTTCAGACACAAAAAATGTGTCAATAGACAGCAGAAAAATGAAATAATGTTCACCTTCAGCCTCCTCCTTAGTTGCTGTTTGAGCAGGACTTACATCCTCTACTTTATCAGCATCGCCACCATCTACTGCAAGGGGCCTACTGCTCAGGTCTTCATTTCCATCAGTGTCATCATTTGATGCTTTGGTGCCTGCTGGAGGATCAGAAGAGATTCTTGACGAACCACGTAGTGCTGATTCTGACTCTGTGGAACTTACAGGCTCAGAATTCACTGTCTTTCCCTTGTTCTTCCCCTTGTTAACTTTCCCAGCCATCAGTAAACCTAAATGGTGGGACAAGAAAACCAAAAAGGAAATTGCAGCAATGAGAAGGCAGAAGAGCGTCAAAAGTTCTCCAATTGAGCGAAGTAAACAGGCTACTTCATTGCAAAACATTCGATAAGAAAAACGAAAATCCCAATCTGACAAAGATTCTGGGAAAAGCTATTACTGATTGTCAAGTTCATGTGCGAAATAAAACGTCATATCATCTTGCAAAAACGCAAAAGAGGAGAAACATTTTGACGGAAGGAGAAAGATAATAAAATAACGAAGCTTAAACCAAGAACCTTTGTGCATTAAATAACCAGAAAAAACTATAATCACGTATACTTCTGCAAGTGAAAGACGAGACCAAATTCAAACCACATTGTTACGTAAAGAGGGAGAGAGGGATCGCACGAAATACAAAAGAACGCGAAGAGGAAAAACGGCGGCGGCTCTTTGTTATGGAATAACGATGATTACAAGGATGGGTCTCTGTTTAGACCCCTAGGGAGTTTATATAGGCACTCTCTTTATAGGAATTACATACGGACTGGGACTCTAAATAAATCCCCTGAAAATAGGACACCTATCTCGTGATAAGAAAATAAATCAAATCCGAATCACATACAGAATACCCCAAAAAGTTTTCGCTCAGGGGGATCCGCCCCCTTGCAACCCCCGCAGGGGGGATCCACCCCTTGACCCCCCACAGGCTCGCTGACCGGGCAACGAGACCCCCGTAGGGGAATTCTGCTGAAGCGCCTGACTATGTAGGGGGATCAACTGGGTTCAGATTCAAGGCATTATTAATAAATCTCCACCTTGACTTGAATCATCTTCAGAACACAAAAGCACGCCATGCCGCCGCCAGTCCCATCTTGAAGCTATTACCAAGTATTTATGTTAAGCAAGTCCAAACAATGTTGGATCTTGCCATAAGGAACAAATTTGGTGAACATATCAGCTGGATTGTCTTCAGTGCCAATCTTCTTCACCTTGATCCTCTTCTTAGTGCGGATGAAGTGATATCTGACATCAATGTGTTTGGTTCTTTCATGATGTACTTGATCTTTGGCTAAACATATTGCACTCAGACTGTCACAGTGCACTATAGTCTGCTCCTGATGTAATCCGAAATCTCCAACTAAGCCTTTTAACCAGATGCCTTCCTTGGCAGCTTCTATCAGTGCCATGTATTCAGCATCTGTGGTGGACAATGTAACTAATGGCTGAAGTGTAGCCTTCCAACTAATAACTGAACTGCTCAAAGTGAAGACATAGCCTATCATAGATCGCCTTCCATCAACATCTCCAGCATAATCTGAATCTGAGTACCCTGCAACCAAACACTCTTTATCATTTATGTAGATGAGGCCAATATCAGATGTTCCTCTCAGATACCGAAAAATTCGCTTCACTGCTTGCCAGTGCTCCTTTCTTGGATCGCTCATGAACCTGCTGACAACACTGACTGCATGAGCAATGTCTGGTCTTGTGCAAACCATGGCATACATCAGACTTCCAACAGCACTAGCATATGGAACCCGGACATGTACTCCTTTTCTGCTTCTGACTTTGGTGCGAAGGCAACAGAAAGATGAACATTTGCAGCTGATGGAGTATTCAAAGGCTTCGCTCCAGACATTCCAAACATGGATAAAATCTTCTCAATATAACTTTTCTGAGATAAGAAGAGTTTACCTTGTGCGCGATCCCTTAGAATTTCCATCCTCAGATTCTTCTATGCTGCACCCAGATCTTTCATGTCGAATTCTGCACTGAGGAGCTTTTTCAGATTCTGAATGTCTGTCATGTCTCTGGCAGCAATAAACATATCATCAACATACAAGAGCAGATAGATGGTGGAGCCGTCCTTCACCTTCTTGTGATATACACAGCAATCATATGGACTTCGACTGAATCCCTTACTGATCATGAAGCTGTCGAACCTCTTGTACAATTGTCTGGGAGACTGCTTCAAGCCATACAGAGATTTCTTCAGACTGCAAACTTGATTCTCCTTTCCTGGAATGGAGAATCCCTCTGGTTGGCTCATAAGAATGTCTTCTTCAAGTTCTCCATGGAGGAAAGCAGTCTTCACATCAAGTTGCTCGAGCTCTAGATTCTGATGTGCTACAAGAGCAAGTAGCACCTTGATAGAAGTATGTCTGACAACAGGTGAGAATATCTCATTGTAGTCTACACCTTTCTGACTATAACCTTTAGCAACCAGCCGTGCTTTGTATCTCGTGCCTTCAACTCCTGAAATTCCTGCTTTCTTCTTGAAGATCCATTTACAGCCAACAACCTTCCTGCCTTTAGGCAACTTGACCAACTCCCACGTCTGATTCTTGTGAAGAGATCCCATCTCCTCACCCATAACAGCGATCCACTGTCCAGATTCGGCACATGTGATGGCATCCCTATAAAAGGACGGCTCCAGGGACTCCACCTCTTCAGCTACCTGTAGGGCATAAGCAACCATGTCCTCGAAACCATATAGCTTAGGAGGACCCACTTCTCTGCGAGGACGTCTAGCAGCAATTGACTCCTCTTCAGGTTGCTCATCAGATTCTTCACATTCTGGTTCTGCTTCTTGATGTGATCCTTCAGCATCATCCTCAGTTGGAGTGATTTCAACCTCCACCTGTTTACCGACACTCTCTTCAGCCTCCACCTTCAACTGAAGCATTGATGCTTCATCAAAGGTCACGCTTCTGCTGTGGATGACTTTGTGTTCTGAAGGAGACCAGATTCTGTAACCCTTCACTCCTGCACCATATCCCATGAACACCCCTTCTTTGGCCCTTGGCTCCAACTTCCCTTCACTGACGTGATAGTATGCTGGACAACCAAAAACTTTCAGACAAGTATAATCAGCAGGATTTTCTGACCATACCTCAATTGGAGTCTTGAGATCAATCGCAGTCGCCGAACTTCGATTCACCAAGTAGCAAGCTGTGTTACCAGCTTCAGCCCAGAATGTCCTATTCAGGCCAGCGTTAGAGAGCATGCACCTTGCCCTCTCCAGAAGTGTCCTGTTCATTCGTTCTGCAACTCCATTCTGTTGTGGAGTATCCCTGACTGTGCGATGTCTGGCAATGCCTTCATCTTTGCAGAACTGGTCAAATTCAGCAAAACAGAACTCCAAACCATTGTCAGTGCGAAGACGCTTCACTTTCTTCGACGTCTGATTTTCCACCAGAACCTTCCACTGCTTGAAGGCCTTGAAGGACTCACTCTTGTGTTTCATCATGAATACCCAAGTCATCCTCGAGTAGTCATCAATCACAGATAGGAAGTACCTCGCACCTCCTAATGATGGAACACGAGAGGGACCCCAACAATCGGCGTGGATGTAGTCAAGTGTCGCCTTCGTCCTGTGCATTGCCTTGCCAAACTGAGACGTTCGCTGTTTGCCGAATACGCAATGCTTGCGGAAGTTAATTTCAGATATCTTCTTCTCTCCTAGAAGACCTCGTTTGCTGAGGATATTCATCCCGTTCTGACTCATATGCCCAAGCCGCATGTGCCACAGCCTGGACCTATCTGATTCGGATGAACTAGCCACTGCAGCAATGCCAGAGACTGTCTTGCCATGTAATACATACAAGGACTTCTGTCTGACTCCCTTCAGAACCGTAGCATCACCCTTCATGACCATGAGGATGCCTCTAGCAGCATTGATCTGACATCCTTTAGAGTCAAGGACTTCAAGTGATATCAAATTCTTCTTCAGTTGCAGAACATGGCGAACATCTTCAGCGTCCTCACAAGATTGTCATGAGTCTTGATCTGCACAGAACCGATCCCAACTATCTGACAGGCTGCATCGTTGCCCATAATGACGTTTCCACCATCAATCTTCTGATAAGTTGAGAACCACTCTTTATTCGGAGTCATATGATAGGAACACCCCGAATCCAAAACCCAACTATCTGCCAGACATCCTTGATCAGAAGCAACTAAATCATCTTCGGAATTCTCAATTTCCTGTGCCACCACAGCGACAGAGGCCTTCTTCTTCTTCGGACAATCCTTCCAATGACCTGGTTCCTTGCAGTAATTACAGATGTCTTTCGCAGTGATTTTCTTCTTCTTCGACTTGGATTTCTTTGAATTCGAGGACTGTCCCTTCTCTGCGGTCGATATCAAACCCGCGGCATGGGTCTGCAGAATTTCCAGATGCCCTATGCCGAAGTTCACGAGTATGGAGACTCGATCTTACTTCTTCCAGACTTATAGTTTCCTTCCCGATAATCATAGACTGAACGAAATTTTCATATGATGGAGGAAGCAAAACTAATAGAATTAGGGCAGCAACTTCATCCTCGATCTTAACATCGATATTTCTGAGTTCCATCAACAAAGAATTTAACTGATCAAGATGTTCCTTCAGAGGGGTACCTTCCTGCATGCGGAGAGAACAGACGTTGCTTCAACAGCAACTTGTTGGTGAGAGACTTCGTCATATATAGACTCTCGAGTCTCAACCACAGACCGGCCGCTTTTTCTTCATCTGCGACCTCGATTATCACCTCATCCGCCAGACACAACAGAATCATCGAGTGCGCCTTCTCCTCCTGTGCCGCCAAAGTTGCGAGGTCGATCTCCTTTTTTTTGACCTTCGAATCTTCCTCCTTTCGCTTGTTCTTCGACACGTTTGAGAGCGGCGCCTAGACTCCTTGTTGCTTTAAAAGCGCCCGCATCTTGATTTGCCACAACCCGAAACTGTTCCTGGCGTTGAACTTCTCCACGCTCACGTTGTGCGACGTCATCTCCCTGCTGATCGAGAATCGTTGACAAACCCTAAGGCTCTGATACCAGTTTGTTATGTAAAGAGGGACAGAGAGATCGCACGAAATACAGAAGAACGCGAAGAGGAAAAACGGCGGTGGCTCTTTGTTATGTAATAACGATGATTACAAGGATGGGTCTCTGTTTGTTACGTAAAGAGGAAGAGAGGGATCGCACGAAATACAAAAGAACGCGAAGAGGAAAAATGACGGCGACTCTTTGTTATGGAATAACGATGATTATAAGGATAGAGAATTTATATAGGCACTCCCTTTGACAGACGATAGAAATTACATACGAACTCTAAATAAATCCCCTGAAAATAGGACACCTATCTCGTGAAAAAAAAAATAAATCAAATCCGAATCACATACTGAGTACCCAAAAAATTTTCGCTCTTGCAACTCCCGCAGGGGATCCCCTGGATCCCCTTGACCCCACAGGCTCGTGCCTGACTATGTAGGGAATAAAGTTCAGATTCAAGGCATTATTACCATATAACATCACTCGAAGAAAATACAACAAAACAAAGAAAAAGCTCAAAAAGCTCCAGGTCCCTGGAATTGAACACGATGGAGCTACGCATCAAAACCCAAATGCCATAAACAGAAAACACCGCAAAAGAATAAGTCGACCAAAGGAAAAAGAAGAGATTTTTCACACTGCTTGACTCGAGTAACCCGAGAAATGCGATCGACCTTACTCCGATCAAACAACTCCGGAGCCCACAGAACTCGAACAGCAGGACAAGCCCGATAACGGAGGAAGGAACTCGAACAACCGGCGGCAAGCGAATCAGAGGAGCTCTTTGGTTGGGGAGGGTGGGATCCAGACGATGGCGCTTCAAGAGCGCCAACAAGAGTCGAGGGATCGAAGCAGAGTAGAAGTAAGTGAATGGGATGAGGCAACGTACCTGAGAGAGAGAGAGAGAGTGCGTTGAGAGGGGGGCGAGAAGGGAAGGCGGCGCGCACTGCACTGCTGCGAGATGAATCTGTTGGAAGCGAAACCTCTCCCGACTTGTTTCTGTGATTTTAGAGGGCCATTTGGTCTTTTTACATTTAACAAACTAATTTTGTCTATTATTAAATTTAATTTATAATATATTATCCGACTTTTTTTATCGACGTCGCGCACAGTTTATAATTGAAATTCAAGACAAAGAGTTTTTAAAGCATAAAAAACTCTTTTCATTTTTATCTTACGAATTCTCAATTCTCTTGGTACGGAGATGAATCTTCGTAAATTGAAAGGATTCTTATAGTATGTGTCTTTAAAGTGAAAATGAAATTCATGTGACCTAAATAATTATATTTTTTTTTTTAATTTTAGATTGAACTTAACTAATTCGATAAAATCGATTTCATATCACATATTTAATTATGATAAATGAAATTGTCAATAAAAATTTTCGACAAAATTCACGTTTACCATTCTACCACAATATTTTTATTAGTTATTATCTAACTAATTTGATAGAGGCACAAAAAATTTTAGGAAGGTAATAAAAATTCAAATGAAAAAATCTACTCAATTCGAGAAATTGAAAAAAGATTAAAAAATATGAATTCGAATAAAATTTATTTTTTAATAAGTGCCTCATCCCAAAAAAATCATAAGATCATGAAACTCATTTTTTATGAATATTTATATATATAATTATCTAATAAGTCGTCATTTTTTATTATAGATATTTTGTATATAATTTAATATTTTTCTATTACATTAAGAAAATCCAATTTGATAACTTATTTTAATAGCATATTTGATATTTAGTTATGATATTAATTATGTTTGTATTATTGTTAATTTATTATGTATTTAAAATAAAATTATACAAAAGTAGAGCTTGAAAATTTTGACTTGATAGAGGATTGTTTTTATTTTCTATAACTCAAAAAACGGTGGTAATTTTTTGTTTCGAAAAATCAATCCGACCCGAAGTACTTCATTCCATAAAATATATTAAACCAACCCCTATCGAATCAAAAACATCAAAACAAAAAAATTTGAAAGTGATTTTTAATAAATCTAAATGGATTCACACCCATCCCAAAAAAAATACAAATCATGGAGCCCAATTTTGTATTTATATAATTAATTCATAAGTCACTAATTCTTTATTATTTAATATTTTCCTATTGCATCATAAAACTCTTTTAGATAGTTTAAATTTTTATTACTATATTTTATATTTAGTTATAAATAAAATGTGTTTATAGTAATTTTAGTTCATGATATATTTGAAAATGTTATTACACTAAAATAGGACATCGAAAAAATCACATGAAAAATTTTGACCTCTAGAGAGTGATTTTTAAAAGTAGTTTTATGATAGTTTTTTTTTTAATTTAAAACATCAATCCAAAAAATAAGGTGGACCGAAAAATATACTTAACAATCCAAAATTTTGGGATAAGAATATTTAGACCTTTTGACCAAAACTCCAAATGCATATCTTATATAAGGTCTAACAACCTTATGGATTTTTCCAAAAAAAAATCAAATTGTCAACTCCTCTCTCTTTTCTTTTCCACCAAGAAAAAATTCAAGGCTAGAGATCTAAAGCCCTATTCTTCATGGTGTACAAAGAGAAGATCAAGGTTTCTACGAAAAAGACAAGAAGATCTACAGATTTCTAGATGATAAAAAAGGATACAAGATTATTCGAATAAAGAGGTTTTAAATCTAAAACCTAAAGTATGTAAAAGAGATTCAACTCCTCTCTTTCTTTTTTCCATAATGGATTTCATGTTTGGATTGAGAAATATAAAAACATCATAGTTCTTAGTAAAGATTGAGATTGTGGATGCATTGATTATATGTTTTATATCTATATGTTTTACGCTTAGATCTATATATTTATATGCCTAGAAAATGATAATCGTGCTTTGCATCTAAGATCATGTATATTTTAGGAATGAACCATAATTTTTCTTTATGTTACGATTCCCATGATTTTATTCATCTTATATGCCTATTAGATGTATATAAATGGCCTCTAAGATTGTTAGAGATTATATGATTTTCTATATTTTTTCCTCAAAAATATGAAATTTTGGGTTACAAATTGCAATTTTAGGATGACAGCATGGCGTGTCAATTTTAGGAATGATCGTAATTGAGAGGACGAGATCGAGACGATTAAAAGGCTTTCGATCATGCTCATGACACCTTTGGCACGGTCATGATAAACTTGGTCACGAGCGTGAGCAAGAGAGACGCAAACAAATTTTGACTAAAGCTGTGAATGACTGTGAAAAGACTTAGCACAACCATGACAAGATTCGGCACAACCGTGACAATGATGGGCACGACCGTGACAATGTCGTGCATGATCGTGACATTTCTAGGCATGTGACGTTGGAAAGTGTCTTTTGTGATGTTTTAAGCTTATTTTCTAATACATATATATATAGGTTATGCATTAATGGACATGTATTAAGTTTAGTTGTAATTAGGCTAAAATATAAAAAATGATTGATGTATTGCAAACATAATTCGTCGCTCATCAATGGTGGGAAGCAAAGTCCTGCACATATGTATGTATGTGCTTCAAGAGGATCTAAGCTCACGAAGTAAAGTCCTGTATTTGAGTATATGTTTTTCAGGAACAAAGTTCCTCATTAGAAAATGTTGTCACTCATCAATGGTGGAAAGCAAAGTTTTGCATCTATGTATGTATGTTCTTGAGGACCTAAACCCACAAAGCAAAGTCCTGCATTTGTATATATGCTTCCCAAAAATAAAGTTCCTCGTCAGAAAATGTATGTATTCTTTGGAATAAAGTCCATCGTTATCATGCTGCATGTATTCTTTGAAATAAAGTCCCTCACTACTATAATATTTGTGTTCCCAAGGATGTGACTTAGCTACTCTGATGTTGATATGATTCTCCAATTTATATTATGATTAAAGATGTTATAAGATAAAGTAAGAATAAAAGTAAAGTTTGACTTTAAAGTATCTTCTAATAAATAATATGATGATGAAGTAAAGATGTAAAGTAAAGTTCTAAATTTATTTATGCCCTGACTTTCTGTATGCAGGACTTTCAATGGGATCTAAGCCATGCATATGTGTATGTACTTTTCAAGGAACAATGTCTTTCATCATAAAGTGTTTATATTTCTAAAGATATAAAGTCCTTCACTATTATGATGTGTGTTTCTAAAATATGACATGATAGAAAATGAAAGTCATGATGTTATGCAATAAAGATGAAAGATGAAGATGACACATGAATGTCATACAATAAAAAATGAATGAAGGTCTAAAGGGTTATAAAGCAACTCTAAGAAATGTAAAGTATGAACGATGTTAAGTAATAAGAAAGGATCAATGAGTTATAAATAAACTTCTAGGATGTACATAAATGAAAGTGTAATGAAATGATAAGTTATATGTCATGATTATTTATGAATAATATGAATGCATATTCTTATTGTATAATACTTGCAGATGATGGGTCTGAAGTTAAGTGGGTATATCATGATGTTTATGTTTCAAAAATTTTATACGAAGAATGATACAATGTCATGTAAGGATAATATAGTTCATGGCATACATGTTTAAGCATGAGATAGGTTATCATACTCTAACAGAGAAATCCTGCACTCTGAACTCGTGCGGGTAACCAAGATTAATTGATAGACGACAGTTCAAGCTCATGATTAAGTGTTACGCATGCTTAGGGTTAAATAAGTCCTATGATGAACACTGAGACTAATAATATAATGATGATTTTAGACATTTAATGTCTTATGAAATATTAATTATTATGTGATTAATAGAAAGTTTTTATTTATCATGATTTTTACTAAAATGTTGAAGCCTTCCGTTGTTGATTGATGTATGGTGAATGGATTAATGGCGCAAAATTGTCTAAGGTGAATTTTGAGTCGTTACAATGTATCTAACGCAATCACTTTCACCTAAATTTGATCGTTTAAATAATGTATAGAAATGAAAAAAATGTTTGCATCCAAAACTAACTATTCTTGTGCATTAGTTTAAGTAAAATAATTTGATAGTAGTAATCCCATTTGTCTTGATATTGTCTTATATTATATAGGTGAGCACGATCGGGATGATCATCCTAAAAATCCACCTAATTTTGGTTTGAGCCTGAGCTAAAAAATTGGATTCATTTTTTACCTTAAATATTTCGTATTAAGATATATATATATATTTGTGTTATAAAATATTAATTATGGATTATTTATATATCATATTATAATATTTTTAAAATATGTATAAAATGATCTCATTGATAATAAAAATAAAATGAGAGCGTTAAATTAATTATAATTAATATATTTATCTTTTTGTTAGTTTTTCAAAATATCTTTATATAAAACTTATGTCAAATTTGGCCAATCGTTTCATCTAGGTTTAATTCTCTATCAACCCAAGACGACCCAATCTCGAATCGAATTGAGATTGATTTCGGAACCAAATCCAAAATTTAGATACCTGGTCAAAATAGGGTTGGAATCGAAACATGGTGACTCGGTCCTCAACTGAGCATCCCTAATATTTTTACCCTTTTCTCTAAATTAGGCATGCTTGAATTTGGAATTTTCACAAGAGTAACCATATTTTAGTTTGGTTAATGTTTTATTAAGGTAAGTCAGTGAAAATGTTTTTGGATATCTTTGATAAGCACTTTTGGGAGACAAATATTTATTATATAACAAAAAAGTAAATTTCTCTCACTTGTGGAATTTAAATGTCAACTTCTATTTCTATCCAATATAATATTTACTAAATTTCACGTAACATATTTAATTTAAAAATTAAAAAAATCACATTAATGTCATAGTGAGAAGTCACTCTCCAGTAGGGGTGAAAGAAAAACCCTACAAATCCAAAAAACCTATCCGACTCAAAAAATCCGAATCGAAAAAATCGAAGTTTAGGGACCCAAATATGATTTAGGGTGATTTTTATAAAAAAATCACCTGCTAAAATTAGGGTATCATTCAAAAATTTTATAGGTGCTCGTGGAGCCCATTTTTATTTATAAAATTAATTTAAGGTCAGTACATTCCAGCTGGATATTGTAAAGCATCTAACCAGGTCTCTTGAGACTAGCCCCTTTCTCATCAACATCGAGACTTCACTCGTTGTGGTGATAAGCTTTGAATGGAAGCCCCAGTAAACGGCGGCAGTAACTCTAACTGTCCGCTTGTTCGTTCCCTAGCGCACTCTGACTTTCGAGCCACGCTCCGACGGATGTCGAAAATTCGATCATTCATATAAATTGAAGCATGCAGGAAGGGCGCAGAAGCTACCATTTAACGAAGTTTGAGGCAGCAAAAAAATTTAGGGCTTGTTGGAGCTTCTGAACATAACGAATCGAAGCCGAAGGCGGATCAAGGCCCAAGCCAAGTGCTTGCTTATGCTTTATGTAGTGGTCGGCCTAGAAACTTTCATGCTTCTAGAAGCTTCTACAAAGCTTTGCTTCCGGTCTCTTTTCTAGGTTGGAATTGTTTATGTGTTCCACGCCTGCTTTCGAGCCTTCTTCTTCTCCTTCTGAATCACCAGGATCTCTGACCCAACAAGATCTGTTGAGCCATCTCATACCTTCCTGCTACATATAATATATCCAATTTTTTATTATAGATATAAATACATTTTTTTATAAAATCTTATATTTTTCTATCGCATTATCGAACTTTAATTCAGTAACTTTTATACATTAGTAATATATTTTGCATATAATACAAAATTAAATAGTTTTTATGTTAAATTTAATTTAATATATATTTTTAAAATACAATTATATAAAAGTAGGGGCTAGAAAAAATCACCTAAAAACCAAATCGTTAGAGGGTGGTCTTTATTTTTTAAAAATGATTTTAGGATGGTTCTTTTAATTTAAAAAATCGACCCGAAAAATGGCGAATGATTTTTTTGAATTGAAAACCCTACCCAACCCGAACTACTTTCACCCTACTCTCTAATGAGTTGTGCTTTAAAATTAATTCTTTTATCCATATTTAATATGATATTTGAAATTTAAATGATAAATAAATTTTATTACGAATATATTCAATATTATAAGTAAAACATAATGTAACACACCAAAAATTTCATAAAATTTAAAAATTTTAAAACCTTGCTGACGTCAAATTATCAGACGCCGAAACTAGAACGGGTACTCGATGTCGCAATGAGCCAACTTAGTCGATGCACTACCTATCAATCGGAAATTTTTCGAACTTTTGAAAGTATATGATTTTTTATTCTTCTCTCTTTCATTTACACTACCATAACACCTTTGGTGATATAATAACTCCTTTGCCATGATCCTTGGCATTCATGGCACGAAAGCAATCCCATGGATGATGGAGACTCATTTTCTGTAACGCCCCAAATTTTTTTTCTTTTGCTTGCTCAAAAGATTATATCCACAACATCACTCAATTTTATAACTTAACTATGACCAGTTAACATGCTAGTTTACAATAGCGGAAGATTTAATTTACAATAATTTTTATAATATGCGGAAGTCATGTTTACAACATCCAATAACCTGTGGGTTATGGCCCACGTCTATACAATAATGGACCAAATATCCATATGCATGTCAGCCGTCAGAGGTTTTGGGCTGGAGCAATGAACCTATTTGAAGTGGCTCATTTCGTACCAGAGAAACCCATGTATGAACAAGGATTGATTTTACTTCCGCACCTAGCTACTCTAGGTTCCAATTTGAGTACCTCTACGGGATAGACCTCAACAGAAAACTGTTGAGTAACGGCAGCAAGTGATTGAGTTCAGTAGTTCCTCATAATAAATAGACACTTAAAAAAAGTACATGCTCGAACATCACCATCGCCATCATGATCATCTGTACGGATCCAATTATAGGGGCAAAGTTCAATGAGATAACTCAGTATGTCGAATCACCCATAACAATAAACAATATGAATAATGTCAATAACAATAATCATATGCATAATGATAAGCAATATCAATATTATCTTATCAATCCAATCTCAATTAACAATATACATTATCCATCAGCCATAAAGATTAATTGGCTGGAATTAATAATTCTATCATCATTTATCATCAACCACAACGGCCGGCAATAACAATTCCATTGTCAATAACATCAATCATATGAGCTGCAATCAATTATCTTAATAATCAATCAATCTTTACTTTACTTTATTTCAACCATAGATGCAATAATTAATAATCTTTTGTCATACATCAACCATGAATACTGCAATTCAATTATTATTTTCTATCAATTAACTTTCGATATTTCAACAAAAAAGGCTACAATTTTGATTCAATTAATATTAACATCAACAATTCAATATCAATCAATCATCCATTTTTATTCTTCAACCATAAAAGCTATAATTATCTTTTATCCTTAACTTCAACCATAAAGGCTGCAATTATATTTTTATCTTTAATAATCAATTAATCTTTCTATACTTCAACCATAAATGCTGTAATTTAATATCTTATCAATCAATCATTCTTTACTTTAGCTTCAACCATAAAAGCTGCTCAGTACTTCAACCACAATGACTGCTTCAACCACAAAGGCTGTTCAATACTTCAACCACGAGGATTGCTTCAATCACAAGGGTTGCTTCAATCATAAAGATTGTTTAATACTTATTCTTTAACTTTTAACAATTAACTTCAACCATAACGACTGTCGCTTTGACTATGAGGGCTGCTTATTACTTATTCTTATCTTTTGAGTAATCATTAAAACCATAAGGGCTACTTCAACTATATAGGCTGTTTTGAGAGCTCTCCCAATTTTAAGTACCTTGTATCTTTTATCTTGATTAACTTATGACGTCTATCTTTGCTTTCATTTAAACTTTCTTTCCAATTTTGAATGCACAAGGCATCAACCAATAAATTATAATCATAGGATCAATATCATCACAATGAGATCGATAACATAATAATATGATCAGACATAAATAATAACACAAACATCACAATTAAACATTCTTTAATAACTTAAAAAGTCATTTTTCAAACTTTAGAACTCGGGCCGGGTGGGATAGAACCCGGGCCGGTTCCCCCCATAATCAATCATACTCATCTTTCTATAGAACTTGGGCTGGGTGTACGGGTGTTCACGGGTCGGGTTTACTCGACTCGACCCCGAATTCGACCCAACCCGTCCAATTTTGATCGGCTCGGGTCACCCTACCTTCGAAGGCCGGATCCGATCGGATTGGATAGGGTCGGGTGGTCGGAATAACCGACAACCATTTTTCTTTTTTTTTAATTTTTTTCTTATTTTATCAATTATTTATTATAAAAATATTATATAGTATTTATTTAAAAAGCATAAAATAACTTACTAAACATTTAAACATTATTTTACACATTTAAAATATTTTATTTTAATACTTTTATTTTTATACATAATATAACCTAAAAACTAAAAAAATAAAAAAAATAAAAAACTGGGTCTTCGGGTCAGGTCGGGTTGACTCGGGTCGAAAAATTCCGACCCATACTCGACCCGACCATGGATCCGACCCGACCCATGGGTCGGGTCGTCGGGTACACGGGTCGACCTGACCCGCTGAACACCCCTAGATGGGTGGGGTGGAATCCGGGTCGTTCATCCAATTTTCATACAGATTCCAATTTAATCAATATAATCCAGACCGGTTCGTCCGATTTTCATAACATATTTCAATTCAATCAGCAAACTTTCATATTCGGCCATCGATAACTGCATTGGACATCCTTGTATATCTTGGTACTGCCGGGTGAATAGTAAATTCTGACTTATGACACTCATCTAGTACCTCTCATTGGGAACCCACAACCTGTCCCGATATCTAATTCCTCCATATGCAGGGAACTGAAAATTTGCTGGTTCATTCTGACATCTGTTCATAACCTTCTAATATTATGAATCCACTTTTTGGGCTGCCATTATCCTATGATCAAGCTGGGTTTCATCTGATGCATCATCCATAGAGCTCAATTTATGTCAAGTCTAGGACACTATTGCTCAATCTCCTCCAACATCTCATATTTGCATAATCTGATGCAGGCTAGCGAACCTTCCCATTTCCTACTTAATGCATCAGCGACTGAATTTGCCTTATCGGGGTGATAATTTATGGCAAATTCATAGTCCTTTAGGAGCTCTAACTATCGGCGCTGCCTCATATTAAGATCCCATTGATAAAAAAATGCACTTGAGGCTCTTGTGGTCGGTGAAAATTTCAAATGTCTCTCCATAAAATAATGCCTCCAGATCTTCAAAGGAGAGACCACTACCGCCAATTCCATATTATGTGTGGGGTAATTGACCTCATGCTTCTTCAGCTGTCAGGAAGCATAAGCTACTACCTTGCCATGTTGCATCAATACACAACCCAAACCTGTCCCACATGCATCGTTGTAGATTACGTAGCCTCCACTGCCTGTCGGTATGATGAGAATTGGTGTCGAAGTCAAACGGTCCTGCAGAGTCTGGAAACTCTGCTCACACTAGTCCGTCCAAATAAATTTTTCCGCCTTCTTTGTGAGATTTGTGAGGGGTGCAGCAATTTTGGAGAAGTCCCTAATAAACCTCCTATAATAACCTGCAAAACTAAGAAAATTGCGAATCTCGGATTGATGCTCAGGGATCGGTCGATCGGTCAAGTCATACAATTGAGGAAATCGGTCGACCAGTATAAGGAAATCAATTGTGAAATCGATAAATCGGTCGACCGGTTGATTCATCAAGTAAGAGGGCCGGTCGATCGGTCGACGTCTTGATGGATTTTGTACACGAAAATTCTCTTAAAACTCTAACAAAATCACATCCTAAATTGATTTCTACCTCCTAGCGATCAATCAAGCAGTCACATAATAATAAGGAATAAAACATATATGCAATTAATTCAAACAATCAAGAATCTAAAACAAGAAACTTGGGACCATCTTCTTCTCTTCTTCTTTACATAATCAATTAGGGCATGATTTAAATCGATTCAGGGGTCATGTAAGGTGATTTCAGTTCACCCACCTCTGTTCGCGATTAATCTGTCGAATCAGAAAATTATCAACCGCGTCCCCTATTTTCCCTCTGTTCTTCCTCTCGACCTTCGTCTGCAAGTCGTCTAGTTAGTGTGGCGTGAGGAGAATGCTGAGATCAGAGAACACAGGAGGGAGAAGGGGTTGCTACTACTACTTGATGTTGAAACGATAGGGAGAAGTTCCTCCTCTTACCTCTGAGATGGCAGAACGACCGGGCAGGGGAAAGTTTGTGAGTTTAAGGAAGAAAAAGAGATTAGTGCTTCATTTGTTTCTATCTTATAAGACTCTTTTCCCAATTGGTCTAATTAGTCTTGATAAAACTTTTTCCTCCTCGCTATGGTCTTTAACTACTAATAGGATAAGTTTTTTTTCTTAGTTTTGTCTCTTGACCGATCCGGTTTGAATTAATTTGATTTTATTTTATTTGTCGGTTGTTACACTTGGGGTCTTTTTTCATGTAGGGTCACTTCGACATTGAACAATATAAGTTTTCAAGCTTTTACATAAAAATTCATCTAAGTATTTATGTGACATTTCAATTCCATACCTGAGCATTATTTATATTCAATTTCTCCTTGTTTTGTGTCCCCCAATCACATGCCTCACAAAGATCTGTATTCCGGTGTTTAAGTACTCAATGCACCTATATTAATATATCGAAGTGGTTCAAATACTATGTTCAAGTCAATTATTATTTAAGGATGACAGATTGTTAAATCAATCATGATAAAATGAACGACCGCCTATGAAAAGAAGGTCTTTCATTTATCTAATTTACAAACATTTTAAATAGCCAAATGCAAATATTACTATTTTTACGTAAAGTATAATTCTCTTATCCATACATAAAATTTCTTTAGTCAAAACAAAATTTTCAAGAAATAGGACATGTCAAAAGCATTTCCTTTTCTTTTTCCCTAATGCTCCATGAGATTCATTACAAGGATATTGATGACGTATTGGCAAAAACCAAGGGACCGCATGCAAAGGAATCTTATATGTACTAATCTTGTATATTGAGAAAAGAATAGAAGTGTGGAACAAATTGTAGATCTAACACGTGACATTGAAATGAAAAGGCGATGTCTTTAATAATATTTCTAGGATCTGATTAGAAATGGACTCAAACTATTGATTGAATTACGATTCCATTGGATTGGATCAAACTTTGTTAAAATTTATAATTATTTTAAATATATAACATAAATTAATATTATAATGAATAAAATAATAACGTAAAGATATTAGCTAAAAGTGAACATTCACAAAAGACTTAGGAAATAAACAAAAACTGATGAATGGGACAAAAAAATGTTCAAGTTCAAAAAGTTCAATATGGAAGTAAAAAAAAGGGGGAAAATAAGAAGGAAAGCAAAAGAGTGTAGAAAAAAATGAATGAAGAATGATAGAAATCATATTGAAAAGGAATGGAGATGAGAGAATTAAAGAGGAAAAAGCAATGATTGATAATAGGAAAAAGAGAATTTCTGAAAACAAGAGTGTGATGAAGTGGTTCACTCCTCCATTCAGATATCACCAGATCACAAGTTCAATTTTCATTAGTAGAACTTATCTACCCTTTTATTCTGAATCTTTATTTTTTTTATTGTACCCTTTTATTCTGGGTTTATCTTTGTAACGTAAAAAAAAAGAAGAAAAAGTCTTTTAAAATAAAGGAAGCTTAAGATATTTATGGAAAAACTAATATGTTATCAAGGAAAATAAAATAAAAGTAAAAAAATGGGGAAGGATATGCTCATAAGATTTACTTGAGAGAGAGAGAGAGTATTTGATATATACATATATATATATATATATATATGCCATCTGATGCATTATTATGATTTGATATTTTCAGACATCTGAAATGTATCCACCGAGAGTTGAACCGACGTGTCCAAAAAATTAACATCTAGACTATTCTATATAATTGTAAAAATATTATTTAACTTTTTTATTATAATATATATATATATATATATATATATATATGAATTTTAAGGGGGAGGAACCCCTCCTCCCATCCGTGCCCGTCGGATGGAAATATGACGGGCGCGGATGATGAGCGCGGTTCAGGGAAAAAATCGTCGGTTCGCGGTGAAAAAAATCGAAGAGAAGGGTCGGCGGGGACGAGGTCGTTCGGCAGATCGTGCCATCTTCGTCGACGGCGTACGAGACAGGGACGACGAGGACGACAATGAACGTGAATTCGTGATCGGGACGACAACGGTTTCGTGGTGGGGGCGATGACAGAGCCGACCGCCCGTGCTAGATCAGATGCCGAGTGGCAGGATCTGGCCACCCAGCGGCCGATCTGGCTGCGGGCAACCGGATCCGCCCGCTCGGTGTTCGATCTGGCGCGGGCGCCCGAATCTGGCCGCCAAGCGGCCGATCTGGCTGCGGGCGACCCGATCGGGTCGCCCGCGTTAGATCGGACGCTGAGCGGCCGAATTTGGCCGCCCGCGTCAGATCGGCCGCTGGCAAGGGCGGACCCACATACGTGTTGATCGGATGTCGAGCGGCAAGATTTGGCCGCCCCCAGCCAGATCCGACCGCTCGTGCCAGATTGACAATTGGGCGGCCAGATCCAGTAGCTGAGCGGCCAGATCTGACCGCCCGCGCCAGATCGACAATTGGGCGGCCAGATCCGGCCGCCCGCAGCCAGATCCAGTAGCTGAGCGGCCAGATCTGACCGCCCGCGCCAGATCGACAATTGGGCGGCCAAATCCGGCCGCCCGCGTCAGATCAGCCGTTGGGCGGCCAGATCCGGCCGCCCGAGCAAGATCAGACGCCGAGCGGCCAGATCCGGCCGCCCGCGCCAGATCGGCCGCTGGGCAGTCAAATCCGGCCGTCCGCGCCAAATTGGACGCCGAGCGGCCGGATTTGACCGCCCACGCCAGATCGGCCGCTGGCAGGGGCGGACCCACATATGTGTTAAGGGGGGCCATGGCCCCCCTCAACTTTTTAAAATTTCATTAGTTTTATATGCTAATATAAAAATTATATGATTAAATGCTACTTCGCCCCCCCCCCCCCCCCCTTAAATATGTTAGTATATTATCTTGACATCAAATTTGCCTTTCCGCATTGGTAGATGCATAGTGCTATTGTCTAGAGGTGTGGGGGTAGTCAGTGAAAATATTTTAGTTTGGTTAATGTTTTATTAAGGTAAGTCAGTGAAAATGTTTTTGGATATCTTTGATAAGCACTTTTGGGAGACAAATATTTATTATATAACAAAAAAGTAAATTTCTCTCACTTGTGGAATTTAAATGTCAACTTCTATTTCTATCCAATATAATATTTACTAAATTTCACGTAACATATTTAATTTAAAAATTAAAAAAATCACATTAATGTCATAGTGAGAAGTCACTCTCCAGTAGGGGTGAAAGAAAAACCCTACAAATCCAAAAAACCTATCCGACTCAAAAAATCCGAATCGAAAAAATCGAAGTTTAGGGACCCAAATATGATTTAGGGTGATTTTTATAAAAAAAATCACCTGCTAAAATTAGGGTATCATTCAAAAATTTTATAGGTGCCCGTGGAGCCCATTTTTATTTATAAAATTAATTTAAGGTCAGTACATTCCAGCTGGATATTGTAAAGCATCTAACCAGGTCTCTTGAGACTAGCCCCTTTCTCATCAACATCGAGACTTCACTCGTTGTGGTGATAAGCTTTGAATGGAAGCCCCAGTAAACGGCGGCAGTAACTCTAACTGTCCGCTTGTTCGTTCCCTAGCGCACTCTGACTTTCGAGCCACGCTCCGACGGATGTCGAAAATTCGATCATTCATATAAATTGAAGCATGCAGGAAGGGCGCAGAAGCTACCATTTAACGAAGTTTGAGGCAGCAAAAAAATTTAGGGCTTGTTGGAGCTTCTGAACATAACGAATCGAAGCCGAAGGCGGATCAAGGCCCAAGCCAAGTGCTTGCTTATGCTTTATGTAGTGGTCGGCCTAGAAACTTTCATGCTTCTAGAAGCTTCTACAAAGCTTTGCTTCCGGTCTCTTTTCTAGGTTGGAATTGTTTATGTGTTCCACGCCTGCTTTCGAGCCTTCTTCTTCTCCTTCTGAATCACCAGGATCTCTGACCCAACAAGATCTGTTGAGCCATCTCATACCTTCCTGCTACATATAATATATCCAATTTTTTATTATAGATATAAATACATTTTTTTATAAAATCTTATATTTTTCTATCGCATTATCGAACTTTAATTCAGTAACTTTTATACATTAGTAATATATTTTGCATATAATACAAAATTAAATAGTTTTTATGTTAAATTTAATTTAATATATATTTTTAAAATACAATTATATAAAAGTAGGGGCTAGAAAAAATCACCTAAAAACCAAATCGTTAGAGGGTGGTCTTTATTTTTTAAAAATGATTTTAGGATGGTTCTTTTAATTTAAAAAATCGACCCGAAAAATGGCGAATGATTTTTTTGAATTGAAAACCCTACCCAACCCGAACTACTTTCACCCTACTCTCTAATGAGTTGTGCTTTAAAATTAATTCTTTTATCCATATTTAATATGATATTTGAAATTTAAATGATAAATAAATTTTATTACGAATATATTCAATATTATAAGTAAAACATAATGTAACACACCAAAAATTTCATAAAATTTAAAAATTTTAAAACCTTGCTGACGTCAAATTATCAGACGCCGAAACTAGAACGGGTACTCGATGTCGCAATGAGCCAACTTAGTCGATGCACTACCTATCAATCGGAAATTTTTCGAACTTTTGAAAGTATATGATTTTTTATTCTTCTCTCTTTCATTTACACTACCATAACACCTTTGGTGATATAATAACTCCTTTGCCATGATCCTTGGCATTCATGGCACGAAAGCAATCCCATGGATGATGGAGACTCATTTTCTGTAACGCCCCAAATTTTTTTTCTTTTGCTTGCTCAAAAGATTATATCCACAACATCACTCAATTTTATAACTTAACTATGACCAGTTAACATGCTAGTTTACAATAGCGGAAGATTTAATTTACAATAATTTTTATAATATGCGGAAGTCATGTTTACAACATCCAATAACCTGTGGGTTATGGCCCACGTCTATACAATAATGGACCAAATATCCATATGCATGTCAGCCGTCAGAGGTTTTGGGCTGGAGCAATGAACCTATTTGAAGTGGCTCATTTCGTACCAGAGAAACCCATGTATGAACAAGGATTGATTTTACTTCCGCACCTAGCTACTCTAGGTTCCAATTTGAGTACCTCTACGGGATAGACCTCAACAGAAAACTGTTGAGTAACGGCAGCAAGTGATTGAGTTCAGTAGTTCCTCATAATAAATAGACACTTAAAAAAAGTACATGCTCGAACATCACCATCGCCATCATGATCATCTGTACGGATCCAATTATAGGGGCAAAGTTCAATGAGATAACTCAGTATGTCGAATCACCCATAACAATAAACAATATGAATAATGTCAATAACAATAATCATATGCATAATGATAAGCAATATCAATATTATCTTATCAATCCAATCTCAATTAACAATATACATTATCCATCAGCCATAAAGATTAATTGGCTGGAATTAATAATTCTATCATCATTTATCATCAACCACAACGGCCGGCAATAACAATTCCATTGTCAATAACATCAATCATATGAGCTGCAATCAATTATCTTAATAATCAATCAATCTTTACTTTACTTTATTTCAACCATAGATGCAATAATTAATAATCTTTTGTCATACATCAACCATGAATACTGCAATTCAATTATTATTTTCTATCAATTAACTTTCGATATTTCAACAAAAAAGGCTACAATTTTGATTCAATTAATATTAACATCAACAATTCAATATCAATCAATCATCCATTTTTATTCTTCAACCATAAAAGCTATAATTATCTTTTATCCTTAACTTCAACCATAAAGGCTGCAATTATATTTTTATCTTTAATAATCAATTAATCTTTCTATACTTCAACCATAAATGCTGTAATTTAATATCTTATCAATCAATCATTCTTTACTTTAGCTTCAACCATAAAAGCTGCTCAGTACTTCAACCACAATGACTGCTTCAACCACAAAGGCTGTTCAATACTTCAACCACGAGGATTGCTTCAATCACAAGGGTTGCTTCAATCATAAAGATTGTTTAATACTTATTCTTTAACTTTTAACAATTAACTTCAACCATAACGACTGTCGCTTTGACTATGAGGGCTGCTTATTACTTATTCTTATCTTTTGAGTAATCATTAAAACCATAAGGGCTACTTCAACTATATAGGCTGTTTTGAGAGCTCTCCCAATTTTAAGTACCTTGTATCTTTTATCTTGATTAACTTATGACGTCTATCTTTGCTTTCATTTAAACTTTCTTTCCAATTTTGAATGCACAAGGCATCAACCAATAAATTATAATCATAGGATCAATATCATCACAATGAGATCGATAACATAATAATATGATCAGACATAAATAATAACACAAACATCACAATTAAACATTCTTTAATAACTTAAAAAGTCATTTTTCAAACTTTAGAACTCGGGCCGGGTGGGATAGAACCCGGGCCGGTTCCCCCCATAATCAATCATACTCATCTTTCTATAGAACTTGGGCTGGGTGTACGGGTGTTCACGGGTCGGGTTTACTCGACTCGACCCCGAATTCGACCCAACCCGTCCAATTTTGATCGGCTCGGGTCACCCTACCTTCGAAGGCCGGATCCGATCGGATTGGATAGGGTCGGGTGGTCGGAATAACCGACAACCATTTTTCTTTTTTTTAATTTTTTTCTTATTTTATCAATTATTTATTATAAAAATATTATATAGTATTTATTTAAAAAGCATAAAATAACTTACTAAACATTTAAACATTATTTTACACATTTAAAATATTTTATTTTAATACTTTTATTTTTATACATAATATAACCTAAAAACTAAAAAAATAAAAAAAAATAAAAAACTGGGTCTTCGGGTCAGGTCGGGTTGACTCGGGTCGAAAAATTCCGACCCATACTCGACCCGACCATGGATCCGACCCGACCCATGGGTCGGGTCGTCGGGTTCACGGGTCGACCTGACCCGCTGAACACCCCTAGATGGGTGGGGTGGAATCCGGGTCGTTCATCCAATTTTCATACAGATTCCAATTTAATCAATATAATCCAGACCGGTTCGTCCGATTTTCATAACATATTTCAATTCAATCAGCAAACTTTCATATTCGGCCATCGATAACTGCATTGGACATCCTTGTATATCTTGGTACTGCCGGGTGAATAGTAAATTCTGACTTATGACACTCATCTAGTACCTCTCATTGGGAACCCACAACCTGTCCCGATATCTAATTCCTCCATATGCAGGGAACTGAAAATTTGCTGGTTCATTCTGACATCTGTTCATAACCTTCTAATATTATGAATCCACTTTTTGGGCTGCCATTATCCTATGATCAAGCTGGGTTTCATCTGATGCATCATTCATAGAGCTCAATTTATGTCAAGTCTAGGACACTATTGCTCAATCTCCTCCAACATCTCATATTTGCATAATCTGATGCAGGCTAGCGAACCTTCCCATTTCCTACTTAATGCATCAGCGACTGAATTTGCCTTATCGGGGTGATAATTTATGGCAAATTCATAGTCCTTTAGGAGCTCTAACTATCGGCGCTGCCTCATATTAAGATCCCATTGATAAAAAAATGCACTTGAGGCTCTTGTGGTCGGTGAAAATTTCAAATGTCTCTCCATAAAATAATGCCTCCAGATCTTCAAAGGAGAGACCACTACCGCCAATTCCATATTATGTGTGGGGTAATTGACCTCATGCTTCTTCAGCTGTCAGGAAGCATAAGCTACTACCTTGCCATGTTGCATCAATACACAACCCAAACCTGTCCCACATGCATCGTTGTAGATTACGTAGCCTCCACTGCCTGTCGGTATGATGAGAATTGGTGTCGAAGTCAAACGGTCCTGCAGAGTCTGGAAACTCTGCTCACACTAGTCTGTCCAAATAAATTTTTCCGCCTTCTTTGTGAGATTTGTGAGGGGTGCAGCAATTTTGGAGAAGTCCCTAATAAACCTCCTATAATAACCTGCAAAACTAAGAAAATTGCGAATCTCGGATTGATGCTCAGGGATCGGTCGATCGGTCAAGTCATACAATTGAGGAAATCGGTCGACCAGTATAAGGAAATCAATTGTGAAATCGATAAATCGGTCGACCGGTTGATTCATCAAGTAAGAGGGCCGGTCGATCGGTCGACGTCTTGATGGATTTTGTACACGAAAATTCTCTTAAAACTCTAACAAAATCACATCCTAAATTGATTTCTACCTCCTAGCGATCAATCAAGCAGTCACATAATAATAAGGAATAAAACATATATGCAATTAATTCAAACAATCAAGAATCTAAAACAAGAAACTTGGGACCATCTTCTTCTCTTCTTCTTTACATAATCAATTAGGGCATGATTTAAATCGATTCAGGGGTCATGTAAGGTGATTTCAGTTCACCCACCTCTGTTCGCGATTAATCTGTCGAATCAGAAAATTATCAACCGCGTCCCCTATTTTCCCTCTGTTCTTCCTCTCGACCTTCGTCTGCAAGTCGTCTAGTTAGTGTGGCGTGAGGAGAATGCTGAGATCAGAGAACACAGGAGGGAGAAGGGGTTGCTACTACTACTTGATGTTGAGACGATAGGGAGAAGTTCCTCCTCTTACCTCTGAGATGGCAGAACGACCGGGCAGGGGAAAGTTTGTGAGTTTAAGGAAGAAAAAGAGATTAGTGCTTCATTTGTTTCTATCTTATAAGACTCTTTTCCCAATTGGTCTAATTAGTCTTGATAAAACTTTTTCCTCCTCGCTATGGTCTTTAACTATTAATAGGATAAGTTTTTTTCTTAGTTTTGTCTCTTGACCGATCCGGTTTGAATTAATTTGATTTTATTTTATTTGTCGGTTGTTACACTTGGGGTCTTTTTTCATGTAGGGTCACTTCGACATTGAACAATATAAGTTTTCAAGCTTTTACATAAAAATTCATCTAAGTATTTATGTGACATTTCAATTCCATACCTGAGCATTATTTATATTCAATTTCTCCTTGTTTTGTGTCCCCCAATCACATGCCTCACAAAGATCTGTATTCCGGTGTTTAAGTACTCAATGCACCTATATTAATATATCGAAGTGGTTCAAATACTATGTTCAAGTCAATTATTATTTAAGGATGACAGATTGTTAAATCAATCATGATAAAATGAACGACCGCCTATGAAAAGAAGGTCTTTCATTTATCTAATTTACAAACATTTTAAATAGCCAAATGCAAATATTACTATTTTTACGTAAAGTATAATTCTCTTATCCATACATAAAATTTCTTTAGTCAAAACAAAATTTTCAAGAAATAGGACATGTCAAAAGCATTTCCTTTTCTTTTTCCCTAATGCTCCATGAGATTCATTACAAGGATATTGATGACGTATTGGCAAAAACCAAGGGACCGCATGCAAAGGAATCTTATATGTACTAATCTTGTATATTGAGAAAAGAATAGAAGTGTGGAACAAATTGTAGATCTAACACGTGACATTGAAATGAAAAGGCGATGTCTTTAATAATATTTCTAGGATCTGATTAGAAATGGACTCAAACTATTGATTGAATTACGATTCCATTGGATTGGATCAAACTTTGTTAAAATTTATAATTATTTTAAATATATAACATAAATTAATATTATAATGAATAAAATAATAACGTAAAGATATTAGCTAAAAGTGAACATTCACAAAAGACTTAGGAAATAAACAAAAACTGATGAATGGGACAAAAAAATGTTCAAGTTCAAAAAGTTCAATATGGAAGTAAAAAAAAGGGGGAAAATAAGAAGGAAAGCAAAAGAGTGTAGAAAAAAATGAATGAAGAATGATAGAAATCATATTGAAAAGGAATGGAGATGAGAGAATTAAAGAGGAAAAAGCAATGATTGATAATAGGAAAAAGAGAATTTCTGAAAACAAGAGTGTGATGAAGTGGTTCACTCCTCCATTCAGATATCACCAGATCACAAGTTCAATTTTCATTAGTAGAACTTATCTACCCTTTTATTCTGAATCTTTATTTTTTTTATTGTACCCTTTTATTCTGGGTTTATCTTTGTAACGTAAAAAAAAAGAAGAAAAAGTCTTTTAAAATAAAGGAAGCTTAAGATATTTATGGAAAAACTAATATGTTATCAAGGAAAATAAAATAAAAGTAAAAAAATGGGGAAGGATATGCTCATAAGATTTACTTGAGAGAGAGAGAGAGAGTATTTGATATATACATATATATATATATATATATGCCATCTGATGCATTATTATGATTTGATATTTTCAGACATCTGAAATGTATCCACCGAGAGTTGAACCGACGTGTCCAAAAAATTAACATCTAGACTATTCTATATAATTGTAAAAATATTATTTAACTTTTTTATTATAATATATATATATATATATATATATATATGAATTTTAAGGGGGAGGAACCCCTCCTCCCATTCGTGCCCGTCGGATGGAAATATGACGGGCGCGGATGATGAGCGCGGTTCAGGGAAAAAATCGTCGGTTCGCGGTGAAAAAAATCGAAGAGAAGGGTCGGCGGGGACGAGGTCGTTCGGCAGATCGTGCCATCTTCGTCGACGGCGTACGAGACAGGGACGACGAGGACGACAATGAACGTGAATTCGTGATCGGGACGACAACGGTTTCGTGGTGGGGGCGATGACAGAGCCGACCGCCCGTGCTAGATCAGATGCCGAGTGGCAGGATCTGGCCACCCAGCGGCCGATCTGGCTGCGGGCAACCGGATCCGCCCGCTCGGTGTTCGATCTGGCGCGGGCGCCCGAATCTGGCCCCCAAGCGGCCGATCTGGCTGCGGGCGACCCGATCGGGTCGCCCGCGTTAGATCGGACGCTGAGCGGCCGAATTTGGCCGCCCGCGTCAGATCGGCCGCTGGCAAGGGCGGACCCACATACGTGTTGATCGGATGTCGAGCGGCAAGATTTGGCCGCCCCCAGCCAGATCCGACCGCTCGTGCCAGATTGACAATTGGGCGGCCAAATCCGGCCGCCCGCAGCCAGATCCAGTAGCTGAGCGGCCAGATCTGACCGCCCGCGCCAGATCGACAATTGGGCGGCCAGATCCGGCCGCCCGCAGCCAGATCCAGTAGCTGAGCGGCCAGATCTGACCGCCCGCGCCAGATCGACAATTGGGCGGCCAAATCCGGCCGCCCGCGTCAGATCAGCCGTTGGGCGGCCAGATCCGGCCGCCCGAGCAAGATCAGACGTCGAGCGGCCAGATCCGGCCGCCCGCGCCAGATCGGCCGCTGGGCAGTCAAATCCGGCCGTCCGCGCCAAATTGGACGCCGAGCGGCCGGATTTGACCGCCCACGCCAGATCGGCCGCTGGCAGGGGCGGACCCACATATGTGTTAAGGGGGGCCATGGCCCCCTCAACTTTTTAAAATTTCATTAGTTTTATATGCTAATATAAAAATTATATGATTAAATGCTACTTCGCCCCCCCCCCCCCCCCCCCCCCCCCCTTAAATATGTTAGTATATTATCTTGACATCAAATTTGCCTTTCCGCATTGGTAGATGCATAGTGCTATTGTCTAGAGGTGTGGGGGTAGAATCTTGCCCCCCCCCCCCCCCCCACTCATATTTTTTGTGGGCGGCCAGATCGGTCCGCCCGACGACCATCGCGAGAAAGGGGGAGGGAACGGAAAAGCTGTCGAGAGAAGAGAGAAGAGAGAAGAGAGAGAGAGGGGGAGCGGGAACGCGAAAGCAGAGGGAGAGGGAAAGAGGAAGGGAGAGGGAGAGGGAGCGGGAGAGAGAGGTGTTGGGGGGGGAGGGTTCGAGCGATTTTTTTAACTCTTGAACCGCACTCATCATCCGCGTTCGTCGGATCTTCATCCGACGATTAAATCATATATATATATATATATATATAGTATTAAAAGAGACATTACTCCCACGTAAATTTGTACAACATATGTAATCAAACATTAACTTTACTGTTTTATATTGCTTTCTAATCTCACATTTTAAGATTCATCAAATGGGGAAAAAATTAGAGAAAATATAATAGAAAAGATGTGCAATAAATTGAATTTAATTATAGCCGGATCAAAAGTTTGTGATGCCTACTTAAATAAAATATTGAAGTAAATATTAATATTTATCATTAAAAATAAATAAATAAAATATATTTAAATGAATATGAAAATTATTTTTGGTATCTTATTTATATTTATCATTAAAAATAGTATAAATAATTTCACACACATATATATATAAATGAATTATGATAATATATTACTAAAAGAGAAGTAAAATATGTTTCTCAGCTCTTTATTTTGAATATACATATATAATAATAATAATAATAATAATAATGCATAGAAATTACAATAATAAATAATAATCGACTAAAAATCATAACATATACGAGGAATATTAATGTGCTTTGTGCTAAGTGGTAGCACGTTGCGATCACTCGTCAAGAGCTGTCTGATCCGCTTCGACGCGCATCAACGGATGAGATTCGCTTGGGGCTGGCAGTTCGTTTTACTCCCTCCAATGACGGTACAGTTTTCCTTCGCTCAAGGAAACGACAGTTCATTCACTCGTTCACTACTCACAGTTGCAGCAGGCGAATCTTGGGGAGTAGGTTGTGGCAGTGAGAGAGGAGTGACGATCGAGAGGGAGGAGGAGCGGCGACCGAATCTGGTCGAGGCAGAACGGATCTTGTCTGCTCAAATTTTATATATGTCATAAAAGGTATCTTGTATGTTGAATGCGGTGACAAATACTTATTTTAACTAATACAATAATCAAATACATAGAGTCTTACAATACACAAAAACATGCCACGATCATATATCAAAATTATTTTAATATCACAAGTATTGTTTTTTGAAAAAGAAATCATAAAACGGGCTTTATCTCATATGAAAATTTCGAAATATAATTATTTTCATAATTTAAGATATTTTCAAAAGCGTAGAACTTCCCATAATAGTAAATAATCTTTACTAAAAATAATACCATAACTAAAAAAATAGCATGCACTATTTATAATAATCTTTCACCTACTCTTTTTCATGTTCCAATCAATAATAAGAATAATATTCAATTAATGATCATGACACGTAATACTTGTGCACCTCAGAATTAATGTAATATCAATAAGTACTAATATATTACTTTCTGATTTTTACAGGAGTGTTTACGGGTCAAGTCCTCACATGCACTTAAAATTAATGTAATATCATCGAGTACTAATGCAAACTTTTCTGTTTTTGTAGTGATATTCACGAGTTGGATTGGACTCAACCTGTAAACAAACTACCCGATCAAATCTGATCGAATCAGTTGTATGTATGTAATCTGACCCAACCTGACTCAGTTGTATGTATGTAATCCAACCACTCAATTTTGCTTTTTTTTTTTATTTTTCTTACTATTTTATATTTATTTAATATAAAAATATTATTTAATATTTATTTAAATCATAAAATATATTTTCTAACTATTGAATATTATTTTTGTACTTAAATTTTTTATTTCAATTTTTTAAAAATTTAAATTAAATATAGGCTTAAATTTAAATATTTTTTTTAAAAAAAGATCCTCGAATTAAATCGGATACGGTCAAAAGATCTGATCCAAACTAAATCGGATCGGATCATTAATTTCACCGGGTCGACCAGACCCGGTGAACACTTAGTTATACATATACTAATGTAGGTATGTTTCACCCTTAAACCATTCAATATTACTATTACCTCTCAAGAAATTTTCAAGTGTCCATTAATAAGTAATTCATAACTTTAAATCGTTAGATCACATTAAATGGAAAACTAGAATTAGTGAGGATAGACTAGTAAGTATCATTAATTGATATTGGTGAAAAATTCCTAATCTTTTAGCTAATTTCACCAAAGTTTGTGACATACCAAGTGATGTTAAAATAATAATTTATAACTTCAGACTACGTGTCCCATTCATAAGATCTCATTTTTCCTAGAAAGTAAACTTTAGTAACATTTGGACATAGAAATTATAGTATTTAACTTCTTATATACACTCTTGAAAACATCAATTCAACTTATGTTTTGTTCATATTCGAAAATCTGATAAATTGGACATGAGATGTAAAATTCATTTTTACATCTATATAAGTCCTAATTAGATTATTCAACTTTCATTTTAACCTTTATAAAGTCTATACCATTTAAATATTTCAAAACTTTTATCCAAATTATGCCCTAATTTAAAAACTAACCCTCTAGTTGACTCGTAAAATGATGAGTATTTGAGAAAAAATGGGTTCTTTCTAACATTTATTGTTATTAATTTTCGGATCAAAATTTTTTTGCTTCGTTGTTGAAAAGATAATCCTTATTTTATATTTCCATTTCATGCTAGTTTGAAAATTCTTAATTGCTATTTTCCAAATTTGTGGCCCATATGTAGAAAATCAACCGATTCTGGAGGTCTACATTTTGACCAAAAAACATCTAACAAGATATTCTACGGAAGGGAGCTCCTTTCTTCCTTATTTTTATGGTTCATTTTGTCCTCACCACCTTTAATGCTTTAAAAAAAAATGGCATTTACGAAAAAACAAATCCAAGAAAAAATTATAACAATCTCCCTACTCCACTATATATATATATATATATATATATATATATACACACACACACATCAAACTTTTATTCATAATATTACACATAAAAAAATAAAAGATTTTTATATGATATTATATAATTAGTAAAAAAATATTATAATAAATAATATTTACCTTCAAAACTTAATGTTCTATTTCTGAAATAAAATGATTCAACTATAATAGTTAAAATATTGGGCCAATGTACGGCTATTATAGTACCTAATATCATTGGTAAAATTAAATCATTGTCAAAGTTAGAAATTAAATCCAAATTTAATATAAAATATTTATCAATGAAAAAAAATTAATGCTTCATATTTTTTTTATAATTCATATTATATCATTGTGAAATATATATATTTCAACTAGTATGCAATATACTAATTGCTGGAATAATGCCGACAAAATAAATAAGGGAGAAAGAGAACAAATGTTACTTATCAATTTATCATAATTTTAATACATTAGTTGAAGAAAATCACATTAGAAAAATAACATTACAAGTTATATAAAGAAAATATTTATTTATTTTCATCAATATCCACAATTTTATAATAAGTTTTTTTGGATCAATTTGAGAAAATTTCATGAAAATTCATAAATATGACTTAAAGTGTTGCTAGAGTTTTCTCACACCTCAAATAAATTTTTTTTTTTTTTGCACGAGAACTTTCATTTGTTTCATGATATTAGAAAGCAATTGTTAACCCCGACACTAAAAAGTTATTGCCGAAGTTGATAGATTGGGGGAAAAAATAGATAAAGACCATAACTATTCTTTTCAACTAACTTAACATACGTTATAATGATTTGTTTTCACTATTATAGGATTTTAGATTCTTGTACTATATATAATTATTTGTTTTACATCATTTGGGATTGGAGAGTTTAGCGCGTAAAAAACATGACGAGAAGACCATCGAAAAATTTTTATACAATTATTTGTTCGGAAAATTTTTATGATGCTTCGTAACTTAAACAAAAAAAAGAAAACGAAACGAACGGTCGGCAGGGGAGACGTTCTAACCTCCCGATCGTTTCGCCTCCGGCCGACCAAGGGTCGGCCGGGGTGTATAAAAGGGGAGGAGGGTCGCCCATTGCGCCCTCTTGGAACCCCCTCCCGATCACCTCCGTCCTCGTCGTCTTCTTCCTCTCGACTGGCGACCGCAGCGACGCACGAACGGAGTAGGGCCGAGATGAACAGCGAACGAATCGATCCCTCTCCAACGCATCTCGGCCTTCCTCGACGCGTGCGAGGGCCAAGCGAATCCTCCCAGGTGACAGCGAACGTCCGGCGACCGATGGACGACGAGAAAACGACCGGCGAACTCGTTCTAACGAAAAACAAAGGTACCCTTAGCGTTTTCAATCTCTAGACGAGGAATTATGGATTGTTTGATGCAAAGAATTATACCATTGTGATCCTGAGAGTGTTACCTTCAATTTTCGTATTCATATCGTATTGATTTGACGATCGGACGACCGCTGGAATCAATGAAAAGTCTGGCGGCCCTGTTTTAACGCAGGGACCGATCGATCGATTTTATCAAACGGTCGACCGGTCTGCGTACAGAACTCGTATAAGTTCTTCTTTATCATTCGACCAGCCTCATCATGGTGGTCGACCGATCTATACATTTACGGACGAATTCTTCCTTACGATCGGTCGATCAATTTCAGAAAACGGTCGACCGATCCCATGCGCAGTGCGTATCTGCATGGCTTAACGAACGATCGACCGATTCACAGACACCCTATTAAGAACACAGTCAATCGATCCTAGAGAACCGGTCGATCAGTACCAGAGAACGGTCGACCGGTCCGACAGAGAGACCTTTCGGTCTGACCTAATCGGATCAACCTACTCTCAATCATAACTACAACTCTGACCAGTTCACATATTCTGGCTGAGTCCTATCGTACAAAGATTTACATTCTGTTGAATCATAAATCAGATATTTCACATTGACTAAAGATAATTAAAGTAAAGACAAAAGACATGGGATTGCTATGTGCCGCCTCCAAAGTTAAAGTAAAGATAATAGATTAAAGCAATAGGGGATAGGTAGTTATCTGAGGGAACAGTGAAACTACTGACTTAAATGCTCACTATTCTTGAGATTTCAGGTCTTCTCCCACCGATATCTCGAATTGAAGGGTGATGCTATGGTCACACCTCTTCCCTTAAAGATTAAAGTATTATGTCAGAGGGACAGGTAGCTAGCTGAGGAGACAGTGAACTTACAAGTCTAGTAACCGACCACTGTTCCTGGATTGTAAGAATTCTTTCCCCTACCTTTCGAACTAGGTGAGGTAGTAACACCCACCCCTCTTCCCTTTATGGACTTACTGGCATCAGTGAATCAGAGAGACACCCCTGGCATCCCAACCTAATAAAGTCGAGCTCGCATAGAACAACAAACTTTAGGGTATTATAGTAATGTAAAAGACGTAGTACAACTCGCAGCAAATCAATGCAAAGTAGAGCAATGTAAAGTAAAACAATGTATAGCAAAGCAATGTAAAGTAAAGTACTGTAAAGTAAATAAGAGATATTGTAAAGTAAAGTAATTGCATAGCATCGTAGAGATATTGTAAAGTAAAAGCAGAGTAATGTAAAGATGAAACATCGTTATAGTAAAGGACAGAGTACTGATATGACCAAAGATTAATACGTTAATTTCATGATCATCTTTGATCTTTATTTCACGTCTATTGCTATTGTACTGTGCATCTTTGCTCATGGGTATTCTATTCCCTAGTATCGGGATTTTGCAGGTGAGAATGCCAACTGACGAGATGTTGGAGGACGCAGAGCTTGAAGAAGTGCTGCACATGACATAGATTGTTGCTACAAGCTCATTATGTTGTCATCATGTTTTTCCGCATATTTAGTTCATCAAAAGACATCATGATCTTCCGTCCATTGAACTTCTTTAAGTTTCTATTTCTCATGTTGATCAGACTTTGTTAATGGATATTCTACCGCTACAGTTTCCACATTTAAAGTCCTTCAGTTTCATAATTTGACTATTGGATTTCCGCATTTCAAGTTCTCCAATAAAATTATTATTTTATTAGTGCCACGTAAGCTGTTTTGTTGAATGGTCAAGGTCAGTAGTGCAATAGGCAGTGTAGCACCTCCAGGGTCAATCTGATCGCCTACGTGACGTGAGAGGCGATTTTGGGGGCGTTACAGTTTGGTATCAGAGCCTAAGTTATCCGAGACGCAAACAACAACAGTTGGTTTAAGGAAGACTCTTCAATCTGGAAGAGGATGCTCCCCAGAATGACGCTGATGTCATTCGAGATACGTTGTTCGTAGCTGATTTACTTACAAAAGTATTATTCGATTTCGGTGCCTCACATTTCTTTATATCAGAAGAGTGTACCAAAACATTAGGGTTAAATGCAATGAACTTAGAGCAAAAGATGAATATATTGATCCCACAAGACACACTGATTACCACAAGGTACCTCCCTAATATACCCATAGAGATAGAGAAAAAGAATCATCATGTCAATCTTATCATTATCCTTATGAGAGATTATGATATAATATTGGGCATGGATTGACTAACTTCCCATGATGCTTCAATCTTGTGCAAACAAAAGAAAGTAATCATATGCACACAGAGTACAGACAAAGTTATAGTCAGGGGTATTACACAGAAGGAACCAAAGATTATAGTCTCTGCCATGAAAGCACAGAAGCTACTTCAAAAAGAATGTAGAGGTTAGCCAAGTGTAACCAAAATAGAGCAACCAAAGAAGACTCCTCAATGCATAGCAGTGGTGAGGGAATTTCCTGATGTGTTCCTTGATGATGTTAGTGGTCTACCGCCCAGAAGGAAGATAGATTTTTGTATCAAGGTGGCACCCGAAACGACACCAATTTTCAAAGCCCCACACTGCATGGCTCTCCAGTGATGAAGGAATTGAATGATCATATTCAAGAGTTACTGGACAAAGGTTTAATCAGACCTAGTGTCTCACCATGGGATGCTCCGGTTCTCTTTGTTAAAAAGAAGGACGGATCGTTAAGACTTTGTATTGACTACAGAATATTGAACAAAGTCACAATAAAGAACAGGTACGCGCTACCTCACATCGACGACTTATTTGATCAGATGTCCAAGGCGAAGGTGTTTTCAAAAATTGATCTGAGGAGCGGGTACCATCAGCTAAGGGTGGCAGAAGAAGACATCCCAAAGATAGCATTCTGGTCAAGATATGGACATTACGAATTCCTGATGATGCCGTTTGGAACAAATGCCCCGGCAGCATTCATGGATCTCATGAATCGAACTTTCCATGAACACTTGGATAAGTTCGTAATTGTCTTCATTGAAAATATCCTCATCTACTCGTCAAGCGTGGAACAACACAAAGAACATATGAGGACAGTGCTGAAAACTTTACGAGCAAAGAAGTTATATGCGAAGTTTTCTAAGTGTGAATTTTGGCTAGAGCAGATAATGTTCCTCGGACACATCGTCTCTAAAGATAGAGTTGTAGTGGATCTCGCAAAAGTAGAGGCAGTATCCAACTGGATTCAACCAAAGAATGTCTCCGAGATTAGGAGCTTTCTTGGTTTAGCCGGCTACTACAAACGTTTCATCAAAGATTTTTCTAAAATAGCATTGTCGCCGACCAAACTTACAAGAAAAGGAGAAAACTTCATCTAATCACCCAACTGTGAGGAAAACTTTCAAGAGTTAAAGGAACGTCTAACTTCAGCGCCAATCCTGACGTTACCATCATGCAACGGTGGTTACGTGATTTACAGTGATACTAGTGGCACAGGATTGGGATGCGTATTGATGCAACATAGGAAAGTAGTAGCATACGCATCTAGACAACTGAAGAAGCACGAGATTAATTATCCGACGCATGACCTCAAGTTGACAGCAGTAGTGTTCGTTCTCAAGTTTTGGCGCCACTATTTATATGGAGAAGAATTTATGGTCTACACTGATCATAAAAGCTTGAAGTACGTTTTCACACAGAAAGAGCTGAACATGCACCAAAGGCATTGGATGGAATTCTTGAAGGATGACGAGTTTGCCATTAACTACCAACCTGGTAAGGCAAACTCCGTAGCCGACGCACTCAGCCGAAAATGGGAAGGATCATTGGCTTACATGCGCCTCCGACGGTTCGAACTTATGGAAGAACTATTCAAATGGACACCAAGAGTGAAGCAGCGTATAGTACCGGATATGATAGGAAGAGTCATAAAAGCACAAGTAGAAGACGCATAATACCAAAGTATGATGATAAAGACTAGTATGAAAATATCAAATTTTAAAGTCTCTTCGGATGGTGGCATCAGGTACCGAGATCGGCTATGGGTACCGAATAATTTTGAACTCCGGAGAGAAGTACTACATGAATGCCACAAGTTCGAGTTTGCAATCCACCCAGGAAGTACAAAGATGTACAAGGATGTGTAGAGAAGTTTCTGGTGGCCAGACATAAAGAAAGAGATAGTCGAATATGTCTCCAAATGCATAGTATACCAGCAGGTCAAAGTGGAACACCAGAAAATACAAGGAACTTTGAAGAGTCTGGGTATCCCACAATGGAAGTGGGAAGAGATATCGATGGACTTTATCACAGGCATACCTTGAACTTTGAAAGTACATGATGCCATTTGGGTTATAGTGGACCGACTCACTAAATCGGCTCATTTCCTACCCATTAAGGTAAAATAATCTCTTGAAAGTCTCATGGATCTATATGTGCAGGAGATTGTTAGGCTTCACGGGATCCCGTCAGCCATCGTATCTGATAGAGATCCCAGATTCACATTAAGATTTTGGAAGAGTCTTCAGAACGCTTCTGAGACAAGGCTCCGGTAGAGTACCGCCTTTCATCCTCAGACAGACGACCAATCAGAGAGGGCGATCCAGACACTGGAGGATATGCTGAGAGCATGTGCTTTGGATTGGCACGGTAGTTGGGACAAGCATCTATCCCTTATAGAGTTTTCCTACAACAACTGCTTTCATGCTAGCATAGAGATGTCTCCTTTTGAAGCGTTGTATGGTCGCCCATGTCGTTCTCCGGCATGTTGGGGCGAAGTGGGAGAAAGGAAGATTTTGAGCGCAGAACTACAAAAGCAGACCCAAGAGTACACGGACAGAATTGAACTGATAAAGAAAAGAATAAAATCTGCTCAAGATTGTCAAAAGGCCTACGCGGACAAGAAGCGCCGAGAACATAAAGGCAGGAAACTAAGTCTTGCTCAAGGTCTCCAACACCAAAGGAGTAATACGTTTCAGCAAACGGAAAAAATTGAGCCCAATGTATGTAGGCCCATTCGAAATATTAGATATGGTTGGAGATTCAGCATGCATGTTAGTCCTACCTCCAACCTATTCAAGAGTACACAACGTCTTCCATGTCTCCTTACTCCGGATGTACAAGCATGACTATGCTAACGTGATCCAAATTGAGGAACCAAATCCTAAGGAGGATCTGACATATCAAGAACAACCCACGGAGATATTGGAATACCAAGAACATCAACAAGGAAAGAAGAGAGTATCACTGGTCAAGGTGACATGGAAGCATCACCAAGGAAGAGAAGCAACGTGAGAAGTAGAATCAGAAATGCGAGAAAATTTCCTGAACTTTTCGGTAAGCCTTAACCCTTATCCAAATTCGAGGATGAATTTTCTTTTTAAAGAGTAATAATATGACGCATCGTAATTTAAACAAAAAAGAAAATGAAACGAACGGTCGGCAGGGGAGGTGTTGCCTCCCCTGACCTCCCGGTCGTTTCACCTCCGGCCGACCAAGGGTCGGCCGGGGTGTATAAAAGGGGAGGAGGGTCTACCATTGCGCCCTCTTGGAACCCCCTCCCGACCGCCTCCATCCTCGTCATTTTCTTCCTCTGGACCGACGACCGCAGTGACGCACGAACAGAGTAGAGCTGAGACGAACAGTGAACGAATTGATTCCTCTCCGACGCATCTCGACCTTCCTTGAAACGTGCGAGGGCCAGGCGAATCCTCCCAGGCGACAGCGAACATCCGAAGACCGACGGACGACGAGAAAACGACCGACGAACTCGTTCTAACGAAAAACAAAGGTACCATTAGCGTTTTAAATCCCTAGACGAGGAATTATGGATTGTTTGATGCAAAGAATTATACCATTGTGATCCTAAGAGTGTTACCTTCAATTTTCATATTCATATCGTATTGATTTGACGATCGAACGACGGCTGGAATCAATGAAAAAGTCCGGCGGTCCTGTTTTAACGCAGGGACCGATTGACCGATTTTATCAAACGGTCGACCGGTCTGCGTACATAACTCATACAAGTTCTTCTTTATTGGTCGACCGGCCTCACCATGGCGGTCGACCGATCTATATGTTTACGGACGGATTCTACCTTACGATCGGTCGATCGGTTTCAGAGAACGGTGGACCGACCCGATGCGTAGTGCGTATCTGCATGGCTTAATGAACGGTCGACCGACACCCTGGACGGTCGACGGATTCACAGACATCCTATCAAGAACACGGTCTACCGATCCTAGAGGACCGGTCGACCGATCACAAACAGACCCCTCGATCTGACCTAATTGGATCAACCTACTCCCAATCATAACTACGACTCTGACCAGTTCACCTATTCTGGCTGAGTCATAACGTACAAAGATTTACATTCAGTTGGATCCTAAATCAGAGATTTCACATTGACTAAAGATAATTAAAGTAAAGATAAAAGACATGGGATTGCTATGTGCCGCCTCCAAAGTTAAAGTAAAGATAAGAGATTAAAGCAATGGGGGATAGGTAGTTAGCTGAGGGGACAATGAAACTACTGGCTTAAATGCCCACTATTCCTGAGATTTCAGGTCTTCTCCCACCGATAT
The DNA here is from genome assembly GCA_030549335.1 of Pontederia crassipes. Lineage (NCBI taxonomy): Eukaryota > Viridiplantae > Streptophyta > Magnoliopsida > Commelinales > Pontederiaceae > Pontederia > Pontederia crassipes. The sequence continues at coordinate 8,114,321 of JAUKPH010000018.1, read as the reverse complement.
CTCGAATTGAAGGATGATGCTATGGTCACACCTCTTCCCTTAAAGATTAAAGTATTATGTCAGAAGGACATATAGCTAGCTGATGAGACAGTGAACCTACAGATCTAGTAACCGATCACTGTTCCTGGATTGTAAGAATTCTTTCCCCTACCTTCCGAACTAGGTGAGGTAGTAACACCCACCCCTCTTCCCTTTATGGGCTTACTGGCATCAGTGAATTAGAGAGGCACCCCTGGCATCCCAACCTAATAAAATCGAGCTCGCATAGAATAACAAACTTTAGGGTATTATAGTAATGTAAAAGACGTAGTACAACTCGCAACAAATCAATGCAAAGTAGAGCAATGTAAAGTAAAACAATGTATAGCAGAGCAATGTAAAGTAAAGTACTGTAAAGTAAATCAGAGATATTGTAAAGTAAAGTAATTGCATAGCATCGTAGAGATATTGTAAAGTAAAAACAGAGTAATATAAAGATGAAGCATCGTTATAGTAAAGGACAGAGTACTGATATGACCAAAGATTAATACGTTAATTTCATGATCATCTTTGATCTTTATTTCACGTCTATTGCTATTGTACTGTGCATCTTTGCTCATGGGTATTCTATTCCCCAGTATCGGGATTTTGCAGGTGAGAATGTCAACTGACGAGATGTTGGAGGACGCAGAGCTTGAAGAAGTGCTGCACATGACATAGATTGTTGCTACAAGCTCATTATGTTGTCATCATGTTTTTCCGCATATTTAGTTCATCAAAAGACATCATGATCTTCCGTCCATTGAACTTCTTTAAGTTTCTATTTCTCATGTTGATCAGACTTTGCTAATGGATATTCTACCGTTACAGTTTCCGCATTTAAAGTCCTTCATTTTCATAATTTGACTATTGGATTTCCGCATTTCAAGTTCTCCAATAAAATTATTGGTGCCACGCAAACTATTTTGTTGAATGGTCAATGTCAATAGTGCAATAGGCAGTGTAGCGTCTCTAGTGTCAATCTGACCGTCTACGTAACGGGAGGGACGATTTTAGGGGTGTTACAATTTTTTATTATGATTCGTCCATAATGTAATAGAAAATCTAGTACTAAGAAAGACATCACAATGCAGAATTTTAAAAGTTAAAAAAAATAGTTCATTACAAAATAAAGTGGAAAAATAATTTAGATATTGAATCAAACATCAAAGACCATATATTTTACTCGTTCCCTTGTGAAATAAGATATTATATTTTAGATTTTTAATTAACTGAAAACATGGGGATATAAATAATATTTTATTATGTAAGTTGCAATTAATAATATATTTGACATTTTTAATATATATATACACATGAGAAGCTAACACCTATCGTCCAATTGAGGTCGAATAATATGCTCATATGGAATTTCAAACGAAAATTTTTTATATTCAGAAAAGTTCGAGACGGCTCGAGTGATGAGAGTTGGTATGTTGGTTAGGAATTAGCAAACAAATTCATCCTACGAGGAACCCTACCAGCATGTCTCTCTCCCTCTCTCTACGCCACGTAGCAGCAGGGGAACCATACATCGAGACAACCACCTCCTGACCATCTCCGGTGAGCAACAATTCCGTTCACCAATTCCTTCTCACGGCCACGAGCGTCTCGCAGTCAAGCACCGCAGCTGGGTCCCGCTGCGGTAAGCTCACTCGAGTGATGGAATTTGTCTAGTTCCACGTTTACGAGAAAATATCTCTAGATTTTTTTAGGCCCTGCGCTTTTTGGTGCCTTTCTCTTCTTGCCGCCCCCACCATTCCCTCGCGGCGCGATGGGAGAAGAAGTCGTCCGCGGGGGAGGAGGAGAAGGACGAGGAGGAGGGGACCCGGCGAGGGCGGTGGCCACGATGGTGGATGAGGGGCGGCGGCAGTCGCTGCTGCGGCAGATCACGGAGGAGGGCGGTTTCGCGTACGTGCGATCGGCGGAGAAGGCGGCGGGCGGGGACCTCCGGGCGGCGGAGGCCGCACGGGAGATGGCCTGGGAGCAGCTCCACTCGGGGCCGTGGCGCGAGGTGGGCGCGGCTTGGCGGGACGCCTACGCCTTGGCGTGCCTCAACGTGGCCGAGCTCCGTGCGGGCGCCGGCGAGTTGGGGGAGGCGCTGCGGGCGCTCGACATGGGCGTCATCATGGGCGGCCCACTCCTCCGCAGTGACCTCGACGCTGCCATAGATAGGATCGTGGCTCGTAAGCGCGCCCACGAGGAGGACGACGACTGCAGCTGCGTTGAAGAGGGTGCAGTCGGCGAGGAATTCGCACGGAAGTGGACGGAGGGCCTCGGCCAGAACCGAGACATGGCAGAGGTAAAATGTAAAGGATCCAAATATCTCATTTTTTCGTATGGTGGGGTTCTCGATTAGGTGAATCGCAGACGAAAAAAGTTTGTCCTTTTGCAGTAGGACTCCAGAATTCCAGTTCATTCTGTTGCTTTGGCTTCTCATTCTGATGGTTATGCACATTGATTTGACTGCACTGTTCATCTTTCTGTATGAACGCATGCTCTAGGTGCTTCACCTTTTGCCGATAAGATCTCTGTCGTCTAAGAAAGTCCAGAAACAAGCATCTCTTTCTTTGGAAGCATTTATAAGCGACTACTTCTCACGCGATTCTCCAGTAATCATCAGTGGCTGCATTGACCATTGGCCTGCAAGAACAAAATGGAAGGACCTTGAGTACCTTCAAAGGATAGCAGGAGACCGAACTGTCCCTGTTGAGGTAAATATCCTTTCAATAGGCTCGATGATGACGATATTATGACAATTTGGCTACTCCATAATCCATATTTCGTTGCATGACCTTGCAAAGGTTTTTGGAAGTTTTCTCCTAAAAAAAGGTTTTGGAAGTTTATTACGAGTAATGTTTACAAAAAATAGTTGTTTCTGCTCATTATTATCCTAATTAATATTTGTCATTGGTGGAACCAAATAATACTTCCACAAAGTAATCCACATAAACTCCGCCTATGTTTTATAGCCGGTCCCAAGCCCGGATAAAGGAGGAGGGTTGTGTTAGGCCCCGACAGCCAGCGTAAAACCCTGTCGAATCGCATGAACATGGATCAACGAATATATTACTAATAGAGCGGAATGGCATATGATCCATGTAGCCGATCCCACCTAGTGGGATAAGGCTTTGTTGTTGTTGTTGTCGTCGTCGTCGTTATGAAGTTCTTTTTCAGTATCACTGTTCCATCATTTTTCCCAAGTTGCTTTTCTTGATCATTGCTAACATTGGTTTCTATATTAAGACAAATTGTGGATGAGCTATGGGGTCATTTACTTTGGCTGGATAGACTTCAGAATAATATATTTTGGTTGGCTAATCTTTAAATGGAACTCTTGAATTTTTTACGTGCTTGTGATTGTCTTTTTCTCATTTTCTTGTAGATCATGTTACATCAGTTCTGAGCATAACTGATGGAACAATGTTTGGAGTTCTCTTGACAGAACACATGAATGACTAGTTTTTTTTGTAGAAAAATAACTACTTTCAGTTGAGGCTAATCTCTCTCCAGATTCCTGATCAAGTGTTGAGAAGTTTTTTTTCAAAGAGTTGGGAACTTGTAATTACAACATCATTTCTGTTTATCTGTGGCCCCAGTATATATGGTTTCCCCTCTCAAAAAAGAAAAAAAAAATCAGACTTTTGTACTTCCTTATGAAAAAATGGGATGGCGGCACACCTTGACGACTATCCCTTTTTCTCCCTTAAAAGAAATTTGTAGAGATGAAAGTTCTCTTACCAGTTTCTGTATTTGTTATTTATCTTAGGGTTATTTTCATAAACCTCCCATAAACTATCGCTATTTTTCGCATCTAACCTCAAACTACGAACTTATTTTTTCGAAATCCTAAACTATCGCGACTTTTCCACTTTAATCCTTCCGTCTACTTATGTTACATTTTTTATTACTTTTGCTTTTTTCCATTTATGAAAAGACTAAATTACCCCCTCGTCACGTAATACATTAAATTACAAATATAAAAAATAAAAAAAGAAGAAAAAAAATCAGCAAAGGTCGATTTGCGTCACCAGCAAGAGAGGAGGGAAAGCTTTCCCTGCGTTGCGATAGTTTTTTTCTTTTTTATATTTATTATATGATGTGTTATGAAGAGAGGGGTAATTTAGTCTTTTCATAAATGAGAAAAAGCAAAACTAACATAAAATGTAACAGAAGTGAATGGAAGGATTAAAGTGGAAAAGTTGCAATAGTTTAGGAATCCAAAAAAATAAGTTTGTAGTTTGGGGTTAGATGTGGAAAATCGCGATAGTTTAGGAGTGATTTATGGAAATAACCCTTTATCTTACCATTTCTTATAGTTATGTGGTCAATTTTTCATCCAATAAATATATATTGAAATTTTAGTACTTCGTGGTCATCCAGAGTGTATGAGGTTTTATTCATGTAAGCCAAAAAGGAGCATGAAATCAGGGCTGGAGCAGCTCTTGATTTGGATTTTTGTAATGCTGCTATATAAAGTATAATAACATACTGCATGTCCAATTTATGTACCATGCTGTTGAATTCTGTTATTTAAACTGATTTTTTTTTTGTGCATATCTTGTGGTTAAAAGGCAATAGGTGGTATATTTCCAATCATCGCATTGTTTCCAGTGTCAAACTCATTGTTTTCAACGTCTGCTATTTTTGTCTTATTGCCATAGACATGGAGGACTGAGCTGAGTGAACACTTAATTATCCCATTTTCTACACTTTCTACCCTTTGCCTGCTTTTATCTTCAATAGATTCGTTTGTTTCTCTTTGACGGAGTCTATTAAACAGTTTTAGAAGCCTTACAGTTCTGTTGTCTGTTTATTGTTTCTCATGATACCTATGCCCCTACATTTGCTTTTTATTTGTCTGCCAGAAAAGTGCGAGTCTCTTAGATGTGTTGCCGATTTTAGGTAGTAGAATTGAAAATTCCCTATGTTTTATTCCTGAAATCTTCCTGCTAGAATTTTCAGGTAGGGAGGAATTATTTGTGCTCTGAGAGGAAGCAAGAACTAATCACATTTTCCCAGCTCTTGAAGAGAATTCATTCCATCAATTGTTCAGCATCTTTGCTATACCTAGCTCAGCATCCATTGTTTGATCAGGTAGTTCAATGTCCATAGTTTGTTTTTCCACACTAAATGCCAAGGCTAATTGTCAGTATCTTTGTTTAATTCATTTTCATCTTGTACCCTTTACTGTTAGATATGCGAGCTGCGTGATGATATAATGATTCCTGACTACTGTTTTGCTGGTGGTGGGGAGCTCCAAATACTTAATGCTTGGTTTGGTCCTGTGGGCACAGTGACACCATTGCACAATGATCCGCACCATAATATTTTTGCTCAGGTATGCTGTTATGGAACATGAGGTACCTTTTTCATGAATGGTTTGATGATATTTGTCACTGTTATAGACTAATGTGTCAAATCTAAAAAGACTCATTTCCACTGCCCAAACTATGAAAGAGCTGAATATCGGTTAACAATGCTTCTGGAATGGTTATCAGATATGCTGTCAATGCCAATGTCATTAAAGAACTCAGTTGGATGTTGATTAGGACTTTGGAATGGCACCGGTATACTGTGAGTCACTGATTTGATGAAAAGAAAGAAAGAGATGCAATAAAAGAAAGTCTAACCATGCAAGAGACCTTGCTTCTAACTTCTTCCACTTATTCTCAACTTTTTTTGGCAAATGCGTTCATTCTCAACGTGAGCCCTCAAGTAACTTGGTTGAAAGAAATTCTTAAATCACTATCCAAGATAATCTGTCTCTTTTCCTTTATGTTTGTGGTTGACTCCTAAGCAATTCATTAGTACACTCTATATTTCTGCCTTACATATTCAGAATTTCTGCATTTGTTTATGAAGTATGGATCAAATAGATTTAATGCAACACCAAGTTCTTGTTCTGTTTCATTGGAATACGAACCAAATAGATTCATGTGTTGTTAATACTTCAGAATGGATGGCCTTACAAACTGTAGCCAATTCTCTGAGTTGTCGTGATTTCGCTCCTTTTGTTGGAAAGGGTTGCACATGAATGAATCAAAATATGTACAAAATTAGTAGTGATTTTGTGTCCAAGAAATTTTATTTGTTTTTCGATTTTGCCACAGATATTTATACAAAATTCACACTTGGGCATTTACATGTTCTTTTATATGTGTCACTGTGGAATTAGGTTGTTGGCAGAAAGTACATTAGGCTTTATCCTGATTCATTGTCAGAGAGCCTATATCGCCATAATGAGTCTATGCTATACAACTCTAGTCAGGTATGTACTGTACTTGTAAAACCTCATCAGGAACCAAGCTATGATATGATAGTTTCATGATATCATTATGATTTGAAGCATTATTATTCTCTTGATAGAACAACATGTCATGGTGTTAGTCTTGCATTTTATGAAAATTTCAATATGCTGGTGCCTATTACCTGTGGCCACAGCCTCGAAGGCCCATGATTAAAGAGTGAACTTTTTTCTATTTTCCACATTACCCAGCCAGTACATAGTCTTCCTCTTTTTTTCTTTTTGCTGATTGCGTCGGAACTAGCATGATAAGGAAAAAAACACTGGCCTCTTAGAAAGGTTATAGTCATAGAACTGAAGAACTTTGGATGGTAGTACTCAACGTTGTAGTTTGGTATTTGATAGCATTGTGTCAATTTGAGTAGTAAAAAAATGCCATCATGCTTCTCTGTGCCATCAGTAATGAGAGCCATTGTCTGTCATTCCACCTATCATTCTTCCTTTTAATATCATCGTGACCCCCTGATGCCATGTTTTTAATTTCTCATCTGCAGGTTGACCTTGACAATATTGACTCCGAAGAGTTCCCAAAGTTTGAGGAACTGGATTTTATTGACTGTGTCCTTGAAGAGGGTGACTTGCTTTACATCCCACCCAAATGGTGGCATTATGTGAGATCACTCTCAACCAGCTTCTCCGTCAGTTTTTGGTGGAAAGCTATAACTACTTGTGACAAAAAGTAATATTTACTTATATTTATTTATCTATCTCCTACCTTTCTGCATGGAATAGCAGGGAACAACCGAAGAAGGTTCAAAGGTATGCAACCTTCCAATTGAATGTAGGAAGGATCCATTGTTTGTGACCTTAAATAACGTTATTGCCGTGTTGGATTGCATATCATTATCTATTTCTATCATCAGTAGGTTCAACGTCCAAGAGAAAGAAACCTTTACAATTCATATGATATGTATCGCACCCATTTCTTCTACTTAGTTGAATCTGCATCGCATTGTCATTATAAATCTTCTAAAAGAAACAATGCACCAGCATTAGCCTTTGTGGGTTTCTTTTTCTCTTTGATTTTGGCATCATCTTTTTCGGAGTATCTAAATTTTTGAATTGTGAGTTCTTACTTCAACAGATTTGCACATTCTTAAGAAGAATATGGAGGATGGACAAAAGTGAAACTGTTCTTGGAATCAATTTTTCTTATACTTTTGACAGTGTTTACATTCTCTGTTTTGCTTCTCTACATGATTTTTCCTTGGATCATCCAAAAACTTTAATCAAACCCTTTCTAGAATGGGCTAACCATCTTGAAACACTACTGAGAAAGTACATATCTGAGGATGTTATATACTTTCACTAACTGTATTGGCCACTGAAAGTAGAAATACAGAGCATCAGGTAGATCAGATTAGAAAAAAGAAACAAAAAATAGTTGCGACATTGCGCAATCCAGAGGAACTCCTCCCCTTGTGACTTATATGATCTTGACAAATCCGTCTTCTCGGGTGGATCTTACCAATCCTTGGACACCATAATCTAGAACTATCCAATCCCTATTGCGGTAAATTGCATAGAGATGGGCTTCAAGTGTCTTTTGTCCAATGTTATGCGAACTCTTGAATATACAAAAAAAACTTAGTAGATTCTGGTTAATTGAGTTGGGAGATAGCAAGTGCCTAGGTGTAATTTCTCCAACAAAAAATTGTTCCAAAATAATTTTCTCGGTTTTATTTATCAACATACAACACCAGGTCTACTGTTTTTTTTCTTCTTTAGGCTGTGTTTGGTCACATTAAAACATCAGAATTTTAGTATAAGTACCCGTCGAGTGTTTGGTTAAATTCTGCGAGAACTTTTTTTATTGATTTGACAGAAATTTTATCGTGTGAGCACCGAGGTGTGACGGAAGTTCTGGCGTGGGAAAAAAGATCTAGCATTTCGCTAGAACTTTTTCTCGCGAACTAATGCTTTGACCAGAACCAAAGTTTCCGTTAGACTAACATAAACTTTAGCTTTGTAGTTAGACTCACATAAACTTTAGCTTTGTAAAAGTTCTCCAACAAACACTGCCTTAAGGAATTCAATCAGGAAAACAAGTATAACTCATCAACGAGCGGCCGCCCAATTCCGCTCACTGTTCGATGTGTTCCAAGTACGTGTGTACATTCCTTGTGTTCTTCATAAAATGTGGCACCTCTCGATCAGATCTTCTAGCCATTCATGATTCATCGAGGTGACACCCATATCGTCGTCCCTGTCCCATAGCAATTCGTTAAGGAAACTAACTCCGTATGGTAAGAATGCAAGAGTAAAACTTTTTTTTTCCTTTCCTAATAATCTCCAAAACTAATAAATCTTTAGTAACCATTATATCAATAAAATAATAATAACAAAAGTTTTAATAACATAATTGCATCGTCATGACCTTTGCTACATCATATTAATGCAGTTGGATAAGAAAGCTTAATGAAAGCATATTAACTTTAAAATAATAATCATGATAATATCAATAAGAAAATGAATCATGTATGGCAAAACTTTCTTTTCTTTACTTTCCTTTTTCTTTCTTTCTTAGGGCCTATATAGATACAACATGGACTCATTTCATAGATTTAATTTCTGATATCGGAGAAAAAATTGTTTTGCCTATTTGGAAGAGAAAAACAATGACCCAATTTATGAAGCAAGAGGTCTTTTCCTATGGACGAGAAACTTAAATGGAAGCTCATTCTTTTTTTTTTCTTTTCTTCTTTGCAATGTGGCGACCATTTATCCATCCAAACACTTCATGCTAAATCGATCAATGGAAAATAACATCTAAAGAGATCACTTTTTGACTTTTGAAATTCTATTGAAAATTTGAAACTCAATTGTATATCCAAGGGTGCCAAACAAGCTCTTATTCTTTATGAGTTGCACTATATCTTTTATTTTAGATAACATCCTAGAAATATTCATATGTGTTGTTCTATACAAACTCTTCAACTTTTATTAAATTACAACATAATACTTTCATGTGTTTTTGGATCATGATGGATCAAGCCAACCCATAAACTTTGAGATTATACGTCAATTCTGAGCGGGATTATCTTAACCCAACGTTCTTTAAACCATTCTTTGATAACTAGTGCACATGATAACCTTATTTTACAATTATTATTTTGTGATTTATTTACTTAACCTTGCAAGTTTCTATTTAGCAATATGGGGATAAAAATGTTATTTGATAATAATATAAATCGATAGGTATCACTTTTTGAAAACTTAATAGAGTCCAAATCGAGTAAGGTCAAACCTAGACCGAGTTTGTTCCACACGCGGATCGTGATTAGGTCGACACGGGCTGTGTTCCGTGGACTTCCATCTAAACACAATTCCATTAGAACCCAAGTCGGCTTGAGGTGGCTCAGGTCAAGTGTATAGGAACAATTTTCTTAATCATTTGACATCAAAACTTGATGTCGAATGCTCATAAAATAGAGAGACGATGGAACGCTCCGAAATCGCACCCTGTCATGTGAAAGATACTTCGAGGGTCACTATGACCATCCTTACATGTATATCATATTGACAAAAAAGAAGACTTTGATTGATTAACTCAACGTCAAATAATAACGAAAGATTGATTATCAAAGTATAATACTAAAAGAGTAAAATAATCAACATTGTGCAAAAGATGTGAAAGACTAATAAAAGAACAGTGCTGAGTGGATCCACTAATACATAATCTAATATTATGGAAAAGAAATTTAATACATGAATATAAAGGACTCAAGACACCTATATGCAGTCACTACGAGCTCGATCGGTCACGTTGGTCACCTTCATTATTTTGATATGATCCTGCATATATGAAAATGCAAGGGAGATAACCTCCCCATGAGTTTTGCAACTCAGCATAGAACTAAAGTAAATACAACATAAAATCATAATACTAAACAAGAATCATAAGAACATTATAATCACATAAGGAGAAAGTAGACACGATGAGTAAGGGTAATCATGTAATGTAGCATATGAATAGAAGATCAATATGATAATGAAATTTTTTCAATCATCTTTTTGGTGATTGCCGACATCATACATCATCATGTAAACTGGATTATGATTAGGGATTAACCAAAACTATTAATAACATGCTTTAAGCCTAAAATCAATATTCTATAATGAATTTATCATAATTTTATACTTTGCAAGTTTCTATCCGAGAAATTGTTACGTTAACCTTCTTCTTCTTCCTTTTTCTCCAGACATTTCTCTTTGTCCAAGCGCGTGGTCATCAGCGTCCACGTCCTCTGGTTGGTCTCCTTTTGGCCGACAGTGGACGGGTGTGTGAGGGAGCGAAAGGGATGCACGAAACAAGAGAGAAAACTAGGGCAGACTTGCATTAGTTTTGATTTCATAATTATAGGGGAATCGATTTCAGTTGGGAACTAACTTTATCTCAGATTTATTTCCTATTTTATCTTTTCCCTGGTCCGTTTTAATATTTTCTTCTTTTTTCCACATATCTTGGTCATTATATTATAAACTCTTTAAAATAAATTTCGTCATCGAATTTAATTAGAAGTTAGGGCTTACCAAATAGTATGAAAATTTCATTTTCACAACTTAGACTATAATTCCCAAGTTGCTTCATCACTTTGACGATGACTCCAAGCCACTTTGACCAATGGTACATCTTTGTTATTATGACGCTGAACGGTCTTTAGAATCTAGTTTCCACATGAGTCAAATCATTCTTGATGTTGGGTTCTTCATATCTTATGATATTTGCATCATCATTCTTATACCTTCTGGGCATCGAAACGTGAAAGACATTGTGGACTCGCCCGTATGATGAAGGCAATGCTAGTCTGCATGCACCCTTTCCGACTAGCTCCAGCACCTCAAAAAGACTAACATATATTGGGTTGAGATTTCCTCTTTTGTTGAACCTCGTTACTCTTTTGGTTCAAGAAATCTTTAGAGTACTTGATCACCTATCTTGAAGTTTATTCACGTCGACATTTATCAACATAGAACATTTGTCGTGCTTGGTCAGCCTTCATTCTCTTTTGTATCAATTCAACCCTTGCTGCATATTCTTTTGTGTGCTCTTTTGCATCTAAGAACTTTCTTTCACCCACCTCATTCTAGCATGCAGGTGAACAACATGTTCTCCTATACAATACTGCAAAAGGAGTCATGTCGATGTTCGAATGATAATGGTTATTATAAGCAAATTCAATAAGTGGTAGATGATCATCCCAATTGCTCTGTTAGTCAGGGCGGAAGCTCTCAACATATCCTTAACCGTCTGGATGGTCCTCTTCGACTGATCATCCATTTGTGGATGAAATGCTATATTATAATTCAGCCTCGTTCCAAAAGAGTTTTGTAGACTCCTCCAAAATTTGATTGTAAATCGTGGATTCCTGTCCGATACAATGGAGGTGAGGATTCCATGAAGTCTAATAATCTCATGAACATAAAAATCCATGAAGCTTTACACCGACTGTTTCCATCTGACATGTAAGAAATAAGTAGACTTCGTTAACCGATTAATTATTACTCATATGGCATAATGCCCTTTCTGAGTATGGGGTAAACAAGAGATGGAATTCATGAAGATTTCCTCTCATTTTCATTGTGGGACAGCAAGAGATGTGATCTTTTCATAAAGCTTCTGGTGCTCCACCTTTACTTGTTTACCAACTAGACACTTAGAGACATTATGCAATTTTGTGCTTCATATCATTTTACCAAAAGCTTCGTTGTACATCCTTATACATTTTGGTGCTGCCCGAATGGATTGTGAAGTCAAACTCATGACATTCATCCATCACTTCTCTTTTGAGGGCTTCATGGGATCCACAAATGATATTTATATCTGATCCCACCATTTGTTAAGAGCTTGAAGTCATTTACTTCTTTTTGGTATCTTCCCAACATCTTTGTATATTCAGGATCTTGAGCTTGTGCCTTAATAATTCCGCCCACTTGATTTAGTTATATCTGGTGCATCATGAGTACTGCTCCATTGTTGTTAGGTCTTGAGTTGGCACAAGCTCAACTCCTCCATCATCTCGTATGCTTGTAGCTTTACGAAGTCTAGTGATCTCTCCCACTTTGTTGTTGAGTGTGTTTGCAACTGAGTTCGCCTGATCAGGATAATAATTAATGGCAAACGCGTAGTCCTTCAAGAATTCTATCCACCTTTATTGTCATATATTGAGGTCCCACTGAGTGAAGACGTACTTGAGGCTCTTATGATCGATGAACACCTTAATCTCTTCTCCATAAAGATAGTGGCTTCATATCTTTAATGGAAATATTACTACTGCCAATTCAAGGTCATGAGTTGGGTAGTTTACCTCATGCTGCTTGGATGCATACATGATTACCTTATTGTATTGCATGAGTACGCATCCCAATCCTATGTCCGCAAACGTCACTATACACTACATACCCACACGTACTTTTCGAAATGGTAAGTATGGGTGCAATGGTCAACATGACTTTCAACTTTTGGAAATTGTCTTCGCATTTCTATGTCCATATATACTTCATGCCCTTCTTTGTTAGGTTCCAATCCGAGGATACTATGGATTTTTATTGCGTACTTCGGCCTTGGCTAGTTGGATACCGCTTCAACTTTAGAAGGATCCATAGAAATGCCCTTCTTTGAGACTATGTCCCAAAAATAAAATCTCCTCAAGCTAGAACTCACACTTTGACAGTTTATCATATAACTCGTGCTATCTTAATTTTTCCTAGACAATCCTCAAATGTTCTAGTTCTGGGCTCTCTGAATAAATCAGAATGTCATCTATAAAAATAATGACAAATTGGTCCAAGTATGGTTTGAACATTCGATTCAAGAGGGCCATGAAGGCTGAGGGGCATTCGTCAGTCCAAAAGGCATCACTAAAAATTCATAATGATCGTACATTGACCAGAAAGTTGTTACATCTTCCTCGACAACTGTCAGCTTGTGGTAACCCACTTCGTAAATCGATCTTAGAGAATACCGCAGCCTTGGATATTTGATCGAAGAGGTCATTAGTCCGTGGTAGAGGATACTTATTCTTGACTGTCGCCTTATTCAACATCTTGTAATCGATACACAGACTTAGAGAACCATCATTCTTCTTGACAAAAAGTATTGGAGCACCCAAGGCAATACACACTACATAATTTTACAGATTTCTGATGGATATATCCGTCGAAAATGTGATGAAATCCGTCAAAAAATCTGTTTTTCGACGGATCTTTTGACGGACATTGCGTAGTTTAAGAATCGTTCGTTGGTAATAAGTTTCTGACAGGAGCCCCTTTCCTTCAAAACTTCCGTCGGAAGTTAAGAAGGAAACAGCCCGCCGAAAGTTTCAGTGGGTATTTTCCCCCCGAACCTGCGGCGGATAGCTCCCGTCGAAGCTTACCACCCGTCGAAACTCTCGGCGGGCATATTCTGCTGAATGTCCCGATAGGAGTCTTCCCGTCAAAGCTTGTGCCAGGTACGTCCATCAGAAACCTTTTTTTAAATACAAAAAATTGAACGTCTGCTACTGGATCCGACATCTGCTAACGGATCCATCGGATCCGGTAGCAAATGACTGATCTTGCCGAGGAAGAGAAGGAGAGTGGGAGGAGGAGGTTGTTGATCACGAGCCCATTGTTTGTCGTTGGATTCGGCTGTCGACGGTCAGCGTCTCGTCATCGCTCGGGGCCGGATTGCCCGACGTCCGAATTTGATCCCCGATGATGGAATCCTATGATAGGTGGCCAAATCGGTAGCAAGCGGGCGGATCTGGCCGCCAGGCAACCCGAGCGCCTGTCTCCGACTCTAGGCTGCCCGATCAGATCGCCTGGCACCAGATCCGGCCGCCTCAAGCTCCAGGCTGCCGGATTAGACCGCCTGGCGTCGGATTTGATCGCCAGGCAGTCCGAGCAGCCGCCTCCAACTCTAGGCTGCTGGTTCAGACCGCCTAACGTCGAATCCGACCGTTAGGAAGCCCGAGCGGCCGCCTCCAGCTCCAGGCTGCCAGATCGGACCGCCTGGCACTAGATCCGACCACCAGGCAGCCCAAGCGGCCGCCTTCGGCACTAGCGTCTGGATCGACCGCTTGGCACGGGATCCGACTGCCCATGATGCGGTCGCAAAAGGCGAATCTCGCCCCCTGGTGGCCAGATCCGGCCACAAAAGACGAATCTCACCATCCGTAGCCAGATCTGGCGGAGGTAGCGCCGCATGGTGGCCAGATCTGCCGCTTGTGATCGATCGTTTGCAAGTGGAATGATCCGGCCACCGAGCGGCCGAAGTCGAGAGAGAGGGAGAGGTCGCCGGAGCTGCGGGAAGCTGCCTGAGTTGTGGGAGGTGGACGGAGCCGAGAAGAGAGGGGAGGCGTATAGAGACGGATAGACGGAAAGACATGAGAGGGAGGGATATAGGGAGAGAGAGGAGAGACGAAGAGGGGAAAATTAGGTGGGAAAGGACGAAAAAATCATATTATCTCTATAATATTAAAATATTAGTTATCGACGGTTTACCTTCGGTATTATCGACGAGAAGAAATTAGTCTGTGCTACCAAAGGTTCGGCCCGTGGGTAACAATAATATTAAAATATTAATCATATACTTTACATTATATTATATATAACATTACAATAATATTTACCGATGGGTAGAAATTTGTCGGTATTACCGAAAGCCCAACCCGTCGGTAAAAATCATAATAAAATATTACACATATATTTTATATTATATTATATATACAATAATATAATAATACTATATATACATTATTATAATTATACTATATTATATACAATATTTTAATTATATATACATTAATAATATTATATGTATTAATATATATGACTAAAACATTGATAATAAAATATTATAAATAAATGAAAGATAGATATGTATTATATTATAAATATTTATAATAAATTATTATTTAATTACCCATAGGTATTTCCTTCGAAATTACCAAAGGATTTGAAATCTGTCAGTGTTTTCGAAGGAAATATTTATTATCAATTTTTATAGTACATATCTATCTTTCTACATGTTTTTATATATTATTTTCTTAATTTAGTTATAACTATTAATAAAAAGTAACTTAATAAATTAAATTTATAACTAATTTTATAAATAATGATGAACCTTTTTATAAATCACAAATGACCCTTTAAAAGTACACAAAATGACATATTATAGAAGACGGATATATCTTAATATTATATATCTTAATTTCTTAATGTTAATGCACATATAGTAGTAATGTTAATCCATATGTGTACATACTATCAGTATTATATATCTTTAGATTATCATCAGATATAACTAGATAAAGAATAAGTGAATTGTTAGAACTTAGAATATTTATCATTCACAATTTATGAATGTATGTTTTTTTAAAATATATTTTTTTATGAATAAGAGGTAATCCATAAATTTATACTTATGATTAAAACTAATTTATATTATTTTAAAATTTGTTATAATGTGATTAAAATTAGTTATATCTTGGATATGAAGTTAACATATTTTAATTTTATTACTCTTCTATATTATATTATAAATTTATTTATAATCTATATTCTATACCTATAAATATATTAAAGGAAATGTGTAAAAGATGAAATAATAAAGACAATTATGAGAAAATGAAAAATAATGACAATTTATTTAATATATATATTATATTATATTAATGCATCAAGAAAAGAATAAAAGTAAATTAAGAAATATGCATTGTACTATATTATAAATGTTAGTAATAAATTATATTTTAATTATCGATGAATTTAGCCTTCAGAATTACCGAGGGATATTGTTCCGTTGGTAATTCCGAAGCCTAGGTCCATCGGTAATTATTATAATAAAATATTAAGCATATATTAATACTATATTACATCTATATTATTATAAAAATTAATTACCGATGGTCCTAGCCTTCGGAATTACCGACGGATAAATATCCCTCGATAAATCCGAAGACTAGACCTGTCAGTAATTTTAATAATAAAATATTAAATATATATATATATATATATATATATATTTATATTATATAACATATATATTATTATAAACATAATTATCGACGGGTCTAGCCTTCAGAATTATCGATAGATTTATATCCCTCGGTAATTTTGAAGAATATATATGTCGATACGACGGGTATTATCGTCCTAATCAGGACAAAATCCAATCGCAATAATTACCTATGTATCAATTGAATGATATGTTAATGTTATTGTGTTCTTAGCCCTCGGAAGGATGACGCGAGGATCCTGAAAAGCCCATTAGGGTTATCAGCATGCACCTGGAAGGAGAAGCAACATTTAGGAGGTTCATTTGAAACCATTTCCATGCATATATATACACGTAATGAATGTAACACCCCCTTATCTCCGTCAAGATACTATTCGCTTTAGGCCGAAAGCCCACACGAAGTTAAAAGTGTCTTGATAGGTAAAGGAGGATGCATCTTATAAGCCCATGATCACCTCCGTGTTTTGCCCATGTGTGACTATTCAATGAGACCATCTTGGTCCTTAGACAGGTCATTACAATCTTCCCCCATGAAGGGCTCAACGTTCTTGTTGAGCAGGGTCCGTGTTGACCCATGGGCCCGTGTTTCCACGTGACTCAAGTGAGCACGCGAGGTCAGCTCTGATACCATTTGTAACACCCCTTTAGCTCCGTCAAGATATTATTCGCTTTAGGTCGAAGGTCCGCACGAATTTAAAACGCGTCTTGATAGATAAAGGGAGTAGCTATAGCTTGGTTGTCCTTGTTCTTAGTAGGCGAGTCGAATGTTGTCAAGTTCGAGAGTTTAGGTAAACTTATTTTTTATTTGGTAAACTCGTGTCGTAGAATCGATTCGTAAATTCCTAGAGTCTATGTACCAAATAAGTTTAATTATCTAAGTAATTTTTATACACTTATGAACACATATATATGATCTCTAAGTTACAAATAACTAACATATTTTACTCGTACGAAATAAATACGAAAGTAATCAAAATAAGTACTATCACTTACAATTGTAAATACTAATTAACTATCCATTATTATGTTTATTAAGATAAAAAACTTATAAAAATAGAAATAAGTGAAATGACCACTAAAATTTCTAATCATAATACTAATTACATTGTAAATCACAATAATCAAATAAATATTTAAGATTTTACAAACATTTTATTGTACAAAACAAAGAATTCTATGTAATAGTATAGAATCACATAAACTTGTAGAGTCGTATAGACTCTTTAAGAGTTTATAAGATTATACCAATTTTTTAAAATAAATTTTTATGTAAAATCTTAGAGTCTAAGTTATTCAAGAATTTATGTCGATTTGATTGGTTTTACTTACCTAAACTCTTAAACTCGTATTGACTCGAGAGTTTAACAACATTGGGCCAATCCCGAATGAAGTGTCTAGGCTGGTTACAGTGTAGGCAGACTCCAACTTTCATCCTGCATTTTCCGATATGTAATCTCTTGCAGTGTGGGCAAGCAATAATGCCCTGCGCCTGCTGAGACTTATGGGGTTGCTAACCTTGGTGCTGCAAAAGGTCATTTGTTAACTTATTTCATCATGGAAAACTTAAATTCTTATTCATCATCCTTACCTGACGTTGGAGTTGCTACTGACGATTAGTGTCACGAGGCTCATATGGCTCGCCCTATTGTCCCGACGGTGATTCCTACTTTTGGACCCCGATTCCAGCATCGGTCATTCCACCAAGGTTGGTTCTCCACGATGGACTACATAGGGGCATTTCCTTTCACATCCCTTAGTTCTTTTTGTTCCCTAATATAATTCTTTTCCATTGTGGTCGCCAGTTCGATTGCCATATTCAAGTTTGCACATTGGCCTGCTTGAGTGTTTGCTCTCATGGTTGAATTCATGCCATGGCAAAAATGGTCTGCCTCCTGATTATTATACCTTTCTAGACGAATGAACTGGATATGATACTGAGCCACCGCGATATGAACTGGGAAGCCTCCATAAATGCAACCGATAAAAATAAGGATGTTTGAGTAAAGTTCGATGATCAAGATAGTGATGTGAATCTTCGAGAAGAAGAAACTAAATATAATCAAGAATTCTAACGTCCACATACAAGATTAAGAGCAAAATAACTTTAGGTTACAACAGAAAGTTTTACAAAGTGGCCATACAACTACAAATTAGATCCAACTTATCAATGTGCTATAAATTGGGTCGCACGAAGAGTCAGCATAATTTAGGCTTTTAATAAATTAGTTAGGTTATTTGTAGGCTAAGTTATGATATTTTTTTTCCATCCCAAATTTTGTTTTAGGCTAAGTTATGATAAATTAGTTAGATTTGTAACAAATACTGATACTTATTGTTATTTGAGATATCTTTGTATCTATTAAACTATGTCTTAATTGCTTTTGCTGTGACGGAACTTCTGCAACCCATTCTTCGAAAACTTCCGCTGTTAATTACATATTTGTAATCTTGTGATTAAATTCACCTATTTATAATATCGATTGCTTGGTTCATTAGTAATCTTGAGGTTGATATTTTGTTGCTTGAAAATTCGTTTGATCTCGTTTCTCTTGATTATCATATATTGTTATGATCACTCAAGACATTGTTCTTGAGCATCGTATTAGTTAGTATCAGAGTCGCGTTTTCGATTTGGTTTTGTAGTTATCTTTTATTAACCAATTTGTCTCCTATTTCAATTTTTGAAAAAAAGAAAAATAAATCTGGCTTATTTGTTCTTCAAACCCTAATCGTCATCCTTATATTCTTCAAAATCTGCTATAGTTTAAAAAAACCCACAAAAATATGCTTAGTTGTTCTTCAAACCCTAATCGTCTTTCTTATTTTTTCTTATCTATAATTGTTTTTCTTCCTTACCATCCTTATCAAATTTTGATTTAATAGTTCTTATCAAGTTAAAAACAAAAATCTCAGAAAAAATATTTTGGAAAAGAGGTGGAAAAAAGTAGTGAAAAAAGGAAAGTGTAAGAAAGGAGAAGGGAAGAACATGACAAAAATATTGGAAAATAAGAAATTAAAAAAAAAATTGAAAACAAAAAGCTGAAAGAAAGGATTCAAAAGAAAGAGGGCATGAAGAAAAAAAAGAAAAGATTATTTCTGAAGAAAAAGTGCAAACAAATTTTTGAGAATAGAATAATTTGACTCAAAGAAGGATGATATTTGATTTCATTCCAATTCTAAATTTTTGATACCTATCCTTATTTGACAACTTCTTGATTTTTATTCCAAGTTCAGCTTCAAGATTTTTTTTGATCTTGCTATCATATTGATAAATTAAATTGATTTAATTGCTCATTGCCTTGCATTAGTTCTACTATCACTTGTTGGAGGATTCAAGAGAGAGAAAAAAAGGCTGAGTGGTGAGTACAATTGAGGAAAAAAATTTAATAGAATTGAGGTAAAATACGAGTGTCAGCACGTGAGGTTGCTTTTACCACTAACTTTTGCTACAAAAAATTCTCACAATGTCAACAGAAAATGACAAAGAGCTCAATCCTAGAAAAGAAATAATTGATCAGACAAGAATGATGAAAGTCATAACGCAATATTTTCAGCGTCTTAAAAATATGATTATTGAACTTCATGATCAAGTATATGTGCAAATTGCACAGCTACAACAAGTATACAACCAAACCAAAAAAGAGATTGCCAAAGACATCATGTTCCTAATGATGATGGACAAAAAGGTGGAAGAGGAAGATGATAAAGCCTTTGTTATAAATTGGAGAAGGCATGCACTTGTTCATATTGGCGGAAAAAAATGAATGAGAAAAATCTTTTCTATGTACGTTATTGTGTTATGGACAGAACTTGTGGATTGATTATTGATAGTGAAAGTTATGTCAATCTTGCTAGCTAATACATGGTGAAAAAGTTGGGACTACTAGCCTTAAAGCACCTAAAACCATACAAACTTCAGTGGATAAATAATGGAGAAGAAGTCAAAGTGACCAAATATGTGCTTGTGTCATTTAAAATTGAAAGATTTAATGATGAAGTATTATGTGATGTAGTTTCAATGCATATTTCTCATATCCTTCTGGGGCATGGGATAAAATATACTTTAATTCTATTGTCACCTCAAGAAGTATTTAAAGAGAAATTACAACTTAAAGAGCGTGTAGCAGCCTACAACATTGAGAGGAAAAACAAAAACTTGGTTGCGCAACATCACTTGATGAAATATGAAGTTAGTTGTACGACAACTCCAAACAATTCTGAGAGTTGTGAGAAGACAGATTAAAAATATAAGTGTCACAACTTGAGTGATAAAAATGATAGCTACACAACTTTTGAATGTTTAGAAAGGTCACCTTCTGAAAATATTGAAGTACAATATTTAGACGCTGAGTGTTATAAGAGTTATAAGAATGAGAGAACATTAGATTTTGAATATTTAGAAAGTCCACCTCCATAGAGATATGAGCGAAAACATTTGTGTGTTGAGAGAAAAGAAAAATAATTCAGTAATTTTTCTTCTGACCCTAAGCATTTCTTGTCTTTTGATTTTGATTTTTTGTTGCAGATATGTAGGAGGGGAGTACATGAAGTTATAAATTATCTCTTGCAAGGATATGAAAGATGTTGTATTAAATGTATGGCATGATGTTTGAAAGGTTCGTCTCCTTGCTTTGGAACTTTATATTTGTTTGATGTGAATAGTTTATAGGGTTTAGTTGAGCGAGGTGTTCAATGCCATTCATCTCTTTCATTTTCATATTTGTTGGATGGTGGTTCATTTTATTTATATTTTATATTAATTTTTTGGAATGAATATTTTCTAATATTGAGCATCTTTGATTGGTATTTTATTTTTTAGATTTTCTGATAAGAGTATAATCTTATTAATTTCCTTAAACCAATCCTTGTGGCTTACTAAGAGCATTTCTTCATATAACTAGTGTGATGGCCCGCGCGATGCGCGAATGACGCGCAAATATATGTATCATATGTTTATAAAATAAAATAAGTAAATATTAGTTTAATATATTTTAAACTTATTTAAATAATATAATAATTATAAAATACAAAAATAATTTATTAGTCTATCTAATTTCCTTTGTGTTTCATTTATTTTACCCTCTTATTAAAAAATAATATTCTCATTTAAGTTTGAGATATTAGTCTATTCGATATCTATATGAATTTGATGATACATATAGTCATATATTATATTTATTTCGATCACTACTTCAATCATCTAAAAGTATGATAACTTTTGAATACATAATGAATACTTGGCAATAGATTCATACAAATGTTGAATTGTCCTTATTTTTTTTATCAAAAATCTTATATATTATTTTTCATTAATATGCCATAAAAGAACTTACATAGAAATATATCATTACTCTTATGCTATAAGAGTTTGCATGAAACACAGTCTTATATGCATGGATAGTTTTAGATTGAGGCTCGATATCATTTTTATTTGTAATCATAGAATAGCTAAAATACTTATAAGAGGATGGCATAAATGCAATACTAAAGAAAAAAAATAATATAGTACAAAAATTTTCACACTTGTACACTAATAATATTTTAAGGAAAAAATAAAATAATATATAGGAAATTGAGAAATAAATATAATATTTCTCAATCATGAATAAAAAATTGTCGTTTATATAATAAATAGAAAAAAAATATAGCAATGAAAATATTCTAAAATCTTTGATTATTTTCTTATTTGAGTTTGATTAAGTTTTTATTTTCTTAATTTATTAAAAAATTCCAACAATAAGTAGATTTATTCTATTTGACATTGATTAGAATTATTGGCTTTAATTTTTTAGCATAATAAATTAATACTCTTATCTTATTTAAGTATGATTATGAGTTATTCTCTCTTTGCTCTTTCTTTAATATAAAGATAGATAGTTATATTTATTATATGATTATGATGTTTTATAACTAATTTTAAAATAACTATATATATGTGTGTGTGTGTACTACCATTACTTTTTAATTATTTCATAGTAGCACTAATTTTTAATTATTTTATACCACCAATATCTCATTTTTAACATCTTGAAAGGTAAGTATTTAATTAATTGATAATTAGATATTATAATGTTATCGATAAGTTATCAATCTCTTCAATGGAATTATATAATTATACGTTATATTTAATTCATTGAAATTAAATGTATTATGGTATAATATATAAAATTAATGAATATGTTATTATGGTTGCCAAATAAAATAATCACCATCCAATAACTTCTATTTACTAACCATCGATTACAAACTCGTGATATAATTAATATTTTATTTAAATTAAAATATTACATTCGTGATTATTATGGATTAACCAACTCTATACAGATGGTAATGTCTCCATATACCCAATATATAATTATATAATTTAATGTGATTCTATTTTTTAAATGAAATCATTTTGATAATTTGAAATTTAATTTATTACGTAAAACACAATTTTTTTGTTAAATTTTCATAAACACACACATACGCATATGTATTTAATAGTTTTCAAAATTTGAACTCAAACACAATATATAGTCTATAGACTATAGACTATAGATAATTATGATTATGTTTAACGGTTTGT